>OZ026625.1:14357694-15850194 GCA_964020975.1 Hermodice carunculata | reverse complement strand
TTCATGCTATAAGAAACATTTCAGTTCTTCACTTTGCATAAAAGTTTTTAGTGCATTCGTGTTAAAAGATCTAACCTTGGAGAAATCTGTGTTAAAGCAAGGAGGCTACACGTGTAGCCTCCTTGGTTAAAGTCACCGCCAAGTATAACATTGTCGGTGTTAGATTCTTCACACTCAACAAATATTTCTTCCAATTTTGGAAATATTTTTTAAATTCTCGGGATTATTCAGTAACTGATAAATTGTCACAAGGCATGTATGTATACGTTATGTTGTTCAATTTAATTGACACTGCGCACACCCGATTTGATGTGAATTGGACGGGGCACAGATACAGTCCAAGTTACGTTTCCACAGGATGGCACAGCCCTCGTATGGTCTGCCTTGGAGCAGGTCACGATTTTGCATACCCGACACTATAGGTGCACATTACAGTTTAACGGAACTTCCGTTTCAAGCACATTACTTTGACTATTAAAAAACTACTGTTCTTGCCGTAATAAAATGTCATTATTATTGGGCAGCGTTCTTACATAGTCAGTCTACCCGTCCCATTGCCGTGCGAGTTGTATGTTACGACTGATAAATTTTGCATCCCAGCCATCAAAATCATAATATAAACATACTTCATCACCATTGTGGAAAAAACTAAGACTCATCCGATCCGACGTCCGGGCATGAGAAATGAAAGAGTACACTTCTAGCAGTAAAATCATATATATATATATATATATATATATATATATATATATATATATATATATATATATATATATATATATATATATATATATATTTTTTTTTTTTTTTTTTTTTTTTTTTTTCAGCTATTTTTTTTTTTGACAAGGATGTAGTTCAAAATTTACAGGATGTTTATAGCTAAGATTTGAATTTTTTTATGGATAAAGTTAGAACTAAGCCATGTTTCAAAAATGTGAAATACAGTTTTGGAAAGCGTTACGTGTTCTTTCATTAATTACTATAAACTAAATCTGATTTTTAAAAAAAATGCTATTTCAGATTTTATGCAGAATCTAAAAATTGTAATTGAAATTTAGTTACATCAATGGCAATACTAAAATTTTATATTCAGTACCAGAATCAAACTTGATGTTACGTTTTCTTTCAGAAAATATATACTCTTTGGGGATTAGATGGTAACCATGTAGCCAGAAATTAAACATTTATACGTTAGAGTCACCTAGTATAGCTCGCGGTTAATTCAGTCATCAATTATATTAGGCCTATTTGATGTTTCCATTACATGTGGCAGGTCTATTACTTAAGGGCCCATTGCATCTAATGAAATTTGCACTTCTTAATGAGCCCACAAAATCGACAGGCCATCAGTCTGTATTTCCTGCAAAACATAAGTTGTGACAAGTTAGAAGTAAGCACACATATATAATGATGCTTCAAATGGAAAGCTTCCTTTTTAGCTGGTTAAAATTGAAGCATCTTCCAAATACATGTTATATACTCTTTCTTGCCATATGTCAAGATTTTACAGAGGAACGTGTGCAATATAGACAATAGTAATTCCATATGTATACAGGTTAGACAGGGACAGGTTAGCTTATGGAGAGTAAAGAGTTCGAACTGCGGAATAGGATATTGACTACTAGGAAGTGGTTCTGGGCAAAAAGACACAAATACAATAGATCACCATCTTATCAGCACATGCGTAAGTAAACAGCAGCAAATTAGAGTCCACAGCCAGTGGCCAATTATCGTGCCCCAGGGAACCTTCCTGGCACTCGGGGACGACAGTTGCCATGCAGTGTATGAATCAATACACAACCCGAATACACAACTTGATCAACTGGGACTACCGCTAAATTTGCATGGTCACAACAGAGTGGCGATTTTTTTTCTTTTTCGCTGCAGATTGCCTTACAAAACACACTTGTTCCAATTTTGTGAACAGTGATTTGTTTCAGATGTTTATTGCAACCAAGGCTCCGTTTACATTAAACACACTACATAATGGAAGTTTAAAATGTCCAAAATCTTTGAATCTGTACATACGTACATTACCCGAACTGGTTCCACTTAGTAACTTGTATATACAGTTATTATATATTAGAAAGTCATGGATAGGCTTACCATTTAAGTGGCCACGTGCGGGCAAACATCAATACTTTTCTAAATGACCATTTCAAACACTGTTTGTATTATACATCTCTTACAGTCAATGCAATAGAACAGAAAACATGACCAATATTGAAAAATTCCGTACCCAACAATAACTACAAAGAGATTCTGGAGTTACCAAAGTATCAACATTCATCTTCCAATACCAATGTGAAGAAACAAATGTCTCTCCTGACTAGAGACAGGCAGTCACCCATAAACGGCAACAAAATTTTGTTACTTCTGCCAAAAATAAAAAGAGACCTGGTAGGCCTATCACTTTTTTTTCTCCTGACTTGGCAGTCAGTTTCCAGCAAAAGAAGAAGGTAGAAAGTAGGCCTACATCGTCTTTGTGATATTTATGAAACTGCAACGTTATGAACATACTCTACCTCCATTTTAACTATGAGTCGGAGATCACAGCCCACAGCACAACATAGCCAATGAATTATTTATCAAATAGTACAGAAAACATGACCCATATTCATAAATTCCATACCCAACAATAACAGCAAAGAGATTCTGGAGTTACCAGAGTATCAACATTCATCTTTTAATACCAAAATACTTATTACTTGGACCACTATCTGTCACTGTGACCTTGCCCTTTCACCCCCCACAATGATTTAGTTTACCAGGGCTATTTTCCCAATAAATAACAACAGCTACCGCATTTTGTAGTAGGGGAGTGTAGCGCACCTTTGACCTTGACTTTTGATCCCACCCCCCTAATGATTTAGCTTACCAGGGCTATATTCAAAAATAAATAACACCAACAACTACCACATTTGGTGGTAGGGGAATGTAGCGCACCAAGATTGGGTCAGTGTGACCTTTGACCTTGACCTTCAACCCCTTAAATGTTTAGCTTGTCCGGGCGACATTTCATATACCATCACACTTACAGCTACAGAATTTGATAGATGGATACTTTATGGGGTAGGGATGTGTCTGCACCAAAAATTTGGGTCACTGTGACCTTGATCTTTGACCCTGCATGTTTGCACCATGTCCTTCCATCAGTAATTCTAGCAAAGCGAGTCATGGCTGTGTTTTTTATACCATAACACCTACCAAATTTGGTGGATGGATACTTCATGGGATAGGGGTGGATAAGAATTGGGTCACTGTGACCTTGACCTTTGACCCCTCATAAAGATTTAGCTTGCCAGCGCTCTATTTTCTATACCACAACACCTACATCCACCAAATTTGCTGTGTGGATACTCATTGGGTAGGGACAGTGTCGCACACAAAAATTGGGTCATTGTGACCTTTGACCTTGACCTTTGACCCCTTATATATTTAGCTTGTCCGGGCCATATTTTGTATACCATCACACCTACAGGTACGAAATTTGGTGGGTGGATACTTTCTGGGGTATGGGGTGTGTTGCACACAAAAAATGGGTCACTGAGACCTTGAACTTTGACCCCCCATAAAGATAGGTTTGCACCGTGTCCTCCCAACAATGCTTCTCTGGGCAGTATTTTTTATACTGTGACACCTACCAAATTGGTTGGTGGATACTTTTCCCCAGGAAGGGGTGTGTCACACATAAAAATTAAGTCACTGTGACCTTGACCTTTGGCCTTAAAACTTTAGCTTGTCTGGGCCATATTACATATACCGTCACACCTACAGCTACCAAATTTGGTGGGTGGATACTTCATGGGGTAGGGGTGTGTTGCAAACAAAAAATGGGTCACTGTGAGCTTTGAATTCCTTAAAATTTTGGCTTGTCTGGGCCATATTTTATATGCCATCACACCTACAGCTACCAAATTTTGTGTGGACACTTCATGGGATAGGGGTGTGTTGCGTAGCAAAATTGGTACATGATGACCCTAGACCTCCCTCAAAGTTATAGTTAGCCTGGGTCATATTTCTTATACCATAACACCTACAGCTACCAAATTTGGAAGCTCCAGAAGTACTTCTCATTAATGGTTAATACTAAATAACCACAGGGTAGGATCCACCATTACAAAAATATCTAATCTGTAACAAATTTCACATATTAAGTGTCCCTGTATCCTTGAAATTATATCAGTGTGACCCAGACACTATCCTACGCTAGGTCTCACCCAGATACATTATCCTATCCTATTTCACAAAGTGTTGGTACCTTTCAGTAGTTATCACACATAAGCAAACACTGCTTTTGCCAGGTTTGTCCTGAAAGCCTGCCAAGAACCAAAATGACTGAATGATTTCAACAACCCTAAAATTCACCCATTCACTTTTAAGTGCCCCAGCTTACAAGTTAATCTGACTGCACTTTTTGTTGGGGAACTTTAACATAAACATATGGGCTTATGCTTCTCCAGGTTTGGTGGAGTGTCAGGCATATCCAACTGAAGAGTCAACTCCTCAGTCCAGTTCAACAATTTAATAGATGTTGTTAATACAGGCTGAGGCTTGCAGGCTGGTCCTCTTTGCCTTCAGCATTCCTAAAAGGCAACTGGAGAATGAACTCTCCCGCTTTGTACACCATTTCTGGGAACCTTCTAGGGACTGTCCCTCAGAGTAATGTTTGTGTACTTGCTTGCAGGCCATAATCTAACTGTAGGAACACTTTGATTGGCTTTCTGCAAATCACGGGTGGCATCTCTCTTTAAGTCAAGGGCATGCGTCTGCAACAAACACTGCTAGAAACCAACATAACCTGGCCGCTGATGGGTGCTCTCTGTCCACTTGCTTTGCACAGAGCAAAAATAAAACAGCAAAAATCCAAAATGCACCTTCTTACATGGGCATGTATCGTAATTTTCCGCAGTTAACATACACTTTTAGAGCAAAATATATATTTTTATAAAGTCCTGGTGTGCGTTATTCTGAGGAACAGAGGTTGAGAAGTTTTTTCCGGGTTCATGATTGCAGGGTTTAGATTATGGCCATTCGCAAAAGTTGGGTGAGAACATAAGCATTCATCAATACAGTCTTCAATTGTACTTAAAATTAGCATATTTCATTTAAAGACATGAATATCTACTTTCATTATGTTCTTTTTAACAAATCATGGCTTATTGCAACTTTACTCTGATCATTTCCTTGTTTTAAAACTTCAAACTCGTGTAGTTCTGGTCTCATGTCTGATCAAGTTGCAGCTTTGGCTGGTCTTGCAGTTTAAATTGATGGATTCACAGTGACATCCTGTCTCACTGAATGAAATAACGATGCATGAACAAAATCTGGTAAATATGAATGAAAGTGCATGTGTGGTAGTGTGAAAATGAAACTGCCAATGGGATTGTAAGTAACTGAGGATCACCACAAAATGCACTAAAGCTGAAATCTTGTCTAATCGATTATTAAATGAATGAAGAGTCTATATTTGGGTT
This sequence comes from Hermodice carunculata, assembly GCA_964020975.1. NCBI lineage: Eukaryota > Metazoa > Annelida > Polychaeta > Eunicida > Amphinomidae > Hermodice > Hermodice carunculata. Next base: position 15,844,717 of record OZ026625.1, on the reverse strand, counting down.
AGTTCTAAATTCGCATAAAGGTGGTGCTGCCCATCCTGTTCATGGTTGACGGCCCACAACTTGGAGTCACTTTCCATGACCCTCACTTTTCTCCATAGATTAACATGGGGAATTAGCAGAACCTCGCTATAGTTGCCAAATACGCATTAAACTTTCAATTTATCACATGTGGGTGTATTTGAAAGATAATATGCACTTCAGGTAGGTCAGATGATATTTCCAAAAATCGTCCTCATATGCAGGGTGAAACTTTCAGGTTCACTGTAATGTAATGGGCTTTGCTGACCCACCTGACCTCAAATGGCATGGGTTGCTAGTAGCCCCAAGGGACCTCCCCACGCTCTGTTAAGCCTGCCACCCACAAGCTTAACAGAGCGTACGGAGGTCCCTTGGGACTAGGGTTGCTAGGTGTTACAAACATGCATCGTGGGAGCAAAAGGCTGTGTCAAGAAACTAAACCAACCCAGATCACCCCTATTGCATTAAATTTTGGTACAGGCATATAAAATACAATGATGCATTAGCCCATTATAGTATTGGTACCATACTATTGACACTGGCCAACACTTCATGACCATGCGTGACTGTGGGCTAAACCAAGTGCACACACACACGCGCGCACATCTAGTTGGTTTAGAATTCAACATTGCATTATGTGTCCATGCTGAACAAAACGGTTTCTATTACCATGCCACTAAGCAGCACGTCCTGAACAAATTAAGCAGAGGACCCTGAATCAAAACAGCAGAGATACCTTTCCAGTCATTGTTTGATGGTACAGAGTGAGTGATTTGACATCACTGTAGTCCATGTGCTGAAATCAGGTCAGTTGCCTCTTCACACTTATGCCACGCAAAATCTCGTTAAAATTGTGGAAACTGCACATAAATGATATGTGAGCCATAAATCCACTACTGAAGCCACACCTGTCACAGAGTGAGAAGTCCAAAGAAGTTTTTAACTCATTCTCATGATTTATGCAATGAGTGAAGCTGTCTTAACATCTGCCGTCCATTTGGGTGAAGGCAAATCATACTCCATGTCTTAGCGTGGATATGAACATACCTTATCCATGAAGGCAAGGACCAAAAAAAAAAAAAAAAAGGCCCCTGGGCCTAATGCTCTGCTGGCACCACGGCTATATTGCACCTACATCCTCATTTAAAAGTTGCGAGTCCTCAAGTGGCTTCTGAACATGTAAAGCATATGTGATTTTAGTGTTTGACTTGTCCACTAGATGAGTGAGTCCTTAAATTTAGGTCCTCAGTGACCTTGGGACAGAGGATTAAGATCACCCAGATTATGTAATATAAAAAAATCACATGGTATACATTCAAAATGTATGTACATCTAGAATCATCATAATAGTCTCATTCACATTTCCTGATATTTTGCATTGACTTACAGGTGGCGCCACCAGTATCAGGATACCTCAACATTTTTGCCTCAACATTCGCACCACATTTCATCAAATTCCATGACAAATTAAGGACCTTAACAATGTCCATAATTTTTTTTTTCACTTTTATTCCATTAGTGGCCTTTAAAAAGTAGGTTAAAGGTCATTCATCAAGTATCAAATATCAACACTCATGTACAATGCATATTTTGTACCAATTTAGCAACCCTAGCTCACTTATATCTATATTTTGCACTTCTTAATCATCAATGACAAGTGCAATTTGTATTTTAACATTCAAAAATTGGTCAAGGTCATCCGAATTTTCACTAAAGTTGATTATTGACCCAATGCATAGTTGGTGTAAGTTTCAAAGATCCATCTTTATTTATGATCATAACACTGAATTTTATGTGTTTTTTACAACATAATGTTAGTTCCATTGAAAACCACCAGTAGCGCCATAAGGACTCCACACATTATAAACTTTTTTCTGTATAATATTCCTGTAGTGGTAAAATGCATAATATGTTCACTTGTTAAGAAAGAATGACCATCACAAGAATATAATCTCCTGAAATGTATTCCCTCAATGACCTTGAGAAAGTAGGTCAGTGTCACCCATCTTATGTAATATTGTACTTTCAGACGATACGCATATGCTGTGACATTTAATTCAGTTAGCCTCATTATATCTCATGATAATGAATTTCTTAGGTCTGAACACATATTGGCTCATACTTTCCGTTCACCTGTTGGTGGCACCACCAGTAACTATTTGGATTCCACATATTAGCCTCCAAAACGTTTCCACCAAATTTCATAAAAGATCCATCTCAAATCACCAGAGTCTTTTTAAGTTGTTTCACTTTTTGGCCTGTGTATTATGTAATCCTATAGGTGGGGCCACCAATAACGCATGTATATATGTATGCATTAACTGATATTTATCAGTTAATGCATACATTCCCTTGATTACAATGCAAGTCAATGGGGATTGCAATGGTAAGTCACATTTTTGAATTCTCAAAAACCTTCATCTGTATTTACTTCAAACTTGGTGGGAATGTAACCTCAGCGAGTGTCTACCAATTCTGTTCAAATGGTCTTGCTCCACAGATTTAAAAAAAAATGCATTTCTAAGGGTCTGTCTCATGGTGGGATCCTTTATGTTTTCAGGCTGTCCGTCCGTCTGGATGTGCACAATCTCACTCAACTGCAATAGCTACCTAATGCCTACATGTATTTTGCTCAAATTTGGCAATATCCTTATCTTACCTAGAAAGACGAACTGATTAGACTTTAGTGTCACCATGACCTAATTTGAGCAAATGGCAGCCTAATTCCATGCTTGTTAGGCTCGTTACTGCAATCCAAAATGCTCCATATATTTTGCTTAAATTTGGCAGTGTGCTTATCTAGCATGCCAAGATGAACTGATTCGATTTTGGTGTCACCATGACCTAATTTGAGCAAATGGCATCATTTTTTCCAGGCAAACCCTTCAGTCAACACTTTGCATTGAAGGTATGTCTATTTTTTAGGAGGGTTTCCTGGGTGATGATATTCCACATCTCCAATTTTCAACAAAATTTTCTATTGGGCTACATATCGGTTAATGCATACATTCCCATTGATTGCAAAAGTAAGTCATATTTTTTACTTTTTCTCCAAAACTGTTAAAACCAGATTCACTCCAGACTTGGTGGCAATGTACCTTGGGTGATTCTTCACCAATTAGTACAAATAATAACACAACAGTGTTTTTTGGAATTTTTATGATTTTGCTTTTCCAATTGCTTTGAAGTATGATAGGAGCAATTCTTTGTACCACTTAACCAGGGTAGAATATCAAGGTCAGCTGAGGACATTCTTCACACAGCCCTCTTATTTTTTTTACCATTTGGCCTTATGAGGCCAAAGGGTATTGTTGTCCCCTGCGCTGTCTGTCTGTCTGTCAATCCATCTGATGTTACCACTATAACTTAAGAAGTTTTTGAGTTGGGACTTCCAAATTGCATGTGATTGTATATCGCTGTAAGATCTATTTTGTGGGTCAGCATTGAGATCCACCAAAGGCAGATCATTACCAAGTTTGAAGTGGATCTGGCCCATTGGCTTTGGAGAAGTAAAAAATGTAACAGTGGGCTAACGACAAAAAGGCAGATGTCAACCATCCTATAAACTCAGCTGACTGACAAATCAGTTGAGGTGAAAATGCAAAACAATACACCAGATCTATCAGTTGCAGCTTTTTATTGTACAGTTCTATACCTCCCCTAAACAAACAAATATCATTCATCCACAACATACTGTCCAAAAAACACTGTTCTTCAACATGCAAATTCTTTCCACAATGCTTCCTATCAGTTGGGTGTTTGCAAGTTCTACTTGTATTTGCTATTTCCAGTATTGGCTCTATAAACACAATATATAAGCTGTTTCTGACACAAATGCAATCACTTCCATTGAATACATGATGCAGTCAACTAAATGTGCATTTCATAACTGATACAGTAGTGTTTTGCTGTAGTTCAATTTGCTATCACAAAAAGTGCTGCACTTTTTCATGATATAACCACATTATTTTATTTGTTTGTGTTAATATACTGTCTGCTTGAATTTACAAATTGCTGATTTTTTAATAATCAAATTAGCCTGCAGGCTACAGTCCTTTTCTCCTATTGGTATATTTGTATATTCAGGAACTGTTTGCAGGAAGTGAGGTATCATGAAACTTGCGTACCGCTAGCACCTACTTTAAAGGTATATATTCAGCAGACAACTAGACATGGTACATGTTAACTCGTAAAATTGTCGACATGGTAGTCCAACCTTTGAAAAATCACTCCAAGGAGACCACCTGCCTTTTCAGACATTTTTGCAGGTCCCTACTGTTTTTGCACCTGCTTTCTGTGACCACTTTTGAGAGTGCTCCAAATGTGGTCTGTCAAACATTCCACTACTGTAACTTGGAATTTACACAGCAAAGAAATCATGATTTAAAAGAGCATGCCCAGGTTTCACTACGAGATCACTTTTGTGTAACTCAAGGTTTAAATCTATGTGATCAATGGATACAACTCCAGAAACGACAAAACCTTTCATACATCTTGGTGTTGATAGTAAATGTCCAATAAACCATACATCCCAGAAGTTCTTTTTACATTTTTTCCCAACATTGCTACTTGGGTCTCTTTTAAATTCTAATCACCATATATTTCTCTCAAATACTAAATATACACATTCTCTACTGATATATATATTACTAGTACCAAACACTGATAATTGTACATAAATACCAAGTAATTACACAATAAAGTAACATACATATACAGTTCAATGAAACCTGGCTATTTATATTTACAGTGAAACAGATACCAGACCACAGGTGTTATGGCAACTGAATATGACAATACAAATATCCAAGTACAGAGTCTCAGCTTTGGCTAAGTGACAGTTAACCATTTACCCCTTATACTGGCCAAAATGGCTGGTGGTCTTCTCTTTCCATGTTTTAACAAAACTTCAACAGTAATTGCAAACAATTTGAAAGAGAATTGCAGACGAGGCCTATCAAGGGTAATATGCCCCATACCAAGGAAGCTGTCCACTCAAGTCTTAAACTCAACCTTCATTTCGGGGGGGGGGGGGGGGGGGGGTTAATTATGGGCTTCTGAATTTTTTGTTTTGCAGTAAAAAGAGGCAAGAGGTGAGGCCATCAGCAGCAAAAAGAAAAAGGAGCGTCTGTGGCAAAATGTTCATTAGCCATACTATAGGGAGCTTTGGGTTGTTCTCTGCTCTTCACCAGCTGTGCACAGTAAAATACCTCTATTCAGAGCACCTAGAAGTTTGAGGAAAATACATCTTAATGGGGAAACAGTCTTTTTCTTTATCAAGAAGTCTCAACACAGAGATTTTGTTATATTTCAATTTACACAAAAGAAAAACATACATATATTTATATGTTTTAACAAAAGGCCCACGGGCCTAATGCTCTGCTGACAACCACCAAAAATTCATTTCCGGAAATCCATTCCCTCTATGACCAGCAGAAACTAGTAAAGGTCATCCATATTATGCAATATCAAACTTGTACATGGTACACATTTGTGGTACATTTGGTATCATTTGCCTTATTCTTTATCAACATATTGAATTTCATGTCCTTTTCTCAAGTTTGTTATGAGCTTGAAAATTGGTCAAGGTCAACCAAAATTTTATTTACATTTGACTATTAGTCTAATGCATAGTTGGTGTAACTTTTGTAGTTCTGTCTCAACTTATTATCACACAAATGAATTTAAGGTGTACTCGATACCTATCATGTTACTGTAAATGGACTTATTTTCTTGTGTAAATTTTCACAGTTTTTGCATTTCAGGCATTTCACTGAATTTTTAATTTCACTACTTTGAACATAATTCTTATTGAATCCATGTTAAAATACTATTTCACTTATTTTTGTTTTCACCATTTTGTGCCATCAGCAAAATAAGCAAAAATAGATATACAACAAAATAAAAGCAATTTATAGTAATTCCAATAATTACCACCATGACTTCACATCTCATACTTTTTTCTGTATCATATTCCTGCACCTTATAACTGTTATTATTCCCGTATGATGTCTGTCCACAAATTCAGATCTAATGATCATCAAAAGAATATAATTTTCTGAAATTTATTCCCTCCATGACCTTAAGAAAGTAGGTCAAGGTTATCCTTATTATTTAATATTCAACTGCCATACACGATGCACTTTTGTTGTACATTTGGTGAAAATAGCCTCATAATTCCCGAACATAATAAATGTCAAAAATTTTACTAAATAATAAGTTGTATTTCCCGTTCACCTACAGGTGGCACCACAAGTATTGTCCACATATAGTGACCTTCAGAATATTTGCACCAAATCTCATGAGCATCCATTAAAAATAAGACACACACCAGACCATTTTTTTTTTTTTTTTCCACTTTCTGACCCATGTAGTACGTAATCCATGGCACCACCGATAATGAAAGAAAATAGATTTTTATTCATACACCATTTCCAAAAAATTTTGAGCGGCTAACTTTAAAAATTGTAGATGCTATCACGTTGACAAGCAAATTTTTACAGATGGATGGATGGATGGAATGATGGAAGGGCGGACATGAATGATCGCATAAACTCTGGGACCTTTGGTCTGCAGAGCTAATAAAAGCTGCATAGCCTTGAAAGAAAATGGAATGATGCCAATCTTGTTCCTTTTTTGTGCCCCCACGGTACCTCTTCAATGCTTCTACCACTCTTCTGACTCCCGAAAGCTTAAAAATCATGCTTAATATCCTCCATGTTACCAGTGTTTTGTCAGTATTGTCATAATGATTGCTCCCTAAGCGGACAAAGCACTATAGCTTTTTCGTTTCCCCCCTCCACTGCTTCCCCTAATTGCGCTTGCAGAATCTGGAAAACGTTGAACATAGTCTCTTCATCAGGTAGCAATAATACATGCATGCAAATGAATGACTTACAACTCAGAATTATTTCAAGATAATAATTACAGTATAGATACATACATGACATTGGTATATACATCATTTCACAACATGGATAGATGCAACAAAGACTGTCAATTTTATACTCACCAAGCTTCTTAATTCTTGTGTTGCACACATGTGAATACATGTATAGGAATAGGCCACAGGCCACCAATACATTATATTCAGTACAACATACGTGCCTATTGCATATATGTTTCACCAAACTCGGTGAGTATGACACTGCATGTACATGACAATGGTAATCTATTGGTAGTTCTGATGTAGCTCTGGTTTGATACTGCAGACCAGCTCTAGGATATGCTGTAAAGATTTCTCTTTGTTTGCAGCCACATGCTTGTTGATTTCTACAATCTGATGCTTTGTCCTCTCCTCAATCTGTGCTTCAGTGTCCCCTTTGGAGCCCATAATCTGAAACACAAACTTCTCCATGAATCATGCTGGAATACCTTGCCTGGAAAAAAAAGGTTAACACTAGAGCATCTTTTTAAATATTTACATGAATTTTTACTCCAAAACTTCAGGTTTTGTCTGGAACTCCATCTTTATTAATATCAGAATCAAAACCAGAGGACCATGATGGTCCTGTGCTTTGATGACCTTCATCAGAGGGGCCATAGAAGTTTACAGAGGAATCATTTGAAGTAATATGAACGTTTGCCAATTCTGTGCACAAAATGTCAAAACAAACTCTCACTGTCTGTCTGGGATTCAACATTCCATTTACATGTGTGTGTCTGCCCTGAACAAAACAGTTTCTATTGCCACTGCCCAGCACGTGTCATGAACAAATTAAGCAGAGGCCTTGTATCATCAGAATACTGTCAATTCATTTAATTTCACAGTGTTTTTATTTTTGCTTATTTTACTGATGATTCAAAACTGCTGAAATAAGAACTTAGTGAAGATAATTTTTAACATGGCATAGATGGAAATCATAACAAAAATAGGGAATTTTAAGTTTCAGTGAAAGGTCCAAAACGCAAAAAATGTCTAAATTAGAACACGTGAAAATATATGAATTTGCAGAACATAACAGTACATAGCTATATGCTATCGTGCTGACAAGCAATCTGTTTACAAATGGATGGACGGATGGCCAGACATGAGTGACTGCATAAGCCCAGCCACTCAAAATCCAAATTTTATCACTTCTGACGGACGAATGGAGACAGACGGACATGGTGAATGACATAACCTTTTGTAAGAAGCAATAATCATGTCAAGTTGGAGGAAGATTTCGGGTCCACACAAGAATATGTCTACCAACAAATGCTTGTCTACCGCCAAATGGCCTCTGTAAGCTTGACCTACATAGCTCGTGGTTACCTTATGATACACCATGTAGTCAAGGAGAATAAGCATGCAAAGTTTTAAGATGTGATTATTCATAAAGGAGTTATGGTCTGGACAAGGGTTTGGCTACAGACGCCAGCTGTGACCTTGACCTTTATGCCTCAAGGTCAATGTTGTTTCATAACACAACCTCAAGTGATAAGCAAGGGTAATGTACAGTTGGACGAATATCTGTGAAATAAAGGAGTTATGGCCCGGACAAGGCTTTTCCAAAGACGAATGGATGGACAAGGTGAACCCAGTATACTCACCCTTGTGAGGGGGTATTATGAATTCGTAGTGTTTTCAAAGTTCTTTTGAAAGGTTTGCTCACCTTTACTTCATGCTCTCTGTACTGGCGTTCTCGCTCTTGTCTGTACGCCTCTACTTCTGCCTGTGCCTCTTCCTTCGCTTGTTTTAATCTTCTGGCTTTCCCTATAATTACAAGTACAGCTGATAGTAAAACCACAGACTGACGATTAGAATACTATAGGGCACTGCTATTTAATTGCAAAGACTGTTTCTTATCTTTTAAACAACCACAAATTTTGCTTCCAACTGGAACACAAGAAACCAATGGTTTTGCTGACATTAAATTTGTAATTACAAAATTTGATCATTGACCTGATGCATATTTGGTGTGAATTTAGATGTTCCATTTGATTTCAATCAAAATAATGAATTTAATGTGCTTTAATACCTATAATGCTTGTTTCACTTAATACCACCAGACACACCATCATTTGCAGCGCTAAATTTCAAGTGGCAATGTGACCTTCACCTTCAAGTTGGATTAAGAAATTATTCAAAATTCAAAATGTGCCCCCTTTGTCCAGCTATCCATACATGGTCTGTTTGTCCAAAGTGGGCATTAACATTTCAAGTTATAGAAGAAAAACAATGCCTTGGATAAGCACCTAACTCCATAATCATTGGGTCAGGGAAATCCAGAACATAGTTGCCCAAGTCGACGAAGGTTGCCAACTCTCTCCGGAAATGTCCGGAACAATCTTTGTCTTTTCCCGGAGATCGACAACCCATGTGGTCATCGCTTTTTTGCTTGCGAAACCTAATCTAACTATGGCAGATAAGCGCAAAGCCATAGAAATATTACTAGTGTTCTCACTTCTAATTAAACGATGTTTATCATAGTATATTCTATAAAAATGAATAATGATAACTTTCGCTAGATCAAAACCCTGATCAAACATGGTTGCCTGCATGACTCAGTGACCGACACTGATGAAGTGGGTCAATCTATTTTTACCACGATTCCAATCGAGGTAAACATGGCTCCCAAAACACACATGGAGGCTGTAAGAAAATGTCGAGTCTTACTTTGATCCATAACTTATGACTTAGAGTGAGCTGCACTGAAAGTGTAGAATAAAGTTAAGAAAGTAAGTGATACCATCAAAACAATTTTACGACAGTTTAAGCTCATTACTTCGCAAGCAAAGGCTCCGTACCAGGTGATGCATCAGGACCATTGTGCTTAATGTGAAAAAGACAAACCTCATGACCAGTAAACATTTTCAAGTTACGACACAAAACTTTCAGCACCCAGACCATTGTTCTTTATTGAAATAAAAGATTTTAATGGTTGTAATTGTTAAATTTAATAAATCATTTCTTTTCAAAGTACATGTAATCAATCATGATGAACTGGTGGTGGCAGAAATTAGCGTACCTCGCTACCACCAGGGAAAGGCCACCCAAGATTTAAGCTGTTGAGGTTGTGCATGTGGGGTTCCTCCAATGACCAACCACCTGCATTATACGACCGCTTTTTGGTCTGCGCTAGGGGTGGTTGCTCAAAAGAGGGACTAATGTACTCTTTCTCATGACCCCCCTCCAAAAGAGTACAATCCAACATTTAAAAATTAATGATCACCAGCAAGGCCCCCAGCAGTAAACCAGAGATGGCTTTCTCGACTCGTGCATTCAAGGTAGGTCTGTGTTGAATACAGGGATGTAACTGTCTGCAAGTACAGACAGACTGAAGATCACCTCAATGATACCAGCATTTTTCAAAATTTATTTTGTTCTGATTGCCATATATTCAACCAAGGCTATACACTTTTAAAAACATCTGTATTATCTTCTTTAAACTTGTTTGTGTCACTGGTTAAAAATGGCGCTGCTTCATACCTTAAAATATTGAAACGGAGCTGACCGCATTAGTTTTGTATTTGCACATGCGCCCTACCATTGGGAGCTTGACATAAACTGCTACATTTACCAGCTTGTATGAGTGAATGAATCATCATTTTATTGCATCATTAAAAGCATACACTACTTTTTAACCCCCTCCCCCCTATCGTACAGTTTGTACCTTTGTGAAAATGATGCAAATGTTGAACGAACCGTAACGAGTTCTTGACAACATAATATTAGGCATACGGCACCAGTTCTGTATGACTCATCATTTGTAAGGGAGTTGGGAGTATACACAAGAAAATTAAATATCACAGTACTTGTCCTGTATGAATGATATGCATGTATTTTTTAATTTATATGGCAAATGTATATCAAAAAGAGTTCTTGATCACATTTTAACATGACTGCTGTATTAATAAGAGAATAAAATGTACAGCATAGTTCTGTTTCAATATTTATCTTTATTCATACAATAATAGGAAAGGTCACAATTAACAATTGTATGTGTATTTGCCTGAATATACAACACAATACACTAAATTGCAGGCCAGAGGTGTGTATTCCTAGAAGATTCTATGTTAACATTCAATATGTTGAAGAGTTCAAGTCTGTGTGCCAACACTGACCTTCTGTTTTCCCTTAGATACTTTGTTCTTTATTTATTAAGTTTGTGTGCCAATGCAAGCCTTTCTGTTTTCCCTCAAAGTCAAATAGGCCTATTTATTCTTTCTTTACTCACATTTGTGTAAATTTAGTCCTCAGTTTTTCTTGGAACACTTTGGTTCTGAAAAGTACCAAACTTGGCATGTTGATTGACCCAGCAGTTGAATGAAACATCTGGTTTGGAAAAATTTGGGGCCAATTTTAAATGTTCAAATACAAGTCTGTATATGTTGTACATTTAAGTTACTGTAAATGATATCACCTGTTTGGCTAAACAAAAATCAGCACAACCGCTTGTTATTTAGATCTAGTCTAGATGTGTATATTTTTTGTGTTGGTATATTGTGTATGCTGACCAATGCCCAATAAATAAAATATCTTCAAAACTATTAAAAGTAGCAGTACTATTCCAGTTTTAATTGGGGAACGCAACATTGCAGCAAACGAAACGGATGGTCATTAAAGACATTATGAAAACAGCTGCTCTCAGCGGGAGCCCCATTCACTTACTGTGGGGTGCTCTGTCATTCAGGCGGCCCCGGCGGGCGGTTGTAAAATTTGACTGATTTTAATGAGAAGTCTTCAGAATACGGGGGGAGACTTCCCGCCCCAGTCGGGAGGGTAATCCTGGGTTGGAGTCTCTGACTTTGAATATGGTTCTGTGCACTGTCCGAGCGACTAGTCACCTGACATCTGAACGTCGGCCCCTGCACGTTACACATTATCATTGACATTGACACTGCCTCGATCTTGACTTCACTGTTCAGTTTAATTTCTAGCTCGGATTCTGGGTCATAGTTTAGTTGTCTCACTTTCATACTGGCCACTACATTTAAATGATTCATCCGATACAATACGTACTCTTCCTTGCTTCAGCAACCTTTTCGGCAGCGCGTTTTTCCGCTGCCAAAAGTTGTTGTATTCCCTTCGTCTGGCTGGCCATTTTGAAAGATGCCCCTCGTCATATGACTTGTCAAACGGAGCTGGATCTAAAATTCAGCAGTAGATTAGTAATCACTGGTGATTCATACTGCAGTTCATTTTCATTGTATGAGTGCTTAGATGCTTCATTGTTCGTAGTAGAAGCGTGGATCTCTGATCATTTTGCAGCAAACTGCAAATTTTTTCGTACTTTTGTGATTGGTTGTATTTACGAAACCACTCAAAAAAATGTCAGGCCGGTGAGAAGTTCACATATTTTGATGACGTACACAACAAAGCTTGCTTGTTGGTCGCAGCCTGAATGCTGAATTTCTTTCATTTTCCTCATTCTTTCCCCTTTGAAGGTGGAAGCGGGGAAGTGTTGATGAGATGGCACACTGAGGTTTGATCAGATTTGTCTTTAATCAACATCTAAGCAATTTTGGGAGAATTTTATGAATGCAAAGTTCAATTGTCTTCCTGGTTTCGTAAGGCTCCCAAAGTGAAACCAGGGCCGCTGAGGGCGAATTGAGAGGTGAATACAGAAACAGCAGACGTAATTTGTTTCGCCGTCTGAATATAGCAGCCGCAGTAGAATAACTGCACTGAAGTGTTTCTTGAGATAGAGCTAAGCGGAGGTCACATATTTAGCTTGGCCATGGCGGGGTCGGCAGAAAAATGCGCAACCAAAGACAAAGTGTTTCGCGTCGATGACATGGACAGACTGAGAAGGTTCCTCTGTTTTGGCTCAGAGGGTGGTACCTACTTTGTGAAAGAGACGGAACTGACCAGAGAGAACGCAAGTTCCATTCTGCATATGCTGGAACAGAACAGAGGCATTGAGGTTGTGGAGGAGATAAAACGTTTCAGTGAAGACGGTCGTGCAGCAAAGCAGTCACCTGTGATTTTTGCATTGGCATTTTGTGCCAAGTTGAGCAAAGATGCGAAAACAAAAGAAGCAGCATTCAAGGCGTTAGATACTGTGTGCAGAGTGCCCACCCATCTATTCCAGTTTGTATGTTATGCTGAACAATTGGCCAAAGGTGCAAATGAAAATAAGACTGGATGGGGCCGTGCACAGCGCAGAGCAATAAGTAAATGGTACAATGAAAAAACACCAGAGGATTTGGCATTAGCAGTTACAAAGTACAAGCAGAGAGCCGGGTGGTCCCACACTGATGTTGTGCGCCTTGCCCATGTGAAACCAGCTAACAAAGGTAAGCTTAACCACTAGTGGAAACTGGGGTGAGCAGGCCAGGAAGCTCTTTTTTTTTTTTTTAAATATAAATATATAAATAACTTGTGGGGATCAAACTTGAGTAGGTCTCTATGAAGTTTGTTCAACTAGTCATGCAACAGTGATTTTTGTCTTGTAATGATTTTAAAATCTTAATAAAAATCTTCTCCAAAATCACTTAGCTGAAATTGCATAGGGACACTTCTGAGACATCTAGACCTTAAACATGGTCATTAGGTGGAGCTGCAAATTTTTATTTATTTGAATGGTTTATATGTTTTTGTTAATATTTGATTTCATCCCCAAAACCTTCATGCAGATTGTTCTGAAACATAGGTATGCGACTGGAGCCAAAGGCTGCATGTTCGAGTCCCACTCGTTGCGAACATAAAATATATATTTTTTGCATTTCCTTGAAGCTGATTGATTTAAGTCCCCGATTCTAGAAATAAATTCCGACTCAGTACTTACACTGCATAACCGTGTTGATATGGCACTCGCACATAACTACCTCCATTAAACCATTCTTTTTAAGAATGGGGATTTGGTAGAGTGGATATGTGCGTTCCCACTTCAGCTAAGCGACTGGTGCCAAAGGTTTCAGGTCCGAGTCCCGCTTGTTCCGAACATAAAATTGTAGAAATGTAGCTTGTGGAAGGGTCAAACAAAGATGTTCACTAGGCGGTGATAATACTTTCGATCCCTGACTTCGACTTCAGTGACTTGTCAGCTAAGGATATGTGGGGAATCTTTGTCTGTTGTCCACAATTGACACTTTTGACTTCAGTTCAAAACTGGAGGCCAGAGCCTTTTCAAACTTGATGGGAATCTACCTTTTGACGTTCTCTACCAAATTTGTAGGGTGGTCAAGCTCCAGTGATTTTAGCTCCTCTGAATCATCAGTCAGCAGGGTTTATAAAATCTGTTTGTGCCTGTTGCCCATTTGTCCATTAGACTATTCACATATTTGACCTCTTCTCGAAAACTCTTGCATATAGAGTGTTTTATTTGCATGTTCCCATATATGTTGCCAGGGTGATCCTCTACCAGGAGGGTGGTTGTGAATGTGATGGTGATGCAATATATTTTCTGTTTTATGTGAAATTTGTCAAGACTTTACGAGTCACCTGAGCTTTTAGGATGGTTTACCTATCTGTCCTTCTATTTGTTGTCATCCACAATTCACATTTTCAACTTCTCTAAAACTGTAAACCAGATCCACTTCAAACTTGGTGGGGATTTTCCTTGGGTGAGTGTCTATTAAAATTGTTCAACTGGTAATGCTCCAGTGATTTTTTAGCTCAGCTGACTTGTCAGTTGCAGCTGAACTTATGTGGGGGGGTTTTCGTCTTTCAGGCCTCTGGCATCAACAATTCACATTTTCGACTTCTTCTCCAAAACCACAGGGTAGATTCACTTCAAACTTGGTATGCAATGTGCCTTGGGTGGGTCTCTGCCAAGTTTGTTCAAATGGTTATACTCCAGCAATTTTTTTATTTTTGTACATTCTTTTTTTGTTCATTTTTTGGTCAAATCTGAAAAAATCTTCTTCAAAACCTCTTGGCCAATTCCTTTGAAATTGCATGGGGTCACTCCTAGGCCTTAATTTGTTCAAGATGTGGCACTACAATGTTTTTCTTATGAATTTTTGTGTGTTTTTGCTATTTTCGACACCTGCTCTGAAAGTGCCAGTTGAACTGGGTTCAGTTCACACTTGGTGGCAATATTCCTCGAGTGGATCTCCACCAACTCTCTTTAAATGGTTATGCCCCCATCATTTTTGTATTTTTAATGAATTTTTTAGTTCTTTGTTAGCCAAATTTGAAAAGATCTCTGAAACCACTCACCACTGCTCTCAATTGATTTGAAGTTGCACAGGGAGACTCGTAGGGACCCCTAGTTGTTAATTTATTCAACATAGTGTGGTACCAATTTTATAAAAGGTTACTGTATCATTGTATTTCATGAGCCTGCACCAGAACTTAATAACATTAAGTAATACTGTGAGTTAATTTAATTTCAGTTTTAGTTTCAATTTTGGCTTATTTTACTGATGCTTCAAAATGGCTAAAATAAGTCTTATTAACCCAGTGTCAAAAAGATCTTTAACAGGATATGGAAAGGAATAACAGCGAAAATAGTGAATTTAAAAGTTTCAGTGAAAAGTTCAAAATAAGAAAAAATGGCCAAATTAGAACCTGTGAACATAATTCATATACAGTGCCAGAAACTCAGTGAGATACCCAAGTGGCCCGCAATTTTTTGGGGGGCCAGTAGGTAAATTTTTTCAATACCTCTGGTGAACAGGGAAGACTGCGCTAGCGAGCTATGGCTGTCCAGTGTCAGTTTATCAACAGGATTCAATTTCAGAATCCATCGAAAATTTTCCTTTTCAACCCTATTCTCCTCCAGGAGTGATCAGTGTGTTGCTGATAATTGTAGCAATATAAGTTCTACAACAATTAGCTTGTTTACATTCCCCCAAAGACCCAAAATTACGGAGAGCGTGGCCCCATGCAGTCAAGTCTCAAAACTTACAGGGACAAGTGGCAAGGCCCTGGGAACTGATTTCATCTATGTAGTGGACACTTTGTGGAAAGTGACTGTGATTGGTTAAATATGACCATGTTTAGTATGGGTTTGGCAAAAAAAAACAAAACTATTGCTGTTGTCAAATGTGGTCCCATTGTTAGACAATGGAAGGATTCATGGAACTGGTCAAACTAAGCATTCTACTCATAAAACCAGGAACAATGATTCATCTTTTTTTTTAAACAATTTTTTTTGAAGCAGTATTTACAAAATAACCTTTAGTATGATTCTGATTTCAAAGCTTGCATTAGGAAAAAAATATAGGCCTAGTAGTTCTATGACTGTTACAATGTATCACATAAAATTGTCAATTCACTATCACAGTGACAATGCTGGTCTGGGATGTTGTTACATTGTAATGAAATGCTAGTGTGTTTAACATCAGGGGTCGCATTAAGCATGCGTCCTGCCTCATAGACACAAAAAACGAAGAAAAGACACCAGGAAATTTATAAACCATTGACATTTTGTGTTTCTGTGGATGCACGCACAAAAAACACTGTGCATTTTGAATGAATACAACTGCAAAAATTACCCCAAACTTAGTAACTTTGCGGTCACAATGTTTTGCATTGTCCACTATTATCATGATTATGTATTATACAGGTGGAATTCTCTGATGTTCGTCAGTCTATGTAACAAGCTCCCTTATTTGCTAAAAAAAAAAAATCCTGGGGTATCCCTCCAAAATTTTCCAAAAATGGAAATGCAGACATCATTTTTACGGCATTAGTAATGCGCTGAGAGCACTTTCAGGCTCCTCATTAGGTGGATTTGATCATGTGCCAGTCACTGTCTAATCAAACTCATTGTTACCCCTGTGCATGTCTCATGTCTGCAATGTTGGGTTGTTACAAGTTGTATTCACAGAAAGATTATTGGACCAAGACATTAAATTTTCACATCATATTTTCACCAAAAAGACTTCCATGGAACAAATCTAGGCACAGATAAAGGCACGAGTGAAAATTCCTTACAAAAGGCAAGTAAAATATGCAGATTAGTCACTGCGTGGTCACATGTTTACATGGTGCTTGTTGCGAGTGAAAAACTGCCCGGTGGAACATTGCGTGGGATAACAGATACTGGCAGTGTGCTAGGGGTTAAAATTAAACCGCTTTAACAAACCATATATTGGTAGACCAGGGACGTGTTTCAGACTTAGTTTTACTGTTAATGGCAGGTCCCGGGGCAGTGTGAATCCATCCTTGGTACAGTCAACAAACGCTTAGTCATTAAACTCTTTTACATTGGCATATTGTTAATTATAATTTTGATTGGCCTGCGTGAGTATGTTATGTTCGTTTCCATGGTAAACTATGTTAAGTTACCTGCATGTTTTATTTATTTATCATTTTTATGTAAATTCATGCATCACTGTATGTTGATTATACCAAATAAAATCAATCAATCAATCAATCAAATCACATCAAATAAAATTTTCCTCCAAAATGGGAACAGCAGCCTATATTATGTCTCCCGGTGGAAGCCAGGGGACATATTGTTTTAGTGCCCGTTTTTTCCGCTTGTTGTTGTTGTTGTTGCTCAGGTTCTTCAACACTTGGTTTCCATGCGATAAGTCTTGAAGGACTTGACAGAATTTGATGAAACTTGGTAGGATTATGTATCTAGGCAAAACCTAGGTTGGGATTGTATTTGGATGACCTTGAACGAATTCTCAAGGTCACGGGTCACTTATGTGAAATTGGTTTCCGTTCGATAAGTCATGAAGAACAAGATGGAATTTGATAAAACTTGGTAGGATTATGTATCTTGGCAAGACCTAGGTTGGGATTGTATTTGGATGACCTTGAGCGAAATTCTCAAGGTCACAGGGTCACTTATGTGAAATTGGTTTCCGTGCGATAAGTCTTGAAGAACTTGATGGAATTTGATGAAACTTGGTAGGATTATGTATCTTGACAAGACCTAGTTTGGGATTGTATTTGGATGACCTTGAGCAGATTCTCAAGGTCACAGGGTCACTTATGTGAAATTGGTTTCCGTGCGATAAGTCATGGAGAACGTGATGGAATTTGATGAAACTTGGTAGGATTATGTAACTTGGCAAGACCTAGGTTGGACTTGTATTTGGATGACCTTGAGCGAATTCTCAAGGTCACAGGGTCACTTATGTGAAATTGGTTTCCGTTCGATAAGTCATGAAGAACTTGCTGGAATTTGATGAAACTTGGTCACAGGGTCACTTATGTGAAATTGGTTTCCGTTCGATAAGTCATGTAGAACAAGATGGAATTTGATAAAACTTGGTAGGATTATGTATCTTGGCAAGACCTAGTTTGGGATTGTATTTGGATGACCTTGAGCGAAATTCTCAAGGTCACAGGGTCACTTATGTGAAATTGGTTTCCGTGCGATAAGTCATGGTGAACCTGACGGAATTTGATGAAACTTGGTAGGATTATGTAACTTGGCAAGACCTAGGTTGGACTTGTATTTGGATGACTTTGAGCGAATTCTCAAGGTCACAGGGTCACTTATGTGAAATTGGTTTCCGTTCGATAAGTCATGAAGAACTTGATGGAATTTGATGAAACTTGGTAGGATTATGTATCTTGGCAAGACCTAGATTGGGATTGTAGTTGGATGACCTTGAGCGAAATTCTCAAGGTCACAGGGTCACTTATGTGAAATTAGTTTCCGTTCGATAAGTCATGAAGAACAGGATGGAATTTGATAAAACTTGGTAGGATTATGTATCTAGGCAAGACCTAGGTTGGGATTGTATTTGGGTGACCTTGAGCGAAATTCTCAAGGTCACAGGGTCACTTATGTGAAATTGGTTTCCGTGCGATAAGTCTTGAAGAACTTTATGGAATTTGATGAAAAACTTGGTAGGCTTATGTATCTAGGCAAGACCTAGTTTGGGATTGTATTTGGATGACCTTGAGCAGATTCTCAAGGTCACAGGGTCACTTATGTGAAATTGGTTTCCATGCGATGTCATGAAGAACTTGATGGAATTTGATGAAACTTGGTAGGATTATGTAACTTGGCAAGACCTAGGTTGGACTTGTATTTGGATGACCGTGAGCGAATTCTCGAGGTCACAGGGTCACTTATGTGAAATTAGTTTCCGTTCGATAAGTCATGAAGAACTTGATGGAATTTGATGAAACTTGGTAGGATTATGTATCTTGGCAAGACCTAGTTTGGGATTGTATTTGGATGACCTTGAGGGAATTCTCAAGGTCACAGGGTCACTTATGTGAAATTGGTTTCCATGCGATAAGTCATGAAGAACAGGATGGAATTTGATAAAACTTGGTAGGATTATGTATCAAGGTAAGACCAAGGTTGGGATTGTATTTGGGTGACCTTGACCTAATTTTCAAGGTGACAGGGTCATTTGTGTGAAATTGGTTTCTCTGCAAAAAGTCTTGAAGAACTTGATGAAAATTGCTCGAGTAATGTATCTAGGTGAGAGCTAAAATAGGATTGTAATTTTCAAGCAAACTTGGTCATTTGTAATTTGTTATCACCTGTAGCTTATTCAGAGACATAAGTGTCCACCGGGAGACATTTGATTTTCTGTTGGAAAATCAGTCTTCTAGTTATATCTATATTTCACACTTTCAGACTGGACCTACCCATGCAGTCAATGGACCTACTATTTTTCCTAAAAAAGAAAGTATATGGGTCCAATGGAACCATACTGAAAAATCCTTAATGCTACCCCTGTAACCAATTTGATTCAATAGATGAAAAATAAAAATTGGTGGAAAACATGGACAAACAAGGACCAGTCTTGTTTCATACACCTCTAGGGTTGAACAGTCCATATTAATTAAGTAAAGTTACCTCACCATTGCTGAGACCTCTGTGTCTGGGCATGATGCCCAAGAAATTGAGTTGAGAAGCTTGCTACTCACACTTGATCCTGAAACCTGACAGTCCCATGTTGCCATCTCTCGGTCCATGTGGAACTGATGGCGACATCGTGCACATGCGCCCTGTATCATTCATTTTTGCTCTTTTGGGTGCATTACTGGCTTGCCTTGTGAGTTGAAGCTCCATGAAGGATCGTTCACACTCACTGTTTTTAGCTCAGCTGACTTGTCAGTCAGCTGAGCTTATCTTATGGTCCTCCGTCCGTCCGTCCGTCCGTCCGTCGTCCGTCAACAATTTACATTTTCGACTTCTTCTCCGAAACCGTCAGCCAGATCCACTTCAAACTTGGTGGGGATGTGCCTCGGGTGGGTCTCTACCAAGTTTGTTCAAATGGTCACGGTCCATTGATTTTTGGATTTTTAATGAATTTTTAGCTCAGCTGACTTGTCAGTCAGCTGAACTTAGCTTATGGTCCTCCGTCCGTCGTCCGTCCGTCCGTCCGTCCGTCCGTCAACAATTTACTATTTCGACTTCTTCTCCGAAACCGTCAGCCAGATCCACTTCAAACTTGGTGGGGATGTGCCTTGGGTGGGTCTCTACCAAGTTTGTTCAAATGGTCACGGTCCATTGATTTTTGGATTTTTAATGAATTTTTTTGTTCTTTTTTGGGCAAATCTTAAAAAATCTTCTTCTCTGAAACCGCTCACCCAATTATTTTGATATCACACAGAAACACTCCCAGGGACACTTAGTTCTTTATTTGTTCATCAGGTGGCGCTGCAATTTTTTCTATTTTTTTATGAATTTTTGTGTGTTCAGATCCACTTCAAACTTGGTGGGGATGTGCCTTGGGTGGGTCTCTACCAGGTTTGTTCAAATGGTCATGCTCCAGTGATTTTTGGATTTTTAATGAATTTTTTTGTTCTTTTTTTGGACAAATCTTAAAAAATCTTTTTCTCCAAAACCGCTTACTCAATCACTCTGATATCACACGAGAAGACACCTAGGGACTCCTTGTTGTTAATTTGTTCACCAGGTGGCGCTGCAATTTTTTACTAATTTTTTATGAATTTTTGTGTGTTTTAGCTATTTTCGACTTCTTCTCCAGAACCGTCACTCAGATTAAGCTGAAACATGGTGGATATGTTCCTTGTAGAAGGGTCAAACAAAATTGTTCACTATGTGAGAATGCTGCAGATTCCTGATTTTTAACGATTTTTTCCATTCGGGTACTTATCGGTTAATGCAGCTTTCCTATTGATTACTATGGAAGTCAATGAGCACTCTAATGCTAATTCACATTTTCAACTTCTTCTCCAAAACCGTCATCCAGATTAACTTCAAACTTGGTGGGGATGTACCTTGGGTGGGTGTCTACCAGGTTTGTTCAAATGGTCATGCTCCAGTGATTTTTGGATTTTAAATGAATTTTTTTGTTCTTTTTTTGGACAAATCTTAAAAAATCTTTTTCTCCAAAACCGCTTACTCAATCACTCTGATATCACACGAGAAGACACCTAGGGACTCTGTGTTCTGAATTTGTTGACCAGGTGGTGCTGCAATTTTTTACTAATTTTTTATGAATTTTTGTGTGTTCTAGCTATTTTCGACTTCTTCTCCAGAACCGTTACTCAGATTAAGCTGAAACGTGGTGGATATGTTCCTCGTAGAAGGGTCAAACAAAGTTGTTCACTATGTGGGAATGCTGCGGATTCCTGACTTTTAACGATTTTTTCCATTCGGGTACTTATCGGTTAATGCAGCTTTCCTATTGATTACTATGGAAGTCAATGAGTATTCTAATGCTAATTCACATTTTCGACTTCTTCTGCAAAACCGTCATCCAGATTAACTTCAAACTTGGTGGGGATGTACCTTGGGTGGGCGTCTACCAAGTTTGTTCCAATGAATTTTTTTTTTTTAATGATTTTTTTTTTCAAAAATCTTTACAAAAGTTTTAACATGGGAATTTCTTGTAATGGTTATAACTTAAATGATTTTGGCCAGATTTACGTCAAACTAGGTAGGGATGTGCCTTAGGTGGATCTCTACCAAGTTTGTTCAAATGGTCACGCTCTATTGATTTTTGGAATTTTTATGATTTTTTTTCATTCTTTGGGGGCAAACCTTAAAAACTCTTCACCTGTGAAACTGCTCACCCAGTTGTTTTGATATCGTTCATAGACACTCCCAGGGACACATAGTTCCCAATTTGTTCACCAGGTGGCACTGCAATTTTTTCTAATTTTTTTTAATGAATTTTTTATATGGTTTTGTTATTTTTCACTTGTTCTCAGAACTGTCACTCAGATTAAAGTGAAATGTGATGGATATGTTCTTGTGGAAGGGTCAAACAAAGTTGTTTACTAGGTGGCACTGCTTTAGATTCCTGATTTTTAAGTATTTTCAACTCGGGTACTTATCGATCAATGCAGCTTTCCTATTGATTACTATGGAAGTCAATGGATATTCTAGTGCCAATTCACAGGACAAGTGACACAAAATTGACTGTTTACTTGATAACTTGAGATCTGTTTTGAGTTAGTACTGTGATGTTGCACATGTTAATGTTTTTGTATGAAGGTCATGCTCAGACAGTACATGAATGACTTTACTGTTTACTTGATAACTTGAGATCTGTTTTGAGTTAGCTACACATGTTAATTATTCTGTATAAAGGTCATGCTGCGACAGTACATGAATGACCTTGACCTCATTTCTGGGGTCACAGTGCAACATACATGAATTTTACTCTTCATTATAGCTTGAGAACTACTTGAACCTTGATGTTGCACATGTTAGTGTTCTTTTATAATGTTCAGACTTACTCAGAACATGGGTGACCTTGATCCTTTCCCAAGTTCATAGATCTGCAAGTGTGATGAATGTCAAGATCAGCTGAGCATGGGCTGTTCACACAGCCCTCTTGTTTTTTTGTTTTTTTTGTTTTTTTGTTTTGTTTTTGTGCTTATGCACAC
Source organism: Hermodice carunculata (assembly GCA_964020975.1). NCBI lineage: Eukaryota > Metazoa > Annelida > Polychaeta > Eunicida > Amphinomidae > Hermodice > Hermodice carunculata. Next base: position 15,822,036 of record OZ026625.1, on the reverse strand, counting down.
TCTATTCTGCAGAAAATCTTTTCTGAGCAGCCCAGGCATCTACTGATACCTAGATACTGATTTCTATGATTGGATACCACTTTAATAGTAAGTGCAAAGTTGGTTGTTTGACTTGTGCTTAGATTTTCAAGATGGCGTCCCGGCAAACAGAATGCAGAGAGAGGGAAAGCAGTGCACACAAGGCTATTGCTTCCTTTTGGAGGCAGTCCGTTGGTGTTGGGCCAAATAGTGCTACGTCTGCATCCTCGTCCTTACTGGTTCGCAGACAAAAGTTGGATTCTCAGAACCACTGTACGGCAAACATCCACACTGTTGTGGTTGTTGCCTGCAGTTGGGCCAAGCTTGCTCTCATGAGGAAAATTGCAAATTCTGACAGGACTGGGAGGAGGACAAGTGGCTGCTCTGTGAGCAGGCAAGGAGGCAGTCGGATAGTGCTAGGGGTAGGCGAGAGGTGGCAAGAGCGGCCAAATGCCAGGCCAGGATGTCAGACTCTGTTGAGTTCTCACCTATGACGCCCCATGGGAAAAAGCGTAGACTTGCTTCTGCTCATCCATCTTCCAATGTGTCTAAGGGGAAAGAGCATAGACCTGCTCCGGCTCAGCCCTTTCCCCTAAGACAGACGTTTCTTCTCCTGATACCCCTTGGGAGAAGGTGAAGTGACTTTGGAGTCGAAAGTCTAGTAGCAAGAGATTGCCTGTCGGAGGTCACAAGCAAACAACTTTGCCATAAGCAACATCCAAAACATTCTTGGCAATGATCCAAATGTGGTCATGGACTTGGAGGCAATGTCCAAGAGTATGGTACAGCAAGTGGAGATGTTGCGTGCATTGTTTGCCCCCTCTCACCAGAATGTTTCTTCTTCAGAGTCCTCTCCAAAGAAATTTGCCAAGCGACGGCTGCAGCTGTCAAGATCTTGGTCCTCCATGTCCGAGCGCTCCGGCAGACAGCAACCTCTGGTGCATCCAGAGTGGAAACCCACAGGTGCCCGCACTGGTATTCCGGAACCCTGTCCATTTTGTGCGCTTGGATTGTAAGTTGGGACAGCAAGGAAAGCCAGCATCCCAGGCAGTCTGAGTGCCCGGATTGTAAGTTTGAAGTGCCAGCTAAGGCACCGGTGCCTTCATTGCTCCCAGAGATCCTGGATCCAAGAGCTCAAGTTGTAAACAGAGGCATGGTGGACCAAAGAGGAAGACACCCAAAAAGGGGGAGCCTTCCACTGCCACTGGACCTTCAGCCATGGCTGTCTTGCCACCTTGGGCCCGGGTGAAACCTCCTGTTCCCTTGACAGTAGCACAGGCAGTCCCTCCTGCACTTCCAGCGGCTTTGCCCCGGAGTGATCAGTTGGCGATCGTACTGGTTCCCACGCAGGCGGATCTTGAGCTCCGTGAAGATCAGCAGTTGCGTGAGGAGGCTCAGTCGTTCTTATCATTGGCCACCGCTACTGTCACTGAGTATGAGCAGACTCAGTTGGCAGATCAGCTTGCTGCTTCCGCTTTGAGTCAGCCATCTTCTCGGGCCTCAGGTCCAGGAGTTCTTTGAACTCCCTCCAGACCCCTCCTGCCAGCAGATTGCTCAGTCGGCGGCAACTGAGGTCCCAGATAGCGGCCTGGTGGAGCCTCAGCCAGATCCCTCTGGCCTGCAGACCTCTCAGCCTGCGGCCTCGGGGTTTGTGTCTCCCTTACCTTCCCGTCTCTCTCCCCTCTTGGGAGTAGCAAGAGTCAACTTTTTATTTTGTGGTACCCATTCAATCAAGCTGACCTTTAGTGAAATATACGAGTAAAAAATTAACATACATGTCTAGGCCTTGGACCAGTAAATCAAACCTAATAGAGTTACATGTTAAATTGGCTATATTCGCCAGCTTGTCTATGACATTTAAAAGTTTCGTTGACACTGTACCTGTCATTTTTCTCAAAGCTTACTTCAATGACACTTACACTATCAATAGATAATGGGGGCAAAACCAATTAACTTTTTTGCTACTCGCGTATTTGTTTATGCTTACCTCCATAGTTACAGTTCCGAAGCAAACCTTGGTGAAATAATAGCCCAACAAAATTTCTATTTCAAAAATTAAATGTTGAAGTGACACCCTTCCCAAACCCACAGATAATCAGGCATATTTATTCCCTTTATATGACAAGAAATGCATAAAAGTTTCTTTGCTCCCTAATTTTTAATAGCCTGTCACCTGAGGTCCTGTATTCATTGCGTGACTGAAAGTTCTGACACACCTGCTGCAGACACGCCTGCAGCTGCAGCGTATTTACTGGCCCAAGTCCTCAAGCACATGTGCTTCGTGGCCATGTTGAATGTACTGCCATCTGGTGGCCAGAAAGTGAAATGTGTGTAGAAGCTTGTCTGCTTCAATTTCAAGCAGTCTGATATAGGCCTACACATACTTAGTCAACATGTATTTTTCTTAAATTAGAACTTTGATTTAATGAAAATCTATTTTTATTCATGCTGATTGAAAGGAACACTTATGCATCTGAGATTTTAAATGCTATATGCACATCACATTACACATGTATATTTTTCCAAGCTGTCATGCTACTATTATAAACATTCTATTGTATTTATTTTTCTTCCACAGTCTGGGTCCATTAATTTATATTCAGTGTAAGTTAAATGTATGCTTGGACATATTTTAGAAACTAAAATTCTCAACTAATTGTGTAAACTTTCTTCCAAATTGAGATGACCAAGATTACCTTCAAATCAAATAAATGTACTCAGATTTTCATATTTTCCTCTGAATTTAACCACCTTATACAAGCAGCCATTTGAAAATCAGTCATTAATAGTACATGTATATAGCAATTGATGGAAATGAAATACTATTACATATCACGATCATGTATACAATAAGATCATACTTAAGTGTAACACCCCAAAAACAGTAAAATGTAACCATTACACACATAATGATATTGTGTTCTGGCAGATAGCTTGGACACTGACCTTATGTCTAAGTTGATATCAGTTGAAAAGTTGCAAAAAATTTGTGTGATGTATTTTTTTGCGGGAGGATTTTTTTTCAAGTGTTTTCTTATCTTCAATAATGATGATGATGATAATGATATAGTAATAATAACAACAACAACATATTTGATAATAATACATGCATAGCTATTGAACAGGCTCTTATCTATTTTAATACTTGTAGGCCTTCATGGAGGTGGGCTGGGATAAAAGCTCCGCTGACTTAATTGTAAGGCTGAGCTTTTAGGAGGCTTCATCATCTGTCTGTCGTCCATCCGTGCACAATTACATTGTAGACTTATTCTCCAAAACTGTCAGCCAGATTCACTTTTAAACTTGGTGCCAATGTACCCAAGGGTGGGTCTCATCTAAGTTGGTTCAAATGGTCAAGTTTCAGTGATTTTTGGATTTTTTAATGATTTTTTTTTTGGTTCTTTTTGGGGGGGTATATCTTAAAAAAATCCCCAAAAAGCTCTTTGACTGATCACTGTATGACAGATATGGACTTCAGTAGTGGATTTGTGGCTCAGATATGATTTATAAACTTGCGAATTTGTTTCCAGGTTGCTCAATATTCATGAGATTTTGTTTGGCATGAGTATGACAAGACAGATGACCTGATTTCAGCACAAGGATCACAATGACATCATCAAATCACTTGCTCTGTACCATCAAACAATAGCTGGAAACGTATCGATGTTGTTTTGATTCAAAGCCTTTGCTTTATTTGTTCATGACAGGTGCTGCGTAGTGGCAATAGAAATTGTTTTCTTCAGGGTGTACACATAACGGAATGTTAAATCATCGAGAGATTTCTCTATGTGTGCTGTGCATTTGGTGTAGCCCATGACCAAGCGTGCTCATGAAAGGTCGCGTGGCACTGATGGTATGGCACCAATTCTATAACGGGTTAATGTATTGTAGACCTGATTTCAGCTTTGCCTTGATGTGTGCAGATCCACATTGCCATTGGCACTTTCAGTTTCACATCAACACACACACACTTTCATATTTATCAGATTTTGTTCATGCATTGTCATTTTTTTTCTATAAGACAGGATGTGACGGTAAATCCGTTAGTTTAAACAATAAAACTAGCCAAAGTTGCAACTTGGCCAATCAAAAGGCTGCGGCACAATCAGCAGGGACAAATAAAAGTGTCACTGTGGTGGATATTCCAATGGTATAATTATTTCATCATATATTATTAATGATGTAAGCAGGGGCAGTCGTTTACATTGTAATCTCATGTTTCCAAAAAAAATAATTTTGCAACTAGCAGTGCATTTTCCAGTATGAAATGTTCTCTCTTGTCCACAGCTGGGATGTTCAAAATTTCAACAACTAGGTGATGAAGGACCCAGGACTTGTCCACAATTTTGAGGAATGAAAATACCTTTTTACTTTCCTCCAATGCGCTTAAAAAGTTGACTTCAGTTTCATCATCATCCAGGTCAGACCCTTGCTGTACTTGTTAGCACCATGCTGGCCTGACCAGGGACATGCTATAGATGGACTACCAACGGCGGGGCCCCCTTTGTACCATCTTTGTTGTCGCTGCTCAAGTGATCGGGTGTTTGAGCGGGCACCTTCAGTGCTGAACAAACACAACTCCACGGTCCGCACTGGCTGCTGGCAGTCTCGTGGGCCAGGTCACGCGATGAAAGGCGAGAATAATCGCGTCACCGACTGAAATGTGCAAAATTTTTCACCGTGTTCCACATTTTAAAGTCAAAATTTAGCATTACGCCGGATTCAGCTACAAGAAATGAAACCACCATCATGATCCTACTGGCATACACTATCCATCTAAAACTGCATTTTTTATTGCTGATTACGGCGTAAGGAGTTATTACGCACGCAAGTTGTCTAACTTTGCATCATTTTGGACAGAAAAATATGCAATAACTAGCCCTTTTCTCGGCCGATTTCAACAAAAAACACATCGATGGACTCGCGCGGTTCTGAATCAAACGATGAGACTGGTTGCGCATGCATAAAACTCTCCGTTTTTGAAGTTGGCACAATAGCACACCCAATGTAAGTAACCCGATACAACCGAACACGGAAACATTGGTGGAACAACAATTGGACTGAGCAGGGGGGATTAACTTGAGCGGCGCTGCTGAACACGCTTTGTAGTCGTCGCGTCCAGCTGACCACTAAAGGGATTAGCGCTTCCATTGGCAGTCCATCTATAGCATGTCTCTGGCGTGACTAAGTACCACTGGAAAGTGGATAATTGAGGTGCCTGTCCTGCTCAACTGACAATACAGGGGCATTAACAGGAGTAACCTTGGAAACCATTGTTCCTTACAAAATGTGGATTATAGTACTCATCCCTTGCTGGTGTTGTTCAAACTTTCAAGTCTCAGTTAAACTTATGCTGTGAAAGGATCAAAGATAGCAACTTTTGCTTTGAAATAAAAATTCACTTGCATGAGCTGAAACATTCAAAAGCTAAAGACGTTTTAATGATTACTTCGTGATTCCTGGCTAATTCTGTTCAGTTATTTTTCTCATACAGGAGTGGGTGGGGGCAGTGTAGATAGGATAGGTGTGAAAACTTGCACCTAGTCTTGTTTTTATAATCAAATCAGTATGTACTAGAGATCTACATAGTAGCATACTTGAGCCTGTCGAAATTCAAAAAATCTGAATACAGCAGACCAGTTGAGAAGAGAATAGCTTTAAGACACCATGCATTAAGCAAAGAGAAAGGCAGCAAGGCACTGAGGGTGCATTGATTTACTATCCAGGCCAGGTTACCAGGTATTCATTCTTGGCACTGTTACATCCATCACAAAATGTCACATCCATCACAAAAAATAATGTTTTTGAAGTTTTATAGCAGCAGTATTTCCCAATTTTGATCATATGTTCTATTCAACCAAATTACTGTTAAGGAAATTATGAAGTTTAGTTATTTTGCTTTGTTATTTTTAGATAAAATTGAATTTTTGGTTCAAAAATGTGATGGATGTGACAAGATCAACTAGATATGACTAGTGATCAAATAATTTCTGGGGATTTTATAGAATAACTGTGTCAAATTTATCAATGTATATAGATTGTTATATCCATGCAGACAAGAAAATTTAGTTAACATGTTTTTGATGAAAATTGTGAAAAAAAGTCACGTTCATCACACAAATTTATCATTTTCTGAACAAAAATATCTATAAAATCATCCCGTTTTAATTTTCAGGGATAAATGACATATTTTTTATACCATTGAAGATGTCAGCTTTCAGAAAATATATAGTTTTGCATCTAAATTTGATTTTGAAAAAGTAGTGTCCGTGTCTCAAATATGACAGAATGCCCCACAAGCCACAAAGAAAAGTTGTAGCTTTGAAATTTATCATTTGGCATATTTCCAACATTGTTTTCCATTGAATCCAACCCAACAAAATCCCGGAAACTTGGCCAACTCCAGCAAACCCAACAAAACCCAGCAAAACCCAGCAAACCTGGCCAAGTCCAGCAAGATCCTGACATGTAGGGGCCCATGATCATCATCCAGGAAACCATGTGAAAACCAGCGACACCCCAACATTTTGGTTCTGTAAGGGACTCCTTGTATCTTTTTCTGCCTGATGGATTATGTTAAGCTGAGTTGGGCAGTACCTGCACACATTCAAGATTCTTGTTGCTCTGCAATTAACTGTGGTGCTTCTCCCAGTGTTGTGTAATATGTGTAGTACATATATATTGACCAGACCTTGCTCCTCTGTCAGTGTTGCATGCTCAGACGGCAACATGTATATCATCTCTGTTTGATGTGCCTACATGGGGAGTGAAATACGAGCCCACAGTTGGTATTTGCCTCACTGTTTTTTGGCAGAAGAATGCCTAGGCCAGTTTATGCAGGCTCCTTCCTTACATCAGTCTCACATGTGCTCATCTTGGAATTTTATATGTTTTTTGTGGACTTCCATGTGGTGTAATGTCGCTTTGGTTTAGCTGTAGCTGTGCAACAATAGGGAATGGACAAACCTGTGTTTATCAGGCTGGTCATTTTGCATAATGGAAATAGGATTACAAAGTAAGGCATACAGACGTCTGGGCCCACATTTCACGTTTTGTGTTTCAGGAAGTTCTCCAGCTGAGCACTTGATTCTTGTACATGTTTGATGTGAACAGAGCACAGTGAAGCACTTTGATGTAGTGGTGTCAAGAAGTACATGTAGTACCTGCAGACAAAATATAACAAGAGAACTGTGACAGTCTTGTGCTCAGCTGACTTTTCGTATCACAAGTAATACAGTACAACCACGTTGTAAGATACCTCAGTTGGTTCCTTACTTGCACACTTGTAACTCACCCCACTCCCAACCCCCCAGCAGTGCTGTTTTGGCTCATGGATGTGGTTCAATGAAGAGTATATGTGCAAGAAGGTCCCTGTATCAAATATAGCAAAATATGCTGTTTTTGTTTAAACTGGCAACTTGGATAAAAATTGACTGTTTAAAAAAATCATAGAATGTTTTCCAAGTAAACACCGAGCTTAATATGAAAAGGAAAGGAGTCATCAAATGTTTGGAACCAGCATTCCTCACTGGTATAGGAACCAAATGTGAAAAGGTAACAGCATGTTCATTATCTCCCCCCCCCCCCCAAGGAAGAGGGGCATACAGCAATTAATTTGTCTGTGCATCGGTCATGACAGTTTTCACGTGATAACTAGTAAAGTTTTTAGCATAGCGCTTTGATAGTGCACATGCTTATAGTCCTGCATAAGGTCTTAGATGAGTTTGAAGATGGTTCACCTCGACTCAAATCTCAAGGTCACGGAGCCATTCTAGTGAATATGGTTTTCATGCCATAACTTAAAAAGTTTTTGACATAGACTTTTCTTATTGCACATGGTTTTGATCCTGCAGAAAGTCTCGGAGAAGTTCCAAGATGGATCACCTTGACCCAAATCCCAAGTTCACAGAGCCATTCTAGTGAATTTGGTTTTCACACAATAACTTGAGAAGTTTTCGGAATAGGCCTTTCAAATTGCAGGTTATTATAGTCTCAGATAAGGTCTCGGACGAGTTTGAAGACGGATGCCCTTGCCACTATATATGTATGTACTGGCTATGACTGTTCACATAGTACAAGAATGACTCCTGTCAGTGCCGACAGTTGTAGCATGGTAGGGAACATAGATCTAGCAATCTCTGATTGCATTTTGAATTGCATTTATTTTGTCTTTTCAGATGTTGAACCGATATTAATGTATGTAGCCAAGGGATTTCACAAGACAAAAGAGAAATACGGTGGCGACGAGGCAACACAAGGACAACGCAAGGTTGTCCACTATCTAGATATTGTAAACACAGTTAAACATTCGACAGATGTGCATCAAGCAGCTTGCCTTATACGGGACCATAAGCTGGCGTGGGAACATGTACCTACAGGGTTGCTTACAAAAACTGAGGTGAGATTCTTTATTTCGAAGGCATTGGCTGTGAGGAATGGCGTGAATGTGATGTGGCTCGTGATAGACTGCGTCAGGGTAATAACGCAGGTCATACTACCTTTATCGGGACCTAGATTGCTGCAAAGCGAAAATTAAATTTTCCAAAATGAATATGTACACACGTCCTCCCCAAGAGAAATGACAGTGTGTTGGAGGTCTGCTGAGTGGCATCACAGAAATAAAGATTGGGAGTGTTTATTAACTCTTTCAATACCAACTATGACTAAAGTCAAACTGCTGTCAATTATGATAGAGATGCTAGATTTGTAGTCTTTGTGAAAAGACTTTTCGTTCAACTACCAGCATGCGTATAGTTCCATAGAATATAGTGGTCCAGGTGAACAGCTTTCCTGGATGAGCTTTGAGTGCAATGCGCCCAAAGTATGCTCAGGAAAGCTGTTGACTCGGTCCAAAATTTGGCACTGAAAGAGTTAAATAAAGCCTGTGACAGCACCAAAGACCAGCATTTAAAGTCAAGCCATCCCACTGTCACTTTGTCCATTTTGGAAAGTTGTCCCATGATCAAGTCGCCCCAGTACTCACTCATCCCATGACCAAGTTGTCCCAATTTCAATTTGTCCCATTGCCATGTTGTTCCAGGATAATCCCTAGGCTACATAAGGTGTACATTCCTTTGATATCCAGTGGTTCATCACCAGACCTGGAGGCAAGACGGATGCATTGGTGTGCATCCTGATGCTATCATGGACCGGCTGGTGAGAAAACTTGGGGCTCACTTGGGGTGCAAACTCCACTGCACCCCCTGGTGAGAACTCGCACAGCAAACTTAGAAGGCATATTTTGTGGGGGCAAACTTTGGGTTTGTGGGGGCAAACTTTGGGGCCAGTTGGCTAAATAAGCAGCCGCCACAGCAGTTGGGAAAGTTTTTGCATTAATTCAGCCGCCTTGTCAGTGCTGAGTTTATCTCGTGGTGCTCTGTCGGTGGTCATCCATCCATCAATGGCAGCCCAGTCATTTATCAATGATTTCACACTTTCGACTTCTGAATAAAAGAAGAAAAAAAAAAGAAAGAACTGCTGGCCAGATCTTCTTTATATGAGGTGGAGATGTGTGCCTTGGAAACGTCTCTTGCTAGTTTGTTCCAGTGGGGATGTTCAAGTGATTTATTTATTAGTTTGTGTATTTAGTTTTTATGATGTTTTAGTTCATTGTGGGAAAAACTATGAAAAAAAAACCTTCTACGAAAGCATAAATTTGCTTGGTAGGTAGTAGTGCTCAGTAATTTTCTGTACTGTATTAGAGTTTACTGCAAGGCAGGGTGAATTTTGCAAAAAAAAAATTGCAACATCCTGCTTCAGATCCGGTTCAGGAAATAAATGCTCATTAATAAAAATGATTAATTTGCAGTATGTATGTGAAGGATTTACATGTGAGTACATTGAAAACAAAAAAATACATTATGGCGGTTCAGCTATCAAACTTTTGGGTGTGTGACAGTTGATGTCTAATCCACACAGATATGGAAGGCACTGTTGCCGCATATGGGTCTGACAGCTGTTCTCCGTAACCTGGGCAGAATGACACATCTTGGTGTATTGGCAGAGGACGACCAGGTGAGCCAGCTCATCAGCAGGCTGGAAGATACCAGCAACCTCAGGGACGCAAGGTGAGGGTACGACCATACACTAAATAGACACTCATACATACCCACCAAAAATGTAATATGAAACTTTGCAAAACTGAGTATAAGTTTATACTTAAAAAGAGAATTATTTGAGTATGATCCCAACATTACATACATATATATATATATATAACATCTATAAGCCTGACCTTAAAATTTTTTTTGTATAACCCACCAGATTGTCAAAAATTCATGTGGTTGAAAAAAAAAAGCAAAACATTGCAGTGTGTGTGTGTGTGTTTGCAGTTTGCTCTATATTGCACACAGCCCGTCATTATCCTGCACTTTTTATGCCACTTGTATATAAATGTTATCATGCCTATAAATACAATACATACACACATAAATTTAGTTTTTACAAAAGGCTTTTACAGTGCCATCTTTCCTCCTGGCCATATTCCGGTATCGTCAGTTACAAAATACAAGTTAAGGCAATCCAACTTGCCTAAATCAGAAGTGTGAGTTTTGTTGGAGTCGCTTCAAAAAAGAATCCAGATGTGTCATGATGTTACTCAAAATATAAATATCGCTTCACATTAAGTGCAGATATTTACTACTGTTAGGGATCAAATTCCTGGCTATATGAAGGTGTACACGATAATTTTCGAGACCTGAAGACCAGCATGTTTTCTATGTAAATCACGTCTATGATCATTGACATGCCAAATGTCATACTGTACGCATTATCACTGTGTAAATAGATTTATTACATGTACACATGAATACAAGATTGCAAGCAGGCCTAGAACTGCAGTTCAAAATTGTTGCGATTGAAATGACAAATATGTGTAGACTCTATCCTGTTGAAGATATTTTGGAGTCTTGAGAAAGACTGATTTATGAGCATATGCTGTCAAAGTTGATCAGAAGTTCATCGCCAAGAGATGTAACTCCTTTGAGAAAATAATGTTACAGTCAGTTCATTATTGTCAATATTGCAAGGAGAGCTTACAAAATAGCGCATGTTTATAGAAACTGAAAGTGAATCAGAAGTAAGATAGCCAATATCAAGTGCGTGCCTATCTGTTTCTATGGCTGAAGCTAAAAAAGCCACTTTCCGGAAATCTACCGAGTAGTTTCACATATTCTCCATCAGATTAGATCAGCCCACATAGCAGGCTAAAACAGACTAAACAGATCTATTTTATTGCCGAAGTGATAAACTTGAGACCTGGAGCCATTTCTGCACTGAAATATTTACATTTATTCATCAAGGCAATTTTATAAAATACCAGTTTTATGTGGGAACAGTAGCACTGAAGTCACACAAGTTCGATTAGGAGATACATGTACCTACTTGTCGATGAAATTTACGCCAAAAAGCCATAGAGTGATAGCATTTCATTCATCATTCATAGTAAATATGCCCATATATAGAATTGGCTGGAAATTTATTAAGACTCCATGAACATTTATATTACATCACCAGAAAAGATGTAAGCCAACCCCTGGGACGGCACTTCGCACTCCCAGATCACCAAACTTGGAACCTGCAAGTCCAAATCTTGGAGCACATCTGTACTCCCCCTGACTTGCAAAAAACCTGGCAACTCAGGCTAACGAGAGAAAAGCATTGGATCCACCAACTATGTACAACTGAGCTATTCGGCCTGAATGTCATGGGCAGATAAACTTACTAGCTTCGTCATATAATAAATTTTTCAATTCTCAAGCTTATTTGCCTTAGTACAGGAATTTCTAACCACATGAATCAAACCTGGTTCATGCCCACGGAACCGCAAAATATCTTGGGCTATCATTTGATACCTTTTATGTAACAGCTTTAGAACTTGGAATCCCCCAAGTTATTCCTTTATTACATAGCATATCTTTATTACATGTGTTGAAGACCTCAAATCTACCCATTCACATTCACTGACCTAAATCAGTACAGTTATCTTGCACCCGTGACCTCCGTACCACAGATGGTTAGAAAGTTCTCAAACAACCAAATTTGGTTGGAATTTTCTTCTTACCTGTCCTCCCAGACAGGTAGGCCGGTTTTATTGGACAGTCGAGCAACGTTCGCACAACACACGTACCCAATTTACGTTGGAAACGTGGTGTTACGGTCCAATATAAATATTACGTGCGGTTGACCGTTACTTCAGTAGCTGATGAGCCTAGTCATAGGCGAAACCGGTCCTACTACTGATCCTCTTAGGATCCCAACTTGACTGTGCTTTTTAGCCTGGCCGAGTGAAACATTGGAAATTTATTAAGCCTTTGTGTGTAAATCAGTTTGATATATCTGCTACTGAGTCTCTGATTGGCCACTCTTGATGGCAACTGTTGATAGGCCTTGCAACCAAGTCCGACTATGGTTATGTAATGAAGGCCTGTGAAACTTTGCTGCTGACCTGGCATTGTGACCCTATGGAGCTGGTCATCAATTACTGGCATTGTAATGTTAGAATCGTACAGTCGATGGTCTAGAAAGAACTCTGCGCTCTATTCGATTATTATTTACATACCTTTGTATAATTATTAACTCACATTTAAATTTTGAAAAAGGAAAAAAGCATCCTAAGTTTGTGTTCCATATACCGCAATTCTCCTAGGTAAACGTACGTGCATAATGCACAGGTATTATTTTGGGTCCATCAAAGCTGGAAAAATGCTTATGCCTTTATATAAGGCACAGGTAAAAAAAACACAAGACCAAGAGGCTTAGCTCATGCAGAGCATTAACCAAACATTGGTGAGAAGTGCCCCAGAACCAGCCATTTGAAAACATCAGGTACCTTTAATCAATAAAAAATCATGTTTTCCCCAAGTTCCAACTCTGCTTTATCGTAGTGCGTGAAGATAGTCATTGACATTGCCATTGTCACTTTCAGTTTCACACCACCACACATGCGCTTTCATTCATATTTACCACATTTTGTTCATGCATTGTAATTTCCATCTATAAGACGGGACGTCACGGTAAATCCATCAATTAAAACAAGACCAGCCATAGTTGCAACATGGCCAGACAGAAAGTTTGCATAAATTGCTCAGGACATTATTTTTCTGCTTGAAGTTTTGATATGTCGTGGCAGCACCACCTGGTGAGCAAAATATAAAAATGCCAGTCAGGTCATGATGAAGATATGAACCATCTGACTTTGAAGGCTCAAAATAAAGATACAATAGAAGTAAAGTTTATAAGCCATGATTTGTTCGAAAGAGCAAAAGGAAAGTAGGTGGGTGTGCCTTTTCACGAAATATGCTAGTTTTAGTACATTTGCTGACTGTTTCAATGAGCACTTGTATTGTCACCCAACTGGCCATTCACTGTGAACAGTGATGATTGAAAAGCGACAATTTTGTATCCGGAAAAGACTTTTTCGACCTTTGTACTTCTGAATAACATGCACCAGGACTATATGAAAATAAATATTGCTCATAGAGTGCGCATTGACTATGGGGACTCATGGTATATCAGCTATCTTGTATGCTGTAATATTCAGCTGGTTAAATACATGTAGTGATGCGTGAGCATTGGTTCATGCTTTGCATACCATTAATTAAACCAAGGACAATGCCTTCATCAGTGATTAGGAAGTAGAGCCTGTGATGTTTATGTGGATTACCCCCAAAAATCTGACCTGCCGTATATAAATTTTCTTGGCATGTTATACATGTATGAAACAAACATTTGTTAAGGGTCAGCCTAAGTTAAGAACATTTGTGCTGGCTCTGAGTGTTGTCATTGGTATTCTGGTGAGTCATCTGTACCATATTCATCTTAGTAAGTACACACACCCTAATAAGCACATCTGCCCCCCCCCCCAATTATTTTTGTTTCTTTTCAAAGAAAGAACTCTGCGCTCTATTTGATTATTATTCACATACCTTTGTATAATTATTAACTCACATTTAAATTTTGAAAAAGGAAAAAGCATCCTAAGTTTGTGTTCCATATACCACAATTCTCCTAGGTAAACGTAGATGCATAATGCACAGGTATTATTTTGGGTCCATCAAAGCTGGAAAATGCTTATGCCTTTATATAAGGCACAGGTAAAAAAAACACAAGACCAAGAGGCTTAGCTCATGCAGAGCATTAACCGCACATTGGTGAGAAGTGCCCCAGAACCAGCCATTTGAAAACATCATGTACCTTTAATCAATAAAATCATGTTTTCCCTAAGTACCAACTCTGCTTTATCGTAGTGCGTGGAGATAGTCATTGACATTGCCATTGTCACTTTCAGTTTCACACCACCACACATGCGCTTTCATTCATATTTACCACATTTTGTTCATGCATTGTAATTTCCATCTATAAGACGGGACGTCACGGTAAATCCATCAATTAAAACAAGACCAGCCATAGTTGCAACATGGCCAGACAGAAAGTTTGCATAAATTGCTCAGGACATTATTTTTCTGCTTGAAGTTTTGATATGTCGTGGCAGCACCACCTGGTGAGCAAAATATAAAAATGCCAGTCGGGTCATGATGAAGATATGAACCATCTGACTTTGAAGGCTCAAAATAAAGAAACAATAGAAGTAAAGTTTATAAGCCATGATTTGTTCGAAAGAGCAAAAGGAAAGTAGGTGGGTGTGCCTTTTCACGAAATATGCTAGTTTTAGTACATTTGCTGACTGTTTCAATGAGCACTTGTATTGTCACCCAACTGGCCATTCACTGTGAACAGTGATGATTGAAAAGCGACAATTTTGTATCCGGAAAAGACTTTCTCGACCTTTGTACTTCTGAATAACATGCACCAGGACTATATGAAAATAAATATTACTCATAGAGTGCGCATTAACTATGGGGACTCATGGTATATCAGCTATCTTGTATGCTGTAATATTCAGCTGGTTAAATACATGTAGTGATGCGTGAGCATTGGTTCATGCTTTGCATACCATTAATTAAACCAAGGACAATGCCTTCATCAGTGATTAGGAAGTAGAGCCTGTGATGTTTATGTGGATTACCCCCAAAAATCTGACCTGCTGTATATAAATTTTCTTGGCATGTTATACATGTATGAAACAAACATTTGTTAAGGGTCAGCCTAAGTTAAGAACATTTGCTGGCTCTGAGTGTTGTCATTGGTATTCTGGTGAGTCATATGTACCATATTTATCTTAGTGAGTACACACTCCCTAATAAGCACATCCGCCCCCCCCCCCAATTATTTTTGTTTCTTTTCAAAGAAAGAACCCCCCAAAATATGCCATAGTTTTCAAACAAGTGGTAGAATTTATTATTACACTTAGGATCTATATTTTTTTTAGCTTTTGTGGATTTTTTTTTTTCATAGCACAATGCGCGCTTATTAAGATGAATATGGTATGTCTGTTCTTTTGTCCACAGAATCCATCCGTTCACCATCTTGACAGCCTTGAAGGGTTACAGGCAAAGAAGCGGGGTCAAAAGTAAATTCACCTGGCAGTGTGTGGAACGTATCTGTGATGCTCTCAACAAGGCTTTCTATGCGACCTTCAAGGTAGGTCTGCAACAGTCCATTTATGGGAATTTTCAACCTTGGATATCCGTTAGCAGGTATTAACCTGTACCTGGGTACTCTTTTCAAGTAGTACATGTACCTGCATATATATATATATATATATATATATATATATATATATATATATATATATATATATATATATATATATACAAACGACAGATGATACAATCCTGAAAAGTTATGTATAACTCGGAATAAAAGCCTGAGGGATATACTCAATAAGAAAATTCATAATACAGAAACAGTAAATCACTCTGGTACAAGTGTCTGTTCTCTGAAGTATTTCCAATTCATGCTGAGGGTGAGGGTGCAAATCCATGGTGATGCCATTCCCATGTCACAGTGCTTCTTGTTTTTGACAGTTTCAGCAGAAAGAATACTTCATAGTTATTACTCACAAGGTGAGGACTGGTGTTCTCAGATCTAGATTTGATTCAAATGCAAAAAGGAGAAATGTCTAGAGCAAGATTTTTTTACAAACGTCTGGGTACAAAGTTTGTATCCAGGTACTCACGGTAAGAGCCTATTATAGGTGGATACCTGGTCAGTGCACCAGTCTACATACAAGTGCACATATGCATATACATATATAAAATTCATGATAGGTGGTTTTGGTCCCTCATCAGTCAGCTGTCTGCCTGTCTGCCCATCCATCCATCTGTGTCCACAGTTTACATTTTCAATTTTTCCAAAACCACCTTTCAGATCCACTTCAAAATGTTGAGGATCTATCTTGGGCGAGTCTCTACCAAGGTTGTTCAAATGGTACCGCACCACTGATTTGTGGATATTTTAAGGAATTTTTAGCTCAGCAGACTTGTGAGTGGCTGAGGATATGTGGTGGTGAGGCATCTGTTGTCCGTATGCATGTCCAGCAGTAAACAAGAGGAATGCATGCATTACCCTGCAGTTACCCCTATTGAAAAATTCAAATCAGGGATGAAGAGCATCACCACCCAGTGAGCACCATTCTTTACCCCTCCTTCAAGCTACATTTCCACCAGTTTCAGAACAATCTTCTGGTGTAAATACAGACCAATTACTGCTTGCAGAATGAAAGTGTGGTCTAGTGTGGAGTATCCTTTACAAAAACCTGCTTGTTCCTGTCCAAGGATATCCACTTCTTCTAGGTAAAAGTCGAGGCGTTTTTTGATACAGGAAGTAAACAGTTCCCCAAGACAGCTGAGGAGACTCATTCGTCTGTAGTTATCTGGGTCATATGTCGAGCCTTTCTTTGCGTACACTGGTTTCATCATCCCTGTGTACAGCAGTCAGTCGGTAAAATCCCTTTTAATAAAATCATATTGATTATTTTGACCATGATTGATGACCCATCATGGGGGCAGTGCTTCAAATATACATTTATTTTTCTATTTTTAATCTTTTTTTAATATATATTCATTTATGACATTATCAATGCCACATGCCTTGATTTTATCAGCGATCTAATTACACTGTCAACTTCTTTAGCTGTGAAGGGCTTATTGGCTTATTGATATTCATCCATTTGTTTGATATATATCTTTGGGGTCAAGTTCGTAGTCCTCAACTTTGGCATTTAAAGCAGCTTTTTCATTCAGCCTTCGGAAGTGGGACACAAACTGCTCCAGGGTGATATTTCGCCTCCTATCTTCTTGATTGCTTGCGTTATTCAGGATGTCCCAATACTCTTTGGGTGTCGTGCTTTTTAGAGTTTTAAGCGTTTTTTGGTAATTCTTATCATAATTATATGTCTTCTTGATAAACGTTTGTGTTACTTGGCTTTTGCCCTCAGTTTAGCTTTATTGTCATCAGATACATCTCTACACTACCTGTTTTTAACCCCAAATCGCTGTCTTCGTTTGCTCCTGCATTCATGGTTGAACCATGGTTTATTCTGTTTCTTAATTGTTTTGGAGTGGTTAGATTTGAAAGTGGAGTTGGCACAACCCCAGGGTTTTTTTTTGCAGAAATGAAGAACAAGTTGCACAGTTCCCTGGAGATTGTCACTGCCATTGACATGTTTGTAATGTTAGCATCATCAAGTTTTCTTATTTAGATTTACAGTATCTTCCACATTGACAGCTGCCTTATATTGTGTTGCCAGGTTTCCATACCATTTAGATTTAAGAATGGTATGTTGCAGATTTGATGACAAAGTGTGCTCAAGATATCCAGCATTCATATCTTGCCTATGCATCCCATGTGATGTTTCATCTTTGTGAAACGTTAGTGTCACACATGAAACACAACGAGAATCCGACAGGAGTTCATCAATGTTATCCACACGGAAGTCTGTTACCAGGCAGAGCATGGGTGATGATGAGCCAACTTCACTTTTTCCCAGCTGTTGTATGGCAAGTGAAATGGCCGGTTCCTTAGTCATTTCCGAATCTGCTATTTTATAATCTCGAGATCCAAACCTTTGCACAGTCCAGTCAGTCTGTGTCTATTGTTGGTTTTTGTAGTTTGAGTTGTGTTTGGAAGTCATTTTACCCTGGAATTCATGCATGAGAGTTTGGGTTGTGGCACCAAGGATGTACTTTACTCCTCTCTCTTCCAACATGTTGCTCATAACATGCTTCACTTCCGAGTCACTGGTAACAATCCCTGTGTTATTCAAGGATGGTGCTGTCTCTTATGGCTAGGTGGAATAGAAGACATACCTTTGTCTTGGCTAGGTGGAATAGAAGACATACCTTTGTCTTGGTGGCCATGGTAAACTGGTGTATCCCTTCTTCTGTGCATGTGGAGACTGTCCATGGATCAAAAGTGACTGGAGGCGTACACATCTGCCTCTCAGCTATTGTCTCGTACTCCTCCACCTGTGTGCTGCAGTGAGTCCTGTTGGTGTCCTGTGGCTGTGCTGGTAGCCTACAGTGATGTCCTGTGTGCTGCTACTGATGTTCCTGCCTCAGTGCATCCACTTGCTGCTAGAGCCAGGTAATAGTTGCCTGGGTACCAGAGGTCAGAGTACCTGGGGGGGGGGGGGGGCCACATAAAGCAGCTAACACCACAGCTGACTGGTACCCAGGCAACTGTGGTATGGTATTGTAGTTGCCTGGGTACCAGGCAGCTCCAGTGTCAGCTGCCTTATCTGGCCCACCAGGTACTCTTGACCCACATGTACTGACTCATCTGTCACTCTGCCTGCCAGGCTGGCACTGGGTAAATTAACAAACTGGATCACCAGGTTCTGTAAAATTGGTTGACCTTCATGTTGATTTTTTTTTTCCACACTGGCTACAGCGCCCTCCTGTCTGCTGATGCTTGGACCCTGTAAGAAGTCACTCCGATCTGATTTTTTCCCCTCAATGACATCAGTTACCACTAAAGTAACCCCTCCTTTTGGTGGTGTATACTCGCAGTATCAAACCCTGAGCAGGATTGGTCCTTATCCCCTCACCTAAGGAGACTGTGGAATAGAGATGACCCCACAGAGTCCTTAAAACTGGCGGACCTCTTCACAAAAGTGGTATTACTATCATTACTATCCACCAGTACTTTCACAAAAAGAGATCAATGAAATTGCTGCATCAGACCATGTGTTACATGCCTCAATCTAGCCATTTTTCCCATGCAGCTCTCTGTAGCAGCATCAAGTCCAGTCAGTCAACTAGAATAATCCCAGCAGTATAGTTGACAGGAAAGGTGATCAGTAAATTATGTCTCTGTACTTTTAAAAGGCTCTGGTAACAATTTTGACAGAATAGAATTTCCACTGAGCAAGAAAAACACTTTAATGAACAGGAGCTTTACCACTTCTAAGCAGTAAAGTGCCACTGGGTGGCTATCCTGTACATGTATATATATAAAAATGTATGTGTGTGTGTGTGTGTGTATACAGAAGTACCTGCTGTATGTGACCACCTATTTGGCCAGCTTAAAGTGGTCACATACAACAGGTGGTCTCTCACAGCAATGGTCACATACAGCAGGTTGCTACTATATATATATATATTTTTTTTTTCATAACAGAATCTAACACCAACGGGGAAAAGATTTTTCATCGCTGTGGACATGAGCACGTCAATGAACTATGGTACTGTGAATGGAACCCAGGGCATCACCCCAGCAATGGCTGCAGCCACGATGGCTCTGGTGGTATCCAAGACAGAAAAGACGTATGATTTGGTTGTCTTCAGCAACAAGATTCTACCAGTGAAGCTGACGGCAGACATGACCTTGGAGCAAGTATTGGAGGCCATAAGGGGTGAACAGGAGAAACAGGTACTGTGCACTAACATGTCTCTTTCTTAAGTGTTCATGAAGAAGACATGCTGAGACCCTTAAACCTGTACTTTGGATCACAAAAATAAAAAATCTAGCCAAAATGCGTTGTGGCTGAGGCATTTAGCTCTGCTGACCACAGGTCACAGAGCTCATGCAATCACTCTTGTCTGTCCGTCCAGCCGTAAACTTTTGCTTGTGAGCGCAATGCATACCACAGTTTTCCAGATAGCCCCATGTAACTTCGAAAACTTATCAAGTGTATGAAAATCTATGTCAAGTTTGATATCGATGGTCCACCTATGGCATTATGTAATATATATGGAACGAAATCGAAAATCTTTTCTTTCGTTGATAAAGTTAGATCTTGAAATTTAGCTGGATTGTGGAGGTCAAAATCTCTGTTGCCTATGATACTGGTGGTCCCACCTTTTCTTTGGTGGAAATTATGAGCCAAAATGTGTTGGAAGATAGGAAATTCCATATCTCAAAATACATTGTTAATTAGCCATGCCAAATTTTTAGGACAATAGATCATATCCAATGCTAACATGTTATGTAATATTAATGACCTTGAACTGTTTTTGATAGGTCACCAGGCCTGTAAAGTGGAAAGAGGTGATTTTGTAATGGCAGGATGTAGCTTGGGTATCGATGGCAAAGACAATTGAGCCTTCTGATCAAAATTGCACTTGAGTACATTGTTGTCTCGCCAGCGTTAGCTGTTTGCGAGACTAAGCTGTCACTTTCCGGATGTCCGTCCGTCCGTCCGTCCGTCTGTCAGTCCGTCAGTCCGTCCGTCCGTCAACCAAAAACTTCGGAGTGGCATTATTTCACTAACTAGATCAGATAGGGCTATCATACTTGGGTGGATGATTGATTGTAATCATCACTAGAGATGTGGGCCATCAATGTTACACTTCATTGATTACTTCTTGCTTCATTGAGCATTGGAGAAAAACTTCGGAGTGGCATTATTTCAGTAAGTAGACTACATAGGCCTTTCATATTTGGGTACATGATTTAATGTAATCGTCCCTAGAGACGAGGGTCATCACTGTCACACTTCACTGATTACTTCATGCATGATTGAGCATTGGAGAAAAACTTCGGAGTGGCATTATTTCAGTAAGTAGACTACATAGGCCTTTCATATTTGGGTGGATGATTTATTGTAATCATCCCCAGAGACGAGGGTCATAACTGTCACACTTCATTGATTACTTCATGCTTGATTGAGCATTGGAGAAAAACTTCGGAGTGGCATTATTTCAGTAACTACACTACATAGGCCTTTCATATTTGAGTGGAAGATTTATTGTAATCATCCCTAGAGACGAGGGTCATCACTGTCACACTTCATTGATTACTTCATGCTTGATTGAGCATTGGAGAAAAACTTCGGAGTGGCATTATTTCAGTAAGTAGACTACATAGGCCTTTCATATTTGGGTACATGATTTAATGTAATCATCCCTAGAGATGAGGGTCATCACTGTCACACTTCATTGATTACTTCATGCTTGATTGAGCATTGGAGAAAAACTTCGGAGTGGCATTATTTCAGTAACTAGACTACCTAGGCCTTTCATATTTGGGTGGATGATTCATTGTAATCATCCCTAGAGATGAGGGTCATCACTGTCACACTTAGAAGCTTCAGAAGCCTGTTGAAATTGGATGACCTCAACTGATTTCAAGGACCTAAATGTATTTTCATGGGTGAAATGCAAAACGTGGCGTTACCACTGCAACTTTTGACAAATTCAAGCCAAGTTTACCAAACTTACACCACCTTTGCTTCTTAGGAAAGCTTTAGAAGTCTATTGAAAGTGGGTGGCCTTGATGTATTTTTGACCTACTTTGGAGGTCAGATGCATTGCATCCTCGAATGTACAATGCTGTTCATGGCCAAGAGTCAAACCAAGTTCACCAAATTTATACTAGCTTTGCATCTTACAAAACATCAGAAATCTCTTGAAAGTGGATGACTTTGACCTACTTTTGACTCGACAAATCTTATTTTCCTTGTGTGTCTTGGGTATAGTTGATTGTAGGTCCCTAGTTACTATTTAACATGAATAGCAAAGTACCTATGCTTTATTTTTGGTGTTCTTAAATTTATCTTGAAGTATCCTTTGAAGGTCAAACTTAGGTAACTGAACATATGAAGTCATGTTGGCCAAGGGGTATTAAGTGCTTTACATGACATCTATCACTACGAAGCTTGAAACTGGCATGTCAAGCTCTGATTTGTATTAAGATGTTATATACTTTATTGGCCATTTTGTTTAAAAAAAAAAAGTGGTATATTCTGAGTAAATATATTGAGATTTACTTGATACATTCAACATCTACTAAATACCATTATAATGTTTGGTCTTACAATTACATTGCTACTGAATGCTGGCGAGACATTCATGCCCCCTGGGCATGGCTCTGGTTTATAAAATGCTACTCGGTGACCCACTTTATTTATCACCATGACCCAGTGATTCTGTGACCTTGACATAATTTGAAGGTCATTTCGCACCTAGGAAAAGGACATTTAATTCAATATCTTGGTAAAGAATAAGGCAAATGATGCCAAATGTACCACCAATGTGTATCATGTGGAAGTTTGATATTGCTTAATATGGCTAACCTTGATTAATTATTCAAGTTCATGGATTGAATACTTTTCAGAAAATGTTTTTTTGGTGATGGGGGTCAGCAGAGCATTTGGCCCATGGGCCTCTCGTCAATAGAAAATATTTTCAATGAGACTTGTAGGTAAGATATATGTGTTCCAGCAAGGTGCAAGTCTAAAGCTGTCTTTAGAG
Source organism: Hermodice carunculata (assembly GCA_964020975.1). Taxonomy (NCBI): domain Eukaryota; kingdom Metazoa; phylum Annelida; class Polychaeta; order Eunicida; family Amphinomidae; genus Hermodice; species Hermodice carunculata. The sequence continues at coordinate 15,799,423 of OZ026625.1, read as the reverse complement.
TGTGCTGGGAACAACCAGTGTTGGCAGCTTTTACCATGTTTTTTCTGTGTGTTTATTTTGATATTATGGTATAGAAATAGTATTACATGTACTTGGTATTCAGACGAGTTGTCACATATCCAGGACCACTTGGGTTTGTACATACATTGTGCATGTATGTGTTGATATGGTGACTGAGTGACTGGTTGCCGGCCTCACCAAAATAAATACCATAATGCGTACTTGGTTTAACGTGCATGAATTTCCATGGGTTTTGCATTTGGTGCATCTTATGTTTGAATTTTGCTATTTTTGGCATAGTTTATATTTGACCTTATTTTCAAGGTTTTTTGCCCACAGCAAAATGAGCAAAAAATAAAAGTGCAGCAAAATATAGTGAATTTTCAGCACATGTCAAATTGCTTATTCCCAGGGGCCCTAGGGCCCCCACCCCCTATCCAAACTGAGTTGCTCAGGCACTGTCAGTATCATTTTTATAGCCCCACCTCAACCCTTTCTGTTTCTTCAAAAAGTATCAAACTGTGATTTGTGTTTAAACATGGCCATCCGTATGTAATTTTGGGCCATATCTTTCATATACAGTGGTCCCTTCTAATAAAGCCACCCCAATTGCAGCCAAAAAGTGGTCACATAAGAGGGGTGGCTGCTCATGAGAGGGACAATACTATGGATATACATGTGTACCACTTTTGTGGCATGGAGAAGTGGCCTTTGGAGAGACAGTGGCCTCTCGGGGGGGGGGGGGGGAGGGGTATTAGAGAGGGAACACTGCCCTAACCAGCCTTGTTCAAAGTGTACCTGAGACGATGACTGTTTAATTTAGGTGAGGGGGTGGGGGAGGTAAGGGGTTTTCTGTATTGCTCTGCTGGGCATTTTCATTTGCTGTACCTACATATACCGAAGGCCATTTAATTTCCGTACTTTGTACTAGGGCAAAATTAATATTTGAACCAGTGTACCAGGGACCCCCTTACCCCCCCCCCCCCCCCCCCCCCAATTTGCACATACCTAGGTGTGGTTGTAATTTTGGTGTACAGAAAACAATAGATAAAATCACGTATGTACTTCACTTGCAGGGAGCATTGACAAAGGCGGACTGCACAGAACCAATGCGTCATGCAGAAATAAACAAGCTTGCAGTCGATGTATTTCTGCTGTTCACGGATAGCCAAACGTTCAACCCGTCAGGTCAATCTCCAATGGAAGCCTTACACAATTACAGGGAAAAACTTGACATCCCAGATGCAAAGTGAGTGCCTTGTGTGTGTGTTAAATGTTCCTCTGTCAAAAGTTTCATTTATGTACACAATTCATGTATTTATAATACCAGTGATCTCACTGGTGTCTCTTTGCACGTACCTATTTAAGAAGGTGTAAATAAGCACATTCTCACAAGTTGTCACATGTGGATTTGACTGGCCACTATGAGAATATCAAAAATGTCCAAGTATCACAAAGATGTTTTGAAAAATATGCCTGATTTGTGGGAATAAGTTTTATTTGTTAGTACAACAGGAAGTGGAGACTATGTTTAACTTTGAAGGGGTAATTCAGGGATCAGGCATTAAACAGATATTTCCTCAGTCGGTGAAAATTTGTGTTTGCATTATAGAATGATGGGAGTATGATGAGCCAGTTAAAGGAACCTTTGCCCAAGTGACAAACTGACCCACCATGGAGGTAGTAACTCTACTCTATGCTGGAGTTTGTTTATATCGCATTTTGCCTCAGGCTATTCAGCTCAGCTGACATGTCAGTCAACTAATCTTACAGGATGGGTGCTGGTCCATCCATCTGTCGGACGGTCCATCCACCGGCCTTATTGAACTTTAGGGGACCCAAGCCTCTATAGGTAAAATCACCCAACGATGTCCATGTTCCTACCTAAAGCGAAGATTATTGCGCCGCAGGCACTATGGTAACGTTCCTATATGTTTTTCTAGTAGAATAGATGTTTGCGCCGCAGGCATAGTGTAATTAAAATACCAAAAAACTCGAATTTATTCCGTGAAATCATCGATGGAATCGATTATCGTGCCGCCATTTGCATATGCACTGAACGACTTTTGACTCGAATATTACCCACAATGCAACACCGGAGCAAGATTTTAACCAATCGCGGTAAATCTACCAAATGAGCTTTGGGTGCATGTTTACCTACACGAGCCAGGTGCACGTGATGCCCTGGGATATTCCCGGGGATGGTCTCAGCGTTCATTCTTTCTTGTAATTTTTTTCTTCGAAATAGTTAAGCGATAATTTTATTGTTTATGATCACATTTAAAATTATATGATACGGTCCCCAATAACACTTGCGGCATCCATCTTGGATCATCGGCAGAAACGCTGATGCTTAATTTACATGTAAGGACCGGTCGGAAGTCATCTCAGATAAGTGATTCGTGTTGCTAATGATTATTTACAACACTTCCGGAACTTTCGTGAACTTTGAACCATTATTAGTCCTATGGGGGCTCGGGTCCCCTAAAGTTCAATAAGGCCCATCCACCTATCCGTCTGTTGTCTGTTCTACAATTACGTTTTTGACTTCTGCTCCAAAACCATTAGCTAGATCCACTTTCAACTGGTAGGGATATACAAATTTTTACCTCAGCTGACTTGTCAATCAGCTGAGGTTAGCTTGGGCATCCGTCGTCAGGCCAGCCGACTAGTGGAATCTACAATTCACATTTTCAACTTCTCCAGAACGGTTTGCCAGATGTACTTAAAACTAGGTGGAAATGTGCCTTTGGTGGGGCTCTACCGATATTATACAGGTGCTCATGCTCCAATGAATTTGGGATTTTTTATTAAATTTTTTAGTTCATTTTATGACAAAGTCTTCATAAGTTTCCTCGAAACCGCTGAGTCAAATGCTTTAAAATTGCATAGGAACACTTCTGGGGACCCCCAAACCTTAATTTGTTCAACAGATATGACACTGTGATGTTTTTCTAAATTTTTCATGAATTTTTGTGTTAAGCCCATTTTCAACTACCGTACTGGACGCCATAATAGTTTCACCCGCACAAAAGTCGCACCCCCAACTGTGGAGGGCGAATAAGACACCTCAAGGTATGTGCGGCACAATAGTCGCACCCCAAAAAATTAAAAAAAACGGTCTCCCTGATATCACCATGAAGAAGTAAAACCAGGCTGCTCATGACAAGGAATGAACAAAAATCTGTGATTTAAAGCTGGTGAATAAAGTTAAAATGAAAGTAAATAAACTTAAAAACATCCACCTGTGTTGCCTTTTTATTTTGTCTCGGTATGTGAAAAGTGAACTAGAATCTCGCTCCTCACTTTCATGTTGAAACTGTCGTTTTGTGTCAGATTCTTGCTATCAGCGGGTAAATGCTATCATACAGCTACTTAAAAACATTATGAGTTATCAAACTTTGGTATTTGTTTTAAAATTTTGTCATTTAAATTTCTTAAATCTCGCTGCAAAAACATCGTGGATGATCCACATGCGTTTCCATTAGGGTGCCGCCATGACTAATCTCGTTTTTCCGAGACTCTCGCGAGATTGCATAAACACAACTGTGTCATGTGACTAACACATGGCAAACATGCATGCTTGTCTTATGAACACTGATGAAGCGTATTTCCCCCGTTTTTCTGTCTGCATATTAAACTATGAACAAGAATACGCAGATTATAGTAAGGGTAAGCCTATAGTTATACATTTTATTGCATTATTGAGACTTTTTGACGACGATCACAATGTATGTACACCGGCAATGTAAACAAACATGGCCACCGGTCTTTTCCATCGTCAAGAAAACTTCCTCCCAGGCTAAGTTCCCGGGAAGTTTAGACTGTAGTCGGCATATTAGTCGCAGGTATGGCTTTGAAAAAAATATTTTACCCCTCCAGCTGCGACGATTATGGCGTCCAGTATGGTATATCTCCAAAACCGCCACTCAGATTGTTCTGAAACTTGGTGGAAATATAGCTTCTCAGAGGGTTAACCCTCCCTCTGCTGCAGGTGAGAAAACCTGCCCAAAGATATTGGCTTCTCGTATGCTGGAGGCGAGTTTATCCGTCCAATGTGGCACATGCCAAAGATCAACTGTCTGTGTGTGTAATTACCGAGATACAGCAATATGGCATTCTCCTGCAGATGTACAACGTATTAAATGATTCACACTGTAACTATTGAGCAGTAGCACCAAATTTATACAAATAGTGTGGTATCTCTGCCAGGAAAAAACAACACACACACAGAGATTTTATTCAGTATGGACCAATTGCAGAGATTGATTGACAATGCATACCGGTGCACCAGTTTCCCGTTTTAACATTGATTGCACACAGTGTCTACTCTGTGTTTCTTTCAGCAGTTAACCAGGAACATTCTGAATGTTTTTTAAAATATCTACTATCGATATGGCCACAGACCACAGTTATAAATCCTTTTATTTTTCATATCAGCATTTTTCAGTCTAAAAAATCAGCATTTTGGTATTTTAAAATTCCGTGAATGGCATTTAACAGATAAAAATGTCAGAAAAACATGAATGGATTTTTGTCATATAATTCCCAGCTCATTAATATGTATAATTAATACAAAACAACACCTGGATGTCAGCTTTATACAGGTGTATGAACTGTGCTCTTGCCAGGGTCACATCATTGTCCTTCCCCACCATAAAGTTCCCACCTAGCCTGGAAAACAGTGCACCTATATGACCACTAATAAAGCAACTCTGTGATGCAGCAAACCTGACTTAGCTAACTTTATTTAAACAGAAGCTACAGCATGCTGAAAACACAGTATTTTCACAATTACAGACTATCTCCGTTGGGATGCGCAACCAGCCAATCACAACAGTTACTGTGGTCTGTAACCATATGTCACTAAATTTCAGTACTAATGTGACATGAAAACGTAAAAGTACCGTTGACTTGAATGATCGACTCCACCATGCTTGTTTCTTATATGCATGATCTCTGAGCCAATCAGTGCCCTAACAGGGCAAGAATCTTGCTGAAGCCGGGCGAGAATGTCGCTGCCCCCTAATTCTTAGATTTTTACCTCGGAGATAGTAAATTTATGCAAGATAACGATGTTTAGTGGGCAGCAAAAAAAAAAAAAAATTTGCCAACAGGAAACCAGTATCATGATATTGACAAGGTGCTGACACTTCCATTCATACCAAACATGCCTGGAACGGGCAAGAGAATGGAACAAAGTCTGATTGTTTCTGCAGCAAACTGTTACCTGTCAGAAAATGCATGCATTCCTATTGCGTACCATGCAATTCAATGGGGATTGCAATGGAAGTTCACATTTTTTAACTTCTCCAGAAGCGTCAAACAGATTTGCTTCTAACTTGGCAGTGATGTATCTTGAGTGGGTCTCTACCAAAGTTGTTCAGATGGTCACGGTCCATTGATTTTAGATATTGTGTGCATTTTTTTATTCATTTTTTTAGTGGCAAACCCTTCTTCGAAACCACTCAGCCAGTGCTTTGAAATTGCATACAGACACTTCTGAAGACCCCGAGACCTTGATTCGTTCAACAGGTGGCACTTCATTTTTTCTACATTTTAGCTCTGCTGACCTCAGGTCAGCAGAGCTAACACTAAATTTACGTAAGCTTTATATGTTCAGAAGCCACATGAGGACTCACAATTTTGAAATCAACAGGTACAATGCAGCCACAGTGCCAGCAGAGAATAAGGCCCATGGGCCTCTTGTTGGATTCAAAATAGTTGCAAACTGTGAAAGATTTGTTTGTTTTAATCTGACTGAAACTCTGTTAATCTATTTGCAGACTTATTGTCTGTGGCCTGACCAGCAACCGGTTCAGTGTAGCAGATCCAGATGACGTCAACATGCTGGACATTGCTGGCTTCGACGTTGCGGCCCCACAAGTCATACACGACTTTGCACTAGGCTTGGGTTCATGAAATCAAAAACAAAGCAAAAGAAAAAGAAGAAACTTCCATGATTTTCACAAACATTTTGCAGCTTAATGCACCATTATTTGCCAGCTAGTTCCATATTTTCTCCTCAGAGAGAATATTTGTATGTAGGTAGTAGCAGCGAATCAGATCATGGACAAATTTTTTTTAGCTCAGCTGACTTGTCAGTCAGCTGAGCTTATAAGATGGTTGCTTTTTGTTGTCCTTTGTCATCTGTCCGTCTACAATTTTCATAATGACTTCTCCAAAACCATCAGCCAGATCCACTTCAAACTTGGTAGCAATTAGTAACAATGTATCTTGGGTGGGTCTTTACCCAGTTTGTACAAATGCTTGCGCTCCAGTGATTTTTGGAAGTTTTATGATTTTTCTTTTTATATTTCTTTGCAGAATTGTGCTTCTTTTGCAAAACTGCCACGCCAATTGTTTAGAACTTGCATACAGACACTTTTAGGGACCTCTAGATGTTAATTTGTTCAACACATGGTGCTGTGAATATTTTTAGCTTTTTGACGAATTTGTGTGTTTTCACTTTTCTCAACTTTTTCTTCCAAACCATAAGTTGGATCCCCTTCAAGCTTCTTGGGTATGTACATGAACTCCCCCAAATTTGCTTACTAGATGGTGGTGCTCTCATTTTCTGAATTTAAACAGGTCATTAAAATTAAGAAAAAAAAATTGAAAGGGGATACAATCATGTTAACAACAGGGATGATTGACTTAAACAAACATGACCTTGATATCATTCTGAAGTGCAGAGGACCACTTTAGTCTTTGCATGTAAGGTCAGCTGAGCACAGGACTGCCACAGTCCTCATGTTTGTTTTTTTTTAAAATTCATTTTCTTATTTATTTATTTCTATTTTTTATTATTATTTATTATTATTTTTAAATTGCATATTGCACATGCATATACAATGTTGTCTTTCTTGTGTTAGCAAGTGTGAGTGATGTCGTTAGGCTTGGCATGGATGGAGGGTGTTCATTTCAATGCCATGTTTAAAAGAAAGTAATAATAATGCGCATATATCAGCATTATTATTGAATACAGCCACGATGTATCCTTGGATCATATAAACTTGTGCAAAGTTCAGATATGTGGTATGTTAAACCAATAAATTGTGAAAAATGTCAGGAAAAAAAGTGATGTTTTAGCATGTTCTTATGTGTATCCCCTTACTGTATATAGTGGATACACCACATGTGCACGTATGACAAGACAAAAAATATATTGGTACATGTATTTTCTTCAATATGCTAGCTGTAATTTAAGTACTGGATAATGAGATGTATCGGCATAATAAAAATGTGTTTTTTTTTTTTTTTTTTTTACTTTGAATTCAGTCTTTGGTCCAAACGTACAAGACGCAATAATCCTAGCTGTAATTTAGTACATGTACTGTATAATGAGATGTATTAACATAATGAAAATGTTTTTTAAATTTTAAATGCAATCTTTGGTCTTAAAGTACAAGATGCAATAATCTGTACACCTGTATCAAAATTAATTTTACCAGAATGTACATCATTTGAGGAGCAATTTTTTTCCCCAATGGATTTAATGATTCAGGTGAATATGTTTGTTGTGCGTTATCTGGGCAACACCAAAGTATGTGTATTGAAGTCCCAATTCTATAAATGGGACAGGTTTACTATGGGATGGCCAGCGTGCTTTACTCTGTACATTTTAAAAATGGGATATTATATATATATATTTTTTTGTCCCTGCAGCCTATGCTAGTGTGGCTTTGCGACCAGGCCCATCAGCAGAGGAATAGGCAAGGGGAGGGAGAGGTATGGGTGGGCATGAGTTTGGGAAACTTTTTTCCTGGTTATAAAATCATTGCATGTCATTAACCTTTCTGCACCATGAAATGACATTACTGTGTTTTACTGGAACAAAGGATGTGCGGCATTTAGCACTGGCTTTAGTCACGAGGGACACATGCTTTTGTTAACTCTCTCTCTAAATATGCTCAAAAAGTCCATAAAGCATACATTTTTGGAAAGCAAACAACATACAGCTTAATTCTGTACCACTGTTGTTGTGTTCACTAGCTACAATGTTTACATAGCAATTATCAAAGTATGTAGAAGTGACTATCATTCTGTGGTTGAAATTTGGCTTCAACTCCTACATTTGAATATCAAATAAGTTGTAGACTAAAGAATTCTCAAATAAATGTAAAAAGCATGTCTCAAATTTTGAACTTTTGATGTTGTTCCTCATATACAGCTGTTTGAAGTTGGAAAGATGACACATCTAAGGCAGACCACCTTTGATCAACTGTGGTGACAAAACGGAACAAATACTGGAAATCTGAGACTTGCTTTTTTTTTATTCAATACATAAACTTCAGTTTGCTACAGATTTGAGGCCAATACATTCAGACTTGAATAAGTTGAAGTGATATTTGCGCTAAATTATGATGATCACTTGTGTAATTGTTAAGCAAACATTGCAACCAACTGACAAAGTGAAATTAAAATGAATAGCATCCTTAGCTTGTTAGCTTTCTGAAAATGTATAGTTTACCATACTTTATATTTGAATCCAAAATTATATTGAGTAAATTGTGAAAGTCACTGCAAACTTGCCATATATCCTGAAGTGGTCATTGTAAATGCAGATTCTCAATGAAAAGACTTTTTTTTCGTTCAAGTACCAACATGCCCGTCCTAGGTCAGTGGTTTGTACATTGCCAGGAAAGTGATGTGGCAGCTGTCACATGCATAGCTGGAGCATGACTTGCCAGGCAATGCAAGACATACTGACCAAAGCAGTGACCACCGCAATGTGGCACGAGTTCATATTCAGAAATTCCTGGACCATTTCAAGTTAATTTTCTGTGCATCCAGCTCGCATTGACCATCAGAACCCCACCATCAAGGTATTACTGGTCAAGCTGTGTCGTCATCACTAAACTGAACATGGTACGCAATGGCAGAATTCTGCAAAGACATATTGGACTTTGTGCTAAGATGTGTAAATCTCTGATTCACTGGCAATTTGAGCCAGCGTTTGTATTTATTAATTAAAGTGGGGATAAAGTTGCTTTATTAGCTCAGCTGACTTGACAACTCAGCTGAGCATATCTATTTGGTTATGGATTCGGCCGTTGTCGTCTTCGGTGTCTGTCGCTCCATCAGCAATCACATTTTTGACTTCTGATCAACGACTGCTATCTGGATTTGCTTGAAACTTAGTGGGAATGTATCTTGGGTGCATCTGTACCCATTAAGTTATTTCAAATGCTCACAGTCCAGGGATTTTTGGATTTTTTTATTAATTTTTTGTTCTTTTTTTTGTAAAATCATAAAAAATCTCCGCAGCAACTGCCAAGTCAATTGCTCTTAAGTTACTTAGGGACATTTTTGAAAACCCTAATTTGTTCAACAGGTGTGGCGCTGTGATTATTATTTGCTTTTTAAAGAATTTTTGTGTTTTGACTTTTTGTCTCAAATGGTAAGAAGTTCGATCCTCTTCCGACACTAGGTAATGTATGTGGACTTAATCTTCAACAAATTTGTTCTCTTCATGGTGGTGTTGTCATTTCTGATTTGTAACAAATTATCAAAATTCAGAAAAATTAGTAAAGGGATATGTTCGTGTTAGCAACAGTGATGATGGTGTCAAACAAAGATGACTTTATTATCATTCTAAAGTTCACAGAACTACTTCAGTCTGTGCATGTAAGGTCAGCTGAGCATGAGACTGTCACAGTCCTCTTGGTTTTAAGATTACAGCTTAACAACTTTGTTAGCACCTTTGCAGAGTGGCCTGGGTGTTGTGTCAAGATTTGTCCGAGGTGAGGCACATTTATTGGGAAAAAAATCCTATCAAATATAAAATGTGACTGTTTGCATGGAAGTAGCTTCATCCTGTGACACGTTAGTACAGCATTTTGTCACATATAGCTGGTGCCTCATTAGGCAGGGAGGGCATAGGGCCTGTTTTTTTTCCGTTTGTAGTGGAAACGGAACGGAAGAATGAATTTTTGTCACCTCTGAAACAGAATTTGCTGTTTTGCCTTAATGTGTTTTACATACAAAGAGAACTACTGAAACGGAATTTGGAAATTTCTGGCTGGTGAAACGGAATTTCTGGTTTTTTGAAACGGAAAAATACAGGCCCTAAGGGCAGCACAGAGATAGTGCCAGGCTCACCTACATCACTGGGTCAATCTGTACTTGCAGGGAGCCAACATTTCTTCAATATAAACTGCCCAAACCATAAGTCAGAATATGACTCCCTTCTTGTTTTTTTGTTTTTTTTTCTTTCTGCAGAAATTATAATAAAGCCAGGAGTTGATGATTGCCAGCACTGTGCCATGTGCTATTTGGGCTATTTATTGTCTACTCTTTGTGTTTCCCAATCTCGGGTCACTGGCTAGGTGCCTTGTAGGTAATGTAGATGGACCTCTACTTCATGGGAAATTTAAGCGAGGAACGAGCACGGAGTGTGTTTTCACAAGCATTTCTGCCAGACTTTTCTTTATATTTTTCTGCCAGTATTACCAATGATATTTTGATATTTCGTAAGAAGAGTCCTCGCTGAGCAAGTCTGTTGTTGACCCAGGGAGGGAGAAGGAGTCTCCTATAACAGCGTTATGTGTGTTCTTTTGTCATAATTCCTGTTTACCTTTGAAAAAAGGAAAGATGAGAAAAGAAAAAGTTATGTTATAATTCCTCCTTACCTTTGAAAAGAGGAAAAAAGGGAGAAGGTAAAGTTAAACAGCTGAGTTCCATTTCAAGAAGGAAAATGAACTTCCTGTTACATTACCAATGTACAAGTTTTGTGTACATATGTTACTGGTAAACATTTCCAGCTTTGAAAGGCTCCTGCAGAGCTAATTCTTAATAATGGGATGGCTGAAATACAAACTTTGTCAGTGTATTTATTGTGTGTGCAAATTTTGGCCAACCATTCAAGGAAGGCTTTCCATCGACACAGTAGTTCTGAATTTTAAGCAAGTTGTGATCCTGTATAGCATGGAGCATAACGATTAAAGTTAGAGTTTGGCGCTGGCAGCATGGCCTAAGTATTGCAATAATGATAGTTGTGGCGAGGATCACGCTGCTTGTGGTGCATCTCTGGCTTTGGTCGCGAAGCAGGTGACCGTCATTGAAGGAGGCAACAATTATATGAAGCTGACCACGATTTTTGTAAAGATTGAAAACAAAGAAAAGACAATATGGGACACTCATATTAAAGGCATGCCTGCTGTGGTCTATATCACTGACCATATGTACATTCAGATCCCTGTATCAAACCGTGAATAACGTGGGGATTTTTTTTGTGCAAAAAGCTAGTAACTTTGAAATGATTATGTGGTCATATTCTGTGAACACACATTGAACACGATATAAGACAGAATCATCTGTTTGAAATAAGTATTCGTTATTGGTACGAATGTTACTATTAGTAACATTTGTACTGATACAGAATACCCTTGGTGTGTCCATGAATGTGTCCGTACCATGGCATACAATTGTCACTGTTGCTATGCAACAGGGTCAGAGATTGTGGGGAAATTAATAGGAATGTCTCATATTTTTAGAGCAGAAATGGGTTAGTTGGGGTGGGGGTGGGAGGTGGAAAGGAAATAAGATAGTTTACGAAAGATAATTCAGTATTAAAAACAGTCAGTGTATTTCCTTTTGTTTTTGTCAATGAGAAAGCAGTGTGTATAAATATTGGCCCAAGTTCCTTAACTTGCCATGGTATTGAAACCAAATGATTCAAATGGACATATCTTCTTCACTATTGTTTAAGTGTAAATTATGTTAGACTTGCCTAGAAGCTGTACAACTGTAACAGTGCTTAACTCATTCCATACTATGGTGAGAGGCATTTGTCAGTGGTTCTGGCCCGGCCCGGCAAGTCATGCTACATGTGCCCTTGTGGCAGCTGCAGCATGACTTGCCAGGCAATGCCAGAACCACTGACTTAAGACTATAGGCATGTTGGTACTTGAACGAAAGCTCTTTTCATGAAGAATTTAAATATGCAATTGTTCTCTTAAATCGAGGTAAATATATGGAAAAATCAGGGGCTGGTATGGAATGAGTTAACCATGCCTGCATGTAAATAGATTGGGTCAAACATGCTGAACTCATAACCTGGTTTTCTCTGTCCCTGGCAACCTTCATTGTTGCCCAAAATGGATGGCTGCCCTTCATGATTAACTACCTGTGTGATAATATGCTGATACTGAGATTGTTTTATCTTTTCACACAAATGAACTCCTGTCATTTCAATCAGCCAGAGGTCCCCTCCTGGCTGCCATACCATGCTAGTATCGAAGGCATTTTGTTTCCAGGGGAGAACAGATTATCTTGAACTTAAAAGAGTCCAGTTGCATATGGAAGGAAATGTTTTACTGTCAAAATATTCCAGGACTTGTGTTGCTCATGAATATAGATATTAGCCAACTGATGTGTGATACTATCCGTTGCCTGATGGTTTATCTCTCTTCATATTGGCTTAAAAGCTTGTAAAGTTACGTCGTATTGCAGACATGCATTTAATAGATGACTTTAGGTTAAACAGTTTAGTAAATTAAAGTAGTTTCTGTGGAAACTTTAAAAGACTTGTGTACACCTGTGCTTCTAGAATAAGAGGAAATCTGCAAATTCCATCTGAAAGTGAAGGCAGAGGACAAGTGTTATTATAGTGCGTGTAGTATAGAAGTCTAGATATTTCACTTAACTAGCTTTGTGTGTGTTTGTTAGCTCAGCTGACTTGTCAGTCAGCTAAGCTTATAGGATGGTCAGTCATGTGACATTCTTCTTTGTCCATTCACAATTTACATTTTCAACTTATCCAAAAAATTTTTTCCTCTTCAAACCTGGTGAGTATCTATCTTAGGTGGGTCATTACCAGGTTACTTCAAATGTTCATGCTCCAATAATTTTTGGATTTTTTATGATTTTTTTTTTTTCTCCATTTTGTTGCAAAACTCTGGAAATAGAGTTTCTAAAACCACTGAGCCAGTTGCTCTGAAATTGCATAGAAACGCTCCGGGGGGTGCATAGACCTTAACTTGTTCCACAGGTGGCACTGTGATTTAATTTTTTTTTTGTGTTTTTAGCTCTGCTGACCATAGGTCGCAGAGCTTCTATGATCACTCATTTCTGTCTGTGCATCACTCCATCAGTCTGACCTCGAACTTTTGATTGTGAATTTGATAGAGTCCACAGTTTACATATTAGCCTCATATAACTTTCAGGACTTATGAAGTGTATAGAAATCTAGGCTGAGTTCAGTATTGGTGGTGCCACATACAGTATAATGCAGTTTATGGGCCAATATGTGAAAATCATGTGACCAGTGTAGCATCCTTAATTTTATATGGATCTACATGAAATTAAGTGGGATTGTGGAGGTCAAAATTGTAGTCCTATATGCCACTAGTTGTAACACCTATAATTGGATAGAAATTATGGATTAAAATGTCATGAGAGATGTAAAAGTCCATATCTCGGAAAATAATTGAGTAAGACTTGCCAAACTTATAAGATGTGTGGTCCAATACTAATATGTTATATAATCTCAGTGGCCTAGACCTGTTTTGCTGTGGTTACCAGGCTGGTAAAGTTGAAGAGGTGATTTGTTATGACAGGGTGTAGCTTCAACCTAAATCGCAAACAGAATTGAGACTCTAGATCGGAATTGCAATTGAGTACATTGTAAATAAAGCTCTACTTGGTGACCTACTTTTTGGGTCACAGTGACCCAATTATTATGGAGTTTGTAACTTGTCCAAGTTTATTGTTTTTCTTCGATAACTCGAAAAGTTAGTACCTGATTTGAACAAACAGACCATGCATGGATAGCTGGACACAGGCACACATTTTGAATTGAGTAATTTTTTTAACTTAAGTTGCAGGCGAAGATCATTTGAGCAGTTGGAATTTAGGGATCAGAATGTGAAAATCTTGTGGATACTCTGCCATCTGGAATTTTCAGTGGATCATTATTGAATTTAATGGGATTGTGGAGGAGGTCAAAATCTCAAATTGATGGAGATACTTGTGGCGCCACCTACAATACGGGAACAAGATAAAATTCAACACCTAGAAAAAAAAAATAAAGCTAGACATTCCAAATTAATAGGTTATATAGATTATGTCCAACGTTACAAAATTGTGGAATACAGATGACTGATGTAGGTTTTATAGGTCACCAGGCTTGCAAGGTTAAGACAAATGACTTGATCTTGGTAGGGCATAGCTTGGACATCAGTGGAGGAGAGAATCTATGCTCCAGATCATTATTTCACTTTGTGTTCCCAATCAAACAATAAACACATCAGTTCACCCTGTGTGCTCTTGTTTTGTGTCCGCTCTTTATATTATTGTGATACATTGCAAGTCAGCAGAGTATCAGGTCCATGGGCCTTTTGCTTTTATTTTTTTTTTTCAGCTTTGGTGACTCCTAGAGTTCCAAAGCTTATCAAATGATGATAGCTGAAAGCCAGAATTGCTTTGAAATAGCCTTGGGACCCCCAGACCCTAACCTGTTCAACAGGCGCTGCTCCAATTTTTGTACATAGATACATATTTTCTTTTTTCAACTCTGTTGAACACAGGTCGCAGAGTTGATGCTGGTGTCTGTCCATAAACTTTTGCTTGTGGAATGCAATACATGTACAGTTCACAGTCCTCAAGCTAGCCCATTGAATTTTTTGACAGATGAATAACAGGTATATATATATATATATATATATATATATATATATAATGTGGCCATCTTTAAAAATATCTAAAACTGATTTATAGATATCTCTAAATGTGCCCAAATTTTAATTACCTGAAAGTAATTCATGTTTCCTTCTTGCAGACATTCTTAGCTCCAAATCTTGATGCACACTGCATCTGATATGGCAGAGAAAAGTGGCTCAGTGGCCAAATGAGTGGCCTAATTGTTCATGTATTCTGATCAGTGGCATCTAGGATCATTAACTGGCTCATGCCATCCATGATCTCCCACTTGTGCCACAACTAAGAGGAAGATCCAGTTCTGTTACACTATTTCACATTGCAAAATGACGGCCATCTTGATAGAAATGGCAGAAGCCAGGGAGCATGCAGTTCTGCATTGCAATGATGGCCCTATATCTAAGAATGATTTATAGATACCTAAAAAGATGGCAGAATTATAGATGTCTATAATTTGAATTGAATTATCTAGAAGTCAATTTTAGAAATCTAAAAAGATGGCAAATTATAAACATCTAAAAAAAAATACATATATAGATATCTAAATGAAGTAGATATCTGTAATTCAATTTTAGATGTCTAAACTTTTGATTACATGTTAAAATGGCTTGCCTTAGTTGCAAGCAAGTTCCACATTTAATCCCCATTTTAGATATATCTATAATTTGAATAATAGATGTCTACAGTTCAAAATATGAATATCTAAAAATGGACTATAGATATCTGAAATTAAATTTTAGATAGCTAACAAGAGGCCCATGGGCCTAATACTCTGCTGACATATTATTTGAGGACCATCATCAAAAAATCATTTCCCGTAAAGCATTCCTTTGATGACCTTGAGAAATTAATAAAGGTCATCCATTCATATTCTGGAATATCAAACTTCCACCGGATACAGATTTATGGTACATTTGGTATCATTCGCGTTATTCTTTATCGAGATATTGAATTAAATGTCCTTTTCTCTAGTGCTTTATGACTGTCAAAAATAGGTCAAGGCCACACAATTCTTGGGTTATGCTGACCCAACAAGTAGGTCACCAAGTAGATTTTTATATACACTGTACATTGTACTGAAGTGCAATTTTGACCCAGAGGCTCAATTCTCTTTGCCATTACTGTCCCAGCTACGTCCTGCTACTACAAAATCACCTCTTCCAACTCTACAGGCCTGGTGACCTACCAAAAATATATTAAGGTCACTGACTTGTATAACAGTAGCATTGGATATGATCTATATATGCTATCAATTTGAATCTGTAATTCAGTTATTTCTCCAGATACGGAATTTTACATCTTTTAACACATTTTGGCTCATAATTTCCATCAAATTTATAGGTATCAGATGCAACTCAGATTTTGACCTCCACAATCACACTAAAATCCATGAACATCTTTCAAACATTAAGGATACTAGATTGGTCACAAGATGGCCAATATCTAAAATTGTAATTTAGATTTCTAAAAATCCATTATAGGGATCAGTAATTTATTTTTAGACGTCCAGAAGTGATTTTTAGATATGTATAAATCATTTGTAGATATCTATAATTCCAACCTTAGAGATCTGAAGTCTTTATTAAATGTTAATGCTTGCCATGGAGATGTACACATTAGCATTGTTACCATACAATAGGGATGGCAGCAAATCACATATTGGCTTATATCTGGTAATTATGGATACTAGCCCAAGCAGCCCCATGGTCCTTTATGAGGGTCAGACTTACTAAGTGACCTTGAACTCATTTGTAAGGTCAGAGAACCACCTTAATGTTACTGTTTAATCAAAAAGTATTTGAGCTAGGACTTCGCTGTTGCACATGGTGGTGGTTCTCTGGGAGGGCGGGACTGAGCTAGTGCATGGATGACCTTGACCTCATTCCCAAAGTCACAGGGCCACTTGCATGAATTCCACTGGTTATGCATAGTAAATGCTGATGTCAGCTGAGCAAAGGCTCTTCACACAGCCTTATTATTATTATTATTATTATTATTATTATTATTATTATTATTATTATTATTATTATTATTATTATTATTATTATTATTATTATTAAAAAAACTGGAAAAATAACATACTTAGGGTGCGGAGGTGTTTTTACTGGCTAGATAATGTAATTTACATAGAACTCTGCCCTTATTACACACAATGTCAAACCTGCATGTAACTTCAAGAACAGGGATGCCAGCGTCCAAAATGTTTCTTCAGGGATACTTTGTTGATTTTTTCAGGGAAAAGATAATTCACAGAGTTTAGACAAAAATAGTAACAAAGTATATTGAAGAGTATAATAAAGTAATACATTTTGGTATAGGACCTATGTCAAATGTAACATAGTTCTTGTGTGTCCTCCATGGTTGTCCATGATCGTAAGGGACAGTTGGCATTTCTACATATTTGCAAGTTGCACATTTTCCTTCAGTATTTAGCATTTTTACCCTCAGCTGATTGACAAGTCAGCTGAGGTTTTGTGGTGGTTAGGCATCCATCGTTCGTCCCTCATTCAGAATTTCCATTTTTGACTTCCCCAAAATCATCAACCACATTCACTTCAAACTTGGAGAGAATGTACCATAGGTGGATCTCTATCAAGTTTGTTCGAAAGGTCACAAGGCATCAATTTTTTATTTTATACATATATATATATATATATATATATATATATATATATATATATATATATATATATATATATATTTATTTATTTTTTTTTGTGTGTTCATTTTTTGGAAAAATCTTTGAAAATCTTCAAAACATGCAATGTAATTGCTTTGAAATTGCATAGGAACATTTTTGGGGGCTCTGCAGACCTTAATTTGTTCAACAGGTGGTGCTGCAATTTTTTTTTCTTTTTAGATTTTTGTGTGTTAAGGGTATTTTTGATTTCTTCTCCGAAACGGTCACTCGGATTGTGCTGAAATGTGTGGAAATATAGCTTGTGGGTAGGGTCAGACAAAATTGCTCTCCAGGTGTTGATCTCTGGATCTCTGACTTTTCATAAGTCAGCTAGGGTTGTGTGTTGCTTGGACATAAGTCGTTTGTCTGGCATCATCTACAATTCACATTTAAGACTCCTCGAAAACTGTCAACCAGATTTACTTTAAACTTGGTGGGAATGTACTTTGGGTGGGTCTTTATCAAATTACTCAAATGGTAATGCTCCATTGATTTTTGGATTTGTAATGAATTTTTTGTTCAATTTTTTGGCAAAATTTTTACAAAAATTTGCTCTGAAACAACTAAACCAATTGCTTTGAAGTTGCATACGCTACTGAATACCCCCAGACCATAATATGTTCATCAGGTGGCACTGCAATTTTCTGTCTATTTTTCTACTAATTGTTTTCGTGTGTTTTCTATTTTTGACTTTTGCTCCAAAACTGTCACTCAGATTGTTCTTATACTTGGTAGAAATCTAGTTTGTGGGAGGGTTAAACAAAGTTTTGTCACCAGGTAGGGATACTCTGTATCCCTGACTTTTAACAGATTTTTCATTTTGGGTACCTGTGGCGTATTGCATAAATTCCTATTGATTACCATGCAATTCGATGGAGATGGTATTGGGAAGTCACATTTTTATTTCCTGTCAAAAGTCCTCAATCATCCTCCAGACCAGAGTGGGACATACATGTATCATGGGTGAATATGAAGGTCAGCTGAGGGTGGGCTGTTCACATCAGCCCTCTTGTTCAATTTGGGAACCTGTCGGTGAATGCATGCATTCCTATAGATTATCATGCAAGTCGATGGGGATTGCAGTGGAAAGCCACATTTGTTACTTCTCCAAAATCGAGAGACCAAGGCCAGAGTGGGACTTGTGATGGGTTAATGTCAAGGCCAGCTGAGCCCAATTGTTCCTGATTATTATACTTTGGAAGTTAAGAGTATTTTGCCAATGCTTTATAATGTTGTAAACATTTCTGCGGCTTCTGAAGGGAGTATCTTTCATTGGCAAGTCTAAGATGTGTTTAAACACACACACACAAAAGAATAAATACTGGGGAAATTGAGCAACCTAGGGCCAAAGGATTTGGCTGGACCAATTAATTTGCTTTCACGTTTCATTATGTGAATAAAACAAACTTGGTTGGTTGGTAAATAGAGGTGGTCGACAAGTGTGACCTTGTGACATGAAGTTCAATGACAGAATTTGGCAGGGATATGTGTGTATGTTAAAGCTGTCATCAGCCACAAGGTAGTTATGGACCTAGGATTATATATAATCTTTGGAATACAGTGATGGATATATTTATCATATTTATATATTCATTGTTAAAATATAAAATACTGTTGCCATGTAAATGAAAGATTCCAAAAGACAAAAAAGTATTTTCCCCAAGTGTGACCACTTTATTTGGGAAAAATATGCAATTAATTAAACAATTATAATGTATGTTCTAACTGAATAAAGATGTTTTGGTGACCACTAGGTAGAAACTAGGTGACTAAATTGATCAGGTATACCGGGCAACAAAACTGATAGTGTAAGCCAGGTGAGTAAGTCGAGCATTGTGTACACGCTGATGTAGTTGGCAACAATTTTCACTACTGCTCATGTACAAAAGAACACCGTTAGGGACATATTTTATACTGTATAAGTGTGAACCAGACTGGCAGAGTAGCCTATAGACTAGTGTAGACTTGATTGATCGTACACTTTCAAGTGATAGAATTATTTTATAGCTGACCTGGAAGATAGAGATGGGCGTATTGTTTCAGTCAAAAGTAGCGAAAGGAGAACATACAGGACGGCTAAATTTTTAACATGCCACGTTCACCAGAATGAGTGGAATGCAACACTGAGGTGGACATGTCCAGTTGAAAAAAAAAAAAAAGGTAATCAAATATGGAATTGGAGTCAGAATTGTAGCGAAGTGTGATATCAATCAGGATTATAATTCTGAGATCATTATGATAGATTACAGAAATTCTTTCAGCTTCAGTTAATTCACCCTTGTTTGAATTCAGGCAGCAGGGGAGTGGGAGATACCACGAGGACTTGAACCCTTTCCCCCCCTGAACCAACCCTAAGACGACAGTTTCCCTAATGGTGGGTTAAGCACCCATCCCACCCCAAGGAAAGCTGTACATCTTGGAGGTGCTACCCTTATGAGGGCTAGTCAACAAATTTCATTCACATTTGTTTCCTTGACACTAAATTATTCTAAAAATCGTTGAAGCAGATGACATTTTCACCTTCAGTTGGTTTTGGCGGTTGCATGGGGAAAGGCTGTAGTGTCCAAGCTTTTGTTGCCTTATGACAAGTGGTGAATACCCTTTTGCATTCACAATCTTTATCAGATCTCTTAAATTTGGTTTGTCTACAAATAAACGCTTCATGCTTTGTCAGATGTGTTGTTTGTGTTCAAAACTCGTTCCATGTGCTTGGAAATTTTTTTGTCACATCATCCACATTCTGTTTTTCCGCAAATGCAAGAAATTCAGACATTTCAAATCTGCACTTGATTTTGATACTTGGCTTAAAATCAGCAAAATAAAAGCACTATCAAGGAGTGTACATCTAGTTTCCCTTGACAGAAGTCTAGAAAAGTGAAAACAGGTAAAAGTGCTTAAAAAAAAAAAAAAACAAATCACATCACCACCTGTGGAAGTGTCCTTATGCAATTTTAAAGCAATTAGCTTGGCAGTTTTTTTACAGAAGATTTTTTCACATTTTGCCCCCCCCCCCCCAAATAAAATAAAATAGCAAAAAAAAAAAATTTTTAAAAATCACTGGGGCACCACCCAAGATACATTCCTTGCTGGTTTTAAGGGTACTATATTTGGTTGATGGTTTGGAAAAGAATTCAAAATATTAATTCTGCCTGTGTGTGAACACAGACAAACTGTTTCCCAAGGGTTTTGGAGAAGTCAAAATTAACTTTAAAATTTAAAAAAAAAAAAAAAAAAATCACAGTACCACCTCATGCACAAGTTATGGTACAGGGGTCCTCAGAAGTTGGATAATCCAATATATGCTAAACAAATAAACAAAAAACAAACAAAAATTCATATAACTTCTTAAAATAATTGGAGCACGACCATATGAACACAATTGGTCAAGATCTATCCAAAGTACATCCCCACCAAGTTTGAAGTGAATCTGGGTGATGGTTTTGGAGAGGTAAAAAAAGTGACTTCCTAATACATTCACCACTGACTCGCATTTTAATCAATGCAAATTTACACATTAACCAATAAGCACCCAAAGTGAAAAAAAAAAAAAAATGTTAACAATTAGAGATGTAGAATATCATCATTTACTGAACACTTAAGTTTGACTCTTCCTCAAGCTAAAGTTCCATTTCAGCTGAGGCTATGAGATGGGTGGTGATCATTGTCCATCTGTCTGTCTGTTCACATTTCATATTTTCGACTTCTCCAAAACTGTTGGCCAGATGCACTACAAATTTTGTTGGGATCTACCTTGGGTGGGTCTCTACCAAGGTTTGTTCAAACACTCCAGTGATTTATGGATTTGCTACAAATGTTTGTTCATTTTTTGGTTTTTGCCATTTTTGACTTACTTTTTTCGACTTTTTCTCTAAAATTCACTCAGAGGAAAAATCCAAAAATCAATGGAGCTGGACCATTTGAACGGTCGTGAGTGACCTGACAATTTGTCATGTCAAATTCAATTATTTTTTTCAGATATGGAATTTATACCTTTCAACACATTTTAACCCATAATTTCCGTCAAATCGTAGGGGGCACCACTAGTATCCTATACAACCTAGATTTTGACCTCCACAATCGTACTTAATTCCATGAAGATCACGAAAAATTAAGGATGCTAAACTGATCAGAAGCTTTTCTTATTTTGACCCAATATTACATAATACTGTAGGTGACCCCACCAGTATCTAAATCAACGTTGATTTTCATACACTTTTTAAGTCCTAAAAGTTATACAGGCCTAACTAGAAAACTAGAGTGCTGAGCATTTACAAGATTTTTACATTGTGACCCCGTTTTCCAAGTGGCCATACAACCATATTGCCCCTTGTCCAGCTATCCGTACATGGTCAGTTTGTTCAAATTGGGTCATAACTGTTTCAGTTATTGAAAGAAAACAATAAACTTGGACAAACACCAAACTCCATAATCATTGGATCATAGTGACCCAAAACGTAGGTCACCAAGCACAGTTTTGTGTACAATGTAATGAAGTGCAATTTTTCATCTGGAAGCTCAATTCTATTTGCCATTGATGTCCAAGCTACACCCTGCCATTACAGAATGCACCTCTTTTAAACTTACCAGCCTGGTGACCTAAGCAAAATATGTCAAGGTCACTGACATTATATAATATTAGCATTTGACATGATGTATATATATACCCTATAAATTTGGTGTGTCTGAATCAATTATTTTTTGATACATGGAACTTATACTTTTCAAAACCTTTCAACTCAAATTAATGGTGGCATCACTAGCTAGTGTCTATACAACCAAGATTTTGACTTCCTCCACAATCCTACTACATTTCATGAAGATCTATACAAAATTAAGGATGCTAGAGTGGTCACAAGATTTTCACATTTTGACCCATATATTGCATAATACTGTAGGTAGTGCCACCAATATCAAAGTTGACATAGATACAAGTGCGATTTTGATGTGGAAACTCAATTCTCTTAGTCATTGATGTCCAAGCTACACCCTACAATAACAAAATTGCCTCTTTTAACTACACAGGACTGGGGACCTAACAAAGTGGGTCGAGGTCACTGATACTATATAAGTATATTATGTTACATTATATAAGTCCCCAATCTGCAACAACTCCATACACAGTACTTTTACTGGATAAAATAATTAACTTGGCCATGTCGATCATGGCAATCATGCAAACCGACCTCTATTGAACCATTATTTTTTTAGGAATGGAGATTTGGTGCGTTTGATATGTGGGTTTCGCATTTTCAGCCAGGTGACTGGTGCTGAAGGTTGCTGTTTTGAGACCTGTTCATTAAAGAACATATACATGTAATATATTAGCATTGGACATAATCTAAATATCGTATAAATTTGGCATGTCTAACTCAATTATTTTTTGAGATACAGAATGTATATAAAGATATAATTTCTGTATCTCAAAAAATGATTTTGGCTCAAATTTCCATCAAATTATAGGGGCACAACTATAGAATCATATGCAACTGAGATTTTTACCTCCTCCACAATCCCACTAAACTTTATGAAGATCTAGCACAAATTAAGGATACCAGAGTGGTCACAAGATTTTCACATTTTGACCCATATATTATATAATGCTGTATGTGGTGCTACCAATCAAACTCAAACTAGATTTTTATACACCAGATATGTCCTGAAATTTGTATGAAGTTAACCTGAAAACTGTGGACTGTATTGCATTTGCAAGGAAAAGTTTACAGACGGACAGACAGATCGATTGATGGATGGATAGATGGGAGTGATCATATAAGCTATGGAACCTTAGGTAAGCAAAGCTAAAAATGTCTTATAGAAGGTATTCAATATTATCTGAATAGCTGAGCACATGATGTTAACATTCCACTAGTTGTGATGTATTACAAGAACAGATCGCCATTTGCTGAATAAATCTTGTCTCCACGATAGAGAGAACAGGATTTGTTGTTTCAAGGAAATTTTGTATAGCTATTAAAACAAGAGGGCTGTGTGAACAGCCCGTGCCTCAGCTGATCTTGACATTCATCACACTTACAGCTCCATGAACTTGGGAAAGGATCAAGGACACCATGTTCTGAGCAAGTCTGACCTTTATAGAAGAACACTTACATGTGCAACATCAAAGTTCAAGTAATTCTCAAGTTATAATGAAGAGTAAAATTCATGTATGTTGCACTGTGACCCCACAAACCAGGTCAAGGTCATTCATGTACTGTCTCAGCATGACCTTCATACAGAATAATTAACATGTGTAGCTAACTCAAAACAGATCTCAAGTTATCAAGTAAACAGTAAATTTTGTGTCAGTTGTCCTGTGAATTAGCATTAGAATGCCCATTGACTTGCATAGTAATCAATAGGAAAGCTGCATTGAATGATAAGTACCCGAATTGAAAATCCTTAAAGATCAGGAATCCAAAGCAGTGCCACCTAGTAAACAACTGTTTGACCCTTCCACAACATCATCATATCCATCACATTTCAGCTTAATCTGAGGGACGGTTCTGAGAACAAGTGAAAAATAGCAAAACCATACAAAAAAATCATAAAAAAATTGCAGCGCCACCTGGTGAACAAATTGGGAACTAGGTGTCCCCAGGAGTGTCTATGTACGATATCAAAGCAGTTGGGTGAGCGGTTTCAGAGGAGAAGAATTTTGAAGGTTTGCCCCAAAAAAGAACAAAAAAATTCATAAAAAAATCCAAAAATCAATAGAGAGTGGCCATTTGAAGACACTTAATAGAGATCCACCCAAGGCACATCCCCACCAAGTTTGAAGTAAATCTGGTCAACATTATTAAAGTTATGACCATTACAAGAAATTCCCATGTTAAACTTTCCTATTAAAACTTTTGTAGAGATTTATGAAAAAAAAATCATAAAAAAATCCAAAATTCATTGGAATATGACCATTGGAACAAATCTGGTAGACACCCACCCAAGGTACATTGCCACCAAGTTTGAAGTAAATCTGGATGACGGTTTTGGAGAAGAAGTCAAAAAAGTAAATTAGCATTAGAATGCCCATTGACTTACATGGTAATCAATAGGAAAGGTGCATTTATCCCGAAGGAGCCGAATTGAAAAAATCATTAAAAATCAGGAATCTGCAGCATTCCCACATAGTGAACAACTTTGTTTGGCCCTTCCATAAGGAACATATCCACCACGTGTTAGCTTAATCTGAGTGACGGTTCTGGAGAAGAAGTTGAAAATAGCTATGACACACAAAAATTCATAAAAAAATTAGAAAAAAACTGCAGCGCCACCCGGTGAACAAATTAACAACAAGGAGTCCCTAGGTGTCTTCCTGTGTGATATCAAAGCAATTGGGCAAGCAGTTTCGGAGAAGAAGATTTTTTAAGATTTGTCCAAAAAAAAGCACAAAAAAATTCATTACAAATCCAAAACTCACTGGAGCATGAACATTTGAACAAAATTGGTAGAAACCCACCCAAGGTACATTGCCACCAAGTTTGAAGTTAATCTGGATGATGGTTTTGGAGAAGAAGTCGAAAATGTGAATTAGCATTAGAATGCCCATTGACTTCAATAGTAATCAATAGGAGAGCTGCATTGACCGACAAGTACCCGAATTGAAAATATCGTTAAAAATCAGGAATCCGCAGCATTCCTACATAATGAACAACTTTGTTTGACCCTTCCATAAGGAACATATCCACCATGTTTCAGCTTAATCTGAGTGATGATTCTAGAGAAGAAGTCGAAAATAGTTATAATACACAAAAATTCATAAAAAAATAGAAAAAAATTGCAGCGCCACCTGGTGAACAAATTAAGAACTAAGAGTCCCAGGGAGTGTTCCTGTGTGATATCAAAGCAATTTGGTGAGCGGTTTCGGAGAAGAAGATTTTTTAAGATTTACCCCAAAAAGAACAAAAAAATTCATTAACAATCCAAAAATCACTGGACCCTGACCATTTGAACAAACTTGGTAGAGATCCACCCAAGGCACATCTCCACCAAGTTTGAAGTGGATCTGGCTCACGGTTTTTGAGAAGAAGTCGAAAATGTGACTTGTGGACGACGGACGGACGGACGGACGACGGACCCTCACAAAACCTCAGCTGACTGACAAGTCAGCTGAGGTAAAAACTAAGAGAGGAAGTTGGTTGGGGTTTTTTTCAGTTGTCTGGGGCTGACATTGGCCTGCTTGCAACATACAATTACTGAAAGTGTATGTAAATATATTTGCTTTTATTTAAACAGAACCTTGAAAATCTTCTCAGACAAAACAGTCATTTCTGAAGGATTCATAAAAAGTTCAATCTTCCCTGTTGCAATAACATTATACATTCCTTCGTGTCTCAAGAACATCCTCAAAGTCTAGGTGAGATTATATTTTATTCTGTACAAGTACATAATTCAGTGAACTCAATGTAAATTTTTTTTGTAAGAACAACAAATTTACTTTTCAGAATATGTGCAAATTTTTTTTGTTTGATAACTTTCTGTTAATTTAACACTCTGTTTATATTTTATTTGTACATTTAAGTGTGAAAACCGATTTTATGTACAGCCTACAGCTCTGTCTGTCCTACACTTGCACCATATCAAGTCTAATGAGTTTACAATGAATACAATTTTTATTTTTATTTTTAATTTCAAAATAACTCTCTCTTCCTCTTTTTTAATAATGAAAAGTTTACAAATAAAACAACATGTCAAACTATAAACTTAAAAACATCTTAACATGAATAGTACATGTATATTCAATACAAAAACAAAACAAATATCTCTGAATTACAATGGAGTTTGACTAAACCATCGTTTAGGCTTTGATGTCAATTCTTTTCTGAACTTCACTCATGAATCTTTCCTGTCTGTAGATTTTACTCAGTTAGATACTTTGTTTTTAATTTTTATATTACTGCATCTTTGCTTTTTTAAAGAAGGAAGTTACAAAATAGCATGGCCAACTATACACATACTCGTGCACATATTTCCACACAAGTACATTTGACAATTTCCATTCATGCCTGCATGAAGCTGGCCACGTGTTGGTGATGGCATCCCATTTTCCAACTGGTCCAGCACTGATCGTAACAAAAATCATGCTCACCTACGCTACATAATGACTCAATATTAAAATTCTTTGTAAAAAAAAAAAAAGACCATTCATGAAAATACCAGCATATTAATTTTGTATTTCCACAGAAACAGATAAAGCAAGAGGATCGTGATGATCCTGTGCTCTGCTGACTGGAATCTGCTGCTTCTGCAAAAGCAGACACGAATTCTCTCCACATGTACTGTATTAGTGCTTACACATAAATGACCAAAGGTTTGACATTGACAAGAAAAAAGCCATTATGTCAATTGATCTTTGAAGGTCATTTACACTCAAAATTAACCATGCCACCAGAAATCCCTCACATGCTTATAAGCTCTGCTGACTGACAAGTCAGCAGAGCTAAAGCATGAATGGTCCAGGTCTATAGCTTCCCTTGGTATGCTTGGGTGTACTGTACCCAAAACAACAGGGCCAAAAATGCTGTTGACCGAGTCTCCCAGCTTAGCATTGAAATGGTGAATGTACTTATGCAACTTTTTATATGGGCCTTTGCACCAGGATTGATTGATGATTAACAGATAACGACATGTAAACCTTCACAAAAAGGTAACAAAAATGTTGCTGATCTCATGGCAAGCTCTAATCATTTCACAACTTGTTAGACATCACATCAAACACCAGCATTTCATTTTGCATTTTTATGTTTTTCGAGCAAAAGAAAACAAGAAATATGAAACATTGAAACACCCCCCTCCCCCACCCAAATAAACAATAAAATGCTACCCCTTGCTTGAGATCTGTTGTAAAATGAAACACATGAAAATATTTTTTTACAGGTCTTTCAAGGCAATTACAATTCATGTTTACAATGTATTATCTTTTGCATGATCACTTATCAAGCCACTTTGCTGATTTTAGTAACTTTACATGCAGGGATTTACTATAGTCCTGAACTTGCGCATGTACTTTTGTGTGTTGCCCCTTCATGACACCATATTTTCTTGAAGTCCGCTTTGGCCTCACTTTCTCTCTCCTTTCTCTGGTGCTAGTAAAAAGAAAAAAACGAGTGTCGTACACAGTGTTGGAGTATGTGTGTGCATAGCAAATTTTAATCTCCACCCAAATCACTGTGAAACCCTATTTGCATTTCACACATATTGCTAATTAAATCAATTCAGTTGATTATGTTGTGCCATCCACCTGTTGATGCTGGTACATCAGGGCTCTACAATTCTCTCAAGTCCACTTGTGTGGGGACAGGTGCCCCTATATTTTTTCATGCTGTTTCTTTCAAATTTTACTTGCCCTACATCAACTGCTACTTGTCCTGGACAAACGGACATGTGAATTGTGCAGCCCCATACATGTATAGTCTGAAGAAGGATAGCAGAAAATTTACTCAGCAAGCTTTGGTTGCTTTGATGAATTTGTTCAGAAATATAATTTTCTGTAACAGTAATGTTCGACAATTAATAAGTGAAATACAATATATTGTTGCATCAGTATTATACTGTTGAGACTGTATTTGAAAATTGAAGTAGAAATGATACTTTAATACTGAGGTGAAGATAGTAAGATGACACTTAATTAAATACAATTTATAGTTTAATACTAAGGCGAAGATAGCAACATTAAATTTAATTGAATACAATGATAGTTTCATACTAAGGTGAAGATAGCAAGATTGCATTTAATTAGATAAAATGATAGTTTAATGCATTTACTAAGGCAAAGATAGCAACATGGCAAAGATAGCAACATTACATTTAATTAAATATAATGATAGTTTAATACTATGGTGAAGATAGCAACATTACATGTAATTAAATACAGTGTTCACATCCAGAATGTTCCCTGTCACCTAATGACATTCTGAGTTGGATATTTATGTTAATATGGAAATCTTACAAAAATTTATATTTATATTTATTTGGCAGCCAATCAGCTACAGTGGTAATTCTGCAACTAAAATTAAGTGTGATTCTGCTTGGTATAACACAAAATCGGCAAGTGCATGCAAGACTGACATACAGTCTCAGACATATGTCATTGAGCTCATAAAACAACAGCTATCAATTGTTTTCTTTTTGCATGTTTTAACCCCATTATAAAGTGATAGCAGAGTCCAAAGTGAGCCCGAATGATTTGTGCCATTTTTCGTTGTTTCATATAAAATGTTTTATATGAGAACACTGTGACAAATATTGACACCCCCCCCCCCCCCCCGAAATTTGAGTCTTGGAAATATGCAATGCACAACTTGTTCTGCAGTACACAAGCAAAATGACAGAAAAGAATCAAAGTCTTATGTTATATTTTTGTAATGCCATTTTCATGCGTGCCATTTAAATGATGAAGATTCCTGCAAACTAAATCTAAACCGCTTGTAGGCTTATGGGGCTCCACTGGGGACAACAGTCCTTGTACAAGGGAGGCTGCTGCAAACTGTAACAGCCAACTTCCACTTAAGTAAACACGGACTGGTTTTATATAGTTTTCTGGTTCATTTTTGCCATTTCATCCATTTTATGGCCTTAAAATGAACTTTAATCTCATAATAGGAACAATGAATGGTGCCGCATGTTGTGTGACCTATATGGGCACTCAGAAGTAAGGGGACTACGTGCTGAAAACTTTGCACAAGTACCTCATTTTCTCACTTCATCCCATCCCATTCTTTGTGACTACTGTAAATTGCTTTAATTTTGCTGTACTCTTATTTTCGTTTATTTCACTGATGGCACAAAACCCACGAAAATAAAAGCACAGTGAAACAGTATTTCAACATTGTTTGAACAGGAATTATGTCCAAAACAGTGAAATGTCAAAAATACGAAAAACGTGAAAATTTATACATGCTGAAATAAAGCAATTTACAGTGTGTCCAAAACAGCGAAATGCCAAAAATACAAAAAAAACTTGAAATTTATACATGCGGAAATAAAGCAATTTACAGTGTTTGGGCCACAGAACATGCATTGCCATTCAATGTTCCTTAATTATTGAGGAAAAGTTTTTCACTTTGACTGGGCTCACTGACCCATTTAATGATATCAGTGTAGAGTTACATGAGTCATAGGATATGGCTTAATTGACATACATGTTCTTTCTTGGTGCTGCACATAAAATGAAGTTTTCATCTGATAATGGTAACTATCAACCCCTTACAAGTACTTTGCCTGTAAAAATTTGTAGACATCTTAAAATTATAACTAGAACATACACTTACGTGGTTCTGACAGTTTGAGCCAAACAGGAGAAAGTGCTTCATCTAATTCCTGGTTCTGTAAAATGAAGTCCTGTGTTGTGGCATCAGTGGCTCCATCTAGCCACTCCTGCTTCTCATTACAAACTGCTGTACTGGCATTCTGTGTGTATTCAGGGTAATTAGAAACAAAACCAAAACAAACGTGTTGAATCAGAATTAATTTGTTTCAGAACAGAATGAAAACTGGCACGTCATCAAACAACATTTACATAGTTAGTGCAAGTATATAGTACAAATCAATTATCATGCATTAAACAGCTCCCAGAAGCTGCTGCCAATATAATGCTAATTAGCATTTCATATACACCAAATATGCACTAAAACTACACCAGAAGGGCATTAATATAATTAAACATACAGTGGTACCTGTTCTAAAGCATAACATCTCATGAAAGAAAACAATTCTTTTTCTAACCGCTCTTTTGTGTCACTAGAGTCTTTATCTCTAATAAATATGGCTACATTTTAAGACTACCTGTAATATAAGACCACTTTTGCAAGCAGTCTTGAGTCTTAAATTGCAGGTACCACTGTATTTTCGACAACAGCTACCCTGTGTTTGGATCTAAAAGGATAATTATAAAACTATCATATGCTTAATTCTAAAATGGTTATTATAAATGCATATGATCATAATATCCCACACAGTAAAACCTCCCTAGTCGAACATCTCCTCATTATGAACTGCTTGATAAGCTGAACACTTTTTGTCAGTAAAACCTCCCTAGTCAAACATCTCCCCATGCTGAACAGCTTGATAAGCTGAACACCTTTTGTCAGTAAAACCTCCCTAGTCAAACATCTCCTCATGCTGAACAGCTTGATAAGCTGAACACCTTTTGTTAGTACAAATTTTCTTTCTGAATGCTGTATGAACCTTTTTAAGTTGAACCCTTCTGTGAGCTGAACATTTTTCTTGGTCCCAAGAGTGATGATAGCTTATTTGGAAAGGTTTAAAGTCTACACATGTACCATGAGGGACAAAGATAAAATGCGTAACAGCATTAGTGTACCTTATCATCCCTGGTGAGACGACCTTGGACTTTTTCAGGATCAGCTATGGTCTCCCTTATGTTAGTTATAGCATCAATGAGATTCTGTCTTGCTTCTGAAATATATGCAAGTTATCATCATCATCATCATCATCATCATCATCATCATCATCATCATCATCATCATCATCATCATCATCATCATCATCATCATCATCATCATCATCATCATCATCATCATCATCATCATCATCATCATCATCATCATCGGCCCTGATTAAAGTTATTGGAGCAAACCCACACATGCAATGGAATTATAATTTTTGAAAAAAAAAAAAAAATGAAAACAGTCAACCTTCTAGCATTTCACCATTTTGAACAAATCACATCAAGTCCATTTGAAAATTGTATATGCCTGAGTTTTATATAATCTGTGTTTTCACCAAGTTTGCTGGTGCCTGGCATACTTTAAGCTGTCACATGGAGAAGCAAAGTTGCATGTAGGCCTGCATCCAGTCTGTTTAAATCACTCTTCTTTTTTTGAAGTTGTGTAACGGATGTCACCATATGATGGTACAGGTAATCATTTTGCCCCACTGAAAATAAAGGGACTTTCAGTATGCAGGTACACTACATAATAATAAAAAAAATCTCAGCACTCCAGCATGGAAAACCCCTTTACCCCCCTCCCCCTTTTTTTAATTTAATATGGTGGAAGCAAGGCTCCCCTTCTTCTATAATGAACATTATATAATTATATTTAGTGTACTCATTTGAAGAACTTTTAGTGCTTTTTAACTTTGAACTGAAAACAAGAGGATCATGATAATCCTGTGCTCTGCTGATTGGAATCTGCTTTTACAATATTGCAATACATGCACTGTAGTCTGTATAGCTAAATGTACAGTGGTAACACTCAAGCATCAGTATTTGAGATGCAGCCAAAATTGTAAATGCAATAGTGCAATGCATGCACTGTATGGCCATATATATTTTAACAGTGGCAGCACTCACTTATGATTGTAAAGTTTGATATCTCATAACTTTGTCAAAAATTAACATATCCACATTATTTTTGCAAACTTTCATTGTCTAAAGTCCAACTATATTCTGATTAAATTTTAAGCAATTCTGTTTAGCCGTTCTGGAGAAGAAGTCGAAAATAGCCTTAACACACAAAAATTCATGAAAAATTTTGGGGAAAAAAATGCAGCACCACCTGGTGGCCAAAATAAGAAGGTGGCCCTATGTGCAATATCAAAGCAATTGGCCAAGTAGTTCTTGAGATGAAGAAATTTTAATTTTTTCCTATATTTTAGGGTGGGAAGGGTCCACTTAGGGTATGATTAACCCAGACCCAATGGGAGCTGAATCAATAAGAAAATATATAAGGGGGTCTTTGGGAGCTGATATTGACAAAGTTGCAAACTACCCCAGGTGAAGGTTAGCAATTTATGGAGGTCTTTGGCAGTGACAATTAACATGGGGCCTTTAGGGTCAATAATTTGAAAAGGGGGTCTTTGAGAGCGGCAATTGGTCTAAAAAACAGAGGTCTTTCCCTCAGAGCCTACCCATAATGCTAATACTTGTGAATCATTATGTAATGATTCATAAGTACAAACAGGCAAATACTGTGTTAAACATTGTGGTGCCATGGTTAAGTTCACTGCTGGAAATTAAGTGAACATGACTGTATAAGTGTCAGTTTGTGTTAAACATGAAAGGTGCACACATACCAGTTCTGCCTACTTCACTAATATAATGTACATTGTAGCTGAAAAAAAAATCAGGGAAATTGATTCTATGGGTCAAAACACTATAATTAGCAGCTTAACAACCCAAGTTGTGTTACATGCGCTGATTGCTTCACTCCTGCGACCCCACCACTCAGTGAGGTGGAGCTTTGCCTCATGTATCTCATTTGCCAAATTGGGCACCAAATAAAAACGCCATATTTTGTTGCCCTGTTAAACATTTTGTTATTTTCCTTAGTTATTAACATCAAACGTATGTGCACAGTTGCTATCCAACAACAGTAAACATGGCATTGGTGTCGAACTTTGAAAAGTTTGGTTTTGTAGGCTTCAAAAGGATTTAACTTTTGATCAGATGAGCAGAAATAACCGTAAGTTTTAATATTTGCCATTTTGTCAGACTTGAAACTTCTTTCTGATGTAGAATCTTTTGAACAGTACTCATTTTCACTTTCAGTCTGGCATTCTTAAAGTGCACACAGATCACACTGTCATACATAATGCCACAATCTACTTAAGATGTACAGGCTTTACATGTGTATAGGTATCGCCATCTTGGCCTTGCATGGTCCCCACTTCACCCTGACAAGGTTAAGGGCTCCATCTGCTGTGTCACAGTACACGTGGTTCAAAAGCATGTCCACTCGCTTTGAAATCCCTATACTGGACACTGGATCAGAATGTGATGTACACAAGGCAAGGTATCTCTACAATGTTATCTCAGTTTGTGTTTAATCCTCTGTTGGACTTGTCATAAAAATGCCAAGTTGAACCTGTTCATGACTTTATGGTGCCAGTATACTCTCTATGCATACATCAAGTAATTTTTGTGTGTAAGGTTGTTGCAGATTGATAGTAGTAATACAACCCTCCAAAAAAAAAAAAAAAATGAAAGATGTTTATATAATTTTCATTCACACCATTTGTTAAAATAATTGGGAACAACTTGTGGCAAAAAGTAGGCTATGTCACAGAAACAACGGGGAAATATTCTCTATTGAAACCCTGATCATAACATCTTAATTGGTAGAATGCAAGACCAGAAATTAGTTTTCTTCTAGTTGTTGAGCACCCACACCTTATTTAACCCTTTCCCCTATGAATTAGGGCTGTGTTGACAGCTTTCCTTGGCATGGGTTGGGCACTAAGTGGCCAACCCATGCCAAGGAAAGCTTTGTGATCTTAAAAGGTATCATCTACAATTTTAAGTCAAACTGTTCTTCATTACTGTTGAAATTAGTTGAAAACAGTGAAGCAGACGACATTTGACCACCAGCCGGTTTTGGCAGGTTTGAAGGGGGGAGAGGGTTAATGCAAGATAACACAACACTGTTCTGTATTTTGTTATCAATATAACTGGACCATACGGCTGCTGTTTTAGCCCATGTTTTCTGAGGCTTTTACTCACACTGCTCACCACTGTTACTTCTCACCTGCCCACTCCAAATAGTCCACACATTCAGACTGGTTGTATCTCAGCGCAGTCTCTCTTGCTCGTTCTCCATGTGTGGTCTTTAGTTGTAAGTTGGCTCCGCCATCTACCAGAACTTTCAGACACTCGATCTTTCCCCATGCGGCAGCTCTATGTAGTGCTGTGTAACCTGTTGAATGAAGACATGAAGCCTGTAATACAATGCTGTGAGTAAGCTATGGGGAATCTAATGGTAAAATCTAAGGACAGGAAATACAGCAAAAAGCAATTGTTGCCAACTTTGATTACATTTGGAAGTGTACAGATAAAACAATTTGTGATCGTAAACACATTGAAAGTATATAACAAGAGGCCTATGGGTCTGATGCTCTGCTGACATATAATCTGATAACCATCACCAAAAAAGTCTCATTGCCATTGATGTCCGAATCACCTCTTTCAACTTTACAGGCCTAGTGACCTAGAAAAAATAGGTCAAGGTCACTGATCTTATATAATACATTAGCATCGTACATGAGCTATACGTCCTAAAAATTGCCTAATTCTATTATTTTCAAGATATGGAATTTTATATCTTTCAAGACATTTTAACACATAATTTCCGTCAAAGTATAAGTGGTGCCACTGGCATTATAAATATATGCAACCGAGATTTTGATCTCTTCCACAATCGCATTAAAGATCTTGAAGATCCATAAGAAATGAAGGCTGCTGGACTCCATAGTCACAAGATTTTCACATTTTGACCCATATGTTACATTATAATGTAGGTGGCGCCACCATCATTAAAGTCCATGTAGATCTTCATTCACTTTATGAGTTCTAAAAGTTATATGGGCCTAACTAAATGAAACTGGGGGGTGCAGAGCAGTAACAAGATGACCCCTACATTCCAACTGGCCATTTGACCTTCACCTTCAACTCGGATAAAAAAATTGTCAGTTAAAAAATACACACCCTGCTTTCAGCTTTCCATTCATTGTCTGTTTGTTCAAATAAGGTAATAACTTTTTGAGTTATTGAAGAAAAACAATAAACTTGTGAAAAGTGCCAAACTGCATAATCTTTGGGTTACGATGACCCAAAAAGTAGGTCACCAAGTGCAGTTTTATGTACAATGTACACCTGTACTCAAATGCAATGTCGATCTAGAGGGTCATTGCTCTTTGCCATCAGTGATTTCCTGACCAGCAAATTTAAATTTTAAAGTTTCTTTCTTGCTTCTTTACAGCCAATTTTGTCTGGCATTTTTCTCAGACACTATATCACCAAGAAATACTAAATTTAGCACAATTATTGATATAGCAATGAAATTTAACAAATGGTTTGGAATAGTCAACATGCTGAAATTTATGCCAATTAGAGACATTGAAATTGTAAATATTTAGTATCTTGAGTATCTTGAAAACTATTAAAGGTACAGCCACCATTCCAATTTGAATTCATAGCTTTGTGCTATACATGTATCAAATGAACCACAACCAAAAACTAGAGAATTTTAATTTATGCAAATTATGGACACTTGAACAAGTTTAATACAATAAACAAGTCTGTTATTCCTTAAATTCTTAGGCTTGTGGTACAGTAGCATCTGATTAAGCTTTGAAAGCTCACACAGAGATTTACTTTTGAAGCAAATCTACTTAACGGGGGGAGACTCTTCCATGTAAACTTGACCAGTTGGTTTTGTTGTTCTTGTTTTACTATACTCAACTAGTTGACATTTAATTTTCTGTGATGTATCACCCTGGTTAGTATCAGCTGGACTGGACCTCTAAACTAAAGTCAGTTTAATGTTTAAATTGTGAAACTCTGAGAGGTTTATTGAATAGAGCGGACATAATTCAGCCACATAAATGAACTTTCTTGACACAACGTCATGATGATCTTGAAGATTGTAACTTGGGTTAGATTGCCACATGTGTCAGAACACATGTAAGGTCAAGCATGGTGGATCAAGTAACCTTGACAAAGAAAGCCTTGGGTGCATATTTCAGCCATGCATCTAGATTTACTGTATGCGCAATACAGTTTTGATGTTAAAGTAATGGAATTATTAGTACTTAACGCTCAGCAGCGTAGCCAGGATAAAGGCTGCAGCCCCTACCCGCCCACCCCCCTTCAAAAGAGAGAGAGAGAGAGAGAGAGAGAGAGAGAGAGAGAGAGAGAGAGAGAGAGAGAGAGAGAGAGAGAGAGAGAGAGAGAGAGAGAGAGAGAGAGAGAGAGAGAGAGAGAAACAAACTAGAAAAGAAGATTTGCTCCACAGCAAATATGTCTGGGTGCCTTCAAAATGAGAACAGTTTGAAATGCTACACTTTGCCATTGTTAAACATAATCTAAATTTTGTGTATTAGCCTAATTTGCATAAATCAAAATGCTACAACTTTGGTTCTTGGTTCATTGTAAACTGTATGTGGCCATGTCACAAACTTATAAACTCAAGCTTGAATGACACCACTATCTATAATAGTTGTAAAGCTATTCAAACATTTTAATTTTGTGTATTTGCCTAATTTGAATAAATTGAAATCATACAGCTATGGTTCATTGGATGCTGTTATGTCACAAACATGCAAACTGAAGTTGGAATGGTACCTCAATGTATAATAGTTTTGAAGTTATTCAAAGATTTAGATTTTGTGTATTCGCCTTATTTGCATAAATTAAAATCCTACAACTTTGGTTCATGGTTCATGGGATGCACTTATGTCACAAACCTATACAGTAAAGCTGAAATGGCACTTATGTTGATGATAGTTTTGAAGTTATTCAAGATTTAAATTATGTGTATTCACCTTATTTGCATGAATTACAATTTTACAATTTTGGTTCATTGGATGTGGCTATGTCACACACCTACAAATTGAAGTTCGAATGGCACCTCTATATATACATGTACATCTTATAGTTTGGACACTATTCTAGATTCAAATTTGCATGATATTCATCTAATTTGCATGAATTAAAATTCTGCAACTTTGGTTCATGGTTCATTGGATGTGGCTATGTCACAAACCCATAAATATATAGGTTTGTTGCACAAGCCTAAGTTGTGGAATTTTAATATAGCTGTGTAGCTGGCAACTACAGACCAGTTTCTTTGACAGTTATTATTGTGAAAATTTTTGAATCACCAATCAGGGACAGAATACTATCACATAGGATGAATTACCACTTATTTCCAGAGGATCAACATGGGTTTGTACCAGGGAGATCATGTATGACACAGCTGCTGCTAGCTATAGAAGGATGGACCAAATTATTAGAAAATGGTACTCCTTTAGATGTAATCTATTTGGACTTCCATAAAGCTTTTGATTCAGTACCTCATCAGTGATTGATTAAAAACCTGGAAGCATGTGGCAATGAAGGCAAAGTGTTGAAATGGATAAAAAACTTTTTGAGAGGAAGGAAACAAAGAGTGGTTGTTGATGGCGAGTTTTCAGATTGGGTAGAAGTACCTAGTGGTATCCCACACGGATCTGTGCTGGGACCTGCACTCTTTGTCATTCATGTATTTATAAATGACATGCCATCAAGCATTACAAGTATATGAAAACTTTTCGCGGATGATGCTTAAGTGTATGGCTTGGTTGCTACACACACAGCTGCTGCTAGCTATAGAAGAATGGACCAAATTATCAGAAAATGGTACTCCTTTAGATGTAATCTATTTGGACTTCCATAAAGCTTTTGATTCAGTACCTCATCAGTAATTGATTAAAAAACTGGAAGCATGTGGCATTGAAGGCAAAGTGTTGAAATGGATGACAAACTTTTTGAGAGGAAGGTAACAAAGAGTGGTTGTTGATGGCGAGTTTTCAGATTGGGTAGAAGTACCTAGTGGTATCCCACACAGATCTGTGCTGGGACCTGCACTCTTTGTCATACATGTATTTATAAATGACATGCCATCAAGCATTACAAGTATATGTAAACTTTTCGCGGATGATGCTTAAGTGTATGGCTCGGTTGCTACACACACAGACTTCGAAATAATGCAAGGTGACCTGTACGATTTGGAACATTGGGCAGACATTTGGCAAATGGGCTTCAATGCAGATAAATGCAAGTCTATGCATTTGGGGGCATCCAATTCTCACCAGATTTACAGGATGAGTGGAAAAGACTTGACCCAAACCACAAAAGAAAAAGACCTTGGAGTCACAATAGATGATGAACTCAAGTTCCATGTCCATACAGGGGCAGCAGTTAAAAAGGCATTCAAAATTCTTGCAGTAATTGGAAAGAGATTTGCCTGCCTAGATGAGAGACTTTGCCTGTTTGATACGAAACATTAGTACATCCTCACCTGGAGTATGGGAATGTCATTTGGGGTATATTACAGTTTGGATAAAAAGAACATGGAAAGTGTACAAAGAAGAGCAACAAAAATGGTACCATCGGTTCAGCATCATCTGTATACTCAACGATTAAAGCAGCTAAAGATCCCATCTTCATATCACAGCTGTAGAAGAGGGGATATGATACAAGTGTTTAAAATACTTAAGGGCATAGACAGGTTGAACTGTACTGTTTCTTCTGGATACGAGATGTATTACCAGAAGTCACAAGCTGAAGTTGGTGAAAACTTTTGCCAAAAAAGAAGTCAGGAACCATACTTTCAGCGTCCGTGTAATAAATGACTGGAATAGTCTATCAGATGATGTAGTTAATGCCCAATCTGTAAATCAGTTCAAATCTTGTCTGGATAAATTCTGGATCAATGAACAGTGTCACATACCTGAGTGACTCCACTGTCGAATATTATTGATTTGTCTAGGGACACTTTAACATGAACATTTCACAGGTTTATTCTTTTTTGACACTAATGAAGCATGAATAGGGACTCGACGGATGCAAAGCCTTCTTTTTCACAATTATACTATACTATTCTATTTTATACAAATAAGGCAAATACACAAAATTAAAATCTTTAAATAGCTTCAAAAGTATTATAGAAAGTGGTGTTACTCAAGCTTCAGTTTATAAGTTTGTGACATGGCCACATATAATGAACCAAGAACCAAACTTGTAGCATTTTAATTTGAGCAAATTAGGCTTGTACACAAAATTTAGATTATGTTGAACAATGGCAAAGTGTACATAGCATTTCAAACTGTTCTCATTTTGAAGGCATCCAGATTTTCTGTGATGCAAATCTGCTTTTCTAGTTATGTCTGGGTGCCGACCCAGACACAGTTTTTGCAAATTTCTTTCTTTCTTTCTTTCTTTCTTTCTTTCTTTCTTTCTTTCTTTCTTTCTTTCTGTCAAATTTGTCCGGAGCTATTCTCTGACACTGTGCAAGCTACACTGTTTCCACTTGGCATGGTAATACACCCAGAAGGGAAGTTGTCTCTCTGATTTGGAATAGTCATGATGTTCAAAATTATGCTAATTAGGGGCAATTAAAATTTTAAAAGCTCCATATCTTCAAATCTATTATAGATAGATACAAAATTCAAAGTTCAGCATGTAGGTTTGTGACATGTGCCAATCTAATGGACAGTAAACAAAAGTTGTAAAATTTTAAATTATGCTAATTAAGGCACTTTGAAAATTCAAATCTTCAAAACTATAATAGATAGAGATGCCATTCCAAATTCAATATATTGGTTTGTGATAGAGGTGCATCCAATGAACCATGAACCAAAACTTGTAGAATATGAATTTATGCAAATTAGATGATTACCTAAAATTTAAATCTTGAATATCTTCAAAAATATTATAGGGATGCGATTTTAACTTCAATATATAGGTTTCTGCTATAGGCGCATCCAATGAACCATGAACCAAAATTGTAGGATTTGAATATATGCAAATTAGGTGAATACACAAAATTTAAATCTTGAATATCTTCAAAATTATTATAAACAAATATGCCATTCCAACTTCAATACATAGGTTTGTGCTATAGGCACATCCAATGAACCATGAGCCAAAGTTGTAACATTTATATTCATGCAAATTAGGAGAATACACAGAATTTCTAGTTCATCTTGACTTCAGTCCCTCCGTTAGAAAATACTGGCGACGCCAGTGGCTTATTGGCCTCCTGCACCAGAACGTTCTACCAAGGAGGGTTGAGTCTCTACCCTCTTTGGTTCTTGTTCTTCCCTCACGTTTATCTTACCCCTGGGAGTCA
Organism: Hermodice carunculata; assembly: GCA_964020975.1. Taxonomy (NCBI): domain Eukaryota; kingdom Metazoa; phylum Annelida; class Polychaeta; order Eunicida; family Amphinomidae; genus Hermodice; species Hermodice carunculata. The sequence goes on along the minus strand of OZ026625.1, from coordinate 15,759,457 downwards.
CCGAGTTGACTTCCCCGCCACGGCTGATTAACTCTTTGATCATTTCTGCTCTACCCAGGGCAGCGGCCATGTCAAGGGGAGATTTGCCAGCCCCGTCGCGCTCATTTATCATGTCCTGAACAGTATCATGAAATGTGTCCTCTTCATCTTCAAAACACTTAATGAATCTCTGAACGTTGCCTTTCAGCGCACATCTCATAGCGATGTTGATGTCAGCAGGGGTTTCAGGTGAACGCCTTGGAGATGCCTCGCCATCGCCAGGGGACTGCGGTTGGGAATTATTTTCCTGGCCCTCCGTCGGTAATCCTGTCATGGTACGATGGTGTAACTCTCAAAATTTATATATTGAACAGATACATGCAACTTGTTGGTCTTACTGGAACAGCGCATAGAACAAGTGCTTCTACTACTGTAGTACTGTCACAGTGTCGGGCTGGGTAACGTTTGTTTATTGTAGGGAATCCCTGTTACGAACAACAGATGACGTCATTCTGTCACAATTATTGATACAAGACTTCGTGTGATTGGATTATTGGTATGAACGGAGTCCCCGAGGTACACGCGTCCTTTCCACTCAAAAGTTTATGATTTTCATCCAAAATGCAGAAACTGCGCGTAAATACTGCCACTGTATATATATGACACACAGGAATTTTTCAGGCAATATTTGCAGGCAGTCGATTAGCGCAGACAAGTAGCTTAAATGAATTTGCCTCTTTTTCGCAACCCAATCAGAATGCATGTAACAAGCATACAGCTTCCTGAAAGGAGAACCTGTCAATAGAATTTCACGTTTCGCCATGTTTAACCAGGATGAAAAATGTAATATGAAGATTACGGAACGAAAACAGCAAACGGACAGATAGAGAAAGAGAGAGGAAAACACTCAGTTATTTACATGACTTGGTACAAGTCAGGTATGAATTTATCTTTCTTGGATGTTCTGAATAGTGTGACGGCCTCTCAGGTTCTGCCGTCTGCCTTCAAGTTAGACCAGTCACAGTCAGGGTGTGACATGTTTTACTTTTAGCCCCGACTTGTTTAACTGTCATGAAACATCAGCCGTTTTGACCAGTTTACTTTATGTATAAGTGTACAATATAAAATATATATACCACGCATAATTAAACTGTACGTGTAGAAGTGGTGTCTGTAACCCGATACGTGCTGCGAAGATTCACCGCATATTTTCAGTATTGAGTCTGAGGGCACCGGTAGCATACGTATTGACTATTGTATTTCCGCATCCGTGGAAAAAGTGAAAGCCTTATAAGGCTAATTCCCTAAAGGGACATCATGAACATATATCGACAAAAAGTAACAATAGCCAATACAATGGTCAACTGTTCAATTTTTGTAATATATATATATATATATATATATATATATATATATATATATATATATATATATATATATATATATATATTATGAACTTTATTGTACAAAAACTGAAATACATTAGAATAGTATGGTGCAGGCAACTAAAAAGTAGAAAAATTACAGAATCCTTACACTATAGTCTAGACACTCTACCACATGTACACATGTAAGAACACACACCCTTCCCCAGGGCCCAGGTTCAGTATTATCCACAGGCAGGAAAACATGCATTTCCATATATTTATATGAAAATGTACATTTCTCATGAACAGAGATGCCAACTGTCACTAATCATTAGGGGCAGTCCCAGAAATTAGCTGAAATTTTGAGCAATTTACAGTGTTTGTCAGGCATTGAAGCTAGAGTATTTTCTTTGTTAAATATGCTATGATGTCCTCACTTAAACTGTAGATCTCAATTTTGTATTTTGCCATACCCACCAGGTGGCAAGTCTATGTAATAAAGTAAAGGCCTAAAAATGTCACGGAAGTGGCATTTTGAATGTTGGCACTTCTGCGTGAAAGTGAACAACTGAAACTGAACGTGTGTGTTCTTATTTGTGGAGTGTCTGTAGTGTAAGGTTTCTATTTCCTTTTAGTTCACTGTACCATGTACTGATGTATTTCAGTTTTTTTGCACCAAAGTTCATGTATACATATACAGTAAAACCTCCCTAAACAAACACCTCCATATACTCAACACTTTCTCAGTCCCAATTTTATCTCATTAACATGTACTTCCATTATAAGCAAACCTCCCTATACTGAACATGTACACCCCAAATGAACACCATTTTTCCTAAAAACTTCCCTGTACTAAACACACATTCTGTACTTTTTTTGTGTATTTGCACTGCATGAGTAATTACTGATAAGGCTGAAACTAAACAGATTAACTTCAAAGACAAACTTAATTACTTATACCAGCAGCAGCAGAAACCACCCACAGGTGGGCTGTTGAACACCTGTTGCCACTTCTATAGATGGCAACAAGAGGGTCGAGGGTGAAAGTGTCAATGTTACTTTAGTACAACACCTTGATCCTATCCTCCCTGAAATAATAGGGACAGTTTCCTGTGTTTTCTCCAACCATTCTAAAAAACAGTAACATAAAATCAATATGTTTGTCTCACCAAAGCCAGGGGATTTAATTTCAAGGAGTACCAGTCGACGGAAATGAGCAACAGCACTGCTAAAAGTAATTGCAAGTTCATAAGCATGTTATTTTAGCAGTGCTGTTACTGTTTTGACACATTAAACCTGTTTAAACATCACCATTGTGATCTATTTTTATTATTATGTACCAACTATTCAGTGTATTGCTACTGTTACCAGGTTAAGAGTACAACTACATGTCCAGTAAAAAGAAAATCTGATCTCTCTGTGAAAAATTTCGTGTCATACAAGCTTGTACATCAGAGGAATCTCCCTAAACGAAACACTTTTGTTCAGTCCCAAGGGCGTTCGGTATATGGTGGTTTTACTGTATTTACAAAAATTAAACGGAAGTGTGTTCACAGTTGTAACTATTTGTTGATAGGTGTTCATGATGTCCCTTTAAGCTTTACTTTTCTTTGTGAAAATACAGCATAAACATATACTGATACCCTCAATTGTGAAGATATGTGGTGAACCTCCGCAGCACCTAACGGGATACGAACACTACTGTCACACGTACTGCGGAATTAGTGTGTGGTATCTGTATTAAGTATTGTACAGCTATGAAGAAAACTGATGAAAATGGCTGTTTCATTACAGTCAAACTAATCTGGGCTAAGATAAGAGTCCCAAACAGATGATATGGACACACGTGTATTGTGCATTTGGGGCAGCACACAATAAAGCTTGGTCATGAAAAGTTGCGGAAGGTTGACAGTGTAGTACCAATACTATAATGGGTTAATGTATCATAGTATTTTATAAAGCTGAAAGTGACAGTGGCAATGTTGATCTCCATGCATCATAGCAAAGCTGAAATCAAGTCTAATCAATTATTAAATGTATGAATTGCATTAGATTTTGGTACATTCATATATGAATGTACAATTAAATAACAGTACATGAATTAAATCTGGTATATATGAATGAAGGTGCATAAAGCTGAATCAGAGCGATCAGGATGTCATGGTAAATCCATCAATCATAGCAAAGCTGAAATCAAGTCTAATCAATTATTGATTTCAGCTTTGCTATGATGCGTGGAGATCAACATTGCCACTGTCACTTTCAGCTTTATGCACTTTCATTCATTTATACCAGATTTCATTCATGTATTGTTATTTAATGTAAAAGACAGGATGTCACAGTATATCCATCAATTTAAACCATGAGACCAGCCAAACTTGTGACTTGGCCAGACAAAAGGTTTGTCCAGTTTCTTTTCCTTGAACTTTCAATATGCCGTGGTATCGCCATCTGGCAGGAAAATGCAAAACTGCTGCTCCGTTAATGGAAACCTTAAGTTAAACCACTTAGCTTTGAAGTCTTAAAACAAAGAAACGATTGGGGCAATTTGTTTATTTATATAAGCCATGATTTAAAGGAAAATCAAAAGCTGGTTCAGTGAAACGATTGCTTGTCTCTTACTGCTGGAACTATTCATATACCAATAACCTTTAGTTTATGATCTCTACACAAACTCTAGGTCTACAAGTTGCCAAACAACAAGTAGGATGTCTGATGTGAACACCTGTATTAAGTTGCGCTTGTGATGTAATGTACATTATATCAGTGTTTGCATTGATAACTTAAAGACTTATGAGCACATATCAGAAACCCCAGTTCACCTAGGTGTGATATTCACTTTTTTGTTTTGTTTTTGCAGGAATATAGTTGTTGGATCATTACGGAATGCAGGATAGTGACAACCATTAAAGATGAGCAGCAAGATCAACATGATGGGTCCAATGGACCCATCTCTTGAAAGACCTCCATCTCCTGCGCGACTTGCTTATACTTCAGACAAGCATCCACGCCACACACTGGAAGCGATTAATGTGCTTCGAAAACATCGGGAACTTTGTGATGTTGTGCTTATAGTTGGACAACGAAAAATATTTGCACACAGAGTAATATTGTCAGCCTGTAGTCCATACTTTCATGCCATGTTCACAGGCGAATTGGCAGAAAGCAGACAGACAGAAGTAACTATTAGAGACATTGATGAAAATGCTATGGAATTACTTATAGACTTTTGTTACACTTCTAGTATCACAGTTGAGGAAGGCAATGTTCAAACACTTTTACCTGCAGCTTGTTTATTGCAGCTTGCAGAGATCCAAGATGTATGTTGCGAATTTCTGAAACGTCAGCTTGACCCTTCGAACTGTCTTGGCATACGCGCATTTGCAGATACCCATGCGTGTAGGGATTTATTGCGGATTGCTGACAAGTTTACACAGCATAATTTCCAAGAGGTAAGCTATTGCTCTATTGTAATGCAGGTATGGAGTTTTTCTAATTATGTTCTAGATTCATAAATATCACAAAAATGATGTAGGCCTACTTTTTAGCTCAGCTGACTTGTCAGTAGCTGAGTTTATCTTATGGTCTTTTGTCTGTCCTCGTCCATCATCAACTATCGACTTCTTCTCCAAAATGTCATCCAGATTCACTTCAAACTTGGGGGCAATGCACCATGGGTGGGTCTCTACCAAGTTCAAATAGTGAGGCTCCAGTGATTTTTGGATTTTTAATGATTTTTTGTTCCCTTTTTGGGCAAATCTTAAAAAATCTTCCCTGAAACTGCTCACCGGATTGCCTTGATATCACACAGGAACACTTTTAGGAACTTCTGGTTCTTAATTTGTTCACCATGTGGCGTTGTGAATTTTTTGGTAATTTTTTGCGTTTTATTGCTATTTTTGACTTCTAACCCGGAACTGTCTCTCAGATTAAGCTGAAACTTGGGTGATACGTGCCTAGTGGAGAGGTCAAGCATGGAATTGTTCACCAAGTGGCAATGCTGCAGATTCCTGATTTTTAATGATTTTTTCAACTAACAGCCTACAGCACAAACCTGTATATTGAAGTAAGAATGGCACCGCTGCCTATATATATTTTACTTTGAAGACATTCAACATTAAAACTTTCAAGTGCCCCTAATTAGGATACAAATGAAAATTCTACAACTTTTGTCTGTGGTAAACTGTACCAGTGCCTATAGCGCAAATCCATGAATTAAACAGAATGGTTACTTGGTACCTCTACCTATTAGCTTTTACGATATTCAATCTTTCCAAGTACCCTAATTAGCATAAATTAGAATTCTACAACTTTTGTTTGTGGTTATTGGATGCACCTTTGTGAAAATGGAGCTTGTGTTAGGGCTAACAAAATTGTGTACTAGGTGATGATACACTGGATCCATGATTTTCAATGAATTTTGGGTACCTGTCAATTAATGGATCCATGCATTCAGGCTATTGATTTAATACTATGAAAGTCAATGGGAATGGCAATGGAAACTTGCATTTTTTACTTCCTCTCCAAAATCCTCATCCCTAGGCAGACTAAGGTGAGACTTATGTTGGGTTGAATGTCAAGGTCCACTAAGGACAGGTTGTTCACACAGCCTTCTTCTTTGAATTTTTGTATGTTATTGCTATTTTTGGCTTCTCCAAAACCATCACTGAGATTGTTCTGAAACTTGGCGGAAATTTATGTTGTGGGAGGATAAAACAAAGCTATGTGGTGATACTCTGTATCTCATATTTTTAACAAAATTTTCAATTCGGGTACCTGTCAGTTAATGCATGCATTCCTAAATCAACGGAAATTGCAATGGAAATTTGCATTTTTGACTTCTTCACCAAAACCATCAACCAGGTATGCATCAAACTTGGTGGGGATGTACCTTGGGTGGATCTCTACAAAGTTTGTTCAAAGGGTCACACTCCAGTGATTTTTAAGTTTTGAATGATTTTTTTTTTGTTCATTTTTTGATCAAATCTTATAGCAATATATTCCCTGAAACCACCAAGCTAATTGCTTGGAAACTGCATAGGGACACTTCTCAGGACCCCCAGACCTTCATTTGTTCTGCAACAGGTGGTGGTGTAATTCTATTATTTTATTTTTATTTTATTTATCATTTATTTTGGTGTGTCTATTCTCTATTTTGGACTTCTTCAAAACAGTCACTCAGATATTTCTGAAACTTGGTGGAAGTGTAGCTTGTAAGAGAGTTTAAAACAAACTTGCTCACTAGGTCGTGATCTTCTCGATCCCTGATTTTTAAAAAAAATTTCAGTTTGGGTACCTGTTAGTTTATACATGCATTCCTTTTGATTACCATGCAAGTCAGTGGGGATTGCAAATATAGATTCACATTTTTACTTCGTCCAAAATCCTCATTCGTAAGACCAGAGTGGGGCTTGTGGGTTGAATGTCAAAGTCAGCTGAGAATGGGCTGTTCACACTGCCCTGCTGTTTTGTACATGTACTTGTCTTTTTTTGTGTGTTTATGTGTACTTGTATGGATCTGTAAATTATGATGATACCACATGCTGTATTGATGTAAAAGCATTGGATATGAAAAGTCCTAAATTATGCTGATATCATACGCTGTATTAATGTAAAAGCGTTGGATATGGAAAGTCCCAATTTTACGTGTACTGGGCCAAAAGGAAAAAAAAAGTGTATACATCATGGACAGTTGGAACCATCATGATGATGGTAAGTTATATGTGGCATTTTGCTGTAGAAAATATAACAACATGTGTGTAACAAATTACATCTGGCGTAAAGAAAACATAATACATTCATATCTGCAGCATCTAAAAAATCTCTTTATATGCCTCATGTTGACATGGTAAATAAAGGAAATTGTCAAGCTAACTTCTTGAAACTATATGTAATTCTTTCCTTTCATCCACAGTCAGATTTTGATGTAATGTTTCAGCAATTTGGCCATGGATCTAAATAATATGTTCCATACTGTCAAAACTTGGACTTCTGTATAGTCGTCAAGGTTTACCATGAGGAGAAATTTAGAGGACCATCAGCTTGCCTCTATATGAATATACTGGGAAATGCAGAGTAATTTAGTTGTGTTCCTTTCATCAGCAGAAATGCCAAGAAAATTTCTTCTTTTAAGCTCTGCTGACCTAAGGACGCAGAGCTTGCATACAGTCACTCGTGTCTGTCCGTCCGTAAACTTTTGGGTTGTGAGTGCAATACTGTCCACAGTTTTCAAGTTGACATGACCCTATATAGCTTTCAGGACTTATAGGGTGTATGAAAATCTAGGTCCCTTTTGATATTGGTAGCCCCACCTACAATATATTTAAGATGAGGGTCAAAATATGAAAATCTTGTGAACGCTCTAGCATCTTTAATTTGTGGCAGATCTTCACCAAATTTGGTGGGATTGTGGAGGAGGTCAAAGTCCAAGTTGCTAATGATACTGGTGGTACAACCTATAATTTGAAGGGAATTATGAACCAGAATGTGTTTAAAATTAATTGGATGAGTCTTGCCAAATTGGTAGGATCTGTAGACCATGTCCAATGCTAGAATGTTATGTAATATCAGTGATTGTAATCTATATTTGTGAGGTCACATGTTATTGTCTGTATAGTTGAAAGAGGTGATTTTGTACATAGCAGGGTGTAGCTTGGACATCAATGGCAAAGAGAATTGAGCCTCCAGATCAGAATTCCATGTAATTACATTGTACATAAAACTGTGCTTGCGAACCTACTTTTTGGGTCACTGTGACCCAGTAATTATGGAGTTTGGCGCTTGTCCAAATTTACTGTTGTTTTTGTTTAAATAATTAAAAAAGTTATTACCCAATTTGAACAAACAGACCATTTGTGGAAAGCTGGATGGCTTGGACGTCAATGGCAATGTCAGCACAGCACAAGGCCCATGGGCCTCAAGTATAAATTACATAATCTGGGGGACCTTGATCTTCCGTCCCAAGGTCACTGATGACGTCAACTTAAGGACTCATGCATTGTTGTCTTTGCACATGGAATGATATCCATCACAGGAGTTGCACAAATAAACTATAATTACATGTGGAGCAAAGTGCCATCTGATGGACAAATGAGACACTAAAATTACATAAGTTTTATATGTTTAGAAGCCACTTGAGGAGTCGTAACGTTGAAATGAAGATGTAGGTGTAGCCATGGTGCCAGCAGAACATTAGGCCCGTGGGGCTGAACATTGTTTCTGACCACAGCATTTCTCAGCAAAAATGCAGAGAAATGCCGAGGTACGTGTATGTTCCATATGTACCATGGCATTTCTTGCAGAAAATGCAGAGAAACACTAAGGCAAGAATAATTGAAGAAAAGGCCTTGGCACATCTTTTTGCTGAGAAACACTGAGCTCACTTGGTCTGCCAATTTCTATCTCATCACTTCTTGGCAAAAATGCCCCCCCCCCCCCCCCCCAAAAAAAATGCCCATTCACCCCTCAGTATTTTGTTGAGAAATACTGAGAATAATATCCCACCTCTTCATTTCTTGCCAGAAATATCAAGGGACCATATTCGACCTCTGCATTTCTCAGCAAAATGCTGAAAAAGTAGCCCTTTTTCATTGTTTTGCTTCCCCAAGTGTAAGATCAGCTATATTCTGGTGAAGTCTCCAGTGGTTGGGCTTTTTTTGTAGGTGATGGAAAGTGAAGAGTTCTTGCTGCTGCCAGTAAATCAATTGGTGGACATCATCTCCAGTGACGAGCTCAATGTACGCAATGAGGAACAAGTATTTAATGCAGTGATGGCTTGGGTCAAGTATAACATACAGGACAGGCGACCACATCTGGCAACAGTGAGTAGAGTTGCATCCGTGCTGCCTTGCAACTAAAATATAGGCTCTCATAGGTACACTGAAAGGATGAGGGTAATCTGTATATTACCATGAGTGCAAAACTGGGCAGTAGGAGTTGTACACTGCATTATTTATCTAGATATCTCATCATGTGCCTGAAATTATTTTGAAGAGTGAATGTCAAGGAAATATGCCTAAGAGTACCAAAATTATAGAAAGTAAATTTTCCATACACACTTACCCATCTCAAGACAAGCACATACAGAGACAACTTATGTACTTATGCACAGTTATTCCTCAGTCCATAATTGCCTAATATCTATATGACAGGACAAGGGAATATATCAAATCTGAAATGTTTCGTGTCTGCCTAGTGTCAGCTGTTGACTGAGCACACGCTTTCAGGACGTATGGACATCAGTCCATCTCCCAACCCAAAGCAACATTTTCATTACATGTATTTCAGTCCTCAGACTGACCAGGTTGGGCTTGTATACCTGGGTGGATTTTTACCAAAAATCACCAGATATACGTGCCGATACTGTCACTTTTCATTGATAATGCTATGCTTAAAAAAGTAAAATTAAGATTTGCATTTAGAGAGCAAGTCTGTCCATGTGCATTGAAAATTATTATTAAACTTTAAAATGTTTTAAAATTTGTACATAGACGATTAAACGTATCTTGAACACAATTCTTTACATTGAAAATGTCCTTCATTTTAAATAGTTTTGAAATGGTAAATATTAAAATCTTCTAAGTGTGCCAATTAGCATTAATTATGTTTGCATGCCAGCATAGACATTCTCTTTTTGTTGGGTTTCTTTCTTTCATTGTTTAGGAAGTGGACATCATATCGGACCCAGTTAAGATTTCTTCAAGGTGCAGTAAAATTTCAAAATATAATGAATGAGAACACAACTCCCGAAATGAAATGTTTAATATGAGAAACCTCCAGCCAATGTTAGGCTGATGAGTTTTCCCATTTTAAACATTTTGTTTCTTAAGTTATGTTCTCATTTATTATATTTTTATATTTCACTGCAAGAAAGTTTTTCTCAAAAAATGAAGCAAAAAATTTTAAAAAAAAAATCCTGGACTGTGACCATTTGAGCAAACTTGGCACAGACTCACCCAAGTTACAGCCCCACGAGGGTTGAAATGAATCTGACTAATGGTTATTGTGAAGTCCAAAAAGGAAGTTGTAAACAGATGATATATCTCCACACATTTTATAAGCAGAGGTGACTGGCAAGTCCACCAAGTTAAAAATCACTTTCCCTGCTTTTGCAACATGTTTTAACAGACATCAAGCATTTTGAAAAAAGACAAAAAAAATAAAAAAAGACAATATTACTGTAAGTAAACTTAATACACTGTGGTTTTGTGCTGTCTCGTCAAGCAGGTACTACAGCATGTCCGACTGCCACTAATGAGCCCAAAGTTCCTGGTGGGAACTGTCGGCTCAGATTTACTAATCAAGAGTGACGATTCCTGTCGAGACTTGGTGGATGAAGCTAAAAACTACCTGCTACTGCCACAAGAGCGCCCCCTGATGCAAGGACCAAGAACGAGACCTCGCAAACCTATTAGATGTGGGGAGGTTTTATTTGCAGGTGAGTTATGCTCCAGTATTTTTCTTTGCTTGTGAAGGTAGATTACCAGTAATTAGTGTGAACCTGTTTTCTTGAATGTTGGCCTGTCCATTACCTTACAGATGGCTTTTAACATTTTTCATATCTTCTTGTTTCAAAATCCATGCCTTAAAATGTGTACTCTTATTTTTTGTGGTATGTATGTATTTGATGCATCAGTTTGTGAATATTACCTGGTGTGCATATTAAGTTTTTTAAATTGGTGACTGTTATATTTGGTTGATCATGTGGTTGCAGATGTATGTATATTGCTGCTCATACTCTATTTGATGAGTACCTGGTGTTTTGATGACGGATGCTTCTTGCAAATGTAGCCTTCAACGTGTTTAAGTTATTAAGAGAGGAGTGACAGGACAGGGCAAGGGTACTGACTATCTGCCTTGGTGTCTTGCAGTTGGAGGCTGGTGCAGTGGGGATGCCATCTCTAGTGTAGAACGCTATGATCCACAAACTAACGAATGGCGCATGGTTGCACCGATGAGCAAGAGACGCTGTGGAGTGGGCGTAGCTGTTCTCAACGACTTGCTGTATGCAGTTGGTGGGCACGATGGGCAGTCATACTTGAACAGCATTGAAAGGTATCATGCACCAACCAGTCTTCACTGCCTACTTATTCTCAAGTGGGAAACTTAGAAGTACTGAGTTACCAACAAAATTAATGTCACACACTAACGTGTAGTTTAGAATATGTTGTATTTTGAGTTGGCTTATAGTTCTTTTTACACACTTCAGTCTTGCACAAAAGTTGCACATGCCAAATTTTTTTATCAGTAAATCTGAAACCATACCGTCAATCACACTATGATTGGGCTTTTTTGATGGCAGAAAAATTATGAAGTCTGTCACGTAGTGCAAGGGTCAAGGTTTATTTTAAGTAAAAGTTCAACAGCACCAAAATGATGTTTAAATAATTTGTGTCTAAATATATATGTATATATATATATATATATATATATATATATATATGTTAACTGGTGTTTGTTGTGTTTTAGGTATGACCCACAGACAAATCAGTGGAGCAGTGATGTAGCACCAACAAGCTCATGTCGCACCAGTGTAGGTGTGGCAGTGCTGGATGGCTACATGTATGCTGTCGGCGGCCAAGACGGAGTATCCTGTCTCAATTTTGTTGAGAGGTGAGTCAGTTCACACGACTAGTAACCCATGATAGCAGACCCATGTTCACTATTACCACATGGTGGTTCATTGGATACCAGTGTAGTCCACCTAGGAGATTAAATAGACAGAGAATCTTACACAGCTGAAAGTTACTTTTTTCCCCACCAACAGCAATCCCACATTGAAAAATCGTAACTCACTCTGCTGCCAGGTAAGATTTTATTTTATGTTTAATTGGGTATTCATCCCCAAAAAATGCCCTAGAGCTACTTTCAACACTGAGCTGGTACGCTGTGTTTGTTTACATTCATCGTAGTTATTCCAGGTGTGACGTATAATCCCACTTAAACATTTGATTTTGTCCATATGTTAATGCACTACGTCACTGACGCAGGCACATCCCAATTTAATTGTAACAATGTTTAGGTCGTTACCTACAGTAAGATACTACTTTTGAATTTCACTCTAGAAAATGGTAATTCACCCTGAAACATAGAATAATCCCATGTTACAATGTCTTGGAGTAAATCAACAGCATGGCTTTAAAATTGTTGAAGAATGCCACAGAAAGATCTATGCTAACAATTTGATCCCTTGCCAAGGTCACAGGGCTACTGGTGTCATGATTTTCTTATACATTATAATATGTACATCATTATGATGTCAGCTGAGCACAGGAACATCATTGTCCTCTTGTTTAAGAATTTTTGTGTGTTTTCATCTGTCTGGACTTTTTCCTCCGAAAGTGTAAAGTGGATCCTCTTCAAACTTATTGGGAATGAATGTATGTACGTGACTTATTGTCACAAAATTTGTTCACTATGTGGTGGTGCTGTCACTTTCTGAGTTTTTAACAAATTTTGAAACTTACGGAAATTTGGTAAGAGTATATGTACATGTCATTAACAGTGATGATATATGATATTCTAGAGTTTAGTGGCCCACTTGAGTCTTTGCATGTTTGTCCTGGTACGTGCACCGTGTTGATGATTGTGTTTCTTATGCTTTGCACATTTCAGGTACGACCCGCAAACAAACCGTTGGACTAAAGTGGCATCTATGAGCACAAGACGACTTGGTGTAGGAGTGGCAGTTTTGGGAGGCTTTCTCTATGCTGTGGGAGGTAGTGATGGTACATCACCTCTCAACACAGGTATGTCTTGTATGTTTTAATACATGGAAGTAGTGTTTGTTTCGGGTGTGTATCCCCCACCCTCAAATATTGTCGAATATTCAAACAGATCATGTACTAATACATCTTTGTAATACTTTAGGTAGTTATTAGTCTGTATTTTGCTGCTGTCAAGGTCAACCAATTACAGTCTTCCATTTGAAAGAAGACTTAATATGCTTTAAAAAGGCTTGCCCATTTACATTACTGATTTGGTTTTTTTCTCAGCTGACTCGTCAGTCAGCTGAGGTTATAGGGTAGATGGTAATACGTGGCCCATTCATTCACATTTCACATGTTCAACTTCTCCAAAGGGTTATCCAGAATAATGCGTGGCCTTCCAACATGTCCTTTTTTCAGCTAATTCACTGTTGTGAAGTTTTGCCAGTGATATTAGTAAATAGCCATGATCTACTTAAGAAAAATTGCATAGTTGCTCATAATGGAAACAAAAGCATAGCATCATAAAGTCAGTCCTTGTCTCAGACAACGTCAAAAGTAACGTGTAACAGGTGCACTGTTAACATCTAGAATAATTTAGTGTATTCTTTCCAGTTGGACGAGGGGATACTGCACTAATTGTACATCTGCAATTGTCTAGTTTCCAGAAAAAGATGTGATCCCTGCACCAATCGTACATCCATAATTTTATTTCCAGTGGAAAGATATGATCCCTGCACCAATCGTACATCCATAATTTTATTTCCCGTGATCACTGCACCAGTTGTAAATCCATAATTTTATTTCCAGTGGAAAGATATGATCCCTGCACCAATCGTACATCCATAATTTTATTTCCAGTGGAAAGATATGATCCCTGCACCAATCGTACATCCATAATTTTATTTCCAGTGGAAAGATATGATCCCTGCACCAATTGTACATCCATAATTTTATTTCCAGTGGAAAGATATGATCCCTGCACCAATCGTACATCCATAATTTTATTTCCAGTTGAAAGATATGATCCCTGCACCAATCGTACATCCATAATTTTATTTCTAGGGGAAAGTATGATCCCTGCACTAATCGTACATCCATAATTCTATTTTCAGTGGAAAGATACGATCCCCGCACCAATCGTTGGACACCAGTGGCTCCTATGGGTACACGACGCAAGCACCTGGGTGTAGCAGTGTACAACAACATGATCTATGCCGTTGGAGGTCGTGATGATGCCACAGAGCTCAGTAGTGCTGAACGCTACAACCCACATACTAATGTGTGGCAGCCTGTAGTGGCTATGACATCACGCAGGAGTGGGGTGAGTTGTGTCACAACTTTGACTATTTTTCATAATTTCCATCATGTAAATAACCCCAGCTTTCCAGGTGGGCTGAGCTGTTTGTCAGCAGAGCTTACAGGATGAAGGGTTATATTCCATGGACAGTGTGACAAGTAATTTCCCCAATGGTGTGTACAAAAAAAAAAAAAAAGAAAAATTAGTTTCAATTCTTCATGATTAAAGAACAGCCTAAAATACTTTGTGGCATGGTTGCTATTAGTTACACTTATAATAGACCAGCAGAACAGTCAAGTTTGATTGCATAAATGAAATGTACTCAATATGATAAGAGGAAATAACCTCAGACATTGCAGATGATAGATCCTGAGCAAGTGACATGCTTTTCTATAAACTGTGGGGTTTCAGTCTTCCGCGTGTATATAGGGCGTATTGCTATTTCATAGAATGTACATCATGTTTGTTTAAAATTTAATGCAACACAGTATTCCCTCCTTTAACAACAACAGACCACCAAGAGGGCAGATGCCACGTTGTAACATTGTAATGATTACCCGATATTGTTTCTGTGTAAGCATTAAAATGAATGACATATTAAAGAGAATTGTCGTACATAGCCAGTTCAAATTCTGTCAAGTACTGAAGACTGCCAATATCTGGGATATGATAGTGATCCAGTGACAATACTAACAGTTAGACAATATATGATCAACATCAGGAATGAGTCCATGTGGTAGATATAAGTTTAACATTAATCGACATATGTATGCAAACAAATAAGAGTGATGTGTTGTAAAAATTCCACACTGCTCCAGTCCAGGTGCACTAATAACATGTGCCAGTGGGCTGTCAATCTTTGGCAAGATCTGGACACATGAGACAGAGACCCCACTATAGGATTCAAGCAACGCTCGAGACACCAGTCACATGTGACAGACAGCCACACTCAGGTTTCAGATGACTGGGTCTGTGGACAGGCAAAGCTATCCAGTCATCTCAAATGAGGCCTCCATCTGATATGTGTAATAAAAATTATACGGCCCCTGACCTCACTCTGGCAGGTTAAGCTTTCCTCCCCAGATATTCTGCGATTCAAGCTTCTAATTAGAACATTAAATAATTGATACTGGTGTGTCTGCAAAGTCACTGTTGGCTCCAGATTCGTTTATGTTGCTGGGGGGGGGGGGGGGGGGGGTTTGCATAGTTTTTTAAATAGAATTGACCTATAATGTGGAGCTATATCTTTGTGGTTTCATCATTGTTGTTTTCATAGGCAGCCCATAGATAGCCCTGCCTACTTGGCTACCCCCAGTATTAAACAAAAGTAGATGTTTTTTGTCTCGCCAGCATAAGCTGTAGGCGAGACTAGGCAGTCACTTTCCGGACGTCCATTCGTCAACAAAAAACTTCGGAGCGGCTTGAAGTACGCTGGCCAGACATTCATGCCCCCGGGCATGACTCTAGTTTGTAAATAGAAGATAAATTTCTTCAAATCAAATATCTATAACACTTGTTGATCAATAAAATAGAAAGGAAGTTCAGTTGTTAAATATATTATGGGTGGCTGTGTTTCCAGGTGGGCCTTGCTGTGGTGAATGGTCAGCTGATGGCTATAGGTGGCTTTGATGGCACCACATACCTGAAGACAATAGAAGTCTATGACCCAGAACAGAATTGCTGGAAGTTGTACGGGGGCATGAACTACCGGCGCCTAGGAGGAGGAGTTGGCGTGGTTAAGATGCCGCAGCATGAAGCCCACCTTTGGTGACATTCACCGTCACCAGGCCAACCCACACTGGTACACAACAGAGGGTCCCAAGCGTCACCATCAGGGAGCATGCTGTTCATCTTTGAAGTCGCGGGTCTGGGAGAAAAGGATGAATGCTGACCTGATTCAGTTGCTCTGCATGAGATGCGGTAGCAGATACTTGATCAATTTGGTGGTTCTTCTCAATCTGTTTTCACAACAAAAACAAAAAAACTAGTGAACTTCAAGGCAGACTCTTTCAAGCTGGTGGTGTGCTTAAAAAATTTGCAGGAAGAACTAAATATCACTAAGGGAAGTAAACTGACGAGGGCTGCATTTTCCTGAGAAATGCTGAGGTAAAATACGGTCCCTCAGCTGAAGTTGAATTTTTGTTCTGAGCTTTTCTTGGCTTAAATGCAGAGAAATGCCGAGGTAAGAATGGGCAGGGAAAGGACCTGGGTGTTTCTCAGCATTTTTGTTGAGAAATGCAAAGGAAGGAATTGGCAGGAACAGGACCTCAGTGTTTCTGGGCAAAAACGCCAAGGTGTAAATGGGCAGGGAAAGCACCTCCATGTTTCTCAGCAAAATTGCAGAGAAACTCCATGGTATTTTTCCCTGTTGTTTTTGCATCAGCATTTCTCGGTTTTGATCGAGAAATGCTGAGGTGGGCATAGAAGGTAAAGGTACCTCTGCATTTCTCTTATATTTTATCCAGTAAATGCTATGGTTTGGAAAAAAAGAGGAGCTTTGATTTGGTTTTGGATCTTAATAACATGTTCAATACTTTGAAAAGTTGGACTTCAAAAATGTGGTCAGCAAGGTTTACCAGCAGGGGAAATGTGGAGGACTATCAGTCTGCCTTTGTATGAATTTACTGGGAACTGCAAAGGGATTTAGTCCCTTTTTCCTTTCCGTGGCAGAAATGCCAAAGGAAAGTTCCTGTCTTTACCTTACCTACTCAATTTTTTTTTTTTTTTCTTTGTGCTTAAAATGCAGAGAAATATTGATGTACCTTTACCTTGCATACCTGCCTTGGCGTTTCTCGCGAAAAATACCCACAAATACCAAGGCAAGAATGAGAAGAGAAAAGATCTCAGCATCTCTCAGCAATTTTGTCAAGAAACAAGTTCTTTCACTACCCATTCCAACTGGGTTTTTTCACGGCATTTTTTGCCGAGATCCTCTCCATGCCGATTCCTAACTTGGCATTTCTCGGCTAAAATTCCAAGGTCCTTTCCCACCCACTCTTACCTCGACATTTCTTGGTGTTCTTGCAGAGAAAACACTGAGAATAACACACCACTTCGGCATTTCTTAGCACCAATGCCAAGAAATGCTTAGGGACTATATTTTAACACTGCATTTCTCAGCAAAAGGCTGGGAAAGTGGCCATTTCTTGGTGTTCTGCTTCCTCTAGTGTATGCTCTTAAGAAATTACATTGATAGTGAGAAGCCTGTAGATTCAAAGGCACATATTTGTGACAGATTACGAAGTATTGTGGTTACAGAAAGCAGGTGTAGAATGTAAAATTATAATACAATAATGTGTCTTTTGATATGTCATAAAACAGCTTGCCTTTGGGATATATCAGTGCATTTGTATTAGTTTTGTTTTTAGCTCTGCTGACCATAGGTCACTGAGCTCATATGGTAACTCATGTCTGTTCTTCCGTAAAGTGTCAATTTTGAGTGTGATACAGTCCAGAGTTTTCAAGATAGTCCAATATAACTTTTATGACCTATCAAGTGTATGGAAATCTAGGTCAAGTTTGATATTTGTGGTGCCACTACAGCATTATGTAATAAATGGGACAAAATATGAAAATCTTGTGACCACTCTGGCATCCTGAATGTTAGATAGATCTTCATTAAATTTAGTGAGATTATGTTGGAGGTCAAAATCTGATTTGGATATGATACTAGTGGCACCACCTTTATATTGATGGAAATTATGAGTTCAAAATCTCTTGAAAGATATAAAATTCCGTATCTTGAAAAGCCTTATTTTCATAGGTCACCAGGCCTGCAAAGTTGGAAGAGGTGATTTTGTAATGGCAAGCTGTAGGTTGGACATCTATGGCAGAGACTTGAGCCTCTAAATCAAAATTGCACTTGAGCACATTGTACATAAAAGTCTACTTGGTGACCTACTTTTTTGGTCACTGTGACCCAAAGATTGTGTGACCTTGACATTTTTCAAGATCATCAAGTCCATAAGAAAAGGACATCTAATTCAATATCTGGATAACTAATAAGGGGAATGATACAAAATGTACCACAAATATGAATCATGTGAAAGTTTGATATTGCATATTAATATGGATGAGCTTGATTAATTTCTCAAGGTCATCTAGGGAGTGCCTTTTAGGAAATGATTTTTTTGGTGATGGTCATCAGATTATATGTCAGCAGAGCATTAGGCCCATGGGCCTCTTGTTTATATGCAGATTTTGGTTCAGTCGTTAGATATAAGAGGAACAGTCATAATTTTTGCCCTCAGCTTAGTGTTTTGCTTTAAGCACAAATGTGTGTATATGATGCATAGAAATTAACTTGTGACCCCCAAACTTAACTTAAGGGTATAGGGGATCCTTCGAAATATTAGGAGAAAGAGGACCCTAAATGTTTTTTTAAATAGATTTATCGAAACTTGATATCTCTATGACCCCCAGAGAATACAGGAGACACCATTATTATTATCATTATTATTCTGTGTCAGCCTTTCCAACAAAGCATTCATGTGGGTCCTTGAATTGAACTTACTTGAAATTGTACACATTGGCAGGTGATTACAACTGTTTGACAGCTGCTTTAGACAAAGTTTCATTAAAATGCTTGTCAACGAGATAAAGTCAAATTCTGATGATTACAATCAAAGAAAGTTCAATTCTTCTGTCTACTTTCATTTAAAGTTTTTTAGGGTTTTTTTTATCTGATTTTGTGGAAGGAAAGTTATCCATGAAATATGATTTAGTAGAAGCTTTTTGCTTCATTATTTACTGATCTTGTTACTAGGAGTACACAGAACTGGTGCAACAGGCCTCTATGGTGGTATAATGAGGCCACAGTGATTATAGGTGTATTATAGCATTGCATGTTTGGGTGCACTTGTGTAATTGTAATTCTACGACATTGAACATCATTTTTTTGGCTGTTCTGATTGGAAGGATTAGAACAAATGTAAATATATATTTTTTTTTGATGTTTCTTGGTCTGTGACGTGCAGCTTAATGTGGTTGTGCAGCCTGATAACTGATACACAGGAGGGAGGGAAGTGTAAGCACAAACAGAGTCCTTATGGGAGACCTAAAGCAGTCATATGTAAGGGCTTTGTGTAAATGATATCAAATACATTGTAGTTGTATTGTACAGAGCATATGACCAGTAACACAGAGGTCCAATATTAATGAGGACCATGACAATGGAGTTGAATCTATAATAGCTGGCCCAGTGGACATAGTGCAGTCAGTTAGCATGAGGCAACTGTAAGATTGTTGTTTCATTTACAGTTATGTTCTGTCATGTATGTATAGTTAATTTATTAGAAGTCTCACAGATATCGTTAGCAGATACTTTTTATTTCAAATCTTGGACATTAGTTTTACGTGTGTAAGTGCAGATATCTGTGTCAACATTGTCATCAAAGTTGATATTTCACATGACAACATGTAAATGACGTGATGAGAGTGAATTGTAAGTCAACAGAATGCATTATGGTACCTGCTATTTGAGACTGCCCCTACAGCCTACAAAAATTGGTCTCATAGTGCAGGTGGTCTTTTAAATGGAAGGTACACCTGTATATTCAACAAGGAAATATATCAAAGTGTCTTGAAAGACAGGTCTTAAAAAGACATGCAGTCTTAAATTGGAGGTGGTCTTAAGAGCAGGTACCACTGTATATCTTACACGAGACCAATGGGGACATACATGTACTTTCTGTTTATTTTCAGCTCAGCTGACTGGTTAGTCAGCTGAGCTTTAGGATCCCCCATTGTCTGCTCATCCGTATGTCACCATCTGTCGTCCATCCTCAACTTCTCCGAAACCATCAGCCAGATTCACGTCAAACTTGGTGGATAATAGGTGCAATGTTTCCATTGGGAATTTTTTCATGGGGTCACAAAAAGGGAAAATCTGGGGAGAAGACTAGATTTCACCAGTATTACATGTAAATAAACAAGATTTGTGACCCTTTAGAATTTTCTCAGAGGGTATTTCAGGTTTTGAAAGGGTAATATACCCCCATTTGGTGGTTAAAGGAAACACTGAGGTGAGTGTCTACCAAGTTTGTTCCAATCCCACACCCCTGATTTTGGGGTGTTTTTTATTATTTTTTTTGGTTCATTTTGACCTCAGCTGATGTGTCAGCTAGCTGAGGTTATAGGGTGCTTCCCCATGGGTCATTGTCCTTTGTCCTTCATCAACAATTAAACATTTTCGACTTTTTTTTTTATCAAAAACTCTCAGCCAGATTCACTTCAAACTTGGTTTAAATGTATATGAGGGAGGTCTGTACCAAGTTTAGTCAAATGGTCAGGCTCCATTGATTTTCGGATTGTTCACTGTTTGACAAAATCTTCTCCAAAACCACAGGGTTAGTTGCTTTGAAATTGCACTGGGACACTTCTGGGGAGCCCTAGACCTTACTTTTTCACCAGGTGGCACTGCAATTTTTTTTTGTTTTTGTTTTTTTTAATGAATTTTGTGTGTTATTGGTATTTTTTTGACTTCTGTATAACCTGGAAAGTACCTTGTTGAAGGGTCAAGCAAATTTTTTCAGTAGGTGGTGGTGTTTCAACACTTTGAAATTGCTGCAATTGCTTTGAAATTGCATAGGGACACTTCTGCCCCCCCCCCCCCCCGACCTTAATTCATTCAGCAGGTAACACTGTATTTTTTTTCTATTTATTTACAATGTTCTGTGTTTTTACTGTTTTCAACTCTAAAACCATCACTCAGATTGTTGTAAAACTTGGTGCTAATGTGGCATATGCGAGGCTTGAACAAAATTGTTCACTATGTGGTGATACCCTGGATCCCTGCATGCATTCCTATTGAGTACCATGTAAGTCAATGGGAAATGCAATGGAAATTCATATTTTCAACTTCATTTCCAAAGGTGCCAGCCACATTCTCTTCAAATTTGGTGGAGAGGTACATTGGGTGGGTCACTGCCATTTTTACCTCAGCTGACTTGTCAGTCAGCTGAGGTTTTTTGAGGGTCCGTCGTCCGTCGTCCGTCCGTCGTCCACAATTCACATTTTCGACTTCTTCTCAAAAACCGTCAGCCAGATTCACTTCAAACTTGGTGGATATGTGCCTTGGGTGGGTCTCTGCCAAGTTTCTTCAATTGGTCACGGTCCAGTGATTTTTGGATTTTTAATGATTTTTTTGGTTCTTTTTTGGGTAAATCTTAAAAAATCTTCTTCTCCGAAACCGCTCAGCCAATTGCTTTGATATTACACAGGAACACTCCCTGGGACACCTAGTTCTTAATTTGTTCACCAGGTGGCGCTGCAATTTTTTCCTAATTTTGTATGAATTTGTGTGTTATAGCTATTTTCGACTTCTTTTCCAGAACCATCACTCAGATTAAGCTGAAACATGGTGGATATGTTCCTTGTAGAAGGGTCAAACAAAGTTGTTCACTATGTGGGAATGCTACGGATTCCTGATTTTTAACGATTTTTTCAATTCGGGTACTTATCGGTCAATGCAGCTTTCCTATTGATTACTATGGAAGTCAATGGGCATTCTAATGCTAATTCACATTTTCTACTTCTTCTCCAAAACCGTTATCCAGATTAACTTCAATCTTGGTGGCAATGTACCTTGGGTGAGTTTCTACCAATTTTGTTCAAATGTTCATGCTCCAGTGATTTTTCGATTTTTAATGAATTTTTTTGTTCTTTTTTTTTTTGACAAATCTTAAAAAATCTTCTTCTCCGAAACTGCGTACCCAATTGCTTTGATATCGTACATAGACACTCCCGGGGACACCTAGTTCCTAATTTGTTCACCAGGTGGCGCTGCAATTTTTTTAAGGAAATTTTTTTTGTATGGTTTTGCTATTTTTCACTTGTTGTCAGAACGGTCCCTCAGATTAAGCTGAAATGGGATGGATATGTTGTTGTGGAAGGGTCAAACAGTTGTTTACTAGGTGGCACTGCTTTGGATTCCTGATTTTTAAGGATTTTCAATTCAGGTACTTATCGTTCGATGCAGCTTTCTTATTGATTTCTATGTAAGTCAATGGGCATTGTAATGCTAATTCACAGGACAACTGAGACGAAATTTACTGTTTACTTGATAACTTGAGATCTGTTTTGAGTTAGCTACACATGTTAATTATTCTGTATGAAGGTCATACTGAGACAGTACATGAATGACCTTGACCTCGTTTGTGGGGTCACAGTGCAACATACATGAATTTTACTCTTCATTATAACTTGAGAACTACTTGAACTTTGATGTTGCACATGTAAGTGTTCTTCTATAAAGGTCAGACTTACTCAGAACGTGGTGTCCTTGATCCTTTCCCAAGTTCATAGAGCTGCAAGTGTGATGAATGTCAAGATCAGCTGAGGCACGGGCTGTTCACACAGCCCTCTTGTTTTTTTTCAAATGGTACTGCTCCAATGATTTCAAGATTGATTTGTTTGTTTGTTTGTTCGGTTTTGGAAATCTCAGAAGAATCATCTAGTTGCTTCAAAATCACACAGGAACTGGGAGGACATGTGTCGGACCATATATGATTGACCTTTGACCACATTATCAAGGTCACGTGGGCACTTCATTGAATTGTACTGTTCATATGAAAACATTAGTACCATTTGGGCTGGAACTTTCGATATTGAAAATGCAAGTGGTCGTTTATGTGGGCCAAATTTAAACAGTACATCAGTGACCTTGATCTCATTCCCAGACCACAAGGCCACTCACACGAACTAGGACCCTCTGTCACAGCCAGACTAACACAGGAAATGGATGACCTTGATATCCTCCTAAGTCATAGACTTCTGGGTACCCGAGACATTATATAATCCCCCCCCCCCCCCCCCGGGGGACATTTCGCAGTTACTTTGTCAGTGTGTGCATCCGGACAGTTTACATGTGATAACTCAAAAAGTTTTGGCATAGGGCTTTCATATTGCACATGGTTGTAGTCATGCATAAGGTCGCAAATGATTTCGAAGATGGGTGACCTTGACCCAGTTGCCAAGGGGGCAGAGCCGTTATAGTGAATTTGGTTTTCACACGATAAGTTAAAAAGTTTGTGACATAGACCTTTCAAATTGCAGGTGATCATAGTCCTACATAAGGTCTCGGACGAGTTTGAAGATTGGTGACCTAGACCCAAATCCCAATTTGTGAATTTGGTTTTCATGTGTAAAATTGAAAAGTTTTTGACATAGACCTTTCATATTGCACATGGTTTTAATCCTACATGTACGTAAGGTCTCAAACAAGTTGTAGTGGCGGGGGGGGGGGGGGGGCGCATAGATCTAGCAATCTCTGATTGCTTTTGCTTTTTAGTTTCAATTTGTTCTACAAGGACAAGACACTGCTATTTGTTTTTAACAATGTTTTTGTTGTATTTACATCTTCAAAAAAAAAAAAAAATCTCAGATCATGCTGAAACTTAATGGACAGAAGAAATATAAATATTCCTTGTGGAAACATCAAACAGTATTCTTCAGTTTCTTGTTTGTATATGGATTGCATCAAGGAGGATATAGCCTCATTGGATGCATCAATTGAATTAGAAGAACTTGTCCCTGATGAAGACATGTACTATTCTGAGCCAGATCGTGTTTATTTCCATGTCTTGGACATAATTTAATAATTTCATCTTGATATAAGCCTTAAATATGTGGTTTTTTTATGATGAAAAGTGCATACACAAGATAGAATAAAGTTCTTCTTTCAATTTTACATGCATTTATATTTTGTTCTTGTACATTTAATGTCACCTCGCATCTCGATACATTTACACATTCCTTGCCTGCAACACTGAGCATGATTTCCTATCAACTTGTTTACCACAAAATGTGAGTGCCGTTTCCATGAGATACCTGAATGACAGTTTAAAGCTGAAAAATCTCGGACAATAGTAAATCCCCCACAAAACTAGAATTATGTGCAGATTGACTGCCTAAGAGGCATGTGCAACTAAAAGGGCTCGAAAGTAAGCAGGGCTTGTCCATATCAAGTGGGTCATGCTGTGGACAGTGAAGTTGTTTTGATATTTAACTTTTGCAAGTCATAGCAACAAAAAATGATCTTAATTTACATACTTAAAGGCAAGTAGATTTAATTTTTCCTTATTCCAAGAGTGTACCTGACCTTTATTAATGTTCACAGGCTTTATTTAATCAAACTCCTGTATGCATTTAAATCAGTATATGTGTTCATGTTATATACATGTAATTGTTATTTAGATGGTGCAATGCCCTGCTGCTGGTTATAAAGTGCTTACATTCAATTCAATTCAATTCAATAGTTTATTTCCACAACAAAAGTTTTGTACAAATTATAGATACAACAAAATAATAGGTGTGAGGATGGCTAGAAGGCTATGCCTTGTACCACCATCCAACAACTGAAAATAAAATATGTGTTGGGATACATGTGCTTAAACTTTGTTAATAAAGATTAAATTACAACATTACACATAAGAAACATAATAATAATCAAACAAGCTTTAAGTTGACATAAATTAAGTATATGAATTATAACAATTTCTCTATAGTACAAAAACAGGGTGAAGTGAAGTAAAACTCTTAACAAAGACAGGAAGAAGTAGACATTAACTAATTTGTGTTCTGTTCTTGTGTTCTATGGGGATATATGTGCGCATAAACATCAATATTTTCATCAAATAGCTAGTACTTGAGTTTATTCTTAAAGGAAAAGACAGAAAATGCATCTTTAATTTCATAAGGTACTAAATTATATAATTGTGGACCGGTATGGAGTACACTTTGGCAAAAGTAATTTGTTTTATGTTGGGATCGAGATAAGATGCTTCGATTTCGTGTGTTATAACTATGTGTCAAAAAACAATTTTGAAAACCAAATTCTATGGAGGATGTACCACTCAATTCATTGTAGACTAACAAGCATATAGTTAAAAGATATAATTTGTAAAAGGGAAGAATTTTGATGTACTTAAATAAATTTTCTGTGTGACATTGGGGATGTGAAAAGGTAATAATTCGTATGGCTCGTTTTTGTAATATTAAAAGTGGTTCGACATGAGTTTTATATGTTGATCCATAAGCTTCAATACAACACAAAATATGTGGGTGAATACGGGCATAATACAGCTGACGAAAGATGGGAAAGGTAAGTAAGTATCTAACTTTTGAAAGAATGCCTATAATAGGGGCTATTTTTTTACAAACAGAATTAATATGCTATTTCCATGTAAACTGCTGGTCGATATAAACACCTAAATATTTAATATTGTCTAATAAAGTCAAGGTTTTTGCTCCTACCATAATATTAAAATCAGCTGGTATTTTCTTCTTTTTGAAGCGTATTATGATACAATTTGACTTATTTTCATTTAATGCTAGTTTATTAACATTGAACCAATCTATTAGCTTAAGCAAATCCACTTCTGCATTACGTTTTAATGTATCAATATGTTTACCACTGTAAAGAAAGTTAGTGTCATCAGCAAATAATCGTGAAATTCCATGTGTGAGACAATTTTGTAAATCATTAATATATACAAGGAACATTAAAGGACCTAAAATAGATCCTTGTGGAACACCACACTGAACTGTTTTTAACACCGACTTGCTAGATCCTATCTGTATAAACTGTCTTCTATCCTGTAGATAACTTTTAAACCATTCCAAAGATAATCCTCTTATACCATTATGTTCTAATTTTTTAAGCAAAATACTATGATTAACGGTATCAAAAGCTTTTTTTAAATCAATAAATATTCCCAAACAAATTTTACTTTTTTCCAACTGTTGCTGAACAAAATTAGAAAATTCACAAATTGCTAACTTTGTACCTAAATTTTTCCTAAAACCAAATTGTAAATTGTAAAAACAATTTTTCTTATTTAAAAACTTTAATAATCTATTTGCAATACAGCGTTCGAAAATTTTTGAAATTGTGGGAAGAATAGAAATTGGTCGATAATTGCCCATAATCTTTGAATCTCCTCCTTTAAAAATGGGTGCAACACGAGCTATTTTCAGTTTATCCGGGACATATCCCTGAACAATAGATAAGTTAATAATGTGAGTTAATGGTTCTTGAATATATTGTTTTGCATCTTTCAATAATCGAGGATGGATTAAATCATGGCCACATGATTTATTTACCTTGATTTTACCCAGCAATAAGGATATTTCACCTTCTGTTACTGGCTCCAAGTATATGGAGTCAGTCATCCGTGGTCCTAAATATTCACTTACATTTTTCTCGTCACCTCTCAACTCAATTGAGTCAGACACATTTTTTCCAACAAACACAAAAAAGCTATTAAAATTCTCACACATTTCTTTAGTATCTGTAATTACACAAGGATAATCTCCATCACCTTCAATGTGGATCTGTTTAGGAATATTATTAGCACTCGACTTTCTTTTATTTACAGCTTCATATATTGTTTCCCAAGTTTTTCTTTGATCACCAATGTTATTTTGAAATTTATTTTCAAAATCCGTTGCACACCCAATTTAAAACAAATAATAACAAAAATACATTGCACACCCAATTTAAAACAAAAACAAAAAAGTCCTAAATATCCCCCGGTATGAGAGACGTATATATGTAATCTCGAAGACTTCAATGCCCAAGTAGTGGTAGTCTCCCGATTATATGGTACAAGTCCCGTCCCATACATCAGTTGCCAACTCGGTATCAACAGTACACTGGAAGTTACACGATCATGCTAAAGTACATATTAGGACAATGACCTAAACATGACCTCCTCATACAAAAGGTGAGTGAAAGTATCTCATTAATAATTCATGAGGTAATAAAACAAATGTTCAAACTATAATGTTGTCACTAGTCCAGGATTGATTGAAAGTACATAGTTAGCTGATCAATGCCCTGCTGCTGTGTTGATGTACACATGAATGTGTGAAGGGACAAAGATGTCCAGACTCCCAATTGTCACTGCACTTACAGCCACTTAGAGGTGCATGACAATTTTATGAATTTTCAAAAAATTAACATTTTTTGTCATTTTCAATAATTCAGTGTTAGGGATAGTTCACCATTATCATCATTTTTGAATTAGTACTTAGGGTACTAAATTTCATGACCCCCCGCCCTCCCCCCAAATTAGTACTTTAAAAATGATGATTTTCCCCCCAAATCATAGCAAAATTGCACAAAACAGGCCAAAAATTGACCATCATTTTCCATATCCTGTGAAAGTGTACAAACCCATTTAACCCCCTCCCCCCTTGCGTACTGTAAGTACTAATTCAAAAATGATGAAAATGTTGAACCATCCCTTAGCAAACAGACACACGGACACCTGATACACTGTATAATGCAGGATGTTTAGAATTTTGGGAATATGTTTGGTTTTGACATGGAGTAAGCAAGCAAGAATTTTTATTGAGAACATTTAATCATGACTCTTCAGTCAAGTATGTGAAGTGCTCAAGGTACAAGGGATATATTTTACTATTCTAGCTTATACAATTAATGAATGCATCATTTCCATTCAAACTGAATTTGACAGAGAAATGATAATGTATTCTACAACTATATCAACTCATGCTACATATGATCACATCGAGACACAGTTCACATTAGCACCTGTACTGTAATGACCATAAGCCAAACCAACTGGCATTTGAGAGTAGCACATATGTTGACCTGACCAGTACACAATGTCTCGGCACAGTTGGAATACATCTACGTGGAACCTTCAATGCAGTAAATAGTCTAAAGGGTATGAGCAAAGATCATCTATTTGACCATAACAAATAGGTCTAAAAATATTATGTAGCAGTGTGGGCACCAATTGGTTTTGATGAGAATTGGGAGGGAAACTTGGTTGTGGATGACTTAATTGACAAGTTCAGCAAGAAACAGGGTGACTACCAGTCATTGCTTGACTGAAAAATATTTGCTGATCACAAAAGAGTTCATTATGTGGAAACCTAGATTTTGTTTTGGCAAGAATTTTTTTTTTCTTTATGGCTGGGTGTGAACCCAGACATTTTGTTTTTCCAAGAATTCTTTCTTTATCACCAAATTTGTCCAGAGTTTGTCTCAAACAGTGTCATTTTGAAAACCACCAAACTTGCTGTGGTGACTGACTCCTGAAGCTACCACAATAGCCCATTAGGTCATAGTGCAGGGAAAACTCTCTATTAGAAGATGCATCCTGACTTCACCATCTTCAATTTGGAAAAGGAATAAATGTATTCTAATACAAGCCTTGGCTTCAATTAGAGAGTTTAGAGTATATTGAACAATGGCGAAGTGTAGCATTGCAAACTATTCTCATTTTGAAGGCACCCAGACAGATTTGGTTAACAGCAAATCTTCTTTTCTAGTTCATTGATGTTTCCATATTCTGTATTAGATTCCCGTACATGCAAGGCCAAGGTCATCAATAAGGACATTCTAACGGTCCACCGATTGGAGGCTTCTGAAGAGCTTGTAAAAGAAGGTAATGGTCAGATTGGGACATTTCATCTGTGCACACAAATATCATGGCAGGTTCTCCCTTGTGCATACAAGTTCATCAATACATATCTACATTTCAGTCAGCATGAGCATTTAGTATGTCTGGGTGTGAACCCAGACATTTCGTTTTTTCAAGAATTCTTTTTTTCTTTCTTCTTTAGAACCAAATTTGTCCCCTGGCACTTTTTCTCAGACACTACTATTCTGAAAACCACCAAACTTGCAATGATGACTGACCAACCAGTGAAATTGTGCAGATCATTTGGAATTGTCATGGTGTTCAAAATTATGCAAACTAGGGGCAATTACAATTTTTTAAACTCCATATCTTCCAAACTATTGTAGATAGACACAAAATTTCAATGTACATGCACAGTTTTTGTGACACTTGCCAATATTACGGACATTATATGAAAGTTGTAGAATTGTAAATTATGCTATTATTAGGAGCACTGAAAAAATGAAAGTTGAATATTTCCAAAACTATTATAGAGATGCCATTCTGACCTCAATTTACAGGTTTTGTGGCAAAGCCACATGAACCATGAACCAAAGTTGTAGGATTTTAATTGATGCAAATTAGGTAAATATTCAAAATTTTGATGTTAAATAGCTTCAAAACTATTACAGTTAGTGGTGTCATTCCAACTTCAATTTATAGGTTTGTGATATAGCCAGATCCAATGGACCATGATCCAAAATTGTACAATTTTAATTTTTGAAAATAAGGTGAATACACAAAATTGAAATCCTGAATAACTTAAAAATATTATGGATAAAGGTGTCATGCCAACTTCAATCTATAGTTTTGTGACATAGTTGCATCCAGTGAAATTTGAATCAAAGTTGTACAATGTTGATTTATGCAAATAAAGTGAATATACAAAAAATTAAATCTTGAATAACTTTGAAACTATTACACACACAGAGGTGCCATTCCACCTTGAATTGATAGGTTTGTGACATAATCGCATCTAATGAACCATGAACCAAAGTTGTAGAATTTTTATTTATGAAAATTTGGTGCATACACAAACTATCTAAATCTTTTTGAATACTTTCAAAGCTATTAAAGACAGAAGTGCCATTTCCACTTCAATTATAGGTTTGTGACCTAACTGCATCCAATGAACCATGAACCAAAGTTGTAGGCTTTTAATTTATGCAACTTAGGCAAATACACAAAATTAAAATCTTGAACAACTTCAAAACTATTATAGATTGTGGTCATTCAAATGGAAATTAAGCTAATACACAATATTTAGATTGTGTCAATGGCAAAGTGTAGCATTAAAAACTGTTGTCATTTGGAAGGCACTTAGACAGATTTGCTGTGATGCAAGTTTTCTTTTCTAGTTTTAGACTTTTTTGTTAGTGCATTCGAAAACCTCAAATGTTAAATATCTTCAAAACCATAATAAGCAGAGTTGCTAATCCAACTGCATTTTATAGGTTAATACTATATCCAATATACTATGAACCAACAGTGTAACATGTTAATTTATGGAAATTTAGTACCCAAAATTTAAATCTCAAATATCTTCAAATCTACTGTAAATCCCTTGATTTTGTGTGTCTAAATTTTCACCGTTTTTGTATTTTGGGCTTTTCATTGTAGTTTTCACTTCACTGTTTTGGACATTAATTCCTATTCAAACAATGTTAAATTACTATTTCACTGTGTTTCTATTTTCATGGTTTTGTGCCATCAGTGAAATAAGCAAAAATAAGAGTACAGCGAAGTTAAATCAAGTTACAGTATTATAGATAGCGATGCCAATCTAACTTCAATCAACAGATTTTTGCTATTGTCACATCCCATGAAACAAAACAAAGTGATATCATGCTAATTTATGCAAATTATGAAGATTCGTAAATTAAAACTTGAATATCTTCAAAACGATTATTGTGAGACAGACACCATTCCAATCTTAATTTATAGGTTTATGATCCAGGCACATCCAATGAACAATGAACCAAACCTGTAACATTTTAATATATTCAAATAAGGGGAGTACACAAAATTCAAATCTGAATGAAAAGGCAATCAGAGATTGCTGCATCCTTGTCTCATTTATAACCTTGATAACCACAGGTCTCATTCTGGAATGACTGTAGTCAATAAAAACAGCCCATCACCATGGCCCTGATACTTGACCTAGTGACCTGCTTTTATGCATGATACACGCTTTTGTGTCCAGATAAACAGGTGTGTAAAGTTTCATGATTCTACGTCAAAGGACAACAGAATTACAGCCCGGACATGAATTGTAATGTAGTTTTACATAAATGTATCACCCTGACCCAGAGACCCAGATACTTGACTTAGTGACTTACTTTTGCTACATTATACATCTGTAGGTCAACATATATGTGTGTGTGAAGTTTCACGAAACTAAGTTAAATAGTAAAAGAATTATAGCCCAGACATGATTTTACAAGAATATGTCACTGTAACCCAGATACTTGACCTAGTGACCTACTTTTGGGGTGCAAGACACACTCTTAATTATGTCCAGATGCACCTGTGTTAAAGTTTCATTAATCTAAGTTGAAGGACAAGTGAGTTTTAGTTCGGACACGTATAACAGAGACCCAGATACTTGACCTAGTGACATACTTTTGTTTCATGACACACCTTTAGGTCAACATATATGCGTGTGTCAAATTTCATGAAACTAAGATAGTAAAGGAATAATAGCCCAAACATGATTTTACAAGGATATGTCACTGTGACCCAGATACTTAACCTAGTGACCTACTTTTATTACATGACACACCCTTACATATAGATGTACCTGTGCCTAAAGTTTCATTAAGCTAATTACATTGTGAAGGAATCACAGCCCGGGCATGATTCTACAAGAATATGTCACTGTGACCCAAATACTTCACCTACTGATCTACTTTTAGTACTTGACGCATCTTTAGGTCTAGATATATGTGTGTGTCAAGTTTTATTAATTTAACTTGAAGGGCAACAGAATAACAGCCCAGGCATGAAGCGTAATATAGTTCCACACGATTGTATCACCGTGACCCGCATACTTGACCTAGCGACCAATATATATATTGGTCACTACATATATTTATATATATATATATATATATATATATATATATATATATATATATATATATATATATATATATATATATATATATATATATATATTATCAAAAGGTGATATGACAGTCTGCAGAGCTCAACAGCCAGTGAGAGCAAATAAAGTACCTCTAAAAAAGCAATGATATGGAGTTACTGCATCCTATTGATTTTTTCAGTTCCAAGCTATATGAACAGAGCCATGAGCTATCTTTGGTGCAGTTTGTGAGCAATGCATGCAAACTGTGCTGAGGAAACCTGTTATCCTAAACAAAATTTCAACTGACACCACCACTTAAGATCTGGGCTTGCTGGTACTTAAATGAAAGTTCTGTTCATCAAGCATTTGAATAGTACACTGGTTACAGTGACTTAAATAAGTGCGACTAGAGTCACTTATTGTGATGAAAGAGTTAATTTCTTTGAAGTTGCCCATGGAACACCCCTGTTGTGTGAACTGAGAGATGCAAGGCCAGCCAAGTTCAACCATGAATGTTCTCAAAATCCATGCATATAGGGCTAAGTTAGCACAGCTGGAGCATAATTGTATTAATTGTACTGATGTTTATATATATATATTTCGTATTTCTTGGGTCCCGAACAATGTTTTAAAGCATTTTGAAACAAAAAAAGTATGATTTAAACTGGGAATCCAAGATATCTTCTGCTGGCACAGTGGCACCCAGGCTGTGTGTTTTTGAACAGAGAACACTTGGGCCAGTAAGGGCACCCTGGGGTGACCTTTGGGAGTATCAGCACTTATATGTTAATTGTCCCTTCATTTGTTATCAATTATGTGGAGATTTACTGAACCAATAAAAGGGTCACCTGTACGTGTCTTGCACCCAGTCTTAGCCTGTAATTGGGGGTTTGAAGAGCAAATTAACCTTCCTGTCTGTTGCACATTTTGCAACTTGTCTTCCTGATTTTCTTCTTATAACCTGTGCAGGGAGACCTGTTTTTCATAGGTACTCTAGTATCTAATCAGTTCCTGTATTTGCATGTGTGTGTGTGTGTGTGTGTTTCTTTTTCATGTGATAAAGGAACAAAGACACTTATGTTTTACTATAGAGCTATCTGTGTAGTGCTCTATGTTTTACATGCAGTTATTTCCTCTTGAAGTTGTATCATATTATTATGTATCAATTGTATATGGAAGTACAAATGTTTATTTCTACATGTTCATACTCATCCATACTTAAAAGCGCCGACCCTCTCTGGAGTGGGCACCTCCCTACTGTTGGCACTTTTACCAGTCCTAAAGGTGCTCTCGGAAAGGTTTCACTGTATAAGTAAACTTTGGCATTGTGGGTGTATTATAGTCTCAACTTTTGAAGATATGCAAGTTTTAAAATGTGAAATGCTGACCCACTCCGGAGTGTACACCTCCTTCAGCAGTTGACACTTTTTTAAAGTCCCAGGTGAGCTGTACTGAAAGGTTTCACTGTATATTTAAGCCTTGGAATTGTGTATATGCAGACTTTGACTCTTAACTTTTGATAATATTCAAGTTTTAACACGTGAAACGCCCCTACTGTGTATTATTTTAACTGCCACAATTTTGTCTTTCATTAGATGCACCACATACTGCATACGTATACCCGTAACAGTTGAAAGTGCCCTTATCTCTGCTACAGGTGTGAAGATATTCCAGATACAAAGTTTGAAATACTATTTATCCAATTAAGTCAATGTATGATTAACAGTAATATCTTACCTGGGCACAAATTAATACATGTACTGATTTTCTAATATGTATTTTTTGTTGTTGTTGTTGTTGATGTTTTTGTTTTGAATTATTTCAGATTGAGGTTTCAATCCAATGGCATTTTTTTTAGGTTTGTGCTATTGATGCATTCAATGAAAAAAAGTACATGTAAAAGATATAAAATTGGATTTTTATGCTAATTAGGCGTACTTCTGAACTTTAAATGTTGAATATCTTTAAATGTTTTGTAGATAGAGGTGTCAATATCAATTGATTGGTTTGTGTGTTTGGGTACATCCAATGAAATGGAAATGTAAGTTGTAAAATTGGAAATTGTGCTGATGGCACAATAAGATTTTAATGTTCACAATTTTAATAAAAGTATTAAAGATTAAAGAGGAATTAAATTCAAAAGATTGTTGTCAAGATGCATTTGATTATTACTGAAAAAAAAATAAACATTTTAAATTTTGTTACTTTTCAAGAGACAGACTTGCTGTAGAGCAAATCTACATTTTTTCCTCTTTAAAATTTCCATAATTTTGAGCATATCAAATAATTAAAAATCAGAGGATAAATTTGAATAGGCCATGCTGCAGTTCGGATTTGTAGTTGTAGCTGTCTCCGAGAAAAGTTGTGGACAAGATGTGGCGGCGGATGGAAGGAAGAAGGAATGAATGTATTTAAGGGGAAACTAAATGTCTTTGACAAGCACATGTTGTTGGCACATGGATAGCCAAGTTCTTAATTAAATATGTTGTGAAAGGGGAAATACGTTCGGGCTATATATGGACTATAGACGATTGTGCGCACGCCGGTCTGAAGCCATTGAACGTGGTTTACGTCACACAATGCACTGCAAATGACAGGAGCCTGAACGTGCACCTTCGCATGCTTCTGCCAGTGTTCTTATTGTTATTACCGCATGTGCAAGGGAGATTCCGAGCCTCGTTTTCGAAAATAATATCCGTATATGGTGTTATTAATGTCGTCATGATTGCCAATTGAAAGGAGGGTCGTCTGCGGCAGTGAATTTTCAACACAATGTCAATATAGCGAGGCATTCAGCCCCATCCAAGCCATAATGAGGGCGCACGTGCAGAGGGTGATTGTTGCCCACGCTTGTGACGTCGCCACGACAGTGTAAAAATCTGTTTTATAAAGAGCTGAACCAGTGTGGGCAACACATGATGTGTGACTTCATTACTTCACAGACCTGTAGTCGGAGGGCTGATATCGTCAACGTTGCAGTTTGTAGACGGAAATCCGTCCAACCAGTGAATCTCAGCAGTGTTGTTGCCCAGACAGAGACTGAAATCTCGTTTCCTGTAACCCGCTTCACCCGACGACGACGTGATGAAGGATGTCAGAGCAGAACTGAAGCACTGAATGTTGCTGATGTGTTGCGAAGCCACACCGACGACCACAGGCTGTGTCGTGTATTATCCTACATGCGGTATGTGTGCGATACGGTTCTTAAAAATTTACATTTTCAATCCAGATGCATCATGTTTACAAGGTCCAGAGGCGTGCATAACAGATCTGTATGGGTCGACGCCCCTTTGCTTCATTAATCATTGAATCGGTAATATCGGTAGGCAGTAGTACAATACTGTCAGTAGTACTAGTACTGACACTGAATCCATAATTTCCATACTTAGCTCTAGACTAGTCTAGACACTGAAGGTTAACCGATTTTCCGTCATATTCTATTATTCAATATGTTCGCGTAACAAAATTGTTGTAAATTTCATTGCTCCAAAACAAGTCGTCACATCAAAAGCCTCAGATTGTGCATACTGGACAAATGTTGAGTTCATTATAGTTACCTCCAGGAGGGTGGACTCGCCCAGAAGACCATAATATTGCTGTTACTCTTGGATTACAATTAACCGCCCATGTGCTTTTGAGGGTAACATGAAAGGGG
The DNA here is from genome assembly GCA_964020975.1 of Hermodice carunculata. Lineage (NCBI taxonomy): Eukaryota > Metazoa > Annelida > Polychaeta > Eunicida > Amphinomidae > Hermodice > Hermodice carunculata. The sequence continues at coordinate 15,723,928 of OZ026625.1, read as the reverse complement.
ATCTGTCATTATTATTATTATTATTAGGCCTATTATTATTATTGTTATCAATTAAACAAGTTAATTTACCCACTTATGCATTACGATATATTATTAATATTACACATGTGCAAAAAATGTGCATAAAAAAAAAAAACAAAAAAACAAAACAAAACAAAACAAAACAATGAAGCTAAAAATGTAAAACCTATATCCCTACAATATGCTGCTGAGACTGGACTCGATTCAGGCTTATGATGTATTTTCATATGTAGGACTTGTATAATCCAGCCATCATTTCCATATTTCATGTCTGTGTAACACTAATATCAGTCACTTGTGCAGTCTTTCTGTTGCCAGCCAAAATTGTATGCAGTGAGTTGAAATGAATACAGTAATATGTCAATCTGGGAGTGGGGGCATATCACACTAAACTTGTGTGACCTTTTTAAGGTGTATGTGGCATAAGCTAATCATGATTTTTCCTTGGTTGTACTAATATAAGCATGTACCGTGCTTTGTTTGTCCCCATAGATAGAAATACTAAAGTTGAGCCGATGTTTCTCTTGCATCACCTGCCGGGCATGTTGTTGGAAAATTTATTCAAAGCCCTTGTTTTAACTCAACCTGAATTGTTTTCTTTCATATGAGAATGGTGTCCTGTGCAATGCTGAATGTTTTTTTCATTTTCTCATGTCTTCATATTTTTTTGATATATGACTTAGTTTCATGAAGCATAATATACAGTTGTAACTTGCCCCAACAGTGTGGCATCAACAAAAGTAGATCGCTAGGTCAAATATGTGGGTCAAAGGTGATGTATCCGTATAAAATTGTCATCTTTTCTACAACAACAAAATAAATAAATAAAATAAATAAGACCTAATCGGTCTCAACTCATTGAACATGAAGTTCAGTATATATTCCAGATCATAGTCTTTATATTTAAAAATATCTTTTAGTTTCAATTTTACAGTACTTTGAAGTTAAAATGCATTTGTTACAGCATAGACATCTGTGGGAGGAATATGTTATTCAAGTATATAATTCAAGTACATCTTTGCATTGTGTTCATTACTGTCAGAAATATACATGATGAAATAGGATCAACTTCATGTTCAAAGCAATGAGACAGAGAGAGATAGATTGTTCAAGAAGTGAAAGGGTGCTGTTTTTATGGTTGCAGGTGTTTAAATTGGTTTTAATGGTGGTGTCAAGCATGGGTGTCAGAAGTTCTCGAGTCCGGAGCTCACGTGCAAAGAGAGAGCTGCATGCAGCAGCCGAAGCAGGAGATCTGGAGACAATTTGGCGTGTCATTGGTGAGAATGCTCATATAGATGGCAAAGACAAATGGGGGTATACAGCGCTGTTAAAGGCAGCAGAAAAAGGATACATAGATTGTCTTGCTTTGTTGCTGAATGCTGGGGCTAATAAAAATCGTCACAGCAAATGGTGTGAAAACACACCTTTGATACTGGCTGCAGAGAATGGTCACGGTGAATGTGTTCGTTTACTGCTGATGGCTGGGAGTGACCCTTTACAGACGGACACCTTTGGCAACACAGCTCTTCACAAGTGTGCTGCCTACAATCATCTAGACTGTGCACAACACCTGCTTGCTGCTGGTGCAGATGTCAACCAACAGAACAAATATGGAGTCACTGCACTGCATATGTCTGCTCGAAATGGCTTTAATCAGATAACCAGTGAATTATTGGCTCAGCCAGAGTGTGATGTTGATGTACAAGATCAATATGGTGCCACACCTCTTTTCTATGCCTGTAATTCTGGACGGTATGCTGCAGTAGAAATGCTGTTAGCTAAACACCCAGACACACAGTTAGTCAACACTCGAACAGGTAGGGGACCTTTTGCAGAGGCACTGGTTCGAAAGCACATAGCAGTGTGTGTGTTGTTTATGAGTCACACCCTCAAAGTACACTTGAACTTGTACATTCCACACAACTACTGGGCAGCACTGACTCTACTTACAGAGCAGGCTCTGCATAAAGCAAATGTTGACAAATTCCACTATATGATAATTCAGATATTAGCTAGCCTGCACAGTATGGATTTACGCCCAGGAGGCCGTGTTCAGATTGAGATTTTAAACATTATGAGTCTTATAATCAAGGGAACTGATATTTCCAAGTTGAACTCCTTTTATGGGAAGTACTTGTTTTTAAAGCTCATCTTGAAGCATCGCATGGATGAATTGTTGTTGATGTTATGTGAGGCAGGCCAGAGGTGGAACAATGAAGACCTGCAGGTCATTGCAAAGCATTCTCGCAGTCTGCGTAACCAGGTGGCACAGTACCAAGAGAACCCTCTGAGCTTACAGAGAATCTGCAGGCAGTTCATACGAGCCAGCTGCGGCTTCAACATTTTCATCAAAGTTCCACACTTAGGACTTCCGAAACAAATGCAGAATTATGTAGTTTTACAATATTAAATTATCATGCCACAACAGCCTCACACAGTGTATCGACTGTGGATGCTTGAATGATGGTCTTTGTATATACATACAAGCTTTATCTTCAGCAAGACTGAAGGGTAATATCTTATCATATGGGCAGCTTAAAGTGTGCTTGTGAAACATGCAGCTGATCCTATTGGTAAATTTGTTCCTATGTACATGCATATTTTGATGACGTAATAACATATAGTCTGTATATGTGTTGAATTTTCTGGTGTTGACAATAAAGGTTCTTTGAAAGTTGAATATGTACTTACCCAGTACAGAGCCTGTTTCCTTTAAGAGGGTTTCATTTTACAAGGGACAAATTACATTTTCAAATTTGATTACCCAGTTCCCTTTGAACTAGTGCAAAATGAGTTGTCATGGATTCAAATGAATTATATAATTGGCTAGCCATACTTTATTTTGAGGGGCGATTTCATGATTTTGAATAGCAAATGGTGATGCGAACCTCGTTATTTTGTCCCTTATTTTAAATCAAGCCAAAATAAACCCAACAAAACATTCTCATGAGAAACAAGACATATTAAGCACATCAGACCAGGGAGTTACCAATTTAAAGTACTAGTTTTGTAATGTTACATCTCGACCACCATTTGCCCAGGCCTCTGTGTCTGGGTGGAACACCCATGAATCGAGTTGAGTTTTGACTCTCTTAATATGAAAACCTGACAGTCCCGTGGTGTCATGTCTCGGTTCTTCTGGAAATGGCGGGGACTCATCATGTGCATGCTCCCTGTCTCATCTTTCCTCTTTTGGGCGCCATTTCTGGCTTGCCTTGTGAGTTGAAGCTCCTTGAACTTTCGTTCACACTTGCTGCAATAGTGCTTTATGCATACCCTAATCTGCGGAAAATCTTTTCTCAGCGGTCTGGGGATCTACAGAGACCTAGATAGCAGATTTCTGTGATTGAATACCCCTGACATAGTAAGTGCAAAGTGGGTCGTTTGGCTTGGTGCGTAGATTTTCAAGATGGCGTCCTGGCAAACAATGCAGAGAGAGGGAAAGCAGTGCTTACCAAGCTATTGCCTCCTTTCGGAGGCAGTACATGGGTGTTGATCCAGTGACCTCTTTCTCCGCATCCTCATCTTTGTTGGATCACGGACAGGAGCTGGACTTGCAGAACCACTACATGGAGGCTTGGGATGACCATCCTCACTGCTATGGTTGTTGCTTGCAGTTGAGTCAAGCTTACTCTTGTGAACCAACTTGCAGATACTGCCAGGATTGGGGAGAGGACAAATGGCTGCTCTTTGAGCAGGCACAGAGAAAGTCTGATTGTGCAAGACGTAGGCAGCAGCAGGTCGCTAGAGCTGCCAAATGTCAAGCTGCAATGACAGACGCCATAGGGTCCTCACCACAGAGCCCCAATGAGAAAAAGCGGCTCGCTTCGGCTCATCCGTAGTCCCAGATGATGGATGTCTGTATGCCTGATACCCCTTGGGAGAAGGTTAACAGTTGTCGGAGTGGCAGGTAGAGTAGCAAGAGATCACCACATGGGGATCTTGCATAAAAGACTGCCACATCTGCTCTTGGCACTGATTCTAAGGTTGCCCATGCTTCGGAGGCTTTGTCACAGAGTATGATGCAGCAGGCTGAGATGTTGCATGCATTGTTTGCCCCCTTTCAACAGGTGTTTCTGCTTTGGTCTCTGCGTCATAAAAGTCAGTCAAGCATAGATTGCAGTTGTTGGGATCTCTGTTGTCTGGGTCCAAGCACTTGGACAAGCAGCAGTCATGAACTGGTGTGTCCGGAGTGGAAACCTAGGGGTGCCGGCCTGGGTATTCCAGAACCTCGTCTAGTTCGAGAGCATGGGCCATAAATCTGAGCACAGGGACCCCGGTGCCAATCCTGAAAGAGGATCTGCCACACCTTCATGAGAACGTCATGAGAAGACAAATACTGGAGCCTGTTCAGTCCCAGCTCACCATTTACACAGACTCTTCTCTGTCCAAGTGGGGAGCTCAAGTGGAGAACCAGATAGTGTCAGACCCTTGACCGGCAATGTTTGCGGCTTGCCACAAAAACTGGTTGGACTCCTCCTCTTCCGAAACCTGGTAGAGCACAAACATGTCCTCATAATGTGCGACAACAGGACTGCGGTAGCCTTCCTCAACAGGCAGGGTGGGACACAAATTCAAGAAGCTGACGGAGTGGGCCAGATGCATCACCAGATGGTGCTGTGACCACGATGTCCACTATCATGCGAGGCATGACATGCAAGTTGGCTGACCAACTCTCGAGAAGAGGTCAGCCAATAGGGACGGAGGGGTGGCTGCACCCCAGGGTCATTCAGGCCATGTGGGCAAGATGGGGACTCCACACGTGGATCTGTTTCCGACTTGCGAGAATGCAAAACTGCAGGTTTACTTCTTGCCTGTCCCAGACCCCCAGGCCCCAGCTGTGGACACTCTAGCCATGGACTGAAGCAACCTGTGGGTGTATGCATTTCCACCTTGCCAGATCCTTCTGAGGGTACTGGGCAAGGTTCAGTCGCACGATTGCAATCTGGTCCTGGTTGCCCCTTGGCGGCCCCACAGCCATTGCTTGGTAGACATACTGGAACTAAGCGTCAAGCCTCCTCTATGATTACCGGCATGGCAAAAGCTTCTGGTGCATCCACGGACGAGCTCCATCAGAACCCTCAACTGCTCAACCTACACGCTTGCAGTTATCTCACAGCACATCCGCAACAGAGGCTTCTCCCAATCTGTCTCAGATAAAATTGCTAGAGGAAGGTTTCAATCTAGCTATCTAGATGTTTACTCGACTTCCTGGAAAGTGTTTTCCGACTGGTGCGCCAATAAGATAATTCACCCCTGGGCTCCGCACACTGGAGACATCGCTGACTGTTACATCAGTGGGAAGTCTTAGGCAAGAGCTCAAGAACAGTGTAGGGGCTTTGATTAGCCATCTCTTCAACCTTTGCCAACGTTTTAGATAGCATTGGGAGCGATCTTTATCTGTCTGTACTCATCAAGTCCTTCTACAACTGGCAGGCTAGTGACGCGACAGGTCCTGCTCAGGGGGACCTACCACTGGTTTAAGTTGTGTTGAAGATGTGGCCCTTTTGGTGCCTTGAGGACTCATGTACTGGACGTGGAAAACTTGTTTTCCATTAACACTTTCTCCAAGGGCTGGGAGAAGCAAGATCCACCTTCTAGCTCATGACCTACACCAATGGTCACCTGACCACTCCCAGGTGACCATGAAGCCTCCCTTCGGCTTCCTTGCAAAGAACCAAGTGGCTCTGAAGATCTGGATAAGGCCTTTAAGAGTTTTACCCTCCATGTGATGGATGCTGCTCTTCCTCTTGAGAGAGCCCCGTGCCCAGTATGAGCTCTTTTCTGGTACCTTTGACACATGAACGGACTCGGAGCACGGAGGGCGGACCTCCGTGCTCCAACTGAGTAACCCATGAAAGGTGCAAGTTTGAAGAAACTTGATTTCATCGTGGATTAAGCAGACGATCTTTAAGGCCTATGAGACCTGGCCAGAAAGGCCTGGCAGCTTGCAGCTCGTCTCAGCCAGAGCTCACAAGGTACAAGCCTTCAATGCCTCCTGGTGCGCCCTGCAGAATGTTGTGGTAGTCGACATTCTGTGGGCCTGCCACTGGTGATTGGGTATGACTATCGCCAAGCACCACTTGCGTGACACGAGAGTGCTAGAGGATGGCATGTATGCCTTCGCTGGTGTAACTGGCTCTTTTGCTTGGGTTTCGATACTTGCTTTTTAGGCCTTCCAGATCCCATCAGAGCAGCCATGGTGTTCCAGCTTATAGCCCTCTCCTGGTCAGATCTGATGCAGGCCTACAGGTTGGTGCATTTCTCAGGGTGCCTTTTAGGGCTTTGCACTAGTAGATCTAATCTTGAACAGTATTGGGCAGTTTGTCCTATAGCCCCAGCCTGTTGCCGCTCTCACACAGGAACCTGCTGCCCACGGACACATATACCCCCCCCCCCCAGTTTTGTGACTAGGTCCTGTAAGATCTCTAGGTCTGATGGAGCTGAAACCGATCAAGTACCAGCGAGGCGGACAGTTGTAATGATGGCGGGTGAGCACCGGGGAGTTCAGTGCAGTCCCATGCTGGTCGGTAAGGAGGGTTTCCGGTTAAGGCCAGATTCTGCTGTCAGCAGCCTCATCTCCAAGTAGCTCTGAGGTTTTTCCTACAGGCATCGCCTCCTCACACGAACCAATGGTTACCCCCAAGCTGCCGGTCCAGGTGTTCAATTGAGATCAGTGTACCAATGACATTGCATCTACCAACAGTGCGCTTGTATATCGGCAATAGTGGTCAATAGATAATGTTACATAACTTATATGGTATATTTGGAGTAATATCAGTATTAGTAAGTACACTTACCTCTCAACCACCAGAGAAGCCACCCAACCAACCTTCATTCCTCTTAGAGCTGATCTCAACTGAGCCACTCCAAAAGAGGAAGGATGAGAAGGGGAGATTGCACACCGGGAGTCACCATCAGTTCCACATGAACCGAGAGATGGCGCCATAGGCCGTCATGTTTTCAGGATTACGTAAGTGGAACTAGAATCGATTTCTTGGGCATCAAGCCCAGACACCGAAGTCTTGGCAATGGTGGTTGTTAGGTAAGTGTAATTGCTAATACTGATATTACTCCAAATATCCCATATTAAGTTTCCAAGCTGTTTGAACCAGGACCTTCAAATTGCACATGATGACCATCATGTACATTGTGTACATCTTCCAAGTGTTGGGGTTTTGAAGGGATTGATCTTTCTCCAAATTTCCAATTTAATACAAAGAGAAACTTAACAAACCTAATTCTGTGAGCCTATGTACCGTTTGAACACTATCAAGTCTGATATTCTAAGAGCAAAGTCCTATTCTGTACCATTCACTGAAAAACTGTATTGTTCTAAATCATAATAGCAAATTAATATATAAAATTGATTTATAAAATGTCACAGGCTACCTTTTGCGCTTTTCATTTTAAAAAGGCACATTTGTGAAATTTTGAGCCAGGACTTTCCACATGTTTTCTGTGATGATGGTCCTCTGAAAGGGCTTGAGGTTGCAGTTGCAGATGTGATCTTGACCAAATTGGCATTGTGTCATGTTACCTACAGTGAAATTCATTTTTACATAAGTGAAGACTTGTCTGATGCATGACACTGACAATGGACATTGATGATGACCAGACTTGGATTGCATGAGTGACCTTGACCTAACTGCCAATTACGTTACAGGCTAACTTCTGTAGTTTTTGTTTCTGAATAACTCGAGAACTAGTTCTAAAGGCTGGAACTTGATCATGTTAAACACCACGAGGACCCCTTACTTGCACTACAGTAAAACCTCTCAAACCAAACACTTCCATATACCGAACACTTCTCTATAATGAACACCATTTCTCGGTCCCAAATATATTTCAATGTAAGCAAACCTCCCTATACTGAACACCTCACTATACTAAACAATTTTTTCCAGTCCCAAGGGTGTTCAGTAGAGGGAGGTTTTACTGTAGTTTGTTGCCAAGGTCACTGGGTAATTTTGGTGAATTTGGATATTGAATAATAATCAAGAAGTATATATTTTAGGCCTTATTGCATTGATGATGGACCTGTGTAAGGGTTAAGTTATGACTGCATATGAGTGACAATCTTGTTTTCAAAAGTCACTAGGCAATCTAAAAAACTGAGATTTACAATGTCCTACATAATCCAAATGTATTGCAGTGCGTGTTCTAATTGCAGCATACTCTTATTTAGGAGACAATGTGGCTTGATGTTTTTCTGGTATTCAGCCGAGCTTCAAAGAGAATCACAGATATTGACGTGGTACTTTCTCGAGAACCTGAAAGTCTTCATCACATGAATGGGTTTATTCACAAGAATTATTCACATAAGTTAGCACATGAAGGTCACATACAAACTGAAGTAGCAACTCACACAAACAGAAACTCTGATAAGTGTCAATTTCAAATCAGCTAAAATATTTGGCAAGACCAGAGGCCATTGTAGCATCTTGTTTCAATTTGTTAACTTGAACCTTTCGAAGTAATGCTGCTGCTGCCTTGTTTGTGGGGTCTTTCTCAACAGCTTTCAATAAGTCTACCTCAGCCTCATCTAAAGCATTTGTGCACATGTATGCCTGTGCACGCCTGTATAGACCTTTAACATTGCTGTCATCTAGTGCTAATGCCTTCGTGCAGTTTTCAATCACCACATCATAATCACTGTATTTTAGTTGGCAAGCACTCATGTTGAGGTAACATACAGTCTTTAGGGCCTCCACATCTGTTCGTTGTGCACCAATCAATGCATCTGTAGGCCCGATACACACCAAGTACTTCAAAGCTTTGCTAAACCTCTTGAAAGCAAAATCCACATTTCCTTGTTGGAAAAGTTCTGTTCCTCTGGCTTTCTGAACTTTGGCCCTCTCTAACTTTTTCGATACATCTAAACGCCATGGTTCATCAGCCTTGGTAAAAGATTTCAAAAATACCTGGACTTCAACTTCATATCCATGTCCACTGACCCAGCTGGTTTCATTTACACAGACATCATGCCCATTCCAGTTACTTTCACTCCAGCTACACAGACAAACTTCTCCCTGTCTCATAGTCTGCACACATTTTTCAAGTTTCTCCATGAAGGGTGAATCTGAGAGCCCCAAAGTGATGACTGTATCACAGTTGTAGGGAAATGCTGTGTGGCCTGGCACACTGGTCAACTCAAAGAGAGGCTTCACATGGACAGTGCACTGTGCTCCTTCCAATGGCTTGTCTCTCCCTAGCCCCACACAAGTTGTATGCTTTTTAAAAGTGCCATCTGGTGGAATACGAGCACCTTCTTCCTGCAAACAAATGAGAGTGGACTACAGTTATAAATCCTTCTCTTTTACATAAAAGTATTTTTAATCTAAAAAAAAAAAGAAAAAAAATTTCAAATTCTAAAATTTAGTGAACAGCATTTAACACATACAAATGTCACAAAATATAGATGAATTTATTCTATAGAAATCCCAGTTCAACAATTTTTTTTATAATTGAAATGCTAAACAACACATGGATGCTCACTTTAGAGGTGTATTAATTGTACACTGGCCAGTGTCATATTTTACTATCTCAGCATATTTTTCGCACTTGTCCTACCAGCTAGTGCACCTACATGACCACCAGTGAAGTGAGTCAAAACTGCAGGAAATCTGACTCAGCTAACTTTATTTTAAAAAAACAGCTACAGCATGCTAAAAAGACAGCACTTTCACAAATACAAACTATCTTTGTTGGGATGAACAACCAGCCAATTACAACTGTTGCCTAAAAACTAGTAGGGTTCCCATTTTTTCCAACTTCATAAATTGAGGCCACTTTTTTCTGCTGATGATTTGCACTACTTTTGTTAAACTTCAACTTCAGCAGTAAGGAAAATATCAACTTGGTTGCAAACAACCTTCAATCTGAACAAGCAAACTGTGACAGTCCTGTGCTCAGCTGACTTTACATTCATGCATCAACTGAATTGGTCCTGTGAACTTCAGAATGATACAAAAATCATCATTGTTGCTAACATGTACGTTCTCTTCCCGATTACTCCTAATTTTCATATTTGTTAAAAAACAGAAAATGAAGGCACCCCCTTCCCCCTGATCTCAGACTGACAACTGTCAAGGTCTTTTCCCCATGCTAACTAAACTGAATGAAATTAACACGTTTTCCTCTATTTTCTGGGAAATTATCCTCCGTCTGAATTTCCAAGCAGTCATAATGACAATGAAACAAATCAGAAATTTCAATTGTGCTACAGTCACAGATCCTGCATCTGACCTCCTGGCATCAAATATTTATTATGTAGAAAAATATAGAAGATTGTCACTAGAGTTGTGTCATAATGTGTTTACACAGAGTTCTATGCTTGTGACCACTGAACGTCGTCAACGGAGGCCATTCTGAGTGTTGGTCACACAGCCTTGGGCACTGCAGAGACTTGTCTTCACTCAAAAATCATTGCATCATAATTGTTTACTATGTCCATGGCGGGTAATAGTACAAGTGAAACAAATCATAAAATGAGAATGTATCAAGCAAAATACTTGTCAAAACATTGAAAATATCCTCACAATACTTGTGTACTTGCTTTTAGCCTTAGGGATGGTTCAACATTTTCATCATTTTTGAATTAGTACTTACAGTACGCAAGGGGGGAGGGGGTTAAATGGGTCTGTACACTTTCACAGGATATGGAAAATGACGGTCAATTTTTGGCCTGTTTTGTGCAATTTTGCTATGATTTGGGGGGGGGGGAAATCATCATTTTTAAAGTACTAATTTGGGGGGAGGGAGGGGGGTCATGAAATTTAGTACCCTAAGTACTAATTCAAAAATGATGATAATGTTGAACCATCCCTTAATCAGTTTGATTGGCTTCGTTAAAGGGAACAAATCATGGGAAGCGTGTTCCTTAACTCAACAGCAGCCATCTGCTAAGTACTAACACCACTTGACCAGTGACAAAAGTAGCAGCTGAAAAGTATGTGACCAGGTGAGACAAAAACGGAGAAACTTCCAGCCTTTCCAATATGGCGGCTTGATTAGAGATTTCTCTGATTCGCATCTTCAAAGGTGTCCAAATAATTATTATATGTACAAATTGCATTAAATTTGGGCACAGGCATATCAAATACAATGATACATTAGCCCATTATGGAATTAGTATCATACTGGTGATGCTGACAACATTTCATGACCACAAAATAGCCATAAAGTCCATTACTGAAGCCCACATCTGTCATACAGTGTTAAGGACAAGAGCTGCTTTTAACTCTATATTCTCATGATTTCTCAGTCTTTGCATCTGGTGACCATTTTGCTCAAGGGTGTTCATACTCAATGTCTTATCCCAGACTCAAAAGTAGAGATACAACCTTGTCCATGAAGGCAGGGGGGAAAAAAGAAATGAGGCCCATGGGCCTGCTGACATAACCAGATGACCATCACCAAAAACATTCTCTGTGCCATTGATGTCCAATCTACACCCTGCTTTTTTAAAATCACCTCTTTCAACTTTACAGGCCTGGTGACCTATGGAAAATACATCAAGGTCACTGATATAATATAACATAATAGCATTTGATACGATCTATATATCCTATAAATTAGGCATGTCTAATTCAATTATTTAAAAAGATATGAATTTTGTATCTTTCAAGTTATTTTAACTCCTAATTTCAATCAAAGTATAGGTGGTGCCACTAGTATCGTATGCAACCAAGATTTTGACCCTCTCCACAATCTCACAAAATTTCATGAAGATCCATAACAAGAGGGCTGTGTGAACAGCCTATGCTCAGCTGACCTAGAGATTCATCACACTTGTTGCTCTGTGAAATTGAGAAAGGATCAAGGTCACCAATTCACTGAGTAAGTCTGACCTTTATGAAAGCACACTAACATATGCAACATCAAGGCCTGAGTTCAAGAAGTTCTCAAGTTATATGTGAAGAGTAAAATTCCTGTATGTTGCACTGTGGACCCAGAAATGAGGTCAAGGTCACTCATGTACTGACTAAGAATGACCTTCATAGACAAACATTAACATCTGTAAGGTCCTAACTGAAATTACATCTCAATTTATGAAGAGAACAGTAAATTTCATATCAGTTGTCCTGTGACCTTGGGAATGAGGTCAAGGTCCAAAAATCACTGCAGCATGACCACTTGCATAAAGTAGGTAGACACTTATCAAAGGTACATCCCCAACCAAGTTTGAGACACATTTGGCTAAAATTATTTAAGTTATAAACATTACAAGAAATTCTCATGTGGGAACTTTCCTATTAAAACTGTTTAAAAGATTTTCAAAAAAAAAACAAAAATCACTGCAGCATGATCATTTAATCGAACTTGATAGAGACCCACCCAAGGTACATTGCCACCAAGTTTGAAGTCAATCTGGATGATGGTTTCCAAGAAGTTGAAAGTGTGAATTAGCATTAGAATGCCCATTCACTTGCATAGTAATCAACAGGAAAGGTGCATTTACCAATAAGTACTCAAATTAAAAAAAAAAAAAAAAAAAAAAAAATTGTTAAAAATCAAGAATCCACAGCAGTGCCACCTAGTGAACAATTTTGTTTGACCCTTCCACAAGGAGCATTTCCACCAAGTTTCAGCTTGATCAGAGTGATGGTTCTGGAGAAGAATTTGAAAAAAAGCAAAAGCACACAAAAAATCATAAAAACTTTTTTTTTTTTAAATTGCAGTACCACCTGTTAACAAATTAAGAACTAGAGATAGTCATTGCATGCAACAACAAATATATCCCCCGCATGGTGCACTGTCTCCCAATTGAGAAATCATCTTTAAGAGCCAACTTTTGTCACAATATTAGTGCTACCTTTCATGTATATAGTACATGCACTATATGCCATGTTAAAATGTGCTCTTATTACCATCATTCTGAATTTCAAAAATTCATAAAACTTTCAAAAAACAATCGAGCAGGACCACTCATAAATATCTTGTGTGCATATATACAGGTTACATTCCCACCAATTTGAAGACAACCTGACTATTAGTTTTAGAGAAAAAGAAAAAAATCTGTTATCTTGACCAGGGGACCAACAGACAGACGGTCAGTCAGATGGACAGACTGACCACCTTAGAAAAATCCCTCAGGTCTATTGACTACTTGAACCAAATTTGAAATGAATAGGGGTCACAATTACAAAGATATGGCCGTTTGGACCTGGATATTGCCTAACAATGTTTTGTTAATTAACTTATTAACTAATGATCACAGGAAGCTAGTTTTCATATTCGTACTTGACCTGCTTCATCATTAAGTGCATCACTAACCAAAATTTTGTGGAGCTACATGCAATGTTTTTTTAGTTATCACAGTATTGTCCTCTGGAGGTTGCCTAATGGTTCAGATACGGTAGTTGCCTAACGATCTTTGATTAATTAACTAATTAATTAATGATCACAGGAAGCTAGTTTTTAAACTTGGCCTGCTTCATCATAAGGTGCATCACTAACCAAAATTTGGTGGAGCTACATGCAATATTATTTAGTGATGATGGTAATGTCATCCCGATGGACAGATGGACGGACAGACAGACGGCGGTCGAAAGGTCACAAAACCAATATATTCCCCGGATCCTTTGGATGCGGGGGATATAACCAGAAGTCCCTAGGAGTGTTCCTGTGTGATATCAATGTCATTGGCCGAGCGGTTTTGTCAGAGAAGATTTTTTTAAGATTTGCCCAAACGCAATGTTCAGCTACCCGAAACACCCAGGTACATTTGATAACGTGTTGCAGCAGGTCTACAGCCGAGCAACAGTGTTGGAGGACCATGAACTGAGCTGGCAGCTGTGGTACAGAAGTCTGGGCGACATCTAACAGAGGAACAAAGTCGAAATTCCTGTTGCATATTGTTATTCAGAGCTACACTATCAGAGGCCGCTAAATCTAAAATCTCTTAACAGTGTGTGGCCCAGTGAAGTTGAAATAAAGCAAATTAGGAGCAACAATAGCAGACTTGTACATACATGCATGTACTTGTGAAAGACAAGACATAAAACAGGCTATGATCTTTCAAAAGCTGTCAATTACCATAGAAATGAATGTCGCAAATTGGAGTGCATCATGGCAAATAAGTAGAGAACATCCATTCTCTTCATGAAGACTAGGAGTTCCAATTTGCGATGCTCATTTCTTCTATATGTATTTACAAAAATTAACAGATCCTGCAAAATTTTATTGAAAAAGAAGGTTTTTTCTCACTTGTTGAACAGCCGTCTGCAGCGAAATTTCAGATCACTGCACATTGTGATTAGGAGGCTATCTCTTCATGGGGCATGGAGTGCCTTCTTGTCCCTATACTTGTAATGCCATACATTGTGGCCAAATTAGGCCCATTATACTGAATGTATATACGTACATGTATATCTACATCACTAGGATTTGTAGCTTAATTACCCTCATGTTAGATGTAACAATTTTATGTCACAATATGGTGACCATTTTGCGATCGATCAATGCTATACAGTGACCCATAAATGAATCAAAGATGTAATAAAAGTGTACCACAAGTAGCTAGTTTTTCACCAGCTGACCAAACCGTTGACGTACATTTTTTTTTTTATTCTGTTAAGTCCATTTTTAGGTTTTCTGTTGTGTAACTTTTTCCAATTTCAATTTGAATGTGCAAGGCAACATCTTTTCTTTGGCAGCACAGGTTTACTTTGAAGCAAATCTTCTTTTCTAGTTATTTCATTATGTCTGGGTGCCAACCCAGACATTTTGCTTTCCCAAGAATTCTTTTTTCTTTCTTCTTTACAACCAGGTTTGTTAGTTCTTCTCGGACCCTATTATTCCGAAAACCACCAAACTTGCCATAGTGACTGACCTACTGGTGAAATTGAGCACCTGGCTTGGAATAGTCATGATGTTTAAAATTATGCAAATTCCGTGGCATTAAAATTTTAAAAGCTCCATATCTTCCAAACTATTGCAGATAGACACAAAGTTCTTAAACATGTATATTTGAGACATCTGGCAAATCCAATAGCATGCAAACAAAAGCTAAGGTATATTAATGTATACTCAAGTCACTGAATTTCCCAATACACATTCAGGGCAGTACTGCTTGTTAAAAGCTACATACACCTCCATGGCACTAGGCCACCATTTTGGATTCATAACAAATTAGCTTGAACCTGTCTCACAGGCAGCCTTCTACCAATGCATGCTAGGTGTATGGTTTGGAGAGTTTGGATCTTGTAGCAAATGGGCTGGGGGGGGGGGGGGCACTCCTAACAACTGTGTAATGAGGTTCTCAATAAAATACAGAGAATTTTTTTATGTTCGTGCAGGAACAGATCTGCTCCATGCTGTGATATGTACCAGGCAGGCTATAGTTCTCACTAGTGCTGGACAGAGCAGTCAGTGCACCATGACTGAGACTGGTGTCTCAGCTGGTCTGTTTTTGCCTGAGGCTATAAGTCTGCTGAGTTTATCAGTCCCAAGGGGGCACAGGCACTGGACTTCTAAGCAGAAAAAGCCTGAGTTTAAGCTCTCTGTTAAAAATAAACTACATACAGTGCTGAGTTGGCTAGACCCATCAAAGTATGGTCTTTTGGTCCTCAATGACTGTTTTCACAACTTTGTGAATTTTGAAACAGTGTGTGTGTTTGTGTCATCTCAGCGGACACTCTTATGTCTTTATTTTCTTGTAACCAGTGAGATGAAGCCTGTTCTTCATAGCCAAGACAAGGAACACTGAAACAGTGCAGTGCTTGTTTCAGTTCACAGGTGCATGTATAAATGTAGTTCAGTGACAGCGTCTGTTAAAATTTGTTTATGTAATAAAGACAGTTCTGTATTGCATGTATAAACATCCCCTTGAATTATGTATACACTGTACATGTATATTATGTGCATGTGTTGAATAATGAACATGTACATGCATATATACCCCTCTATACTGCCCAGAAGGGCTGACCCTCTCCGAAGGGGGCACTTTTCTCTGGTCCTAAGGGTGCCAACTGTAGAGAGGTTTCACTGTATATTTCAGTAAATACTGGTATTGTGTGTCTGAAAAATTATGTTTGGGTGCCAACCCAGACATTTTGTTTTTTCAATAATTCTTTTTTTACTTCCTTCTCTCTCTCGCTTTCTTCTTTACGACTAAGTTGTTCTTTACGACAAAGTTGGTCTGCAGATTTTCTCAGGCACTATTTTTCTGAAAACCACCAAACTTGCCATGGTGACTGACCTAACCAGTGAAATTGTGCATCTCATTTGGAATTGTCGTGATGTTTAAAACTATGCAAATTAGGGACAGTTAAAATTTTAAAAGCTCCATATCTTCCAAACTATTGCACGTAGATACAAAATTTCAATGTGCCTATACAGGTTTGTGATATCTGCCAATATAATGGACAGTATATGAAAATTGTAGAATTTCAAATTATGTTAATAAGGGACATTGAAAAATTTAAATGTTAAGTATCTTAAAAGCTATTATACATAGAGATGCCATTCCGACTTCAATTTATAGGTTTGTGGCAAAGCTGCATCCAATCAACCATGAACCAAAGTCGTAGGATTTTAATTATGCAAATTAGGTGCTTTTACAGGATTTTAATCTTGAATAGCTTTAAAAGTATTATAGCTAGAGGTGCCATTCCAACTTCAATATATAGGTTTGTGACATAGCCACATCCAATGAACCATGATCCAAAATTGTACAATTTTAATACAGTTGTGTTCAGGGATGGGTTCCCTCCATGTGCGCCTCTTCCGCGATTACGCACAGAAAGCACTGCATATTTTCCTCTATTTTCCCATTATAAATTTGATTTAAAGGTATTTGCGTTCGCGCAAAATTGCGCTTAGGTCTAATTGTTCGTGGCTTTACTTACCGCATTATGTGCCATTAGGTTTTATTCTTGGATGTACCTCACTCGTCAAGATTGAGGTATATGGTCAAATGAAAAGGAGTGGAACATGGCACGTTTGGTTGCAGATGATTGCTTTTTGCTGTCAAATGCATGTAAGTGCACTGTTGTGAAGTGAGCGGAAGTATTACACATACCATGCACGTGCTACCAATTGGCGGCAAAAACACAATGCCAAGGGTCCCATCATGCTGAAACCTCTTTCTAATGGCTAATGATGACGCAGCTCAGATTATCATGTGACCTTTTTGAATATAAATATCTGACGTTTGATCACTTGGGCCAATAGGAAAAGTGGATTTCTGACACCCACTTAGACTTCCGCCCAGGTCAATCTGGGCCTGCAAGGAAGAGTGGCAACTTAACAATACTAAACTAGTCCATAAAACTGGTCATTTCTGTGCGATTACAATGCAAAATTGTGATATTTTTATCGGATTAAGACACAAAAAGATCCTATGAAACGATCTCTAACGATGACGAGAGGTATGGAAGGAATATTTGCCGTAAGTCTTGTGTCAATGACAGCAAAACGATGGTAAGGAAAACACAGCGGCACCATGTTTGAATTGTGTCGATTTGTTCCGCTTCAACGACTTTATTTCACGGGTCTGCGATTTCAGCGCAGGATACGATATAAATTTCATACGATGACCTGGGTCCAGTAACAAGGTAACACATAATGTGTTCAAAGATGTCTTAAGTGTTTATTTTGATTTTATACGGGACGCTAATGACTGCATGTCTCAATTTTCAATGGGACAGAGTATAAGCTCATAAACAAAATTTAGATTATGTTGAACAATGGCAGTGTAGCATTTCAAACTGTTTCATTTTGAAGGCACCCACAGATTGGCTGTGAAGCAAATCTTTTCTAGTTTGATTTGAATGTCTTTTCCCCAGATTTGGGTTCAATGATATTATCATCGATAATCTCTGCCATCATGTGACATGTCACACTTTCAAATTCCAAGACCTGCTGCCTGGTGGTAGCAGTTAGGAAGGTTGAGTGTGTGTGTAATGTGATCTCTAATGGGCATTTACTTGTGAAAGTGACATCACATGGGTCGATTGCAGTGTTGCGCCACAGTGTATTATGAACGGAAAGGATTGCCGATTGGGCTATTTTCTTAATCAATGTTGTTTGTTACACCCGTTTCTATATAACTTTCTTTTTTTTTTTTAGTTGATACCTGTTCGGTCAACATGACAAGTTGGTTACTCCCTTTTCACTTTGGCTTGGACAAGTTGGGCAGCAGACCGTAGTTGTGCTGGTTGAGCATGCCAACTGACACTGTCCGTAAACTGAGAAATACAGTGTTTTCCTTAATTTTCATGCAGGTGCAAAGGCTACCAAGTCAGCTGGAGTGGTCGGCGAAGTAACGAGAGCTGGGAACGGAAGTTACTATTGCGCATAAGGTCCGCGCATTAGTATTTGTTTGGCACGGGTTTTGCTTCGAGGGTATAACAAAGTATCGTGTTGAGGTGTCATGCGGGTAATTCAACCTGTCAACAATGAAATAATTTGCGTTTTTCAAAAAGGCAAAATCTCGAGGTCATTGGCCAGGTTTTTAAAAAATAGCATATCCTTGACCTAAAATCCTGTTTAGCTGGGGCGTAGTATTTTTAATTTTCTAGTGTATTTGCAAAAAGGCTTCCAATACACAAATATTAGTCACATGTTGCCATGCATAAATTTAAATCAATACTTGCATGTACAAAATGGTTATCATGACATCATAAACCTTGATGAATTCATCATAATATCTATTGAAAACTTCAGACACCATCCTACTATTTGTAAAATTAAGGATGCCTGTACCTTTGATCTGGAGTCAATTTTACCGAGATCTCTGTCGGACAAACCCTAAACCAGATTGAAAATCTTGACACGAAAAAAGACACCGGCCATGATGGAATTTCAGCAAAAATATTGAAAATAAGTAGATTTGAAATTGCACCTATTATAACAAAACTCTCCAATGCGGCCAGTATACAGTCTTGCCCCCCCCCCCCCAGTAAATTCAGTTTTCAAAAAGTCTACCACTCTCAGTAAAATGAACTACAGACCCATCAGCATATTTTATCTACCATATCAAAGATTTTGAACGACTTCTTGATCGTCAAACACAGGATGCAAAAGCAAGAACATTACATGATGGTGTCTCAGCATATCAGCCTAATTATAGGTGTCGATCTGAATTGATACATACAGCAAGGAGGCTACATGTGTAGCCTCCTTGCGTGCAGTCAAGACCTGGAGGAAAGCATAGACCAGAAAAAGCATGTAGGAATACTTCTGGTGGACTTATGTACAAAGGCATACGACTCCATCTCCCACCCACTGTTATTTGCTAAACTTCATGCATATGGGTTTGCAGAAAATGCAACCAAATTACTTGCTAGCTACCTCACAGGTCGCAGCCAAAAAGTCCGAATCCAGTCAGAGCTCAGTGATTGTCATTCTGTCAAAAGAGGCGTTCCCCCAGGGGCTGTATTGGGCACGCATCTGTTCAATGTTTTCATGCATGACATATTCTGTTTCTTTTCTTTTTTAAAAGCAGTGAGTGTAGGGGAATGTACCCAGGACCAGGAGCCCACCACAGCTGTGAGAGAGTAGGTGGTGGACCCTTTGCTTCTGCTCTGGTCTTGGAAAACATGGCAGCACAAGCTGATAAGGATTACCATGGTTTCCCCCGCCTCATTTACTTTTTTTTTTCTATGCCACCTGTGTCACACAGTGACACAGGACCGTGGCAGACAAGCGGAGAGCCTCATTATTATTATCATCATCATCATCATCATCATCATCATCATCATCATCATCATCATCATCATCATCATCATCATCATCATTCAAAAAGTCGTCCACCTTAATTTTGCTGATGACAATACACTCACTGCACTGGCAGACTCAGAGATTGCTCACAGTCGAGTCTGCGACTGCAGTGAAGTGGTATTCAGACAATGATTTGAAGATGAACTCCACCAAATTGCAAACTATGCTTCAAAGTAATGATGCAACTGAAGATTTCACTGTTCAGATTCAAGGAACTGTCATTAAACAGAAACGAAACACCAGATTGATTGGAGTCATGATTGATAGTAACCTGACTTTCGACTCCCATATATCTGAACTTTGCAAGAAAGCAGCTAATCAGCTTGCGGTTCTGATCAGATTCAGACGAATCCTAGGCATTCTATCAAAGCTGGCTATTGTCAAAAGTTTTATCTTGCCATATTTCAAATATTGTTCAATAATCTTCCATTTCTATTCCTGTGACAATGTGAGTAGTGTATAACGTTATACACTACTAATGTGTAAAAAAATGGCAAGAATTTTGGAGAGCTCCACGTTATGTACTTTCTGACTTCGACTCTGTTTATTAGGACTTGCTCGTAAGTTTGACCTGACCTCACTAGAAAATGCTGGGAAAAAAATATCGTTATTTAGACCTTCAAAATTATACACGGGATTACCCCTACCTATCTAAAAAATCTAGTAAGCAAAAGAGATGTTGGTCATGGAACCCACCAATTATCTTATCTGTCCCTACCAAGATATAAGACAGTCAAGTATGGGAAGCGCTCATTACATTTCTTCATGCCATACCTATGGAATGATTTACTGAAAAAGTGCCAAGTTGTAACGGATATAAGTGAATTTAAACAAGCTATAAAAGACTGGAAGGGAAGAGTGTCCAGATGTGAACTATGTCGGTACCAGAGGGCTCTTGCCACCTGCTACAGCCACGGTCTACCAAATATTTCACTCCTGAATCGGCTTGATCTCTACTTCTGGAGTCACTTGTCACCATGTTGCTAAAATGTTTATCAAATAACATGGCCAGGCCTCACCACAAATGCATTTTAATTGACAATCTAGAAGTTGTCATTTGCATGATTTTCTATGTCTATTCTCTCGTATGTGTTTTAGTGATATAGATTCCTTAATTTAACGTGATATTATTGTAATTTATTGCCATGTGAATGTAATATAATTTACTGTCATTTATTGATATGTATTTTGTCGGTCATAATAGCTTTTAGCTATTATTCCTTGTATTGTACAACCGACGTTGAATAAAAGAACTTGAACTTGAACATGCTATGCGAATGGCAAAGATTTGCCGAATCTTGCAGTGCCTTTGCGGAACTATGGAAAAATACTTAACTTCTTGGCAGAGGGTATTGAAGACTCCGCAGTTCATTTAGATGTTAAAATATGCTAGTTGTATTAAATGTCCATTTCGTGGTGCTATTGCTAAATTACAAATATCCCAACTTCCAATTTGTTAGAGGGTTTTGAAGACTCCACAGTTCATTTAGGTGTTAAAACATGCTAGTTACATTTAATTTTCATTTAGTGGTGTTATCATTTAGGTGTTGGAAAGATAAATTTTAAGACTCTGCAAAAAACATTAGATGCCTCGAAATATCCAAGACTAGACTAGGGATACTTACAATTCTATGTATATCTACATAGTATAGACAACCTCGCTCCATCATATGGATATGCACTCGAGCATCAAAATTGGTGCACCAGATTCTAGAATGAACAAAACACCAGGGAAAAAAATGTCCCAAAGCCAAGGCAAGCCTGAATGTATGGATCTATAATCATAAGTTCCATGTGTCATCTTTTATGTCTCTACTTGATATTTTAGTTTATATGATGCTTTATTATTGTACAATCGTCTGTTTTATGTTTTATGATTTCTGTATTATCATTTTATATATGTATTGTATTATTTTGCTGTATGTTGATTTTGCCAAATCAAATCAAATATAAATTTTGGAGTTTCTAATTGTAAAAGTGTCCAAAAAAAATGTCAGACAAAATTGCTAATAAAGAAGGAGAAAGAATGAAATAAATAAACCCAACACAAACAGAGTGCCAGTGTTGGCACACAGACATAACTGGGCATGAATGATCTCCCAGAAAATAAGTGACAGCTGGCTTTGTGCTGTAATCTCAAACTCAGAATTTCACGCATGCACAGAAGCCAGTTTCCCCGTCCAAGTTCCAGGGTGTGCGGTCATTTGCAGGCGACAAAGGTATTGCAAGATGAAAGCCAGTTTTCGTGGTACGATGAGCGATTGACTGCTCGGTGTGGTCACATTTTAATTTATTCAACATTGGATAGTTTGAAAGAATAATCGATATTTTTGAATGCTGTTTTGATTAGAAGTTATTTCTGACATCACGAGGAACGGACACAAAGTCAATATCGCAGTAGTACCACGAAAACTGTGAATCGTGTGATGCCCTCTGAAAACTGGCGAAGCCACTCGTCGGACCACGGGACTTCCCTATTTCTAATCCCTTGCAGGACAAAAAGGTTAATGGGGGTGGAGGGGTGGGGCGGGGGGGGGGTGGACGGGGGATGGGGGCGCTAATCGGTCAGTCGTTCTGACTTGTCAATAAAATAAAACCGTAACCGTGACAAACTGGGTCATTGTTCCAATGGTCGTGTGACTCGCAGGTTCCTGGGGAAGCTGTCAAACACGGCTGTCAGTGTAAGTTGTAGCCAGAAAAGATTTGCTCCACAGCAAATCTATGGGTGCCTTCAAAATGAGAACAGTTTGAAATGCTACACTTTGACATTGTTCAACATAATCTGTTTTTTTTGTGTATTATGCTAATTTGCATCAATTAGAATGCTACAACTTTGGTTCCTTGTTCATTGGATGTGGCAATGTCACAAACTTATAAAGTGAAGTTTGAATGACACCACTATCTACTGTAGTTTTGAAGCTATTCGATCACGACTTGAATGTTGTATATTTGCCTAATTTGCATAAATTAAAAGCCTACAACTTTGGCTTATGGTTTATTGGATGCAGCCATGTCACATACCTACAAATTGAAGTTGGAATGGCACCTCTCTGTATAATAGTTTTGGAGGTATTCAAGATTTTTTTTTTTTTGTATTCATCTTATTTGCAAAATAAATTAAAATTGTACACTTTTGAATCATGGTTCATTGGATGCAGCTGTGTCACAAACCTATAAATTGAAGTTGGAATGGCACCTCTATCTGTAATAATTTTGAAGCTATTCAAGATTTAAATTTTGCATATATTCAACTAATTAAATTGAATTAAAGTCCTATAACTTTGGTTCATGGTTCATTGGATGCAGCCACTAACCTATAAATTGAAGTTGGAATGGCATCTCTATGTATAATAGTTTTGGAGATATTCAACTTTTAATTTTTTGAATGCCCCTGTTTAGCATAAGTTGAAATTCTACAACTTTCATTTACTGTCCATTATATTGGCAGGTGTCACAAACCTGTTCCCTATATGCGCCCATTAAAATTTTTTGTCTATCTGCAATAGTTTGGACGATATGGAGCTTTTAAATTTTAGAAAAGCCCAAATTTGCATAATTTTAAACATGTCATTTATTCCAAATCAGATAGTAAACTTCCCTAATAGCTGCGTTACCATGCCAAGTTTAAACATTGTAGCTTGCATGGTGACTGAGAAGAGCTCCAGACAAATTATTTCAAATATCTTGAACACTGTTTCATAACCTTTGTAAACACTGTCCACTTGCAACAAAGATTCATCTTATTTCATCCCTGTTCAGCCTGTGCAAAATTGCAATGTAAGTTTGTGTACACCTTTACAAAAAAGGTGTAGATATAGGTTGTTACACCTTGATAGTCAAACATGTACATGTACCATGGTATACATTTTTGTTAGGAGCTATGTGAAATTGGATGTTGCCGGTGTAAACTTACAACTTAAGTTTGCTGACACATTCAGGCTGGTGATACTCAATATTTCTAAATCTCTGTAAGAGCTAATGTAAAGTTGAATGTTATGTATGGCAGTGGATTAGGTAAGCCTAACAGTCGATATTAGTAAATGTTTTTATGTTCCTGTAAATAGTGAAACATGTACATCAATGTATATACATTTGTACACATATACTTCTGGACAAAGAGACACAAATACAACAATGTTTCACTTGTTGCAGTCATTTTATGCCCTGGATTTGCAAAGCATGGGAAACTGGTGTTGATGTGGTAATTTTTACCCCTCGGCCCATATGGGCTGGAGGGGTATGGTCGTCACCTGTGTGTCCGTCCATAAACTTTTGGTTTGTGAGCTCGGTAATTTGAAAAGCTTTGTTGTTAGCCCAATATAACTTTTAGGACTTATAGGGTGTACGGAAATCTAGGTTCCTGTTGTTATTGGTGGTGCCACCTACAGTATTATGTAATTAAGGGGTCAAAATGTGAAAATCATGTGAACACTCTAGCATCTTTAATTTTGGGCAGATCTTCACCAAATTTTGTGGGATTGTGCGGCAGGTCAAAGTCTAAGTTACTAGTGATACTAGTGGTGCCACCTATAATTTGATGGAAATTGTGAGCTAAAATGTGTTTTAAGATATAAAATTCCATAGTAGTGGAACTGTCTGGAAATGTGGAGAGCAATACCATATTAAGTGTATCACTTACGACATCATAGAGCAGCCAGTATGGTTTCCAATATTTCTGCTCAGCGAGATGGGCAACTTTTAAACATTATATTCTTCAGGATTTAATTTTAGTTTCATATGTTCAATACAACTTACTCAACTTTTACCATTATACAATTATTTGCGCCACTTATTAGGAACAGATTTTATGAGCCTATTCTTACATAATAAAACACAGTGGCACCCTCTCTATAAAAAAGCCCCCTCAAGAGTGGCCACCCTCTCTACAAATACCACTTCTCTCCACTGCAGAAGTGGTATTTCCATTGTATTTCCCTCTCAAGAGAAGCCACCCCTCAAATGTGGTCACTTTTTGTTGCATTAGGGGTGGCTTTATTAGAAGAGGGCCACGATCTATCTATCTTAAAAGTGAAGTTGGTAGACATCCTCTTTTT
This sequence comes from Hermodice carunculata, assembly GCA_964020975.1. Lineage (NCBI taxonomy): Eukaryota > Metazoa > Annelida > Polychaeta > Eunicida > Amphinomidae > Hermodice > Hermodice carunculata. The sequence continues at coordinate 15,699,125 of OZ026625.1, read as the reverse complement.
AGTGTACTTTTTAATCTTTCTTCCTTGAATGAACAGAGTCAACAGTTTTCACAGCAAATGTTGGGTGCTTCGCCCCCTAACTTACACCAAGAAAAGCTGTTGACCAGGGCATATTGTCATCTTAGATCTTATCTACAATTTTCATTCAAAGTTGGTTTGGTCGCTCAGAAATTGTTGGAATTAGTCAAAAACATTGAAGACATTTGACTACCAGCCAGATCAAGGTGACATCAGCAAAGCTATGCGCTTATAGGAATGTGGTCTTTGACCCCGTCTTGTGCTTTCGTTTTAACTTTTGGACCCATAAAAATCCATATATTCGTTTTGCTCAAGATGTGTAGATTATATTTACATAAATGAAACAATGCTAGCATGGGTTTTTATGGCAAAAATGGAGTTTTGCAGAATGATCTAATTTGGCAATTTATTGCAGCTCACAGAAAAAAGGTCAAACTTAAATGCCTAAAAGTTTGCAAATTTAAACTTCGCAAACATGCCCAGGGAAGCTTTGCTCATTTTCCCCATAAATGTAATAGTCAAATTTAAACTGAACATTAAAAGTGGTTATCACAATGATTAACAATTCCTTAAGTTTAGGGCCCAAATAAACATAGAAAGAAACAAAAAATGTAAAAAAATCCAGAAGACCTTTCCTAAGTTAAACTGTTAGCTCCACAAAACATTTTATTTCATGAAAATCAAACCATTCATTATTGAGAAATCTTGAATCAAAATTGATGAGTCATGGCAAAAACTGATCTTAAGAAAACTGCAGTTTTGTAACATCACTCACATTTCATGACATAAACCATTGTTAATCAAGTTGTTCTCACATCTGAGCCTTGAGCTTTAGTGTGTCAGAAGTAAACACATATGGCTATCCATTTGATGTGTTTCGATCAGATTCAAGAGTTGCAATCTTTTCTAAATTGATTTTCTTTGAGGAGAAGCCTCTCTGATGTGAGCCACTCTGTGGTTTCATTGCATGGTTTCGCAGTGGTCCAGAAAGAGCTGAGGTGACACAGTTGGAGTATTGCAAAGAAAACAATCCAGAGGCTCCAAGTAATCAAGACAATACCAGTGACTGAATCAGAATGGATCATTGTGCCTGTTGATCTGTGTCCACAACATGTGTGTGGGCTGCAGTTGGCCTGATCTGTCTCCCAGGCCTCTTGTCCATTGTTCTCCTCAGCCAATGAGCAGCTTGACCAAATGTCATTGGGCTCAAACCTGTGTTCGACTGACAGCATACTGTATACATGTACATTCACATGGTGTGGTGAACACAGGGTCATGTGGATCTTTGTCTAAAAGGTTAGAATTTTTTGTGCTCAAATTTCACCTTTAAATAATATTTTTTTTTTATAGTTTGTTTTCTCATTACTCATGTAGATCACCACTTTAGCTTAAATTCAAAATATACAAAATGTCGTTTTGGTGCAGGTGGTGATTTTTATGAAGAAATAGTATGCTGACACTACCTCAAGGTGGAAGATCTGCAGCCAGTGCACAGTGATACTGGCAACTTTGGATCAATAGTACCCATTTAATTTTTTCAAAAGTACAGTAAACCTATATATTTTCTGATTACTACACATCCAAAGATTTGTATACATAGTTTTTTTGCGGGATTGATTGTTCTTGAGATTTTGTAGCATTCTTTCTGACTTTGTAGGATGTTCACATTTTTAGTGCAGAAGTCACACAAAATTATTCTTTTTCAAATTGAAATCAGAGAAATTAAAAATATATATGTCCCGGATCAAATCCAATGGTGAGTCCTGAAATAGCATAAATAAAAAGCTATAAATTTTTATGTTGGTCCTAACAGTTTGTTCATATTTTCTCTAGAAATTGCTGCAAGGTCATGAAAGGGGTGATGAGGAAAAAAATTCCTTGGAACTGCTCCTAGAGTTAATATTTCTCTTTTAATGTCTGTTGATTTTAATTTGACAGGGCAATGTGTGACATACACCATTGTTGATGAATTAAGCAAAGTAGCTGGAAGACAAAAATCAACTTATCTTGGGCTGCAAAATTAGTGAAAGTGTTGGAAAAACTCTTCTGCTTCACTTTTTGTCCATTAAGAGCAAACTTGGAAAAAAATAAACAATGAACAGCAGACATGAGCCTTTTTCAGAGAATTCACTGAATTCAGTGAATTTTGTATTAATTTTTTGAAACAAAGTGAGCCTTTTTTGGTCTGAAAGTTCCAAAATTGGCATTTTCAGAAGGGGAGAAGGGTATCTTCAGTGGTTTTTCTTCTTCCTCAGGCTCATGTCTGGAACAGGAAACCATTTTAATCAGTCCGTATGCTTATTAACATGGATTTAATGGTACATTCTGTTAATTGCAATGTGTTAACAATGAATTCATGCAAGTTCTATGACATCATTTTCAGGCTTATGCAGACTACCTGTACAGCCGGCTAAGTTCCTTGGGAGCTGAGACATACAGAGTACGCACAAGTCTGGTTACCAGCCATGGAGTTCAAACGTAAAGGACAGAAGTTGTCTAAACCCAGGCACCGACATGTTGAGCGTAACTCTGCTTCAAAGTACAGGAAAAATATTTCAAATGAGAAAAAAGCTGACACAGAGCTGAAAGAGGCTCCTGCAAGCACACCCATAACTTATTTGTCAGTGCCTTGTGGAAGTACCACTGAGCATAAAGACCCCAAACTGGTGGGTCATTTGACTAAGTTACATGAGTGGCTTATTGAGCACAAAGGTGAATCTAGACACTGTTTACAGATCCCAGCCAAGGAACTGGATCTTCTGTTGGCAGAGTTTATAATGTCAGTCCGAACAGCATGGGGACGCGAGTTCTGTGCAGTTACCTTAAGGCTGATAGGAAATAACATAACTCGTTATCTGGCAGAAAACAGCCACCCGCTAGGTGGCCAAGCAAAAGAATTTATGTTATTCAGGCAAGTAATGCGCCAAAAGGTCCGTGATCTTCTTGAGGAACAGAAAAACTTCATTCATAGGATCACTGATACAGCAGGGACTTCCCAGGAAAAAACAACAGAAAAAGGAACAGCATTTATAGAGAATACAGTGACCAATCCATGCAAAGAATTTGCAACTACATTGACAACCAGAGCCTCTACCAGTGTCAATCGACAGGCCGCTTGGATACAGTATGTTTTACGTTACACAATAACTCGATATTTTGGCCTTCGAAAGAAAGAGGAACTCCATTCCTTATGCTGGGGGGATTTTTACCTTGACGCCAATGACAATGGAATAGAATCACTAAAATCTCTGAAGAGACGTGACAATGGCAAACCTAACCCCGGTTGCTCACCATTGTGTCTAACAGGCAAAAATGATCGGTGTGCTGTATGCTTATACAGAGAATTTGCCAGCCACCGGCCTTCAAGTACACTTCAGTCTAAGTCTCCTTTCTTCTTGGAGGTAATCCCATATGATCTTTTACAACCAGGTTCTGATGTGTGGTACTACCCAGTGGGTCTGTGTCAAGACTTCCTGACATTGGATGCCATGTTGATGGATGCTTCCTGTGGTAATGCATCCACCTTGGACAGAGTACCGTATCGCAGGGGGAAGAAAATGAGTACATCAACTCAGATGCCACAAGGAATATTATAAAAAAACAAGATACAGGCAGAACAAGTTTTGACTATGGAGACATGAATTTGGTGGCATAAATTTTGATACAGTTCATGTGTAACAAAACTGAGTGTACTTTGAAGAAATTCAATCAGTGTCAAATATTTTAGCTAGTTGTTGATGGAACCAAAAAGATGGATATTATGGTGGTGAAGATCAATCTTGATCAAATTGTGCTATCTAAGTCAGCGTCCTATCTATATTTCTTCTCTTACATATTTAAAAATCATGTATCTTTTAAACTGCAGAGATGTGGAGAATCTCCCCATGGATAACACAATACATATTAAAAATGTAGTTTCCAGTTTTCTAGCGGCATCCTATATTGATGTTTATCATGGATATGTACCAAAATATTGTTTTCACAAACTGTTTTTTTTTGGTTTTTTTTGCTATGAAATTTTAAATAGATAATTGGGGACTGTTGTATCAGTTTTTAGCTCTGCTGACCAATGGTAATAGAGCTTATGTGACTGCTGTCTGTCCGTCCTTCCGTCTGTTAACTTTTTCTTGTTTGTGCAATATGGTCCACAGTTTTAAAATTAGCCCAATATAACTTTCAGGACATATAGGGTGTATGAAAATCTAGGTCCCTTTCAATATTAGTGGCCCCACCTATGATATTATGTAATTTAGGGGTCAAAATGTGAAAATCTTGTGAACACTCTAGCATCTTTACTTTGCGGCTGATCTTCATGGGACTTGGTGGGATTGTGGGAGAGGTTAAAGTATAAGTTGCTAGTGATATTAGTGGTGCCACATATAATTTGATGGAAATTATGAGCCGAAATGTGTTTTAAGATATACAAGATTTTTTCAGGGGGTCACGAGAAGGGAAAATCTGGGCAGAAGACTAGATTTCACCAATTTTACATGTAAATAAACAAGACTTGTGACCCTGTAGAATTTTCGCAGAGGGTATTTCAGGTCTTGAAAGGGAAATATACGCCCATTTGGGGGTTAAAGGAAACACTGATTCCATATTTGGAAAAGAAATTAGACTAGACTTGCCAAATTTATAGGATATATAGACCATGTCTAGAATTTCATATAATATCTGTGACCTTGACCTATTTTTTGTGAAGTCACCATGCCTGTAAAGTTGAAAGGTGATTTTGTAATGGCAGGGTGTAGCTTGGACATAAATGGCAATGTCAGCACAGCACCAGGCCCATGGGCATCTTGTATTGCATAATCTGGGTGACCTTGATCTTCTGTCCCAAGGTCACTGAGGACATAAAGTTAAAAGGACCCACTCATAGTTGTCTTGGGAAATGCAACAATATGCATCACAGGAATTGCACAAATAAGCTGTGATTACATATGGAGCAAACTTCAATCTGGTGGACAAATAAGACATTAAAATTGCATAAGCTTTATATGTGCAGAAGCCACTTGAGGATTTACAACTTTGAAATGAAGATGTAGGTGGAGCCACAATGCTAGCAGAGCATTAGGCCCATGAGTCTCTTGTTTAGTTCTGCTGACCAAAGGTCGCAGAGCTTATGCGATCACTTATGTCTGTCCATAAACTTTTTATTTGTGCACGCCACACAGTCCACAATTTTTAAGAAAACACCATATAACCTTCAGGACTTATCAAGTATATGAAAATCTAGGTTGAGTACAATATTGATGGCACCACCTGCAGTATTATGTAATATATGGGTCAAAAGATAAAAATCTTGGGACTGTTCTAGCATCCTTAATGTGTGATAGATCTTCATAAAATTTAGTGGGATTGTGAAGGAGATCAAAGTCTAAATAGATGAAGCTTATGACACTTGTGGCACCACCTATAATTTGATGGAAATTACGAGCCAAAATGTGTTTTAAGATATAAAATTCCATGTCTTGAAAGGTAATTGATCAGACTTGCTAGATTTATAGGATATATATAGACCATGTCCAATGCAAGCATGCTGTATAATATCAATGACATTGACCTATTTTTGTGAGGTCAGCAGGCATGTAAAGTTGAAGCAAGTGATTTTGCAATGGAAGGGTGTAGCTTGGACATCAAAGGCAAAGGGAATTGGGCCTCCAGATCAAAATTGCACTTGATTACATTGTACATAAACCTGTACTTGGTGACCTACTTTTTAGGTCATGGTGACCCAATAATCCTGAAGTTTGGCCCTTGTCCAAGCTCATTGTTTTTCTTCAATAATTTAGAAAGGTATTACCTGATCTGAACAAACAGACCATGTATGGAAAGCTGGATGCAGGGCACACATTTTGATTTATCAGAGTTGAAGGTCAAGGTGAAATGGCCAGTTGTAATATAGGAGTTATCTTGTGAATGCTCTGCAACCCACAGTTTTTGAGTTAGGCCCATATATAACTTTTAGGACTTTAAAAGTGTATACATGTGCGCCCTGCTTTGCGCTTTCCATTCATTGCCTGTTTGTCAAAATCGGGTGATTAATTTTTGTGCCTTTGAACAAACTAAGGTATCTAGATGTCCCAAGAAGTTTCCCGGTGCACTGTTGAGGTAACTGGCCTCTCAGTTTTGAAGAAGATTTTGCCAAAAAAATCACAAAAACAAAAAAACAAAAAAATCACTGGACTGGACCATTTCAAAAACTTGGTAGAGACCTGTCCAAGGTACATTCCCACCAAGTTTAAAGTGAATCCAGCTGATGGTTTTGGAGAAGTAAAAACGTGAATTGTGAATTGTGAATTGTGAATTGTTCATGGGTGGATGCCAAGGAAATGGGATGAAAGACCATAGGATCTGTAGACTTGAAAGACTTGAAAGCACCCTGGTGTGCCCACTTCTTCCTAGGACATTTTCCCAGATGGGGTTGTGGACTCCCTAAGATACCTCCTAGTTTCAAGAAAATTTTGTATGCCCACGAGAACACATCCTCCCAACCAAGTTGTTCAAATTCTTTCAGGGCCATCCACAATTGTCATCATTTTCACTTATGAAAGAAACATTCATGGGGGGGGGGGGGGGGGGGGGGGGTTAGTGTTAAATTAATTTTTTATTCCTACTTAATTCTTACTTTTTTAAATTGACAAATAAGTCAAATTTTAAGCAAAAAAAGAAATTAAAAACTGAAAACAAAATGAGTTACATTATGTACCACTACAAAGAGGTGTCCCATAGCCATTTCACAGCCCATGGATGTGAAAAGCCCCATGCAGGTTTTAGTTTAATGTGGTTTTATTATACCTATATGTATAGTATCCTGTTTGAAGTTGAATTACTTAGAATCCAGGCTTCCATAGTGTGCTTAGCATTTGTAAAATGATAATTTGGATTATATTTTTTTTGGGGGGGGGGGTGGTAAAAAAGTTACCAATGTTTTGTGTGTGAGCGATGTCAATTATGGACGGCAATTTATTTTCTGATACATATTGTATACACTTGTTTTGTATTTCACTCTGTCATATATCTCTTGATGGTCAAACTTTTATCTAATGTTATGTTGATTCACATTAAAAAAATGCTTAGCATCTGTTTAATTTTTTTTTTTGGTTCCATGTCTAAAATCTTGATTTGTTACGTAACGTTACCTCTTGACCACCATTTGCTAAGACCTCTGTGTGTAGGCTGAAGGCCCATGAAATCAAGTTGAGTTCACTCACTTGATTCCTAAAAATCTGATGGTCCTGTGGCGCCATCTTTTGGTTCCAATGGAATTGGTGGTGACTCGCGGTGCGCATGCTCCCAGTATCATTCTTTGAGGTGCCATTACTGGCTTGCTCTTTCCAGTTGAAGCTCCATGAAGTTTCGTTCACACTTGCTGCTGTAGTGCTTCATGCATGCCCTAATGTACAGGAATCTACAGGGACCTAGCAAGCTGATTTCTGTATGCGGATATGTCTGAAATAGTTGGGAGTAAAGCAGGCCGTTGGCTCAAAGCCTACATTTTCAAGATGGCGTCTCGACAAACAGATTGCATACAGAGGGAAAGCAGTGCCCACCAAGCAACTGCCTCCTTTCGGAGTCAAGCTATGGGTGCTCTGGGCTAGCACTAGGAATTTTTACCTTTAAGCCAATTTGGCTAAAGCTGCAAAAAAAATTTTAGCCAAATTTTATCTTCTTGAGCAAAACATTACTCGTATTAATCTGACATGTCTAGTCATTTTCGCCACCCCCCCCTTTCCAGGAAAAAAATCCTGTGTATCCCAGCTCACCTCCATAGAGGCCTACAAATAATTAGAGCCTGTTAAAGGGGTACTGCAGTGATAATTTACATTTTTTTTAGTTTTATATGATAAATGTGGACCAATATCAGAGAACACAAACTTTTTTCCCGACTGGATAAGCAGATATCAAGTTTTCTTAGATATGTAAATGAGGGGTTGTGATGTCACCTGGACTAACTGCTACAACTAATGCAGTGACAGCTGAGTGAAACTGACAAAAACATGAAAACCTGACAAGTGCACATATTCCTTTTTTACTATGGATGAAGCAGTGTGTATAGATATAATCAAATTTACTAAACTGAAATATTTACTCATATAATGAGGATTAATAAAGAAAGAAAAATGAAGAAAACAGTAAACACAAGCTGACACCTGTTATTGTGAATTTAATTACTGAAGCAGGTGTCAACTAATACACCACACTGATAAGATCAAAGATGGTGATTAACAGAGTTCACAAGTCATTATGATATACCTGATAATGTTGTGTATCTCAGCTTTGTGCCCCCTCAAGCTTTGTGTATTATATATGGAGAGTAGCCCAGGTGATATCACACATCAGAACACCCACTGGATAATAGCTCTAACTGAGAAAAACTTGAAAATCTGTCAAATAAACACCTAAATGACCATTAATGACAAAAAGTAAAAACTATCACTGTTGCTCCCCTTTAAGTAAATATATTATTATTATTATTATTATTATTATTATTATTATTATTATTATTATTATTATTATTATTATTATTATTATTATTATTATTATTATTATTATTATCATCATTATTATACTTGAAAAAAAGACCTCCTTCAAAAAATGACCACACACATTTTTTGCAAGTTTTTCATTGATAAAACTCTGACATAAGGTCAGTGTCTAAGATATCTGCCAGACCTCAATATCATTATATGTGTAGTGGTGTCTTTTACTGTTGTTTAAGGTCTTATAACAGACTGTCAGTTTACCATATATTTTTTTATGACCATGATAATATTTCATTTCCATCAATTGCTAAATACAATTAATGACTGATTTTTAAATGGCTGCTTGTATAAAGTGCTAAAGTTCAGAGGAAATATTGAAACTGAATATTTGTTTTGAAGGTTAACTTGGTTATCTCCATGTGGAAGAAAATACAAGTACTTGAGAATTTTAGTTCTGAAAATATGTACATGCATATATTTAACTCAGATTGTAAGTAAATGGATCCAGACTGTGGAAGAAAAAAAAATCACTGCAATGTTTATGCTGGTAGAATGCTAGTTTGGACAAATATACATAATTTTATATAATGTGATGTGCATATATCATTTAAAATCTCAGCTGCATAAAATTAAGTGTTCCTTTCAATCAGCATGACTAAAAATATATTTTTATTATCGAAGTTCTGATTCCAGAAAAATGCCTCGTCTAAGTATGTGTGGACCTATGTCAGACTGCTTGAAGCAGAAAACTTTTTTCATGCATTTCCCTTTTTGGCCACCAGATGGGAGTGCATTCAACATGGCTGCTGAGCACATTTTAATTTTTACTGGTATATTTCACTTAATGTTGCCCCTCTAGGGCATAAATGTTTCATAAAATCCCTGTCTTTGGACCTTAATGGATAAATTCAGCACTGTGACAACAAACTAGCTATTATGAGGACCAAAATTGGAAGTATGAAGTCACAATACGATCTCAAAACAAGTATGTATTTGTGGTGAGGTTGATTTGCCTTTGTGACATTGTTGGGGAGAAGAAATAGCCTGTTATGCTTGAGCTTAGGAAAGAAACATAACAATTTGTGTGGTTAATTAAAATAGGTTTTCTGCTGCCGAAATCCATTTGAAGTTCAATCAAGTTTTCTTTTCCCTATTTTGACAACAAAAATTTCTTTTTCTGCAGGGAGATTTCAGAGGAAAATCTATAGTGCAGAATTTTTATCTTCCCTAAATTGGTGAATTTATTTGAATCTTTTTTTGCCAGATCAACCATTTTTTCGCCACTGGCAAATTGGCAAATGGCTAAGGCAAACCCAGGGTGTTGATCCAGTGACAACTTTGTCTACATCCTTGTTGTATCTTGGACAGAAATTGGATTCATGGAACGGCTAAATGGTAGCTTGGGACAACCGTCCACACTGCTATGGTTGTCACCTACAGTTTGGTCCATTTTGCTGTCACAAGGGTACTCGCAGATACTGTCGTCAGGATTGGGGAGAAGACAAATGGCTGCTCTTCGAGCAGGCACAGAAGTCTGATGATACAAGGCATAGGTTGCAGGCCGTAGCTGCCAAATGCTGAGCTGATACAATGGACTCCCTTGAGTTCTCACCAATGACTCACCATGAGAAAAAGCATAACTTACTTCAGTTCGTCCACAGTCTCATGTGCATGATGAAAAGTATAAACTTACTTTGGTTCATCCACAGCCTCATGTGGCTGATGAGAAGTGTAGACTTATTTTGGTTTGTCTGCAGTCTCATGTGACAAATGTTTCAACATCTGAAACCCTACGGGAGAGTAAGGTAAAGAGACATGGGAGTCTAAAGTCAGGAAGCAAGAGATAACCTCAAAGGGATCACAAGCCCCCATCTTTGCCCCCAAAGGCACCGCTGCTACTCTTGGCACAGACCCAAACCTTGCCCTTGCTTTGGAATCAATGTCAAAAAGCATGCAGATGCAGGCCGAGATAGTTCGTGCCATGCCGGCCCCCTCTCAACCACAGGCTGCTTCTTCTTTGGAGTCTGCTCAGAAGAAAGCAGCCAACTTCTTCTTTGGAGTCTGCTCAGAAGAAAGCAGCCAAGTGTCAGCTTCAGCTGTCAAGATCTCGGTCCTCCAGGGCCGAGTGCTTAGAGCACAAGCCACGCAAGCTCCTCGGATCATAAGTCTGAGAAGCATTGAAGGCCAGCTCTACCTCGGCCCATCTGAGCGCCTGGGTCAGTGTGCTCAGATTGTAAGTTGATAGCACCCAGCAAACCACTGGTGTCTGAGAGCTTATTTTGTAACCAATGGCGAAGGGGTGATAGAAGAAAGACACCCAGATCTGTAGGGCCACCTTCTGGCATCAGTGGATCTTTGGCCCGGGGGTGTCGGCACCTATAGTGGTCCAGGTGATGTCTTCCATTCCTTCACCAATAGTGATGGCAGTCCCTTCTGCATGTCCGGCAGCTTTGCCCCAGAGCGAGCAGTCGACGGTGATCCTGCTAGTCCCTGTGTTCGTACTGAGTACACTGCTACTCTCTCCTCAGTGGCAAGCAGAACTCGAGCTCTGTGAGGAACATCGGTTGCGGGCGAAACTTTGTCTTCATCTGCATTGGCCACTACTGCTGCATAGGCTGAGCAGATTCTGTTGGCTGAGCAGCTTGCTGCTTCTGCCTTGAGTCAGCTCTCTCTTGGCACTGAGGCTAGGGAGTTCACAGAATTCCCTCTGGGCTCCTTTTGCCTGCAGACTACTGAGTCAGCAGCAGCTGTGGTCCCCCACAGGAGTCTCTGGGAGACCCAGCAGGATCCCACCCGCCAGGGGAGATCTTTGTCAGTGGCCACCAAGATTTCTGCCCACAGATCTCTGGAACCTCTCCCTTCCAGTTCCTTGTAGGTTGATCAGGTGGAGGCGGCGTCTATGGTCACGATGATTTCAGGGGAAGTTCTTGCTTCCCCGGCACCTAGCACACTGACAGATCCCCTGCTGTCACAGGCAGCTGCCCCATCGCCAGTGGACAACTTGTAATTCAATGACGCTTTGGGCCTAACCTTCCTTGCGAGTCCCGAGTCTTTGGACCTGGACCTCAACATGTAGGATGAGCTTTTGCTTTCGGACTCTTCCGTCAGCAGATCTTGACCCTGGTCGAAGTCTCATCCATCATGCTGTGAGCACTCTGCAAGGTGCAGAGAGCCAGTGACTACAGGCTCTGTGGCAGGTTCGGCCTCCATGGACATGTCACCTGCTCCCTTGATGGGCTTTGACCATGTCAAGGCCCTGATTCAGAGCCTGATTGGTGACCAATCTGTGTTCTCACCAAAGAAACACAATTTCTTTATGGATTAAGCAGACGATCCGTAAGGCCTATGAGATCTTGCTGGAAAGGCCTGGTGCCATGCATCTCGTCTCAGCCGGAGCTGACAAGGTGCGAGCCTTCAATGCTTCATTGTGTGCCATGCGGAACATGGCAGTTGTTGACATTTTGTGGACCTGCTGCTGGTTATTCTCTACGACATGGGCCAAGCACTGCTTCCGTGACATGATGCATGCCTTTGCGGGTGTCACAGGCTCCTTTGCTTAGTTTCCAATATTCATCTGTAAGGGTTTCTGTATCTCCCCAGAGTAGCCCCAGCGATAAAATCTTCGGGCTCTTGTGATTGATCAAATGTAATTTACATGTAACCTCCAAAGGCCAAAGGCATTTGGACCTTTGAATTTTCCTCTAGCCATAACTTGGTCAATTTTCATCCAATTTGAATCATGTTGGACTGAACTTGTAGGTATTGCAACACTACACGCTTTTGAAATTTACAGGTGACCTCTAAAGGTCAAGGTCATTTGGACTTTAAAATTTTCAGCGAGCCAAATTTACAACTTTTGAAGGCACAAAGACAGATTTGCTTTGAAACAAATCTTTTCTAGTTTCTTTATGTGCCAACACACACATTCTTTCTTTTTTCTTTTCTTTCTTTCTGGATGCTTTGATTGGGGGGGGGGTAGTGACCTTCATTGTCACTGTAGCCTGACAAGATTTCTGATGATGGTACAAACAGGTCGGGGGGGGGGGGGGGCAGAGGGTTCTCGAGAGCATCTTGCCTGTAATTCAGAGGCTCACACTTTGCAGGAAAAGAGAGAGCTTCCTCCCCATGTACAAGACCTACACCCTACCAGTAGCACAGGTCTTACTGTAGAACAGGCGCAAAGCTCCTGGCCATGCTTGTCGAGTGTCAGGATGTCTTTGCTAAGGATGATACTGACTTGGGTCTTATGGTGGAGCATCACATACAGTGGATGCATGTCCTGTTATGCAGACACTTGGTGCACTGTCTTAGGTTTTCAGTGGGAAAAGGAGTCCCATCTACTGGAGATGTTGGACTAGTGTCACGCTCTTGTGGGGAGTGGGTGTAGCCTGTAGTGTTTGTAAGGAAGCGGGAAAGGGGGAATCCACTGGCGTGTGGACTATAGGAAGTTGAATGATCTTACTGTAAAGGATGGTTACCTGCTTCCAAGGATTGAAGACTGCCTTGACAGGCTTAGTAGGTCTCAATGGTTCTCTGCTCACAACATGAACAGTGGAGCTTACCAAATTGGGGTGGCTGAGTGATAAGATAGCATTCATCATGCATCATTACACATTCAAGTACCACAGAATGCCCTTTGGGTTATGTAATGCCCCTCATACAGAGACATGGGTCTTGTACTGAGGAGCTTACAATGGAAAACTATCCTAGTTTACATGGATAATGTAATAGTGACTGATAGTACCTTTGCTGTGCATCTGAGTAGGTTGGGAAAGGTACTTATGTGGTTTCATGCCAACAGGTTGAAAATGAAGTGGTCAATTATTCAGAGACTCTGTGGTGTTCTTGGGACATGTGGAAGCCAGGGATGGTATCCGTACTTACCCAGACCTTGTCAAAAATGTTGTAGAGTGGCCCTGTCCTCAGAATATCAAACAGGTGCAAGCATTTCTGGGGTTGGCAAATTACTACCATTGATTTGTGCCAGATTATACGACCATAGCTTTCCCCATCACAGGTTTGCTTAAGGAGGGAGCTTTATTTGAATGGCAAGGGACCCAGGAAGCAGTGGTTTAATCAATGAAGCATAAGTTGGCCACAGCCCGTTCTCCACTACCCTAGGGATGGAGGGACCTACATACTAGATGCTGGCTAGGGGATTGGTGTTGTTCCTTCTCAGGTTCAGGAGGGGTTTGAGAGACCAATCACATATGCTAGTCTAAGATTGGGTGAAACCCATAGGCGTTATTGCATCACCCGTTGGGAGTTGGTCTCAGTGGTGAAATTAACCAGGGAGTTTCAGCATTATCTAGGTGGATGAAAGTTTTTGCTGCGCACAGACCATGGTAACCTCACATGGCTTTTCAGGTTCAGGTAACCAGAGGGACAGGTAGCACATTGGCTGGAGGCCATGAACCAGTTTGATTTCACTATCGAGTATTGTCCTGGGGTCAATCACAGAAACGCAGATGCTTTGTCGTGCCAGGTCTTCGGAGTGGAAGTTTGTGACTGCAATAACATTGGCAAATGTATGGATGACTTACCATGCAGGGGCTGTGACTATTATAGAAAAGCCCTTGAGTCGTGGGCTACATTTGCAGTGGGAGTAGATGACCTTGTGCCCTTGGTGATTTATGCTGTGGAAGATTCTTGTAATGAAGAAGAGTTGGATGAGCATGAAGAGAATGGTGATGGTCATGCTGTAATTGGCTTCAGGACAGGATGTCAGCAGAGTTGCACCCCAAAGAAATTGTGGATCCCCATTTAAGGGAGGTCCTTCAATGGATCAATGAAGGGTGTCCTACAAGGGACCAGATGGTTGGTTCCTCCCCAGAGTGTCACAAATACTGGTCGCTTTGGTCACAGATTACAGTCCTTGAAGGTGTGCTTCACTGCAGGTGGCCAGGAGCCTGCTTGTTGTGGCCTGGCAGCTTAATGTTGAGTTGCTCAGGGCTCATCATGAACTACTATCTGCAGGTCATTATGGGATGACTGTGAATCTGTCCCGATTGCATCTCTACTACTTCTGGATTGTTATGGGTGCAGATGTATGTGCTTTTGTTTGGGCCTGCACCAAATGTACTGTCAGTAAGAGGCCTAACTGGAAGGCTATAAGACCCCATGTGAGATTTACCAAGCTGGTGCACAGTTGGATCGAGGAATTAGACATCAGGACCAGACTGCTGTTTCTGTTGCTAGGAAGCTTGTCTATGATTTCATCACTAGGTTTGGGACCCCTGTAGAAATCCACATAGGTCAGGGTAAAAATGTAGATGGGGAGCTCGCCAGAGAAGTATGTGGGTTGCTGGACATGCAATAAACACTCACAACCCCATATCATCCCAGCTGTAATGGCCTTGTTGAATGATTATATTGTATGTTACTAGACATTGTTAGGTGTTATGTCAGTAAGGATCAGCAGGACTGGGACAAGCATATCCCCTTGTTGGTAGCAGCCTACAGGAGTGCCCCTGATGCCAGCACAAGTTTCAGCCGTCACCGCCTTATGCTTGGTAGAGAACCTAGATGGCTGCAGGATATAGCGTTGGGAAGAAAATTGACCTAGGATGACTATGAGTCTTTATTTAGATCTTGTCAAGGACCTGGCAAATTGTCTCGATAGTGTGCATGAGGTGGCTTAAGGAGCTCTTAAGATGACCCAGGAGCAACCAAAAAAAAAAATACTGTGACATGAAACTCTTTGAAAGAGGGTATGAGCCAGGAGATTTAGTCCTTGTCAGGGATACT
This sequence comes from Hermodice carunculata, assembly GCA_964020975.1. Classification (NCBI taxonomy): domain Eukaryota; kingdom Metazoa; phylum Annelida; class Polychaeta; order Eunicida; family Amphinomidae; genus Hermodice; species Hermodice carunculata. Next base: position 15,683,874 of record OZ026625.1, on the reverse strand, counting down.
AGGCATGTTCCAGGAAAGAGTCCGAAGTTAAAAAATGGGTGGGAGGGACCTTGTCTGGTGGAGCAGCACCATGGTGCAGCCCTTTATTTGGTGCAACTCAAAAGAGGTCGGCGAGTGCTGCACCATGACAGACTCAATAAAAACACTGGCGAGGTCATTCCCAATTAGCTCAGAAGGATGTGGCAAAAGTTGCTGAGGGAGACTGGCCATATTCCCCGAGATCATGATCTGGGGTTGGAAGATGCAAGAAAAGAACCCCACATATGCTGTTAAAAACTGCGGCTGTGGAAAGAAAGGGCTCTTGAAGTGGATACCCTAGAGATCAAGCTCTGACACAGAGAGTCCATGTGCAGAGGGGGGAGACCCTCAAAGAGAGAATGGACTCTATCACTTGTACAAATAGCCCAAGTCGCAAGAGACTTAAAGAAGGGCAGTTTCACGAAGACCAACATGGACTAGAAAAGTCCAGCCCCTCTTGCTGCAGAACAGGTCACGAGAGGGGGGAGGACAGTGAAGGTCGCCAGTTGTTACCGCAAGGTTAATTCACAATAGTGGCAAGTAGCACGTAATACTGACTGAGTTTTGTGTATAACAGAGCATGTTAGACAATTTGAGGTGTAAATATGTTAATATGTATTTTGTTCTTTTTATTGTAGATATGTTTCCCAGTATGTCTAGGACCTGCCAGCTAGCAGAATGGAGAGAGAAGTCGATTAGAACTCTTTATGAGTTTGAAGAGTCGGGGGAGGGGGGGGAGGGGCTTTATCCATGGGAGAAGTATTTTGAGGGCATTTTGTGCTGGTGGCACAGATGTTTGACCCCTCTGTGTTAGCGCAGCTGGGTTGGGGATTCATGCGAGGGCAAGCACTGGCTTTCCAACCATTTTGGCATGCAGTTGAATGTTCCTAGAGAAGGCATGCCTTTGCCTTGGTGGGCAACTGCACTCATTTTTATGGGAAACTCCAGACAAGCATCATCCTTTGGGAGGCTGTAAGATGTATAGAGGAGCAGATGGGCCCAGTGTTCCTAAGTGTTAGAAAGTTGTATGGTTGGGGTGCTTTGTGTGGGGACCACCCTTCATATTAGCAGAGTGCTGCAGTGTTGAAGGGTCCAGCATCAGTCCCTACTGCTGGTTAGAATGTGACCTCATTGCCCAGGCATGGAGTGGTCTAAGCACTGGGATGGGAGCAGGGTCCCCCGCAGGAACTGGTCATGCCTGCAAGTCTAGTGAGCTTGACTGATAATCTTCTGTGGCAGGTGGCTATGTCAGCAGCAATGAGAAACCTCATAGGGGGCCCACTGCCACTGCCACTGCCACACGGGCCACAGTATTGGGTTCCTTTGATTCCAATGTCTGGATTGATGATCAAATTGAGTAGTTGCCTAGGTGTGGGGTTCAGGTGACGAGTGACGGATCAGGTTGGGAGAGGAAATGGAAAAGTAGCTTTTTTACTCCATGAGGGGTTGTGGGGAAGTCAGTGTGGTTATCTAACACAGCTAATACTGCACGTTAGCGGCTCTGCATGCAATTTGGGCAGCGTACACTTGAGGGCATCCCCAGTCAAGTTGGAAGGTCCATTAGTGAGCCAAGACAAAGTTCTGGGTAGTGCATGGAGTATGACCAGTTAGTATCCACGGTCTGGTGGCAAGCCTTGGATAAGCACCTGCCTTGGTTCATGTATCCACATGGAGCTTATGACATCTCCAGGGTCCAGGCTTCTACCCCCTCCCAACTTAAGGGGGCAGTGCCAGAAGGCACACGGTGGGCAGTTTATAAGAATGGAACTGGAGGAATGGAGACATAGTGCATCGACTTTTTTCATAGAGATAACAGGGCTGCTACGGGTTCCTGTGCAGAATTTGCCTAAAGAGGTAGCAAGACTTTGATGGGTCCTGGGGTGAGACCAGGCATACGGACATCATTTAAGCCCATTCAAGCAAGTGGATTTTGTACTACATGACAGGTTTGTGTGCCAAAGTTCTCGGCACCCCAGATCACTCCATGACCTGGTCCACTGGAAGGCTCATTTGCACATTCTGGTAAACATCAAGGAGCAGTTTTGCTTGGTGCAGTTACCTGCCAGCAATTTGGTGCATCCTTGTACCCTGAAGAGGGTGAAATGAACTATATTTCTGCGCATGACTGCCCAGTGGAGTGAGATAACAACGAAAAGAAGGAAGATTAAAATATTTTTGAGAATTGACTCAATGTCACTCTCCTGACGAGACATTGTTTTATATGATTAGCAATGTGCATCCTTCTTTCAGGGATTTGTTGTAAAGAGAGTGATGTGCTTCCCTCTTTTAGAGTTAGTAAAGCAGCCCCCTTCTCATAAGGGTGTTTATGTTGCATGAGCGCATGTGCATGCATTGGCAGTAAATGAGGCACTCGGTGGATTTTTTTGTGAGTGTGTCAGGTTTTTGCATTCCCCTATGTGATAGCTAGGGGTACAATGATATTTCCCTTTCCCCCGCAGGCATATTTTGGTTTTATGGGTCACTTTGGTAGTCCATGCTCCATGTGGGTTCTTTTGCTCACTTGCGAAAATGCAAGGTCGGCGGAGCGGGTTGGTGCAGTGGAATTGAAAATTTAAGTGGTGTACTACATGAAACACTCATTCTCTACCTCCTCTCCTCCCTTTTGCTGTACCCCAGAAGTCAATGAATTACCCACTGGCTGCACGAGAGAAAGAGCACTGGGTTTTGCAGAAGCAGACTTGGATATCTTGAGGTAATGACCTATTACGCTCAATCAGGGGTCAAATTTGTGGTTCAAACAATTTATCTGCTTCTCGTGCAGTCGGATCATATTGCCTGCACCAGGGAGTTGTGCTGGTGGTCTTGAAATCCAGGACTACTACAGTATTGATTTTAATAAAGAATGCAGGCACAAATATTATTGTCTTTTTTAGCAATTGACAATTATTCATCATTTATCGAGACAGCCAGAGTAGTTAATTCTATATTATCGCCCCATTTGACTCCATCTTTTACACGCCAGATTCAAAGTCAGCCCTATATAGCTCTGGTCCTTGGTCTCTTAACCATAAGTGCTGGCTTGTGCTCGACCGCCATTCTACATCAAAATGTGCCGTACAATTTTTTACACCAAATAAAGCCCATAATGAAAGTATGGGCATGGATGGCAATGTTTTGAGCAAATTGCCATGGCAACCAGTTCTGCATAGTACTACTTGCAATATCATTCTGTGGACACAGTGATGACTCCAGCTGAACCACTGTGTACACTGGTGCCAGTGTACATACCTTGATAATATTTACTTGAGCTGAAACTGCAGTGTACATTGTTTTACATATTAAGAACAGTCATGATGTTAAAAATGATGCAACAGAGGCATTGGTGCCCAATGCTATGGGCTTACTGTTCAATCCCTTGGGGGACTGTCTGAGTTGCTAAAGTAAACTTGTCTGCATTAATTGTGTACCAAGGAGACTATTTATAGTCTGAAGCCTCCTTGGTGTGACTCCCCATCACAGTAAGCTGGTGCTGACTGAGAGATGCAATTTAGTGACAACAGCATCTAATGAAACATGAACCAAAGTTTAGCATGTCTTTGTAAAGGGAGATTCAGATCAACTACCAGAAATCACTCAAACACAGATCCAAACTACCTGTAATGACCAACTGTAATAATGAAAGATATTGGTCAGCTAGGGCAGTGGGTACATTGGGGCATGCAGGCAGACGTCCCACAGGCATTATAAAGCTGTTGTATTTCCAGACCCAGCAGTGACAGTTGCACATCAATTAAATGTCTCGAACATTGTTTCATAACCTTTGTAAACACTGCCCAGTTCCAACAAAGATTCGTGGTATTTCATCCACGTTTAGCCTGTACAAACTTGCAACTTAAGTTTGTCTACACCTTTAGTAGGTTATTGCCATGGGTGTCAAGCCCCAGACTTCTCTGACCGGGAGACTTTCATGAAAATTGCATGTACCAGAATTGGCATGGTGATTGACCCAGTTGTGAAATTAAGCACCTGGTTTGGGATAGCAGGGAGTTGGGATAGTCACCATGTTGAAAATAATGCAAATTATGGCTGTTTGAAATTTTAAATGTTGAATACCTTAAAATCTTATAACTAATTCTTAACCAGTCCCTGACATTTACGTATATTTACCAAGATTTAAGACGACAATTGCATATTTAAATTCTTCATGAAAAGAGCTTTTGTTCAAGTACCAACATGCCTATACTCTTAAGTCAGCAGTTCTGGCACTGCCTGGCAAGTCATGCTGCAGCTGCCGCAAGGGCAGCTGCAGCATGACTTGCCAGTGCCAGAACCACTGACCAAGGCCTGTGACCATAGTATGGAATGAGTTAAAGGTAGAGGTGACATTCCAACTTGAATTTGTAGATTTGAATTAAAGGCTCATCTGATGGACCAGAAACAAAAGTTGTATGATTATGATTTATGCTGATAGGTGCATTTGAAAAGTTTAAATGTCTAATATCTTCTGGTATAGGAGCAGAATTTTAGTTTATGCAAATTAGGAAAATACACAAAATTTAAAGCCTTAATTTCACAACTATTATAGAGGTGTCATTCCGACTTCAATTAACAAGATGGTGTCATAGCTGTTTTGTACAAATTATAGGCAAATCCATCAAATTTAATTCTTGAATATTCAACATCAAAATTGTGATAGCTGGGGGTGCCATTCTAACTTCAATTGATTTGGGAGACAGCTGCGTTCAGTGAACAATGAAGTAAAGTTGTGCCAGTTTGATTTGTGCCAATTAGGCAAATACAGAAAATTTGAATCTTGAATAACTTCAGAACTATTATAGATAGAGGAATAATTCCAACTTCAATTTATAGGTTTGTGACACAGCTCAATTCTTTGTCTGTTTTGAACAGTTCAATAAATATTGTTGTTGCAGGAGTTAAATAAATAATGAATAGGCAATGTTGAAAAGTTTTCTTGGCACACAGACTGATTTGATGACAAGCAAATAAATATTTTCTAGTTCTTCAGTGCTACTTTATAAAGAGGTGCAAAGACCAGAACTCTATGATTTGGCCAGAGTAGTGGAATTTGTGGCAGGCTGAAATCCATCAGGCATTAGCCATTACATATATTTTTAAGTCACATATTAAATTATTGCCGTCATAAAATAGAGTGATTTAAATTATTAATTTTGGGCATATTTTGCTTTTCTGGGGGTCGAAAATTGGAAAGTGATGAAAAAAATATTGGATGAGGACATGTGAAAAAAAAATGAAAAGTTTGGTGTTCACCATAAATGTTCTCATTGTCGGCAACCACCGGCGAACTGGATTTCACTGGTTGACGTTTACCGCTGCCCACTCCTGTGCGCGTTCTCTTTCTATAACGGGGTAAATGTGACTATTTTGCCGTTTTACACAGTTTCCGGAAGTGCCCTCATGCGATTCCCACAAAAGCTGTGTGTGAGTTTCAGGCCGTATTGAAACATGTTAAGTCAATAAGTGTGAGTTAGAAGGTTGAAATGTTGCTCGCCTTATAAGTTACGTAATAAGGAACACAGACGCATATGGTTTTACCACAGCCATGAGGATGTGTTAACTTTATTCAAGCAAATAAGAAGGTACTGTTCAATGTTGACACCGTGACTGGCATGATGAGTGGGACGCCTTTTGTGTTACTACATTACATATCATTTATATGTTGTGCACGTTTTACCGATTTGTGCGACGCACAGATCTCGCAGTGCATTAATTTTCATGGATCTACGGTTCGCGCACACATCGATGTATAATAGCGCAACAATCCATGGATGGCGCAGCGCGTTCTTCCGATGGAGATACTAGGTGTATTACTATTACGCAAGCACAGTGTCAGTGCAAATGTGGCCACACGCATAGTAGTATTAGTACAGTATTATCAATACATTATCCAAGATACTTCACAGACCGGTCCAAGTTTGTGGCCACATTTCTGGCCACTGTGGCCAGATGTTAAAAAAAGATATAAACCGAAGTTTCCGCAAGAGTCTGCACCTCCGGTTATTCCATAAGAGTCAAAGACCATATAGAAGCACCCCAGTAGTGATCCAAAAATGCCCAGCACCCCCTCACCCCACTATCTTTAGTATCTGTTCCCTTTATTCCGTTACTGTCCCTTATCAAAACGGCCACAGAAAAGCTGGTGACACTTGGCACGCCACTTAACAGATACAGCTCACTGCAGTGCATGGAAAGGGCAGCAACAACGTGAGCATGATATGTGTCCAACCACTCATCACAAACAAATCAAGAGAACGCGCAGGGCTATCCATCCATGTGTGCGCGAACCGTAGATCCATAGAATGTGTTTTCCAATCTGTGGATCGCGCAAATCGGTAAAACGTGCACAACATATGTATCGTGCGCGTTTTAACAAATTGCAGGATCCACAGATCGCGCAGCGCATTCTATGGATCTACGGTTCAGGCACACATGGATAGATAATGGAACAAACCATGAATGGCGTAGCATGTTCTTCCGATGGGGATAGTGATATTAGTTACTACCAGTCTGTTCACACGATACTATTAGCTACACACTGGTAGACGGGTAATACAGCGAGCATCTCCCACGAAGGGATCTGGTATTACCCGAGGCGCCAGCCTAGGGTAATACCAATTTCCTGAGTGGGAGATGCTCGCAGTATTACCCAGACTACCAGTGTGTAACAAATTTATCCCATTTTTATGTAGTTTCTAACTTACTAGGGATCTTTCCAATCATAATGTGTCTTTTAGTGCCAGAAGAAGGTGCCTGTTCTGCCATTTTGTCGTCTGCGTTCCCCTGTCAGAACCATTTTCACTTTAGCGGCTAGCTGTGGTATTACTACAGTAATACCAACCCCATGTGGGTAATACCATAATTTCAATTAGATGCGGTAGGCATTTCATGGCTATTAACCAATCAGAAGCCTAGAAACTACATAAAAATGGGATAATATTAGTTACACACTGGTAGACTGGGTAATACAGTGAGCATCTCCACAAAGGGAAATGGTATGCAGAGGGTAATACCAGTTCCCTGAGTGGGAGATGTTCGCTGTATTACCCAGTCTACCAGTGTGTAACAAATTTATCCCATTTTTATGTAGTTTCTAACTTACTAGGGATCTTTCCAATCACAATGGAACCCAGCTTCTGTGTTAGGTAATCACGTCTCTTGTGTTTTACGTGACAACGGCAAAGCATATTGCAGGGGTTTAATAGTTTAGTGTCATTTGCCATCTTGTCCCTGAAGAGTCAATGTTATTGACGAAACTGGTCGGGCTACATCCTATGATTCCTGTTATCCATTGCAGCCTTCGCATGGTCTCATTTGCTTAAATTCTAGTTCATTTCAGGTCATGCTAACATAGTTTGAGAACAGGTAAATCAGGATTAAATGTTGCAGGGTGTGCAGCACAGGGCAGATTCCTTATAAAAGTTTTCTAGTCGCCAGTCCTGTGTTTGCCTTGGTAGATTTCTTGGTGGTCAGTGGGCCCTCAGGGGTTAAATTTGAGTCCTCAAACAACAGGCTAGCAGTTTGTGGTTAATACACTTTGCATAGTTATGAACCCTGAGATCCTTTCACCTATTTAACTTTCCTGCCAAGAATCAATAAAATTTTGATAATAACTTCTCAGCCTTGTTTAATCGTGTATTAAATTCCTTAGGACTGGTGACCTTTGTCCCTAAGTCACTCCTCCAAACACACAGCCTTTGCAAATTGACCCATTGTGTTTCCTGGAATTATTGTGTAAACAGTTGCAGAGCCTAGTCTTTGATTAAGTCTGTTTTTTTTCCCATGATCCTAGAAGATTTACCCATGATGCCTGAAAATTCCTTTGAAATTCCATATACCCTGTACTTCCTGTGATTAAGACAAATTAATGGATTTCACTCCAAGAAATTAGGCAATCAGATTGAAACATCAGTCTTGCATTTTTCCATATGTTAAGTCATTGTTTTAGTTAAATTACTACACCAAACGTGACAACTCATGAGAATCTTCCTTTAACAATGAACTAATATATGCAAATTCTGTGACATTTTCAGGCTTATGCAGACTACCTGTACAGCTGGCTAGGTTCCTTGGGAGCTGAGACCTACAAAGTACACACAAGTTTGGTTACCCGCCATGGAGTTCAAACGTAAAGGACAGAAGTTGTCTAAGCCCAGGCACCGACATGTCGAATGCAAATCTGCTGCAAAATGCAGGAAAAATGTTTCCAATGAGGAAAACGCTGACACAGAGTTAGAACAGGCCCCTGCAAACACACCCATGAAAACTTATTTGTCAATGCCTTGTGAAAGCCCCAGTGAACATAAAAACCCATACCTGTTGGGTCATTTGACTAAATTACACGAGTGGCTTATTAAGCACAAAGGTGAATACAGACACTGTTTACAGATCCCAGCCAAGGAACTAGATATTCTGTTGGCAGAGTTTATAATGTCAGTCCGAACAGCATGGGGAAGCCAGTTTGCTCCAATAACTTTGAGGCGGATTGCGAATAACATAACTCATTATCTGGCAGAAAACAGCCACCCACTGGGTGGACAAGCAAAAGAATTTATGTTATTCAGGCAAGTAATGTGCCAAAAGGTCCATGATCTTGAGGAACAGAAAAACTTGATTCATGGGATCACTCATACAACAGGGATTTCCCAGGAAAAAATAATGGAAAAAGCAACTGCATTTATAGAAAAGAAAATTAAACATGCAGGCAAAGAATTTGCAACTACATTGACAACCAGAGCCTCTACCAGTGCCAATCGACAGGCTGCGTGGATACAGTATGTTTTGCGTTACACAATAACTCGGTATTTTGGCGTGCGAAAGACTGAGGAACTCCATACCTTACACTGGGGGGATTTTTACCTTGATGTCAATGACAATGGAATAGAATCATTGAAATCTCTAAAGAGACGTGACAATGGCAAACCTGACCCAAGTTGCTCACCGTTGTGTTTAACAGGCAAAAATGATCGGTGTGCTGTATGCTTATACAGAGAATTTGCCAGCCATCGACCTTCAAGTGCACTTCAGTCTAAGTCTCCTTTCTTCTTGGAGGTAATCCCATATGATCTGTTACAACCAGGTTCTGATGTGTGGTACTACCCAGTGGGTCTGTCTCAAGACTCGCTGAGATTAGGTGCCATGTTGAAGTATGCCTCCTATAGTAATGCATCCACCTCGGACAGGGTACCAGAGAGCATAGGGAAGAAAAGGACTACATCAACTCAGATGCAACAAGAAATATCATAAAAAAAAGAAAAGGGCATAATAAGTTTTGAATATGGAGACATAAGTAACAAACATAATGTACTTTGAAGAAATTCAGTCAGCATCAAATATGTTAGCTAGTTGTAGACAGAACCAAAAAAATGGATATTCATGTGGCGTAGATCAAGCTTCACACATATCAAATTGTGCTAAGTCATACTCTTATCTTTATTTCTTTTCATATATATTTAAAAATATATGTCTCTTAAAGTGCAAAGATGTGGAGAATCTCCCCATAGATATAAATAAAATACTAGAAAAGATTTGCTTCACACCAAATCTGTCTGGGTGCCTTCAAGATGAGAACAGTTTTAAATGCTACACTTTGCCATTGTTCCACATAATCAAAATTTTGTGTGTTAGCCTAATTTGCATAAATTAAAATGCTACAGCTTTGGTTCTAGGTTCATTGAATGTGGCCGTGTCACAACCTTACAAACTTAAGTATCAATCAGCGCTAGAAACTCCCTCCGGGAAGTAGGTGGCCCAAAAATTCATTGCAGCCACCTCTGCATTGTTAACAATAATTGTTCAATCTGAAAAATTTGGGCCACTAGTCATCAGTTTCTTACAAAAAAGCTGGCCCAGCTACTGTTCTGGTGTCTTTTGGCCACCAGGCTGGCATCTTTATTCTAGCACTCTGAATGACACCACTATATAGTTTTGAAGCTATTCAAGATCTTTTGTTTTTTGTTTTTTTAAGATTTCAACACACTTTACAGTGGCCCCCCCCCCCTCTTATAAGGCCCCCCTCTAGAAAGGCCACCTCTACATGCAGCAAGTAGGGCATTTTCATTATATTTTACCCCTCAGGGAAGGGCACCCCTCTTATAAGGCCACATTTCTAGTGCATTTAGGGTGGCCTTATGAGAGGGGGACCACTGTATTGACAAGTGATATGCTGCCATGATTTTACATGATTACTGCAACCACATGCCATGCATGCTGTTAACAAATTAGAAGATAATTAATCTGTTTCATTTTTTGCCCTAATTTTTTTTTGTCATTCACATATGTTGAGCACTTGGAAAGAAATGTACTTTGCTCTTTTCTTTCAGAATATTTAAATGAGTCTGGTAGACATTGCCTTCAAGTTTTGGTTTTCATTTAAGCATCCACAGAACAAAAGGGGATGCTTTATAAAAGAAAATATTTTACAGGTTCACAACAGTGGGGATTTTAACACAGCATCAAAATTTTTCAACCATTTTTCATTCTACTTAGAATTTTGACATACATTTGTGTAACCAAATTGTATATTTAATATTTTTTAACAAACATTTCTTTGTATTCAATATTGTTATTCAAACATGAAACCCAATCTGAATAAATACTTCTTGCAATAATAGAGATGATGATGTTATGAAATTGGCAAGTTTCAGTGTACTGACTAAAACCAAGAAGTATAACATGTTTCCGTTTGACTTCAAAGTTAAAGATTTTTGAAAAAAGAGACCACACTACTTCACTTTTCATACATAAAGTTAAGATATATTCTGCCATTTCCTCTCTTTACAATATGACGGTATTTGGAAATATTCTTATTCCATTTACTTAAGAGTTTACCACACACAATTAAGTTATTCAATAATTTGCAATTAAATTCTTTTAACTTTCAACAGTTCATTGTGATAAATTTTTGATCATATATATTATACCATTCAATAATGAAATCATGTAAGTAAAATTTATTATTCCAGTATTGCTGAACATAAGGCTTTTTAAACTTTTTAATCATATCTTGAAAAACCTTTACGACTTTCATCTGTAAGATGAGCATTAGGCACTCGATCATAGTCTTGTAAACAACAATTAAAACCTACGATCATGATGCCATATCATTCATTTAGGGCTAGGCACTTCCTGCTTTAAAGAAATATTTTTTTCTGCTTTTAATTTTCCTGAATTCTGCTTTATTCATAACTGAATTGAATGGCGACCTAGAATGTTCTGGAAATGATGAACTGGAAGTGCTGAACTGAATGGCGACCTGGAATGTTCTGGAAATGATAAACTGGAAGTGCTGAATTGAATGGCGACCTAGAATGTTCTGGAAATGATGAATTGGAAGTGCTTAAGTAGTGCCAAAATGCAGACAAAAAAATAACTACGGCCAGAAAACAAACATCAGAATTACCAATGATGATATTGCCAACATAAAAGGAGTAAAATCGTTAAACATTCATTGTTTTTTACTGATATTTAATATTTTTCAGACAAAAGGTAATTCCATGATAAAAGTGATGATCCCGCAATTCTGCCTGCTTTACCGCTAAAGAGGGAAATGCATGGCGGTATTCATTGCATGTTCTTTTACCCATCTGACAGTCCTACTGTAAAAATATTCCTTTTTTTTTCGTTATTTAGAGCATAAACAGATGGTAAAGTAAAGATTTGACTCAACAACTCAACATTCATCAGCATTCATCTACCATCTAAACTTTTAAGTACATTCATAATTTGTAATTTAAATTTTTCTGCAAACTACTGTGACTGGAGTCAGAAACAGTGTGGAATAATTTTCCTTACCACGCAGCACTTACAAAATATATTACTTTATTAGTGCAGTATGTTTCTTGCAGAAATATTATGTTGATTTTCTTTGATTCTAACCACAACATTTTTTTTTGTCTTTTATGATGAACATTCAAACCAAGAACATTTAAAGTTAGAAAAGACAAATTATGCATGTTGATGTAGATTTCACATCTTTAAAGAGTTCAAAAGAGTCCAGAAGTCTATAGGATCACTGATTTAAGTTGACGTAGAAAGATGGCAGACAAGAAAAAACAATCCATAATTCCATCTTTCAAAAGCATGTTCATTGTCATACTGTTTCAGTGATGATATAAGTAACATGGCTGTTTACTGTGTTGTCATCCAGTTCACTCTCATCATCAGATGTATTCTCCTCTTTTTGGGACATTGAACATAGTTTCATTTGGGCACCAGCATTTGTCTTTCTGTCCTTCTTGTTTTGTTTCAGTCCAAAGCCTTCCTTTACTTTCATCTTCACGTTGGCCATCAGTATACCCACTCTATTTTGACCAGGCCACATATTAACTTTAGTGTGTTCTGCTGCTGACTTGTTTAAGCCACAGCCCTAGTATAGATCATATGTTGTCTCAACTAGTATGTCATTTGTTTCAGATTCGAGGAGTATGTTCCTGAAATCAGGTACTTGTTTTGCTTTCTGTTTTAAGATGGACACCATGGTTTCTTCATCTTCTTCAGTCCACCTCTTTGTTTTTGCCAAATGCTCTTTCAGCAATGCGTTCCGCTGGAAGTGTAGTAGCAGCATCCAACATCTGTTTGGCTATATCAGGCCTTCCTTCTTGTGCTGTCTGGTAATATCTAAGAGCATGTTTAACAGATTTAATTTCAACATTGAGAACCTTGATTTCTGTGTTGTAAAAATTAGATAGCACATCCTGAGTACCAGAGAAGGCTGTGATGTTGTTATTTTGTATATAACTAGCACAGGCTTGATAAGATCTCAATTTTGTGTATTTGCTTGATTTGCATAAATTAAAAGCCTTCAACTCTGGTTCATGGTTCATTGGATGCGGTTATGTCACAAACCTGCAAATTGAAGTTGGAATGGTACCTGTATGTATAGTGAGGAAAAAGGTCAAAAGATGGAGTCAACACTGATAACTGGGACTATATATAGATCCAAAAGGGGGATGGGGACAGCAGAGCAGCAAAAGTTAAGACAAGATATAAAAGATCCCATACAACATACATAGGTTAATGAGACGAAAAATGATTAAATTGATTCATTTATTCCTGACCAGTTTCTGTGTAAAGTTGCCTTCTTCAGGGGAACCTCAATGAAGTTACAATATGTACATTTGTGTTTTGTTGTGTTCTATAATCTATGAAAGATTGTTGTACCAAGAGAATGGTCCATAACATGGTGGTTCTTTTTATACGCTGGAGTGTGCAGAGGCCAACTGGGCCAAGATTTGTCCAAAGCTGGTTGTAGGCTGGACCCATGGTCCATGGCCCACAATTATAACTTAACGATTTTGTGTGTGTATATGTATATATAAAGTGGAACCTCTCTTGAGAGACCCCTCTAATGAGAGAAGGCATATCTTTTTAAGACCACTCTCTCAGAACACAGCGCTATCTTTTCCATGTTGTGCCTCTAATGAAAGACCCCCTGTTTTGAGAGACCACATTTTGACCCGCCATAAGGGCAGTCTCTCAAAAGAGGTACCACTGTATATATATGCCAAAACAGGTCCCTGAATAGCCAAAATCTTTGGAATAAGGTCTTAAAGTGAAGTCGGTAGTCCTTCGATGGTTTCTATAATGTATAAAATGAGGTCCCATGTTGTCCCATTTAGGGTAGTGACATATATATATATATATAATTGTGACATACTTCTGCTATATAGTTTCATTGTGATTACATTTACATACCAGCAAGGGTCTGTATGGCTGCATGATGTTTAGAGTCTCAGGCAGTTGTAAATAAACATAGAAGTGCATTATCTCTTATGACGAAAATCCAGAGTCAGGTTAAAGATGACATCTCCGGTTCATTAGTATGTAATGCTATGTATAATAGTTTTGCAGCTATTGTTGCATTTTTCCTGAGGGATTGTCTCAAGTGTGGTAGATAACCCGAAAGTTGATTCTTCCTGAAAATGGCAACACATTCCAAGAGAGTATATATAGATTTATTTCAGTGGAGAGGGATCACATATATGTTCTGCCATATAAACACTGGGTGCTCAACTTCAGTTTTACCAAGCCTGATATACTTCACAGGGACTCACAGTAACTCCATATTATGTAAATGTATATTTTAGTTACATAACATTACCTCTCCACCTTCATTTGCCTTGACCTCTGCGTCTGGGTCGAACGCCTTAATAAATTGAGGATTCAGGAGAGGACAAATGGCTACTCTTTGAGCAGGCATTCAGGAAGTCATATCATGTGAGGCGTAGGCAGCAGGTCACAGCTGCCTAAGGCTGAACTGAAATGACTGACTCTATTGAGTCCTCACCAATGACTCCTCATGAGAAAAAGTTTAGACTTACTTCCGTTCCAGAATCTGTCTTTACCTGCATTGGCCACTACTGCTGTCTCTTGGCACCAATGCTCAGGAGTTCTCTGAAGTCCCTCTAGACCCCTCCTGCCTGCAGGCTTCTCAGTCGATGGCAGCTGAGGTCCCAGATAGCAGCCTCCAGGAGATCCAGCATGATCCCTCCCACCAGCTGACACCTTTGTCAGTGGCTTCCGAGATCTGTATCTGTGTGCCACAGATCTCCATTACCTCTTCTGTCTTGCAATTGTGGGCCAAACAGGTGGAGGCAGTGTCTGTGGCTGCAATGACTTCCTCAGAAGACCTTGTCACCCCACAAACAGACATGGTGACGGATCCCCTGCTGTCACAGCCAGCTGCTCCATCAACCGCGGACAAGTTGTTATTCAATGAGGCCTTGGGCATTATCGCTGCCCTCACGAGTCCAGAGTATTCAAACCTGGACTCATCGAAAAAGCTCTTATGCAGAGCTGGTTGGTGACGGAGCCATGGTCCCACCAATGGAAGAGAGTGGTGGTGCTGTTACACTGTCCTGCCGGGGCTGGTCTCTGGAGGACACCTGGCGACACACTCACATACCTTTTTTGCCCTTTGTAGCTGAGTTTTATGACCAGCTCACTGCCCAGACTCGTGGCACACAGGTTCCTGTGGAGTCTCCTACATCTGGCCATGGGAGATAGGGGAGACTCCTCCCTATGCCAGACTTCCAGGGGAAATGGTACTCTGCACCTGAGCAGATCTTCCCATCAGGTCCACTGCTGGTGGCTTTAGACTGGCAGGAGTTTGATACTCAGCAGCGGAGATCCATTTCGACGTCTGCAGAGGCTTTCATATGGAAGCCAGGGGATCTGTCCTTATTGCGCCATATTTTTACATGTCATTAGTCAATTGGGCTCTCTTCTTGATGACCTCAAGGGCTCCATACAGATCACAGAGGTGGTGTGAAACTGGTTAGAGTAGGTGACACTCCTCGCAACTTCATTTCACGAAAGCTGTTGATCGCCAGGTGCAGACTGCTTGCACACTGGAGGCAAACCGTCATTTGTTGCCGAAGGACACTTACCTCAAGTGTCCAAAGCTGCCTGACCCTCTGTATGGTGGAGCCCACACATCGCCACTCTTCTCTTGAACTCTGTTCGAAGGGGAAATGGCAGAGGTTGTCCACCGGGCATTGGACCTTTGGGCCCACTCGGTTAACCAAGCCTATTCCAAGGCAGTGACCAAATCATGAGAATGAAAAACTGTTGGTTTATGTCTCAACTGTCCCAGATCCCCAGGCCCTTGCTGTGGATGCTCAAACCATAGACTGGAGCAACCTGTGGGCCATGCCTTTTCACCTTGACAGATCCTTCTGAGGGTACTGCACAAGGTTCAGTCCCATGATTGCAATCTGATCCTTGTCGCCCCCTGGGGGCCCCAGAGCAACTGTTTGGTAGACTGAGCATCCAGCCTCCACTATGATTACTGGCAGGGCCTGAGCTTCTGGTGAAACCACAGACGAGTGTGTACCACAGGAACCCTGAAGTGCTCAACCTCCACATTTGGTGGTTATCTTACAGCACATCTGTGACAGTGGCTTCGCAGAATCGATCTCAGAATTGCTAGAGGAGGGTTTCGATCTGCTCTGTCTACTCGGCTCGTTGCAAGGCGTTTTCTGACGGGTGTGACAGTTGTGAAATTCACCCCTGGTCATGAGAGTTTCAGTCATCGCTGACTTTCTGGTGTAATAGTGGGAAGTTTTAGGCTAGAGCTCAAGAACAGTGGAGAGTTTCGGATCAGCCATCTCCTAAACCCTTGAAAACGTCCTGGACATTCGCATCGGGAGCGATCGTTATCTGTCTGTGCTCATGGTGTCCTTCTACACTGACAGACCTGCGACGTGACAGGTCTTGTCTCAGTGGAACCTACCAATTGTTTTAGTCATGTTGACTCTTGGCCATTTGAGTGCCTTGAGGACCTCAAGCAGGTTTCCCTCAAGTACTGGAAGGGGAAATTTGTTTTCAATCACCACTCGCATTGGGGGCTAGAAGAAGCGAGATTCCCACTCTGGCTTGTGACCAACTCCAATGGTCACCTGACCACTCCCAGGTGACCTTTCTTCAATTAATCATGCTCCATTAATTTTTGGATTTTCTATGAAGTTTTTTGTTCTTTTTTTGGGGAGGGGGGCTAATCTAAAAATATGTTCTTCTACAAAACCACTCACCCACTTGCTTTAATATCACACAGGATTGTGTGCCACCTGATGGCCAGTCAAGATATGGCAGTTGCCTTGCATTCGGAATTCCGAAGCTCAGTCCACAGCACCTATAACCAGCGCTCAATGTTCGGGGTTTTGTCAAAATGGAAACAAATGGATAAAGATTCCTTTTAGAATGGAGGCATGCACATTATTGTATTTTTAACTCAGCTGACTGACAAGTCAGCTGAGCTTATAGGATGGTCCTTTGTCAATTGTCGGTCCATCGGTCCACAATCTGCATTTCCGTCTGCTCTAAACCATCAACCAGATTCACTTCAAACTTGCTTGGCATGTACCTTGCGTTAGTCTCAACCAAGTTTGTTCAAATGATCATGCATTAATTATTTATTGGATTTTTTAATGGATTTTTTTGCTCTTTCTTGGGGCAAATCTTAAAAAAATCTTCTACACCGAAACGGCTCACCCAATTGCATTGATATGATATATATATATATATATATATATATATATATATATATATATATATATATATATACATATATATATATATATACATATACATATATATATACATATATATACACACACACACACACATATATATATATATATATATATATATATATATATATATATTGTGTTCGGAACGAGTGGGACTCGAACCTGCCACCTTTGGCACCAGTCGCCTAGCTGAAATGGGAAACACACATATCCACTCGACCAAATCCCCATTCTTGAAAAAAGAATGGTTCAATAGAGGTAGTTATGTGCGAATGCCATATCAAAACACGGTTATGCAGTATAATTACTGAGTCGGCATTTATTTCCAGAATCGGGGACTTTTTGCCCCTTCCGGTGACTCCGCATGCGCTCATTGAAACTTATTTTGCCTAACTGTATGTTCTTTCACTTTAGTCTGTTTTATTTGACCAGATCGCCTGTTTCAATTAGCAGCCGTACCTGCTCTCTTTTGTTGTCTGTTTTATTCAAAAATGGATTGTTTTAGTTCTCATATGTATCTATTTGGTGGTTTTTGTCTCTTTTGTTTAAAATTATTCTGTTTTAAACAGAAATTTGTGTTTTGTTTTGTTTTTGTGTGTATTATTTATTATTGTTCTGTTTTAAATGAGAAACATCTGTCGTTTTATTTTTGTCAGTTTTATTTATTTGTTCTGTTTAAAGTGAGAAATATTTCTTTTATTGTCTATTTTATTTATAATTATTCTGCTTTAAATGAGATATATCAGCTTTGTTTTATTTTTGTCTGTTTTATTTGTAATTATTCTGTTTTATATGAGAAAGGTATCTGTTTTGTTTTATTTTTCTGTCTTTTATTTAAAATTATTCTGTTTCGAATGAGAAATGTCTGTTTTGGTTTATTTTATCCCCGTTTTATTTATAATTTTTCTGTTTTAAATGAGAAATGTATCTGTTTTGCTTATTTTTCTGTCTGTTTTAAATGAAAAATGTATTTTTTGCGGTCCTGGCTTGCCATAGTCCAGTCATATAGTAAAGATAAGCCTAAACACTATATTACTAATGTAAGCAAACTTAGGGGGCAACAACATTTTACAGTAATAAGTATTGGAGCAATAACGGTGACACAATGTGAAAAGCATAGCACAATCAATGAAGTGCAGCGGCCGATAGAATGAGAACGTAAGATTCTTACGTATTGCTTAAATTGTTAAAAATGGCAACAAAAAATTATATAGAAATGAATGATAATTTTGGGATATCCATTAAGAATATGAGGATAATATGTCGCTTACTGATTTCCTCATCAAAATTAAATTTCATACAGCTTCCTCAAACCAAAAGTGTTTCAATTTTATTGATATACATAGATATATTCATATGTGGTCGGTACACATAATATACCGGGCATAATATACCTGTATCATGCATTTTGTGAGGAACACAAGTTTCCAATCTTTGCAACAACAACAACAACAAAATAATACTGCTACTCATTATTAATAAGAGGTATCAGAGTGTATTCCATGTAATATAAAAATGTCAACATAGTGAAAGTTTGTGGATTAACACACATACAAGGTCACGTGGTAATAAACGACTGATAATATTAAATTTGTTTATAGAATTGTGTATTGATGATAGTTTGAAGAGTTTGGTATTTCGTTACAAACACAAAATATCTATCATGAATAAGGGAAAGATGGACGGAGGGGGAGTTCTGCCTTTCATCTGTGTGCACACAAGGAATTGCGACAATCACAACGACTAAAAAGAATGTTATTTCTAAACTTGGAACAATGGGAAATGATTCAATGGATTATCACCTCCAGACGCATCACTATTCCTCGCAGGTTTCATTTAAACAAGTATAAGTAGAGATCAAAGGTAAATGAACTGAACTATCTCTTAAAAGCGATATGATTCCTCCCCCACGTTGGGGTGCACTGGAGGAGCATTGGTTTAAACATATTTTATTCAAGAAGAGCAGAGCCCTATATGAATCCCTCTTGCAAGAGAAGACACAAGCACAGGACAGACGTAACGCATTCCAGCTGCGCCGCCACACGTTGAGTTAAGGAGCACTCCGGGTGTGGTGATGCAGGGGCAAAACAAGAAGATGGACTCCACTAGAACACAAACAGAGGGGGCTTGTAGAAGCTATCAACATATTTGTCATGTTAGCGATTCAACTTCGAAACGTTTACTTTTTTGCATAAACTCTTGCACACAGAGTAATATAAAAAATATTATCTTCGAGACTGCGGTGACAATCACCGAACAAATTTGAAGGATGCGTGAACTGAATTAACAGACGTATGAAGATTGTTGCGTACAATAACATATCGAGGGCAAGTAAGGTAGTAATGCCCTACACTTTCGGCAGCAGCACCACACGAACATGTTGGTGACTCTTTAACACTAATTTGGAACAGATGGCTATTCAATTGGCCCTGGCCCATGCGTAGTCTGGAATGTAAGACAGATAGATATCTCTTGCCTACATTAAGAAGTTCGGGATATTTCAATGAGCATTTTGATAGAGTAGAAATTCTCCTTTGGAACTGGCATAAAATCGGTAAATTTCTCACTTCAAGCGGAAGAAGATTCAACGATTTGATAGTAGAAGGGAAAAAGATTTTTAAAACAATATCAATTCTGATTGGAGTTAGAGGTAAGTCAGAACGTCTATTGGTGTCAGATTGGCTCCTGGTATCG
Source organism: Hermodice carunculata (assembly GCA_964020975.1). Lineage (NCBI taxonomy): Eukaryota > Metazoa > Annelida > Polychaeta > Eunicida > Amphinomidae > Hermodice > Hermodice carunculata. Next base: position 15,664,135 of record OZ026625.1, on the reverse strand, counting down.
TAGAGGTAATTTTCATCCGGTGCTGGAACATTGGGGAAAGCGGTATACAAATAACTAGGAGTTAACTTGTGGACTATCTTATACATCATAGAAAGTTTCGAGATCTCTCTCCGTTTGAAGAGAGTTTCCCAACCCGTTTCTTCATATAACTTGACACTGGGAGTAGTTCGCAAAGCTCCTGTAACTACGCGGGACGCAGCCAATTGTTAATCTTCTAGGATCTTTTCGTCAGCCTGAGCACACTGCCATATTCCGAAATGGGACGAAAAGTAAATAACTTGTAATGTGACGCGCGATAAAGACGAAACTGAAGAGACTTCATCATGTTTATCTTTTTGGAAGCTTTGACGACAATTTCTTTAATATGGGCATTCCATTTTAAATCGGAATTCAAGGTAACACCTAAATGTTTGTGTTCGCGTACATTTTCTAGCTGATGACCTTGGAAAACAAGCGGTGGATGGTCAGAAATATGTCTTTTAAGAGAGACAAGAATAGTGTCTGTTTTTAAGGCAATGAAGGGAATTAGCTACTCTTTGGGCCAATCGTCCAAAGAGGCAAGATCTTGATTAAGAACAATATCTGTACGGGCTGCGTCATCAAAAGCAAGGAAAAGGGATGTGTCGTCCACAAAAAGTTTAAACATTAAAATTTACAACATTAACTATATCATTAATGTATGTAAAAACAAGAGAGGATCTAGAACTGAGCCTTGGGGGACGCCGGCAGTAATGGTGCCCCAGCTAGAGGAATTGCCATTGATAACGCCACATTGTTTGCGGTTTTGAAGGTAATCTTCAAACCACGGTAGTAAATTTCCCACAACACCACTTTTTTTCTAACTTATGAAGGCGACCTTTATGCCCCACTTTATCGAATGCCTTGCTGATGTCGAGGAATATCATTCTTACTTCTTTCTGATCGCCTGCCAAACATAACTCATGGTAAAGGGAAAGTAACTGGTTAATAGTAGAATCACCAGGCATAAAACCAGATTGGTTGGCAGATATTTATAACCATACTGTGTCGGAAAAAATTGAACACATACATGTTTGAATACTACTCTTTCCACCACTTTTCCGGTACGTTTTTCACAGTGTAGTGAAGAAAAATTTCATGGAAGATCATCAGGGCGAATGCGGACTTCTTTATTTGGAATGTACTCTTTGGCGGCGGATAGAAAACATTCAGTCCAAGAAATACAACACTGGTTTAGGATAATGTTAGCCGACACTACACTGTGATCACAATTAGCAATTGGTGGTAATACACAAGGTTGGTGAATATATCTAGGGATGCTAGAAATGATTTGATCAAGGCAACTCGATGTATTAGTAGTTATGCGAGTGGTTTCTTGAATATGGGGCATAAAGAAATTTGTTGAACAAAAATAATCATGTTTTCTGCCGGGTGCTGTTGTAAAATCAGCATCACGATAACCTGTTATAACGATGTTATGGATACCGACAGTTTTTGCATGGTCAAGATTGGACTGTAAATTGCCCCAAAATAACACCGGGCAATCAGCTAGGGGGCCCGTAAATAACTCCAAATAAGAATGTGTTATTATGTAACTTAATTTCAGCCCATACTAATTGAAGGTCAGCGCTTTCAAGGTCGTGATGTCTAGTAACTAAGAGTTGAAATTGAGACGTACACACCTACACCCCCTCCCCTCCCATTTGTTTGGTCTCTTCGCATGATAGTATGGAAACCGGGTAGGGTAAGATCGTCATCTAGGATATTATCAGACAGAAACGTTTCAAAGAGAACTATAACATCAAAATCCTGGGCAATATCTGCACGAATACACCTTAACGTGTCTTGTGACAAGCTCCGAATATTAATATGACATAGGCTAATATCATGGTAATCATTATTAGGTCCAGGATTTTAATGGATATCGCCTGCTAATAAGATCAGAGAAGGGGCAATAATAAGTAGGTAAACATCCATATTCAAACGTTTCCTGGATGTTATAGAATTGCATACATATGTTGAAAGTAGCCTTTGCCTATCGTGAGGACAAAATGTGTTATTGAAATTACCGACAAGCCAAACGTAGAATATAAAGTATAACAAATGGATCTCAAAGTAAGAGAAAAACACACAGAATATTTGTGTTCTGGGATAGCTGTGCACAAGTGATGCAGATACATTTGAAAAATTGGACTGGGCACTTGCATCCTAAAAATGCTCGTAAGTATACAATGCATTAAATTGCATATGTGAACCGTAGTAGATATGTACCTATATCATAGATGATTAAAGCAAGCATGATAAATTATAATAGTAAAAATACGTGACCAATTTGCCAAAATTATAGGCCTATTTCACTCCTCTGTAATGTCACTAAAGTACTTGAGCGTCTAGTTTATAACATTTTCTTTGAGTATCTAACCTGTAACAATTTACTTTCTGCTAAAAACTCTGGCTTTAAGAAAAACGATTCCACTATATATCAACTTGTTACCATACTTCATACTATTTACCGTGGCCTTCAGTTGGGCCATGAGGCCCGTATGGTTTTCCTGGACATATCCAAGGCCTTTGACATAGTCTGGCACGCTGGTCTACTTTTCAAACTGAAACAATTGGGGTTTGAAGATCCTGTGTTACTCTTTATCGAAAGCTATCTCTCAAACCGACTTCAACGTGTTACTATCGGGGGACAGACCTCACCTTGGCTCCCTATAGAGGCTGGAGTGCCACAAGGCTCCATCCTTGGTCCCCTACTTTTCCTCGTTTACATTAACGACATCACTGTCAACATCACCTGTGACATCCGTTTATTAGCGGATGATACCAGTATTCTTGAAATTGTCCACGAACCAATGGCCACAGCTGAAAGCCTTTATTCTAATCTTATACAAATTCATCGTTTGGGGCAAGCTCTGGCGGATGACATTTAATGCTATAAAATCCATCTCAATGACCTTCTCAGCTAAACGACATAACCCAGATCATCCCCCCCCTACTTCTTGGAAACACACCGTTACCTGAGGCTACTCTACATACACATTTTGGAGTAACACTCTCTAGTAATTTGTCATGGCACCAGCAGATAACACGCATTGTTCATAAAGCCAGCCAACGGCTTGCTCTCTTACGCAGACTCAAATATAAACTCTCCCGCCAGACACTCATACGGTTGTATAGTACAATGATTCGTCCTATCCTCGAATATGGGTGTGTCCTGTTTGACAATTGCACTGAAAACCTGTCACAATCTATAGAAGCTGTGCAGTATGAGGCAGCCAGGATCTGCCTTAATTGGCGCAACTAGATACACTCCACGTGTCTTACTTCTCGAAGAGCTTGAATAGCAAACTCTGGCAAATCGGAGGAAATACTTTAAACTTATTCTTTTCTTTAAAATGTATAACAGGTTGACTCCACAATACCTACATGATCTTGTTCCTCGTGACGTTGCATTCACTACTGGGCGTCTATTGAGAAATCGTACTGAATTACGCCAAATTAGGTTCACCACCAATCGCTTCGGCGATTCATTTCTCCCGTCTGCTATCAAATTATGGAATAACCTCCCGGTTGATGCTCGTCTCACCAATTCCCTGCCGCAGTTTAAATCTTAATTAAATCTTTTACTCTTAAGTGTTGACAAAAAGCCCACATACTTTAAATGTGGATGTCGTTTCCTAAACATATGCCACACGCAGTTACGTCTTAACTTCTCTGTTTTAAATGCCCATCTATATCATGTCAATATCCTTCCAGCCTCAACGTGTGCATGCTCTCATCTACTGACGATACGAAACATTACCTTTTGTTCTGCCCCAAGTTCACTGTGCAAAGGGTCCGTCTACTGAACACTGTGTGCCACTTACTCGCCCCAGGTGTAAATCCGACTCTAATAATTCAGTGCTCTAGTGACATTTTACTAAGTATTCTCTTGAAAGGTAGTGTAGATTTGCCAGACACTGATAATGTATTCATCTTTGAGGCTGTTCAGACAGTCTTATCAGAATCTAGACGTTTTATTTACTAATTTAGTATATGATCTAATTATAAGTCTCCATTATTTGGCATCAATTGTATTATTCGTGTACAAGCCGTGAATTTAGTCTTCTGTTCTCGTCCAGTGTGTATTGTAAATATTTCTGTGCGTCCTCTTACATGTATGTACTGGAGAGCCTCCAGATTAGTCTTTGTGTACTATTAGGCAATCCAGAGAAAATAAATATGTTTATAACAATAATAACTCTACCGCATAAATCATACACATCTAGGAATCACCATGTGTCATGACCTTTCGTGGCATGCCCATGTCACACGTATTTGTAATAAAGCTAGCCAAAGAATTTCATTACTCAGAAGGTTTAAGTACACACTATCTCGCAAATCTCTGGTCAAACTTTACTGTTCAATGATCCGCCCCATACTTGAGTACGGTTGTGTATTATTCGACAACTGTGGTAAGGTACTGTCTAATAGCATTGAATCGATTCAATATAATACTGCCAAGATATGCACTGGTGCCTTGAAACACACGTCTCATATTAACTTACCACCAGGGCTAGGGTGGTCAACCCTTGCAGACAGACGTAAGTACTTTAAACTTGTCCTCTTTTATAAAATGCACCACAACTTGACCCCTTTATACCTCTCTAATCTAGTTCCCCCTCTCCCTGCTGGTCGCCCCTTACACCACTCAAAGTCTATCCGCTCCATTAGATGTAGAATATCGCGCTTTGAGAACTCATTTCTTCCAGATGCCATAAAACAGCGGAATAACCTTCCATCTGACATCAGGGATTCGGTTTCCCTACAAATATTTAAGTCCAAACTGAAAACTACTCTTCTGGCCCCTGATAACGTTCCCGACCTCCACCTTCATGGTGATAGATTCGCCAACATCTGCCTCCCTCAGTTACGTCTGGGATACTCTAAACTAAACTCTGACCTGTACAAAGTTAATTAACATACTTCCAGACCCATCTTGTGCCTGTTCCCATTCCACTGGAGATACAAAGCACTTTCTTCTTTTCTGCCCAAATTTCACTGTTCAGAGACACATTTTGTTCCACACTGTTATCCGTATAATTGCCCCAGGGGTCAACCCTAATCTTATTCATTTTGTTAGAGATAGACTAGTTGAGATATTCCTCTATGGTAGCAATGAGCTGTCAAATTGCCAAAATATTCAAATATGTGACGTGTTTCATAAGTTCATTATTGATACTAGACGGTTCTTTGACTGAACCTTCTATGACTTCAATGATAATTTGTATAACGTATCATGCATTTTCCTGGAGGAAATCATTGTTTGAAATCTTGTCTAATATTGTATCCCCTGCGTAATTAGTTTGGTTTTGACAACCTTTATGGATGGTATGCTGATATCCTACTCTGGTAACTTTTGTATTGTTCTGTTTGTTTTGTATATACTTCTGTGCGTCTCCATGTTCTGGAGAACCCATTATGTTAGTCAACTAGTTGTACTATAGGGCTATCCAGATGAATGAATGAATGAATCTTTATTGATTGCGCTGTTACATGAAATAAATATGTTTAAACTAAACTAAACAGCATACGGTCCGATAGGCAACCTGGTGAAATGTATATATACTGAAAAATCATTCAAGATAAATACAAAAAGCCTATGCCCATGTACGCAAAAACAGCACCCGCGCAAAATAGCGTAAAATACAGGTAACAGCTTTGGGCCATATAATGGCACACAACCTAGTGGGCTGCCAGGAAAGTGACTTGGATAGGTGTTAGATTATCAACCATACAGGCACACACACACACACACACACACACACACACACACACACACACACACACATATATATATATATATACATACATACATATATATATATATATATATATATATATATATATATATATATATATATGTAAACTTTGTGTCATAGAGGAGTATGACTTCGCTGCCAGAACTAACTGAAGTGATCGCTGAATTTCTTAAAGTAGCACGAGACCAAAATATGAATATGTGGCAAAAAGAAGCTGACAATATATTAACAAATGACCAAAAAATAATATTGTGTGTTGCAATTCTTAACATAAAGGCTGCAAACATAATGATCCCTTCGAGTAAGCGTGAAAATAAACATGAGGTGTATACATAAGAAGGGAAGCATTATTATGAAGCCATATTTTATTAAGCTGTTTTTTCTTCATTTATGATCACGCTTTTGCATTATTATTATTATGATTATTATTATGATTATTATTATTATTATTATTATTATTATTATTATTATTATTCTTGTTATTGTTGTTGTTGTTATTGTTATTATTATTATTATTATTATTATTATTATTATTATTATTATTATTATTATTATTATTATTGCTGCCATATGCATGACTTTATTTGATTTTGTCTATTAATCTATTCAAATTTAAGAGACCATTCGTCTGTGTTGTTTTTTCTCCTAAATTTTTCTTTTATGTTTTTAATTTTTCATGATGTACGATATGACTCCTTCTCTACGTTGGGGCCCACTGGGTAAGCATCATAATGATGCCTAATTTAGGTGTATTTATTGTAATACTTGGCGGAGAGAATCGTTTTTTGTTTTCAGGTAACTCAGTTTTGGGTGCAAAATACTCCAGTACTAGTTAGGTCTGTGGCATGCAGGAGTAAAACAACATTATCGGTAAAAATTTTACTTCTTACTACGCCAAACGGGTTTCTATAAGCGTAAAAATTGCAAATTTGTCAAGGGAAAAGGTAATCATATCAGCACAGAAGCAAAAATTTACTGGGATGATATGCATTTTGATGTGTATACCTGGAGACGATCTTTCGGGAAACAGCGCCTGTGGTGAAGGTCACGAGAACGTAAATAGTACGGCACTCAAACAATGTCGCTTTGTTCCAAATTCTGAGTTATAACTAAAGGGGTACTCTGATAATTTATAATTTTTGGGTTACTTTATAAAGCAAATGTCGACCCACATAAAAAAACACAAACTTTTTTCCCAACTGGATAAGCAGATATCAAGTTTTCGTAGATATGTAAATGAGGGGTTGTGATGTCACCTGGACTAACTGTTACAGCTAATGCAATGACGGCTGAATGGAATTGATTAAAACAAGGAAGCCTGACCAAGTACACATATTCCACTTTTACTACTGATGAGGCATTGTGTATTGAAAAAAAATCGAATTTACTAAACAGATATACCTTTCTCATCTAATGAGGATTAATAAGGAAAGAATGCAGAAATCAATACCAACAAGCTAACAGCTCCTGTGGTTGTGTATTCAATTACTGAAGCACGCCTCAACTAATATACCACACTGATAAGATCAAAGAGGGTGATTAACAGAGAACACAAGTCATTATGATATGCCTGCTAATGTTGTGTATATCAGGTTGGTGCCCCTTCAAGGCTTGTATATTATATATGGAGGGCAGCCCAGGTGACACCACACATCAGAACACCTACTGCAAATATCAAATAACTCTAACTAAATGCCTGTTTGAGAAAAAATGTTGAAAATTTGTCAAATGAACACATAAATGGCCATTAATGACAAAAAAAGTAAAATCTATCATGCTATTCCACCTAAAAGTGTGTTTGTCAACACACTCTTCTGTTTTTCCTCAAGTTCCGTATTATTTTCTTCTTTCTCTTTTACCAGTGAATTTGTCCAACACTTTTCTCTGACAGTATTATACACATACTCCAAACTTGGTATGATTGTACCTCCATACATGGAGTTTGGCCTTTTTATGCAGAGGAATGAAGATGTTTAAAATTATTCAAATTATACAAGGGCATTGGAAATTTTAAATCCTGAATACCTTCAAATGTATAATAGATAGAGATGTCATTCTAAATTCTACTACAGGTTTATTGACCACTGTGCATCTAATACATTTTAAAACTAAAGTTGCAGCAATTTAAATTATGCTAATTAGCAGCATTTGAAATTTTAAGTCTTTGAATATCTTCAAAACTATTATAGATAGAGATGTCGTTTCAACTTCTACTAAGGGGGTATTGGCCATTGCGCATGCAATAAATCTGAAATAAAAGTTTTAGCAATTTAAATTATGCTTCTTAGCAGTATTCGAAATTTTCAGTCTTGAATATCTTCAACACTAGAATTGATAGAGATGTGATTCCAACTTCTACAAGGAGGTTGTTGACCATTGCGCACCTAATGAATTAAAAACAAAAGTTGTAGCAATTTAAATCATGTTAAGTAGCACCATTAGAAAATTTAGATCTTGAATAACTTCAAAGCTATAATAAATAGAAACCCCATTCCAACTTCTACTCCTATGTTATGGACTAGTTGTGCATTGGCATTTCCATACCGTTAAGCTTTGAAGACACACATACACTGATTTGCTATGCGGCAAATCTTCTTTTCTAGTTTTTTTCCTGAATGTTGGCAAGCCTGTTCATATGTATAAAAGGTATAAACATTATACATAGATAAACATTAGGTGGAACCGACGAGAACGAATAACCGAAGGACGAAAACGCTTGGGAACGAATCAGCCATAGGACAAAAAAAGCCGAGTGGTGAATAAGCCGTGGGATCACATGCTCACAACTTGTCAAAGTCATCACACTGTGATCTGCAACTCATACTTTTACGCATGCGCATAAGCCAGTTTCCCATCCAAGTTCCAAGCTGCAGCAGGCGACAACTACGCGAGGCTCAGGCGACAAACTAGCCCCGATGCCTCAGAGATGGGGCTAGCGACAAAGGTATTGCAAGATGTAATGAGGATATTTTCTCTTCGTTTCTCTCACGTGTGACATTAAATTATTGTGTATCAACGTTATTGTAGTAAGCATTTGTATACGGTATGCTTACTCAATTAGTAAGTATTTTTATCTCAGGGATTTGCTAGGCCTAGTGTTGTGGAGGCCTTTGTGTATCTGTCAATAAGGGACGTCAGTGAGAATGAGATGAGGTTTGGATTTGAAGCTGTTGTAAACTTAGTGGAATTTTTGCTGTTTTAGACAGAATTTGACCCAATGAGATCGGGATTTCTTTTATGAATATATAGAAATACCGCAGGGAAAGTTTTGGTTGTGAATTCAGACTATATCGGATCAGAAAGTTTGAGCGAGCGAAAATAGGTCAAAAAAGAGGCAGATATTGTGAGTCGATTCACTAGTAACCACTTCTCCATACCGCAAAACTGGTATTTCCATTATATTGGCCCTGTAAAGAGAGGCCACCCCTCAAGTGTGGCCTCTTTTTGGTTGCATTTGGGGGTGGCTTTGTAAGAGGGGACCACTGTATTTATATATCTTAAAAGTGAAGTTTGTAGATATCCTCTTTTAAGTGTATTTTTTTTTTCATGAAATTAATACAGAGTCAACAGCTTTTTTCAGCAAATGTTTGGTGCTCAGCACCCAACCCACACCAAGAAAAGCTTGGCAAGGGCATGTAGTTTTCATTGATCTCACCTACAATTTTTATTCAAATTTGCTTTGGTCACTGGAAAGTTGTTGGAATTAGTCAAAAACTTTGAAAAAGACATTTGACCACCAGTCAGTTTGAAAATGGTGGAAGTAAACCAAGTGCTGTCAAATATAATGGATAACGCCACTTTATGTGATGCATGATGTATGTTAGGAAAGTAACAAATATAGAGGTTGGTAAATTTTATGGGGGGGGGGGGGAAGGGGGGGAGATAAGTGATGCATACATGTATAGGATACAGTGGGTTTTATAATATAAAAATTGATGAGTTTTACATATTAAGCAACGGAAAACTGTGAAAAGGAATGATAATGCTTGTAAATAAAATCAGGTGAATTGAAAATCAGAAATGTTAGAGATCATAATGAATTATGCAAATTAAGATTATCCCAGTTAAATGGAGGAAAAGTTTTTTAGATTTGCAGATTAATAAATTTATGTTAGGTTGTGTGTAGTATTTGGAAGATGGAAATCAACTTAGATGTTATGCATAATTATTGAAAGTGTTAAACAAACTCCTTTGCTTCACTTTTCGTCCACCAAGTGCAAAATTTGATTTAAAAAATAACGAACAGAAATCCACTGTGATATGTCAGTGTTTATTAACATGTATATACTTGCATAGTCTGTTAATTGCAATATGTTAAAGAAAACCCTAATATATGCAAGTTCTTTTCAGGCTTATGCAGACTACCCGTACATCTGGTTAGGTTCCTTGGCAGCTGAGACATACAGAGTATGCACAAGTCTGGTTACAACCCATGGAGTTCAAACGTAAAGGACAGAAGTTGTCTAAGCTCAGGCACCGACATGCTGCTTCCAAATCTGCTGCAAAATGCCGGAAAAATACTTCCAATGAGAAAAAAGCTGACATAGAGTTGAAAGAGGCTCTTGCAAACACACCCATGATAACTTATTTGTCAGTGCCTTGTGAAAGTCCCATTGAGCAAAAAAACCCAGAGGTGGTGAGACATTTGACTAGGTTACATCACTGGCTTCCTAAGCATAAAGGTGAATACAGACACTGTTTACAGATCCCAGCCAAGGAACTGGATATTCTGTTGGCAGAGTATATAATGGCAGTCCGAACACCAAAGGGAAGTGAGTATTGTGCGGCAACCTTGAGGCGGATTGCAAATAACATAACTCATTATCTGGATCAACACAACCACCCACTTTGTGTACAATCAAGAGAATTTATGTTATTCAGGCAAGTGTTGGAACAAAAGGTCCTTGCTCTTGAAGAACGGAAAAACTTGGTTGATGGGATCACTTATACAACAGGGATTTCTGAGGAAAAAATAATGGAAAAAGCAACTGCATTTATAGAAAATAAAATTAAACATCCATGCAAAGAATTTGCAACTACATTGACAACCAAAGCTTCCACCAGTGCTCATCGACAGGCTGCGTGGATACAGTATGTTTTGCGTTACACAATGACTAGAAATTTCGGCTTTCACAAGGCAGAGAAAGTCCATACCTTATGCTGGGGGGATTTTTACCTTGATGTGGATGACGATGCAATAGAATCATTGAAATTTTTGAAGAAACGTGACAAGCACAAACCTGACCCCCGTTGCTCACCATCATGTTTAACAGGCAAAAATGATCGGTGTGCTGTATGCCTATACAGAGAATTTGCCAGCCATAGGCCTTCAAGTACACTTCAGTCTAAGTCTCCTTTCTTCTTGGAGGTAATCCCATATGATCTTTTGCAACCAGGTTCTGACGTCTGGTACTACCCAGTGGGTCTGTGTCAAAAAAGCCTGAGCATGAGAGCTATGTTTAATTATGCCTCCTGTAGTAATGCATCCACCTAGGACCGGGTACCAGAGAGCAGAGGGAAGAAAAGGACTACATCAACTCAGATGCAACAAGGAATATCATGAAAAAAAGAAAAGGGCATTATAAGTTTTGAATATGGAGACATAAGTAACAAAAATGATGTACTTTGAAGAAATTCAGTCCGCATCAAATATGTTAGCTAGTTGTAGACAGAACCAAAAAGATGGATATTCATGTGGCGTAGAACAAGCTCCACACTTATCAAATTGTGCTAAGTCATACTCTTATCTTTATTTCTTTTCATATATATTTAAAACTATATGTCTCTTAAAGTGCAAAGATGTGGAGAATCTCCCCATAGATATAAGTAAAATACTAGAAAAGATTTGCTTCACACCAAATCTGTCTGGGTGCCTTCAAAATGAGAACAGTTTTAAATGCTACACTTTGCCATTGTTCCACATAATCAAAATTTTGTGTGTTAGCCTAATTTGCATAAGTTAAAATGCTACAGCTTTGGTTCTAGGTTCATTGAATGTGGCCGTGTCGGTACCTTACAAACTGAAGTGTGAATCAGTGCTAGAGACTCCCTCTGGGAAGTAGGTGGCCCAAAAATTCATTGCAGCCACCTTTGCATTGTTAACAATAATTGTTCAATCTGAAAAATTTGGGCCACTAGTCATCAGTTTCTTACAAAAAAGCTGGCCCAGCTACTGTTCTGGTGACTTTTGGCCACCAGGCTGGCATCTTTATTCTAGCGCTCTGAATGACACCACTATATAATTTTGAAGCTATTCAAGATTTTTTGTTTTTTGTTTTTTTAAGATTTCAACACATTTCACATGTATTGACAAGTAATATGCTGCCATGATTTTACATGATTACTGCAACCACATGCCATGCATGCTGTTAACAAATTAGAAGATAATTAATCTGTTTCATTTTTTGCCCTAATTTTTTGCCATTCACATATGTTGAGCACTTGTAAAGAAATGTACTTTGCTCTTTTCTTTCAGAATATTTAAATGAGTCTGGTAGACATTGCCTTCAAGTTTTGGTTTTCATTTAAGCATCCACAGAACTCTTCAAAAAGGGATGCTTTATAAAAGAAAATATTTTACGGGTTCACAACAGTGGGAATTTTAACACAGCATCAAAATTTTTCAACCATTTTTCATTCTGCTTAGAATTTTGACATACATTTGTGTAACCAAATTGTATGTTTAATATTTTTTAACAAACATTTCTTTGTATTCAGTATTGTTATTCAAACGTGAAACTCAATCTGAATAAATACTTCTTGCAATAATAGAGATGATGATGTTATGAAATTGAAGTTTCAGTGTACTGACTAAAACCAAGAAGTATAACATGTTTCCGTTTGACTTCAAAGTTAAAGATTTTTGAAAAAAGAGACCACACTACTTCACTTTTCATACATAAAAATAAGATATATTCAGCCATTTCCTCTCTTTACAATATGACGGTATTTAGAAATATTCTTATTCCATTTACTTATGAGTTTACCACACACAATTAAGTTATTCAATAATTTGCAATTAAATTCTTCTAACTTTGAACAGTTCATTTTGATAACTTTTTGATCATATACATTATACCAATCAATAATGACATCATGTAAGTAAAATTTATTATTCCAGTATCGCTGAACATAAGGCTTTTTAAAGTTTTTAATCATATCTTGAAAAACCTTGACGACTTTCAACTGTAAGATGAGCATTAAGCACTCGATCATAGTCTTCTAAACAACAATTAAAATCTCCTGCGATCATGATGCCATATCATTCATTTAGGGCCAGGCACTTCCTGCTTTAAAGAAATATTTTTTTCTGCTTTTAATTTTCCTGAATTCTGCTTTATTCTTAACTGAATTGAATGGCGACCTAGAATGTTCTGGAAATGATGAACTGGAAGTGCTTAAGTAGTGCCAAAATGCAGACAAAAAAATAACTACAGCCAGAAAACAAACATCAGAATTACCAATGATGATAATGCCAACATAAAAGGAGTAAAATCGTTAAACATTCATTGTTTTTTACTGATATTTAATATTTTTCAGACAAAAGGTAATTCCGTGATAAAAGTGATGATCCCGCAATTCTGCCTGCTTTACCGCTAAAGAGGGAAATGCATGGCGGTATTCATTGCATGTTCTTTTACCCATCTGACAGTCCTACTGTAAAAATATTCCTGTCTTTTTTGTTATTTAGAGCATAAACAGATGGTAAAGTAAAGATTTGATCATACAACTCAACATTCATCAGCATTCATCTACCATCTAAACTTTTAAGTACATTCATAATTTGTAATTTAAATTTTTCTGCAAACTACTGTGACTGGAGTCAGAAACAGTGTGGAATAATTTTCCTTACCACGCAGCACTTACAAAATATATTACTTTATCAGTGCAGTATGTTTCTTGCAGAAATATTATGTTGATTTTCTTTGATTCTAACCACAAAAATTTTTTTTGCCTTTTATGATGAACATTCAAACCAAGAACATTTAAAGTTAGAAAAGACAAATTATGCATGTTGATGTAGATTTCACATCTTTAAAGAGTTCAAAAGAGTCCAGAAGTCTATAGGATCACTGATTTAAGTTGACGTAGAAAGATGGCAGACAAGAGAAAACAATCTGTAATTCCATCTCTCAAAAGCATGTTCATTGTCATACTGTTTCAGTGATGATATCAGTAACATGGCTGTTTACTGTGTTGTCATCCAGTTCGCTCTCATCATCAGATGTATTCTCCTCGTTTTGGGACATTGAACATAGTTTCATTTGGGCACCAGCATGTCTTTCTGTCCTTCTTGTTTTGTTTCAGTCCAAAGCCTTCCTTTACTTTCATCTTCTTGTTTGCCATCAGTATACCCACTCTATTTTGACCAGGCCACATATTAACTTTAGTGTGTTCTGCTGCTGACTTGTTTAAGCCACAGCCCTAGTATAGATCATATGTTGTTTCAACGAGTATGTCATTTGTTTCAGACTCGATGAGTATTTTCCTGAAATCAGGTACTTGTTTTGCTTTCTGTTGTAAGATGGACACCATGGTTTCTTCATCTTCTTCAGTCCACTTTTTGTTTTTGCCAAATGCTCTTTCAGCAATGCGTTCCGCTGGAAGTGCAGTAGCAGCATCCAACATCTGTTTGGCTATATCAAGCCTTCCTTCTTTTGCTGTCTGGTGATATCTAAGAGCATGTTTAACAGATTTAATTTCAACATTGAACACCTTGATTTCTGTGTTGTAAAAATTAGATAGCACATCCTGAGTACCAGAGAAGGCTGTGATGTTGTTATTTTGTACATAACTAGCACAGGCTTGATAAGATCTCAATTTTGTGTATTTGCCTGATTTGCATAAATTAAAAGCCTTCAACTTTGGTTCATGGTTCATTGGATACGGTTATGTCACAAACCTGCAAATTGAAGTTGGAATGGTACCTGTATGTATAGTGAGGAAAAAGGTCAAAAGATGGAGTCAACACTGATAACTGGGACTATATATAGATCCAAAAGGGGGATGGGTACGGCAGTGCAGCAAAAGTTAAGACAAGATATAAAAGATCCCATACAATATACATAGGTTAATGAGACGAAAAATGATTAAATTGATTCATTTATTCCTGACCAGTTTCTGTGTTAAGTTGCCTTCTTCAGGGGAACATCAATGAAGTTACAATATGTACATTTGTGTTTTGTTGTGTTCTATAATCTATGAAAGATTGTTGTACCAAGAGAATGGTCCATAACATGGTGGTTCTTTTTATATGCTGGAGTGTGCAGAGGCCAACTGGGCCAAGATTTGTCCAAAGCTGGTTGTAGGCTGGACCCATGGTCCATGGCCCACAATTATAACTTAACGATTTTGTGTGTGTATATGTATATATAAAGTGGTACCTCTCTTGAGAGACCCCTCTAATGAGAGAAGGCATATCTTTTTAAGACCACTCTCTCAGAACACAGTGCTATCTTTTCCATGTTGTGCCTCTAATGAAAGACCCCCTGTTTTGAGAGACCACATTTTGACCCGCCATAGGGGCGGTCTCTCAAAAGAGGTACCACTGTATATATATATGCCAAAAGAGGTCCCTAAATAGCCAAAATCTTTGGAATAAGGTCTAAAAGTGAAGTCGGTAGTCCTTCGATGGTTTCTATATAATGTATAAAATGAGGTCCCATGTTGTCCCATTTAGGGTAGTGTCATATGTGTATATATATATATATATATATATATATATATATATATATATATATATATATGTATATATATATATATATACATGTAATTGTGACATACTTCTACTATATAGTCTCATTGTGATTACATTTACATACCAGCAAGGGTCTGTATAGCTGCATGATGTTTAGAGTGTCAGGCAGTTGTAAATAAACATAGAAGTGCATTATCTCTTATGACGAAAATCCAGAGTCAGGTAAAAGATGACTTCTGCTGTTCATTAGTATTAAATGCTATGTATAATAGTTTTGCAGCTCTTGTTGCAGTTTTCCTGAGGGATTGTCTCAAGTGTGGTAGATAACCCGAAAGCTGATTCTTCCTGAAAATGGCAACACATTCCAAGAGAGTATAATTATATAGATTTATTTCAGTGGAGAGGGATCACATATATGCTCTGCCATATAAACACTGGGTGCTCAACTTCAGTTTTACCAAGCCTGATATACTTCACAGGGGCTCACAGTAACTCCATATTATGTAAATGTATATTTTAGTTACATAACAGTACCTCTCCACCACCATTTGCCTTGACCTCTGCGTCTGGGTCGAACGCCTGAACAAATTGAGGATTCAGGAGAGGACAAATGGCTACTCTTCGAGCAGGCATTGAGGAAGTCAGATCATGTGAAGCATAGGCAGCAGGTCGCAGCTGCCAAAGGCTGAACTGAAATGACTGACTCCATTGAGTCCTCACCAATGACTCCTCATGAGAAAAAGCATAGATTTACTTCCGTTCCAGAATCTGTCTTTACCTGCATTGGCCACTACTGCTGTCTCTTGGCACCAATGCTCAGGAGTTCTCTGAAGTCCCTCTGGACCCCTCCTGCCTGCAGGCTTCTCAGTCTATGGCAGCCAAGGTCCCGGATAGCAGCCTCCAGGAGATCCAGCATGATCCCTCCCACCAGCTGACACCTTTGTCAGTGGCTTCCGAGATCTGTGTGCCACAGATCTCCATTGCCTCCTCTGTCTTGCAATTGTGGGCCAAACAGGTGGAGGCAGTGTCTGTGGCTGCAATGACAACCGTGGAAGACCTTGTCACCCCAAAAACAGACATGGTGACGGATCCCCTGCTGTCACAGCCAGTTGCTCCATCAACCGGGGACAACTTGTTATTCAATGAGGCCTTGGGCATTATAGCTGCACTCACGAGTCCAGAGTATTCAAACCTGGACTCGTTGAAAAAGCTCTTATGCAGAGCTGGTTGGTGACGAAGCCATGGTCCCACCAATGGAAGAGAGTGGTGGTGTTGTTACACTGTCCTGCCTGGGCTGGTCTCTGGAGGACACCTGGCGACACAATCACATACCTTTTTCGCCCTTTGTAGCTGAGTTTTATGACCAGCTCACTGCCCAGACTTGTGGCACACAAGTTCCTGTGGAGTCTCCTACATCTGGCCATGGGAGATAGGGGAGACTCCTCCCTATGCCAGACTTCCAGGGGAAATGGTACTCTGCACCTGAGCAGATCTTCCCATCAGGTCCACTGCTGGTGGCTTTAGACTGGCAGGAGTTTGATACTCAGCAGCGGAGATCCATTTCGACGTCTGCAGAGGCTTTCAGACGGAAGCCAGGGGATCTGTCCTTATTGCGCCATATTCTTACATGTCATTAGCCAATTGGGCTCTCTTCTTGATGACCTCAAGGGCTCCATACAGATCACAGAGGTGGTGCGAAACTGGTTAGAGTAGGTGACACTCCTCGCAACTTCATTTCACGAAAGCTGTTGATTACCAGGTGCAGACTGCTTGCACACTGGAGGCAAACCGTCATTTGTTGCCGAAGGACACTTACCTCAAGTGTCCAAAGCTGCCTGACCCTCTGTATGGTGGAGCCCACACATAGCCACTCTTCTCCTGAACTCTGTTCGAAGGGGAAATGGCAGAGGTTGTCCACCGGGCATAGGACCTTTGGGCCCGCTCGGTTAACCAAGCCTATTCCAAGGCATGACCAAATCATGAGAATGAAAAACTGTTGGCTTATGTCTCGCCTGTCCCAGATCCCCAGGCCCTTGCTGTGGATGCTCAAACCATAGACTGGAGCAACCTGTGGGCCATGCCTTTTCACCTTGACAGATCCTTCTGAGGGTACTGGGCAAGGTTCAGTCCCATGATTGCAATCTGATCCTTGTCGCCCCCTGGGGGCCCCAGAGCAACTGTTTGGTAGACTGAGCATCCAGCCTCCACTATGATTACTGGCAGGGCCTGAGCTTCTGGTGAAACCACAGACGAGTGTGTACCACAGGAACCCTGAAGTGCTCAACCTCCACATTTGATGGTTATCTTACAACACATATGTGACCGTGGCATCTCAGAATTGATCTCAGAATTGCTAGAGGAGGGTTTCGATCTTCTCTGTCTACTCGGCTCATTGCAAGGCGTTTTCTGACGGGTGTGACAGTTGTGAAATTCACCCCTGGTCATTAGAGTCTCAGTCATCGCTGACTATTGTATCTGTGGGAAGTTTTAGGCGAGAGCTCAAGAACAGTGGAGAGTTTCGGATCAGCCATCTCCTAAACCCTTGAAAACGTCCTGGACATTCGCATCGGGAGCGATCGTTATCTGTCTGTACTCATTGTATCCTTCTACACTGACCTGCGACGCGACAGGTCTTGCCTCGGTGGGACCTACCAATGGTTTTTGTTATGTTGATTATGGCCATTTGAGTGCCTTGAGGACCTCAAGCAGGTTTCCCTCAAGTACTGCAAGGGGAAAATTTGTTTTCTATCACCATTCGCTTTGGGGGCTAGAAGAAGCGAGATTCCCACTCTGGCTTGTGACCAACTCCAATGGTCACCTGACCACTCCCAGGTGACCTTTCTTCAAGTAGTCATGCTCCACTAATTTTTGGATTTTCTATGAAGTTTTTTGTTCTTTTGGGGGGGGGGGCAATCTAAAAATATGTTTTTCTGCAAAACCACTCACCCACTTGCTTTAATATCACACAGGATTGTGTGTCACCTGATGGCCAGTCAAGATCTGGCAGTTGCTTTGCATTCGGAATTCCACAGTCCACAGCACCTATAACCAGCGGTCAATGTTCGGGGTTTTGTCAAAATGGAAACATAAATAGAGAAAGATTCCTTTTAGAATGGAGGCATGTACATTATTGTATTTTTAACTTAGCTGACTGACAAGTCAGCTGAGCTTATGGTCCTTTGTCAATTGTCAGTCCACAATTCGCATTTCCGTCTGCTCGAAACCATCAACCAGATTCACTTCAAACTTGCTTGGCATGTACCTTGCGTTAGTCTCTACCAATTTTGTTCAAATGGTCATGCATTAATTATTATTTTTGGATTTTTTATTCGATTTTTTTGTTCTTTCTTGAGGCAAATCTTAAAAAAATCTTCTACACCGAAACGGCTCACCCAATTGCATTGATATATATATATATATATATATATATATTGTGTTCGGAACGAGCGGGACTCGAACCTGGAACCTTTGGCACCAGTAGCCTGGCTGAAATGGGAAACACACATATCCACTCGACCAAATCCCCATTCTTGAAAAAAAAAATGGTTCAATAGAGATAGTTATGTGCGAGTGCCATATCAAAACACGGTTATGCAGTATAATTACTCAGTCGCCATTTATTTCCAGAATCGGGGACTTTTTGCCCCTTCCGGTGACTTCGCATGCACTCACTGAATCTTATTGTGCCTAACTGTATATTCTTTCACTTTAGTCTGTTTTATTTGACCAGATCGCCTGTTTCAATTACCAGCGGTACCTGCTCTCTTTTGCTGTCTGTTTTATTCAAAAATGGATTGTTTTAGTTCTCATTTGTATCTTTTTGGTGTTTTTTGTCTCTTGTTTAAATTTATTCTGTTTTAAAGAGAAATTTGTGTTTTGTTTTGTTTTTGTCTGTATTTTTTATAATTGTTCTGTTTTAAATGAGAAACATCTGTCGTTTTATTTTTGTCAGTTTTATTTATTTGTTCTGTTTAAAGTGAGAAATATCTCTTTTATTGTCTATTTTATTTATAATTATTCTGCTTTAAATGAGATATAGCAGCTTTGTTTTATTTTTGTCTGTTTTATTTGTAATTATTCTGTTTTTAATGAGAAGTATCTGTTTTGTTTTATTTTTTTTGTTTGTTTTATTTGTAATTATTGTTTTGTTTGATTTTTCTGTCTGTTTTATTTAAAATTTTTCTGTTTTAAATGAGAAATGTATCCGTTTTGCTTATTTTTCTGTCTGTTTTAAATAAAAAATGTATATTTTGCGGTCCTGGCTTGCCATAGACCAGTCATATAGTAAAGATAAGCCTAAACACTATATTACCAATGTAAGCAAATTGAGGGGGCAACAATATTTTACAGTGATAAGTATTGGAGCAATAACGGTGACACAATGTGAAAAGCAAAGCAATGAAGTGCAGCGGCGGATTGAACATTGGGGACAGCGGTATACAAATAACTAGGCGTTAACTTGTGGACTACCTTATACATCATTGAAAGTTTCGAGATCTCTCTCCGTTTGAAGAGAGTTTCCCAACCCGTTTCTTCATATAACTTGACACTGGGAGTAGTTCGCAAAGCTCCTGTAACTACGCGGGACGCAGCCAATTGTTAATCTTCTAGGATTTTTTCGTCAGCCTGAGCACACTGCCATATTCCGAAATGGGACGAAAAGTAAGTTACTTGTAATGTGACGCGCGATAAAGACGAAACTGAAGAGACTTCATTATGTTTATCTTTTTGGAAGGTTTGACGACAATTTCTTTAATATGGGCATTCCATTTTAAATCGGAATTCAGGGTAACACCTTAATGTTTGTGTTCGGGTCAAAAGCAAGGAAAAGGGATGTGTTGTCCACAAAAGGTTTAAACCTTAAAATTTACAACATTAACTATACCATTAATATATATAAAAACGAGAGGATCTAGAACTGATCCTTGGGGGACGCCGGCAGTAATGGTGCCCCAGCTAGAGGAATTGCCATTGATAACTACACGTTGTTTGTGTTTTGAAGGTAATCTTCAAACCACGGTAGTAAATTTCCCACAACACCACTTTTTTTCTAACTTATAAAGGCGACCTTTATGCCCCACTTTATCGAATGCCTTGCTGATGTCGAGGAATATCATTCTTGCTTCTTTCTGATCGCCTGCCAAACATAACTCATGGTAAAGGGAAAGTAACTGGTCAATAGTGGAATCACCAGGCATAAAACCAGATTAGTTGGCAGATATTTATAACCATACTGTGTCGGAAAAAAATGAACACATACGTGTTTGAACACTACTCTTTCCACCACTTTTCCGGTACGTTTTTCACAGCGTAGTGAAGAAGAATATCATGGAAGATCAGCAGGGCGAATGCGGACTTCTTTATTTGGAATGTACTCTTTGGCGGCAGATAGAAAACCTTCAGTCCAAGAAATACAACACTGGTTTAGCTTGTTTAAAGAAAGAAATTGTCCCACTGTATCCCTCTTAAATGGTCACGAAAACTATCGAAATCTGCCTTTTCATATTCCCATATTAACCTTTTGTACGCGTTTTTTTCCCGCGAAAATATAATATTAGCCGACACTATACTGTGATCATAATTAGCAATTGGTGGTAATACACAAGGTTGGTGAATATATCTAGGGATGCTAGAAATAATTTGATCAAGGCAACTCTATGTACTAGTAGTTGTGCGAGTGGGTTCTTGAATATGGGGCATAAAGAAATTTGTTGAACAAAAATAATCATGTTTTCTGCCGGGTGTTGTTGTAAAATCAGCATCACGATAACCTGTTATAACGATGTTATGGATACCGACAGTTTTTGCATGGTCAAGATTGGACTGTAAATTGCCCCAAAATAACACCGGGGAATCAGCTAGGGGGCCTGTAAATAACTCCAAATAAGAATGTGTTATTATGTAACTTAATTTCAGCCCATACTAATTCAAGGTCAGCGCTTTCAAGGTCGTGATGTCTGGTAACTAAGAGTTGAAATTGAGACGTACACACCTACACCCCCTCCCATCCCATTTGTTCGGTCTTTTCGCATGATAGTATGGACACCGGGTAGGGTAAGATCATCATCTAGGATATTATCAGACAGAAACGTTTCAGAGAGAACTATAACATCAAAATCCTGGGCAATATCTGCACGAATACACCTTAACTTGTCTTGTGACAAGCTCCGAGTATTAATATGACATAGGCTAATATCATGGTAATCATTATTAGGTCCAGGATTTTGATGGATATCGCCTGCTAATAAGATCAGAGAGGGGGCAATAATAAGTAGGTAAACATCCATATTCAAACGTTTCCTGGATATTATAGAATTGCATACATATGTTGAGAGTTGCCTTTGCCTATCGTAAGGACAAAATGTGTTATTGAAATTACCGACAGGCCAAACACAGAATATAAAGTATAACAAATGGGTCTCAAAGTAAGAGAAAAACACACAGAATATTTGTGTTCTGGGACAGCTGTGCACAAGTGATGCAGATACATTTGAAAAATTGGAGTGGGCACTTGCACCCTAAAAATGCTCGTAAGTATACAATGCATTAAATTGGGTATGTGAACCGTAGTAAATATGTACCTATATCATAGATGATTAAAGCAAGCATGATAAATTATTATACTAAAAATACGTGACCAATTTGCCAAAATTATAGGCCTATTTCACTCCTCTGTAATGTCTCTAAAGTACTTGAACGTCTAGTTTATAACATTTTCTATGAGTATCTAACATGTAACAATTTACTTTCTGCTAAAAACTCTGGCTTTAAGAAAAACGATTCCACTTTAAATCAACTTGTTACCACACTTCATACTATTTACCGTGGCCTTCAGTTGGGCCATGAGGCCCGTATGGTCTTCCTGGACATATCCAAGGCCTTTGACAGAGTCTGGCACGCTGGTCTACTTTTTAAACTGAAACAATTGGGGTTTGAAGATCCTGTGTTACTCTTTATCGAAAGCTATCTCTCAAACGGACTTCAACGTGTTACTATCGGGGGACAGACCTCACCTTGGCTCCCTATAGAGGCTGGAGTGCCACAAGGCTCCATCCTTGGTCCCCTACTTTTCCTCATTTACATTAACGACATCACTGTCAACATCACCTGTGACATCCGTTTATTAGCGGATGATACCAGTATTCTTGCAATTGTCCACGAACCAAGGGCCACAGCTGAAAGCCTTAATTCTAATCTTATACAAATTCATCGTTTGGGCAAGCTCTGGCGGATGACATTTAATGCTATAAAATCCATCTCAATGACCTTCTCAGCTAAACGACATAACCCAGATCATCCCCCCCCCTACTTCTTGGAAACGCACCGTTACCTGAGGCTACTCTACATACACATTTTGGAGTAACACTCTCTAGTAATTTGTCATGGCACCGGCAGATAACACGCATTGTTCATAAAGCCAGCCAACGGCTTGCTCTCTTACGCAGACTCAAATATAAACTCTCCCGCCAGACACTCATACGGTTGTATAGTACAATGATTCGTCCTATCCTCGAATATGGGTGTGTCCTGTTTGACAATTGCACTGAAAACCTGTCACAATCTATAGAAGCTGTGCAGTATGAGGCAGCCAGGATCTGCCTTAATTGGCGCAACTAGATACACTCCACGTGTCTTACTTCTCGAAGAGCTTGAATAGCAAACTCTGGCAAATCGGGGGAAATACTTTAAACTGATTCTTTTCTTTAAAATGTATAACAGGTTGACTCCACAATATCCACAAGATCTTGTTCCTCGTGACGTTGCATTCACTACAGGGAGTCTATTGAGAAATCGTACTGAATTATGCCAAATTAGGTTCACCACCAATAGCTTCGGCGATTCATTTCTCCCGTCTGCTATCAAATTATGGAATAACCTCCCGGTTGATGCTCGTCTCACCAATTTCCTGCCTCAGTTTAAATCTAAATTAAATCTATTACTCTTAAGTGTTGACAAAAAGCCCACATACTTGAAACATGGAAGTCGTTTCCTAAACATATGCCACACGCAGTTACGTCTTAACTTCTCTGTTTTAAATGCCCATCTATATCATGTCAATATCCTTCCAGCCTCAACGTGTGCATGCTCTCATCTACTGACGATACGAAACATTACCTTTTGTTCTGCCCCAAGTTCACTGTGCAAAGGGTCCGTCTACTGAACACTGTGTGCCACTTACTAGCCCCAGGTGTAAATCCGACTCTAATAATTCAGTGCGCTAGTGACATGTTACTAAATATTCTCTTGAAAGGTAGTGCAGATTTGCCAGACACTGATAATGTATTATCTTTCAGGCTGTTCAGACATTCTTATCAGAATCTAGACGTTTTATTTACTAATTTAGTATATGATCTAATTATAAGTCTCCATTATTTGGCATCAATTGTATTATTCGTGTACAAACCGTGAATTTAGTCTTCTTTTCTCGTCCAGTGTGTATTGTATATATTTCTGTGCGTCCTCTTACATGTATGTACTGGAGAGCCTCCAGATTAGCCTTTGTGTACTATTAGGCAATCCAGAGAAAATAAATATGTTTATAACAATAATAAATCTACCGCATAAATCATACACATCTAGGAATCACCATGTGTCATGACCTTTCGTGGCATGCCCATGTCACACGTATTTGTAATAAAGCTAGCCAAAGAATTTCATTACTCAGAAGGTTTAAGTACACACTATCTCGCAAATCTCTGGTCAAACTTTACTGTTCAATGATCCGCCCCATACTTGAGTACGGTTGTGTATTATTCGACAACTGTGGTAAGGTACTGTCTAATAGCATTGAATCGATTCAACATAATACTGCCAAGATATGCACTGGTGCCTTGAAACACACCTTTCATATTAACTTACCACCAGGGCTAGGGTGGTCAACCCTTGCAGACAGACGTAAGTACTTTAAACTTGTCCTCTTTTATAAAATGCACCACAACTTGACCCCTTTATACCTCTCTAATCTAGTTCCCCCTCTCCCTGCTGGTCGCCCCTTACACCACTCAAAGTCTATCCGCTCCATTAGATGTAGAATATCGCGCTTTAAGAACTCATTTCTTCCAGATGCCATAAAACAGCGGAATAACCTTCCATCTGACATCAGGGATTCGGTTTCCCTACAAATATTTAAGTCCAAACTGAAAACTACTCTTCTGGCCCCTGATAACGTTCCCGACCTCCACCTTCATGGTGATAGATTCGCCAACATCTGCCTCCCTCAGTTACGTCTGGGATACTCTAAACTAAACTCTGACCTGTACAAAGTTAATTTACATTAAGAGACCATTCGTCTGTGTTGTTTTTTCTCCTAAATTTTTCTTTTATGTTTTTAATTTTTCATGATGTACGGTATGACTCCTTCTCCACGTTGGGGCCCACTGGGTAAGCATCATAATGAGGCCTAATTTAGGTGTGTTTATTGTAATACTTGGCGGAGAGAATCGTTTTTTGTTTTCAGGTAACTCAGTTTTGGGTGCAAAATACTCCAGTACTAGTTAGGTCTGTGGCATGCAGGAGTAAAACAACATTATCGGTAAAAATTTTACTTCTTACTACGCCAAACGGGTTTCTATAAGCGTAAAAATTGCAAATTTGTCAAGGGAAAAGGTAATCATATCAGCACTGAAGCAAAAAATTACTGGGATGATATGCATTTTGATGTGGTTCCTGGAGACGATCTTTCGGGAAGCAGCGCCTGTGGTGAAGGTCACGAGAAAGAAAATAGTACGGCACTCAAACTATGTCGCTTTGTTCCAAATTCTGAGTTATAACTAAAGGGGTACTCTGATAATTTATAATTTTTGGGTTACTTTATAAAGCAAATGTCGACCCACATAAAAAAACACAAACTTTTTTCCCAACTGGATAAGCAGATATCAAGTTTTCGTAGATATGTAAATGAGGGGTTGTGATGTCACCTGGACTAACTGTTACAGCTAATGCAATGACGGCTGAATGGAATTGATTAAAACAAGGAAGCCTGACCAAGTACACATATTCCACTTTTACTACTGATGAGGCATTGTGTATTGAAAAAAAATCGAATTTACTTAACAGATATACCTTTCTCATCTAATGAGGATTAATAAGGAAAGAATGCAGAAATCAATACCAACAAGCTAACAGCTCCTGTGGTTGTGTATTCAATTACTGAAGCACGCCTCAACTAATATACCACACTGATAAGATCAAAGAGGGTGATTAACAGAGAACACAAGTCATTATGATATGCCTGCTAATGTTGTGTATATCAGGTTGGTGCCCCTTCAAGGCTTGTATATTATATATGGAGGGCAGCCCAGGTGACACCACACATCAGAACACCTACTGCAAATATCAAATAACTCTAACTAAATGCCTGTTTGAGAAAAAATGTTGAAAATTTGTCAAATGAACACATAAATGGCCATTAATGACAAAAAAGTAAAATCTATCATGCTATTCCACTTAAAAGTGTGTTTGTCAACACACTCTTCTGTTTTTCCTCAAGTTCCGTATTATTTTCTTCTTTCTCTTTTACCAGTGAATTTGTCCAACACTTTTCTCTGACAGTATTATACACATACTCCAAACTTGGTATGATTGGGTTATCGGACAATTCGTCGAAATCAACTTCGCCGTATACTCACTTCGTCGGAGGTTAAAATTGTCGACTGTCTGAGTGGCCATGATGACAATATGTCGAAATCAATTTGGCTGTCTGGTCAAACTGGTCGCGATCAACTTCGGCGAAAGTTCATCTTGTCGCGATCAACTTCGACGAAAGTTCATTCGGCTTGACCGAAAAGACAATTGGTCGCGTGCGCGACCATGGGGGCTACAATTTTCAGTCTGCTGCCTACCGTCGACCAGTCAGCATGGCTGAATTTGGTGGCAGTTTAGATATTTTTTTAACCGAACGAGAGTGTTAAAAGTTGCCAGGTTGTGTTCAGTCACATGATCATTAGCCATTACACGGCCACCATCAACATTCACCGGGCACCTGTTTCACTACCAATTTTAGAGCGAAATGGCCTCACAATGAAGTTACTTTTCGACCAAACAGCACTTTAATCATTCTGATTTTCGACCGAGTTGATTTCGCCGATGTTACATTGCGATGAAGATGACTATCGACGAATTTGTGTAGTGACAAGATAACTTTTCAACCAAATTTAACCTTCGGCAAAGTTGGCCTCCGACGATGTTGATTTCGACAAAAAGTCCTAGATTCGTATGATTGTACCTCCATACATGGAGTTTGGCCTTTTTATGCAGAGGAATGAAGATGTTTAAAATTATTCAAATTATACAAGGGCATTGGAAATTTTAAATCCTGAATACCTTCAAAAGTATAATAGATAGAGATGTCATACTAAATTCTACTACAGGTTTATTGACCACTGTGCATCTGATACATTTTAAAACTAAAGTTGTAGCAATTTAAATTATGCTAATTAGCAGCATTTGAAATTTTAAGTCTTTGAATATCTTCAAAACTATTATAGATAGAGATGTCGTTTCAACTTCTACTAAGGGGGTATTGGCCATTGCGCATGCAATAAATCTGAAATAATAGTTGTAGCAATTTAAATTATGCTTATTAGCAGTATTCGAAATTTTCAATCTTGAATATCTTCAACACTAGAATTGATAGAGATGTGATTCCAACTTCTACAAGGAGGTTGTTGACCATTGCGCACCTAATGAATTAAAAACAAAAGTTGTAGCAATTTAAATCATGTAAAGTAGCACCATTAGAAATTTAGATCTTGAATAACTTCAAAGCTATAATAAATGGAACCCCCATTCCAACTTCTACTCCTATGTTATGGACTAGTTGTGCATTGGCATTGCCATACCGTTAAGCTTCGAAGACACACATACACTGATTTGCTATGCAGCAAATCTTCTTTTCTAGTTTTTTTCCTGAATGTTGGCAAGCCTGTTCATATGTATAAAAGGTTTTAAACATTATACATAGATATACATTAGGTGGAACCGACGAGGACGAATAAGCGAAGGACGGAAATGCTTGGGAACGAATGAGCCATAGGACGAAAAAGCCGTGGGGCGAATAAGCCGTGGGATCACATTCACAACTTGTCAAAGTCATCACACTGTGATCTGCAACTCATACTTTTACGCATGCGCAGAAGCCAGTTTCCCGTCCAAGTTCCAAGCTGTAGCAGGCGACAACTACGCGAGGCTCAGGCGACAAAGGTATTGCAAGATGTAATGAGGATATTTTCTCTTCGTTTCTCTCACGTGTGACATTAAATTATTGTGTATCAACGTTATTGTAGTAAGCATTTGTATACGGTATGCTTACTTACTTAGTAAGTATTTTTATCTGAGGGATTTGCTAGGCCTAGTGTAGTGGAGGCCTTTTGTGTATCTCTGTCAATGACTGAGGGACGTCAGCGAGATGAGGTTTGGATTTGAAGCTGTTGTAAATTTAGTGGAATTTTTGCTGTTTTAGACAGACTTTGACCCAATGAGATCAGTATTTCTTTTATGAATATGTAGAAAAACCGCAGGGACAGTTTTGGGAGTGAATTCAGGCTATATCGGATCAGAAAGTTTGAGCGAGCGAAAATAGGTCAGTGACAGCCATATTGAATTGTAGGGGCCGCCGTCGCAGACGTTGGAACTTGTAATAAAGTTTATTCATGGAGCTATAATCCAATATAATATACCTCCATGGTTTATTGAACCCCCAATGCTAAGGGAAAATATAATTCTGTACATCAAAATTAGTTCCAGAAGCAGTTTGATAAATTATCAAAATTACATGCATATCCCATGCAAATAACCTGTTAACCACCAAATTAATGCAATAAAGTAAACAGAGTCTACATTCTTGGAATCACTATGACATCACAGGCACTAACATTCTTATCTCTACTCAGTGGATACTATTAGTTACTCCGTGAAGGAGCCATGGACCTACTATCTGAAGGACCGAGCAAGGAGTATCTCAGTAGCGCATAACCCATTAAGCTGACAAGTCGTATGAATAAACATTAAGGACAGGTAAGACACCAAAAATAAATCTCACTTTAGTACATCCTAGCTCAAACTGTATTTGTGTTAGGATAACATATCATATATGTGTGTAATCGTCATACTCCAAAGAATTTATATGGCCCATATTTGGGTGTCTGTGATGTTAATTGTTGAAAAAACAATTGAAAGTTGACCGCAAAGCATCCACCCCATAAATGTCGATATAAGTCACTAATTATATGTGATAAATTCTTAATTACACTTGCATCTTAATCCTGACATATTGGCAACAAAAAACGATCCTGCAATTTTTCATTTTTGGTTTCGTTTTTCTGTTATCCATCCTCAAAGTTTGATGTTTCGATTTTCCCTTTGATTTTCAGGATGTTCATTTTCTTCATTTCATAGTAAAAGAATGAAGCAAAATTTTGAAAATCGCTGAATTGTTTTTGCAGTTCAGATATTACAGAATCAAAAGCCATTAACCGGATTAAATTTCGCCCAGCCGTTTTCTTGGAATAACCATTCTTAGGTGGGGTTCTCGTCCTATTATCCTTTCTGAGAAAACAAGCTTCAAAGGCCTTTGATGTTGATGATTTGCTTAAGTTGAGCTGATATTTGTACAAAACGTAGAAAACATCGTCCCTTAACATTTGGGGAGGTTGTCAATCAATTTTTGGCCAATCACATATATAATAAAAGCTTTTGAAGTACAGAAGCATTATTCAGCGATCTGTCAAACGGCGACATCGACAGTCTGGTTTCAAAGCGTGATGTCATGGAGGCGGCCCTTTGGGCACCGTGACCTCAAGCCTGGCAACGGAAGTTGTGTTGCCTTACTTCGGTGGGTGGCCTACGGCCGCTCTTGGTCTGTGCACAGATGGCGGGTTTGGTCTTCCTCCCCCTACCTCTTCATCCCGTTTTTAGGGATAGTATTTTATTGTATTTACTCCTATCTGGATACCTTATGTAGTTAGCTTGTTAGACTTGTCTGTACACAAGACACTTAGTTAGCTTGTCATTATTTTGTCAATGAGTTTCAATTCTCTTTCCAACCTGAATTTTGTAACGTTATTTTATGTGTTTTCTATGCTGTTCACGTGTATGGTTATTTCGATGTGTTTATTTGCACTTTTATATCCTCATTCCTGGGTTTCGATAAAATATTATCATGTACGTGGGTATTGTTGATTAAAGTGTCAGTTTTTTCCCCGCCTGTCTTCGGTGTGCAGGACCACTGGGGTAACCATCCCTGCACAGCCTTTGAAGGGACATCGTCAGATGATTGCCGCTCCTCTTGAACATTTAAAGTCTCCCTTCGTTAGAACACAAAACAAGCAAGATAAATATAAAGTAAACCACTAAGGCTATGATATGTTAGCATGTTTGCATCTTTTCCCCGCCCGCAAACATACTTTCCGCATGTCGCCTTTTTTTTCGCATTGGCTCCCTGATACCACTCTCCTTTTGCCATGGACTGTTGCTACCTGCAGCCACGTGACAGGCTGTTAAGTATGATTGACGGGTGGCATTGTTCCATTTGGCGGTTGAAAACCAAAATAATGACACATGAACGTTCGATGTCCACATGCTTGTGTGCTTTTGGGCGTTTTTCTCATATTTCTACAGTAGTTAAAAGCTTGAAATTTTGACAACTAATAGAAAGGACATTCATCTTGTAAAAACCGTTAAAATCTCAAAATCAGCCATGCAAAGGTTTTTGGTGTCTTACCAGTCCTTCAAACAGTGTCTTTTATCCGCCTTTGTTTTACGCTGATCGTCACAACGAGGTAAGCGATAAGTGGGGCCTTTTGTGCAGTGGCTCTGGTACCGGCTAAGCAGGTGGCAGTCACACTTGGGAAAGTCCATTCTGGTTGGCAACCCATCACGTCATTTGACGGGAACTTAAAAACTTTGATGCGCAATGAAATAAGGGGCCTTTCCCACTGAGCATTGGATTGCGCAAGTGACCTTGCCATTTCCATTCCGCCAAGACAAAACAGTGTCTGAATTTTTGCACTAAGGTGATCAGCTGGGATTTTATGAAGGGATTGCCGTCTCTATGGTGCAGCATCACTATGGATCATTTAAGACAAACCTTATATGATTTAGATGCTTTTCTAAATAAATACCGGTTAAGTGCGGAACTTTAAGTCTACATAAAACGATTGTATACAAGTAAAGGTTGATTTTGGTGCAGTTCGAATTAAGGGCCAGTACCGGCGAGTCTGAAAATTTTGCAATCATAAAGTGGTCAAATTGTTGATTTGTGGGCCTAGTATCCAATAAGGGGCCTGTAAATGCCAGTAACATGCCTAATTTATACCCCCATGCCATACAGTCATGGATATTCTACTACTGTGGCAGACCATGGAGGGGCAGACCAACAAGAAAAACATAAATAAAAATTAAAACTTTGAAACATGAAAAATGCAATGAAATTAATCATTTATATTGGTGAAATACTACTAAAGTGTATCTTCAGCCCACCGTTCAACGCCTGGCAGACCAGCGACGGTGAATACACAATTGAAGCCTGCATGTTTTATAACCCCGCAGCCACTGTGGCGCTGCCCTTGTGAAAACCTGCAGAGATCACTGCACCTATGTATATTTCTGTAAACTGGGAGCCTTCACGGAGTAGCGATTTTATCTCTTATTATCGAGGAACTGACAAAATTGTTTCCTCCCTTGATAACGAGGGAAACCTGTGGCTTGGAGCCACCATGGACACTGTTGTCTGAAAAACATAGAGTGTACAGTGTGAGGTTATCTCCAGATACGGAATCAAGGCAGTGGATACAGACTGGTATACCTGGTGTGTGCAGCACGTTTTAACCTATGACATTGCTTTTTAGTTACCAAAAGAAGATGAAAGAGAGTATTCCCATTCAATCCCCTGTTAAATTATTGTTTTTGTTTTGTTTTGTTTTTTGTTTTGTTTTTTTTTGTTTGTTTGTTTTGTTTTTTTGGGCTGCAAGTTACTCAGAGCTAAACATAGATTTTTAGTTGCAAATCACTAATGCTTTTAAACTAGAGATACTCTGCTCTTTTGATACCTGGGTTTTAATAAAAAAAAATTGATGTTCGGAAAGTGTACTTCTGACTCTTTAGGTCCAGCATGTTTTACATGGAATATATAGGTTGCTATGGGTTTGTTTGCCCCTACTTCTTGGTTGTCAATGCATACTGTTCACAACTTTTGATTGGCTAACTGACTGAAGTGCCAGGATGGTGAATCTAAGAATAAAGAGGGTCGATTTCGACGCAGGTGACATAAGGTGGCATGGTGTGCACCAGATGCCCGCTTCAGTCACCCACATCATTATGCCAGAACATACACAAGAGGGACCCTCATTTCTTATATTTGTATTTTTCCCTGCATTTTTCTGCCCAACTACACCAAATTTAGTACATAGAATTGAGAGAAATTCATGACCAGAAACTGATTTATCCAGCAAGTTCAGGTGTTGAGTTCTGGAAACCCAGGTGGGCGTGGCTTATTGGAATACAGACGGGACACGGGTTGTGGTCCCATAACACACAAGGCTCATGTGTTATGGTCTCATTACAGACCAGGCTCTCTCCTATACATGTACTTGCAATGTTAAAAGATAGATTGAATGTAAATATTATTGCAAAAATGTCCAATAGGGAGCAAAGCAATACAGAAGAGTGGCACACGCTGGTGCAGAGATATAAAGTACCAACATATAAACCACCATAAGAGATCTTACCTTGACTTCACATATCTCCATTTTTAGAAACATATATTAAAACGAAATGACCAGATTGTCTATATTACACATTGAGAATTTGCCTCCTTGGTCTTTTAAGTAAAATTGCTACCTTGAGACCACATAAAAAATAGTCCAGTTTATCATTAGTGGTTTTCCAAAAAAGGGATGAGGGAAAGTAGGGTTTAATTAAAGCAAATTAAAGCTTTCTGTCAGTCCCCATTGCCCATACAGGTCATTTTCTCATTCAGAATGTCACAAGAATACTGTAATATAGTTCACTTGATTATTGCCAGCCAGAAATTTAAAATAGAGCGTCCAAATTTTTTTGCCTGTAGAGCAGACCAACTTCCATGTTACTACACTTGGTCTACCATTCTTTGACAGCATTTTAAATAGTTAGGGAAACAAAACTATACTGTGACCCTCTCCCTAGACTGAGACACCAATCGGGAAGTTCATCATTATTGTCCAGACCAGTAGCAGCCCCAGTGTACTGAAGCCTGCTACCATACTCAGCCAATTAGAAACTGTTTCACTTTTCCAGTGCTAAAACAGGGACATTGTCAAAGAAGGGCAAACCCCAACAGAGTAGACAAAATTCTCAGCTTGGGTTTGTTTTGGAGGCAACCAAATTTTCCAATTTTACTTGGGTCCTGGTGAGCACATCATTTCTAACTGACTGCTTGTGAAGTTGCAGTCATTTTAAATCTTTAATAGCCATTCACTTTTGGTGATATTCATTGTCTTTGCCTTAGTTTTCTATTGATGCAATTTTTGCGATGTTTGGCATTCCAAAGAAAACATAATGCCAAAAGAAAGAGCGAATAACTTGGCCTAATATGCTTGACAAAATGTTGTGGTATCTCGATTCGATGTCTTACTGTCACATAAAAATATTAAATTTAATTAAACTGAGGGCAAATGTACCTTGCACAATGTTTTTTTTTTTTTTTGCACTTTCACAGTTGAAAATTGGCAAAACAATGTAAAAACAGTAGTAAAATTGCACTGGTATCTGTCCTCCGTAGACTGGATCAATTCAGATAAACACCGCATGTTTGGTATCAGTGGAAAGTTCAGACCTTTGTCTACACCTGCATTTATATGCTTGCTCATTGCCGAAATGTGACTGCAATGCAGTTAATTTATGTCAAAGGTGAGAATTGTTATTCAGACGATCCTGTCTGTTGGCTGATGATGATGTAGTCAGATCGTCAAATGAATTATTTGAATAATTAACGCCGAAAGATTAGTCATGTGAACCAATAGGAGCATAGTGATTGATCAGACCGTTCACTTTCTGCCAGGTCTCAACAACATGACGTGGGGTGAAGCATGGGTGTCGGGCACAATAACAGAGGCAAATCTGGCTCTTTTAATTCTTTCAAAGTGTAAAAACTTTTGATATTTGCATATGATTAGGATGTTTTTGGAAGCTTTCTGTTACAGTTGCAAGACATATGAAATGATATTCACTGCACATTTTGCACTGATGAAGGCAACGTCATGTGCTTGAACTTTTCTAGCCTCCATTAGAACTAGTCGCTAATTGTAAATAACTTGTAAAATAAGCAAAATAATAATATTTGACACTGGGGTTATCAATCTTGTTAACAGTCATTTCAACCAAGAGTTACTGCATAATAACTACATTGAAAACTGGTTATAAGAGGCAGATATTGTGAGTTGATTCACTAGTAACCACTCCTCCATACCGCAAAACTGGTACAGTGGTACCTGCAATTTAAGACCACCCCTAATGCCAGACAAAAGTGGTCACATATGACAGGTTGTCTTTCATTGCAGGTAAATTAACAAAGAAATAAAAGGCCAATTTCTTGAAAGGGTGGTCTTAAAAACGAATGTGGTCTCTCACGAGAAGTGGTCTTGTCGCAGGTACCACTGTATTTATATATCTAAAAAGTGAAGTTTGTAGATATCCTCTTTTTAGTGGTTTTTTTTTTTTTTTTTCATGGAATTCATACAGAGTCAACAGCTTTCTTCAGCAAATGTTTGGTGCTCAGCACCCAACCCACACCAAGAAAAGCTTGGCAAGGGCATGTAGTTTTCATTGATCTCATCTACAATTTTTATTCAAATTTGCTTTGGTCACTGAAAAATTGTTGGAATTAGTCAAAAACTTTGAAAAAGACATTTGACCACCAGTCAGTTTAAAAATGGTGGAAGTAAACCAAGTGCTGTCAAATATAATGGATAACGCCACTTTATGTGATGCCTGTCGTATCATGTATGTTAGGAAAGTAACAAATATAGAGGTTGGTAAATTTTATGGGGGGAAGGGGGGAGATAAGTGGTGCATACATGTGTAGGATACAGTGGGTTTTAAAATAAGAATTCATGAGTTTTACATATTAAGCAACAGAAAACGGTGAAAAGGAATGATAATGATTGTAAATAAAATCAGGTGAATTGAAAATCAGAAATGTTGGACATCATAATGAATTATGCAAATTAAGATTGTCACAGTTAAATGGAGGAAAAGTTTTTGAGATTTGCAGATTAATAAATTTATGTTAGGTTGTGTGTAGTAGTTGGAAGATGGAAATCAACTTATCTCGTTATGCATGACTGTTGAAAGTGTTAAACAAACTCCTTTGCTTCACTTTTCGTCCACTAAGTGCAAAATTTGATTAAAAAAATAACAAACAGAAATCCACTGTGATATGTCAGTGTTTATTAACATGTATATACTTGCATAGTCTGTTAATTGCAATATGTTAAAGAAAACCCTAATATATGCAAGTTTTTTTCAGGCTTATGCAGACTACCCGTAGATCTGGTTAGGTTCCTTGGCAGCTGAGACATACAGAGTATGCACAAGTCTGGTTACAACCATGGAGTTCAAACGTAAAGGACAGAAGTTGTCTAAGCTCAGGCACCGACATGCTGCTTCCAAATCTGCTGCAAAATGCCGGAAAAATACTTCCAATGAGAAAAAAGCTGACATAGAGTTGAAAGAGGCTCCTGCAAACACACGCATGATAACTTATTTGTCAGTGCCTTGTGAAAGTCCCATTGAGCAAAAAAACCCAGAGGTGGTGAGACATTTGACTAGGTTACATCACTGGCTTCCTAAGCATAAAGGTGAATACAGACACTGTTTACAGATCCCAGCCAAGGAACTGGATATTCTGTTGGCAGAGTATATAATGGCAGTCCGAACACCAAAGGGAAGTGAGTATTGTGCGGCAACCTTAAGAATTATAGCAAATCACATAACTCGTTATCTGGATCAACACAACCACCCACTTTGTGTACAATCAAGAGAATTTATGTTATTCAGGCAAGTGTTGGAACAAAAGGTCCTTGCTCTTGAAGAACGGAAAAACTTGGTTGATGGGATCACTTATACAACAGGGATTTCTGAGGAAAAAATAATGGAAAAAGCAACTGCATTTATAGAAAATAAAATTAAACATCCATGTAAAGAATTTGCAACTACATTGACAACCAAAGCTTCCACCAGTGCTCATCGACAGGCTGCGTGGATACAGTATGTTTTGCGTTACACAATAACTAGATATTTCGGCTTTCACAAGGCAGAGAAAGTCCATACCTTGTGCTGGGGGGATTTTTACCTTGATGTGGATGACGATGGAATAGAATCATTGAAATTTTTGAAGAAACGTGACAAGCGCAAACCTGACCCCCGTTGCTCACCATCATGTTTAACAGGCAAAAATGATCGGTGTGCTGTATGCTTATACAGAGAATTTGCCAGCCACAGGCCTTCAAGTACACTTCAGTCTAAGTCTCCTTTCTTCTTGGAGGTAATCCCATATGATCTTTTGCAACCAGGTTCTGACGTCTGGTACTACCCAGTGGGTCTGTGTCAAAAAAGCCTGAGCATGGGTGCTATGTTAAATTATGCCTCCTGTAGTAATGCATCCACCTAGGACCGGGTACCAGAGAGCAGAGGGAAGAAAAAGACCACATAAACTCACTGCAACAAGGAATATCAATAAGAAAAGAAAAAGGCATCATAAGTTTTGAGTATGGAGACATAAGTAACAAACAGAATGTACTTTGAAGAAATTCAGTCAGCATGAAATATATAAGCTCGTTGTAGACAGAGCAAAAAAGAGGGATATTGCGGTGGTGCAGATCAAGCTCTGCATATATCAAATTGTACCAAGTCATACTCTTATCTTTATTTCTTCTCTTACATATTTAAAACTACATGTATCTTTTAAATTGCGTAGATTGGACAATCTCCCCATGGATATAAATATAATATTAGTAAAAAAGATGTGCTTCAAAGGAAATCTGTCATTAAATGAAAACAGTTTGAAATGCTACACTTTGCCATTGTTCAACATTTATAATCGAAATTTTGTTTATTAACCTAATGAACATTAATTAAAATGCTACAACTTTGGTTCTTGTCTTATTGGCCATGTCACAAACTTAAACTGAAGTTTGAATGACACCACTAAAGTAGTTTTGAAGCCATTCAAGATTTTAAATGTGTGTATTTGCATTAATAAATATACCTTATCTTAACATGATGGGCAGATGAACTCCTTGTCGAGCATAATGCTAAATTTTTATGTTCTGACTACATCTGCCTTAGGCCTATCACATTAAATCTTCCACGTGTGAAAATATGGTTTTTCATAAGCCAGTAGTTTGTGAACATTTTTGTATCTATCAAGGAAGGAAGCTATCATTAGACACAAATTCCTATTAATACAGAGGAAACTAAAGGCCCTTAGCAGGGCCAGAATTTCAGTGAGAATCCAAAAATACATTCTCTTAAAGATTCTCCTAAACTTGTCTTTCTTTAAAAAGAAAACTAGTTGATGAAAATCCAAATAGATTCTTGCACAATTTTGGCCCTGTTTAGTGGCAGAGGCCACCTAGGTACAAGTCACACTGTGGCCACAGACCTGAAGTGCATCGCAGTTGAAAGGTACCAACACTGTAATTACCTCACAATAGGAGACATTCATATTAAACTGCGAACCTGCTCACTTCCTGTGTTGCCAGGGCAACGGACTGATGCTTCCACCATGATCAGATATGTATTATATACTATATAACTATCCATAAATAACACCTTTTCAGCCAAAAGAGGGCCCATTTCTAATCTTTTTAGGCATCCTTTATGTTTCAAATATATGTTAAAACATTTTCTTAAGATTATTCTGTGTTCGTGTTGTTTACTCTATTGAGAAAGCACTTTTGATCATGCTAAATACATAGATCTGCCCTGATGCAGGTGGCTCCCTCTTGCTCAATGGGTGTTAGAGAAGGACTGCATTTAAATATGAATACATCCTATTGACTATTACGTTGTCACCTTTCACCCGTTTTCACAACAATGTGCAAACATGGACCTTAACGTTAGTTACTTGTATGTTATACCCTGCCACAGGGTGCACCCACGAACTGCTTTAATGTAACGGAGTTACAGGATATAACAAATCCGGTCAGGCCAATCAATGATTTAAAGCAAGTTCACTGCAGTGGGCCTCGCCTAGTGTAATTTGCATTAATTAAAAAGCCTACAACTATGGTCCATTGGATGCACTAATGTCAAAAACCTTTAAATTGAAGTTGAATATGGCATATCTTTCTATAATAGTTTTGAAGCTATTTAAGATTTTAGTTTTGTATATTCAGGTAATTTGCATAAATTAAAATAAAATTTTGCAACTGCGGTTCACTAGATGTGGCTATGTTACAAACCTTTAACTTGAAGTTGGAATGGCACCTCTGTCTATAATAGCTTTAAAGCTATTCAAGATTAAATTTTTCATATTCACCTTGTTTCCACAAACTAAAAACCTACAGCTTTGGTTCATGGTTCATTAGATGTTTAATAGTTTTGAAGTTATATCAATATTCAAATTTTGTGTATTCATGGGAAGTTGAAAAAATTGAAATTTTACAGTTTTGGATCATGGTTCATTAGATGTGGCTATATCACTAACCCATAAATTGAAGTTGGAATGGCACCTCTGTCTAAAATAATTTTGAAGCTATTCAAGATCATTTTAAGTTTGCAACATATTCACCTCATTTGCATAAATTAAAACCTTACAATTTTGGTTCATTGGATGCTGCTTTGCCACAAACCTATAAATTGAAGTTCGAATGGCATCTCTAGCTACAATAGGTTCGGAGGTACATTTAAAAAAAAAAATTCAATGTCCCTAATCTGCACAATTAAAAATACAACTTTAATTTAGTGTCCATTATATTGGCAGGTGTCACAAACCTACACATGCACATTGAAATTTTGTGTCTTTTAGGTTAGTCTCCATGACAAGTTTATGGCTTTTGGAACAATGTTCAGTGTCTGAGAAAAACTCCAGACTAATTTGATCATAAGGAAGAAAGAAAGAAGGTAGGAAAGAAAAAAGAATTCTTGGAAAACAGAAAGTCTTGGTTCGCACCCTAACATAATGAAAAGGGGCTACTTTGAATTGATGTTCAGTATCTCATGATAAATTCCTTATTAGAGTAAAACTGATATGACAGTGCCATGATGTAAACAGTGTGCACAAGATGTTATATTTTGAAGAATGTTATAAACAAGATGACCCTTGTAAAATTATATGGCCCAGAATGTGAATTGCTTGTATTAAAGCAAGATTTTGTCTTAAAAACTCTACTGTGATTTTTAGCTAAGCTGACTTGTGAGTCAGCTGAATTTATGGGATGGGTGGGGACATGTCATCTGTCCGTTATTAGTACATTCACATTTTTGGTTTCTCCAAAACAACAGGCCATATGCTCTTCAGACTTGTTGGGTAGATCTTTATCAAGCTTGTTCAAATGGTTACACTCACAGTCCAATAATTTATGTGAATTTTTTTTGTACATTTTTGGTTGAATCTTAAAAGTATCTTCACTGAAACCAGGCCAGTTGCTTCAAAATTGTATAGCGGCACTTCTGGGGACCCCTAGGCCTTGAGAACACGAGATACACCCAAAACTTGTTGACATTCAATTTTAGGATTTGCTGATTTTGACAGATGTGCATCTTATCTATCGACTGGGGAAATTTTAATTCAGAATGCAAAAAATAAATATACAGAGCTGCCCCTTTTCAGGATTTTACCTGGAGTCAGGTAATTTTGCCTTTTCTTGAACTGAAAAAAAAAAATCACCTCAATTTTGTCAGAACAGCTTAAATTGAATGAAAACAGAGGGGGTTTATAGGTTTCAGGTAACTTTGATCACAATTCAGGTAAAATTTTTGTGAGTGGTATGTCTGAATATAAGAAAATGATGAAAAAACCTTTCAAATATTAAATACCACATGGGTTTTTCTGGTTCTCTATTCATACAAGACATTAGCACCCGTCTGTCATACAAGCTGTGCTCCACGTGATGGCTGTTAGCAAATGGTTGCCTCAAGCTTTGCCAGATCACTGATGCAGAGAGTACTGCACTGTATTGGTAGCCTAGCGCTTGGTCTGACCAAAGAGGTCACATGAATGACAATGATCTGACAATGTGAGAGTGTTGGCCAATATCCAGGGCCAATATGGATTATGAACTGTTCATCAGTGGCTAACAAAACTGAATTTTGTTTGTTTTTCTCCTTAAGCACTATCCAGTTGTGCAAGTAGTGCTTTGCACAAGACATTGACGATAGCCAGTGGCAGGTCCTCAGGATATCGACAACAGTGAGATTCCTCGCATGCCAGGAGGAATGAAAGGCTCACACGTAATGAGCTCTGGCTGAGACTTGCTTTAGGGCTACAGGCCTATCCAAAGCATTCGTATAGGCCTTCAGGATCATCCTTACAAGGGTTACCGAGGGGCAAAAAGAGGACAGACCTCTAACCTGTGGTACCGTCTGTGTGAGAGAGGTACGAGCATAGTGCTGTCACTGGGCACAAGGCTCTCTCCTCCATGGAAAGATCTCGAGCCACTTGATTCTTTGCAAGGAAGCCCAAGTGAGGTCTGAGGGTCACCTGGGAGTGATCAGGTGACCATCGAATTCGGTCGTAGGCTACAGCGTGATTCTGGCTTCTTCTAACCCCCAAAGTGAATGTCAATAGAAAAGTTTTCCATACCCAGGACTTGAGGTGCATCTGTTTGGGGTTCTCTGGGCACTCAAAGAGCCACTTCAACATGACTATAACCAATATGTCCCACTGTGGTAGGACCTGCCTGTTCATGGGTCTGTTGTTAGAAAAGGATGCGATGGGCGCCAACAGATAAGGTTCACTGCCAATGCACATGTCAAGGATGTTTGCCAGGGTTCAGGAGCTGGCTAATCAAAATCCCTCCACACTGCTCAAGCTCTTAGCACACTTCATCGGTATAGCAGGAAGTTGGCAATGTCTGCGATGTGCATAGACCAAGGATGTATTCTCTGAGTGGCGAGCCACTTGAGAAAATACTTCCCATCAAGCTGAATAAACTGTTAGTGATGAAGATCAAAGCACCCCTCTGGCAATTCTATTTGTGACCGATTCCGAGAAAGCTTTGTCGCTGATGTGCTTGTGACAATGCCAAGCATGGAGATTTAACATTTGAGAGTTCATGTGGAACACACTCGTCCGAGGTTGCACAGCTTGGTAGCCATAGTCCCTTGACCTTCTGTCCCTCAGGGTGTGCTACAAGGGACAATGGTGAAGGGTACGCAGGGGGGCCTGGGAGTCCATTGAGGACAGGGAGCCTAACAGGGCATGCCACAGCCTAGCTGAGCAACACTTGTGAGTCAGAAAAGGGCGTGACCATCGGCTGAAGCCTCTCCCACCTGTCTTTTGAGGGCTAACAGATGAAGGCGACCAGATCGCACTGCATGCCAAGAAAGACAAAGATCTGCTCCAGCTTTAGGCTGGATTTGTGAGATTCACAATCAGGCTTAAGCGTGGGCAAAGCTCCAGAAACAGTCTGTGTGTGATGCTGCAAACCTAGGTGTAGAAGTACCTGATTAAGCCAATTGTCCACGTACACATGCGTGCGAATGGTGCCCTGGTGAAGGTGTGCGGCGACTGCCTGTGCGATCTGGGTGAACACCTGAGGTACCGTTCCAAAGCTGAATGGGAGCGCCCTTATCTGGTAGACCTTGCCTGAAAATGAGAACCGTAGATACTTCCTTGAAGTCTCCACAATTGGCACATGGAAGAACAAGTCTTTGACATCCACGGAGGTCATCCAATCCTGGGGTTGCAGGGCCACAGGGATGCGTCACCAACTGAGGGGTCACCATCTTGAAGGATGGGACCTTTAAGTACATGTTCAGTGTTGACAGGTCTATGACCAGGCACCAACCTCTGTCCCGCCTGGGGTCAAGGATGAGTAGATTGTAGAACCTGGATGCACAGGGATCCACCAACCGCTCTATTGCACCTTTGCTCTGAAGTTTAGCCACTGCCTCTAGAAATACTGATGCTTTGGGTTCCTGGGCTGAAGGTGCAAACCACTTCGGTTTGCGGCACAAAGGAGGCATGTCTTCGCTGAAGGGCGGTGAACAGCCATGTCTCTGGGTGTTTAAGATGCCCTTGTCATCTGTAATGGATTCCCATTGAGCACAAAAGGCAGAGAGACGACCGCCAACATGGCAGCTCTAACACTGGGGGGTAGGGAAAGCAAGATTCAGGAGCCCTTAGGCTTGCCCAACTTCTTCACTTTGGCAAACCACTTGCCCTTCTCTGACAGTTTCCCCTTTTCCTGAGACCACCCGAGGCAGAAGAGGTAGCCCGGGTCAGAGGGCGAGCAGAGGCCCTCCGAGTCATGCTTTGGGGCAGCAGCGGCCAGGGGAAGAAAGTGACCAAACAGTTGTTCTACAGAGTGAGCCAGAAAGTTGTGCATCCAGAGAACAACTTCTGCCATCTGTCCTCCAAACAAAGTGCTGGAGAAGAGGGGCCCCCTTTGCACTCTGAGAAAGATCGGGCCAGGCAACCACTCACCCTGGAGGTAGACATCCCTGAGTAACAAATGCCGGTTTGCCTCGAGTGTACAGGCTGTCCCAACCAGGTGGTCACTCTCTCATGACAACGAAGTCTCAAGCAATGACACCTGGCCAAGCCAGTCCATGATCTGGGTAGAGCGCTGGAGGTTCTCCAAGAGAGACCTCGAGGGGGCAAAAGAGACTTTGGAAAAAGACGCTGTAAGGATGGAGCACCTGGCATCTTCTTCTAGTCTCTTCAACGCCTCGGCAGATGCTTAGATGGACTTTGGCTACCAAGCACTAAATTCCTCTCGATTCAAATTCACAAGGATTGGATGTAAGGTAAATATTAGCTCTGGCACAGAGTAGTATTTCTCCAGAATGTCTGGCTTGAAGAGGAGTTGCACTTGGCGAAAATAGCCAGCAGTTGGGGCCTCCACACGAAGCTAAGTGCCTTGCTTTTTGGCCATTAGCTGGTTGTAGAACTCAGCTATGCAGGGAGAGAAGAGTATAATATTCCTATGGTGCACCTCCTCCAGGGGCAAGTCCTGGTAGGACATCACGACAGCCATGTGCTTCTCTTTACTGTGGGGACAACCGCTTGTCATCCACCAGGATCTGAATCAAGGCTTTGAGATGTTCAAAGCCCTGGGGTGGCCCTGAGGTGCTATCCATGGGGGCAGAAACAGGTTTCGCCCTTGTTATAGAGCTCTGCCCCTCAGCGTGAGGGTCAGTTGAAAACCCGCTGCCTTGACCCAAGGACAAGATGAATCAACAACAAGGGCTAATCATCCTGATCAGCGCCGACATCCAAAGACTCAGTGACTGCGAGGAGCACAAACTGCCAAAGCCTCATTGAACAGCTTGTAAAGTACTGCAGCGACTTTTTCTGGTAAACCTCTAAATATCAAAGTCCTGCAGTGACTTTAATTATATTTTTAATGTTAAGTGATTTTAATTATATTTCTAATATTAAGAATTTCAAAAGTAAGAGGAAAGGGTTAATGGCAGTAAAAGTTGCACACTAGCTAAATTGTAGTTATTTGTGGATTGGTGATGGAACCATCTTATGTAGTATTTACTTTAAGCAGTTCAGATGCATGTGGGTCATTAACAAGTCATTAATCACCACACAGCAAGAAGCCAATAAGACTGTAAAAATATGTTCTGGTCGTTAAATAGTCATTTAGTTATTACCTGATGAGGAGTCAACAAGGCATCTGGTCCATCCTTGCTTATTTAGTCACGAAGTTGTAAATATCGCATTAAGCTATTTGGTAAACCAGACATTCAGATATTATTGTAAACATTGAAGTATTTATTGAAAACAGGTAACTGGTAAAAATATACCTTCTTTAAACAGTACGAGACTTCACTGGTCAAAGAAAGATTAAATGAGTTCATTAGTCATTGTCGTTATGAGTGTATTATCAAAACAGAACCCACGAGAACATATTGGTGACTCCGTAAAGGTGACGTGTATTCTACATAAGCTATGTACATCAGAAATAAACAGCCTTTCTTACCATCTTGGCCACTGAACGGACGTGTTGGGTTGTCTCTGCCCCTGCTTGCCTGCGCAACTGTATTATTTTATTATACCTGAACTATGGAACAGTGAATCTTCTGAAGTGACTCGAGTCAGCGCGTTTGCCAACAAGCCCTAACATTATAAAGAAAGTAAAGGACATCTCTCTCTTCAAGGGACGGAAGAACTTTACAAGCTGTTCGTCCGATGGTGATGGGGCAGCCACTTGTAACAGAAAACGGTCTTCTGGGGGCTCAGTGCTAGTCCCGCAGCTGCCACCAACCCAAGGATCGGCTGGCTGGAGGGAGCCTGCTGGTGCTGCAAGGCCTAAGGGTCGAGGGAGAGGTGACGCAATGTGGAGGCAGCAAGCTGCTCATCTGCAGCTGTCCACTCAAGTGCAACCAAAGTGCCCACAGGGGTGGATGAAGACGAAGTCTCCTCCCACAACTGCTGCTCCACGAGGCGCTCCAGCACTGCTTGCCTTTTCAACAGAGGGAGGCAGGGTGCCTGGCTCAAACTTAGGGTGCACAGACTTGGATACCCTGTTCGGACATGCCGGGACTCTCAACCCAAGCTCTCACAGCTGGGAGCTCGGGAAATTGGTCATGACCTTAGTGTTCCGGGATGTCCAGACTTTTGACCCAAGTACTTGGGGAATAGGCTGGGGTTCTGGGATGCCTAGATGAGAACTCGTAGGTTTCCATTCTGGCTTCACCGATTTGTCCTTGTCCAACTCCCGAGCGCTTCGACTGGGGGACCAAGATCTTGGGAGATGCAACTTGCACTTAGCCTGCCTCGTTGGAGAGGAACCTGATGTGGTGGGCTGAGAAGAGAGAATGAGTACACTGAGCATCTCCGCCATGTTCCTAGCCATAGACTCCAAGGCAAGGACAAGCCTTGGGTCGGTGGCTTAAGGAGGACTGGTCGTCACTTGTGCCCTAGCTGGCCGCTCCTGATCACCAGGAGGTGATCTCTTGCCTCCCTGCTTGTGACTACATCACCCCCTCT
This sequence comes from Hermodice carunculata, assembly GCA_964020975.1. Lineage (NCBI taxonomy): Eukaryota > Metazoa > Annelida > Polychaeta > Eunicida > Amphinomidae > Hermodice > Hermodice carunculata. The sequence continues at coordinate 15,619,512 of OZ026625.1, read as the reverse complement.
CTTTACTCCCCCAGAGGGTTTGAGGTTTTGAAATGGTAGCCACCTGAGAGTGCGAGCCAGCCTTGTGGGTTCATCTACCCTTCTCTTGTGGAGTTGTGGAAGAAGACTAAAGTCCAAAGCCTGTTGTTTGGCAGCAACAGCTTGCCACCTACTTCTAGCCTTGTTGCTCTTCTTCCTCCTGGCCACTTGTTCTCTCCCCAATCAGCACAGAATTTGCACGTTTACTTGTTAGAGCAAACGCAGCCAAGCTGCTGATGACAACCATAGCAATGCTCATGATTGTCCCAAGCAGCCATAAAGTGGGTCCATGAATCCATGTTCTGGCCTTTTCCCAACAAGGGAGTAGAAGTGGTCACTGGCTCAACACCTACAGCTTGCTGCCAAGTAGTGATTGCCTGGTGGGCACTGTTCTCCCTCTTTCTCTCACTGCAATCTATTTGTTGAGACGCCATCTTGAAAAAGTTGGGTTCAAGCCAAGACGACCAGCTCTACTTTCACATTTTCAAGGGTATCCGAAGATCAAATACACGCTATCCTTACGGGAATGTGTGTCAAGCACTGAAACAGTGTTTGTGAACAAATGTTCACAGAGCTTCGAAATCAATATGCCCATGCCATTAGGCACCCAAGGAGGAAGCACGTATAAGGGGAGCATGTGCACCACCAGGTCCAAAAGGAATGAAGAGATGGTGCTATGGGACGGTCAGGTTTTCAGCTCTGCTGACCACAGGTGGCACAGCTTATGAAAAAGTTTTCAAGCTAGCTCAATATAACTCAAGATGAAGGTCACCAAATTATGTAATACAAGAGGCCCATGGGCCTGGTGCTGTGCTGACATTGCCACTGATGTCCAAACTACACCCTGCCATTATAAAATCACCTTTACAGCTACACAGGCATGGTGACCTCACAAAAATAGGTCAACGTCAGTGATATTACATAATATTCTAGCCTTTGCCATGGTCTATATATGATATAAATTTGGCTAGTCTAATCCAATTACTTTTCCAAATATGGAATTTTATATCTTAAAACACATTTTGGCTTATAATTTCTGGTGACGATCCATAGCATTGGACATGGTCTATATGTGCTAAAATTTGGCAAGTCTAATTCAATTACTTTTCCAAATATGTAATTTTATATCTTTAAACACATTTTGGCATATAATTTCTGTCAAATTATAGGTGGTGCCACAAGTAGCAATAGCAACTTAGACTTTGACCACCCATGAAATTTGGTGAAGATCTGCCAAAAATTAAAGATGCTAGAGTGTTTACAAGATTTTCACATTTTGACCCCTATAATACATATCACATGTATAGGTTGTGCCACCACTATCGAAAGGGACCTAGATTTTCATATCCCCTAAAACTCCTGAAATTATATTGGGCTAACTTGAAAACTGTGGACAGTATGAACAAAAGTTTACGGTCGGACGGACAGACATGAGCGGTCGCATGAGTTGTGCAACCTTTGGTCAGCCGAGCTAAAAATACCGGTAATAATAATCACTGCAATCGCAATCATTACTGGACCACCCAAATTATTGGAAATCTAAGACTTGAAACAAGAATCTAGAAACCGTCACAGGGTCACCAGACATATTTTTTTTCACACCCAAAATCAACATTTAAAAAAATTACATTCAATCGGCATGAAAAAAATCAATCCCTGTAGTTCAGCAGTAAGTAGGCTGCTGTTCTGGCTAAACACAAAAAGTGGATTGTGAGTTTTGAGGATCCCCACATTTCAGAACCATCTCCTTCCTTACACCGACCCATATAGGCCCCCAAGGTGGCAGCAGTTTTACCATTTGAAAATGATCGGGCACAATGCCTGATTATGAAAAATCAATGCATCTGCATCTACTGAACAAATTTGGTAGAACCCCACCAAAAGTGTTTCCCCAGAAGCTTTGAAGACAACCCAATCTACAGTTTTGGAGCAGAAGTTGGTTTAAACATATTTTACTGACAATGCAACTGGGGAGAAGGTAAGGCCAAAATTAACCCCTCTCACAGAAGTTGAACATGAACACACAGATGGACAATGAATGACCAGCCATATCCAAGTCTCTGCCGATTTAACAATTCAAACAAAGCTTAAAATTACCATGCCACGTACTTTTAAGGCCCATTGAATATGACACGACACCTGTATTAAGATGAAACAATAATTTTAATATTCACCTTGCACATATACATATAAAATATGATAAGGTTTGTAATATTTATCCAGACTAGATGTACGGCCCTCTCTTTTGCTTCTTAACGGCCAATGCAGCCTAGTGGCTAGTGCTGTCTGTGCATGATGTCCTCACGGTGTACTCAAACATATACAACTCCCTTTACATTAGCTCTCTTCTATACAAATGTGACCATTTAAACACAGCACTCTGCATGTTGGGCAAGTATTGTGGATCACTGGCCGTGAGCAAAGTGCCTACAGAGCAGTCAATCACACATTAAATATAATCTTGATAATGAAGTACACAACCAGAAATGACTTAGTCTTAAGTATGTGCGTTCTATGTGGGCTATTGAACTACTGTTTAACAATGACTGTATACACTGACAAAATACTTAAATACCTACGACTGTCCCAGGAGCCCACAACGACCTGTGCGCTGCAGTTATGGGCACACTACCCTCATATATATTTTGTGCACCTGCAACAGAGTCTTCATGCAGACAGTTAAAAAAATAGAAATTAACAGTATATTGGGTCGTAAAAAAAATGACTGCAAGGTCAATGCAGCATACCAGAAGTGCTGGCACTCTGATTTTGAGACATTCTGGAGAGACGCACAAGCTATTACATCAGGCCCTGCCCCATGCACATGGTCCCTCATGTACCCTGTGTCGCTGTCATAGTCTATTCCCAACGTCTCGTGGACATATTCAGCTTTGCTTTGCACTGAGGGATCTCATTGTAGGCTTCTGCCTTCCACAGTGATGCAATTTCTTCCAACGGACTATGTGGGTAACCAGTGTCACTGGACAGGCATTAACCACAGCGTAAACAAATATCACACCCAGATGCAACCAAGCCTTTTTGTGGAAGCCCTGCGTACCAAGGCTTACATTTATAATGAAAAATCATGCACCTGCAAAGGCTAAAATAATGAAAATGAAAAATATTCAGGAAAGACATACGGAAAGCACATAAGAAACCAGACCTTGATATCAGAAATCTGTAAAAATTATAGCCACATGGAACTTGCTTAACAGGTTGTAACTTTTTATCAACCTTTGGACCATCCCTTTGAATTCCATGTTTGAATCCCTCACTTGTCAATCGGTGATCCTTATTTGGCAGCTGTTTCACACAGATGCTTCCAGTGTCTCGTTACTTTCAAATCTTAGAATATTATACAAATGAATTACACAATGTAATGACCATGTGCATGTCCAACTGACACATATTTATACACCATATTATGTTCCATGCGTTGAGCAGCCCTAGAGCGCTAGTGCATCTGTTTATATGAATTTGACTCGATAACATACACAATATTGCTTTGCTGTAGATATTTACAATGCAACATGTTTCTTAAACACTTGCAAACTTCAAATTATAGTTTGGCTGTGACTCCTCGATTTCTGTGTGTGCACATGATGGTGGACATGAAACCTAATCATTTATATTAAAGCATCCCCTATACCCCTTTCAAGTATTTTATGTATACACATGATGATGAGGAACCAAAACACATCTTTTAATCACAGTACACATACATGTACACCCCAGATGCATATTTTGTTATATTTGAATTCATTGCTGCACTGATGGGGAAATAAAAGCAACTTACAAAACAGCTATTTCTGGAGACATGGCCAATACGTGCTCAGAAACTCGACCGATATCAACAAGATGGCTGTGTAAACATCCCATCCTCGGGTGACCTTGAATTCAATCTATTTGTCCCATCCTGATCTCTTGGTTTGCAGAAGTGTTCCTGTCTAATTTCAAATCAGTTGGCCTAGTGGTTGTGAAGATATTTTCAGATTTTGCCAACACTGACCTCCCCCCCCCCCAAAAAAAAGAATAAAATAAAAAAAAAACTCAGTAGAGCTTGGTCTTTTAAACAACTCAGTTGAGACCCATCCATGGTACATCCCCATTAAATTTCAAGTGAATCTGGCTCACAGTTTTGGAGTTGAAAATGTGAACTACGATTGCAATCCAAACTGCAAGTAGATTGCAACCCATAGGAATGTAAGCATACACCAACAGGAATGTGAATTTCAAAAATCTGCTCAAAATTGGATCTGGAGCATCACCATCTGGCTTAAAACTTTGACCCTTCCACAAGGTACAGGTCAGCACAATCTGAGAGATGCTTTTGGACAAGTCAACAATGGTGAAAACAAACAAAAAAATCTTTAAACTACAGGACTGTGACAGTCCTGTGCTCAGCTGAGCTTACATTTACCAACTGAAAGGGTCCCGTAAATCTGAAAATAACATAAAGCTTCAACTTTCTGTTGTAACATCATCACTGTGTGCAATGTCAGTCTTCACTCACATAGTTTTGGTGTCATCTTTTTTGTTTTTTTTTTCCAAATAAAAGGGGACAGGGGATCCACTATTACCACAATGTAAGCTGATGACAGTTTCACCTTTTAAGGTCACTCAAAGACCAAATTGAAAAACACCACCAGAAATCCTATGGGTACTTCCCCATCTGTGGTTAACAGTAAATCAGGAATCCACAGCAGTACCACTTTGTGAACAGCTTTGTTTGACCCTTCCACAAGGAACAATTCCATCAAATTTTAGCTTAATCTAAGTCACGGTCCTGGAGGAGTCGAAAATAGCAACAACAAATAAAAAAAATTCATAAAAAATTAGGAAAAAAGTCACAGCACCACCTGGTGAACAAGTTAAGAACTAGAAGTCCCTAGGAGTGTTCCTGTGTGATATCAAAGCAATTGGGTGAGCGGTTTCACAGAAGATTTTTTTAAGATTTGGTCCTAACAAAAAATATATAAAAAATTCAAAAATCAGCGCAGTGTGACCATTTGAACAAACTTGATAGTGACCCACTAGGGGTACATGCCCTCTAAGTTTGAGTGAATCTGGCCAGGCAATTTTGGAAAAGTTGAAAATGTGAATTGTGGATTAACAACGACAAGCTCAGCTGACAGACAAGTCAGCTGAGCTTATTTCATTTCAATCCTCTCAGCCATGTCATTAACCTTCTCCTACACACATCACCTGACAGAGTGCTAACATAAATTTTTATCTGCTTCACTGCTTTTACTTAAATTTCTTCTTTAAATAGAACATTTGGGGTGATAACTGTACCTAAGTTCGATTCTGACAGCTTGCCCTCAGTCAACAGCATGGGAGCAACCACATCAAGAAAAGCCATTGACTCAAGTCTTATTCTCACCAGAAAAGGGTTGATGCTATAGTTTTGAAAACCTTTCCAGATCCAAGATCAAACAAAATGCCTCACGCTACAACTGTAGGTATAATGGCACCCATTTTGACAGTTCACTTTATATAATATCAAAGCAAGTGGTCCTCTAGTTCAGCTTTCTTAGCCATGGAATGTCTTCATCAGGGTCCTGACAAACATGGATGTCTTCAGACACGTGGTCACTGGTTTAAGCTCACTATTATCATGACTCATGGGTACACTGAAGTTAATACATACAGCATTAAGTCACAAATACATTTTGAAGTAAATAACAATTTTCTATAAACACTGCCAACAAGCATGAACACACACACTTGTCATCTCTTGAAATGTTGCAGTCAAAATTATGTACATATATATTAAGGAAGTGATGTGAACACCAAACAATACACCACAAAATTCTCTCCATCCTGTAAAACCATGGAAGAGCCAAAGTCCGCTTAATGTCTCACCTTTGTTTGTATGTTGTATTCTTCAAATAGTAATAATATATGTGTATATTGTAGTTTGCATACCCGCTAAGAGAAAAAAAATGATAAAAGAGCATTATATACATATAATAAATCCCATAATAAGATGTTTGGTTTCTACACACATGACCTAGCACATCAGCTTGCTTGTTTGTATTGTATACTTACAAATACCTTGGACTCTATGGCTAAATGTGGGAAAGTCAAATATTCACAATACTGTACACAAATATACAATGCCACGGACAGACAGAACATTTCAACATTAATAACAATCATCAGAGTTAACTATACATCTCATAAAGATCTGAATATTGATAACACAGCATAAAAAAGTCGTCAAGCCCAAGTGGGAAGTGACTTGTTGCAAACCACTATCAACGAAACACATGGTCAGTATACAGGACTTGTTCAATTCCTAACCCCATGCCACTTGTACACACCTTACACTTTGCATTCAGGACATATAACATTACTTATTACTCTGATCATGCAGTCAGCTGACCATGTCCCTAAATTACAATCTCCTGCATTAAAAAACATAGGATTGTAGTTTTCACTTGACAAAGATGCAACAGACTGTGAAAACCTAAATAATAATAATAATAATAATAATAATAAGAAGAAGAAGAAGAAGAAGAAGAAGAAGAAGAAGAAGAAGAAGAAGAAGAAGAAATGGAAGAAGAATATTTTAACATTTTTTAAAAGACGAAATCATAATGATTGTAAAACAAATTGAAATTTCCCCAACAAAAATAAAGTGTTGTTTACACAAAAAAATATGCTGGTGTTGAACAATTTTAGATCTAGCAGTACCCGAGTTCAACTAGACCCCCCCCCCCCCCCAAAAAAAAAATTAATAAATAAAAAAATCAGAAGAAAGATAAAGAAAAATAAAAAGAGCCAGGCTTCCTTCTGTTGTAACATATTTAGAGTACTTGGTTACCTTCTGGCTACAACTGTGGTGTGAAGCTCTGCTGGGCCTTACCTTCTATCCTACTCGACACTCACCAGAACTTGCAAGTCATCACAATGGAAATGGAAGTTGAATACCCAGTAAGATATGTCCCTTTTTTTTTTTTACAGTTTGCCAAAAACTGAGAAACTTCAGTGTTTTCAACTAATTTCTACAGTAATGAAAAACAACTTTGACTGAGAATTGTAGATAAGCCCTATCAAGATCACATGCCCCAGGTCAACAACTTTCTGAGTTGGGCACTTAGTGCCCAACTTATGCCAAGAAAAGTTGTTGACTCAAGTGTCAATTTAAGGGGAAAAGGGTAAACAACTTTGAAGATCCATTTAAAAAAGCCTTTGTTTTTGTGTTGGATGTTTTCTGTGTCTGGGTTTCATCTCTTTCTCTAGCATCCCTATGCATGTCACAGCTCCTGTATCTCATGTCACAACCAAGTGTGTTCCACATTACTTTGAACAACACTCCTGTATACAGGTTATATAGAATAACAACTAGAAAAGAAGATTTGTTTCAAAGCCAATCTGTCCGTGTGCCATCAAAATTTGCATAAATTAAAATCCTACATTGTCGTTTCCATTGGTTGTACACATATAAATATATCAGACAACATGAGAATGACACTCTAGTAGTCTTTGAAATGTTGAATCTTGCACACAACCCGACCTGAAATAAAGAATTAATTGTGTATGGAAATTGCAGTTGGATTGGCAACTTTACCTGTAATAATTTTTAAGACATCTTGAAATTGATCAGCACAAGTGAGGCAGACCTGAGCCCAGCAACCAGTGCTGCAGAGGCTCCCTAGGAGTCGCTGGTGGTGCACAGGTGCGCCCCATTTTGTTCCATGGTATTACATCCTGGTCCTTGCATCCTCTCTTTTGATGGCAATAATGAATTTTCTGTGCAAAGTTGGGCCTTCTGGGAACATGCATCCCTTTCCACACCTGTTGCAGTTGGGTACACTGTAGTATTTTGACATGATGTTCACAAGGCTACACTGTTGTGATCATGGCTTACATAGGTCCATGCATGTTTATTTTATACCCCAGCACATTGCCGATTTAATTAAATAACTGGAAAATGTCAAAATTTAACTTAATAGACTTTCAATCTGGCTGCAGATCAACACTGCATGCCACAGCTGAATATTACTTCACTACTTCCTCTTGGTTGAAAAACAGGCTACTTTCATTTTAAACAGTTTGAGTAGTAGTGGTAACTCAATAAATGCAAGGTTTTGCCATTTTCAATATTGCTTGTCATGCCACATGTTTTGTTGACCAGGACCTAAGGCTACAGAGGAATAAGCTGGATGAAAAAACATTGCTGTTGTGCCCTGGCCTGGTCCCATTGTTTCCCCCATTGAACTTCAGAGGCATCGGCTGTCACCGATCCACTTTAATTGGTCCTTTCAAGCAGTGATATACACCTTCGAGAGCCACCCAAGACAACATCTTAGGTCACTGTCCTAACCAAACAACAGGAGATGCATCTGGACCCCTGAACTGTGGGTAGATTTGAACAGGAAAGATGGCAGGCTTTAAGTTGGTGTTTCAATTGTTCAATTTCAAGAAGTTGGACCAATTTTATGCTAAGTTTATGGTTTTGTCAATTGCACTATGGCATGAGAATTTCATGATTAAAAAATTTATAAACTTTCAATTATCTCTGATTCTTAAAGGACCATGTTTTTTTTTAAACAGCAGAGATATTACATGAACTGTGCAAAGTTGCATTTATGGTCACAGGCATCACACTTAAGAAAATGTGATTAGAACTTGTCTCATTTAAATATTTATTTTATCAACTTGTATCAGAAGAACATGGCAATAATAGGGTATCTGAAATTGGATTTATGCTGTTTTAAGCTGGCAGAGGTAGCTTAAGAGGCCTAAATGCTTCAGAGATTTGCTGAAGTGAGCCACACACTGGAAATTTTGTTCAGTAGTAAGTGAGGTGTGAACTCTTGATAAGAAACGGAGTAATAGACATCAGCAGCAAATATCATACTCTATTTAAGGCCCCTGCCTTGTTTCTCCATCCAGCTTACTTCCTCCAAAGCAAGGCAGATACAGTGCTGTTTACCCTCCTTGTCCAAACTGAGATCTGGAATACCAGTTATAAAATATACAACATGTTGACAGAAAGGTTTGCTAATCAAACAACCAAGAGGTTAAGACTGGTGGCAAGATGGATATGACCTACTCACCCAGTAAATCTACACTTAATGAAAAAATAACAAACAAATACACAACTGGATAATTAATTAATTATTAATAAGTAACACGGAAGTGTTGGTACTCTCCGTGAGGTCACTGCGGGGTGCCCTTCACTGGCCTCAGTGTGACCTGAATGTACAGCTTGGCTGCTACTGTGCCAGCAGTAGGGCCCCAGCAGTAAAGCTAGACATTCAACTAGGTTTTTTTTCCTGCTAAAATACACATCTGGCATTTTTGTTTATCATTTTGAAACAAGAAATGTACAGGGACCAAGGATATAAGGTCTATACATTAGCATAATACAAAATCAACAGCTCTAGCCTTGAAACCAACTTGCTTGGTTTCCCTCACAGCAAGATAATTACTGGGTCCAGACTCACCATAATAACATGTTTTGATACTGAATGGATGCTGCAATCATAATTCTACTGTCCTTCCCCCCCCCCCCTGCTCCCCTCCCACTTTCCTTTCCACTACTTGCAACTTCTGCTCTGCTGTCATCTCTGACTTGACACTACATGCACGGATATTGCGCGATTCCATGCCTCATAGCTACAATATCTGGCTGAACTCGGCCAGCTGTGCACGTCTGTTTGCACAACTCAGGATGCCACACGGGCAACGTCCAAGAAACTCTTTCACCACCATAAGTGACTCTAGTTGCACGTATTTAAATCACTATAACCACACTATTCAAATGCTTCGTGCAGAAAACTTTCATCTAAGTGCTAGTGTCGGTTGAAATTTTGTCTTGGATAGCAGCATTCTTTAGCACACTTTGCATGCATTGCTCACAAACAGCACCGAGGATAGCTCGTGACTCAGTCCTCAACTGGAAAGCGAAAGAGTCAAGTGAATGTAGGTTACTCCAGGCATATCATTGCTTCTTTCTGGAGAGGCAGTGTATATGTTCACACTTGCTGCGGAGTTGTGCCAGTCATATTATCTCCTCTGCTGCCCCGTTTTCAGACTCATTGACTGTTATGGCACCCTCGTCTTCTGTACTTTATATTCGAAGATTTTTAATATTGAAATGTCTATGCTTGATTACGTAGATGTAAGTTTGATTTGTTTGATGTGCAAATGATATGCCCTGTCTTAAACAGGCAGCCAGGACATGGAATGAGATCTTTATCTTTATCTAGTACAATTTCCTTTTCTTATCCTTTCACAATTCACTTCATTAGCATATTTTTAAATGCTACAGCTTTTCTTCACTGTGTGTCTGATGAGTCCACACCACAATTCTAGATATTCGAGTTGAAATGGCAAGTCTATCTAAAATAGTTATGAAGATTTTCAAGAATTTTGCTTCATCTCCTTATTTAAATGAATCAAAATGCTACAACTTTTGTTCCTTGTTCACTTTGTGTGCCCACATCACAAATCTGTTACTTGAAATTGGAATGACACTGCTATCTGTAATCATATTGAGATATTTAACATTTACACTCTGCAAATTTGCATAAATTGAAATGCTACAACTTTGTTCATGGTTCTCTGGATGTGGCCACAACACAAACTGATAAATTTAAGTTAAATTGGTACCTCTATCTATCATAGTTTTGAAGATATTTGATAGTTTTAGTTTGCATATTTTGGCTAATTTGTATGAGGCGTTACAACTCTGGTTCATAGGTCATTGAATGCACTCATGGGACAAACTTATAAATTGCTGTTGGATTGGCAACTCTACCTTTCGTAGTTTTGATGATGTTAAACATATAAGTTTTTCAAGTGCCTTAATTATTCCTAATTTAGAAAACTGCAATTTTCTTTCACAGTTCTATACATTGGCAGGTGTCACAAACTTATATGCACAACTTGAAATTTTCTATCTACAGTAGTATTCAAGATATGACACTTTCAAAATTAATTGGTCCTAATTTGCATAATTTTGAACTTACAGACAAATCAAGCTAAGGCGCACAAGTTCATCACAGATGCAGTGTTTCCCACCAATTTTCAAAGTTGTTGCTTTTACAGTGTCTGAAAAAAGGTGTCACGTAGTGAAAATAAAGAAGGAAGGAACTTCAGGGAAAACAAAATGCCTGTGTTTGCACAGAGCCATAATTAAACATGCAAACATAAATGTCTGATATCAAGATGATTGGCAGTGATTAAATCAACAATACCCCCCCCCCCAAAAAAAACAAACTATAATTTCACTATACACATACACTGTACAGTTTCAACTCTGCATGATTATCACATAGCCAATTTAGCAAGACAGTCGTAATATAAAGAATCATAATTCATTGTATGTTGTTTTCTACACTCACATTCTGCATACATCGAGAGGAAGTATTGACACTTTCTATTTCTACTGCATGATTACACAAGAGAAGAAAAACTATGACTTGTTCGTGCACAGGTGTACTGGGAATTTGATCAAATCAGATTGCTAGATCAATTCTGCCTATGCACTGTGCTAGAGCAGCCTGAGGCTTTGTAAACAGCTTCAGCTGGAAATGCTACACAAACACATCAGCTCCTACCCTACAGGTCTGCTGGAAATGGCAGCCCGCTCTGTGAACTACGCACAGCCTCTACTCAATCAAATCTTTGTTATATCTTCTCCAACAATAGAACAGACCGTTGAGTGTTCAACCACGTCTTCTTCAAAGTGGATGACTGGCTATGACAGTTAAACCTGTGCTGCAATGCTGTTGAGTATATATTCAACTGCTGAGGTCACGGAGGTCACTCAGCATGATCTCTGGTGTCAGAATGTGTGTTGATCCTGTAAAAGACAGAGAGTGTAATACATGTACAATCTACATCAATCACCACAGTACTTTGTTGAAACATTTTAAGGTAGTGGGACTTTGAAATTGAAAACTTTCTTGCCTGCAAAACAGATTCCCTTTGCCTTATTGTTAAATGGTAATTGAAGTACGTGTTGCACTATCAGAATACTACCGGTGCAATATATTTATTACCCATTTTTGACACCAGGATCGCGCGACGCCGGACCCCATTACTCGCTCAGTCCCCTCTGCTACCTTAAATCAGTATGCCTATGAGTCAGTACATGTTTCATAATAAACTTTCAGTTTCTACACTTAATTCTGAACATTTTCAGGCTCCAGCCGTTCTACAATATTGTTCAAACATAGTGCAAGCAAGTTAAACCATCAATATTTTGTATATGGGTGAACTCTCAGATAACATCAAGTATCAACAATTAGTGAAAACTCAACACAGTTTGGGGAAACAACTTAGTTTCTAAACATTAACAGTCTTTAAATGTAAATGTATGGAAGATATTACATGACCTACAGAGCCCTCTACTGAGAGCCTACATGAACCAGCTGATCTTGACCTTACCTATCATTTGACCAGTGTGAGGTGGAATCATTTCCTTGAAGAAGGAGCACATTTCTTGGTAATTTTTCTTTTTTAAGTAATTGGAAGGTCACTTGTGATTTTTACCCAAAACATGTGGCATTGGATGATGATAGCAAGACAGAAGTTCGGAGTGACCTCATCAGGCTCCTCTCATTTTTTTTTTATTTACTAGAGACAAAAATTACCAAAATGCTATACACTGGTTTATTACTTATTAATGAAGTGATAGGCATTTGTCCACTCACCAACAATGACTTCCCAGTTACTGTTTGACTGAGTCACTTCATATGCACATCTCATCTCAGAGAAAGAAACTCCTCCCACGACGAATACAATGAGACGTGGACCGCTCTTGTAACTGGACTGACCACGAGTCTGGTGCCATTGTCCATACCTTGCACTGCAATATACAAGTATAAAAAGTCATGCAGAAGATCCTGCCTCATTTCAGCCTGCAGCCCCTACAAACATCCATGTACTCTGCTTTCATGGATCCTGTCGCCCAGATGCAAATTAGCCGTGTGTTGTTAGCAACGACGGATCTCCTCCTTATTTGGGAGGAACCACTTTATCGCCAGAAATACTATCTGCATTTCATAGTGATACGTCCATATTGCCCCATCACTACTTTACCCACATGGTGTTTCTGGTCGGTTGATTTGTCAACATGAATAAGCAGCAGTTTGAAATCAATTATTGTGTATTTATTTTGCTGTAAAACGTGAGATGACTACAAACCATAGCTTGTTTGGGTATCTGGACCCATGGCCCACAGAACAGCGGCATGTGTTCTTTGGTGTGCAAACCCCTCTCAGCCTCCGGCTTTGCAGTGTGCCAAGACACTGTGCACCCAGATACCAACACTATGGTTTGTCTATATGTGTACTAAGGGATGGTTCAACATTATCATCATTTTTGAATTAGTACTAAGGGTACTAAATTTCATGACCCCCCTCGCTCCCCCCAAATTAGTACTTTAAAAATGATGATTTTCCCAAAAAAAATCATAGCAAATTGCACAAAACAGGCCAAAAATTGACCATCATTTTCAATATTCTGTGAAAGTGTACAGACCCATTTAACCCCCTCCCCCTTGCGTACTGTAAGTACTAATTCAAAAATGATGAAAATGTTGAACCAGCCCTAAGTATATCAGTGTTGAAACCCCATGTTTCTGAATTCAGCATACCCACATGATGCTCAGAGTACTGGCAATATCCAGCAAATTGATGTTACCATCATACATATTACCTGCTTTTCCTCTGGTGTGCTCTTATTTGACTTGCTGAAGCATAATCTGCCTTCCTTTAATTTGTACAACTGTGTGTGCTGGTGCATGTAGCATCAAATATGTCTCCTGGTACACTATAAATCTACTCCAATGACTCTGTGTCTTTCAATATACGCTACAGTGTACTAGGAATAGCAGCTGTTTTTGATAAAACTGCACAGCAATTTACTACAAAAAACAACTGGAAGTAAGTTTCCTTCGTGTCTATTTGCTATCATCTTATCCAGTCTTTAGTACAACCTGTCTCTAAATGCAAAGCCCTTACCATATTTATTAAGAGTGCCCTCAGAAAAAGCAAATTACATCATATAGCTGTAAAACAGCACTAGAATTGAGCACCAAATATATATACATTGCCAATGAAAATAAAGTCTTTAATTGGGAGTGGGGAGGCTTATGTAGAATGAATGCTGTAATATACTGTTAAAAAATTTTTTTTTCTGGAGCAAATATGTCTCTGCCTTGAAAATTAGTAAAATTTAAAATGTTTTAATATTTTGTTCAATGATAATCAAACATATCTGAAACAACTGTTTCAATTGAAATCCCCCCCCCCCCATTTACTCCTTCATCTTCAACAGGGTTGACGTGGTGAGCATTAAAATATTCCAAGTGTGCCTAATTAGCATAAATTAAAATTTTACAACTGTCATTTTCACTTCATTGGATGCACCTGTACCGTACACCAATGAATTGATGTTGCTATCTATGCCTCTGTGCATAATACACTTGAAGATATACATTTAAAGTTTGGAATGATGCCTAATTAGCATAAATTCACATTTTACATCTTTCACTTTTAACTCCATTGGATGCACTTATCACAAAGCTAAACAGTGAAGCTGGATTGACACGTCTATCTGTAATAATGTTGAACAAACAAAAAAAGAGAAAGAACTGTGTGACAGCCCTGTGCTCAGCTGACCTTGCATGCACAAACTGAAGTGGTCATATGAACTTAAGCACAATATGGAGGTCACCTTTGTGAATTCGTTAAAAATCAGGAATCCGGCTTATCACCAGCTAGTGAACACTTTTGTTTAACCCTCTCACAAGCTACATTTGCAACAAGTTTTAGAACAATCTAAGTGATGGTTTTTAGAAGTCAAACATGGGGAGACCACACAAAAAAAACGTTAAAAAATTAGAAAAAGTTGCAGCACCAGCTGTTGAACAAATTAAGGTCTGGGGGTCCCCAGAAGTGTCCCTGTGCAATTTCAAAGCAATTGGTTGAGCAGTTTTGCAGAAGATTTTGCCACAATATTGAACACAAAAATTCATAACAAACCTAAAAATCATACTGGAGCATGACCATTTGAGCAAAACTGGAAGAGATCAACTCAAGGTACATCCCCGTCAAGTTTCAAGTGAATTTGATTAATGGTTTTGGAAAGGTCAAAAATGTGAATGACCGATGGAATCCACATCGACTTGCATTGTAGTCAATGGGAATGTATGTGCTAAGTACCCAAATTGAAAAAATCATTAAAAAGATGCAGAAAATGTTCACTCAGTGAACAGCTTTGTTTGGCTCTTCCACAAGCTTCCTTTTCCACTGAGTTTCAGAAGAATCTAAGTGACAGTTTTGGAGAATAATGAACGGCCGGTCCTCGGCTGGCCTTGACATTCAACCCATAATAACTCCCACTCTGCTCTACGGGATGAGGATTTGGGAGAGGAATTTAAAAATGGGATTTTCTATTATAATCCCCATTGACTTACATGGTAAACAATAGGAAGGAATGCATTAACTGACAGGTACACAAATTGAAAGATTCATTAAAAATCAGGGCAGTGTGAACAGCCAATCCTCAGCTGATCTTGACACTCAATGTGTAATAAATCTCACCCTGGTCTAGTGGTACCCAGAGTTGCCCCCACACAATTATGAAGCAACTGGCCAAGCGGTTTATCAGACGATAGATCACCCCTCATCCTATAACCACACTGACTGACAAGTCAAGTCATTAAAAAAATCACAGTGCCACCTGGTGAACAAATTAAGCTCTAGGGGTCCCCAGAAGATTCCCTGTGCAATTTCAAAGTGTATGGCTTGGCTGCTTCGGAGAAGATTGTTTAAGATTTTGCAAAAAAATGAACAAAAAAATTCATAAATAAAAAATATAAAAATCACTGGAAAGTGACCGTTTGATCAAATTTGGTAGAGACCCACCTAAAGTACAATAATTTCCATTAGGTTTCAAGTAAACCTAGCTGACAGTTTTTGAGAACAAGTTGAAAATGTGAAATTGTTGACAATGGACGATGGATGGAAACCCAAACTAAAACCTATATAAGGTAAAAAAAGTCCAAAAATCACTAGACCACGACCACTTGAACACACTTGGTAGAGACCCATGCAAAGTACATCTCCACCAACTTTCAAATGAATCTGGTTGTGGGCTTTAGAGAAGTCAAAAATGTGAACTGTTGGCGGACGAATGCTGACACTGGTCGAAAGACTGTACGATAGGGGACCCCAGCATGAAAACTGAATGTCTGTGTGCAAACACAGAGTCTGACATAATTAAGACACAACTACAACTGTGACCTACCTCATAGGAGCAGAGCTCATAAGGGACCTAGAGCCGCCGGATAGGAATGGAAAACGTTTTACATCCAGCTTATCTTCAATGCTTTCCTGCAAGTAAATCATTAGGTATGTCAAAAATTCCCAAGGAACACGTAGATGTAGCTTGGCTACACCTACGTGCATCTTATGACTTTGTTGCCAGGAGCTTGTTACCCGCATACCGCACTGATGTGGGTTACAAAATGTGGACACGGTTGTTTCCACTGACAACACGACACACAAGTGAATCATAAAGCAGTCATTCATACATGTGTCCAAGCTGGAAACACAGCAGTGTTTTCTAGAAAGAACACAATTTTTGCTTAAACATGTTTTATACTTTATGCATACTAACTACTACACAGATCTTACAGGAATATATCCTCAGGATAGCATCAAAAATTGCCTTCATACAACATGCAGGTTTTGAAGTGGTCCCATTTCCCACGGACACGTGGCTTCCCAAAGCTATCTTGATGTCGGCAAAATGAGATTGACGTAGCACCTCTTCACCTTCACAATGCAAGATGCAAAATACCAAGACGACTACGTGAGATTAAGAAAGCACTTGCTAACCTCCATGATGTCTTTAATATACGGCGTCCATCGTGACATCTGGTAGGTATGCTCCGAGATCCTCTCTTTCCTGTTGAAGGGTTGGTATGGCTGGGCAGCCTTACGACGTCCACCCTGATTAAAATACAAGGTGTAATCATCTAGAGTAAATGGTAAAGTACCCTTCATTAAGAGCTGCTCTTTTTTATGATTTCGCAGCAACTGCACAGGGATCATGAACAACAATCCTATTAGCTTTACTATTCCATGTCTCCTATGCTAATTAAATTACAAGGTTTAATCAGCTAGAGTACACACGAGGTGCCAAATTGCCCCCCTGACCTGTTTTACTACATGGTTATTGTATTAAAACATTATCTGTAAACTGCAAGAATACGTATGTTTGAACTGTCCATGAAAGGTTTGGATGAATATGTAGGTCTAATAACCCAACAATGTGACAGTCTGCCTGGCAATAGTGTGACTTAGTACTGTTAACGTATGGCGTGCAACGCACATGTGACACGTCAGTGAATTCAATATGTTGACAAATGCTGGGATCATTAATGCTTTGGAGCCTGGTCTCCTACAGAAAATAAGCCTCTCCCTCTGCGCTCCTAGGAGCGAACAATGATTTTGGTCCACCTGAATATACATGTAACTGAAAATTCATCCATATATATCTCTTTCCTGTAGTAAGGTTTAACACAAAACTAAAACTGCACAACATTTCAAATTCCAAGTATTATGCTATTAGCTTACTTATACTGATATTGGGATATCAGAGAATTTCTTTTCGTTCACTTAAATGTCTACTAATTGAAAATGGAAGACAAAATCATTTTAATTGAAGACACATTTTCCAGCATAACTTTTGTTTCCCATATATATATTCTGACTTATTTAATCAAAAACTGTCCAGCATGTTTTGAAACGATTTTAATTAATTACGAGCCAGGTACACCAACAATTGTATGAATAACATGGTTTATACTGCTAAGATTCTATATGGTTCTTTTCATTGTGATCTACAAAGAAACAAAAACTCAAATCTAAAATTCACTGAACCATGACCACTTGAACAAACTTAGTAGAGACCCACCCAAAGTACATTCGCACCAAGTTTGAAGTGAATCTGGTTGATAGTTTCAGAGTAGAAGCTGAAGATGTGAATTGTGAGGCCGACGGACCAGGATGCTGGAGCATATTATAACCTCACCTGACTTGTCAGCTAAGGTAAAAATGAAGTATCAGTTGTATCTGAAATCTTTCATGCTACTTATGTACTTTTTGGGTATTAAGTACTTGGTCAACAAAAAGACACCAATCTCAAACCCTTATGTCGAAATAGTCGGCAACGAGAGTGGCACCACTGTGCATGCAGCCATGATTACATATTAAGGTCCAAAAAAGCGGCAGTTAGTGTGGGGACAATTGTTTTGACCACATTTATGTTTATTTTGATCAAAAGGTTATCATTAGAAAGCTTTTTACCATTCCACACACCTGTTCATTTATTTTTATTTTTTTCAAATTTCCCAAGCTCATACCGGTTATGCCATTTCTATCAGATTGTTATCATGAACAGCACACACATGTATATACACATAATTATTATGATCATTTTTTTTTTTTTCAGTTTTAACCAGTTTTGAGCTTATCTCCCACCTGTGGGGTTATCTATTTTTAGACACCTGTGGTGCTATCCATTTTTGAGGGTGTTATGTCATAATCCTCTGTGGAATGTGCTTGTATACAGCCATCCACAGTAATTCTGATAGCGTAAGCTTTCCCAGCCTGGCATCTGTAGTCAGCTAAAAAAAACCCATCACTTATGTTTGTATCTAGATGCTGACGACCAGCCAGACCATTCAGATGGTTTGATTGAAGCACTTACATCCTGAATGATGGGAACTCCCAGATTCTGCATATTGGTGATCATACACTTGTCTTCTAGTGGTATCTGTGCATGCTGTACCAGCTTAGCCAGGTTCTCTTCCGATATACCTACAACACAATCTTATCATCAAACAACTTCACCCATGCTTTACATCATTGTATCTATATATATGAAGGCAGGGAATCAAACAAATTTTTTTATATGTGGTTAGTTTTTCGAACCTGAACAACATTTAGACTGCACTGGAATAAAGATTTTTTTTTTTTTTTAAATTTATGGAGAGATATTTGAGTAGCCACTTCACACAGGTGGTGGCTTCATACATGTAGCCATGAGGGCAGGTTTGACTGTATGCTTATTTATATGCATACATCTGAAACACCACCAAAATGCACATACAACTGTATTTTTCAAACTTGTCCAACTTTGGGCAGAGAAAGCTCCAGTCCTTCACTTCCTAGCCACAATGTTGTTGAATCCAGACATTTTCCATGTCCAGAGGTTAGCAAATCGGTGGGAGTCGGAAGAAAAAATTACTCAAAAATTAACCACACTTCTTTTTTCTTGCCATTAGGGACAATGTCTAGTGAGATAAGTGGAAGTATTTTGAGCCAGACGCTATTTCACGCTTACCTCCTTTGTGGATAATGTATAGGAGAATGATGCGGATCTTGTCCAGAGCGGACACGTTTTGGTCCAGTAGGATGGGCACGATGCTGCGCATGTGGTCCCTGATCCGCTCTCCGTCGTTGTCTGTGCCCATTGCTAAGTCCTACAGGGGACAACAAACACAAAGTGTCATCTTGTCATACAAATGTACGGATAAACCTAACTGGCCCCTCAGCTTTCCCAACACTGCTTCATAGACCTGCTGAACATGTTTAATTGGGCGTAACACCAACACAGTTCAATTATTCCCCCCCCCCCCCAAAAAAAAATCTGAGAAAAGTAAATGGATACCGTACAAAATTATGCATGCTACAAAGATACGAAACACTAGAAAACAAAGAATTACTTGAAAGTAAAGCAACACCTTGACAAATACACGGGTACACCTAGTGCATGTAGTCATGTGAACATCAACACTGCTTGTTGTGGTCACATTTGTTGGTCCAAGGAGCCGGGTTCCTTGTGAATTTACCCAAAGTGAAAGGTCAACTGCTGTATGGTCACTCTTCTGGGCTAAAGGGGAGGCCAAATACAGAAGACACTACTGGGCACTAGTCTGTTATACAGGCATGATGTGTGGGCAGATGCACAGAATACTTGTGCCCATATAACTGGATTTCCCTGTACTACTGTATACAGGAGTCCGTCATTTCAAAGACCATCCCCAGGATGGATCCAAAGTGATAATATAGAGCAGATGGTCTCTCGATGTAAGGTCATATAAAATAAAGAATTTTGCAGCATGGAACTCATAATCATGCGGTCTTAACAGACAGGTAGTCTGTGACTACATTTTTCCCCTCAGGAGGGACTATTTTACACCCTAAAATGATGTTAACATCCCTACCTACTAACAGAGAGATACACACATCACAATACACAGTAAACACAGTCCAGCTAAGCCATTCAAGTCCCACTGTGGGAACAATGGTTGTATAAACATTAAAGATAGTGGAAGTAACCTCCAAATGTACATTAATTTTATGCTTATTTCTAGGAAGTGGCGGGGACCAAGGATATGATTTTTGCGGTATTTTTATCTGTAGGCTAAATACTACAAAAGCATATCCAATTTTTTGTTCAGGGATTAGTTCTCCTTCAAAGGGTTAACAAAGTCATTGAAATTAGTATTACACTATTATCGAGTGCATGCAGAGCTCAAACATATAAATTGAAGTTAGAATGGCACCTCTATCTACAATAGTTTTGAAAATAGTCATCCTTTTTAAACAATGTAATTTTGTGTACTGGCCAGAATGAGCATAAATCAAAATGTGACAGTTTCCAATCACTATTTATTGGATGTATCCAAAACCCAAACACATAAATTAAAATTGGAATAGCATCTTTATCTACAATAGTTTTAAAGATTTTCATCATTATTCACCACTTCAGTTTTGTGCACTGGCCGAAATTTGCATTAATTAAAAATCTGACAGTTTTTACTCCATGTTTATTGGATGCACTCAAGAGCACAAGCATATAAATTGAGGTTGGAATGACAGCGCTATATGTAATAGTTTTGAAGATCACGGGTAGAAATTAACTTTTTTTTTCAAGTTGCCCCTGGGCAACCACAGCATTTTTACAAGTTGCCCAGTTTCCCGTCAAATGAAAATTGTTGATCGTATTAAAAAGCGCCGATATTTAAAATGTTGCAAATATAAATGAACAAGAGCTATATTTGTCACCGCTATGAAAACAGCATGTCCGCACGAAGAAGAAGAATCTAGGAACTGTATTTAATGTTGCCCCTATTGATGAAAATGATATGTTCTGATGAAGATAGAAAATTGCCTCACGGAAACCAGTTAAGGAAATAAAGTTGCCCCAGGCACCTAGACACCCACTAATTTCGAACCCTAAAGATACATGTATTCATCATCAACACTTTGATTTGGTGTACTGGCCGAAATTTGCATAAATCAAAACCTGACCGTTTCAAATCACTATTTGATGTGGCCATGGCACATACATATAAATGAAGTTGTAATGGGACCCCTAACCGGAACAGTTTCAAGATAGTCATCAATATTCAACATGTCAATTTTGTGTATAGGCCAAAATCTGCATACATTAAGATCTGGCAGTTTTATGTTACTGGGTACATGGATGCACCCATATCACAAACATACAAAGTAAAGTTGGAATGGCACCTCTATCTGTAACAGTTATGAAGATATTCATCATTTTTGAACATTCCAATCTTGTATATTGGATGAAATTTGTATAAATTAAATTCTGACATTTCAGTGACTACTCATTGGATGTATCCATAGCACAAACACATAAATTGAAATTGGACTGGCATTTCCAGCTGGTCAAGTTTTGAAGGTTATCATCATTATTCAACATTTCAAATTTGTGTATTAGCTGAAATTTGCAAAAAATTAAAATCTGGCTGTTGACAGACAATCTTTATTGAATGTGCCCAGACACACAAATTAAAGTTAGAATGGCATCTTTATCTACATGTATAGTAGTTTTCAAGATTGTCATTATTTTTAAACCCTTCACTTTTGCGCATTTGCTGTTATATGCATAAATTAAAATCTGACACTTTCCAGTTATTGTTCATTGGATGTGCCAATAGCACAAACATATAATCTAAAAGTTACAATGGCATCCGTATCTGCAATAGCTGTAATGATATTCAACATTTCAGTATTGTGTATTGGCTGAAATTTGCATAATTAAAATAAGACAGTTTTCTGTCACTGTTCGTTGGAATGCACCCATAGCGCGAACATAGAGACTGCACTTGGAATGGCACTCTATCTGTAACTGTTTATCATCCATCACTTTTGTTGTTTGTCTTGACAAAAATTTGCAAAATTATCAAACTGCTGACTATCTGAAATAATATCGAAGGAAGGACGGGAGGAAGAGAATATTGAGAAAAACAGTATGTCTTTGTTCACACACAGACAACTGATTGGAAAGCTTACAAGATTTAGCAACACAGGTATACACAACAAATGCTCTATACTGATACCTGTTCTACGCGACAAAGTTTGTCCACATGACCTTGGTACTGTTTCATACAGTCCTCTGCCAGATGCAAGTGCGTGGCATATTTGCTCAGCTCCTTCTGGTACTGTGGCATCTTCTTCAACATTGAAGACAAGTCCCTCATAGACGTTTTGCCTCCTTCATCCCGACTTTTGATCTTCTTCTCCTCAGCAAACTCCTTCAGTTTCCTTGTCACTTGCCTGCAAAACAGACCATTCCCATTAAATAAAAGTTTATCATTCTTATTATAATGCTCCTTGAGTGAAGTGACACACTGAAGTCGCGTCTTCAGGGTAAATCCATTTTAAAAGTTGGCCCTCTGGTCTGGAAAATACTGCAAAACCTAACCGAACACCTCCGTATACTGAACACCATTTCTTGGTCCCAAATGTATACTTTCAATGGTACCAAACCTCCCTATACCGAGCACCTCACTATACTGAACACTTTTTTCCGGTCCCAAGGGTGTTCGGTATGTATAGGTTTCACTGTAGAGTGAAAGACATTGCCCATTGACCGGATCCACTCTGATCACAGTCTTTCATGTTTTGAATGTCAGTTAAATGGGGTTCAACAACATGGAAACAAAACTTATTTCCCAGTATGAACAGAACACTTGTATTGAAAGCCAATAAAGACAATGAGACATTCAGTTCTATCCTGTGTACAGTCCTCAATCACGACTGTTTCCTTTAAGCAGAGGCATGTACCTGTATGCATCAACGCATTCATTCCTCTCTTACTTTACTAATAACATTGAAACATGAGCCAAACAAAGTTTCAACTCTGCAGTCTTACTTTACCCTGTGCTCCATACATTTATTTACAAAGCCAAGAAGCTTCTTTTTTGGGGGGCTTGTCTATTTTATTTTAGCTTGTACAGTTAATCGCGAACAAAAGTACATGAAATTCCCCTTTGTTTCAGTCTGCTTACCAGGAAACTGGTGATTGGCTGGTATGCTATGATATCTAGATTGCTGGACACAATCAGCAGAGCTAAAAATTCCAGCTGGGAATACACAGCAAAAAATATATTACGAAAGGAACTTACTGAGACACTACAGCAATGTGCTGATGGCGGAGTTCTTCCCACAATTCATCATTCTCATCCAGCAGCACTTCCTTTTCAACTGGCTCAGAGCCACTTGTGTTCTCATACCTACAAAAAAAAAAAAAAAAAAAGAGTATCAAAATTGATATGGTCAGCTCTTGCTGATCTGTACCACGCCCTATTTCACATGCTTTAGCATGTTTAACAAAACTCAAAAATACCTGGGAACTACATGTATTGTTATGATCTTATTAACAGTGAATATATATTGATAACTTACCATGAAACACATTAATGCATGCATACATACATAAATACATGCATGTATTTATATATTGATATGCAAGTATGTGTCACACAGCAAACAAGTTAGATTATACATGATAACAGATCCACTGTATCAGATGTGATCTGCAAGTCAGTGAGCATATACATGCGAAACAAGAGGTCCATGGTCCTAGTGCTCTGCTGACTCCTAATGTATTACAATAATATAAATTCAAGATATGCACCTTGCATCCAGCTATTCATACATGGTGTGTTTGTTCAAATCAGACAACAACTTTTCAAGTTATTGAAGAAAAACCACAGACTTGGGAAAATGCTGAAGTACATAATAATTGGGTCATGGTGACACAAAAAGCAGCTCACCAAGTACAGTTTTATGTACAATGTTCTCAAGTGCAATTTTGATCTGCAGTATCAGTCCTCTTTGCCATAGATGTCCAAGCTGGACCCTGTCATCACAAAATCCACTCTTTCAATTTTACCCCCCTTGGTGACCTATGCAAAAATGCTCACTGATATCATATAACTTATTAACATTGGACATGATCTAAACATCCTTTAAATTTGGCATCTAATACAATTATTTTTTGAGATACGGAATTTCTATCTTCCAACACATCGAGGCTCATCATTTTTGTCAAATTATAGGTGGTGCCACTTGTGTCATATGCAACCAAGATTTTGACCTCCACAATCTCATCCGAATTCGTAGGGATCCATCAAAAATTAAGGATGCTACAGTGATCGCAAGATTATAATATTTTGACTCCTATAGCACATAATGCTGTAGGCATGGCCATCAATATCAAACTAGCCCTAGATTTTTATACCCATGATATGTCCTGAAAGTTGCACGGTGCAGACTCGAAAAGTGTGGACTATAGAGCATTCACAAACCAAAGTTGACAGACAGAATCAGTGATCATCTAAGCTCTGTGACCTTTAGTCAGCAGAGCTAAAAAGCTAATATACAGAGCACCAGCTTAGCATTACAGCAGATATGCCATCACACAGACAGAAAGATATAGTTATGATTAATATACTTAATCTCCATATGACAACTTTGTTGCACTTTACAATCATACTGAATAGACCTGTCACGGTAGTAAGATAACTGTACGCACTTGTACACATCATTTTCTATGGGCAGCAGATCATAACCCATTGCTTGAAATGTCAGTTCATGCAGCAGTGGGGAAACTGGGTCAAATCCACGATCGAGAATTATAAGTTGAGACCTCTCCTTTTGTGGACCCTGAAAAATTAGATCATATCAACATTAAGAAACTTCACTGACCAGAAAGACTTTCCAGATTGTAGATGTATTTTACCAGGTCTGTTCCACTGATACAAGCTGGTCTGTATACTTGTCTGTGGATTACATTACCATAAAGAAAAATGCAAGAAGAGAGAAAAAGAAAAAAAAAAAAAGGTTCTCAAACTGGAGGACTGTGACAGTCCTGTGACTTTTGAAATATCAAGGGTATCTTTTTAAGACCATCATCACTGTTTGCAATATCGAAGACTTCACTCACACAGTTCTGGAGTCATAATTTTGTAGATGAAAAGAGACAAGATCTATCATTACCAAGATATGAGCCATTACGTTAGTCTGGCCTTTCAAGGTTACACAAGATCAAATTACCCACATGAAAACAAACCCCACAGGTACTCTCTGACCAGAGTTTAAGAGTCCAAAATTATCAAGTGGACTACACAACCTCAGGTAAAGCTGTAAGCAATATCTAAGTAACTGGCCAAGTAGTTCTTGAGAAGAAGTTTTCATTTTTTTAAAAAATTAAATTAACTCTTGCCTGTTCAAATTGCCTTGAAGCACAAGAAGTACTTTGTTATCTGCCTTTATATTTTTACTCAAATTTTTTTCCTAATTAGAAAAAAAAAATTGCTGAGACTTATAAGTAAGACCACTCATGACGACATGGCCCAGGTCAATAGCTTTCCTGGGCACTATTGGGTGCAAAGCGCCTAACCCACACGAAGGAAAGCTATGGACTCAATCGTACTCTGACCAGGAATAGGTTAAACTTTGTATTAGTTCATTATAGTACATACAGTAATGCATATATGACGATGAACTCACCATTGTCTTTACTATGTTGAAACATTGAAAAATAAAACCAATCATAGTCATTTAAATTTCTAAATCACTTTATATATATATATATAAAATGAATGCAAGTAACAATTTTTTTAGCGTTTTAAAAAACTGCATACAGTAATGACAGTGTTTCAAGTCAGCATCAACAGAGCTTTAAGTTTAGTGTTTTAATTGTTTGGCACAATGTCTGCAACCTTTGACAAATTGCTTGTAACACTTTTGAGAGAGTGTTAGAAACACTCGTGAGAATGTGTTTGAAACACTTTTAACACATTCAAAAGGCATTTGGAGAACAATACCAGTTTGAGCAATATATTTCAAAAACATTCTGAAAGAGTTTCAGAAACATCCTGGAAGTGTGTCGGTTTCTCTAAATGCATTGCAGATTCATTGCCAACGTGTTGCTGCATTTCACATTTGTTAACTTCAACACAGGCGGTACTGTAGGTTGAAAGTCAAGATCAGCTCTGGACAGGCTATTCACCCATCCCTCTTGTTAGTTTATGGGGCAAGATTATTGACTCTCCTGGGTTATAGCTAGTAGTAACTTAACTAATTCCATACCAGTCCCTGATATTTACGTATATTTACCTAGATTTAAGATGAAAATTGCACATTAAAATTCTTCATGAAAAGAGCTTTCATTCAAGTACCAACTTGCCTATTGTATTAAGTGCTAGAACCAATGACCAAGGCCTGTGACCATAGTATGGAATGAGTTAAATGATCTTACACAACACAGATTTGTCATGACAGGGTAACTTGGTTAGCCCCAGACTTGATAAAAGCCTAACAAGCAGCAGCTCACCTGCCCCATAGTGTGGTCATCTGCTTTGTATGCATCCAGTTTCTGCTGTACCAGCTGAGCAAACTCTGCATTGCGATCTGACTCACTGCAACATACAAAATAAACTTTCAAGACTCAATGACTATCTCTCAGCTTCCTCATCCATATCAGGAATGGGACAATGTACACAGCCAGGAAAACTTGATTTAAGACACAAACCTTTCAAAAAAATTATTAGCCATGGCTGATTTTATCATGTAGTCACTGGCAACAGAACATTTGAAATTGGTCACACAGGAACATTTTTGGGCACATCTGGCGACCCACAGGTCACAAATTTGAGCTCTGTGGCACCATCAATATCACACTTGACCTAGATTTTCACACACTTTATAAGCCCTTAAAGTTATATGAGGCTAACTCGAAAACTGTGGACTGTATCAGGTTCACAAGCAAAAAGTTTACAGACGGACAGACAGAATGGCTGATGGATGGATGGAATGACAAACATGAGTGATTGAACGAGCTCTGTGACCTTTGGTCGGCTGAGCTAAAAATTATTACAGGATGCTTGTTTTCAAAAGGCATCTGGTCCATTATGTGGTAATTAATAAATAAATAAATGAATAAATAAATAAATAAATAAATAAATAAAAAAAAATATATATATGTATATATATATATATATATATATATATATATATATATATATATATATATATATATAATAAGATGTCATATAGTTCTATTGTTATAATGAATGTACAAAGAGAAAGACAGGCAATACTGGGGAGACCAATACCCAGTGGCACGGAACATATCATGAGTAAAATATAAAAAGCCGAGAATTTGTTTGTTTTGTCAGCAAAAACATCAATAGGAGTAGCAGGAGTGTGCATTAAAGCACTGAGCCATAGTGGGAGGCAAGAAGGGTCACCTGCGATAGCGCACGGATGGGTACTCTCCCAGGGTGGCACATAGAGTAGCAATCTGCTCCGCAATATGCTCCAAATTCGTGGTTCGTCCAGCCTGCTTCAATGGGTTGTAGTAGAACTGGAAAGTCTCTGGTGAATCCAGGGAGAACACCTGCACAAGACAAAAAAAAAAAAAAAAGAAAAAAAAAAAGATAGCATGTATTGTCAACAATCTTTTCTCAGCAATACAGGCAGGACTGAACAAATACACAGTAAGCTGAAACAACATGGTCAAACAGGGATGAGCCTGGTTTTTCAAAAACTCCTTGGAAGACCATCCCCCCTAGTCCCCAAATATCAAATTTCATCATTTTTGGCAATATCAGAGTAATTTTTTTCTGACCATTAAACAAAAAAATCCCTAGGAATTCCTAGGATCCTAGGAACAAGACGCCCATGGGCCTAATACTTTGTTGACGACAAACACCAAAAAATAATTTCCCAGAATGCATGCCCTGCACGACATTCAGAAATTAATCAAAGTTATCTGTATCATGCAATATCAAACTTCCACATGATACACATTTGTAGTAAATTCAATATCATTCACCTTATTCTTTATCAGGACATTGAATTAAATGTTCTTTTTAAAGTACTTAATGACCTTGCAAAAAAACTGGTCGCACTTGGAGTGTGAACTTACCATTGTGTCAGTTTTCTTCACCATCAAAAATAAGTCATGGTCACACAATCATTGAGTCCAGGTGACCCAACAAGTAAGTCACCAAGTACAGTTTTATGTACAATGTAAGCACATACAGTTTTGATCTGGAGGCTCAATTCTATTTGCCATTGATGTCAAAGCTACAACCCCAGTGATTTTTTTGAAGATCTATCACACATTAAGGATGCTAGAGTGGCCACAAGATTTTCACAATGTGACCCATATATTACATAATGCCGTAGATGGTTCCACCAATATCAAACTCGACCTGGATTTTCACACATTTGACAAGTCCTGACAGTTATATGGATCTGTCTTGAAAAATCAAGGACTGTATCACACTCACAAGCAAAAGTTTACGGACAGACAGACAGACAGACGATTTGATAGACAGATGGAGACACATGAGCTCTGCACCCCATGATCAGCAGAGCTAAATATACAGAAAAAATTGCAGTGCCAACTGGGGTATAAATTAGGGTCTAGACGTTTTCAGCAGCATCCCTATGCAATTTTTAAGCAATTAGCTTAGCAGTTTTAAAGAAGAACGTTTTTAAGATTTTGCAAAAAAATGAACCCAAAAAAATCAGAAAAATTCAAAAAATCACTGAACCGTGACCAATTGAACAAACTGATCGACACATATCCAAGGTACATCTCCCCTTACTTTGAAGTGAATCTGGTAGGCAGTTCTGGAGAAGAAGTGAAAATGTGACTTACCACTACAATCCTCATTGACCTGCATTGTAATGCAAGTCCATGGGGTATGCAAGCTAACTAACATTTTTGACTTCTTGAAAACTGTCACCCAGATCCTCTTCAAATGTGGCAAGTATGTATCTTGGGTGGGCTTTTACTGAGTGTGTTCAAATTGGCACACTTCAATGATTTTTAATTTTTTATTTAATTGTTTTAATTAATTTTTTTTTTTTGGGGGGGGGGGGGGAGGGAGAGAATCTTCTCTAAAACAGCTTGGCCTATTGCTTCAATGTTGCACAGGAACTCCACGCACATGTACCCCTACACCAGAGTGAGACTTATCATGGGTTAAATGTTAAGATCAGCTGCGGATGGGCTGTTAACACAGCACTCCTTTTTCATTGTCATTGGCTATATGATATACAGCTCTTCTCGACGCTCATTGCGCCCAATGCGTGCCGAGAAAAGCTGTTGACTGCAGTACGAAATTTGGCACCTAAAAGAGTTAAAGGTATGTTCACAGCCTGCATTGGCAATGAATCAGTTTTGGGCGAAGCTGCTGTCGGGCGGGACAACCTGGCCACGGAACAAATAGATATTGCGATAAGTTGGTAATTGCATGAGGTGATATTACATGTAGTACAAGTTGATATTGAAACGACTTTAATAGCCATAGGGCAAATTCACATGGGAGTGAGTTGCATGGGAACTAGATGGTAAGGGACAAGTTGACAGTGGGGCAACCTGATTGTAAATAAGGAATACATGTACTTAGTTATATTGGTGTTGTACTCCTTCGCAATATTACCAGAACATTTTGAAAATATTTAATGCCTCCCCCCTTGAAGTTAGACTGAGGCAAGTCATATCATTCAGAGGAAAGCTGTTGACATGGGCGATGTTACCTTTAACAAGTCTCATCTGCTAGTCTCATTCAGATATTTTTCCTTGCTGTTGAAATGAGTAAATTTAAAAGCATTAAGGCAAACTCTATTTAATCACCTGCCAGATTAAATGGTAAAGGGTTACTTGCAGTGCAGCAAATGCCACCTGTTCAACCCTTTATCATACAAGCAGCACACTCAACTGATCTTATCAGTCCTTGATAATGATCGACACCAGTTAATTTTCAGTTTGCTACAACAGGCATACCTGGTCCTACGTACACGTACCCTTTCATCGCAAGTTCACTCACCTGTTTTTCATAGGGTAGAAATGCTATGTTGATTTCTTTCAGCGTTTTGATGTACTTTGCAGCAAGAGATTTGCAAATTTCATTGAAGGATTCATCAGGGCAGGCTGTAAACATTATGGTAAGAACAATGTATCTCTTGTTCACACAATGAACATCACAAACATCTTATCAGTC
The DNA here is from genome assembly GCA_964020975.1 of Hermodice carunculata. Lineage (NCBI taxonomy): Eukaryota > Metazoa > Annelida > Polychaeta > Eunicida > Amphinomidae > Hermodice > Hermodice carunculata. The sequence goes on along the minus strand of OZ026625.1, from coordinate 15,589,115 downwards.
TGCCTAATGCAAACATGTTGAAGTGAAAATCACATACACCAGTGTTTTCTTTTTTTTTTTCACTTTTTGGCCCCTGTATTATATAATCCACTAGGTGGCACCACCAATTACTATCAGAACCAAGATTTTTGTTCATAGAACATGATAAATAATTTCAAGAGGCTCACTTCAAAACTGTAAATGTTGTCGCATTGACAAGCAATTATTTACATACATATATATGAACAGATATACAGATGCAATATTGGAGAGACAGACGTAAGTGATTGCAAAACCTCTGCAACCTGTGGTCAGCAGAGTAACTAAAGACAGCAATAAAGAAATTCACTCTTATCATGCTTATGGTAATATACAATTTTCATTTTCCATATGGTTGTCAGAGAAGGGATTTTTTCACCAAAACTGATGCACTGCATTGTACAGTAATTCAAAACAAGGAAACTTTGTGATTGCTTTAGTAAACAGTTCAAACCACTTTGAACAGTATTCACGCGTTTCTTGAAGGAACAATATTACTGCTTTACTAAACTTACCATAGATGTTCTCAGAATATCCACATTAAGCATCTCTATATGTACAAGTGTTTCTTGTTATTTTAAGATTGTGGAAATGCATGTATGTGTACCTGATCACCATATAAGTACAGTGGTCTGTCTTGAGGGGGGAAATAAAATGAAAATACCACATCTGATGCATGGAAAAGTGGCCTCTGTAGAGGGGGTGGCCTCTCATGGGGGGGGGGGGGCTTTTACAAGAGGGGGACCACTGCATGTGCAAAAAAGTATAGGTGACTGGATCCAGCCTTACCTTCAGTGAAGAACACATGGGCCAGCTTATACTGTGTGTTGTTGTGAGAAGTAAAGTCTTGCATCAGTTGCTTGATTGACTGTAAACAATGACATTACATGTATTTACAAGCATACTTCAGCAGCATCCCCTCATCCTTATCATAGCAGAGAGCCGTCAACATGTCACTGGCAACATTTTATTTTCATGAATTTGTAGAATATGCAGAACATCTACAATATTTACTACTGGAAAAAAGTACTGTATTTTCAGATGGTCCTGAATATGTTTCAACAGTGAAACATTAGGTAGAGTTTCCAGTCAGTCACATGATAGATTAGTAGCCCTATAACCAGATTTGACTACTTCAGACAGAGTTACCAGTAGCCAATAGGAGTTCATGTTTATGTGATGTCATGATCAAACATGGCAGCATGGGAGCATTTCAAAATTTTCCCCTGCATTACACATCTGGAGGACAAAAACTTTTGTATTAATGAAACTATTAGTCCATCCTGATCTTGCACCTGATTTATAGGGCCTGCTGGCAAATTTGAATACAAAAATGTTGCTGCACATAGTATATGATGACCAATAAAGTTTTTCTACAAATATTTGGCTGTGAACAGCTGCCTTCGTCCCCACCACAGGGTGATCATCACTGCCTGCAGATGGCAGCACTTGAACATAAAAATCACTGAGGCAACACCCCTTCATTTTGCCTCAATGTTTGATGTTTCAGCCACACGATCTTCATGAACTGAAAAATTAGACAATCGATTTGCTGTGGCCCAATGACTTGTAAACATGTGTTCAAGTTAGTAGTGAACACTCTAGGGGACTATGCTACTGTGTTGCCGACCCGCCTTCTGTCTCTGGCGAGGCCCTTGGCCTATTTCACCTGCCAGGAGACAGAATGATGTCTATTGTCCATGTAATTTTTTTTTTTTTTTAAATCAAACACTAGGACAAAACCATGAAAGATGATGATAATATGGGATGATGAGTCCTGCCATCCTTATAATTAAATGCATCCATACATGTATACGGAAATAATCTTAAATATTCCCTACTAGGAAACTTTTGTCTTTTTTCTCTGATTTTAAAGAAATTCTACGTTGTGTATGAAACCTGTCATTCAGAGAATCTTCTTACCACAATTTCAGAAATGCTGTGCATGGGAACCCGATCAATTTATGACATCTACATATGCATGTTAATATAATGTACAAATGACACACAAAAAAAAAGAAATAGTCTCTGAAAAAAGAAAAGAAAGAAATAGTCACCTTATCTGTTGGCGTGATCAGATACACAGCTTCCAAAAGAGGCAATGGTTCACGCCTTTTGTTCAAGTCTTCCACCACTGGAAAAATAAAGCCACGGTTTTCAATCCCTAGCCAATCCTGTTTTAACACTCAGTCAACAGTCTCAGTTGGGCCACTAAAAACAGTGACACTGCGTGCATAGAACGTGCCAAAGATAGCTGTGTAGATATTCATAGATTTCTTGGTACTTTCACTCGGAAGTTGAAAGAAATACATTACTAAACAAAAGAGAAGACAAAAGCAGGCACAATTTAATAGTATGACTTTCTGACAGAAAATCAAAAGTCTCGATGTGTACACCTTAAAAGTATGCATATAATATGTTCAAATATGAATCAGGACTTACAGGCAGTGTCCTGGACATTGCAGCAAAATTTAAAATTGAATAAATTGTTTGGCAGTGTGTGATGTGTTTCTATGGTTCAGTGACTTTATGAAATGTATGTAGATCATGATCACCACATCATATCTGTGCTGATAGTCAAAAGAAAAGTCAAGGTCACTCACATGCCATACCTACCTCCTCTGTCCTATCAAGGTACATAACCATCAAATTTTGTTATGTTTTGGTGAATCATTCCAGAGAAATAGCACGGAAATGAAATTAACATATTTGGCTCTGTGACCTTGAGAATAAACTCAAGGTCACCTGAATACATTCCCACTTTACCAAGTTTGATTATGCTTTGTCATAGCTGTGCAACGTGATTGCTTGGAAATGGAATTAGCAAATACATGTAGCTTTATGACCTTGCAAATTAGGTCAAGGTCATCCAAATACAATCTCAACCTACATCTTACCACAATTCACAAGCAATTTATTGCAACACAATCAGCAGCCAAGATGAGTCTGTGTCAGAAGTGTTTCAGTATGACTGATGTGGGTCTCATACGAAAAAAGCTTCAAATTACAAATATAATACTCTGACTGATATGTGTGACTATATATGAGTATAAATGCATATCAATCTTAGGAACTTACATGTGATCCCTTCTGACATGATTTCTGTCATTTTGCAGCACGCAGAAACCATGCGCATGCTCAATTGGTCCACAACCAGAACCTTCCAGTCACCTCCTTTGACTGGACGGATCACATCAGCCATGATCTCTGAAAATACAAATCGCAATACACGCAATTTAGAAGAGAAGTTTATGCGGAGAGGAACCCTGGTCTTGAATAAATTATGCTGACAACAAAAATATTCCAATTTTAAGAAAAATGCCACGCTACAGTTAAGTGAGCACATTCATGGGCGCCACTGCTTTTTCTAGAATTTTAATGAGGCAAGGCAAAGTATTTCTATCTCTAGAAGGGCACGGCATATAATTTAGTTAAACAAGAGGACTGTGAAAGTCCTGTGCTCAGCTGCTCAGAATGCCCATTTACGTACATAGTAATCAATAGGGAAGGTGCATTTACTGACAAGTGCCACAATTGAAACAAGAGGGCTGTGTGAACAGCCCGTGCCTCAGCTGATCTTGACATTCATCACATTTGCAGATCTATGAACTTGGGAAAGGATCAAGGACACCATGTTCAGAGTAAGTCTGACCTTTAGAGAAGAACACTTACATGTGCAACATCAAAGTTCAAGTAGTTCTCAAGTTATAATGAAGAGTAAAATTCATGTATGTTGCACTGTGACCCCACAAACGAGGTCAAGGTCATTCATGTACTGTCTCAGCATGACCTTCATACAGAATAATTAACATGTGTAGCTAACTCAAAACAGATCTCAAGTTATCAAGTAAACAGTAAATTTCATGTCAGTTGTCCTGTGAATTAGCATTAGAATGCCCATTGACTTACATAGTAATCAACAGGAAAGCTGCATTGAACAATAAGAACCCGAATTGAAAATCCTTAAAAATCAGGAATCCAAAGCAGTGCCACCTAGTAAACAAATGTTTGACCCTTCCACAACAACATATCCATTACATTTCAGCTTAATCTGAGGGACGGTTCTGTAAACATGGGAAAAATAGCAAAACCGTACAAAAAATTCATAAAAAAATTGCAGCGCCACTTGGTGAACAAATTGGGAACTCGGTGTCCCCGGGAGTGTCTATGTATGATATCAAAGCAATTGGGTGAGCGGTTTCAGAGGAGAAGAATTTTTAAGGTTCCCCCCCGCCCCCCCAAAAAATCATAAAAAATCCAAAAATCAATAGAGCATGACCACTTGACACACTTGGTAGAGATCCACCCAAGGCACATCCCCACCAAGTTTGAAGTAAATCTGGTCAATATTATTAAAGTTATGACCATTACAAGAAATTCCCATGTAAAACTTTCCTATTAAAACTTCTGTAGAGATTTTTGGAAAAAAAAATCATAAAAAAATCCAAATTCATTGGAACATGACCATTGCAACAAACCTGGTAGACACCCACCCAAGGTACATTGCCACCAAGTTTGAAGTAAATCTGGATGATGGTTTTGGAGAAGTAGTTGAAAATGTGAATTAGTATTAGAATGCCCATTGACTTCCGTAGTAATCAATAGGAAAGCTGCATTGACCGATAAGTACCAGAATTGAAAAAATCGTTTAAAAAAAATCAGGATTCCGCAGCATTCCCACATACTGAACAACTTTGTTTGACCCTTCTACAAGGAACATATCCAAGATGTTTCAGCTTAATCTGAGTGACGGTTGTGGAGAAGAAGTCGAAAATAGCTATAACACACAAAAATTCACAAAAAATTAGTAAAAAATTGCAGCGCCACCTGGTGAACAAATTAAGAACTAGGAGTCCCAGGGAGTGTTCCTGTGTGATATCAAAGTAATTGGGTGAGCCTTTTCGGAGAAGAAGATTTTTTAAGATTTACCCAAAAAAGAACAAAAAAATTCATTAAAAATCCAAAAATCACTGGACCATGACCATTTGAATACACTTGGTAGAGACCCACCCAAGGCACATCTCCACCAAGTTTGAAGTGAATCTGGCAGACGGTTTTTGAGAAGAAGTCGAAAATGTGAATTGTGGACGACGGACGGACGACGGACGACAGACGGACGACGGACCCTCAAAAAACCTCAGCTGACTGACAAGTCAGCTGAGGTAAAAATGATTAAAAATCAGGAATCCGCAGCATTCCCACCTAGTGAAAAACTTTGTTAGACCCTTCCACAAGGAACATGTCCACCAAGTTTCAGATTAATCTGAGTGATAGTTCTTGAGAAGAAGTCCCCCAGGAGTGTTCCTGTGTGATATCAAAGCAATCAGGTGAGCGGTTTCACAGAGGATTTTTAAGATTTGCCCCAAAAAGAACAACAACAACAAAAATAAAATAAAATAAACATCCAAAAATCACTGGACCCTTATGGATTGAAAAAACTTAGTAGAGACCCACCCAAGGTAGATTGCCACCAAGTTTGAAGTGAATCTTGGTGACAATTTTTGAGAAGTCGAAAGTGTGAATCGTGGATGGACGATGACGACAGATGACCTACCCTCCTGAAAGCTCAGCTGACTTATTACCTGAGCTAAAAAGAAATGCAAACTAGAACAGACTGATTTTCCAACAGAAAATCAAATGTCTCCCCGTGCGCCCTTACTACTGTCACCCTTATTTTTATAAATAGGCATACCGATTCCAATGATCTACAGATATGTTGAAGGTACACTCTTTATTGACATTTCAAAACACTGATTTCTGACGAAATGCCCACATGACCTTGAAAAATAGGTCAAGGTCATACATTTGCAGCTACAAGCAAGGTCTTACAAAAGTCTTACATAGAAACATAATCACACAAAATGTCAACCTCTTTAAGACAAATCTTTCTCGAGTGCATCTGCAATGATTTTTAAAAAGTGGCCATGTGACCTTGAAAATACGTCAATATGCCATCTACAATCCCAACCTAGTTGGGTATTATGGAACATAAACAAGCATAATTCCAACCTCTTACACCAAATCCTTCCAGAGTTGTTTCTTGCGTGTCAATTTTAGATGACATGCCCACGTGACCTTGAAAACTATGTCAAGGTCACCCATCTGCAATCCCAAGCAATATCATATATAGGAACATCTTCACATAAAATTTCTACTTCCCAAGTCAAATCTTCCTTGAGTTATCACATCCACATTGATTTTAGACGAAATGCCCACATGACCTTGAAAAATAGGTCAAGGTCATACATCTGCAGTTACAAGCAAGGTCTTACAAAAGTCTATATAGAAACATATTCACACAAAATGTCAACCTCTTTAAGTCTAATCTTTCACTAGTGAATCTGCAATGATTTTTAAAAGTGGCCATGTGACCTTGAAAACAAGTCAAGGTCAACCAACCTACTCCATAATTTGGTACATAATCATGCAAAATTTCAACCTCTTATGTCAAATCCTTGCGGAGTTATTGCGTCCGCATCAATTTTACATGACATGCCCATGTGACCTTTAAAAATAGCTCAAGGTCACCCATCTGCAATCCCAACCTAGTTCATATTATGGTACATAATCATGCAAAATTTCAACCTCTTAAGTCAAATCCTTGCGGAGTTATTGTGTCTGCGTCAATTTTACATGGCATGCCCACGTGACCTTGAAAAATAGGTTAAGGTCATACATATGCAGTTACAAGCAACGTCTTACAAAAATCTAACATAGATACATAATCACACAAAATACCAACCTCTTTAAGCCAAATCTTTCTCGAGTGAATCTCAAATGAGTTTTAAAAGTGGCCATGTGACCTTGAAAACTAGTCAAGGTCACCCATCTACAATCCCAACCTACTTCATAATTTGGTACATAATCATGCAAAATTTCAACCTCTTAAGTCAGATCCTTGCGGAGTTATTGTGTCTGCGTTGATTTTATATGACATGTCTATGTGACCTTGAAAAATAAGTCAAGGTCACCCATCTGCAATCCCAAGCAAGGTTTTATATAGGAACATCTTCACAAAAAATTTCAACTTCCCAAGTCAAATCTTTCTTGAGTTACCGCGTCCCCAACGCACACAACAATATGTTGAAGAAGAGGCGGAAGAAACGGACGCAAAAACAATATGTCCCCCCGTGGCACGGGGAGACATAATGTGACAAAAACCTGATGGATTGTTTCTGCTAACAGTAACAAATTAAAATATTCCACCAAAAGTTTATTGACTGCCTTGTGATATTTATTTCTGGTAAAAACAGTGACTATGCATACCATACATGCATGTGAGCTTTGTTTTGATTTAGTTTTGCTGACCATTTTTTAACGAGAAACATGCACAGCAAGCCCGACAAAAGATACAACTGAAGACTACATGTTTTATTCAGATAGTGTCCTCAGATGCTCAGAATCCACCACAGAGATTACTTGACCCTTAGGGTTTCTGGGGGCCTAGGGGGTCCGTAGACCACCTGGGCCCTCACACTCGGCCTCCAGCATCCCAAAAATTTGTTAAGCTTTAATTTTTTTTCTGGGGACAACGCTACATTGCAAAGTCAACCTTCATCAGCTTTCCACTGGCCCACAATATTTATTTAGCAGCAAGAATGTGCATTTTATCACAAACTTCAATACTTACATGTACGGATGGCTATTTAGATTTTGCGCAAAAAAAAGTATACTCTTAAAAAATGGATAAAATTCAAACAACTGCCCATTTTTCATGACATTTTGAATGTAAAATTGCAAAAATTAACCCCAAAACATTGCATCAGAGACAACGTTCAACAACACATCATGTTTATAGAAATCTACTGTAGCTCTCCACTTATCTGCCTAGGACACTGTGTGATGACTAATCTGTGTATTTTCCTTGCCTTCTGTAAGGAATTTTCACTTCTGCCTTTATCTGTGTCTAGATTTGTGCAACCAAGTCTTTTTGTGAAAATATTATGTGAAAATATAGCAGCTTGGTCCAATAATCTTTGCGTGGATACAACTTGTTTGCCAACATTGCAGACATGAAACTTACATATGGCATCAGGCTAACTAGTTTGATTGGAGAGTGAACGGCACATGATCAAAGGCTTCAGCACATTTATAATGAGGTAAAATGATATTTCCATGCCCATTTTTGGCTAATTTTTGGAGGGATACCCCAGGAATATTTTTTTCTTAGCCAATTATACAGCTTGTCACATACACAGATGAAAATCTGAAGGTTCCTCAGTATAAAACATAATAGCAGATGGTGCAAAACATCATGACCGCAAAAGTACAAAGTCACTAAGTTTGGGGGTAAATTTTGTGGTTGTATCATTCAAAATGTCATGAAAAACTGACAATTTTTTACCCATTTAATAAGAATATTCTTTTTTAAACTGCAAAAAGCCTTCCATAAGTATTGAAGTTTGTATACGATAAAATGCACATGCTTGCAGGTAAATAAACACTACAGACTAGCGGAGGCTGAGGAAGGTTGGCTTTTTTGTGAGCGGCTCAAATCCACAATGGTGGCAATGTTCAAATACATGTCCGGTGTGCCCAACAACGGTGTGTTAGGGGCTAAGTAGTATTAAATATTGAATTTTCCATGTCTTTCCTTAACACCTCCTACAAAATTTTGAACTGTGACCCAGCATCTTGAAATAATCGATGCAACTATCGATAAAAACTTAAAATAACTTCTGATTTATAATTGATAAAGAAAAATGGAAATTATCCCAGCACTACCTGACACGACTTTACAAGGATATGTCACTGTGACCCAGATACTTGACCTAGTGACCTACTTTTGTTTCATACCACACCTTTAGGTCAAGCTATATATGTGTGTCATGTTTCATGCAATCAAGTTCAACAGTAAAGAAAAAAATAACCCAGACATAATGTTACAAACAGATGTCATTATGACCCAGATAATTGACCTGATGACTTACTTTTGGTACATGACACAGCCTTATATCCAGATGCACCTATGTGTAAAGTTTCATCAATCTAAGTTAAAGGACTAGGGAACTATAGCCAGGACACCAAATGCGGACAGAGGCACAGATGTACGGAGAAAGCGATTTCTATTAGGGGCACTTTGAAAGTTTAAATGTTGAATATCTTTAAAAGAATTATATGTGGAGGTGCCATTCAACTTTAATTAAAAGGTTTGTCCTGTAGGCGCTTCCAGTAAACCATAAAAAGAAGTTGTAGAATTTAATTTATGCTACTTGGGGGCACTTGAAAAGCTTAAATGTTGAATATTTTCAAAACCACTATGGGTAGAGGTGCCATTCCCACTTTGATTTAAAGGTTTGGCCTGAAGGCACATTCAGTTAACTATAACCAAAGTTGTAGCATTAAGATTTATATGCAACCTTTGGAAGCACACAAGCAAATTTGCTTTGAAGCAAATCTTCTCTTTCTAGTTGTAAACTGTCCTCTGCTTCACTTTGAAAGAGACTCCGCATCAAAACATTGAACTGACATACCTAGGTATGAAACACCTGTGCCCCAACTAAAGTTCTGTGGCCTCAACTAAGCAACACTATCACTCAGCTAGCAGTTACCAGATGCCACTGACCTACACATATAAATTATCAACAAACTGAAACCGGAAACATTCATAGCGTGCATAACACAGTAGAAACAAAAGACAGCATTGAGGAAATAACCCAGAGACCATGGAGATCATGTAGCAGGATCTTTATGTCTGTGTGCCAACACAGAAATTCTTTTTTTCTGTGAATTCTTTTTCATTCTTTATTTATCACCAAATTCGTCAGAACTTCATTTAAAGATTATTATACACAGAAACTTCAAACTTGGTATGCATGCATAAAATCTGGCCTTTTTATCAACAGGGGTGGCAGTTTTGAAAATTATGCAAATTAAAGCAATTTGAAAATTTAAATCTTGAATATCTTCAAAACTATTATCAGAGTAACCATTCCAAGTTAAATTTACCAGTTTATCCCAAGGAACCCTACCAGCAAAAGTTGTAAAATTTCAATTTCTGCTAATTAGGACACTTCAATAGCTGAAAAAAAGAGTATATTCAAAACTATTCTACAGTGTTTTCCTTATATATTTTTACAGAGGGTCGCAAGAAGGAATATTCAGGGGAGAAGGCTCGATTTTCACAAATTTTACATGTAAATAAACAAGACCCTTTAGAATTTTTTCAGAGGGTATTTCAGCTTTACAGAGGGTAATATACTCCCATTTGGGCATTCCAGATAAAAGTGCCATTCCAAATTTAATTCATCGGCTTGTGCTGTAGGTGTATCCAATAAACCAAAAACAAAAGCTGTAAAATTGTACTTTATGCTGATAAGGGACACTTCAAAAGTTTAAATACTGAACATGATATCTTCAAATTTAAAACTAATCATCATAGAGGTGCCATTTCAACTTCAATTTATGGGTTTCTGCTGTATGTGCTGACAATAAACCATAAAAAGAAGTAAAATTTGATTAGCACCAATTAGGGACACTTGAAAAGTTTAAATGCTGAATATTTTTAAAATCATTACAGGTAGAGGTGTCATTCCAATTTCAGTTCATAGGTTTGTGCTATGGGCGCATTCAGTGATCCACAAACAAAACAAAACACATGTACACCTATTACGGGGGACTTAAAAAATTTAAACGTTGAATATCTTTCTTTGAAACCATGATTTGCAGATGTGCCATTCCAACTTCACATCATTGAGTTGTCCCCATCATCAATGTTGTCTGGGCTTTATGGAGCTTATGTCAATAATTCATGTCTATTCAGAAAACATCAATAAAGTGTGATAAATTATAATAATTCACAAATTTGCATTGTTGAAACATCACCTGGAACCTGGGCCTAGCAAACACCCTTCTAAGGCTGGAAATGGGTTTTTCGTGGAATAGAAAAACTTTCAGAAGTGAGGGTAACCTGAATAAACATCACAAAGTATGCAAAATTTGTTGCGCATGTTGCGCCTTACCTTAATCATGGAGGTATTATACAGGAGGAGAAAGCACAACGGCCACTTCAAAGGTTCCAGCCCTGAAATCAAGTTTGGGGGGGGGGGGGGGAGGATAAAACAGTGTGGCTGCCGGGGCACAGCTTGTGTAAACACATAGGCTATTAGCGCTCGACATTCACAGGTGCTGGGTGACAAGATTCACCCATTTCAAGGCTGACTTTCTACCTGGCCAAATCAGGCTACACAATAATCATGATAACTGTTAACATCCATGGCAGGATCTTACATCACGGTACATTTTGGTGGTATTTTGACAATCCAGTCGCATATATACAAATCTTTACTCAAGCTAAAATACCCATAGGAGATAAGCCATCTATCTTGGGAGAAACTGGATTTCCTCCCAATTTCCAGGCTGATTTGGTCAAATGACACCAAGAAATGACAGTTTACATCCATGGCATGATCTCAGATCAGAGTACATTCTGCCATTCTAAATTTGGAGGAATATATAGACGTTCATTCAAACAAAATGGCCTATACTCTACATTAGGACATATCCACCATATAAAGATACCTATCTAGGAGAAATTGAATTTTCCCCCTATTTTGACGGTGATTTTCTACCTGGCCAAATCATGCCAAGAAATAACCGTTCACATCTGTTGCAAGATCTGAAGTCAGTGTACAATGTGGTAGTATTTGACAAAGTGGCTGAGTCCAGAAAGTTAATAATTGAAGATCTTTATTTTGGCAAAATTTTCCTTATCTTATCATTCTGGAATCCCCCTTGGTAATGACAGAATTTCAATATCTGGGGTTCTAGTATGAGTACGACGATGTAACAGACACCATTCAAATCATCTTAATGAAAGCTAGCGATTTAAACTATGTCTTTATGCATACACGTGTTTGGTGGCCGCTTACAACATTATGCATTATAAGGCCCCACTGTTCCGGAGCAATGATGCTAGAAGTTGCAATGTGCTGTGCGCCTGCACAACAAGCCAGGCTGAACACGGCGGTGGTTTCAAGCTAGGGTACAAAGCGGGCACTTATCACTTGTCTCCATTGAGCTAATTAACACAGGACTTAATTGGTCACCGCAGGCGTTTGATGGGCTCAACTGGCCATGCTGATTCCTTCTGTATAATACCTCCATGCCTTAATTAATGTCTGTACACAGTTCAGTCACCAGGTTGTTTCTAGAGGCCTTCCAGATTGCAACTCATACTATATCCCTCTGGGGCCCCAGAACGCCATGTTTCCATCTCAGATTTGGTGTTGTCATGAAAGATTCCAACAATCACTCTCCATACAGAGTTTTATTACAGAATGACTCATACAGTGACACTTAAATTTGTAATGCTGACACTCACAAAGTAACATCTTAGGCTATGCCTACTATTCTCCTCCAAAAGCTTACGTCATATACTTTGGTTTGTTCACCTCTGGGGCTACTAGGCAGTGCCAGGCCAGGCTGAGAGAGTGTCCACCAACCATATCAATGATGTAGTCCTACCCGGCTTCTCAGTGTGGCCAGTCACTTGTTCACCTCCAAATCTGCAAAGCCTTTGGAGGTGAAGATATTATTTAAATACTATTCTGCAGGCCTACTGGTAATACACTATTGTTAAGTGTCATTTTGAACATGTGTCAATGATTATGAATACAATTTATTTACAGTGCCAGTCCCACTGTGGGACCTGTCAGAGTCACCTGCATAGCCACAGCCCATGCTGCTATATGGGACCAAGACTATCACAGTTGGGTCAATTTGCTCAGGACATGGGCGTTGACAGCCCTTTGGTGCGTCGGCCATTTACACCTTTGGTATACAAAATTCATTTTGTGATGTCCCCCCCCCCCCCACCACCACCACCACCACCACAACGCACTTCTTGATGGTCGTTTGACTGTTACCCTCACAACTCAGCTGTAACTGTTTCCTTCCAAGTTAAATCCAAGACTTGACACTTGACAGTGTTATACCGATAGCAACTATGCACACATGCAGCAGCTCATGAAAATCAGATGTCAAAGCTAACTAAATGTCTTTAAGGATCGTTTTTGTCTACTGCCCTTTTTTCTCGGGTGAGGATCAGGGGGCAGACCCTTGTTTTAGATGTTAATTCGAAAAAAAATACTTACTCTGATGACAAGCTTCCTTGAGCGCCATCTTGAATATTGATGTTCATTCACACGAGACGCATGGGAAATAAGCATTTTGTAACATCATAAATAATTATAGTATAAAAACTTAAATTAATCATGCTGTCCTTTATTTTAAATGAAAACAAGAGTAAAATTGATCGTAGTGAAAATATAAATCCACTAGAATGAATCTCATTTTATTGACAAAACTAAAAACTGAGGCACTCCCCCGGACGGCACCGGAAAATACTCGGACGCAGTGAATCCACCGACTGGCACCCAGGTATTCATAGGCCGGCACGAACAGGTTCATCAAAAGGCACCAGCCGGACCCATTATCACAGAGAGGCTAAGAGATATGAAAACGCAAATTTATGCGCTAGTAACAGATCAACATATCTGGCCGCTAAATCACGAAGTTTTTCGGCGGGAAAAACAAATTTTCGCTCTCTCTTTTATAAATACGAATTTTTCACAGCTTGCATAATTAATACTCTGTATGATCTGAGCGACTGTTTATTTGAAGAAACATTTTTGCTTGGAGGCTCACACGCATCAGTAACGACTAACGGGTGTGACCGCCACTCTTTTGTATAAATGAAGCAAGCTGTTTATTCATTTATTTATTTATTTATTTATTTATTTATTTATTTATTTATTTATTTATTTATTTATTTATTTATTTATTTATTTATTTATTTATTTATTTATTTATTTATCTTTTTGTTTATTTATTTACTTGTTTGTTTGTCGGTCTGTTTGTTCGTTCATTCATTCATTCATTCATTCATTCATTCATTCATTCATCTGTTTTCGCCCACCACTTACATTAACTATCGACATATATATATGTCGTTTACTTCTGACATACGTCAGCATCATCCATTGCCTGCAAAGATACCAGTCAACATTTAAGAACCTGGTTAACCCCCTACTCCCTGAAAGTATCAAAGCATCAATTTTGTGATAAAGTTTCAAAAACATCCAGGTAAAGGGATTGGAGTTGGGAAGTTTTTTCACGATGTTTTTCACGGGGTGTTGGGATATTTTTTACCGGGGTTTGTGATTGACCATGTCGGGCAAAAAAGTATCAAATTTGAGGCAAAGTATCAAGTGTAACTATACATGTGCTAAACGAAAACATGGGTGAAGGGAAAGACGGAATGTTCCAACATGGGAGAAGGAAAAGTTGATGGAAAAGGGAATGTTGATGTTGTAGTGAACAACTGTTAGAAAAGTATCAATTTGGGGGATTTGATACTTCTAGCTAGGGAGGGGGTGACTTGGTTCCTAAATAGTGACTTAAATGCCTGCAAAGCGGCCTATTGCTACACATGCAACATGCATAAACAAGAACATTGTAGTCTATTTCGCAGGCAACATCATTCAGTGCTTTTCGTTAAATATTGTACCTGAGAAACCTTAGTTGAAGTACTCATTATATATATTTCGTCGACTATACTGTTGTCCTGATTTGATAGTTTTCAGAGCACATCGATAATCGATATATTTTTGGGACTGGGTATGACTAATCTTTAAATTATGGAAGGAAAATGCAAGAGAAAAGTCTTTCCCATGAGTAGTTCACAACCTGAGGCGGATATGTTGCAGTCAGCTCATCGTCAGGTCATCATGCATGGGGCTCATTATGATGTCAGCGCTGAAAATTAGAAGCTGCTTTGGATCCTGATGATGAGATGTCGCTTTTTGGTGAGACATTTCACATGGAGAGATAATTTGACGTTTTGTTACCAATGAATACCCACTACATGGCCAGAAATATAACCCTGTTAAGTCAACCCAAATAAACTGTGAAATAAAGTCGATCAAATGGCTGGGCTTGGAAGTTCTTGGAACTCAAATGCATTCGCGGTTGCAAAATTCAACTCGCCATTCCTCCAATTCTAATTCACCAATTCTCTTCCAAGACACTGGAGACCAGCGATGTTTTTCTTGTCGAGAATATCTCCAAAACCTAACTCTATCACACTGACTGGCATCAAATAAAAATCGCTCAATCGATTTACAATGATTATTATGTTTCAAGAATGAATGTCTTTCTAAAAATATTTTCAAAATTGCAAAATCATGAACTATTATCTCTTTGTGTACAAAGCGTTTGTCACCGCAAGGCTGTATCTGTTGATATCCGTGCAGTTTCGACCAGGAATGAATGCTTTAATTTTGAAGCTATTTTAAAGATTGCAAAATCATGAAGCATAACTCACTATCTCTGTGTTTACACAGCAGTTGTCACGGCGTGAAGATGTGTCTGTCGGTATCGTGCGTTCTCAACTCTTGCAGTTACATATGCGTATGTTTATGAATAAAGTACTTTTTCTACGTTCCTACTAGCTGTTTTGAATCATGTATATATCCACATCTATTACAGAGAGCTATATTCAAACTATAAACACGTGTATGCGGGGGGTGGGGTGGGTGGGTGGTGGTGGTGGTGGTGGTAAGCTGGTACAAACGATAATTTTGCCCGAGCACAAGGTATGGAATATAAGAAAGTGTACAAATAATTTTTCGTGCAAAGTACGGAAATTAAAAGGGATCCCAGTACGTAAGTACAGCAAATAAAAATGGCCAGTACGCTAGTGCGTAGAAACCCTTACCCCCCTCCCAACCAACTGCTATAATGTGATCATTTTGGGCTTGTACTATATGGCCTTTCAAAGGAGGGACTAGGTCTACTGATACTGGCGTCCCCTTCATCCCAAGAAAAAAGTTACCATACACAGTGGGCGATCTCTCAATTCTGGTATAAGGTAAACTCAAACCCGTTAATTTAAAATGTTTAGAATATTATCAGCTACAAAAGTCAACTATCCGGGAACCACAACCACAACCACAACCACAACCAACACCACAAACATGTACTTCTTAGCTGAGACGGATATATGACATAATCCCGAACGACAAAATCCGGAAAACGAATAAAAGACTTTAACGTCAAAGTGATAAAACATCGAAAGACATAATGCCCAATAGCAGATCTGGAAAAGCTACTATCTTGCACTTTGTGCATGCCCCCGAAATCAAGCTGAAAATCTCTGCAGGAAAATTTTCTTTCCTTGAAGCATATTCCCCACTTCTTTTGAAAAGAAAAAACTTATTTTGGAGAAAATGTATACAAATTTTGGCGCGCTATGTAGCAAAAGTTTGCCACAATGCTTCGGTTGGACAGCCCATAAATACCGAACGTCAAATCTCGAAAAACAGTTAAATTGAATCTTGCATAGATCCTGATTAAAAACCCCAAAAATAAAAATGTCGACAAGCAATAATATTAGATTTTTTCTGTGGATCCCGATAAAACCCCAAAAAATTATGAAACAGCACACAAATTCACATAAAAATATCTCTGTAATGTTTCAAAACCGTAAAATGTACTTACAAAACCAGGTGTGACATACATACCGATATACTTAACGTGCGTACATATATATATATATATATATATATATATATATATATATATATATATATATATATATATATATATATATATATATATATATATATATATATATATATATATATATTGTCACATTTCAGAAATTAACAAATATCGTGTTCCATATATATATATTCAACGGCATTATACAGAAATATAACTTGCCAGCTTCACGTATTAAACGATGAATAAAAATAAATTCCCTGTGTCAGGTATATCATGAATTACTATATCATTTTCATTTTTCGGGGTTGTGGCATTAATTTGGTGTTTTGAACCTTTAAATGGAAAGTATATTGACTATTTGACTGATAATTTCCGGGGATTTGCAATTCGGTGTGTCTTCCTTTCGGGAAAAAGTATGTTGTGCATTTGTTGCTTCGTTGTTTAGATACTTTGAGGAATCGTCGCATCAGGATTTTCGTTTTCGAGATTTTGTGGGACACTGTATGGCTAAGACACAGTGGAGACAGCTACACCAAATGCATTCATCACATCTAGGACACCCATCTGCTGATGCATCTTTTGTCCACAGAGGAAACATCCTCTCTCTGCATTCAGGCGCAAACCAGTCTTATCTGGCCCCAGCTGGCAACACGGCAGCCTGGTCATAGCAAAGCCTAATCCGACTCTTATCACATCCCAATCAACTGGCGGCTGGCCTGGATGACAAGGCACCATCACTCTGCCGGGCTCCCTAAACATGTCAACATTTCTTGTCTGCTTCGAGGCAAATATAAGTATAATTATATATACTGCTGGGGGAAAAAAGCAGGCAACCCAATCCTTCTCCTTGAACATGTGCTCAAATGTTGTGGAGTTTGAAAGCATGTTGCTTCATTCATTGAACTACAGGAAATATATGCACCACCAAAGGGGGGGGGGGCTCCCGTTACGCTGGGACAGGAAATAATTTTGCCCCAGTACAGTAAAAATTACAAGTTTACCAGTATGTTGGTAGAGGTCTACGCAACCAGCTTTAACAGTAGCTGCATGTTGCCAGGGCCCGGTTTTCAATGGAAAAATGCCTGTTGGAACATGGTTATACCCATGTATGGGAACATTTTACTCGCTCTTCCTTAACTTCGAAATTTACGCTACTGTTTGGAATATCATTCAATTATGACCATGCTGTTAATGATATATTTGACAGTGCTTGTAAAACTTTCCTAAAAGAAGCATGGCGTTGCCGTATGGTAAGGTCTTGAAGGTGCTGGCTGTGACATTTCTGCGTAGATTCTTAAAAAATTAACTGTGATATATAAGCTAATGTGTATGTGTGTGTATGTGTGTGTGTATGTATGTATATATACACACATGTATGTGTGTACATGTATATATATATATATATATATATATATATATATATATATATATATATATATATATATATATATATATATATATATATATATATATATATATATCTTCAACTGTGCCTGTTCACAGTAAAGAAATGGAGTTGTACAGTTCCCTGTAAGGTGCAGATTCCATAGATTTTAAATGGAGCTCCTATATTGTATATAAGTTTTATCTATTTTGAAGTGTACTTTAATTTTATACATTGTAATTATGACGATGATAAACATTTATTTTCTACATTGTAAACCAAAAGTGCACGATGTATTTGTCCTTACGCTTTCTAGAGTTTTCTCCCAATGAGTGGTTTATCTCTAGTTTTAGCGCGGGGGACAAAACTATGATATTGATGATAGGTTACACCGGTTGAAAGCAAACTTTAAATGGGTAAGATACTTGGACGCATCATGGAATACACCCTGTTCCATCGATGCCCCCGGTGTAAAGGGGTAGTTTTCCTGATAAAATTATTTATTTATTTATCATTTACAAACCTTTGGCATTGGGTGCGGAATTCGCGATTTGGTATTTTGAAGAGGTAGCATCCAAAATGTATGTGTGATTAGTGTTAAGGGAAGGTTAATTTGTCGAAAGAATGTAATGGACAATATATATGTATATATACATGGAGCTATGAGAAGCCTATTGATGGTTGCATGCGCATGTAAAAAGTAAATTCCAAAATGGTAAATGGATGCTGTTCCACGTATGGCTCAATGCTGAACGTAGATACAGCCCTACCACACACAAATCCTTACTTTGTAATATAGACGGCTTCTTGTAGTATACTTGGACGCAACATGGAATAAACCCCGTTCCATTGATGCCCCCGCAGTAAAGGGGTAGTTTTCCGAATAAATTATTATATTATTATATTATTAATGCCAATGGGAATATTTGACACATCACATATTCTTACTTTAAAAATGTGACCACAATCCAATCAACAAACAGTGAGAGAGAGAGAGAGAGAGAGAGAGAGAGAGAGAGAGAGAGAGAGAGAGAGAGAGAGAGAGAGCATTTGAAAGTTTAACTATTATATGTGACATAAACTTTTGGTAAAATTAATACAAAACAGTTGAACTTCTACTGATGGTACACATGTATCTGTATCTGTGTCTGTCTCTGTTAGTTGTTGTGTGCATACTTATATGCTTGCACTATGGAATAGCCACCAACAGCACATATAAATGGGAAATCAAAGGGGCCATTATTACATTCAACATGTAAAAACTTTTTACAAAGACAAATTTGAGGGTTTTTTTTTTAGCTTATTATTGTGTTTCTTCATTCTAGTTGCGATCACAAGATTCTGTGTGTGTGGTTTTTTGTTGTTGTTTTTTTTGTTTTTCTTGTTGTTTTTTTTGGGGGGGGACGGGGTGGTGGAGAAGCATTTTCTTATTTTCTAGACCAGGTTCTCTGTGATTAGAGCTTTCCGGTGCCTACTCAGGAACCGGCTCGGTGGTTGGACGTGCCGCCCGGTACCGACCGATCACTGTCTGTGGATTCCGGTGCCTATCTGTAATAATTGTTGCACTGTGTCTGCCTGTTGATTCCGGTAATTTCGGTGGATTCTGATACCTTTCTGTAATTAGTCCGACCATGATGAAATTGCCTCGTATTCATTTTATGCAGCGCCATCTTGAGGTTGAAAGTTGATGCATGGGGTCATCACAAACGTCCAAACAAATAGCAAAAATATTAATTTTATTTGCGGGATCAGTCAGCTATCAGGTGTTGATATGTCGCGAGAGGAAATTGCTGCGGTGTTGGGGTAGGGAGGAATGTCAGGGAAAGGTGACAAACCAGGTAGGCCTTTGTTTTAGTTTAGTGTAAATATTTTGAATTTCATGCAGACACACACTTGATACAGCCTGTTTACAGGCGCCAATAAAGGCATGATGAGCTACTGTGACTTGAATTAACTCTTCATTTTCAGAGGCACGATATTCTTCGGCTGGAAGTGTGTTCTGGCTTCTTCATGTTAGAAATCCTTGAAAGTTTTATGGCATGTCTGTAACTGTGTTATTATTATTATTATTATTATTATTTTTTTTTTTTTACAAAGTTGGCCACACAGAATGAGAAGTATGGCAGGTGCCCAGTATTAAAAGCATCATCATGGCAATGCCAATGGGGAAATCTCACCAGCACCGAACACGCAGACCTGCCACCTGCAGGCCAGGGGATCAATATGTGTCACTTTTCCGCCCATAATAACCGCATGGAGTAACTTGTGAAGAGGCTTATATTGGATACTTATTGGCCACCCTTCAGAACATGGTCTGGATGTTCTGTTCTGTTCTGTTCTGTTGAAGAAATTTGTCTAATGGTTTCAGTCTTGCTTATAAGCAGCAAACTGTCACTGCTGCTCAAAACAGTCACTAACCAGTACTAGTCTAATCACATATCTTGTATGCCTGTTTTGTGCAGTACCCATAGTGGTCATGTTGATAAAAGTACTGATTCTTCATCTTGCAGGTAGATGATGTTGATGTATCATGTTTGGTTTAGGAGTGCATGGACAAAGTTCATCATGTTGGGTATGGCCCATTGTTCCATTGGTCAGCAGGTCCATTAGTCTGAAGGTCCAGTGGTCTGCAGGTTCATTGACGTTGATCCAAAGGTTCATGATCATGAGTTTACACAATTTCATGGCTTCCTAATTTCTAATCTACAGGCTTAGCTAACTGTGTAATTTACAGCATATGTAAGTAGGAAATCAAAGTGAATATTATTACTATCAACATATGCATGGACCTATTGACAAGATTAGGGAACCCAAACTTCTTCACATCACAAGAACCATGCTAGTCATGACCCTCAATAAACACAGTTGGATAACACCTTGGTCTCCCAGCAGGGCCATAAAACTTGGTTCACTCAAGATTGCTATACCAGCTCTCAAAACTGGCTAGAACACATTGGCAGGGCCACTGATTGGCTGCCAGACTTAACCGAGATAGGAATACTACCTCTTTGGCACACTGAAACAGGGTTTGTATTGCCGTGTCTGAAGCATCTGAGAAATGTTGCTTTCGCCCGAACCATGGACCTATGAACGAGATTAGTCCATGTCCAAACTTTGCAATGCAAAACGACAATTTCCAAAAAAATGTCAGTTTTTTTTTTTCTGTTTAAAAAATAATAACAGAATGAAAGTTGCAACACATGATTAGATTGCTAGAATTCAAGTTTCAGTTCCTGTAACTTTGCGTATTTAAACATGGGTGTTGAGGTGGACAGACAGGGCTTGTGAATGCCCTGCTGCACCTCTATTATGTATGCATGTTCCTGTACTTCAAATGATTTGTGGGCCTTTCCCTTATAAAAAGCATAAACCACTTTATAAAATGAATGAAAGATAGCCAGAATTCAGGTATCAGTTCCTGCAATGTCTGAACAGGTCCATGGCATAAGCATGGTTCTTGAGCGGTATTTTGTACAAGTCTGCACAGCGGTAGACCAGGCTCAGTCTTCAACTTACCATGTCTATGGCTATGCTTCTCATAACATCCTTGGTTTTATGGGTCTTGACCTTGCAACAATTTCCAGTAGGAAATGATGTTTCACTTTTCCCCCCTTAAAAAAGCATGGACTTCTATATGCGGACATGTTAAATTCACAGCAAGTACCATATTGGATACAGCAAAATTAATGCAAAATGGCACATTTTATTTTCGAAATTGACTGAGTCTGACCATCGCTGCTCACCAAAATTTGCTAATGCACTTTACCAATCTTAACTTGAATGTTTAAAAAAATGTGTATTTTTTTTGTCTTGGTGTATCTACATATATACACTTTATTCAATGATTTTGACCATGGTTATGCGAGCAAATATTCATAACTTGGCTTCCAGTTCTCTTATCTTCATCAGACTTTCACTGGCTGAAATGGTTTGCAGAGCTTGACCCAGTAAGCAAAAACACCCAGAGATGGGTGCTCTTGAAACTGTTAATATTGCTATTGCGCATGCCTGTAACCAGTGAAGCAATGCATGGGGTCCATCTTTGCCATGAGTGCGGTCAGGTCAACTGCCACGATGTGCGGTGGCCAGCATAGACATCACAGGACACACCAGGCGGATGTGTGTATTGCGGGGCTCAATTGAAGACAAAGGCTTATCCCTGTGCATTAATTATATATTCAGATTATGTGATGAGGGGAATCTGTGAGTTTGGGTTCCTTCTTGTTAATAGGTCCATGACATATGTAAACTTAACACACAAACAAATGTGCTTTCAAGCAAATCCCTGTTTTTTAGTTTATTAATTATATTACTTGGTTGTTTGTTCATTAATTGCATTCATTCTGATCATCAGATTCAGTTCATTAGGCTGGGCAACCCCAAAACATAGTAACTGTATAATTACACCTTAAACAGAAATATAAAATAAAAAATATAGTCAAAACCTGGCAAGCGCCTAGGTGGCAAAGTGTCTATATGCCCAATAGCCAAATTATCGAGTGAAATTATTTACTTATTTTATGTGGTATTAAGTCTGAAAAAAAAAAAAATGAAAAAAAAAACCCTCTTGTATTTCCTATTGGCATCTGTTCAAATGCTACAAAGAAAGGAAATTTGTCAGAAACTGCAGTTCAAAAGTTTTGTATCTACTTAATTTGTAGCCACATTTTCATATGTATGGCAGTGCTTGTTGCATAAAATCTGTATTCCACTAGAACTTTTAAATAAAAAAGGAAGATAAATATAAAGTAAAAGAAGAAAGAAAAAGACCCCCCACCAAGAAAAATGAACAGCAAATTCAGTCTTCATATTTTATCAATGGATATTTACAATACGTAAAAGATATAGCATTGTTAAGATTGGCTGTCATTTTTGAATTATGATAGTTGCTTTCGAGCATCATGCATGATTGATTGAATAACTGGTTGATTTGTAGAAATTATGATGTACATGGGAAGTGTGTAAGTCAGCAGTATATATATACATATATATTGCTTATTTATCTGTGGCAAAACTGGAAGAAAACCTCTCAATATCATGGGGAAATGAGCTCAATTGCTCAGTCTTATGCTAAATTTTTGTTGTCGGAGCTCACTTCACTATCACATGTTAGCACACTCTAATTGCCACACCAGTGACAATCATATGGAAACACTGGAATCCCTCCTGGAAATATGTCATCACACATTCCCAAGCCCCTATTCAGGGCCTGAACTGTTAATATTTTTACAGTGACCATTCAAGCCAAAATCAAAATTTGAACCCACTGACCTCAGTGGGATCAAGTTAGGTTTTCAACCAATGAAAACCCAGCAAATTAAAAAATCTTTCGAATTAAATCCCACCTTGGAAACCCACTTTCTCAGCCACTCTGAATCCGCAAACTACCCTATCACAATACACATACATACGTAGCAATGGATCTGTTACTCCACAGTATATACATGTATAGGCTACTCACAGTGTTCCCAAGAGTTCCTGGTGAGTTGCAGGTTGTAACGAAGCTAGTCGAACGTTATCTCATTTGCCACAGCTGCCACTTGCCCCATTATAGTCATATATTTACATAGGGTTTGTTTTTTAGCATTAGGAGAGTGGGAACAGTAAATGCCATCTATCTGTGCATACCTGTAATGACCTCTTCACGATGTATTGCACATCATGCGATCTGGCAATACATGGCTGCGCTTACATGTGTTCTACTCCCCACCATGCAGCGCAAAGGTATAATCCCATTGCAATGGTAGACAACACACCTGAAACTTCCCAGGTGGGTCATAAATTGGTGCACGGTTGGCTGAGCGGTAAGACGCTTGCCTTTCACCTCTGCGACCTGGGTTCGATTCTCGTCCTGGGCAGCATGTGGAAAAAGTTCCTACCACTTTAACTGTGCACGGTGGTTTCTCTCTGAGTTCTTCGGTTTCCTCCACTAGGCAAGGTAGGAAGTATACACCAACATCTGTGCCATGGAGAGTGACTCAATAAGTCAATGCTTGACTTCTTTCACAATCCATGTAAAACAAATGTGTCTATACTTTTTATATTATAAATTGATGGGTCAACTTCCTGGTATTATCAGGGTTCATACAGGTCCTTGAAGTCCTTGAAAGTACTTGAATTTACTACCTGCTTTTTTCAAGGCCTTGAAAACCTTGAAAATCAATGTTTTTGCAATAAAGTCCTTGAAAAGTCCTTGAATTTTAAATACACGTATCCATTAATGCTCCAACTTCCAAAAAGTTAGGTTGGCTCGATCACTTCCTCCTCTGTCACTATAGAAACCCAAAAAAAAGTGGACAGCAAGAAAGGAAAAAAGAAAATTTATCAAGTTGGAAAGTCCTTGAATTTTGGTAAAAAGGTCCTGGAAAAGTCCTTGAATTTGAAGGCTGCCAAGCTGTATGAACCCTGTATTACAGAATTTGTATTGAGTTCAAAATGGCGAATAAATCAGACATGGAAGGCAATAAGCAAGCGAAAGAGAACACCGATTCCCATGTACACTAGTCCACTGAAAATAAGCCTTGTAAACACCATTCAGGCATTTTTATCCCTTGAAATGAAATCCAAAAATAAGCAAGCTTTTTCATGCATAGGAGTTCCTGTACATACATGCATACATGCATACATACCTGTGTACATAGTGCAAACTTGTATATGAGATGAGAGGACATAACATGACACGACTCATACAAGACATGCATACATTCATATGGTGACCTGAATGTATTTCTTATTTGCTCCTTTTTCTGATAATACACCAACACTTTAATGAATCACAGCTGAAAGCATTTTCTAATAATTCAGGAAATGTACACAGACTGATTTGGGCAATACCACAATGCCCCTCTTGATTTTTTAGCTCTGCTGATCAGAGCTTTAGAATGAGAATATTTCTGTGTCCTGTTGTGTGGGACAAGTAAAATTTGATGCAGGACAAGTGAAAATTGAAATAACATGTAAAACATATGGGCATAAAATTTGTCCTCGGACAAGTAAACCCACAGTGGAATTTTCTCAGCTTGTCAGATACTCATGTCTGTCCATCCATCCATATTTTCTGAGAGACATGTGTGTTAACTTTTGCTTGTTAAGGAGTTACAGTCCACAGTTTTCAGGTAAGCCCCTTGCAACTCTGGGGCCATAAGTGAGTAAGGTTATTTGCCTGTGACATTGAGGCCATGTGGTTCTGTTGTGCGCAATTGGTGGATCCAATAATTTTCTTTTGAGTTTCAATTTAAGAGTCTTAGCTGGTGAAGGAAGTGTGTATATGTGTTCTAGTATCTGAATTTTCAGATCTGCAGTATCATGACCTGGGAGTGCAAAATGCCTGCCCAGTGGTTGGGTTGTGTCTCCTCTATTGATGTAATAGAAATGCTGACACATTCTATCCATCAGTGTTTGGCCTGTCTGGCCCACGTGCTGTTTATTGCACACCCCGCATGTTTTTAACTGCCCAAGTTTATCTGCTTACTTGTACTAACATGACCTATTGCTTTTCAGAAAATCTTCCCCCTTAAGGTAACAGCAGCAAAAATCTACCAAATTACCAAATGGTACAACTCCTACACACTGTGTATATTAATAATTTTATTTAATACAACTCGACCTAAATAGAGGCAGAGTCAGTGTACTTTCACATGGGTGACTTATGGGGACCTGAGCTATGACACGTCTCTGAACTGTCATTGTACACATCTTGACACGTGCATTTACGTGGTGTGCGTCATACACCATCACTCCATGAGTCGACCTATAATTGTTTACACCCTGGTAAAAATGAGAAAAGGTTGTGAACATTTTAGCAAATTTAATGGATCTTCACGAAATTTGACGGGATTGTAAGGGTGGACAAAATCTGTGATGGTTATCAGATACTAGTGGTGCCACCTGTGGTTGGGTAGTAAATACGAGCCAAAATGTATTGAATTCTCTGTATAAGTACAAATTTTGCCGAGGTATTCAATTTCCCGAAAAAAAAAAAAAGGGGAAAAAACCCCAAAACAGTCAATGCGCACATGACATAGCCTGGAGCCTAGCATTACCAGTCGGTGATTTGGGAAAATGAAACCCGTGAAATTTTGATTTTATGTAAATCCAGGAAATTAATGTTTGGGGAAATTTGCACATACATGTATACAGTATGTAAATTCAATATCGTAGCAAAACAATTTTACCTGGTCAAACTAAATTTTAAAGATATAGCTATCATGCCGAAAATTAAAATATTACATAACATGGGTTACCTTAGGCATGTTAGGGGTGGTACGATTCATACATGCATCGATTAACCGCAATTTTTTTTTTAAAGGTCTGCACCATGGGAGGACCTTTTATGTTTTCGGGTTGTCCGTCCATTCCTATGTCCGTCTTGATTTCTGTCCATGATACATCGATGAACCATGATTTTTTTTTAAGGGCCCGCCCCATGGGAGGACCCTCTATGGTTTAAGGTTGTCCGTCCGTTCGGATGTCCGTCTGGATTTCAGTCCATGCATCCGGATGTTAACATTCTCGTCACCATGATATCTACAGAATGCCTCCATGTATTTTCTGCAAATTTGGAAATATGCTTATCTTACCTAGGAAGATGAACTAATTAGACTTTGGTGTCACCATGACCTCATTTGAGCAAATGGCAGTCTAATTACATACTCACTAGGGCTTGTTACCACAATATCTTCAGAATGCTCCAATGTATATTGCTCAAATTTGGCAGTGTGCTTATCTAGCATGCCAGGATGAACTCGTTAGATTTTGGTGTGACCATGACCTAATTCGAGCAAATGGCAGCATTTTTTCCAGGTGGTCCCTTCAGTCAATGCTTTGCTTTGAAGGTAAGTCTGGTTTAAAGATACAATTATCAATCAAAAAAAAATTGCAATATTTATCAATACATACTTCATTCTCTAATCTTTGTAAAAATTACCTAGGTCTACATAAATAGATTAAGTTACAGTACGGCGAAACAACCCAAAGTCCCTGTCCGAATCACTGTTTACAAAGTGAAGAAGTGCACTGAGTCAAGTAGAAAAGGAAGCTTGACTATGATTTGGTAATTTTAGGACTTCAAATGATACATTTTGTCTTGAAAACAACTCTGCTGAGCAAGAAAATATCTTGCAACCTCAAATAACGCAAAGGAAATTTCACTCGGTAAATTAAACAGTGATTTTATAATCAAAACTCAACAAAGAAAAGATCTTGATGTGTGATAATAGGGGTTTTTACACACCCATATTTCAAAAGCTTCACTAGAGCTTCAAATTTTCGCTTTACTTATACAGTACTCCACTGTGTGTGCTCATTGAACATATTTTCACTAAATTCTTTCTAATTTATCCGGTAATTATAGCTGTATCATCCAGAAAAGGTGGAAGATACAGACTGGGTGATAACCCTGTCCATATCACCACAGTGCAAAGGTCACTGAGAACTACTTTCCTTCTAAATTCTTGTAGTTGGCGCATGTCAAGCATGTAGTTTTCAAATGACCCAGTTACTGGATCCTGCATTGCAGTTATTCATACGCAAAGCTATGCAAAGCCTTGTTTGATGAAATAAACGTTGAAACAGCACTGTTTTTAATTGTCTTTTCTTTTTTTTTTTTTGTATTTAACGATAAAAATAAAATTACAGCTATAATTACTGGATAAAAGTAAAACCAGCTGCCTGGAGGAGACTCGTCAGCAAACTGGCCTCGTTTCTGTGGTGGATCATTCCTCGTGCAAGCACTTGGAGTGATCCGCCGCGGGAACGAGGCCAGTCTGCTGACTCGTCTCCTCCACTTGGCTGGTTTTACTATTGTATAATCCTGAAGCTCAAACAGTGTGGCTCCATCTTCTCACATTTACAGCTTGAAGCACGTCATTTTCAGTAATTCCTCAAAGCGAGACTGGATGGCACACTAGTCTCATGCAACATGTTAATAGGCAAATGCAAGAACAGAAGGTTCAAAAACTGCCCAAAAGAGGGCACTGCAGTCAGTGGAGCACTAGGGTTGTGTATTCCCATTACTTTACCTTTTAATTTGCAACTTAGTAACTTGAAAACTACTGCACATAGAAACAGCAACTTTCAGACTGTAAATCTAGATGCATAGCTAAATACCTCACAAAAATCACATAACCACAGCTGCAAAAGTGACTGGTTTATTTAAGGTTGCTTTAACATACAAACTAATGAGAATACACAGCTCTAGCCCTCCAAATGTTTGTGTATTGGGGTGTCCCCCGTGAATACACACCTTAGAGCTAATTCTGACCTTTCCTGGAAGTGTTGTCATACTGTTATTGTGAATTTCTTTCACATATTACATGTGTACTCAGAAAAATGCAATCAAAGAACAGCAAATAAAATTTAAAAAAAAAAAAAAAAACTCGAAAATAATAATATATAAAAGAAACAAAGAGAATAGGTAGGTCTGCATTCAACGATTGATAAATTGGCATTTACGGTCTGTGCTGCCAAAAATATGAGACAAGTAAATTTTCATGCATAATGTGTTTTTGCAATGGTAGATTTCCTGGATTTGTTCATACAGAAGTTTGTGGCTGTATTCATTTGTATCAGTAAGGAAATAGCCATCACTCACTAAAGTTTCTAGGAAATGTTTAAGGCAAGTCTTGCACTCTATTTATTTCTTTGGTGTTGTTGTCCTTTTAAGCAATGCGATACTAAGAAATATGTATATTAAGATCTGTATCAGCTGTTTTTTCAGAGTGCTTCTTTACCATTCAGCAGCTTTCTTAATACGAAAGAAATGACTCCTCATTGAGTTTGGCAAACAAACAAAATTCCAAGAAAATGGCGAGTTTTGGAATGGGGACGGTGGAGGGGGTTAATGACAATTCAAAGGTTTTTGTGAATTTTGGAAAGGGTTTTTTTTGTACATGATCCCTTAGCTACCTGGACTGGTGAATGATTATTTATCAGATTAAGATTTCAAGATGATTGACAAATTAAAGTTGAATTTTGTGTTAAGATTCACTGCTTGACTGTGTGCATGCTTGGAGGAATATTAACAAAAACAATAACAAAAGGCAGTACTAGATTTCTGTTCTATTGTTTTATTTGTTAAATCAACAAATCATCTTTCTTTTCTAATTTCTGTTATGATGGATATATAATTCCATTCTTAATTTAATTAAACAATCAATTGCAGCTTTATTGGAATTTTCACATTCCAATGAATGTCAGATTAGCAGAAAGGTCAACATTTTATAACAGGTAATCATATCATTTTTAATAGTGGGTTTATAGAGATGTGAGAGCATGCACTCTTGCAGATCAGTCATAAAACTTCATCAGTTTGACTGGAATTTAAGTATGTATCGTGATGTATCGTATCGTGGAGCAAATATCGAGATATGTTTCGCATCGTGCACAGAGTGTCTCGTCCCAGCCCCAGGTGACCTAGACTTATTATTTAAGGCCATCAAGACCATAAACTTGACAGTGGTGATTTGTTAACATGGATGAGTCTTGTACATTTGTTTTTGAATATAATGTGAATGAAACATTATAGGAATATTATAAAGACAAAACCCTACTGAGCATAAAGTACCAGGGACACCACCTATGGGATTTTGTAGAGAACATGTGCCAGGGGTGGAAAAACAGTCAATTTGATCTTGTCACAGTAGCTTCTTTTTAGAGATACCAGACTTATACCTATTGTAGGTCAAGACTCATATCGTATGTTAATATGAATGACCTTGACCTATATTCAGAGCAATTTCGATGTCACACAAATTCAAGGTGAATACACAACAAACCGTAATACAATCACAGAGTGTTTTTACAGACTGCCCAGCTGCAACCCCATTGACCACAATCATGGTCTTCTGTGACCACGAACTCATCTACAATATACTTACGGGCCAATGATTTTCCATTTTTTCCAAACCGAAGTGGAATTGTGCATTTTTTTTTTCATCCTTAAAACGGAATTTGATATTTTTTCTTATGGGAATTATATAGAAATATATAGTAGTGAAACAGATTTTGAAAAATTTTTGCTGATGAAGCGGATTTCCCTTTTTTTGAAACGGAAAATCATTGGCCCTATGCATGTGTACTTATCTCTTCCTGAGTAAATTTTTATCCTGAAGAACTTTTTTGTGCGATCTATCTTCATTTACTACAGTTAATGGATTTTTTTGCAATATATTCATTGTACAAACATTATACAGTAGTGCCTGCAATTTAAGACCACTGCCAGAGAGACAACGTGTCTTTTGTGACCACATCGCTGAGGGCACTGCATTCAATATTCCTTGTAGCTTCACTTGCAATTTAACCCTTTCCCCCTTAAACCGGCCAAAACCGGCTGGTGGTCAAATATCGTCTGCTTCAGCGTTTTCAACTGATTTCAACAGCAATGAAAAGCAATTTGACTGAGAATTGAAGATGAGACTTGTGAAGACAACTTGACCCAGGTCAACAACTTTCCTCGGCCTGGGTTGGGCAGTGCAAATCATCTTTCTTTTCTAATTGCAGCACTGCCCAACCCAGGCCGAGGAAAGCTGTTGACTCAGTCTTAATTCAAGGGGGAAAGGGTTAAAGGTCAGATTGATTGCATGGGTACCACAAATTAAAAAGTCGATGTTTAGTTTGGTTAGGAATGATATCAGAAAACCAAAATGTTAAATTTCATTTTCTAATACTGTGTTTTTAGCTCTAAAAGTGCACCACATTTGCTACATGAAAGCGCAGAAATTCTCTCCTATAATGGCTCAATGTGGGAAAGTGTTAGTGACATCACAAACACAACCCGCTGGCCTGGGTGAATGTGTTACAAGCCAGATCGCCCTCAGTTACCCAAGAGTGATGGCAGATACAGCAGAGCGTAGTGATTTCGAAGAGTCTGAATTGAGTTTTTCATGTACGTGGTCTGATGAGCATGAAGAATTAATAAAAAGCTGTAGCAGCAGAAGAAAAGATCATTCAGCCTTACAGACTTGAGCAGGACGCCCAGAACCCTGTTGTCACTAGTACTACAGGGAGTGCAGCTGTGGAACAGCCAGACAATCCCTACTTGCCGTCTGGGCAATGATAATTTGTTGCAAAAGAGATATTTCATACCATAAATTACTAGGCTTCATTTAGCAAGAACAAGCATGCATGCAATAAATTGGAATTAGCGTCAGGAGGGGCCAGGTCCTGTAGTGTTTCATATTTTAGCATTCACAGAAACAGCTACAGCCTACACCTAGGCTATGTAAAAGTCTGTACAAACAGTTAGTTTTCCCTTCCCATCTGTATGGATGATTAAATATAAGCTTGTATTTATCATGTTTATGAATGGCTTTCAATATCAAAACGTCTACCCGGCAGTAACCTCGCGACCCTTTGGAGGGCAGTAATTTACATTTCTGTATACATCATCACTAGTACATGTGCTTTATTATGATCCTTTAGTTTGGATCGTATCCATTATTTAACACTGGTAAATACTTTCCACTGACTGACTTATTTTGTGGGTCCATGTTAATGACAAAGGTACAATGAGAGGAAATTTTTTTACACCCGATTATTGAGAGCTGGCTGTGGACTGTCACAAACAGTTGTACATGACTGATAGAGATCATAGGCCAGCTGTCCACTGGTCTTGGCAGCTGGGTAGATGAGGCGTAAGTGGTAGCTATCTAAACAAGTCTTATCTGGTTATGGGAATAATCGCCTCACAATAAAGAGTAGTAATTGGACATACACATTACAGTGGCCAGCTAACTCAACCCAGGGACCTGTTATAGACTGTTCAACCCTAGACATGGGTATGGAACAAGATCGGTCTTTAATGTTAGTCCATGTTTTCCACCAATTTTTTTCCATCAATTGAATCAAAATGGTTAAATACACTAACGTTTTGTTACAATGTAGTACTTTGGTATTACACTGATGGGACTGCATTTGGAAACGGCAGTTCCCCCCCCCCCCCAAAAAAAAACACCGTGTCCTCAACATTGTCATATTGGATGAATCAAAGTGACTTTCCACAAAGTGTTTTCTATATAGGGGAGATCGGTTTCCAGGGCTTTGACACTTGTCCCTGTAAATCTTGACTGCATGGGTCCACACTGTCCATAATTTCAGGTCTTTGCGGGAATGTAAACAAGCTGAAGAACTTGCATTGTTGCAATTAACAGCAACACACCGACCCATCCAGGGTGGAAACAGCAACAAAAATATTTCTGCATCCATTTTTAATCCTGTTGATGAAGGGTGAATAAAATATGTTTAAACCAAGTGACACTTGACAGCCATAGTTGGCTAGCATGGTCGGAGTCTTCCCTGTCAGCCCCTGGTGTGTTTGTGACGTCCCTGACCTTTCGTGCTTTGGGGGTGTTAGAAATGATCGGAAAACGACTATCAAAGTCACAGTGAGGTTTTCCTTTTTTTTTTTTTGAGTACTTATTATTTTCACATATAAAATTTTTTCAAAGTGCACGTATGGCTAGAACAACCTGTGAGTCACCGTTGTATCCATTTGAAACATGGTCTATCAAACTGACCTTTAAGACCACCTACCTTATAGGTGTGAGCACCTTTGGCTGGCTGAAGGGGTGGTGAGGGGAAATCATGTTCTGAAATGAACAAGATTTGGAATGTTAGGAACGAGGTATATCTGCATGTGTATACCGTGCATGAATATTTGTATATTCATGCTTGTATTGTGGGTAGGACCATTTAACACTTCGAAAAATTAGCAATATCTTTGGGCCAGAAAACTTAAAATGTTCCATTGAAAGCACGTCACACACTATGTCAGTGGTGAGTAGGCACAGGAACTGTAAATTTTAAAATGTGGGGGGAAAATCATTTATGGGTGTAACCTTTAACCCTCCAAAAGAATGATCACATATTGCCCAGTTTGCTGACTCTTTTGGACATACGAAAGCCATGCGTACCGTATTAATCTTAATAAGTGCACAGTGCACTATGAAAAAATTTCATCCACTGAAAAAAAGTAGATCCTAAATGTGATAATAAATTCTACCACTCCTTTGAAAACTATGGGATATTTTGGGGATTCTTTCTTTGAAAAAAATTGGGGTGTGTGTGCTTATAAGAGAGTGTGTGCTTATTGAGATGAATACAGTATATGGATATACTTGTGTGTGCTCATCATGTGGGGATTTGAATCCCGCCACTAGCAGGAAAAGATATTACCGAAAACAAAGAAAGAGGGGGAAGAGAATGTATATGTCTACAACTTTTACAACAATTTTACATCACTCTTCAAACCTAGGTTACTTCTCTTAGCAGCTTACCTTTGCGACACCCAAGATACAGACATTTTATCAGCCTGACAGTATGGTTCCATCTTTAGGGTCTGATATGAAAAAAGTGCTGTTTCATTGTGTGGTGAGTTCAGGCCATCTAGAACTTGAAAGTTCATGTGTGAAAAATAGGTTTATTTTGCAAGTGGTATCCATGTATCTACAACATATTAATTGTGTTGTGCCTGGATGTACCTCTGCAGCCGAGAACATGATAATTGGGAGATAGGTACTCTTATTGTGTATTCAGAAAGACTTTCTTCGTCGACCATGTTAGTATCTTTCTCACTCGGGGATCATTGGATCATTTGCAAGATGGGTCAGTCGGGGAAACTACATACATGCAGTAAGTTGACCGTGCCTAAGTGACAAAATGACGATTTCAGAGTCAGGTACTTTACTTTTCAAGTACATGTATGTGTACACAGACAAATTTGCTATGAAGCAAATGATTGCTTCTAGTTTTGTCGTTGTTTAATACCAGCACAGTGATACATTTGCATGTAGGTAGCATCAATGAGTCAAAACCTTGTGGATGTATTGATTGCTCGAAGGTGTGATCCAATTAAACTAGTGTACACAGCTTTGAGCTCCATGAAACAGTTTTAATTATTTTAGGCCGTGTTTTAATTGATAGCGATGGTGCAAATTGTGGTTCGTGCACATACACGTGTTTTGAACATTGGAACATTTTGCTTCAGTTTCAGCACATTCATAGCATTGTGCATAAAATCATGTGTTTGGTGGAATACTCAGACCTCCCTGCCTCAATTATACCATTTTTTACATGCAGGGGCAAAGGTCAATCAGTATCATCCATATACTTGATGTCAAAACTAGGACAAAGGTCACATATAGATAATTCCATCACAGCCCACTGGAAACTTTGACACATACACATGTACACTCAATTAAAAGCTAAACATATCCTCATTTGCATCGTGCACTTCCTTTTGATTATGTTCGTGTAGAGATGTATACTGGCAGTTTTGATGGTTCCAAGAAGTTATAAAAGGGCTGGCCGCCTGCACGAAGCTGTGTGCAGCTAAACTTGAGTGTGCTCAAGGCTAATCTGGCCACCCTTAAATACTGGTGGATTTGATGTACATGGTGTAAAAACGTGAGGGCGTGGACCCAAGTGCAACAGAGGCCACCATGACAGATGTGAGTGACAAAGACCATGAAGAGGAAGCCACAGATGCCTTGCACGAGAGTGTTGATTATAGCTTGATGGCGACTACAATATTGAGGGTGAAGAGATTTAGGTCCAAGTCAGTGGAGAATATCAGCAACATTGTGAGACCACTGCAGCTAGGACCACAGGCACAAATCCAGACCCAAGATTCAGGGGCCTTGTACATGTATTTACGAGGTCAGTTACTGGTGTAAAGGATAAGTACTACAGACTTTGCTACCCATAATATATGTAAAAATTAAGTACACATATGAAAAAAAAATGAGTGTGTAAAGCAACATCCCAGTGTTTAAAGTCATACATTTGTCACTGTTTTTTTTGGGGGGGGGGGGCGCAAAGAGAGTTCAGTCATGCAAGTTAATCATGGTACTCGAAACTAGTAACAAGTCAAAAATTGCTTCCATTACCTTCATTGGTGAAAATATAGACATCAGTACACATATGGTCCAGATAAATTAGGGTGCCAGCTTGGAGGATGATATTTGCACGTCCAGAATCTTGTTCCTGCAGCTCGATCAGTCCGTTTATGAAGAACATTGATCATTGACAATG
Source organism: Hermodice carunculata (assembly GCA_964020975.1). Taxonomy (NCBI): domain Eukaryota; kingdom Metazoa; phylum Annelida; class Polychaeta; order Eunicida; family Amphinomidae; genus Hermodice; species Hermodice carunculata. The sequence goes on along the minus strand of OZ026625.1, from coordinate 15,554,179 downwards.
AGATTGATCAATGATTATGAGGGTTTCTGCTGGGTATGCTTGATTTCAGGACAATTTTTGAACATTTTTTTTTTGCTTTCAAATTGGTCCAGGGCATGCCTGCCTTGCTACATAGTACGCACAAAAGCAGATTTGCTCAGGACATTGTGAATAAAAGGCACTAAAATTTTATGAAAAATGTGGTAGGTCTGAACCCCTGGATCCCTGTCACTCACTCACTCACTCACTCACTCACTCACTCACTCACTCACTCACTAACACACACACACACACACACACTAGTAGCTCCCTCGTTTACCAGTCTTTTCATGGCAGAGCTGGAGGAAAGTCGACTATTGAAATATCCAATATCGCCCCTATTTTGGAAGCGTTTCATTGATGATATCTTCTGTATATGGACATATCCAGAAAGAGAGCTGATGAATTTTGTCACTCATTTAAAGACTTGCCATCCAACCATCAAGTTCATCTACTACTACTACAAAACAGAGATCAGTTTTATAGACACAAGCGAGAAAATTGACTCTGACCATAGAGGTCACACAACACTCTATGTGAAGCCCACAGATACATATACTGGTTTACACTATAGGTCAGCTCACCCCAGACTTTCCAAAACTGGGGGACCATATAGTCAGTTACTGCAAGTTAAGAGAATTTGCAGTAAAACTGAAGACTTTGAGGTTAACTCAAAGAAAATCTTATATTACCATGAGAACAGAGAATACTGTCTCAAGTCTTAGCCAAGCCCAAGGCTAAAGTGGATTCAATTAATAAAGCTTCTCTTTTGGCACTGAGTCGAACGGAGGAAAAAAAGTGATGAAAACAATTTTCTAATCACAACTTATAATCCAGCTCTTCCTCCAATCAGAGATATTATACAGCAAAATTGAGAACTCTAGAAGCTGCAGGCAGTGTTGAAGTATTGTCCAACAAAAAAAAGTATTCATTGGTTTCAAGCACCTCGGAAGCCTACGTGATACACTGATTTGCTCCGGACTCAGTCATCATGACACTGGTGTCACTAACCTGCCATTTCAGGTAGGAAACACTGGAATTTAATGCAATCGTAACAATTGCAAATATTGTACTCGCCAGAATATATCAGGACAAGTAACTAGCATCAAAAGGACGTATGCTGTTCTAAAAGGAGGTTGTTGCGAAAGTTCCAACTTAATCATGTTAAATACCCCCCTTACATGCAAAGTCTACCTGAAACAGTATGTTGGACGAACACAACCTCCACTGAAAGACAGGCTAAGAGAACACTATCGTTTTAGTAATAACAAAGTGACCCCCCAACCACTGGGTAGACATTTTACCCAAGAGGGTCACGATGAACTTGACATTGAAGTTCACAGACTAGAATACACCCGGACTCCACCAAGATTAGCATGTACCAGAGAGTTGCGACTAACTCGAGAGAAACACCGAATGCACCAACTGCGCTCCATTAAGCCTTTCGGCCTCGATATCATGGGGAGATGAGCTTTCTTGCTTTGTCTCATGTTAAATTTTTCCTGTCTTTGCTCACCTCCCCATGCTTTTTGCCACTCAATTTTAACATAGAAAGTGTTAAAACATGAAAAAAAAAAATGCAAAAATACGACAATTAAAATGAAACTCATTTCATACGCCCATATTTATGGCAATTGGAACAGCATTCCTGTTGTTCTCATTTTAGAATGCCTGAGAAATAGCATCAACTGACCCCAGCTGATAGGCCAAAAACAACTTTCTTCATTATAAAAGCCTATAATCGTGCCTTACCAACAAAACTATGGATGTGGGGCTATTGTTCTACGTAAACACTCGCATGTGCTTTACATAGAAACCACAGTAGCTACATGGAGTATAAAAGCAGGCTACTGGCGTTCTTTTCAACAATTCCTGATGAGATGCACAGAGCATCAAAGCTAGTCTAACTTGCCTCGCACCATTCACGCCACTTGTCCAGTCGTCAGCTCATTTTATATATATGTACATGCAGTAAAACCTCCGTAAAGTGGCCACCCTTGGGACTGGAGCAAAATGCCCTCTTTAGGGAGGTGCCTACTTTACAGAGGGTCGGCATTTTGGGTTCTCTGGATGAGCAACAAAGATAAGGGAGAGGATATACATATGCATGCATACACATCTACATGTGCACATCTACATGTATATTTATATATACACATATATACTGATACATGTATCTTAATCCCACATGAAATAAATGAGAAAAGCAGTTTTTTTCAAAATTTTGCCTTTATGTCTTGACAAAAAAATCATTTGAATATCCACTACATGTACTATGTAGAAAAATAAAGTCCTGAACAGGTCCCAACTCAATGATTAGCAGCAGGCACATCAAAGTGTCAAACTGCAGGGTTGAGCAAATCACTGAGCTGGCACTCATCCATACACCAACTTGCTTTCCAGTGGAGTCAATTGTTCTCTCCACTTTGATACCTAAATCCTATGGTTAATACACAAAGCCGTCAGAAGTCATTGTGGACTAAAACAAGGGTCATGGTAATATGCGGAACAGAACGCTGTTCCGGCAAATATATGCCGGAACGGGTGCTCCTGTGTCCTTGGCGCTTTTTCTTCACTTCTTTGGTCCTCTCAAACCTTCCCTACACTTGCGTCCTTCTTTTCTGAAAATATGGTCAGCTTTAAATATGTATTGAATAAAATCTACCAGGTTAACCACATATCGCTCGATCGTAAGATCGAGAAGCCCGCCATTTTGGATGTTGATTGACATCCGAATCTGTAGGTTGAGTTAATTTTACGGTTCAAGTTTGACATATCACATGAATAAAATTTTTTTTGTAAGTTATTGTTGTTAAATATAATGGAGGGATAAACAGACACATGTATCCCAACCATTTTTGTGAATACGAACTACTTTTTTAGTTTCTTGTATGCTGAACCCCTGGCTGCCCAGTGCCCAACCAGGTTTGCCAATATGGCCGACCTCCCGTTCCGGCGATTGAGTGATGTGCATTTACCTTGTATATGTCTTTTATTATATACTTCAAGTACTCTACATTATCAGACAAGAAAAACAAAAGTGTGAGGTAGGTCTTGGAGGGCGAAATACGCTCCAATAAAGCGCAAGGGACAAGCGGGGGCCCGTTCCGGCGTATAATATGCCGGAACTGCCGGAACGAGTGGTTCCGGGCGGTTCCGTTCCGCATATTACCATTACCCCTAAAACAACTGTTATGCTTTGATGCTTTGTAGATGCACTGTACTGTGTTATAAATGAAAGAGGATCACATTAGGTGATGGACAATGATAGAAAATGACACTTGAAAAATTGTAAATGGTGGCAAATCCTGATGCAAAAAATAACACTTTTACAAAGTAAAATGTTTATGGAACAAAATAATAGTGCCCACTTTAACAGATTTTGGTACATGTTTAGGGTGTCCAATGCCCAGATTAGGGAGGTGCCCACTTTAGAGAGATGGCTTTATAGTGTAGTCAATAGGAAAAATGAAACGGGAATGAAGAAAAGTGCCCACTGTAAGGAGGTACCCACATATGGAGGTTTTACTGTACATGTGTACCTCATAATATGTTTTTAACCAGTTCTTCCTTTCAATATGTGTTCAGTACATTTTGCCTTGAAATTTTTGACAGATGATGATTTCCTTATGCAGTTAGGCAGGGAATTCCAAAACATGGCTCCACAAAAAGCAAAACAGGACTTTACATAATTTCTCTTGGCCTTTGGTAGATACAATTTATCATGTACTGAGGACCTTGATTTTCTCTGACATATATCTTTTACATAGGAAAACATATCTCTAAGATGGGTTGGTGCTATATTTTTTAATATCTTGTTATATTTGCACTGCTCTTTTAACTCATTCAGTGCCAATCATGACTAAAGTCGATCTACAAAAGTCAAACTAGCCTGGATTATCATCAGGATCCCAGATTTGTATTCCTCATAGAAAGACCTTTCATTGGAGTACCAGTATGCCTATAGTTCCAAAGAGAATATCCCAGCTCAACTGCTTTTCTCGGCAGGCATTGGGCCCATTGGACCAAATGTGCTGAGAAAAGCTGTTGATTCAGTCCAAAATTTGGCACTGAAAGAGTTTAAATGTACTCTTTCATCAGTGGTCTAATTAAATTTTTGTAATTGGGTTTTTATAGCTAAAGTAACCATGGACATTCAATATTGTAGTATTTTTTATCTTCATAAACCATGCTAAAAACATCATCTCTGCAGTTGTGTCATTCTCCTATCATTTTTACTTAATTTGTAAATTATTTTTTAGATATTTGTTTCTTGATTTTACATATTTTGTTGTCAGCCTTCATGCTTCAACAGAATGTACATGTATTGCTGATAAAACTTGTAAACTCATCTAAGTCATATAACATGTATAATGAATACTTGTGTGTGTATGTTTGGGGGGTCACCATGCATACGCTTGCAGAGGATAAGGGTCTGGGTATGTAATCAGGGTGGCAGTATAATGTGTGACAGGTAGCCCATGATTTCTACATCAGAATTTACTGACATTATTCTTTGATGTTCATCTATGTAGGAGATCAGATGGTTGTTCTGAGCCAGGCTCACATTTGAACAGTTAAATGTTCTCTGCTTTAACAAGTCAGTCATACACGTCACACCGGATATCAAGATGCCCCTTGTAACCCATTACCCTCAAGGCAAACTACTCAAAACTGCATCAGATATTCCATTCGATTATGAACAAATAAAACTCCTGTCAATATAGCAGAAAAGATCAATGCACATCCTACACGGTTGTTTTTTTTTTTTTTTAGTTTATGAAATTATTTCTTTGAGGCAAATAATCTGAAGCCAGCATCATTCTAAACTGCTGTGTCTGCAAGAGCTATAATTGTTCTTACCTGCTCAGTATATTACAAAAACTCAGCAATTATATCTTGGTGCCGTATAGCTATAGTGTATGTTAACTTGTGACCGTACTTAAGGCAGCTGCCATTATAATAAATTTTAAATCCTCAGTGCGGGAGTCCTGACTTTTCAATAGGTAACTGTGATATCACCATCTTGTGTACAATTATATAAATCAATGCCTTTTCCTTTGTGATATTCATGTAGCGTTTTTTTTCTTCTTCTTGTGACGTCAAATAAATTGAGTGTGTGTCTGAGACTGTACAGATCAATCAGTGACCATCAGAACACAGTTGGACATCCTGGGAACAGTGCACAATATTAACTTAAACAGACCGTTTGCTTGGCAGCAGAATCTAATGAGTGAAATGGAACATGTCTACAGAGCCATGTAGAGCTAAGGGCAAACCTGTGTGTGCTTGCAAGCTGAAACAAAGGCTCTGTTTAAGGCTAAAATTATGTCAGCTAGACTTTGAGGGAGAGATAAATATGAATGCTTGAATGGCATGATCTGTTATGAATTGTACAATGCAAAGTGGTCTGAGTTTGTGTTAAGCATTTGTTAGAAGGTAGGTGATCAGTAGTGCATATATTAGTACAGCTAGAAGTTAATAGGGCATTTCTGTAATACCCGGTACTTTTATTCTCAAGAAAGAAAATTTTAAATGTGCCACATCAGCATTGTCTCTGTCTAGGCCCATTGTTATTATTAAACACAAATAAGAAGATTGCTTTGTGTTTTCTTTTCACACAGTTAACTTTGACTTTGAATGACCTTAAAAGGTCAAACTGACATACTGGTAATATCAACTGTTGATCACTTATTGGTAGGCACCAATACATCACTTGAATTAGCAGTAGTTAGGCCTGCTCTTGCAAAAATAACAGATTCCAGTCAGCAGAGCTGCAAATCATCATGGTCTTGTTCTATGTTTTGAGCTATTTCCATTTATGCCTGTTCCTGGTAAATTTTCGTATGTTTCCTATAATTTTTGTGACCCAAAAACAAGGAAACAAAAAAATAAATAGACCAACAGACAGATAATGTAACATAATGTTATATTAACGTAGTATTTCATGAAAAAAAAACTGCCCAAAACGTCCTCTGTACATCTGTCGCACCACTGCTATTACATATCTCACCATATAACCTGACATAGATGCTCAAACTTTACAACAGGACAGCGACAGTGTAGCGAAACTGGAATCCTCTTGGCAAGTGGAACTATATCCAGACAAATGTTGTGTTGTAACTGCGAGCAGGAATAAAAACCTGATCTCTTTTCAGTGTCGCCTTCATGGTCAAATGTTGCAATCTGAACAGAGTATTATGTGACTGGGTATCACTTTGCAACATCGTTTGACCTGGAGTAACTGTATACCAAATACATACATGTAATTGTGCCAAGAATAGACTGGGATCCTTGTGTTGTAATCTCAAGATCAACTCACCCAAAATTATAGAAAGGGTATTTTTATTTCCTTATAACCATAGTGCCAAGAATGGACCGTTTGTCTTGACATCATGAAAAATGATGCTAAAGCAAACAGTCCAGTTTATCCTTCATCAATTACGAAATCAGTTCAGTGTTAGGGGCATGCTCCAACAACTTCAGTTGTGCTCCCTTCAGAGCTGAAAGCAGTAGGTTTGCCATCCTATGTGAAATGCAGCATCAACTGGTTGCTACACTTGTTACTCAAACCCAATTCAATTTCAGCATGTAACAATGCATTCTCCGGCCAAGAAAACCCCCACCAAATCACCTAGTGCTCAGCAAGTTATAGCGAGTACAGTGGTACCTGCTATTTAAGACCACCCCTACAGCCAACAAAAAGTGGTCTCATACTGCAGGTGGTCTTAAATTGAAGGTATATTTAACATGTAAATACAGCAGAGGGTCTTAAAAGAGTGGTCTTAAAAAGACATGCGGTCTTAAATTGGAGGTGGTCTTTAGGGCAGGTACCACTGTATTGAATTTTTCTCGAGACTAGTTTTCATGGTAATTTTTTTTGTTTTGTTTTCAGAGAGGTCACCTGGGGCTCGCATGCTGAAGAAGGCCAAGTCCTTCAAAGACGAGTTACGAGACAAAATCAAGCATGTGAAGAGGTCCCCCTCTGGTAGCCGAGCCACCTCCCCTACAAAGTCACCACGCAAGCATGCCAAGAACCTGCACCGTGGCAACAGCTTTAGCGAGGGCACCAAAACAGAGAAGAAAGTGCAGAAGGAAGATGTAAGTACAACAAAACCTCTTTAACTGAACACCTCCGTATACTGAACACCTCTCTATAGTGAACACCATTTCTCAGTCCCAAATATATACTTTCAATGCTATCAAACCTCCCTATACCAAACACCTCACTGTACTGAACACTTTTTTTCCGGTCGAAAGGGTGTTCGGTATAGGGAGGTTTCACTGTACATGTAACTCTGTCTTTGGGAAGTTTCAGTAATGACAACATTGCACACTTCCACTAATTTACATTTGCTGCCTGCCGCATTATGACGTCACGTTACAGCTAAAAGAAGTGCCAGCAATTCAGCATTGATCATCAACTCGCCATTTTGATGTGACTTTCAGTGTAAAATATGGTCTGTTGACGTGTACATGTAATTGCATTCACAATTTGCCAAAATGATTTAAGGTTGAATCTCCAAAACTCTTCTAGTTTGCTTGTTTCTTGTATGAAGATGCAATGACCAACAGTTGCAAGTGTATGTTTTTTTTTTTTTTACAATATTTTTACATTACAGCACCAGTTCATGAGACAGATAGGAAAATGATTAGTCTCAGTGGTGGAAAAAGTACAGAAATGATATAAGAGTTTGATTTAATATTTACAGAAGTAATGTCAGAGTTTGAATTAACCCTTTCATTGCCAAATTTTGGACTGAGTTAAAAGCTTTTCTCGGCACACATTGCGGGCATTGCGCCCAATATGTGCCGAGAAAAGCTGTTAACTTGGGATATTTTCTCTGGAAATATAGGCATGTTGGTACTTGAATGAAAGGTCTCTTTACAAGGAATATGAATCTGAGATCCTGATGAAAATTCAGACTAATTTAACTAAAGTAGATTGACTTCAGACATGATTGGCAGTGTAAGGGTTAATGTGTACAAAAGCAATCTGAGCTTGATTTGATATTTTGTGATGGCATAGCAATTCATCTATGTCAAGTGGAAAATGTTCTCACATTGAATATCAGTCATCCACAGAGAAAGTGCTACACAACTTAATTTGTGTAACAACACCCTGTGTTTTGGTAGCAAATTGCAATGCAGTAATTGTTACATCATTTGCTGAACAATACTGCTGCTTTTCGTGTTTCAATGTAATGAATACGTTTGCCAAAAAGAGGAACCACTCATGCTAAGGCTTGTAAATTACTATACACTGTACAGTCAGAATAGAAAAAAAGTTTAGAGATTTTTTTTTTCTCTTACAAGGAAACTGTATATCCTTTCAAGTTGCAGTCTATAATGCAAAATTTTAAGGGTCACTCAAGCAATAACAGATTTTAAGGCCTGTGCGGCAGGAATTCTAACAGTCCAAGTGCTTTTCAGCTCTGCTGACATAAGGTCGCAGAGCTTATACGATCGCTCAACCACCAGTTGCCTTTGTGGGTGACTGCGTGTCTCAAGTCAGGAGTGAAATTTGTTTCTTCACATTGGTATTGGAAGATGAATGTTGATACTTTGGTAACTCAGGAATCTCTTTGCTGTCAATGTTGGGTTTGGTATTTTTGAATACGGGTCATGTTTTTCTGCATAAGTGTATCATACTAGATATGTCCGTCATTCCATCCTTCCATAAACTTTTCAGTTGTGAGCATGATAACTTAAAAAATTTTGATGGTGCAATAGTCCCTCCTTTGAGAGACCGCCCCTAGTGCCACCCAAACGGTGGTCACATAAAGCAGGTGGTCTGTCAAAGGAGGTATAAATAACATGAAAAGTGCTACAGAAAGACCTGACAACTGTGGTCTCTCAAAGCAGGTGGTCTCCCAAAGGAGTGGTCTTTCAAAGGAGGGACTACTGTAGCCCCATTACACTTTCAGGACAATATATCATATGTATGAAAATCTAGGTTGAGTTCAAAATGAGGACGTAAGCTACATTATAACATAAGATATAGGTTAAAATATGAAACATTTGTGGACTCACTAGTGTGTTTAATTTTTCATGGATCTTCATGAAACTTGGTGGGAGTGTTACTGAGCCAAAAATCTTGAACATTTGTGATACCAGTGGTGCCACCTATGGTAGTACAGGAAATATGAGCCAAAACGTAATGAAACACATTGAATTCAGTATGTCAAAAATAGTTGAGCTAGCATTATAAAATTGATGGACAATTTGCTTCACGGAAAGGGCAACAATGTTATGTGATATGAGTGACCTTGACCCATTTTCTCAAGGTCACAGAGGATTTAAAGTTGGAAAATATGACATAGTTGAAATGGGCCTTGTGTTGCAAACTTGTGATGTACAGGCTTGTGACTGCACAGATATATAGAGGGATAAAAGTCTGAATAATGGAAAAGACATGTGGTGCCCCCTATGATTGAAATGGGAAACTGTGGCTATGAGGTGGAAAATACATTAAATTCAATTTCTTGACAACAAATAAGACTAGCCTTACCAAATTTATACCAGAGAATCGCTACATAAAGGCACAAATTCTTATAAAATAACACTGAACTTGACCTATTTTCTCAGGGTCAGTACATAATGTGAAGCAACAGACAGATTTTGTAATCAGGAAGTAATTGAGCCAGACATGCTAAATTTTTACAAAAGACACCGTAGATATGATGGAAGAATTTTATTGAATATTAATGACCTTGAGCTATTTGCTCAAGGTCATTGAGGGTTTAAAGTTAAAAATGTTATATAGATGACATGGTCTGGACATATATAATTGTTGACATATGTACATATGTAACATTACAGGTACATGTATACTATAGAACTACATGTATAAAGCCATGTAATGTTAAAGATATATTACACCACCCAGAGCTTATACGATCAGATTTATGACAGCAGAGCACTAGGCTCATGGGCCTCTTGATTTTTATGCCCCCCCCCCAATATATGCATATGAAAGTGTGCACCTGGGGTTTTGTTTCTCCTTTGAATTAATTATCTTATGTTAATTAATCATTCATTAACTTAAGGATAATGTTGATGCGATGATAGACTTGTAACATTTGTGTCGCATGTATCTGAAAAAGTATTTGAGGTCTTACACAAGTTACATGCCATATTCTTTCCAATGCTGATGAAGGCAATGCCAGGTGGGGGCATCCATGTCCTTTTGACACTTTTCTAGTTTTCCACAAGATTATTTAGGACTTAATAAAGGACACTTATTCAGTATTTTGAGAAAGAGTAAGATTAATAGTACTGAGTATACTGCAAATGTTTATCAAATGTAGGATGTTGATAGTGCATAATTTGGATAACCTTGACCTACTTTCTCAAGGCCATGGATGGAATGCATTATTTTGTCTATGAGTTGAAAGCAACTTCTTAATTTACAACAAATATGCATTGGGCCAATGGTCAAATTTTCACTGACCTTGATTCAATTTTCAAGGCCACTAAGTATATAGTATTTAAAACGCCAATCAATTCTACATTTTGAGACATAAGAGGGCTAGCAATACGAAATGTACCATGCATGTGTATCATATATAGAAATCCAATACTGCATAGTATGGGTGACTGTGCCCAACTTTCTCAAGGTCACAGAGAGAATACTTATCAGGAAATGAGTTTTTGGTATGGTCATTACATCTGGACTTGCACACATGTATCAATATACCATTAGAGGGATATTATGTAGGCAAAAGTCTGTGACGTGTGGAGTCAATGAAGTGCCACTGGTGGTATTAAGTGGAACTAGCATAGTTGGTGTTAAAAGTACATCAAATTTATCTTTTGATTATAAATTGAGATGAAACTTGCAAATTGACACTAAATATGCATTATGCCAATATAAAATTCTGTACAATTGTGGGTGACCTTGACCTATTTTTGAAGGTCATTAAGGACAGAGTAAAAGACAATAAAATTTTACATGCTGAGAAATACAAAGACTAACACCAAATCTACCACAAATGTGTATTGTGTATAGAAGTTTGGTATTGGCCTACTTTTTCAAGGTCATGGGAATGCATATCAGAAAACAATTTTTATTGTGATTTCCATAACATGATAAACTGAGATGGAACTGCCAATGGTCAAATTTTGTAATGTGTTGTCGGGCCTTGGCCTATTTTTCAATGTCCTTTTGAAAAGGACACTAAATTCAGTATGTTTATAAAGAATAAGGCAAATGATATTACAGCTGAGCTTACTGCTTGGTGTGTGCCTGGTGTTGTCCATCTGTCTGTCTGTCCATTTGTCCATCAACAGTTCACATTTTTGACTTCCCCAAAACATTAAGCCATTCATACACTTCAAACTTGGTGGGGATGTACCTTGCATGGGTTTCTACCAAGATGATTCAAATGGTCAAGCTCCAATGATTTTAGCTTGGCTGACTTGTGGCATCAGTCAACTGAGCTTTTAGGATGATTGATGATCCAGCTTCGGTCTGACGTCTGTGCGTTCATATTTTCAACATCTCCAAAACCACAAGCCCATTCTCTTCAAACTTGATGGGGATGTACCTTGGATGCCTCTCTACCAAATTTGTTTAGAAGTTCACACTTTGATCAGTGATTTTTTATTTTTAATGATTTTTTTGTGCATGTTTTGCCAAAATCTTAAAAAATCTAAATTCTCTCAAACCGCCAAGCAAATTTGCTTCAAAATTGCATTGGAACACTTCTGGGGACCCTCAAACCTTAATTTGTTGAGCAGGTGGTACTGTAGGTTTTGTTTTTTTGTTTTTTTTATTAAAGAATTTTTGTGTGTTAAGGCTATTTTCAACTTTTCCTTCAAAACTGTCATGCAGATTGTTCTGAGAGGTTGATGAAAATGTAGCCTGGGGTGGGGGGTTTAAACAAACTTGTTCACTATGTGGTGATACTGTGGATCCCTGATTAAAAAATAATAATTTGGGGTATTTTTCTGTTAATGCATGCATTCCTATTGATTACCATGCAAGTCAATAGAGATTGCAATAGAGCTTTGCTTTTTCGACTTCTTCGCTAAAACTGTTTACCAGATTCACTTCAGACTTGATGGGGATATACCTTTGGTGGGTATGTACCAAATTTTAAAGGGTCACGCTCTAGTGATTTTTTTATTTTTAATGTATTTTTTGTTCATTTTTAGCAACGTCTTTCAAAAATCTTCTCCAAAACTGCCAAGCGTTGAAATCAGATGAGGACACCCAGACCTTAATTTTTTCAACTAGTGGTGCTGCAATTTTTAGCTCAGCTGACTTGCCTGTCAGCTGAGCTTATGTGGTGGTTAGGCATCCGCCATCTGTCTGTCTGTCCGTTGTCGTCCGTCTACAATTCACATTTTTGACTTTTTCTCCTAAAGCCTCAGCCAGATTCACTTCTAACTGGGTGGCAATATACCTTCAGTGGTGGGTATCTACCAAGATTCTTCAATTGGTCGTGCTCCATTGATTTTTGGATTATCATGATTTTTTTTGTGTGTTATTGCTATTTTTGACTGCTCTTCCAGAACCGTCACTAAGATTAAGCTGAAACTTTGTGGATATGTTCCTTGTGGAAGGTCTAAACAAATTTGTTCACTTCTAGGCAATGCTGTGGATTCCTGATTTTTAACGATTTTTTCAATTTGGGTACTTGTCGGTAAATGCACTTTTCCTATTCATTACTAGTAATACAATGTAGGTCAATGGGTATTCTGATGCCAAATCATATTTTTTACTTTTTCTCCGACACCGTCAGTCAGATTGACTTCAAACCTGGTGTGGATGTACCTTGGGTTGGTCTCTAGGAGATCTGATTCAAGTGGTCACACTCCCATTGATTTTTACCTGAGGTTTTTTGAGGGTCTGTCGTCCGTCGTCCGTCCGTCGTCCGTCCGTCCGTCGTCCACAATTCACATTTTCGACTTCTTCTCCAAAACCGTCAGCCAGATTCACTTTAAACTTGGTGGAGATGTGGCTTGGGTGGGTCTCTACCGAGTTTGTTCAATTGGTCAGGGTCCAGTGATTTTTGGATTTTTAATGAATTTTTTGGTTCTTTTTTGGGTAAATCTTAAAAAATCTTCTTCTCCGAAACCGCTGATCCAATTGCTTTGATATCACACAGGAACACTCCCTGGGACTCCTAGTTCTTATTTGTTCACCAGGTGGCGCTGCAATTTTTTCCTAATTTTTTATGAATTTTTGTGTGTTATAGCTATTTTCGACTTCTTCTCCAGAACCGTCACTCAGATTAAGCTGAAACATGGTGGATATGTTCCTAATAGAAGGGTCAAACAAAGTTGTTCACTATGTGGGAATGCTGCAGATTCCTGATTTTTAACGATTTTTTCAATTCTGGTACTTGTCGGTCAATGCAGCTTTCCTATTGATTACTATGGAAGTCAATGGGCATTCTAATGCTAATTCACATTTTCGACTTCTTCTCCAAAACCGTCATCCAGATTAACTTCAAACTTGGTGACAATGTACCTTGGGTGGGTTTCTACCAATTTTGTTCAAATGTTCATGCTCCAGTGATTTTTGGATTTTTAATGAATTTTTTGTTCTTTTTTTTCGACAAAACTTAAAAAATCTTCTTCTCCGAAATTGCTTACCCAATTGCTTTGATATCACACAGGAAGACATCTAGGGACTCCTTGTTGTTAATTTGTTCACCAGGTGGGGCTGCAGTTTTTTCTAATTTTTTATGAATTTTTGTGTGCTTTAGCTATTTTTGACTTCTTCTCCAGAACCGTCACTCAGATTAAGCTTACATGTGGTGGATATGTTCCTTATGGAAGGGCCAAACAAAGTTGTTCACCATGTGGGAATGCTGCGTATTCCTGACTTTTAATGGTTTTTTCAATTCGGCTCCTTTGGGGTAAATGCACCTTTACTATTGATTACCATGTAAGTCAATGGGCATTCTAATGCTAATTCACAGGACAACTGACACGAAATTTACTGTTTACTTGATAACTTGAGATCTGTTTTGAGTTAGCTACACATGTTAATTATTCTGTATGAAGGTCATGCTGAGACAGTACATGAATGACCTTGACCTCGTTTGTGGGGTCACAGTGCAACATACATGAATTTTACTCTTCATTATAACTTGAGAACTACTTGAGCTTTGATGTTGTACATGTAAGTGTTCTTCTATAAAGGTCAGACTTACTCAGAACATGGTGTCCTTGATCCTTTGCCAAGTTCATAGAGCTGCAAGTGTGATGAATGTAAAGATCAGCTGAGGCACGGGCTGTTCACACAGCCCTCTTGTTAGATTTTTTATGATTTTCTTTGTACTTTTTTTTGAGGAAATCTTAAAAAAAAATCTTCTTCTCTCAAACTGCTAACCTGACTACTTTGATATCATACAGGAACACTCCTAGGGCCTATTCCTTAATTTGTTCACCAGGTGGTGATGCGATTTTTTTTGGTTATTTTTTTAATGATTTTTTTGTTTGTTTTTTCAATTTTGCATTCTTCTCCAGAACTGTCACTTAGATTAAGCTGAAACTTAGATGATATGTTCCTTGTGGAATGGTCAAACAAAAATATTCACAAGGTGACACTGCTGTGGGATTCCTGATTTTTAAACGATGTTTTCAATTCAGGTACTTATCGGTTAATGCACCTTTCCTATTGATTACTATGTAAGTCAATGGGCATTCTAATGCTTATTCACATTTTCGACATCTCCGAAGAAACTGTCAACCAGATCAAATTGGAATAGAAGCTTCTACTGCTCTCCTGTGAAGGCCATTTCAGTCATTCAGGGCTTGAGTTGTATGTTCCCATTACTTTTCATTGTAATTAACAGCTTTATAACTTAAAAACCACTCGTTGCAGAAACAGCAAAATTTGTGTGGTAAAATTATGCACATAGCTGAAATGTTCACATATATTTTATTGTTGTAGCTCTTAAAGTTGTCATTTAATGCGAGGTAAATTTAACCCTGATTTCCTACAATTTTTATAATTCAGGCACCCTTCAGTTCATGCATGCATTCCTATGATTACCATGTAAGTCAATGGGGTTTAACTGTAATGGAAATTCACTTTTTTTAACTCCTCAATCCTCATCTCCTGGACCAGAATGGGACTTATTATGGGTTGACTTCAAAGGTCAGCTGAGGATAGGTGGGTCCAAACAGCCCTCTTGTTATTATTCTTACAGTCAATGAAATTGCAAAACAGGCTTTATGTTCAAAATTTTTGTGTTCATGAATTACATATTCTATCATAGAAACGTATCATCTTCTGAACTACAAGTCATTTGTCCAATTGCTGAAAACTACTGTATGGTCCCAACTGTACTAGTCAAAGGCTTTCATGCATACTTTCGGTTTTACATATTTCAAAATATGGTGGTACTTCAAATATGTGGCTGTTACCTAGAAGGATCAACCACTCTATGGTCACAATTTCTAGGTCAGAGTTGAAATTCCTATCCTGGTGTGCAGTGAATGATCTTCTGTTGTGTGTTGGCACTTTTCCTCAGCAGAAGGGGTGGTCACATACAGCTGGTAGCCCTGTATACAGCAGGTACCACTGTGTGCTATGCTATAGGCTGCACGTGGCCACCAGGTCTACCAACAAAGTGTGGCCATGTACAGTGGATGACCCTTTATGAAAGGTAAATGAACACAAAAATTGACTTTGATGTCCTCGAAAATGGCACCATAATTAATAGCTGGTTTCCAGACAGTGGCTGCGTAGAAGAGGCAGTTTTAGTTATTTCAAAGGTGTAGCACTGGTTTCCCTGTGCAGGTGCTGGAGCAGTAGATCAATAGGAGAGGTTGCAATTAGCAATTTTATGTGTATTTGGCTGAGTACACAACTCAATACACAGAATTCTTGCAGGCGAGAGATGTGTATTCCTATATGTTTCTATGTTAAAGCAGTGTTCAATATGTTGAATATTTTAGCAGCGAAAGTTATCAAATTTACCCGAGTAGTTTACCTTTATACAGCCATTTACCGCAAGAAATTTGGTGCCTCTAAGCAGAGCAGTTTTAAAGTTACATAGGTGCATATTACAATGGAAACCAATGGAAATTTGCACACAAACCTAGCCCTTCTGCCTTACCGTAACAGAGCCCTCTACTGAGAACCCACATGAACCAGTTGATCTTGACCTTGCCTATTAACACACCATATTGACATTTAAGTGGCATTGACTCAATCATCACATGGTTATTCTAGTGTGCCAGACCATATGATAAACTTCCTGTTTTAGTTGGCAGGTGGCTCTGGAGTCGAGCCATGAGGAGGCTCCCATCATCTCAAATTCGCTGCCCTGCATTTGACGGCCTACTGTCTATTTTGAGCCGCTGCATTCACTGACACTAATTTGGGGCAGTACTGACTGGAGTGCTACACACAAACCCACTAGCACAGGCCAGTGAGTGGAACATGCAGGAAGCTGCACGCAGATATGTGTCGGCTCCCAATCACTACCCACCATCAAGTCTGGCCACTTAACAGGCTCTGACCTCATTCCAACAAATTCTGTTGCCAGAGTTGTAAATGTGTGTGTCACACTTTTGAATTGAACTGTAGCAATACTTGAAGGATGGATAGGAGGTGCGGAGATGTGGGCAGGAGAGGGCAGAAGGTAGGGTGGCGTGTACAGGGTGTCAACAAAGACACATAACAGGGTTCCACGCGCCTAGATGTTTTGTGAACATGGGTGACTATATATGAGCGAGTGTGGAATAATCGTGGCTGTTTTTGACCTTTCCCTCGGTAACTTTTGTTGCATATCCTTCATTGCAATGCAGCAGAGAAGACCACAAAAATGTCTCAAGTAACTTCCTCAAAAAGAACAACAAAAAAAAAAATAGTTTCAGTTCCGTACCGAGAGAGCTTATTTATACTTCAGTAATTTTCATGGCCTAGATAAAATAGTCACATCACATGGGATATTATGAGGTGCATGCATTAAGTTTTTGAACAGCACCAGATTCATTGTACTGGAGTTGTTTTAGAGTATTAATCCTTTTAAGGGGAACCCCCATTACATGCTATCATGGCATCAAGTTTTTGAGTAGAGACAGATCCTTTCACAATTTTATGCTGATATTTTAGGAGAATTAGCTGGGGTGAGGGGGTGAGGGGGTGAGGAGGGGCTCTCTGGGATCCTGTGTTGTCAGTTTCCAGAAAATCACAGCCCAATGTTCTCTGTCCCCAAGGACCCTTTTGATATTCTTTCTTCCCTGAAATTTCAACAGAAATGTTCCCAGTTCCAGAAATTGAAAGGCACGTGTTCCTATGTCCCCCACCCCAACCAACCTCCACCCACACTCCAAGCCCTGAAAAACAACAACAAAAGGGTGCCTTGTCCTGCTACATTGACACTGAGTCAATACTTTTTCTTCGTGACTGGTCCAACACCCAGCCTATGTCAGCTGTTGACTAGTGGCACACTATTCCGGTGTCTAGTGAGGCAGCGTTTCCATTACCCCCCCCCCCCCAAATGGGGGTATATCACCCTTTTGAAACCTGATATACCCTCAGAGAAAATGATTAAGGGTGACAAGGCTTGTTTATTTACATGTAAAATTTGGTGAAAATCTGGTCATCTTCCCTGAATTTCCCTTCATGTGACCCCCCTGAAAAAATTCCAGACGGAAACACTGCAAGGCTGTGCAAATGTAAAATCAGATTGTTTGTGACTGCTTTGCAAAAATGTTGATATGACTTGGGTCTTTGGTAATTTTCTTACAGCATATACTTAGATGAAAGTATTGCTCTAATCACTATATCCAGTGGTAAGAGTATATGTGTGATTAGTTACTTCTTACAGTTTAGTATCTCTATCTGCAGTGGTAAGAGTTTATATGTACATAGGATTAGTTACTTCTTACAGTTAAATACCTTTACTGATCTAAGGACTGTCTGTATATTTATGTGTACATTATACATGTTCTAATCACAAGCTTGTCATTATGACGTGCCAGCTCTCTTGACTTTGTAAAGTCCCTTCCTTAGTTATTTGTCCCCCCAAAACAGAATTAGTATTTTTCTTGGATACTTCTCTCAAAAACAAAACAAAGTTTTGACAGCTTAAATGTCAAAGATGAGTCACACCAGAAAGAGCTGGACCATTAGGACAGCAGGGTGAAGTGTGTTTCTGTGGTATAAGACGGGGGCTGTAAAGTGCTTTCATTTTGCTGTATTCTTATTTTTGCTTGTTTTGCTAATGGCACAAAACTGTGAAAATAAAAATGCAGTGAAATAGTATTTTAACATTGTTTGAACAGGAATTATGTGTAAAATAGCAAAATTAAAAATACAGTGAAATACAGTATCAGGTGGAGAGGATCAGAGCGCTGCCAGCAGATGGCACTGTGGTGGAATGCTGGATTTTTCTATTAGTGAGGCAGTGTAAGAGTCTAGGGCCAGTGATTTTCCATTTTTTTCCCGAAACCAAAGTGGAATTGTGCTTTTTTTTTCATCCTTGAAACAGAATTTGATATTTTTTCTTATATGAATTATGTAGGAATATATAGCAGTGAAACGGATTTTGAAAAAATTTTGCTGATGAAGCAGAATTCCTCTTTTTTTGAAACGGAAAAATCATTGGCCTTAGAGGTGGAGGTACGATGTGCCTGGGGTAATGCAAATGCAAAACAGAGTATTTATTTTATTATAATCAGTTGAATTGCAATCGTGTTCTATCTAAAACCAAATGCAGGTAAGTTTTCAACAAGTTAAACTTGTATATACAATGAAACCAGTCTTAAAAGACCACCTCTAGGGATGACCAAATTGTGGTCTCTCAAGACAGGGACCTTTGTATATATTATATATATGTGTGTGTGTATATATATATATATATATATATATATATATATATATATATATATATATATATATATATATATATATATATATATATATATATATATATATATATATATATATGTATAAAATGCTGGACAATTAATAGGGGTTCATGTAACATTGGGTGTTCTCTAAAGCATCATCACTTAATCTAGTGCACAATAATATCAAAGTCAATGCTGAGACGAGACACATACATCAATCATTCTTTTCTCTTGAAACATAAAATAAATGCTACGAAAAATAAAGACAAAAATATGTACATATATGTATATTAGTACCATGCATGCTAAGTTTAGTCAGTAATAATGATATTAACTTCATCAATTACACCAACACATACCTACATATCTCCTATATATCTTGCTGGAGATTTTTCCGCCCAGATATTTTGTGCGCTCTTGACATGAAAACGTGAGCCCTCTGGATTTTGAATGTCCCCTCTTATGCCACATCAATACACTTTCCAGCTTGTTGCAGCATGACTTGTCTTCAACATGTAACTTTGTCAACATAAAAGATAGTAATAGGGAGAGAGATAAGGGATCTCGCTACCTTGACTGAGTGCTGCTTCTGTAGAAATAGTCCTGAGCGCTTTCGCTTACTTAGGTGTAGCTTCTTCAGAGGACAGTAAAAAACTGGGCAACTTGTGGCAGGTGGGCCTTTATATACTTTTTGAGGCTGTTCAAAAAGCCTTCCTATTGGTTGTTATGAGCTGACATTGTGACGTCGTTTGTGTTATCTCGGTTGTGATTGGTCTAAAAAGAAACAAGGAATCGAATTGGTTATGCAACCTAAGCACCTATATAAAAGATAGTATACAGCTACAAGCTTAGACTTGATAAAATGAGCATATACAGGTTTTCAATGTACCCACAAGCAAAAATACCCCCACCCCCACCCCCACCCCCGGTAGTGAAATAAGAGTAAGTAGTGAAAAATATGTGGAACAAACAAGTGACCCTGCCATGCATGTATGTGTTGAATTAGAGATCGCTTGCAAAATAAGGAAAAAGAATGTTCTTGTGATGAACATAAACATGTCTGGCCCTATGGTGATAGGGTTTGCAGAAAAATAAGTTACCTGGATATTAAAAATAACAGTACATCAGCTGATAATTGCAGACTATAGGCCTATGACTGGGGATAGTAGTGCAGACCATTCAGTGATGACAGAGGCTATAATAGGCAACAGTAACTGGTTACTAGTGCATGATACAAAGAATCATCACTCAACGGTACAAGACATTGTAGAATCTTGATCCAAGAGATTTATAACCAGTTCTTTGTTGTTGTTGTTGACATTTTTGGGTAGTATGGGTCACATTTTGAGGAAGGATAATTGTAGATATGGCCAGCTTTTCAACTACATGTACATATATTTAATGTTCGATTTACCCTTTAGATCGGGTAGTAGATTCTGACTCGGGTCTGGTATGTCTGTCTTCATGGGTTGAAGGACAGGAGGCATGTCTGGGGTTAATGAGATTTTATCAGGATGGTTCTCGAGATTTCTTTTTTTTTGGTCAGCCAATGATGACATTGGTCAAGATCCACAGAATTAGTGTCCTTATTGACTGGGCTGGTGACACATGGTAAGTGAGGTTGACTCCTGGGAGGGGGGGCACTACCCATATTTTAGGGTGGATATGCTCCACTGAGGGTATGAAACCCAGACCCCAATGGGAGCTAATCAATAAGAAAATAGAGAGGTCTTTAGAAGCTGGTATCTACAAAGTCCTAGTGTAGAAGTGCACATCCCATAAGGGAAAAAGTCGTAATTGGGTTCGAGTACAAGTTATAGGGGTCTTTGGGAGCAACAATTTTGAAAGCATGGGGCCTTTAGGATGGATGGTCTGAAAAAGGGAGGTCTTTGAGAGTGACAAGTGGTTAAAAATGTAGGTCTTTCCTGTGGAGCCTACCCGTAATGCTAAGTAATGGGAGTAACCCCCCCCCCCCCCCCCCCCCCCCCCGTGTCCGGTGTCCTGAATTCCCAAATATTTGTTTGGTAAGCTGATACAAGCAAGCTTTGTTTCTCTCACATTTCCCCCTGCAGGCCCCTTCAAACCATTGATAATCGAGGACCATTTGTGGTCATGTACATCCTTGTCTACCACTTGGAGAGTTAGTGCAGTGGATACATCCTCAATGTTTTTGGCCACTGGTGGCAAAAAGCCATTAGCAATAGTATCCACTGTTTCGCTAACGTCCTGAATACCAGTCTCCAGAGTATTGAGCTGGTCTTGGAT
This sequence comes from Hermodice carunculata, assembly GCA_964020975.1. Lineage (NCBI taxonomy): Eukaryota > Metazoa > Annelida > Polychaeta > Eunicida > Amphinomidae > Hermodice > Hermodice carunculata. Next base: position 15,533,071 of record OZ026625.1, on the reverse strand, counting down.
GGAATATAGCTTTTGTGAGGTTAACTCATTCCATACCAGTCCCTGATTTTTCCCTGTGTTTACCTGGATTTAAGAAGACAATCGCATATTTAAATTCTTCGTGGAAAGAGCTTTCATTCAAGTACCAACATGACTATAGTCTTAAGTCAGTGGTTCTGGCACTACCTGGCAAGTCATGCTGCTGCTGCCCTTGCGGCAGCTGCAGCATGACTTGCCAGGCAGTGCCAGAACCACTGACCAAGGCCTGTGATCATAGTATGGAATGAGTTAAACCAAGTTGGTCACCAGGTGGTGATACACTGGAACCCTGAATACACTTGATCCCTGATTTTTAATGAATTTTTCAGTTTGGGCGGCCTGTCCGTGAAGGCGCACATTCCTGTTGATATCATGTAAATCAATGGGGATTGCAATGGAAATTCACATTTTGAACATCTTCTCCAAAGCGGTCAACAGCAACAAAACTTGGTGAGGATGTACATTGGGTGGGTCTCTGCCAATTGTGTTCAAATGGTCACCTTCCAATGATGTAAGATTTTTCATGAATTTTCTTGTTCTTTTTTTCAGCAAAATCTGTAGAAATCTTTATCTCTGAAACTGTCATGCCAATTGCTTCAAAATTGAATAGGGACACTTCTGAGGACATCTAGACCTTAACTTGTGCAACAGGTGGTGTTGCGATTATTTTTCATTTTTCTAAAAAATTTTGTGCTTTCCCCCTTTTCTTGACTCATACTCCCAAATGGTAAATTGGATTCTCGTCAGACTTATTGGGAATTTACATGTACTTGATCTCCACCAAATTATTTGCTACTTGGTGGTGCTATCTTTGTCTTATTTTTAACAAATAATCAAAATTCAGAAAACTTTGTAAGGGGATATGTTCATGTTCGGAATAGTGATGATGGTCTTAAACAAAAATGACCTTGAAATCATTCTGGAGTTCCCAGGACCACTTCAGGCTGTGAATGTAATGTCGGCTAAGCATAGGAGTGTCACAGCTCTCTTGTTCATGGATGTACATCAAATTTAGAGCGATTGTGGAAGAGGTCAAAATCTTGATTGCATATAATATTAGTGGTTTCCCCTATACTTTAAAATCACGTGTTAAAATGCCATGAAAGGTATAAAATACCATATCTGGAAGAATAATTTAATTAGACATGCCAAATTTAGGATGTGTAAATCATGTCCAGTGCTAATATGATATATAATATGAGTCCCCTCCCCCCTGACCTATATTTCCTTGGGTCATCAGGCCAGTAAAATTGAAAGATGATTTTTTAATGGCAGGGTGTATTGCACGGACATCAGTGACAAAGGGAATTAAACCTAGAGACCAAAATTGTAAATGAGTACATTGTACATAAAACTGTTCTTGGTGACCTACTTTGGGTCACTGACCCAATTACTCTGGATTTTGTTGCTAGTCCAAATTTATTGTTTTTCATCAATAACTTGAAATCCTATTATGCAATCTGAACAAACAGACCATACATGGATAGCAAGATGCAAAGTGCACATTTTGAATTGTATAATTTTATAATCAGAGCTGAAGGTGATTGTCATATGGGCACTTGGAATTTAGGGGTCAAAATGTGAACATGTTGTGAATGCTATGCAATGTGTAATTATTTTTGATTGACTATGAAATTTAGTGGGATTGTGAAGGAAAATCTTGATTGATGGAGATATTGGTGGCACTACCTACAGTTTGAGGGAAATTATGAATGTGCTGAACAAGATAAAAATGTGTTGAATAAGATAAGATTTAATAACTCCAAAATAACTAGAAAAGAAGATTTGGTTGCAACAGGGAGGTGTATGAGAGGGAGAGGGCACTTGCGGCCGTCCTTTCAAGCTATGTGTGTCTCGGTGTTGTTACTGCACTTTCTGAGCACAACGAAAAGGGCCACACTGCGCATGCTCATTCTCCCACACTACCAAGCGGAGCACGCACGGCCACAGTAAAAGGTAAACATTGGTGACCTAGATTCGCCCGGCGCTGCACCAGCAGCACATGCAAAATCACACATAGGGTTTCAGTCATGCTGCTACCGTAATGTATCTGGTATCACTTGAAGAAACATTTTCTCTTTACGAAATAAACAAAAGTGCTTGACAAATAAACAAATTTAGCGGCCAGAATCGGAAAAATTTAACACTCTGGATACTTTTTCTTTGGCCAGTGCCACACATTAACTACTACTGTACCCTACCATCATTACCAGATACGTGTGCACCGGATCAATAAGGAGCCTTTACTGATTATTTACAGTGATGTTTGCATGTTTATTTCATTAATACCTGGCAAATCCTAAAATTGGTGGAGTTTGCATGTTAAATAGACAATTTCGCGTACTTCATCAAGACAAACCAAAAGTGCCAATCCAATGAGCAAACTTCGTACTTTGCAACTATACAACTAGTTTCCATGCCTAAATCTCCCTCAGCTAGTTTTTAGAATGAAAAGTCGGCTACTTTCAACAGTTTTGTCGCATTTTGTGGATTTTGTTTACCCGCGACAAGCAATCACAAACAAATTGTAGCGCCCAAACTGAATCGTCATTTTGTACACAACAGCCAGGGCTAGAAATAGGGCTTATCCGCTTGTCCGTACTAAGTGAAACTTGTGACGGACAAGTAAAGTTGCCGATGCACTTGTCCAAAATTTACATACAGTTCAATTAGAATAAGACTCCACTTGGTTGGCGGACAAGTGAAAATTTTTCCTTATTTCTAGCACTGACAGCGTACATCGAACCACCGCAAAATTACACAAAAGAAAGTTAATACATGCATGTGTATGACGCAGATCAAGAATACTGATAAGTTATGTTCAATAAAGGTGAAATCCGTGTATAAAATTTGTTTACAACGTGCTGCACAATTTGAACTTGAACCAAAATGGCGCTGTTCACACGTCTTCTCGTCAGATACCGGCCTTCCAGCTGGGCAAGCTGCCGAGACCGCGAGACTTTGGGTGAGCAGATTAACTCTTTCATGTCTGCTCGCCTGGAACCTTTGAAGTGGGCAAGTGCCCTCTCCCTCTCATACACCTCCCTGGTTGCAAGCAAGTATGTCTGTTTGCCTCCAGAACTTGCATATATTTGAATGCTATAACTGTTATGAGTTGTTTATCAGATGGGCCTTCGGCACAGACCTATATTGGGAATGGCATCTCTTCCTGCAGTAGCTTTAAAGGTATTCACATTTAAACTTTACAAGTGGCTTAAATTAGCATTAATTAAAAATGTTGCCACTGTTGTTTTTGATTCATTGGATGCACCTACTGCACAAAACTATAAGTAGAAGTTGGATTGGCACCTCTAAGATATTTAACGTTGAAAGTTTTCAAGTGCCCTTAATTAGCATAAATTAATATCATACAACTTTTGTTCATGGTTCATTGGGTGTACCTACAGCATAAACCTATAAGTAGTAGGCTGGAATGGCATCTCCACCTATAATATGTTTAAGATTATGTCCAAGACTAGTACAGTAAAACCTGTCCTTGTGGACACCTCTATAATGCGGACACCTGTATAATGTGGACAGAAATGTCCAGGACCGAAAGGTCAATTTTCTTGTTAAAAACACCGGTCTTTTGTGGACACCTGCCAACTGTGGACACTTTTTGCCAGTCCCAGAGGTGTCCACAATAGACAGGTTTCACTGTATATTGTGGAATATGCATGACTACGACATAAGTTTTATAGGTCCTGCAGGCTCTTCAAGTTGAGAAATGATGTAATGATGGCAGGGCATAGCATGGACATCAATGGAGAAGAGAGTCTATTCTCCAGATCAATGTTTTCCTTGGACTTTGTCTTCCCAATCAAACAATAAGCGCATCAGTTCACCCAACCTGCTTTTGTTTTGTTTCAAGTATTAATATGTACTGTACTATATTGTTGGTTCTGGTTTCTAGAGCAATAAGCCCATGGGCGTCATGTGTTTTGTTTTGTTGCAACATGATTGAAAAAAAAAAAAAGTAGTTGTGTCCCAGATGCCAGTTCCTCTCTTTCCTTAGCTAGTGATCCACATCCCTGAAACCAAAATCCAACACACCAGTGAAATTAGACAGTGTTATCAAGAGGTCAGAGTAGAGCATTTGATGTCAACACACATCAAGTGAAGTGCTCATTTGGATAAATGCCATGTAGTAAAAGTGAATGTTTTTGATGCTGGGGCACAGCTCACTGTGTTATGATACGCATGTAGTTCCTCAGATCTGCCGTTTGATGTCCCGTTGCTTAGCAGTGGTGAAAAAGTGTTTTGGTTTGTTCTGTATGGAAGTGGGGACTGTATTTTTTGTTTTGTGTTTTTTTTGTTTGTTTCGTTTTTTTGCTATAATTTTTAGGCCTGAAACTGGAATATTCCAAACACATGGATGATCTTCATTGTAATTTGACTAGTAGCACATTGGTGTAGTACAGGACACAGGAAAACAGGGAGAAACAGAGAGGACTGACATTTTTACTCCGTAATAAAGGAAAGAGAGGAAAAAAGTGACGTTAAGATGATGATAGTCATCTCTTCCAGGACATGATCATCACCAACCAAAACCATTCTAAGTAATAAAATTACCATCCAGGCGGCGGGGAAAGTCCCACATTTCTGTGTTCATACTCAGAAAGATGCAGTGAAAACACCCCAGAATAAGATATGAGATGCAATCGCCAGAGAGTATGCAATCGCCAGAGAATATGAGATAGATACACCATGTAAACAGCTAAGTCCGTGTCTGTGCATCTATTCGAACCGGAGCACTTTTGAAACTATATCGGGTCTTCTTCAGAGGTTAGAGATAAAGTGACAGACAAGTGGCAGTGTGTCTTACATGTAATGGCTGTACCCTAGGGGGCTGGCTGTTTTGTGCTTTCATTGGTCATCTTGAATATGATGTGACTTCCAGTTAGACAACTCTGCAATTGTTAGGGTCATGTGACCACTAGGGGTCACTAGGTGCATGATAATCTTTAGAAGGACCTGTGGGGGAGGTCATTAAGTAATGTTTGTTAGATCTTCATGAAATTTAGTGGGATTGTGAAGGTGGTCAAAGTCTAAGTTGCTTATGATACTAGTGGCGCCACCAATAATTTGATGGCAATTGTGAGCCAAATTGTGTATTGAAATATAAAATTCCATATCTTAAAAAGTAATTGGAGTAGAGTTGCCAAATTTATAGGATATATACACCAGTTCCAATGCTAGAATGTTATGTAATATCAGTGACTTTGACTTATTTTTGTTTGGTCACCAGTCCTGTAAATGACCAGACAAGGGCCCAACAGTGAAAAATTGACAGAGAATAGTCCAACCGGTTTCGCCTCTAGTAGGGCATCATCAGGGACTGTTGGGCTCTCGAGAATCTCTGGTTTTTAAAGGGAGGTGTCAGTAATTGACGTTGCTAACATAATTAGGCATACATCAACACAGATCATTATTTATCTGCTTCATTTGTAAATCGGCCCACCCGTACAGTGATGTGGTGCGGAATGCAGTACATATAAACAGTGGCATATGCCTTCTGTGTTATACTTGTGACGTCACAAGTACAATGCACTATCTCTGGGTGGATCCAGTGATTGTGCAGACCCAAAAGAATGCACATGTAAACAAATGAGCATTGTCTGGAAACTTAAATTTGGCGTATTTTAAAAAAAAAATATGGGGTTTCGGCTAGGGGTCCCAGATGTTGCCTCCAGAAGAATGTTTCTACGATAGACCCTCAATAGGATGTATTCATATCTAAATGTGGTCCTACTCGAACACCTATTGAGCAAAAGAGGGAGCCACCTGCATCAGGGCAGATCCATGTATTCAGCATGGTCAAAAGTACTTTCTCAACAAAATGAACAACACAAAACACACAATAATCTTAAGAAAATGTATTAACATATATTTGAAACATAAAGGATGCCTAAAATAATTAGAAATGGGCTCTCTTTTGGTTGAAAAGGTGTTATTTATGGATGTTCATGTAGTATATAATACAAATCTGCCCTGATCATGGTGGAAGCATCAGTCTGTGGCCCGAGCAACACAGGAAGTGAGCAGGATCGCAGTTAAATATGAATGTCTCCTATTATAAACTAAAGCTTGTAATGTGGATGGTCATAAGGAAAATAAGCAGAGAAAATAAAAATTTAACATAGTACTCAGCAAGTATGCTTTTTTGCCCATGACATTGAGTCCAAAAGGCTCCATATTGCAAAGTTTGTGAATCCAGAAAAACTCTCTCTTAAGCCTGAATGCTTCAGTTTTTATGAGCTTGGGTGGTGTACATGTGTTCCAACATCTGTACCTTGAGGTTGAAGACCCCATGGTGTGCACTAGCAAAGTGTCTGCCAAGGAGTTGTAATCTGTCACTCTTATTTATGTAATAAAAGTGCTCTCCCAGTCTATCCATGAGGCCCCATATAAATCAAATTTTTGTGTTTGCATGTGCCACCAAGTAATTGCATCCTGTGTGGGTGCTTTTTATTGTGCCTGATGTGTCCATTTTTGAGCAGTACATGTGCCGATTAGTGAAAAAAAAGTCCTGTAAATTCAAAAGGGTGGCTTTCTAATGGCAGGGTGTAGCTTGGACATCAATGGCAAAGAGAATTGAGCCACTAGATCAAAATTGCACTTGATTACATTGTATGTATCACTCTACTAAGTGACTTATATTTTACGTCACCAAGACCGAATAATTACGGAGTTTGACAGTTGTCCAAGTTAATTGTTTTTCTTGAATAACTTGAAAAGTTATTGCCTGATCTAAATAAACAGACCATGTATGGAAAGCTGGACCCAGGGCACACATTTTGATTATTACAATTTTTTATCCGAGTTGACGGTCAAGGTCAAATGCCCAGTTGTAATATAGGGGTCATCTTATAAATGCTTTGCACCCCACAGTTTTTTAGTTTGGCTGATATAACATTTAGGACTTATCAAGGGCATGGAAATCTGTCAAAGCCAATGGCAATGTTGGTGTCACCACCTATAGGATCATACAAGTGAAAATGTGAAAATTTTGTGACGGGTCCAGCATCATTAATTTTTTATGGACCTTCATGAAATTTAGTGATATTGTAGAAGAGGTCAAAATCTTGGTTGGTTATGATACTTGTGGTGCCACCTATAATTTGACAGATTATGAGTTAAAATGTGTGGAAAGATACAACATTCCATATCTCAGAAATAATTGAATTAGACATGCCAGATTTATAGGATATATAGATCATGTCCAATCCGGATATATTATACAAGATCAGTGGCCTTGAGCTATTTTTTTGTGAGGTCACTAGACCTGTTATTTTGGAAGAGGTGATTTTGTAATGGTAGGGTGTAGTTTATGCATCACTGGCAAAGATGATTGTGTGACCTTGACCTATTTTCAAGGTCATTAAGTGTCAAGAAAAGGACATTTAGTTCTATATCTTGATAAAGAATAAGGTAATTGATGCCAAATGCACCACAAATATGTGTCATGTGGAAGTTTGATATTGTACAATATATCTAAGCTTGATTGATTTTTCAAGGTCATGGATTGAAGACATTCAGAAAATGATTTTTTGGTGATGGTGGTCAGCAGAGCATTAGGCCAATGGGATACTTGTTCTAATTTTCAGGGTTGGTAGATTTTATGTACTAGGTGTGCACAGGCATATATATATATATATATATATATATATATATATATATATATATATATATATATATATATATGTATATATATATGTATATATGTATATATACTGGTTTTTTTGAGGGGGGGGGGCTATTGTATACCTTCATTAATGAAGGAAAAACGTTTATTAAGTTGTCAAAAATTTTGTTCAGGCCATATCTTACAAATATAAGAATGAGCCCTTTGCAGGGACTGATCTAAACTTAAAAAATCTGGAGCCCAAGTTTTGAAATACTGGCATTATCTAAAAAAAATGGTCTTGGTCCTTTAATAGCTCATTTTAAAATATTTTAGCCATTGTCACATTTCTTTAGCCAAATTCAAGAAATGTTAGCATTTGGCTAATAGGTCAGAGCAGTCCCTGCTTTGAAACTTTCAGGGCTGGTAGACCTTCTGTTATAGATGTGCACAGGCGTACTTTTATGTGGGTAATTGCCTTTTCATCTTTAATCAATTAACAAAGACCATGTCAGAGAGTGTCTGTGGAATCTATGAAAAACGTGTCTTGTAGAGGCTTGAGTTGATGAGACGACTGTAACTGTGTTTCAGGATGTGGAAAAGCTACAACAGCAAAGCAAGCAGGTTCTACAGGTCCTCAAGTACATCCAGGATGTGGTTGACAAGAACACCCTGCAGATGCTGCCGGGCTCCGCAACCATTGTCATTGACACCATCATGGACTTCCTGCAGCTCCTCAATAGCTACTTCATGGAAGAACAGAGGTGTGTGCAGTGAGGTGTTTATACTCTCGTGTAAAGGGATGCTGCCAATCTCCTGATTTTGATCACAGGCGCTTGTAACGTTCAGTCAGTCAAGCTTTTGTGCTAATAGTAACAAACGTGGGGTGGGGGTGGGAGTAGGTAAAAAGGGTGGACCTGGAACATCTATGCGTTCCATGACCCACATAGGGCCATATCTGCAATAAAATATTGTGTATTCATCTGTGCAGTCCATTGTTTGTGCTAATAAGATGGTGGTGAATGGGCCACAACGTCGTCACATGGAGCTCCTACATAGAAAGGTTTGAAAGGAAGCTCACATCTGGACCACCATCCCGCTTCACATTTGGCATGATTTCTCCGTTTCTGTACATACCAACAAGCTGTAACTCTCCATTTTATTCCAAAACTATTTTCTACAGGTATATCACACAGATAATCCATTGAAATCCACATATGTCCACAGCAACACGCCTATAATTGTCGCAAATGCCCCACAAAATCCATTTCGGGCAAAAAGTCTGACATTCCAGCGCCAAATTTAAACGGACATCCCACTCCCCCCCCCCCCCCCATTTATTAGTACGAAAGCTTGACTGACTGAACGTTACCAGCGTCTGTGATTTTGGTGGGCGTTTGCATTCCTTTGTTTCTGAGAACAGTTTCTCAATCCCCCAGTTGTCATTAGAAACATCTTGCTTTTTAGCTCTGCTGACCATGGGTTGCAGAGCTTGTGGTATCATCCTTGTCTGTCCTTCCATCCATCCATCCATCTGTAAACTTTTGTTTGTGAGTGCGATACAGTCCACAATATTCAAGATGGCCCCATATAACTTTCAGGAGTTATCGAGTGTATGAAAATCTAGGTCAAGCTTGATATTGGTTGTGCCACCCACAGCATTATGTAATACATGGGTCAAAATGTGAAAATCTTGTGACTGCTGTAGCATCATTAATGTTTAATAGATCTTCATGAAATTTATTAAGATTGTGGAAGAGGGCAAATCCCCTTTGCATATAATACTAGTGGCACCACCTATAATTTGAAGGAAATTATGTCAGCCGAAATGTGTTGAAAGAAATAAAATTCCAAATGTTGAAAAGGAATTGAATAAGACATGCCAAATTTATAGAATATGTAGATTATATTCAATGTTAATAGGTTATCAAATATCAGTGACCTGTACTTATTTTTGTCAGGTCACCAGTCTAGTAAATAAAGAGGTGATTTTGTTATGGCGGGGTGGGGTGTAGCTTGGACATCAATGGCAAACATAATTGAGCCTCCAGATCAAAATTATATTGTACATAAAACTGTTCTTGATGACCTACTTATTGGGGTTACCATGACTCAATAATTATGAAGTTTGGCATTTGTCCAAGTTGGTGTTTCCTTCAGTAACTCAAAAAGTTATTTCCCAATTTGGGGAAAAGGCCATGTTTGGAAAGCTGGATGTGGGGCACACATTTTGAACATAACATTATTTTAATCCGGGTTGAAGGTCAAGGTGAAATGGCCACTTGGAATATATTTTGTGAATGCTCTGCACCACAAAGTTTTTGAAACATACCAATGTTATTGTTAGAACTTTTAAATCTATGTCGCAGTCAATGTTGATGGCGCCACATACAGTATCATGTAATATACAGGTCAAAATGTGAAAACTTTGTGACTAGTTTATGGTAGCAAGGCCAAACTTCATGTTGGTGTCTCTCTAAAATTGTACAGGGTGGCACAACACATGTCCAGGAGTAAGAGCCCATACTTGTTAGCATAAACAGTACAGTTGGTGGATGCTGCTACTTTTTTCTCAAACTACAAAGTGGGTCTAGGAGATATCTGCCTTGGACCAGGTTTGTGCTATAAATAGCTTGACTGGAGATAGTTTATCTAGGTGGCAAGGTCTGCCTGCATTTGTCAGGTATCTGTGGATTAGTCCAGCATCCAGCTGCATTTGGGACAGAACAAGCAGCTCTGCATCTCCATTTGTCTCAAACGCAAGTTTTGGCATCCAGGATGAATGATAACTAGCACAACCCCTTATTATGCTCCCCGCTCCTCCCCCCCCCAGGAGCAGGGGGAATATAGTGATTACTGTGGCAGGGGCAGCATAGATCTAGCAATCTCTGGTTGCATTTTAATTGTTGGACATTAAATTCAATTTGTTTAGGAAAAACGTGGATTATGATACTAAACATGCTAAATGTACATGAATCTGGATCATGTGGAAGTTTGATATTACAGAATACAGCTTCTGATACTAAATGTACAACAAAATGTGTATCATGTGGAAGTTCTGATATTCTGAGATTGCACAATGTGGATGACTTGATTTACTTTATTAGATCACAGCGGGATTGCATTTCATTAATTTTTTGTGTCAGTCATATTCATGATTATATGTCAGCAGAGCATTAGGCCCATGGGTTTCTTGTTACCAGAATGTAATTACTTCAAAAAATTGTAATATAATGATGAATTGACAATATCAAGTGCTGATAGACCTTCTCACTCTTTAAACCTGTATTTTAAAAAAAAAGAGCTACATTTCAAAGAAAAAATTCAATTTGTGAGAAACTGGCAATTGTGATGATATATTGCAGTACTGTGATGATGTCAACATACAACAAGGTCTACCAGAGCCTCGCCAATCTGATACGGTTTGCAGACAACATCCTCATTCACGGGGATGACACTCTGAACAGAGAGAGTGCCACGGAGATCATCAAGGAACTCCTGGATGGCATCAAGGTAACCATGACAACCAGCATCCTAGCAACTGTTGTTCCTAGTTTCCTTTTTCTCGTCTGAGATAGTGTAAACCAATACAGTGCTACCTGGTTATGGGAAAGGAATACATGGAATAGGGACCTCCTCCTGGGTGTGTCACAATTTATGCAAACTAGAGTACGAGATCAAACACTACACACCATGAAAGGAGAGTCTAATCAAAAGTTTGTTTTTGTTTATTTATTTATTTATTTATTTATTTATTTATTTATTTATTCAATTTATTTAATTTATTTATTTATTTATTTGTTTATTTATTTATTTATTTATTTATTTATTTATTTAATATTATTATAGTATAATTAATTAATTATATTTTATTTCATTATTTTGCTAGCTGCAGGTATTGTATTAAAACTATAGAGTAACTGTACCAATGTTGTGTTATAAAAGCTGACAAAAGCTGTAGTGTCGGAGTTGAATCGTTCCATTTGACAGAAATTATTCTTGGTGCATTAATGATGAAAACAGTTGTATTACAATCTGTGCCAGTTTTCCTTGAGCTAACATGAGTTTGTTATGTTGCAGGAGCTGGCGCAGCACTCCATTGACAAGCTGGAGAAGCGTAGCTATGATATGTACAAAACGGTTCCACGAAAGATGTCTGCATCCACTCCTGTCTCACCAGGACCTGAGAGGTGGCGACGCACACTTCTTATGTAGTGCTTCATTGCTCATGAATAATTACTTTATCAATCCAGGAAGAGACAGACACATTTATGCATATTGATTTCAATGGGCATGTGGATAAAGGCCAAAATTTGAATGTAAACAAACAATCTTCGGTCACTGATCACTTCCGTAGTCATGATATCTTTGTGATTGAACACATTCAAATTATAGTCGCAAGACAAAACAAAAATGCACGAGGAAATTGTTTGACTGTTGCCATATCAAGATGATAAGTCTTATGTACAATTCTCAGCAAAAAAAAAAAAATGTTTTCTACTATCATGCAATTTAAATGAAAACATTGAGGCAAACAATTTACATCTGGATGCTTTAGGGCAGTTGGAGTGGAAAGGATTTAAGCAAACAAGGGTTACAAGGTCACAGTTCCAGTGTGGAACCGTCCAAGTTGTATGTCAAAATGAAACCTGGTTCTGATACATTCCTTAACCTCATTGTGCGTTTTTTGTACAAAATTTCGTTGGTTTTTTTTTTTTTTTCGTGTTGAAACAATCACTAAAATTCTCTGCACAAACCACTGCTATGGAATAAGTTGACAGTGCTTATATGAAAAGTGATAAAACTTTGTTGACAGGACTTTAATATCGTATTAATGATGAAACTTTGAAGAATGTATTTATAGTGTAAGCAATTAAAGTGTTTATCAGGTTTGCTTTGATCTGTTGTGACTCCTGTGTGACTTAGGAGCTTTGAGTAGCTGCTAACTCTATCAGTGCCAACTGCCACTGAAGTAGAACTGCTGAAAATAGACTGCTCTGAATTATGTTAAGGGTGCCAGATCCGTGCTCCATGTAGAAAGACCTTTCATTCAAGTACCAGCATGCCTGTAATGACATATAAGATAATGGTCCGGGTCAACAGCTTTCTATGGCATCCTTTGGATGCAGTGCACCCAACATGTGCTGAGGAAAGCTGTTGACTCAGTCCAAAGTGTGGCACTGAAAGAGCTGATAAACAGTTGTGAGCAGATGGGTTACATATATGCAGGTCAGTCCATGATTTACACATAAATCAGTTTTGACCTGCTGTCATAGTTTAATTATCCAGTTAACTAAGACCCTCCCCCCCCCCCCAAAAAAAAAAAAAATTAGTAATTTATGGTACAGTAGATATACTATATTGCACAAAGAAATTCTTTGAAAAAATGTACATATTGAACATCTATTTGCAGCTCACACAGGAACTCCTTGCCAGATATTCCCTTGACGCCTCGTGAACAAGAGATTCTGGAAGAAACCAGTCACCTGTCCTCTGGCCCCACTGGCAATCACATATCACGGTCCACTAATGATGTGCTGGACAACAACAACTCCCTGTTACCAGATTCCCCGCCACCTAAACCCCCATTGCCCCAGGGCTGGCAGTCCCCTCTCACGCAACGCAGGTACGTCTTACTTCTTACCTAGATTGAAAGGCTAAGGGTATTGTTGTGTTATGTTGGTACCTGCCATGTCAGACCACCCTCAGTGCCAGACGAAAGTCATCACATCTGACACATGGTCTTTGATTGCAGGTATATCAGTAAAGAAATAAGAGTCTAGTGTCTTGAAAGGGTGGTCTTAAAGCTGATGCAGTCTGTGATGAGAAGTGGTTTTTATGCAGGGTGCCATTGCATTTTCAAATGTGGCACTAACACCAGAGAAACTAGGACAGGAGATCACCAAGCAAGTCTGTCTGGCTGCTGAAAAAAGGGACTGGTGCTGCAAGTTAGGATCATCTTTGTCAGTTATAGTTTAACAAGTACCACAACATATTTATTCCCACCCACCCCTTGTGTAGGAGGAGGAGGGGGCATGTAGCTATCACTTTGTCCATCCATCTACAACTTCTCTGCACTATAACTTCAGCACTTTTTGACCTAGGCCTTTCATATTGTATTACATTATAGTCCTCTGTTGGGGGCTTAGTTATGTTTGAAGATGGGTAACCATGTACTCAATTCCCAAATTACACAACTGTCCAAAGCCCATTGACTTCAACCTCTTTTTTCCAGGTCACATGGTGTTATGATGCAAAACTTTCAGTTTTTTAGCTCTGCTGACCAAAGGTCGCAGAGCATATGCGACCGCTCATGTCTGTCCGTCTGTAAACTTTTGCTTATTAGCGCGATACAGTCCACAGTTTTTAAGTTAGCCCAGTATAATTAGCAGAACTTATAGGGTGTATGAAAATCTACGTCCCTCTCGATATCGATGGTGTAATCTACATTATTACATAATGTAGGGGTCAAAATGTGAAAAGCTTGTGAACACTCAAGCATCTTTAATTTTTGGCGGATCTTCACCATATTTGGGGGGATTGTGGGGGAGGTCAAAGTCTAAGTCCCAAATGATACTAGTGGCTCCACCTATAATTTGACAGAAATTATGTGCCAGAGTGTGTTTTAAGATATAAAATTCCATATCTTGAAAAGTAATTGGATTAGACTTGCCAAATTTATAGGATATATAGACAATGTCCAAAGCTAGAATTTGATATAATATCAGTAACTTTGACCTATTTTGGTGAGGTCACCATGCCTGTAAAGTTGAAAGAGCTGATTTTGTAATGACAGGGCATAGCTCGGACATCAATGGCAATGTCAGCACAGCACCAGGCCTATGGGCTTCTTGTATTGCATATTCTGGGTGACCTTGATCTTCTGTTCCAATTTTACTGAGGAAATAAAGTTAAGGACTCACCCATTGTTGTCGTGGCACATGCAACAGTATCCATCACAGGAATGGCACGAATAAGCTATGGTTACATGGAGAGCGAAGTGCCATCAGGTGGACAAACAAGACACTAAAATCACATAAGCTTTGTATGTTCAGGAGCCACTTGAGGACTCGCAACTTTGAAATGAAGATGTGCAATATAGCCACGGTGCCAGCAGAGTATTGGGCCAAGGGGCTTCTTGTTTACTGTTCATGACTATGATTAGTCCAAATTAGTTCTGTCCTAAGAGCATAGTCACCAGTAAATATTTTTTCCTGCAAATAGACATGAGCATGTGCATTTCTACGCGATTAGTAGAACCCTGTCTGAGACAAAAATAACCTAAAGTTTGTGTTTGTGTTTGTGTTTGTTTTTATGTTTGGTTGGAGTTAGCAAACTTTGAGATTGTGAGTAGGATTTGTGAGGCATGAAATTGCTGATCAGAACCTCTTTAATATGAGAGACTTGCATACAGTTGAAGAGAGTTTGCAACGCTGCTAAAATGCACATATCAAGCATAATTTTAAAGGCTGACTTTTTCTTATTCATTGAAAGCATTGATGTTGTCACATATAGGTAGCAGTTGGGATAGCGTCCCTGTGATCGGAAATCTTCATGGAACACACCACAGTCACAGAAATGTTCTCATAAGTTAGAAAGGCCTCTGTGTTGCACATGTTATAGTTAGAGGAAATTCAGCAGGTAGGGTACCCTTAATGTCCAACTTCAAAATAAGTCCAGTCAAATTCTGTGGACTGTTTATGAATGATTTCTCAGTTAATTTTTTTAGTATAAGTCCCTACGTTTTTCTCCACTGAAAGCTGGTGCATCTTACCTAATGGTAGGACTTGTTGAAGGCCCATCCCCAGGCCTAGAACTGTAGGATCTTCCTAGGTCAATTTTAACTGAGCACCCTTCTTGTTTGTACAAAAAGTACAAAGTACCTAGGAACGAGGTAAGCACAGAATTGCCTTTGAAGTAATGAAAATCACAGAAAAACAGAAAAAAAGTTAAGCTCCCATGAGCCGTTGTGCTTCAGTTAGTCCACTGTGCTTATGACTAGTACTGGCTTCCTGCTGAGATTTGAAGGCACACGCAGAGTGCATGGTCAAACACTCACTAGTGTTTGTAAATGTTAATTGATCAGATGATATGAATTACCACCATTGGTATCTTCTGATAGCTTTGTTGGTATGTAAAAAGAGAAAGCACACTCTCTGCAATGAGGGATGTTCTCATAGGTGGCAGCACTGGTTCAGAGGCTATATTTACATAACACGCCATTTCCTCTTAATCACTGGCCAATAAGGAGAGTCCAGTTTGTTTATTCCCAAGGTGTCTCCGCCTGCAAGTCTTTGCAAACGGGGTATTTTTTTCCAATTTTTTTATTCACTTCAAACGCAACTTGCAATAGCGTACACGTATTTGCAGTATTGAGTTTCACATACAATGAAGGAGTATATAGTTTATATAGAAGTTTTAACCCATTTTGTTTCACTGTTTAATCAAAATGAAAAGGATTCCCATTTTTTCAGATGTTTTCATACTTTTTCTTTTCGTGTAACAATACACCGTTCAATATATTCAATATCTTTTACTTTTCTGACAAAATCTAGTATAGTTGGAAAAATTCTTTATATTTACATGCATATATATATATATATATTTCTTTCGTAAAATAAAAATCATGTTTTGCAGAGGTTTACCTTTTCTGATCCCCAAAATACTTCATTGAATGTAAAATTAGTGGTTTGAACTTCAGTTAGAAATCTACTGAAAACTAGATTCTAAAAAAGTTGAACACATTCACAATCCCCCAAAAGATGTTTAACGGATTCAATACTATTTTTACAGAAACTGCACATCTGTGAATCCGTTATATTCCACTTAAATAACCTTTCATTTGTATTAATAGTTCTATGCAAGAATCTGAACTGAAAATTACGCAATTCACTGGCGATGTAGCTAAATATATCAATCTAAAAAATATATACCATTCATCCTCATCAATATTCATATTTAAATCATTATTCCACTTCTTTATGAGTGGGATTTGTGATTCTACTTTGTTTTCAAGTAAAAATGGGTGCACATATCTTGTTGTTTTACCTATGTCTATAATAATATAAATTTTTCTCTCAATTTCAGCTGCATATAGTAACCTTTCACTGTTAAGAATATGTTTCCATTCCAGTGGACTTGCTGATTTAAGTCCATAATATGTTACAAAGTCAATGGAAATTTGATATTTTTGTTCAAAGAATTGGTAAGTCATAGTAGTCCCTTCTCTTGTAAGAATATCTTTTACATATGTCACTCCTTTTGTGAACCATGACCTGAAGCAAACGGGGTACTTATGAACAGTGGTGCCATCTAGGAGAACATGCCCCATTGTGATTCTTCTGCAAGACTCCTAGTAGTATATTATGTTGTATGTAAAAAAAAGATATCTTGTATATCACCATTGTTTACATTGAAGTAGCATATCTTGAATAGGATGTATTCATATCTAAATGCGGTCCTACTCTAACACCTATTGAGCAAAAGAGGGAGCCACCTGCATCAGGGCAGATCCATGTATTTAGCATGGTCAAAAGTACTTTCTCAACAAAATGAACAACACAAACACAGAATAATCTTAAGAAAATGTATTAACATATATTTGAAACATAAAGGATGCCTAAATTGATTAGAAATGGGCTCTCTTTTGGTTGAAAAGGTGTTATTTATGGATGTTTATGTAGTATATAATACAAATCTGCCCTGATCGTGGTTGATGCATCAGTCTATTACCCCGGCAACACAGGAAGTGAGCAGGATAGCAGTTAAATATGAATGTCTCCTATTAAAACTAAACTGGGTATAGTCCTGGTCTACTGCAGGTCATTTTCAGCACATTTGCTCATTATCTGGTCTGTGTTATAACAGGTTTTTGTTTGATTTTTGTGTTCCAGTAACCCGTCGAAAGGGGAGGCAGGAGACGTGGTTGATGGCAATGAAACGCCACCCCCAATTCCTGCCAAACGGCGAACGCAGTCCCAGTCTGACTGTGTTGACTCGGTGTCCCCCTGTCACCTGACTGCCTACAACAGCTCATCCTACACCCCACGTAGTCAGTCGCCTGCCAGTAGTATCAACTCTGCTTTAAGTGCATCGTCGGAAGATCTGCTGGATGATCGGTCAGAAAGGTCGAGGTCGAGCAGTGTGACAACTAGCCCCACACACTCCGTGCACGAAGCCAGGTTTTCTCATTATGACAATTTTGACGGCGAAGGCCCTGCCCCTGCTCAACAAATCAATGTTCTCACACAAAAAATTAATGAACTGACGTCTAGCATTGACACGGAGCCCGACCCCTTGAAAGCAGCACTAATTGAGTCTCAGCCCCCACCCCCTCTGCCAGTCAAGACTGGCGTACGTAAATGTCGCGTGCAGTCCCAGTATGACAATGTGCAACCGGGTAAGAGCGACGCCGTGGCCCATACCTCGTCCCCTATGAGAACGTCTTGGAGTTCGTTGGGCTTCTCCTGCACATCAACAAGGACTACCTTAGGCACCAGTATGGCGACAATGTACTCCAAACAAGTGACTGTGTCACAGGAAACTTTCTCTAGCAGTGATACCTTCTCCTCCACAGGAAACTTCTCCAGTTCCAGTGCAGAAAGTCTACAAAAACCTCCACCACTGCCTCCAAAGAAAAGACATGGTCAGTGAAACTGAACGTATCTTGGGGTTTCAGACGTGATACCTTTACACAAACACTGGGGTGTTTATGATAGTTACGTACAATGTATACAACAGTAATTCTTACATGCTGCCATTGTTTTAGAAATTAGAAGGTCCATATTTTCATGATTTAATACCAACACAAACAACTGTAAATTGTCACAATTTTTAGTTCATTTGACTTCTCAGTCACCAGAACCTATTACATGTATCTGTTGACTCGTATAATTCATTTGTGTGGAGATGTGAATTTATTTTTGGCTCCCCACAATGTGGTAGAAGATTGCTATTAGAATGTCACTCGTGGAATCAGAGATTTGTGCACACCTAACCTGATTCCTGATGCAACTTCACAGGACTCTTGAGACCTATATTAAAATATGGAACATGGGCCATCTATCTAGCCATTTAACCTGAATGAATTTCTTATGGTTTCCAATATTAACGCCTTTTCATCACAAAATGTTAAAAATACCTATAATGTGTCGGTATTTTGGAAGAACAATTATTGGGTATTTGGCATGTTTAAATTGACAATACTCCTAGTAAGGTGGCACGGGTAAAGCTCCTTCATTTAATGAACAAAACTATTTGGCTCATTTTAATTGCCCAGAGGATTTTCAATTCTGAAAATAACCATACAAAACAAAATACTTTTGTCAGTCTGCTGAGGTTATGTGATGGGCTTTTGTCTATTGTCTGTCCATCCGTCTGTCCGTCTGTCCGTCCGTCCGTCCGTCCGTCCGTCCATCCATCCATCCATCCATCCATCCATCCATCCATCCAACCGTCCGTCTGTCGTCCAAAATTGACATTTTCAATTGCTGCAAAACTGTCAACCAGATTGACTGCAAACTTTGTGGAAATGTATCATCTTTGGGTCTTTACCAAATTTGGTCAAATGGTCATGATCTATTGATTTTTGGATATTTTGTGATGTTTTTTTTGTTCATTTTTTGGGAAAATCTGAAATAAAATCTACAAAACCACATGGCTAATTGCTTTGATTGTAAGAGACTTCTCTGGGCACCTGTAGACCTGAATTTGTTCAACATTCACATTTTTTACTTACCCTCAAAAACCATGTGCTGGTTGACTTCCTCTCATAAACTGTGATCTGGATTCACTTGAAAGTTGGTGGGGATGTACCTTGGGTGGTTCTCTACCAAGTTTGTTCACATGATCCTAGTCCAATGATTTTTGGCCATATTCTACCCCGAGACTAAAATTTGCTCAACAGGTGGTGCTGCAATTTTTTTCTTCTATTTTATGATTATTGTGTGTTTTTTCCGATTTTTGACATCTTTTGCAAAAGCATTACTCAGATTGTTCTGAAACTTGTTGAAAATGTAGCTTGTGGGAGGATTAGACAGAAGTGTTCACTAAGTGTTGATACTCTTTATCCCTTATTTTAACAAATTTTCAATTTGGGTATCGATCGGTTATTACATCCATTTCTGTCAATTACCTTGTAAGTCAATGGAGATGGCAATGGAAATTCATATTTTTTTACTTCGTCTCCAAACTCTTCATCCCCTGGACCAATTTGGGACTTCTTATGGGTTGAATGTCCATGTCATCAGAGGACAGGCTGTTCACACAGCCCTAGCCTGTTGTTGATCAATCAATCAGTTCATGTAACATGCATAACACTGCACTGCTTGGATTTGCCACCTGACAAGCAAAGATAGAGACAAGAAATGCCCAGCAGTTGATAGAGAACTAAGTTCTGTCAGAGTGTACAGGAGGATCAAGCAAGGATCACACTTTAGTTCCCTGGCCAGTTATATTTTCCATGTTGTGTCCCACTGGCTTCCTTGATGATGTGGATGTATTGGGAAATATTTATTGTGTAACTCTGGGATTAACCGATCAGACGCTAAGAAACCTGTCAAAAAAATGGAATAAATAATCATATATGCATGCAGGTCATTGGTATGGTTTTTGTCCCACAGAGCACACACACAATCATATGCCTCTTGTCTAACGGTACAGAGATACATTCAGGCCATTGATAGGTATCATGCATGCATACACAGACACACATAGGTCTTTCTTGGTAATTTTGTGTCTTACAGTAGATATATGCACACATGCATGTATACAGGTCATTAATGATGCGTTTCTTGCATTACAATACACAGGTACTATGTACATATGTATATACGTATGCATATACATGACAACATGCATTCATATATGTCACTATTGGTATCTCTCTTGTCTTACAGTACATGCGTACATGGAGATCTTCGGCCAGTCAACTAGTCCCACTGTCAACGACATGGCTCGTCATTCAGTTCACTCCATCAACTTCTACCAGACTCAGTGGTATGAACATCAAATGGAGATATTTCACCCCGTATACCCACGTTCAAACACCATCAGCATAATGTCTGACCTGTCCAACCCCAGCCGCAATTCAGATATCTTCCCAGTGGCAAGTGGCACTTCTGTGGAAGAAGGACACCCCAGCTTTCTCACTTCGCCACCAGTTCTGCCTCCCAAACTTAATAAAGTGAGCATTTTATAAGCTGTCAGTTATTTGCATTTATAGATTGCACACAATATTGTTTGATAAAAATATACATGGACTTAATTCTGATCAAATTTCATATTATTTTGTAGTATTACTCCTGAGGAAACTGTAATGTATGAACACAGATTTATAGAGAGGGAAATTTTGAGTAAGAATAGAACTTTTAGCTCTGCTCAGTCAGCAGAGCTGGTGGAATCAGTTGGCATCCATCATTGTCCATCTGTCCGTAAACCTTCTTTTTAAATTTTCAATTCCTGCTTAACCAGAGCAAAAGTTCCATATTAATGCATAGTCCCCTACCAGGGAATAGATTTGTGACGTGTTCCTATTCCATGAAGTATTCACACACCAAGTTCCGTATCTCTTAGAATTACAGCATACAAAATACAGCTTGCACAAGCATTTTCTATTAATGGGTCAAAGGTCAAAAGTCAAGGTCACAGTGACCCAATTTGGGTATGCGGCACGCTCCCAGGGCTCTCAACAAGTATCCACACACCAAGTTTGGTATCTGTAGGAATTACAGTATAGGACAATGGCTTGCACATACCTGTCAAGTCTTCCCCATTTGGCTGAAGACTCCGACTTTTTGACCTTGCTTTTCAGATTTTTTGGTGCAAATATGGTTAATTTTAGAAATATGTCCCATTAAAAAATTCGTTTACATGTAATTCTTATTTATAATTTGTTAAAAATATAATCTCCCCCATGGAAACAAAAAAATCTCCCTATTTCTTGCAATAGAATGTTGACAGATATGTCTGCACAAGTGTTTTCAGAATGAAACAAATGATACCAATGTAATATCCCACAGATGTGTAACAAGTGGAAGTCTGATAATTGCATAACATGGATGACTTTGATTAATTTCTCAGGGTCATGTGGGGAATGCATTTCAGGAAATTATTTTTTGGTAATGGTCATCAGATTATATGTCAGCAGAGCGTTTGGCCCACAGGCCTATTGTCTTATATGTGAACTCGACGGGGGGGGGGGGGGGGGGGGGGGGGTCAGGAAGCAAGGGTCGTGTATGTTACCCTCCTCTACTGTAGACATCAGGGTGCCAATTAAATACAGTCATGTGAAGCTAACTGATATCCTTTTGCATTGGCCTTTAAAACGTCAATCTTTAATTATGTCATTTACAAGTTAACCGTGAAGTGCTAATCACTGCTATAGTTGTTTTCTCATAACAGTTAAACATAATGATTGAAAGATTCAAACTCCTCATGGACATATCTAACTTTCAAATACCGGCAAGCCTAGTCTCAAGCAAAAACTAGATTTAGTCAACAGCTTTCCTCGGGACAGGCAGTGTCCCAAGGAAAGCTGTTGACTCAATCTTAAATCAGCCCTATAAGGGTCAACTATTTGCCTGCCCTAACTTTTCCTCACATCTCTGATGAATTTGCCACAGAGCATGTGTTCATGACTGTTTTCTTTCACATCCGTGCTGCATGGCCCCACCGCACTTTGAAGGCACCTCATGGGATGTTCCGAGAAAGCAAACCAACACGTTACAACTGTAGTTTAAGTGACACATCTGTGTTTACATGCCGTGTTGAAACTGTAAAATTGTTAATGATGCCTTACTATCGATTCTAGGTGGGTGCCACATGTAAATCACTAACAGCTCGCAAGAGTGATCCCATGCTGCCCAGTCTGCCAAAGCCACTGACAGACTCCATCACAACTGGTGAGAGGAAACACATGCAACCCCCGCTAGTGTCACCAGACAGGTCAGTGATACATTATTATGGAAAACATATCTTAATAGCTCAGCTGATTTCTTAAAGGATGGCCAGTTAGCCAATATCTGTCTATCCACGATTCACATTTTCAACCTCTTCTCCAAAACCATAAGATCCACTTCAAACTTGGTAGTGATGTACCTTGTATGTGTCTCTACCAAGTTCATTAAAATGGTCACACTCCAGTGAGTTTTATATTTGTATGCCCCCACCACTTTGTTAGGGGCATATAGATTTACTGTTGTCCATACCTCTCTTTGTCCATCCAGTCATCCGTCCATTCATTTGTCCATCCTGCATCCAACATGAAACTTGTGTCATGCATATCTCCAAAACTATTTGACCTACACTAATGAAACTTTACAGGAGTATTAATCAGCATCTGAAGATGTGCACCTGGGGTTTTGTTTATGTGTGTGTGTGTGTCTGTGTGTCCCAACAACACCCTCGATTTAGCGGAAATGACCATTGTGTGCCCCACGTGCAGGTCTCTTTACAATAGTGAAGAAGTAAATTACAGACAGTTGAAGAAGTACAGCGTCATCACTTTAAATCAACAAAGGTTTACATTTGCCTGACCACAGTGCACAGAGACCCAGTCAAGGCTTGTGAAATTTCATGCTGTCACATGTGCCTTGCATAGTATTTTACTGTTGTCCATTTCAACTGCGTTTTGTTACGACATCCCTTACTGTTTCCAATTGGGCATATAAATAATGACAGGTGGGGGCATCTGTGTCCTAGGGGCAGTTTTCAAATTTTTGGTTTTTACATCAGCTGACTTGTCAATCAGCAGAGGTTGTGCGGTGGATCTTTGTCCAGCGTCCTTTGTCTGTCCATCATTCACAATTGACATTTTTGACTTCTCCAAAACCATCGGGCAGATTCACTTCAAACACAGTGAGAACGTACCTTACCAAGCATCTTCAAATGGTCATGCTCCAATGATTTTTGGATTTATTTTGTTTTGTTCATTTTTGGGCAAAAATCTTCTCTGAAACTGCAAGAAAATTTTGCGTTGAAATTGCATAGGGACACTTGTGAGGACCCTTGGATTTAATTTTGTGTGTTGAACATAAAATTCCCTCACTGTAGATAGCAATTATAGCTTTTATGTGAAAAAGTTATTTTAGGGAGAGTAATCCGCTCCCTTTCACATTTCTCAGGCACAGTGACTAGCTTACATGACCAGCAATCCAACAGCTGCGGTACCACAGCCATTGATGGGCACACATGTGCCTGTCTCTCTTTAAAAGTTTTGAAGATACTCAATTTTAAAATTTCCATGTATCCCTTATGGAGGATGTGTGTTGCAGATGGCGCCACTGGTAACTTAGGCTTGGTATCTAGCTTCTTACAAGTAGAGCCACGTGGTGGGCGAACAAACCCAGTCTCATTGATTGGCTGGTGCTTGTCCACTGGGAGTGGGTTCACATACGTTTTAGTAGTGTCACATGAAATTTACCTCCCCAAGTATCCTCCATTAGAATAGATTTAAATTTTGCAACTTTTGATGGTGTTTAATGGATTGCGCTGGCAACACAAACTTACTGTGAATTGAAGCTGGAATAGAATCTACATGTATGTCTTTGATAATTTTGAAGATAATCAACTTTCAAATTTTGAAGAGACCAAATTGGCCAACTGTTAAATTCTATGACTGTGGATATATGTCCTGTAGATGTGCAGCCTGAATAAATTTACCAATAAAATCAACATTTGGGCCACTATGTTGAATACTTTGGAAGCCAGAAGGGATTGAAATTTTCATATGGCCCTAAAATGGGGTTAATTTGCATAATTTCCAACCCGTTGACTATTGTGAATGATATGCGGAACTTACCATAGGTGCTTTGTGCATGCTAAATTTGAGTTTCTTGATTACATGATGTCTGATTTGAAGTTGATGCAAAAATAAAGTGGAGAGAGAGGAGTAAGAGAGGGAGGGAGAGAGAGTGAGAATAAATATATTGGGATGTCTCTGTTCACACACAAACATAATCAACACTGATGGTGTGTCCAGTCATGGCTTGACCTCGTGCATTGGCACAGTGATGTCATCATATGATGGTACAATGATGGCCTGAACCTATGTAATGTCATAATACATGTAAATACTGTGGTCCAGTGAAGCCCTGGCCCTCCACAATACATTGGTGGCCTGACACCAGCTAATGGTTCCCTCATATAACAACACACTTTTTTTGTCTTCAGTGAGAAACGCTCATCAGCTCCCGCCTCCAGCACCCATGGCACCACCGCCAAGCGACACAGCAGCCCACCTCCGGACACGCAGAAGGATGGAGACTCTGACTTTGCAGAACTGAATACACTGGATGATGTGGATGTCAGTGACCAGCTGATTAAGAAGAAACAAGTGAGTTCCACAGTGGAGTTTATGGGATTTCAGTGTTGTTTGACTGTGAATTAGTACCTCAACATCTCCATCAGTGACATGTCTAAATAGTACTAAATACTACATTTGTTTTTAAGGATATTAATTTTCAGGGTTTTTTGCATTTTGAACCTCCCACTGAGACTCTAAATTCCATATCTTGTTTGTCTTTCGTGTCCATGCCTTGTTACCAGTTTTTTTCGCTATGCTGACTTATCAGTCAGTAGAGCTTATGAAATTTGCAACATGTACATCCATCTGTCCCTCTGTTATTCTGTATGTTGAACGTTTTATATTTTTGACTTCTTCTCAAGGAACACCACTTGAAATGTTTTGATTTTTTGCACATGCCCAGATTGTCATCTACCAAGTTTGCGAAGATGATGTAGCACTAATTTTTCAATTTTGTAAACAATTTTTTTATTTTATTTTTTGAAAAAATTGAAAATTTTTTCTTCTCCAGAACTACTTGGCCAATTTGTTCAATATTGCATACAACATGTACAGGGTCACCTAGGGACATGTACTTCACATTTTGGCCACCAGGTGGTGCTGTTTTTTTAAAACTATTTTTAATGAATGTTGTGTGTTAAGGCTATGTTTGACTTCTCCAGAATGGCTTGTCAGAATTGCATGCAATTTCATCAGAAGATAATCCAGCCAAAGGCAATGAGAGTTTGCCAAAGAGATGTGGAAATGTTAAGTTTTGACAATATTATGGGATATCAAACTTCAGGACCACATGTCAGTAAGTGCCACCGGTGTTTGTGTATATTGCAGCAGTACAGTGCGTGTATTGCAATATTGTCAAAACAAGTGTGTGGTATACTTTGCTTTTAAAAGTTTTTGCCCAGATGGACCTTCACCAAAAGTGTGAGGGAGGTGATGGTGCAATAATTATTCATTGTCTGAAAGGAATGCCAATACAGTGTTTAAGCCGAGTTCAATCTGTTTGCTGACTCAACAAATATGGATTATTGGCTTATAACTTGGAAATGGTGTATTGTAGGCCCATGTTTACTACTAAACATTAATAGGAAAGTGCCTATGGGGTTTCTTGTGGTGTTGTTGATTTTGAGCGTGAGTGATCTTGAAAGTTCAAACATATTGGCTCATATCTTGGTTATATTAAATTTTTGGTTGACTCCCTTATTTTTAAATTCTAGTATAGCACATGTGATGGAACAGCAGATTCCAGTCATCAGAGCACAGGATCATCATGATCCTCTTGTTCACTGTGTTCTTAGTTTCATGGTGTTCAAGCATCAGCAAAATGAGTGAAAATACAAACATAGCAAAATTAAATGAATTCACAGCACTAAAATGACTGTATATGAAACTTGTATGATGGTAAATTAGTTGAAGATTTTAATGTGTAAAAAGGCTTAATGTACATTAAATTAAATTTAGCACAGTGAATTCTTTAGGGGAGGCTTTTGTTTTAGATGATTACATATAACCTCCTCCATTCCTAAAATGATGATTTTTGAAAGAATAACATTACCATATCATATGGGTTTAAAATGAAATCCTGTCACTTTCACATGGTTATTGAAAACGCACAGAATTTTCTATTTGCTGGTCCAGGTCTATTGATGATTTAAAAAATGGCAAAAATATTTGCATGTGTTGGTGACTTGTATTTATATCTTGGATAATGAACTGCTTTATCACAAAGTGGTCCTGTGAAATTGATAATATATGAAAGTGATTTTAGAGTTTAATGTTTTCTTGAGTGAGCAATGGTTGCTATATCTTTACAAGTCCACGTTTTCATTATTTGTGTTGTATGCAGGGTGAAGATGGGCCAGAGATCCGAGGGGGGACAGTGGATGCCCTCATAGTCCATGCAACCACTGCTGGGAAAAATGGTGAGTCAGTGGGACAGGTTACAAGTTGCATAACCTGAGCTTGCGCTGGGGAGTCTATTTTGGAGTTTATTTTCTTTGCTAACTTGGCTAAAATCACTTAATATTTTAGCCAAACTTAAATCTTGTTGGCCAAAGTCGGCTCACATCTTCAATCAAAAATATCAAAAGTAGCGGTTTGAATATAAAACAGAAACTGATTGTGAAGCTACAAGGTAACACAAATTTCTTTAGCCTGTGGCTAATTGACTAATGTCTAGCGCCAGTCCAGATACCGTGTGCTACAGCTACATAAAATACCAAATGCGCCAAGTTCTTACAGGTTAGGCTTGTGTGTACCCATTGAATTGTATGTTTCAGTAACCTTGAATTAACAGGTTACTTTTGAGGTCAATGAAATAGTATTTACCTAGCCATTAAAGTTATAAACCTAGATCTACTATGAAAAAGTTGGTGTTTCTACATGTAGTGATTTTTAAACTACCTGGTTGCAAACTTATGGAAAATCATAGGAGTACACAATGCTAGCTCTCCTTACTCAAGTGTCTAGGTCCAGACAGTGGCCTTTCCGAGGGGCAAAAGGTTGAACGCGCAGGCAGTGGGAGGACTAAGAGACTGTTTGGAAGGGGGCCGACAGTCTCTTCACCATCCAACTACTTGCATGCTCAACCTTTTACTCCTCAGAAAGGCCACAAGTCTGTGGCTATCAAGTGTCCTCAGGAGTAAGGATACAGGAAATATTTTTTCTTCCTTGTTTAAGTCAGTATCTTTTGCTGGTGGTAATTTTAAGCTCAGCTAACTTGTCAGTCAGCTTAGCTAAAAGACCGTTAGTCATCCATCATCCCTCGTCTGTCCCTCCACAATTGACATTTTCGACTTGCCGAAACCATCAGCTACATCCACTTCAAACTTGGTAACAACACATCATGGGTGGTTCTCTACCAAGTTTATTCATGTTCCAGTTTTGTTTTGTTTTTTTGAGGTTGAGGTTATGTGGTGGTAAGGCATCTGTCATCTGTCTGTTTGTCCGGCACCATCCAGTGCTTTTCTGAGGCAAATTTAGAAGGGAGATTCTCCCTGCCTTCATCATGTGGCTCCCTTCCATTTTCCCCTGCTCCCTTCTGCCCTCCTGATATTTTCGTCATATTTCTTTGTTGAAAATAAAA
The DNA here is from genome assembly GCA_964020975.1 of Hermodice carunculata. NCBI lineage: Eukaryota > Metazoa > Annelida > Polychaeta > Eunicida > Amphinomidae > Hermodice > Hermodice carunculata. The sequence continues at coordinate 15,505,045 of OZ026625.1, read as the reverse complement.
ACTGCCCTTTTTTCTGTTGCCCTGTGAAGGTATGATGCCCCAACAATATGGAATGTTCCCTGCCTTCACAAAGTCCTGGGCAAAGCACTGTCATCTGCAATTCACATTTTCAACCTGTCAAAAACTGTCAGCCAGATTTACTTCAAACTTGGTAGGAATGTACCTTGGATGGGTATCTACAGAGCTTATTCAAATGGTCATGCTCCATTGACTTTTTAATTTTTAATGAACTTTTTAGTCCATTTTTTGGCAAAATCTTAAAAAATCTTTTCCAAAACTGCCAAGCCAATTGCTTTGGAATTGCACTTCTGGGGACCCCCAAACCTTAATTTGTATAACAGGTGGCACTAGGATTTTTAAAAAAATGTACAAATTTTTGTGTGTTGGCAGTGTAGTGGCAACAAAGGGATGGAAATAGAACTGAAGACTTTCATATGTTAGGTTTTAATTTTGAAAAACAATCATGCAGTGATGGGAAGGTGTCCATTATGTTAAAGTTATTTACGGTGTCCTTTGAATGTAAACGAGTCGACACAGCTGTCGTTGATTGTTAAAGAAGTCACAAAAGTCCGCCGTAGTTGGCAGTTAATACAGGTATGTGTTGCACATAAATAATGTTGCTGACCTCAAAGCTGAAGTGTGTGATGTTCCACTTGTAGACTTCATGTACCAAGAAGCGTTCCTGACCACATACCGTACGATACTGACTCCTAAGGAGCTAATAGAGAAATGTCTCTGCCGATACCGGCACTTCAGCCGCATGAGCGACGTGAAGAAGAAGAAACTTGCCAAGAGCACGTTTTCTTTCCTGATCAGGATAGTGGATGAACTGTGGTGAGTGTGAGGGAATTGCCAAAGTTGGCTACAGGGGCATGTATGTATCTTTAATGAGTATTAAACCCCCCCCCCCCCCCCCCCCCCGAGTTTGGGAGGCGTTATGAATTTTGTTTGTCGTACTGTCAGATTGTATGTCTAGCTGAAATGCTTACAAACAAGCTGTCTCGTGGTTCACAGGCTACATCTACCTCATATTTTGCCGAGATTGCACCTTGACACTTTGAGATGACCGTATTACACTTTGGTGGCCATGACCTCATTTCAATGTGGCAGGACCTCTATAATGTGCAAAGCAGGAAATATCCAGCCTGTCGATGGCCGCTGTTCTAATACTTAGGGTTGAAAACGTCACTGTACTATAATGCAAGCTTGCAAAGCCTATGGTTATGACCAAAAAAAAAAAAAAATAAATAGGAAAGTATGGATGGGGGTTCTTTTGGGACTGTATTCACAAAGAGTTTAATCTGATCCTGAATTTAATCCTAAAATGAAAGTCAATGTGCCTTTGGGCCTTGAACTGCTGATTCGTAGACCTAATGTTTGATCTAAACTTGCAAGATTAATTGATCTATGTTCTCTGCTCTTGTATGAACTTTGGAATTAAAGCTTCCATTTTATTAATTCAAAATCAATCTTGATTTAACCCAGATGTTAATCCTGGATGGAAAGATTAAATACTGGATTAAATTAAGATTAATTTGACAAAATGAACCTGTAAATTGTAAAGTTCATATTGTAGCCAAGAGCATTTATTGGCTAATCCTCAAAGTTTTGATCAAACATTGAGCCAAGGATTAAGTAGTTTAAGGGCTATACCACATTGATTTTAATTTTGGGATTAAAGTTAGAATCTGATCAAATTCTTTGTGAATAAAGGCTGTTGCTGTTTTTAATTTTGACCTTGAGTTACCTTGCAAGGTCAAACTGACATTGACTTGCATCTTTGTAATATTAAACTTTTTGTCAGCTATTGGTAAGCACAAAGACAGTACGTGTGTAGAACAGTAAAATCTGCACTAGCAGAATTCAGTGGATTCCAGGAAGCAGAGCACAGGATTGTCACGGTCTTCTGTTTTGGCTTATGAAAAGATGTCAAGCTGCAAAGTGGCTACAGTTGTCATGTATTCTTGATGCTTATAGCACAGAGATCACAGACTCCGTCATCCAAGTATTGATGGACCTTGTATTCCAACTTTTATGTGATGGAGAGCTGATGCTGGCGAGAATCTTGCGGCGAAAAACTTTAGAGAAGTGTGAACTGAAGAAAAAACTGCAGGAAGCCAGTCACAACATTACGCTGCTCTCATCCTTCCAACTCACTGCCAAGTAAGTGAAAGTCGACTCCAAACAGCTGAGCTGTATAAAATATGCAGGCGGGGTTGACTAAATGGAACAGCTTGTGATGCAAACCTCTAATATCACTTGAGACCTTAATCTAAACAATTCAGAGCAGAAACCCTGTGAGTTTTACCCCCAAACATGTTCAAATTTATAACAACGTTCACATCTTAAAATAGGCAGCTTACCAAATTATTTTCGAACAAAGAATTGAGATCCCTGCAGAAAGCTATGTGTAAAGATTGTATACCCGGTACACAGACAGAAGTATGTGTACGTGTACATGTGTACCTACTTGTGTGGCACTTGTTTGCCCTAAAAGTAAATGACAGGAGTTCCGAATACTTGCACTTAACAAGTTCACTGTTATGCATCGTGGTGAAACTGGTGAAACATATCGTTTTAGTGCCCATTTCTTCTTCTTCTTCTTCTTCTTCTTCTTCTTCTTCTTCTTCTTCTTCTTCTTCTTCTTCTTCTTCTTCTTCTTCTTCTTCTTCTTCTTCTTCTTCTTCTTCTTCTTCTTCTTCTTCTTCTTCTTCTTCTTCTTCTTCTTCTTCTTCTTCTTCTTCTTCTTCTTCTTCTTCTTCTTCTTCTTCTTCTTCTTCTTCTTCTTCTTCTTCTTCTTCTTCTTCTTCTTCTTCTTCTTCTTCTTCTTCTTCTTCTTCTTCTTCTTCTTCTTCTTCTTCTTCCTTCTCTTCCTCTTCCTCTCCTCTTCCTCTCTCTCCCTCTTCCTCTCCCTCTTCCTCTCCCTCTCCCTCCCCCTCCCCCCTCCCCCTCTTCCCTTCTTCTTCTTCTCCTTCTCCTTCTCCTCCTTCTTCTTCTTCTTCTTCTTCTTCTTCTTCTTCTTCTTCTTCTTCTTCTTCTTCTTCTTCTTCTTCTTCTTCTTCTTCTTTTTCTTCTTTTTCTTCTCCTTCTTCTCCTTCTCCTTCTCTTTCTCCTTCTCCTCCTTCTCTTCGTCCTTCTCCTCCGCATCCCCGTTGTATCTGGGTCACCTTGACCTAATTCTCAAGGTCAGAGGATCATTATGTGAAGTTGATTTCAGTGCAGTAACTTCTGAAAAACTTATCAAAAGTTGGTGAAACTTGGTAGGATTATGTATCTGGGCAAGACCCAGGTTAGGATCGTAGGTGGGTCACCTTGACGTAGTTCTTAAGGTCACAGAGTCACTTATGTGAAATCAGTTTCTTTGCAATAAGTCTTCAAGAACTCAATGTAACCTTGTGAAACTTGGTAGTATTATTTATTTCCATGTGATAACACTTGAGGAACTACTGAATCAAATTATTAAAATTGCCAATGACAATAAATCCTCAACAAACTAATTAGTGTGAGTGTGTATTTGTTTGACAGTCAGTATGCCAGAGATGGAGCCATAGGGAATAAACATATTTTATTAAACTGATATGAATATAATAATATATGATAAAAATGATCAGAAAAGATCATGGCTTTTCCCTGGATGAATCAGTGCCAAGGGATGAAGGTGAATTACAAGAGAGCACAAGAAGTACAGAGGATACAAAAAGATTACAGATAGAGGGGCTACCATGATGAACATGGAGAATGATTAACCAAGGAAAATATCAAGTAACGTGCATCCAGCATTAATCAATGTAAAGAGTAATAAGTGATGGCATTTCAGGAAGTTTGCCTGTCTGTTCACTCTTCCAGTGCCAAGTGTTGGACTAAGTGAACAGCTCCTCGGCACTCTTTGGGCACAATAAGCCTAAGGCGCGCCAAGGAAAGCTGTTGACCTGGCCCATTGTCTTCTATGGGACTATAGGCATGCTGGTACTTGAATGAAAGGTCTTTTTACAAAAAATATGGGTATAGTATCCATTCGATAATTCAGAGAAGTTTAAATTGAGTATGTCGACTTTAGTTGCAGTCGGCAGGGAAAGAGTTAAACCTGGGGAAAGTGCTCACTGATGGTATATTTTTCTTAAAGACACACGCAAAAAAAAAAAAGGAAGCAAATGATGTTTGCCACATCACATACTTGCTGGTAATTTATAATGGGGAACAGATGCATGTAAGTACAGTGATATTAGGTCCCCTGTGGTAAAGTTTCATAGCTCAGCAGGGCCCAATGACCACTGTATTTCGTGTAGAACGTATTCACTTGTTAATAATTCACTAAGTTGAATCAGAAGTAGAAATTCCACGCTTAAGTGTACAGTGGATACCAAAATTTGAGGAAATCACAAGGTGACAACAGTTTCCAAAAGGGTCTAATGTTACTGAAAACAAATCTTGGCTCAACTTCTAGAGGTTATGCAGACCTAAATTTTGGGGGTCAGTAAATAAAATAAATGACCTGCTGTGAGATAAGAGGACTCACTTAGCATCAAGGGTAACCACATTTTGACTGTGTGTGTTTCTACAGAACGCAATACCTGACAGACTTCAGATCAGAAAATATAGCAGAACAGATGACCTTGCTGGATGCAGAGCTCTTCACTAAGATAGAGGTAGGCCATGACCACTTTCATATGTTATTGTCTTTTTGTCCGATGAACACAAGGCAAGAAGGAGTCTGAGTGCTACTCTAAATTTTGTCATTTGGTCCAAAGGGACTCTTGGGTTTTTAACTCTGGTGAGGTCTTGGCTCATTGTTCATCCACCTGTCATCCACAGTTGACATTCTTACCGTAGTGGAGGCTATGTTGTCCTTTCGTCTGTCCGTTGATCTGTCTGTCCATCCACAAAATTCACATTTTCGACTTCACCAAAACCATTAGACAGATCCACATTAAACTTGGTGAGGATGCACATCAGGTGGGTCTTCTCTAAAACCACCAACCATATTCACTTCAAACTTGATGGGGATGTACCTTGGGTGGGTTTTTACCAAAGTGTTAAATTGTCATGCCCCAGTAATTTTTAGATTTTAAGTTTTTTAGCTCTTTTGACCATGGGTCTGGAGCTAATATAATGGGCTCACTGTTGTCTGTCCGTTGGTCAAGAAACTGTAGAAATTCACTATTGCATAACATGGGCGACCTTGACTTACTTTTTCAGGGTCACAGAGAGAAAACATATCAAGAAATGTGTTTTTTGTTTTTTTGTTTTGTTTTGGTTATGGTCATTATGTCGTAAGTTGTACAGGTGTATCAATATACCATTACAGGAATACTACATAGGCAAATGTCTGTGATGCGTGGAGTCATGGTAGTGCCACTGGTGTTAGTAAGTGGAACTAGCATCATAGGTACATGTATTAAATTGCATTGAATTTATTATTTTGATTATAAATTGAAATGGAACTTGCAAATTTACACCAAATATGCATTAGGCAGATGTTCAAATTTTGTAAAATTTTGGGTGACATTGACTCTTGTTTCAAGGTCGTTAAGGATGTAGAAAAAGACACTGAATTTTACATGTTGAGAAATCAGAAGGCTAACAAGACCAAATCCACCACAAATGTGTATCATATATCATGTATATGGAAATTTGATATTGCACAGTATGGGTGACCTTGACCTACTTTCCTAAGGTTGAAGGGGGAATGCAGATCAGGAAATGATTTTATTGTGATGCCCATGACAAAATAAATTGACATGGAACTGCAAATATGCATTAGGCCTATGGTCAAATTTTATAATATGTTGTGTGACTTCTATCTCCTCGTGACCTATTGCCTCCTAATTTGGTACATTTGTGGATGATATTTAGGTCATAGGTCAAGGTCACTATGCCTTGCAAAATAAAATGGTTTCCCTGCCACATCTTCAAATGGTTATAACTGAAGTCTATCAAACTTTGTCATCATTTACCCAGGTGAGACTTCCCTAAAATTTGCAACGAGGTGACCTTGAGGTCAAAGATCAAGGTCAAACTTTCTGCAGAAGAATGATGGCCTTCTTAGAGGGGTGGCCTGTGGTGAGAGGTGCCTGCTCAGGGGATGCATAATGTTTTTCACAGGAAAACTCGCTTCTAGCTGTCAGAAGAACTTGCCTCATCATTGTTGCTTTGTCATTGTTAGAGGCATATGCCTCATCCTTGTAACGTTGTCAAGTTCGATACAAGTTTTTTTTCGTTTTGCCATATGAATCGGGTCACTGGGGCATTGATGAATGTATTGTGATTTCAGATACCTGAAGTTCTTCTGTGGGCCAAGGAACAGTCTGAGGAGCATAGTCCTAACCTGACCAAATTCACAGAACACTTTAACAAAATGTCTTACTGGTGAGTAAAAGTCGGCTCGGGTCAGTTGTCAGTCAGCAGAACTTATATAATGGACTGACCTGCATTCCAGCTGTCTTGCCATCCATATCAGGTATCATTATACCATTGTACATTTCAAAAGCCTGTGTAATGCTGCTGTACATTTTTTCGGATGCCTCATGGAGACCCCTTATCAGTCCCAGTCTTCATGCAGTACATTTACATCGGATTGAAGCTGGTTATATGCAGAGGTCCTTCAGATTAAACCTGTCAACAGCTGCCTTCATGAAATATAACACCCCATTTGAATTGATCACAAGAGGTGCAAACATATGTCATATATGCAAACTGGCAGTCAATTGCGTATTCCTTAAATTTGCAAATTTTAACATTTCTAGAAAATTATTAGCTAATTAAAAAGTATATTGAGATAGTAAATATTTTACATAACACTGAAATGGGCATGTTAATTGTCTTTTGTTAAATTTCAGGGTTCGCACCCGAATATTGGAACAAGAAGATCCACGGGAGAGAGAGCGTTTCTTAATGAAATTCATCAAAATTATGAAGGTATATAGACATTGCATGGTATGCTTGTGTTTATCATGATCACCAAGCTACTCTCATACATCCTTTTGCCAAGAACAATATGTTTTTTGGGTCATAATGCTTCTTCGAGCTGGCATAAACGGTAAATATAATTTTACAAATCGTTTCAACCTCAGCTGACTTGTCAGTCAGCTGAGGTTACAGGATGGTCAGTCATATGTCTCTCCATCATCGTCCATCAACATTTGGTTTAAACATATTTATTTTAATCCAGGATGACCCTACGGTACATTGATATGACCAATAAAACGGGTTCTCCAGACACGGAGAGACACACAGTGTATATACAGTACACACATTGCAAACTAGGTCGCCATGTCATTTATATAGATGAGAGCAATACGTATCATCAAATATACAAAAGAACAGAAAAAGATATTATAAAACACACTTGCAACTATATTGAAAAAAGTTGTGACACTAGATACAGGAAAGCTATCCACTGTTGACAGGGAAATTGAAAAAATAAACAAACAAACAATTAAATGTGTGGCAGAAGGTTGGAGAGACAGGAGGAAGTAAGACTGTGTGTCATTTAATGATTTTGTTTGACAGGTTTAATGTATTTGTATTGGTTAGCGAGAGTAGTCCATCCAAGTTCATGCAAGAGTTTGATATGAGAAGTGCGCTGCAGGGCACCAGTGCATATTTTTGCCGCCTCATACTGAATAAATTCAAGCAGATCTGATAGAGCTTGACCACAGTGGTCATCAAGGTCACAACCACATTTGAGGGATAGGTCAAACCATTGAGAAATAAAGCCTGATCAAGGCTTTTCAAGAGAGTCTGAAATTTTTCTCGACATTTTCTCCCAAACCGTAAGTTGGATCCTCTTCATATTTATTGGGACTTTATGTGTACTTGATCTGCGCCAAGTTCGTTCACTACATACTGGTACCGCCATTTTCTGACTTTTAACAAATTTTTAAAATTAGGAAAAATTGGTATGGGCATATGTTGTAGCAACACTCTTAAACAAAGGTAACCTTGAGATTCAGAAGTTCACGGGACCACTTCAGTCCGTGCATGTCAGGTCAGCTGAGCACAAGACTGTCACAGTCTTCTTGTTTGGTAAAATATTCCCCATATTGGTGGGATCAGAAGGAGAAGAAAGTCTCAGGGAGGACATAATTTTCCTTTCATGTTATTCAGAATGTATATCATATAGGCGTGCATTTGTTTGAAAAAAGGTTTGGGAAAAGGGTGGGGCATCCATTTGGGGGACAGCTCTATCTTGGCTAGCAAAGTATGCATTGAATATTTCACAGTTTTCAATGGTGCAAGACACAATTTTATCATCCTCATTGATTTGCGGGATATCTTGATGAATCTTGCATTGGAGTATGATCTTCAAAAGGCTCCACCATTGCTTAGGATTAATATCTTTTACTTCAAGTTGTTGATGTGGTCTACAAAAGTAGGACCTTATGGAGTGTTTGATTAAATTGACAACCCTGCTGTGACACTTTTTGTGCAGTTGAAAAAAATCCATTGATCTTAGTGTATCTGTCATTGATCAAAGGACGAGGGCTTCGAGATACTTTTTAAAATTGTTTCCAGAGTTGATTTCTGTATTATTTCGGAGGTTATCAAAGGCTTGTCCATGGTCTGGATGATAACTTTCCTAAAAGGGGATAAATTCTCTGGCAGTGGATAAAAACAAATTGGACCAGTAAGACACAGCACCATTGACTGAACCAAACACTTGGTGGTCACTGTCTTAGGGACCAGTGGTTAGAGCAGCATTAAGGTCCCGGAAGTTAGCCTTTTTGAAGTCCCAAACTGGTCTTTTGAACGATGTATCCCTGGGATAAAAGAGAGAAAAGGAACATTTAACAATACTATGGTCAGAGTTAGAAATACGACTCTCCAGGAGGAGTCCAGGTGAGTCAATAATGGTAAGATCTGGTAGGCCGCTCAGCTCAGCTCAGGCTGGAACTTATTTTTGGTTGAGTGCATCAAGGTCAGGTGATGACAGGCTGTTCACACAGCTCTCTTGTTTAAATGCTTTAATGATAAACTGGTTTGTCAGGTTTAAGAATATGCCCCCTGCATTAAAGATTGTGCCAAGAGTACCTGTGGATAATGAAACTCCCAGATAATTACTGTAAATTGCTTTATTTTCGCGTGTTTAAATTTTCACAGTTTTAGTATTTTTGACATTTCACTGTAGTTTTAATTTCACTGTTTTGGACATAATTCCCATTCTAACAATGTTAAAATACTATTTCGCTGTGTTTTTATTTTCAAGGTTTTTTGCCATCAGCGAAATAAGCGAAAATAAGAATACAGCGAAATTAAAGCAATTTACAGTACCAATCTGTACGCATATATACTAAAGGACAGTTTTCTGACACTTTTGTTACAGTACCTGAGGAAGTTAAACAACTTCAACTCATATCTGGCAATTCTTTCTGCCCTGGACTCTGCCCCAGTCAGACGTCTGGAGTGGCAAAAACAAAACATGGAGGTTAGTCATGGTTTTATGTTAAGCTTTTGTTGGCCAGCATACGACTGGGTTGATAGCGTTCCATGGCCTAAATTGGACACAATGCAAGGAAAGTTATATGCCATCATGATAGGTCTGATCTGTAATTGTCACCCAAAATATTTTCTATTATCGTAACAGTAAATTAAAGTGAAAAGACTAATGTAGACAGCAATTTACATTTGGATGCATTTAGGCAATTTGAGCAAGAAAAAGGTAAGACTATGGAAGTTACATTTTCCAGTAATTCACAATTGCCAGGGTTTCATGTACAGAACCCTTTGTCTTGTTTACAAAACCTGGGGTTTCGTGCAGAATGTAAATAACTGAGAAAATCACATATCTGCATGTTTGTTCCACAAATCCCTTGGTTTTGTGAAATTATCATTACCTCCATCAATGAAAGACAGCATGGTTTCAGTGCAAAGCCCTGAATTTTGTGACTTCTGAAATAACAGGACAAAACACTGGGTTTTGAAATGTTACAAACCTTGAGTATATAGGACATCACAAAGTGTGGGATTTGTAAGTTGTAATTTGAGGAACAAAACCCAGGGTTTTGTGAAGACGCAATCAAATACTCAGTCTTTAGACTACCAGTTGTGTCACTAAATCCTCGGTTTTGTTAGAAAAGCCAGGGTTTTGTAATAAAACTCAGGTTTTTGTCCACAAAACCCTCAGTTTTGTACCTGAAACAACGAGTTCAAGTCGATGGCCTAGATCTGCACAGGGAATAAATGCTAGTATCTCTGATTGGTTGCTGTATGGTGTATACATAGTTACAATTTTAGGAGATGTACTGTGAAGTTGAATGAACAAACATGGGTTCTGTGACATCACATGACTCAGGGTTCTTTATCAGAGTGCTTGTCAGTAGTTTGGTCAATGTCTTAAGTCTCAATAGTAAAAGTATGGAAAAATGAACTGAAAATTTTGCACCATAAAAATATATGTTTACCTTTCTGCTGTACAGTTCGATTTCTTGACCAAATTGCAGCATGGCAGATCTGACATAATATAAGAAAAATGCATTTAGAGTATAATAGAAAAAATCTGCTTTTCAAAATTTTGCAATTTTTTCTCTTTTTTTTTTTTCCTTTCTTTTTTTCGGTTTTCTTCAGTTTTTTTCTTTCCATTTCTTTTTTCTTGCAAGATTAAAAAAATCTTCAAAAAATACTTATCCAGTTTCTTCAAAGTTGGATGAGAACACCTCTGGGTATATGTACTCCTAGACCACAATGTAATTGTAATTGGTCAGTGCCAGAACCACTGACCTAAGACTGTAGGCATGTTGGTATTTGAACAAAAGTTCTTTTCATGAAGAATTTAAAAATGCAATTGTCGTCTTAAGTCTATGTAAATATACGGAAATATCAGGGACTGGTATGGAATGAGTTAAGGTCAGTCGAGGACAGACTGTTCACACAGCCCGTTGTTTATTCTTGTGCCCATCTTCTTCCAGGCATTGCGAGAATTCTGTCAATTGATTGATAGTACATCATCATTCCGGGCATATCGCCAGGCTCTGGCTGAGACAGACCCCCCATGTATCCCGTATATGTAAGTATGTCGCATTTGATCTCATAGTTTTGTAGAATCTGGAGAGTGGACACGTTGATTTAGACCTGACCGTTAGGAAAGCGGTTTGTGTAAAGAAAGCTTGCATGGTATGGTTAAATATCAAGTCAGATATTAAAAACTAGATGCAAAAACAAATGTGATATTTTGGTACATACAACATCATTAAGGCACATTTTCCTATAGAGACTACATGGAGAGTAGTAGCTCCTATAGTTTCAAAACCTTTTTCTTTGATATAAAAATATAGAAAAGATGGTAAATCAAGCAATTTTGACTTTCAGTGGTCTGGTGCTCCAAGACCTCACATTCATTAACATAGGCAACCAAGACTTCTTATCAGACAACAACATCAACTTTGCGAAGAGATGGCAGCAATTCAACATTCTAGACAGTATGCGACGTTTCAGAAAATGGTAAGAGTTTTTTTTTTTTTTTTAATTCATGAGGTTAGTCTGTCGGCTGAGGTTTAAAGCCAAGCAAACGTTCACCTTCCAGTGTCACTACAAACAGTTTGGCTCGAGCAAAATGTTACAATAATGTAGTTCATTTGCATTTCATTTCCATTTTTGTCTAATTTTCATTTGCTTTTCTGTTGCATTGTGTTTGTGTTTCCGTTGTGATTCACTGGCATATTAGTTCCCACTGCTGTCATTGCTTAAATGAACCAAACTGATTTGATTTGTATTTTCCTGTGATCAAATACATTGTTTTGTGTTTTCATTTTGTTCTAATGCGCATTGTATTTTGAATAAGAAAGCCAGTATTAATTCATGTTTGCCTGTGGTAAATTTGTTTGAGATGCTCTCTGTGTTTCCAATAGTTCAAAACACCCAAAAGAAAAAAGAACTCTGTGTGCATTGCAACCACTGACACTCATATGGGCAAACACTACTTATATGTTTTCCATATCTTTTAGTCTGTGTAATGAACATATTTTCAGCCTCGTGTAGGCATATAGCTCAGTGAACATGTACATCAATTTTCGCCAACACCTGTGTTACGCGGCAGCTTGGGCTGTTATACTTCCAGGGGTGTATTTTTTTTTTTGGATCAGAGAGGGCAAAAATGGAAAAAGTATAGGTTATGTAATTTCCCAATACAACCATAATAAACCTGGTGCAACTGATAACCAACATGTTGATTTTTGTGATGGGCTTGTTATTGATACACCAAGGGACTACATTACGTATACTTTCTCCATTTTCAACCCCAAAACAACAACAACAACAACAACAACAACAACAACCATGGAAGTATGATAGAGCGAATTTCCATGCAACACAGGTGCTGGCTTAGTTAATGTCAGTACATAGAGGGCTGTATGGTTAAAATGGACTGAAGATATGTTCCTCATACAGAATAAATAACAAGGAGTGTATACATATATGATTTGATTATATTCAAGAGAGGACTGTATACTTTGTTTATGCCTATGCAGAGTGTTGTTGCTTGCCACGCCCACTGAGTTGCCTTGGATATGCTATACTACAGAGGGAGCAGCAATTATGCTGAAGTGGAAATGTTCTAATATGCCTGTGATTTACAACTCAGAATTTGTTTGAGAAAAAATATTGCTGCAATGGAGCTTAAATTATGTGAAAAATCATTTTGTTATGGATGTTACATAGAACAGTGTATTGACGTGCAACGTGCAGTAGTCAATAATGATTGTGACCAATAAACCTGAGGTTCTCAGTCAACTAGAACAGTAAAACTATGGCCCCAAAAAACTTCTCATGCCATACAAAATGACTGCATGACTCAAAGGGATTATGTGTCATTATCATCATGTTAATCTGCCAATGATAATGATAATGTCTCGAATACAAGAGGGTATTGTGTGCTTCATCACTCGTGTCTGTCGTGCTAGCACAAGAGGTTCACAGACACTGTAACTGACACAACACACAGAATAAGAGGTTCTGTGTGTTGTGTCAGGTACAATGTCTGCGATATGTTCTAGGTATTGTGTGACTAATAATGTCTATACAAATATGTGACTGTGTATCTTGTGTCACTATTAATGTCTATACAAAGATGTGTGTGTGTGTTGTGTCACTAATAATGTCAATACAAAGATGTGTTTCTTGTGTCACAAGTAATGTCTGTGCAAAGATATATATGCGTGTGTGTGTTTTGTGTCACTAATAATGCCTATACAAATATGTGTGTATCTTGTGTCACTAATAATGTCTATACAAAGGTGTGTGTGTGTGTGTCTGGTGTCACTGATAATGTTGATACAAAAATGTGTGTGTGTGTCTGGTGTCACTAATAATGTCGATACAAAGATGTGTGTCTTGTGTCACAAATAATGTCTGTACAAAGGGGTGTGTGTGTTGTGTCACTAATAATGTCTATACAAAGGTGTGTCTGTGTGTCACTAATAATGTCTATAGTATACAAAGATGTGTGTGTGTCTTGTGTCACAAATAATGTCTGTACAAAGATGTGCATGTCTTGTGTCCCTAATAATTTCTGTACAAAGATGTGTGTGTCTTGTGTCCCTAATAATGTCTATACAAAGATGTGTGTGTCTTGTGTCCCTAATAATGCCTATACAAAGATGTGTGTGTTGTGTGCCACTCATAATGTCTGTGTCAAAATATGTGCATCTTCGGTCGCATGTAATGTGTTGCATCACTGGTAATACTTGTAATGTCTGATACAAATTCTATGTATTGTGTCACTCATAATGTCTGATACAAGAGTGTGTGTTGCTTCACTTGTAATGTCTGATACAAGAGTGTGTGTTGCTTCACTTATAATGTCTGATACAAGAGTGTGTGTTGCTTCACTTGTAATGTCTGATACAAATTCTATGTATTGTGTCACTTATAATGTCTGATATAAGAGTGTGTGTTGCTTCACTTGAAGTGTCTGATACAAGTTCTATGTATTGTGTCACTTATGATATCTGATAGGATGTCTGTGGCACAAATACTGTGCGCTCTGTCACTTCTAATGTCTGTGATACAAGAGGGTTCCGTGTGCTTGGTGAATTTTTATGACTGTGACACAAGAGTACCGTGTGTTGTGTCAGTTACAATGTCTGTGAAGCAAGTTCTGGCTCTTGTGTCACTGATAATATTATGTCTGTCATACAAGTTCTCTGTATTGCGTCTCTTATAGTGTCTGTTGTGTAAGGTCTGTGTGTTGTGTCTCTTTATATGTGTGCCATACAAGTTCCGTGTGATGTGTCACTTTTAATGTCTGTGATAGGAGTTCTGTGTGTTGAGTCATTTATAGTGTCAGTGATGATACAAGTTCTATGTGTTGTGTCACTTACTTCAGTGATTATACAAGTTTTATGTGTTGTGTCAAGTCAGTGATGATACAAGTTCTATGTGTTGTGTCACTTGCGTCAGTGATGATACAAGTTCTATGTGTTGTGTCACTTATATCAGTGATGATACAAGTTCTGTGTGCTGTGTCAGTTATGTCAGTGATGATACAAGATGTGTGTATTGTGTCACCTGTGCCAGTGATGATACAAGACCTGTGTATTGTGTCAGTGATGATACAAGACCTGTGTATTGTGTCAGTGATGATACAAGACCTGTGTATTGTGTCAGTGATGATACAAGACCTGTGTATTGTGTCAGTGATGATACAAGACCTGTGTATTGTGTCAGTGATGATACAAGACCCGTGTATTGTGTCAGTGATGATACAAGACCCGTGTATTATGTCAGTGATGATACAAGACCTGTGTATTGTGTCAGTGATGATACAAGACCTGTGTATTGTGTCAGTGATGATACAAGACCTGTGTATTGTGTCAGTGATGATACAAGACCTGTGTATTGTGTCAGTGATGATACAAGACCTGTGTATTGTGTCAGTGATGATACAAGACCTGTGTATTGTGTCAGTGATGATACAAGACCTGTGTATTGTGTCAGTGAAGATACATTCTGTGTGCTGTGCCACTTAGGTCAGTGATGATACAAGACCTGTGTGTTATGTCACTTATAATGTTTGCAATACATTGTTCTGTTCATGAGTCACATCACTCAGAATTGTGATGCAATTTCTTTTTTGTTTTTTGTTTTTGTTAAAACAGCAATTACGAATACAAGAAGAACCAGAAGATTCTTGCCTTCTTCAACAACTTTGACAATTACTTGTGTGAGGAGTCCCTGTGGCAAATCTCAGAAACTATTAAACCCAGAGGGGGCAAAAAGAAGCAAGACTTTAGTTAAAAGCACGACAAGAAGTCAGTGGAAAGAGTAAACATATCCAGACAGGACCCTTGTCTTGATATGCATACGTCATACGGATGACACCAGTGGATATCCTGACTGATGGCCGTTTTGTGATAGCAGTTGCTTTGTCCCATATTGATGTGAAAAGATGTGCCAGTAGATGCTACGAAAGGCTATCACCACCGACATGATGCTTCAACAATCAATATAATGGTGTGGTCACCAGTCTACTGGTGCAGTCACCAATACAATGGTGTAGAGATCAATACAATGGTGTCACTAGTACAATGACAATGACCAATATAATGGTGTAGTCATTAATGTAATGGTGCAGTCACCAATACAATGGTGTAGTGATCAATACAGTGATGTCACTAATACAGTGGTGATGACCAATATAATGGTGTAGTCACCAATACAGTGGTGGTGTCACTAATATAACGGTGAAGGTACCGATATATTGGTGGACAGGTGCCACCAATATACCGGTAGTGATGTAGCCACCAATATAATGTGGCTACTCCATGCAGTGGCGCCACCACCAATATAATGGTGAAGCTCCCCATGTAATGGTGTCATCACCAATATTGTGGTGTAGCCACTGATAGAATTGTACAACCACCAGTATAATGGTGTGGCCACTAATATCATGCAAATTATGTTTTCAGGACTTTAGCATGCCTTGGTGTCAATTTTGTCCAAGTTAGTAAATGGCGATGCTTAACATTCACTGTCTTTTGTGCAATTGGTCACATATTTTACCATGATGTTTATTCATACACAATTTGAAGAGGAATGATTTTATTGAAAGAAGTCTGTATAATGATCATGTCAGTTCAGAGAATAACAAGTTAATTCTATGATATATGTCAATATTGTTTTTAGAGACTCTTAAGTTATGTTTTTATTTTAAAAAATACACAGGCCAAGTTTGTATTGTAGCCCGTCATTGTAACTTGTTGATTTTTTAAGCACAGAGAACCATTACAACTTCACACGTTCACCAGATACATTTATGTATGAACAACGGATTATTTTGTATATTTTGATATTTTACGGTATAAAATAGCGCTGGTTTTTCAATTGGACTCCGTGAAATACAGTGGACTTTTGGTAGACCGGCTGAGGTGTGGTGGGGTAGGTGTGCGGAGGCTGAGTCCAGGTGTGTGACAGTCAGGGTGTACATATATATATATGAAGTGCCACAGGTGTTCTCACGCCTGGCTTCATGCTCTCATTCGGTTACCAAGGTGACAGTGGCAGGTGTACATAGGACGAGAGGTTTGTTGCTGTTTTTATTTGGTAAGTTATGTGTTGAATAACCTAAAGATTCCTGTTTGTGATGCAAACACAAGACCTGTATATTTTTTTTTCCGCAAGTTTATACCTTATCCTTCATTTTCTGACATACTTGTGGCCTTCAATTGAAAAATCCAAGGTAACATTGTACATGCAGCGTGCATGACTTTGATTCCACGTAAAACTTTCAAGGCATTAGCTATATGCAAATTCTAGGTATGTAAAATCAGTATGGTTTACATGCACCTGCTGTAGAGCGGTACACAATTGTAATTTACAGCTTTGTGTATTTGTGATAATTACACATTTAATTGACATACTTACACTTATAAAGTTACAGTGGTTTCAATTGTGCTTGTAGGGGTCAATTCAAATGTGAAATTTAAACTTTAATCTTTTCCAAAATATGTCATAGATAGTGTTGCCTTTAAATTTTTTAACATGGACATGTGTGTCTTTGTGATAAAGATGTGTTTAATGAAGATCGAACAGGAGCATTTACAGCTTTGCCAACTAGATGTGCTTCAAGTTTTAGCTCAGCTGACTTGTTAGTCAGCTGAGCTCATAGGATAGTATGTGTCCATCATCCATCCATCCGTCGTGTGTCATCAGTTACATTTTCAGCTTCTCCTCCAAAAGCATTAGCCAGATCCACTTCAAACTTAGTGGAGTGCACCATTAGTGGGTCTTTGCCAAATTTGTGCAAATGATCATGCTCTAGTGATCTTTGTATATTTCATGTTTTGTTTTTGTTTTTTTTTCTATTTATTGGCTAAATCTTATAAATAGGTGAATTCCAAGGGCATCAACAACAAGACCAGACACTGAAGTAACAAGAGAAGGCTCCCACTGAAACATTTCAACTCAATAAGCCTTTGTCAGGGGAGCAGGGAGGCTCCATGGATGCTGTATGATGTCTGTGTACATTAAAAACGAGGTGTTGCATTACGCCATTTTAACTGGGTCATAATGCATGGGATGATATTGCAGCGACACTGTTCTTAATTCCGAGCAAGAAATGGTGCATAAAAGAGAGTATGATTAGGAAAGTGATGCACATATTATAGAGTGAAGTCTATAGCACAACCAGGATAAGAGAATTCTAAGGCCATTGGTCCCTAGATTGAACTACAGCTATGTGCTGTCCTCACCACAAATGTACAAGTCCATGTAAGCCAAGTAGACATCTCAGCTGAGCATGCACAGTGAGGCCGAGTCTCTGTCTGGGCCACGTCGTTCGAGATAACTTTCTGTCTCTGAACACAGAAATGTACAGAGGCCAAACGTGAAATAAGGGAAAGAACTGCTAAGGATGGAAGTTGGCTTCTTTAGAGGTTTCAAACAAGGGACAAACAAATCTCTTCACTAGGTGTTCTTTTCCAAAACCATTTGGCTACTTGCTTCAATATTGCATAGGGAGTACTACCAGGCATGAGAATAAGACTTGTACAGTATAAGGGTAACATGGCCTCATTACCAAGGTCACAGGGACACTTGCTGAATTTTTTGTTCATTTGGTAACTTGTGAACTATGTGAGCCGGGACTGTGATGCTGGTGGTCTGTTAGATGGAACAGGTTTACAAAGTGCATGAACGACCTTGGCCTCATTCCCAATGTCACAGGGTCACCTTCATGAATTTTAACATTCGCTTGATAACTTGAAAACTACTTGAGCTCGAAAGCATATGAGTAAGGACTTCTGTTGACTTATGAGCCAGTACTTTGGTATTTGTGAATGGCAATCTTCTAGAGAGTTACCTTTGTCTTAATTCCAAAGATCACAGGACCACTTCACTTTGTGCATGCAAAGCTAGCTGAGCACAGGACTGTTACAGTCCTTCTTTTGCCTAATTTCGTACTCTAGAACAGGTGCCATTGTGCCAGAGCTTGACTCACATCACACATTAGGTGGAATATTACCATGCGCTGTACTATAATCTACACCAAGCTGAGAATTGGTTGTGACAAACTCTCAACACTGAATTTTACTTTAAATGCTTTCATCAATGGGAGCATAAAGTACATTGTGATTACCTTCTGTAAAGTGTATTATATGCAGCTCATTTGACATTAGTATAAACAGTTAAAAGTACACCATCGTTTAGAATTGTACATCATTTCAGCACGTAATCAATTTATATTTTCTTGGTCCAGTCACTGAGTATGTGTGTATTGTTTACTGAGCTGGCACAGTGATCCTTGGCTCTGGGCCAGGACAGCGATAAAATGATGTCTGAGAAACATGGTCTGGTGGGAGCAGTTATGGAAAACTCCTTTGTTGAGAGGCTTGATCGTAATAACAGACCGCCTTGACAGGACAGTCTGCTTTACTTCTGTGTTTACCTTCTGGAGACCCGAGGGCATGTTATCACCACAGGTCTCATTTACAATTCTCGTGTTTAATCGAGTTTTCATTACTGTTGAAATTAGTCAAAAAAAAAAAAAAATAGAAGCCAATAACATTCAAACACGAGCCAGTTTTGTTTGGTTTCAGGAGAAAATGGTTTATGACCAAAAAAAAAAAAAGACAACCTTAATGACCTCTGTGTTTAGTCCCCTCAGGGTTAGGGACATAATGTATGAACAACAGTCATCCTGGTGCTTATTCATGTATGCAGTGCCCTCTAGTGTACAGTGAATGAGAACAGAACAAGTGATTTCACTGGCAATGGTAAGTCCTGGTGGCTTTGTAGGACAAAGACATGTTGTCATCACCCACCTGCTTTGAAGGTGGAGGTCATGGGAAGTTGTTGCTTTTTTCAAAATTTTGTGTCCACTATAAATATTAGTTCCAAATCTGTGTCCACCCCGAGAGCCATGCTGACTAAATGCAGTGAAAAAAAAAATGAAAAGTTTGGTGATTCAAGGGGATTTGTGGTCGAGATACTTTTTATTTAAAATAAGTGTAGGATTTTAAAACATCCAGTCCTGATTTGGAAGAGAGTACGTTCCAAGTGGGCCAGCGTGGACTCCTTGTGGATGTTAATACCTGGCTACTGGAAGATAAACTTGTCTGAAGCAGCAGGAAAAATAGTGTACATGTTTAATTGTAATTTAAAAACAAAAACAAAAACAAAAAAAGAAACATCTGCCCCATGAAACCACATTTTGCTGGCAGAAGGAGTGGTCTTTGGTAGCGGGTATTTGTTTGTCAGACTTGGTAATACATGTGTATTCTAATTCATGATGGTTAAACCCTTGAAAGATGAGCATTGTGGGCCATGGGTGTGGCTCATCATTGTATGTTGCATTGTGGGCCATGGGTGTGGCTCATCATTGTATGTTGCATTGTGGGCCATGGGTGTGGCTCATCATTGTATGTTGCATTGTGGGCCATGGGTGAGGCTGGTCATAGTATGTTTGCATTGACTGGGCATCTGATAGATGCATAAATCAATAGTTGTGCTAAATCGGAAGGTGTCCGACCTTAGTAGCACTTCAAATGTCAGTTATTTCAGAAGAGTGTGGTTGAGATGTCAGTCTACACTTGAGATGTGATGGTGACTGGACATCTGGGAATGTGAATCCAAAGTCCAGGTATTTGAATTAAGCCTTTCAAGGAGAATTGATGTTTTACAGTTGTATTGTCCTGGTGACTGAAACACTTCTATTTCCTTCAATATTGCATCTGTGTGTTATAGTTTCATGCAGGTGATCAGTATCATTTCCCGTTTCACATTTCAGCGTGAATGACCACACATCTGATAAAAATGTGGCATTCCTGATATATGGTGTGTCTTCCTGCACACAAACATGTGTCTAAATTGACTTTGCAAAAATAATTATGGCTGAATCGTGCTTGATTTTAAAATCAGTCCCCTTTGTGTCAGGACATTAGGAAACGTCAGCGGACATTACGTGTGTGGCAGGCAGAGGGAGGCCTCCACTATGTTGGTAAGCTGCCAAATGAAAAATCTGGGAGATGGAATGTAAAATTCAGGGAGATTGACAAATTAATATAGAGGGAAATTGTGGATGAAATCCACGCAGGTGGCTAAAAATGGTAAAAAAATATACAAATTTTTCAGGAATTTTCAGCATAGAATTCCTGGAGCCTCCTGGGTAATCAGGGAGGGTGGGTAACACTGTCGGCGTGGTGTGGCAGTTTGTGTTGGCCCCGGTTCAAGCTCGGTATCCGGGTCCACAGCAGCGTGCTTATCATGTGGCCCATACATAGTCCTTCCCTCCAGAAACCACTCTATTAGGACACGACCTGCTTTTTAAGACCGCATTTAACCTGTGTGTAGTACTCTTTTTTTCCATGTCATCAGACCTTCATTGAAAGACCACCTGCTTTATATGACCACCTGTGGAACATCCCTGGGGATGGTCTCTCAAAATGGGCTACTCTGTATCAAAGAAGTTGTAAATTAAATGTGGAATACAACTGTTAACAAACAAGGTACAGTTGCAGTAAGTGGACAAGTGCAAGTGAAATAGAACACACTACATATGATGTACATTTCATTTTTTTTAAACAAGTGAACAAAATCTTTGTGACTGTGAAGATAAAGATACCTGGTTGTGTGTGAAACAGGTTTTCCTGTGCTAGTGCTGACGCCATTGGAAAAGAAGAGCACATGATCAAAGTGTCATTTTGGGGTTGCCTCGCATGTGGCGAGGCCACGTCTCATGGTGAGGTCACGTCTTTGTTATCATGTAATGAGGCTGCATTGCAGGGTGAGGTCGATTCTCAGTGGTGTGTCCATATGTCACACGCCATGACTTAATTTAGAAATTTTTGTGTTGCTATAAAATACCAAGCCTACTAGGATTTACTCTTGACTCATACCATCATTTCTACCTGTACCTGTATGGGATGTTGTCGTTCTGTCGAGTTTCGTATGTAAGCCCAGGCTTTTCATGTGTGTGTGGCCTACGTATGATATTGCAGCCTTTAGGGATAACAAATGCTTGCTACTGGAAATATGTCCCAGTTGGCATTTTAAATTCAGCTGTCCGAGTTGTTTTCATTGAGGTCGGAGGTAGGGCACTGATGTGTGACCGACATACAGATGTACAGATTGTCGTGCTTTTGACATTTGACACCTTTAAATAGGGCATGTCAGGTGCACTCTTTCGCTTGGTGGTAGCACCTGATTCCTGGTCAGTGACATTTTCAACCAATGAGTGAAGCAGGTTTTGTTTGTTCTGCCAGATGAATACCAGGGGGAAGTTACCTGCAGCACCACCGTGTGGCAACACGCTCCATTGTGTGCATTTTATTTGTGCAGTTGGAAGTTTTGAGAAGCACAACACTGAAAAAAAATTAAAAAATGAGGGTTTGCTGAGAAATGGTATAGAAGCAAGAGTTCTAATTGTTTAACATGCAACACTTTCTAAAAAATTGGAGATAGGAAAATCCTAGTGATTGTTCTAGTTGACTAATTCATGAATTAATAAGTATGTTTTTTTAAACACCAAAAAAAGCACAAATATATCTTGACCGGGCTGTTTTCAGTAAACTGCAGCAGCCAACCATTGGACACTTCTTTTAATCTGGTAAACACCCCTGATATGTAGGATGTAGAAGGTTTGAAATAGCTTGTCACTGTCCTGTGTTCATTGCTTCATGGCACTCTTCAAGCAGTCTGAGATCTTGTCTTCAATCTGAGATCTTGTCTTCAAGACTAGAATCTAACTGTCTGAAACTTTCATGTAAAAAAAAAATAATACGTACATGATACTGAGATATACAGTAGCATTGTATTACTTGGCTGATTGCTCAACAGTGTTAATGAAGTTGCAAAGTCAGGCAATCGCCGTCAAAACTTGTTTGGACTGTTTCTTGAAAAATACTTATACATGTATACATCAGTTACCCATTGAAAGTCATGGCAGATAGGCCCCATTGTTTCAGTTAAGTAATAAATTATCATTTTTTTTATTATTTTTTGAATAATGAGCAAAGTTCACCAAGCACTGACCCCCAGATCTTGTCCAAGCAGTTTTTTTTTTAAACTATCATACTGTGATAGACCTTATGTAATTGGTGTACGTCTTGTTTTATTTGGCCATTACCCTGCCTCGTGAGATATCTCAAGACGACTGAATCAAGGGGATGATCAGGGCTCAAAATTACGCTTTTCACTCACAAGCAAAAATGACGAAAATTCACAAATCAGGCAAGGGTTATTGAACTTTTAATTAAGAAGCTTAAGTTTCATCCTCAGGAAAGAGTAACCCCCCCACCAGCCAACTGCAAAATTGGCTAGCGTTTGGCTGGTGGCTGACGATGCATCAGAGTCAGTCTATCTGGGTGTTGTACATAAGCTGAATTCTTATATACGCTATGACGACAGTGTGACAGTGGACTCGAGACGAAATGGTGACCCGGTCTTTAAATATAGTTTGTTTCTGGTCAGAAGTGAACAAATAAGAGTCGACAGACAGGGTTCATACAAATGTTGCTGATTCTCGAGTCCGAGGATGAGATACACCCAAAAATTGAAACTTAAAAATTGAAAGATCTACCTTAACCATTGGGGTTAACAGGTGCATGCAACACTGAAAAATATGCCACACTGTGTTAAAATTGTTGGAGCAGGGAGATGCTTATACATGGATAAAAGTATTTTCAAATCCGGGAAATTAGTTCACAGTTTGACTATTCAGTCCTTACTAGACTCGAGTCAAAAGCAAATTTTTTGACAGCCAAGAAATCCAACGTTATTTCATTTCACTGATGTCTGTTTCATTTGTCATTCACTTCCCTCAGTAACTCAAACACAAGTCCCGCGTCTTTGTCTCCACTCATATATAGTAATGTAACATAAATGATCAAAGATCCTTTACAGTTCACTTGTACTGTTACTACATGTATAGCCAATACATGGAAGATTACTGTAGATCAGATATTGTCAGAAACAGTGCCAACATGTTGTTTATGCAAGTAATCTTGGGACACTTCGTCATTGGACATCGTGGCCAAAAACGGGGAACATTGTCGTACACATAATTTGAATTTGCTTTCTAAAGCAAGTAGAACTTGTTTCATTCGTGCACGGAAGTGCATCCTATCTTGAGTTTGGGATTATTTTCACTTGAAGAGAAAGACGGCGGAGATGTATTTACACGAGGTCAAAACACTGAGGTTGTTGTACAATGTTCATCGGCTGCGTTGTGTCTAGCATTGCAAAAACTTGTACCCAGACCAGTGCTGCCAGGTGGCGCCACCTTTGATTTTCTTGTCCGAGGAGCCAGAGAACATTTGCTCAATATCTACATGTATGTTAACTGGCCAGTAAGTAACCGAGTACAAAAGAAGCATTGTGAGTGCGCACTGTGGTTTTCATTTCAGGTAGCGTAGCCAAATTTTCATGCTGAGTCTTCCCATGTTAAATTCTTTTGTTAATCTGCCATTATGAGAAGTAAACATCACATTTGTTATGAAGTTGATATATAGCTCTTGCTGCCAGATATGTGTACATATTAATTCGTGCTCTGCCACTGGTCTTGTAAAAAGCATATATAATGTGGTGTATATCGTGTGTCTTTATATTACAGTGCTACACAAAAAGCAGTGTACATGTGTAAATAATACGTACTATGTGCATATTTTGAATTGTCAAGTTAAAAACTTTTTTTTTTAAAAAAGATTTTTAGTCTGAGCCATGTTACCTATTTTCGTGGAGATTAAGAAGAGGAGTTGTCCTGTATGAGAAGTGTGACCATTGGTCAAGTTTATCTCAGTGTGACGCTCTGGTTTGACTTCATACTTCTCTAAACCAACAACAACAACAAAAAAAAAAAAAAAAAAAAAAAAGAAAGTGAAAACTTAAATGCACGATAGAGTACATGGTGTTCTGTCCCACTTTTTCTGTACTGACTTCAAAAAAACACGTAGCACCAAATATTAAATTGTTAAATTGTTTTGAAAATTTTGAAAGATATACATATGTACTTTTTGCAAATATATATAGATGTTGCCACAGGCAGTTTTCCTGTCATTATGCCACTTAAGTTGGGTTAAATTATGCTATTGTGCAAATGATACAGACTGAAATGATTGTAAAGTGTCAAACATCCATGCATGATAGTGCAAGTGATACAGACTAAAATGATCATAAGATGTCAACATCCATGCATGACGGTGCAAATGATACAGACTAAAATGATCGTAAAATGTCAAACATCCATGATGCTTATAGTACATGCTCTGTTACAGTGGAATATATGCAAAATGATAGCATCAAAATTGTTAATCCAATGGAGTTAAATGTTCTGCAACACTTCCATGTGCCACAAACGTAGATAAATTGAGCCAACATACTTTTTGATGTTGTAGTAATTGATAGCATCTTTGTGCATGTACAGAGACAAAAGTCCAAGGTGTAATATTGTGTGTTTCACTGTATATTATTACTCCACACGTAGCTAGCTATATATCATTTGATTTCCAGAGGAAAACACACGAGAGATTACCACCTCGAAACTAGTTCACAATTTAAGTAAGATCTTGTTTCGGTGGATGTCCAGCAAAGATGGATACAGTACAATCCAGGCAGAGGCCCAGAGAGAGAGAGAAAGAGAGAGAGAGATGAGTATGAAGACATACATGAAACCAGCTTCTTAGATGGATACTGCTAGGCTGGTGCTTGAAAGAGTTAGGCCCCTCATTGACCAATCATGGTGTGAGAGACTAGGTCTCGTCCATTATGGCCAAGTTCTCAGTTGCTTCTTGACTCTTTCAGTGTCAAATGGGACTAAAGTTGGACCTACTTAGGACGGTTGCTCTCAATGATAATAAGGGTGCCAGATTCATATTCGTTGTGAAGACACCTTTCATTCAAGTACCAGCATACCCATAGTCCCATACAATATAATGGTACAGGTCAGCAGCAGTCCTCGGCGTGCTTTAGGTGCATTGCGAGGAAAGCTGTTGACTCGGCCCATAACTTGGCACTGAAAGAGTTAACGGGTGTAGCAGACTGACAAGTGCATGTGGTCCCATGCTAACAGTCAAGACATTGATTTAATGGACACTGACGTAGATTGTATGATTTAGTGGATATATGCAGTAGCATCGTGTATTCAGTGGAAAAAGAGACTTACAAATGAGCTTCATCTTGGAGGTACATCAGAAAAATCTCATTCTGATGACACTCTGGTATCTGATATACTCACTTGATGGCACACGTTTGGAGGGAATTACCCTTAAATTCCTTTGCTATTTGAATCATTTATGTCACCTATTCAGATATCGGACACATTTTGCAGGGAACATATGGTGTCCTTATAATGAGGTTTCACAGTACAGTGTATATTTAATCCAAGGAACTAGTTTATGAATAATTATGTGAAGGTGGGGGAGGGGGGGTCGGGGGGGGTCTGCCTGTAGGTTGAACATGTTCTATGCATGATATCCAGATTAAACGTCCTCTCCACACACACACATCTGTGTGCCCCCCCCTCGTGTCTGTAGTTGATACCACTGATGCATCTAGTGGCAGCAGGTACCCAGCTGTGGGAGGGAGTCCAGTGATGGCACTTTCTCACTGGATCCTTTGATGTGCTCACAGTCCAGACTGTGATGTGCTAAGTGTCCTCAGAGTGTCAAGCTTGGTGGCTCCCTCTCCCTCTTTCCCCCTGCCTCCCCCTTCCACCCCCCCCCCACAAGAATTGTAGGAGCAAGTATAGTAAGACCTCATTATGACTACAGTCAAATATGAAACATTAGCTAACCACACTAATTTTTAAGAGACCAAAAAAAAAAAAAAAAAGAAATCATTTCTTTTACATACATCTTTTTACAGGACCAGATGATACCATTGTGATGAGCTTTTACTGTTTCACAATACCTGTTATCCTGGAAATGTTTGCTTGCAACCTGGCTGTGGACTTGATGGAGAATTTCACCAAGAGACCAAAAGAATTAAAAGTATTGTTTTTCTCAAAAGCAGTCATTGTGTATGTGCGTGTGGGGTGGTGGTGATGGGGGGGGGGGGGGGAGAAACTACTTCAAGCAGTCTTGATTAATTTACAACCACCACTTGTGTATCTTCTCAGGCGACTGCTAATGAAGACAGCAGTACTGACTCTTAGGAGACATAGCCCCAGGGAGACACAAACGCCTAGGATGCATAAACCCCTGGGAGATGCAGACCTCTAGGAAGGCATAGACCCCAGGAGTCATAGACCTAAGGAGGCATATGCCCCTGGGAGACACAGACCCCTCAAGATACAGTACGCCTGTGTATTATGCCCTACTGCCATGGTGGTGTCAAGGATAATTACAAATATGCAAGTATCACTTACCCATCCAAAGTCTGCAGAGCACAGGACTGTCACAGGCCTCGTTAAAAAAAAAACGTGTGTACTCATAAAACAAAGTAAAGAAGGAGGTTCAAAGGTCTCTCTGAACAAAGTGGTAAATAGAGAATCTTGCTTTGCTGAGAGGGAGTTACCATTTTTTTTCCACCAGGGATCGCTGTTGGTGGGAAAATCATGAGTGACCGAAGATCACGAGTGATTTTCCCCACCAACAGCGATGGCAAGTGAGAGAAAAATGGTAACTTACCCACCAACAATGTAAGATATTATTTATTCTATATGTAGTTGGGTATTCATTGCAAAAAATATGCCCTAGGCCTACTTTTAATGTCAGGCTGGTGTTCCATGTTTGTTTACCTTCATTGTAGTTGTTCCACATTACGTGTGACGTACAATAAACATCCCTTTTGCACATGGGATTTTGTCTATAATGTTAATGCACTATGTGACTGATGCTGCGAGTTACTACTTTGTGATTTACAGTGAGTTACTACCTTTGAATTTCACTCCAGAAAATGATAATTCTTCCCCCAAACATAGAACAAACTACAGTGTTGACTTAGTCCCCAGGAGCTTATGATGTGGCACGCTGTGTTTGCTTTCACAATGGAATTTTCTGCCTAGTTGAGTAAGGTTTTCTTTCTTATCATTTTTTAGAGTATATGGCAAGGGACAACTGTCTAGAGACTGGGTCAACAGCTTTCCAAAGAGTACACTAAGGAAAGCTGCTGACTGATGAAGTACTATTCCTAATGCAAAAAAGAACAAATAACAGGAGATAACATTCACTGGTCACATGCTTATTGGTAATTTTGTATTGGAAAAAGTTGCTGGGCAAGACACCAGCCTTAAGTCGATCTTGGTGAAATAGCGTACATGATAGTGCAACCAGACTTGGTCACATGCAAGTGATGCAATCCTTTCAGGACTGCAGAAATTTTGAAACCAAACTGTCTAGGGTTGAAGTTGTTTCTTCATCATGGGTGAAAAACGTGCATGGTAGCCCATGGACAATATTTATGGGAGTTGTGACATAGTGCAAATTTTGTCAATTGCTGAATTGTGGACTTTACGTTTAAGTGGAAATTAGATTGGAAACATTTGTGGTTGCTAAACTGTGAATACAATAGAAAACAATACATTACAACTAATGTGTATAATAATACTTTTTAATTTTAATGTGAACTTATAATTAATTATTTTCACTCTGTAAATATCTTCTTTTTTTTTTTCTCTCGTATTGTAAATAGAGAAAACACTTGGCATCTGTGTTCATTTCACAATATAGTTCATGTTGTTGAGGTAGTACGATTATTGCCACATTTATAACATCTTTACTTATACTTGAGAATACTTTTATGTTGTTAACAAGGTGTACCTTTTTTGTATAAGCAAGCAAAGACTGCTCAATAAAACTGTCTGGCAAATAAGAACTTTGTCGTGTTTCTTATTGTCAATCACGGATGATCCAAAAACATGTCTGCAATGCATAACATTGACATGGTATTCCATAATAATGATTTATTAGCTCAGCTTACTGACAAGTAAGCAGAGCTTACATTATGACTTTTCATCCATTTTTTGCCCCTCAGGTGTCCACAATTCACAAAGCCAGCATCAAAAGAAAGAAAAAAAATGGAGCTCAGATAGTCCTGGCATTTGTTGAGGAGGTACTGTGATGACTCTTGTGTTAGTTTGCTATGAAACATTATTCATTGCTGTTGTCCATTCTCACCCCTTAGACTTCGTGACCAACAGGTATTGTCATTACCTACGCTGTCTGTCTGTCAGTCCATCACTGGCTGTCACCCTAACTCTTGCAGAGAGTCGGGGGGGGGGGGGTAATCTTAATTTCACACAAACCATACGTCTTTTGGTTTTAGGAGCCTGTTAAAGGTTGAGGTCTTATCAATATTTGAACCGAAGGATTGAGGTCAACGCAAAACAATGCTACTGCTATAACTTGGAACAAATACAGCTGGCCATCTGGATTTTGCAGGAATCTGGCTTCAAGGTCTGAGTCAGAAGCCAATGGAAGCTTGAAGTAGTATCTATATTTGACCCATTTTTAAGAGGTCCAAGGTCCCAAACTAATGATGTCATCGCTCAAACTTTTGAGTAAGTGCAGCCAACCATATGAATTTGGCATGAGCCAAGTGTCTTGATGTTTATTGAAGTTCAAGATCACATCTATGATTGACCCATTGTCAGAAGTTAAAGGTCACCAACCGACAATAGTAACACAAGAAATTATATTTGACCCATTTTTCAGAGGTCAAAGGTCACATACAATGACATCACTGTGCAAACTTGTGATTAAATACAGTAAGCCATCTGAAGTTTGCATGAGACCTGCTTTTTGGAGTGTTCCAAAAGCTTATCGAAAGTCCAGTTGTATCTGTATATTTGACATGTTTTTCAGAGATCAAAGGTCATCATAGGCTCCTCATCAGCAATGTTAGCATTCTAACTCTTCAATGAATGCAAGCAGCTGCCTAGAGTTTGCATAAACCAAGCATGTAGGAGTGTTTTGGAAGCCTATGGAAGGTCAAAATCATAATATTCAGAGATCGACGGTCACCGATTAACAAAGGTACTCCACTTAAACTCATGGATTAATGCACCCAGCCATCTGAAGTTGGCATGAGCAAAGCATCTTGTTGTGTTTGAAAATGCTATCAAGGGTCAAGATCCTATCTATATTTAACTTGTTTTCAGAGGTCAAAAAGTCGCTGATCATATCTAGAAATGTAACATTAGCTTGTAGCTGGAAAAAAGTGCATTTTAGAATCATGATTATTATTAAAACATGAACGGGAAATGACGTGATTTCTTCTGGAGTGGTTGCATTCTTGTAAGACCTTGTAGGACCTTGAATGGTTAACTCATAATGACAGCATAGTGTTAGCTTATACATGTATCTGGAAAAAGGGCATTTTAGGGACGGTGGTTCCTATTAACTTTGAACAGGAAATGACACCTACTTTGATCAACGGGGCTGTCACACTTGCCCATGAGTGACCTTGAAAGCTTAAATCAATTTGACCTTGAGTGGACTTGAAAGGTCAGATTAAAGCCAGGCACATAATATTGGCTTCCATCTTGAAAAGTTACAAACCATTGTTACTATTACACATAGAACAGGAAATGATGCATCATTTGAAGCTGCATATGTGACCTTTTGTGGCACTGAAAGGTAAAATTAAAGTCAATAGGCATGAATTTCTAGATAACAAATTTGTTGGGAGGGTTATTATTTGTGCCTTTCTGGAGCTAAACGTTTGTGTAATACGCATGCCTTTGGCATATACTTTCACGGCCCAACAGGGATATCTTAACACTTTTTGCATTGCCGAATTTATAACAAATGTACGTTAGATAAGGGTCATTTTTGATATATGAGTGACATTGACCTATTTTTAAGGCCAGCAAACAGTTCAGTCACAGAGCCTAACTTTTGAATCTGTGGCTAAAGGCTCTCTAAGTTTGCAGAAATAAACACCATGTCTGAAATTCGAATTTTATGCAATGTAGATCGCCATGACCTAGTTATCCAGATCACTGTAGCTGTAACTGTTTTTACCTCATTATAGAGTAGAGCACTAGTCCCATAGGCTTTTTGTTTACAGCATCTTTCCTATTGCACCTTTCCTATTGATTACTATGTAAGTCAATGGGCATTCCAAAGCTAATTCACATTTTTGTCTCGCCAGCATAAGCTATTGGCGAGAGAAAGCAGTCACTTTCCGGACGTGCATCCGTCTGTCTGTCCGTCTGTCAACAAAAAACTTCCGATTGGCTTGAATTACGCTGGCGAGACATTCATGCCCCTCAGGCATGACTCTGGTTGACTTTTTCTCCAAAACCGTTAACCAGATTGACTTCTAACTTGATAGCAATGTACGTTGGGTGGGTCTCTACCAAGCTTGTTCAAGTAGTCATGCTCCAGTGATTTTTTTATTTTTCTTTTATAAATTTTGAGCTTTCAGGATGGTCTGTCATCCCCCGTCCGTGCGTACATCCGTGCGTGTGTCTGCGGTCCATTCACAATTACATTTTTGACGTCTTCTCTGAAACGGTCAGTCAGATTCACTTCACACTTAGTGGCAATGTACCTTAGGTGGGTCCATACCAAGTTTGTTCAATTGTCACACTTCAGTGATTTTGGGATTTTTTATATTTTTATTCTTTTTAGGGGGCAACGCTTGAAAAATTTTCTCTGAATCCACTCACCCAATTGCTTTGATATGACACAGGAACACTCATAGGGACTCCAAGTTCTGAATTTGTTCACCAGGTGGGGCAGGAATTTTATTATCTAATTTTGTAATCATTTTTTTTTGTGTTTGTTACTGCAATTTTCGACTTCTTCTCCTGAACCGTCACTCAGATTAAGCTGAAACTTGGTGGACATGTTTCTTTTGGGAGGGTCAAACAAAGTTGTTCACTAGGAGGCAACGCTGCAGATACCCGATTTTTAACATTTAAAAAAAATTTGGGTACTTGTTGCTAAATGCACCTTTCCGGTTGATAACTATGTAAGCCAATGGGCATCCTAATGCTAACTCAAAATTTTTACTTGTTCTGCGACACGATCAGTCAAATTGACTTCAAACTTGTTGGCAATGTATCTTGGGCGGGTCTCTAGGAGATTTTGGTCAAATGGTTACCCTCCATTGATTTTTGGATTTTTTTTATGATTATCGTTTTTTTTTTTTTTTTTTTTTGATAAATCTTTTAAAAATTGCATTCTCTGAAACCGCTCACCCAATAACCCATGTGCGAGTATACAAGAACAATGGGTTAATTGGCCTGTTAATAGCTGAGTACACAAGTCACGTCCCAATGGTCTTGCCTGATGTCCTGCAAGGGTGTGGGTATTTTACAAAGAAATACATTAGGAATATGTACATTTTCCCTAAAAACAGCCCACAGAAACCAGGGATACACTTTGTATGAAAAATGCTGAAAAGAAAGTTTTTCAGTTACACTTAACTTCTTCTCCGAGACCGTCGTCCAGATTGACTTCAAACTTAGAAGCAATGTGCCTTGGGTGGGTCTCTACCAAATTTATTCTAATGGTCACGTTTTAGTGATTGTTGAATTTGTTATCCTTTTTTGGGGGGCTGGGGGGGAGTCATCTACAGTATCATTATGTCTATTTGGGGTGCCTGTTCTTCTGCATGGGCTTTCAGGGCTCGAATTTAGAGGGTATCCGACGTCCCGAGACACCCCGAGACTGTGTCTGGCATGTTGAGATAAAGACAAAGATTCCCGACCGGGCATGTTAAAATTTGATTGATTTTTCTTTTATGGTACAACAAGTATATGTGCCATACTTGCTTTTCCTCAGTTTATCGACAAAAAATTCCTTTGCGAGTTTTTGAAGCTGTTGTGCTGAGCGTTGTCATATCATAGAGGTATTAACGAGATTATTCTCGTTAATATGACCATGGTCATATCACACCCAGCCTAAAGATGCGGTCGGTTAAATGTTTGGCCGCAGGCGAATTCACTCTTCTAGTCTCGGTTCAATTTAATCATAGCTTGATGGAAGTAATGCTGAAAAACCTGTAATAATTCTAATTTAATCAAATATAAAATAAACAGCAAACAAAACACAACCTGTATACATATCAGAAAGCTTTCGATACTGTTTGGCATGATGGACTACTTTACAAATTAGCGAAAAATGGTATTAGTGGTTATATGTTTAGAGTAATTCAAGATATGTACTATGATTCAAGTTTACAAATAAAATTTTCTAACGGTTTATCGGACAATATAATGAACCAAAGAGGGGTAAAACAAGGATGTGCGATCAGCCCTACTTTATTCAACATCTTTATCAATGATTTACCAACCCAATTTAATGAATCGTGTGATCCAGTATTTTTAAACAAGAAAATATTCAATTGTCTTCTTTATGCTGATGATTTAATACTGACATCTGAAACCGAATCAGGACTACAAAATTGTCTAAATATTTTGAGTGATTATTGCCTAAATTGGAAAATGAATATCAACATTAAAAAGACTTAAGTCATGATTTTTAACAAAACGGGCAAATTAATTAATACAAATTTCTTTTTTGATGGTATTAAACTAGACATTGTCAAGACTTATCTTTATCTTGGAATTCAAATGTCTTTAACTGGTTCCTTTGATGGTGCATAAAATTATTATGTGATAAAGCAAATAAAGCTTTGGCAAGAATAAAGAGGATATTTTTACTACGAGATACGAATATAAAACTATACTTATCTCTATTCGAAAAAGTTATACAGCCAATTTTACTATATGCGTCCGATATATGGGGCGATTATACTGTAATTCCGTCGAAAATCCTTGTGCAAGATAATATTTCTGGTTATTTTAAAATTGAGCTCGAAAAATTCTATACAAAGTTTCTTAAATATTATCTCGGGGTACATAGTAAAGCATGCAATATTGCAGTATTCCGAGAACTAGGAAAGACCCCTTTGTCACTCAGAATATTATCTTCTCTCTGTAAAAACTGGTCTAGAATCGTCAATATGGAGCAAAATGCATTATTATTTAACGCATACAAATGTAATGTTGACTTATCTCAAGCAAGTCAATCAACCTGGTTAAATTCTGTAAAAGATACATTTAATTTGCTCGGGCTGCAGGAACTTTGGGATAACCAAGGTGATTTTTTTCACGAATTTCCTTCTAATCTTTTCCGTAATAAAACAGGTAACAAATTTCGAAATCAGTGGAAAAATGAAATGTTGAAACCAAATAACGAATCTAAATTGAGAACTTATACATCTTTTAAGACAGAACTTAAATTTGAACATTATTTAGATGTTGTAAAAAATTTCGAAACAAGGAGTAATATAACGAAATTACGCATTAGTGCACATAATTTACATATCGAAACAGGAAGACATAAGCGTCCTACCAAAGTTCCTGTTAGCCAGAGAGTTTGTGACACTTGCCAAGAACTTGATAATGAATTTCATTTTGTTATGACACACACTAAATTTCAAAATCCAAGAGAAAATCTGCTTAAGAGTATACGCGAAATATTTTGTATTTCGGATGCTTATGATGTTCAGAGTATGTTTAAATTTATTTTGGTACTGCATGACACAGAACTTGTATACCTATTTGAAAATTTCATGGACAAAGCCATTGCCCTAAGAGAGAAACCACTGTAGTCATGTAACACCGTGCCAATTTGATAACTGCGCTCTATTTTCATTTCAGGTGATTAGTGATTTATGTAAATCTTTTGTATTTATTGTACTGTACTGTGCTGTACGTGTCTGTACTGTTTTTGTTACATTTTTCTTTTGAATTTGTGCATATTTTAATGTGATTTTCTTCTACTTTTTTTCTTTAATACTCTACATGTGTATATGTTGTATATTTGACATATTGCTGTATTTTATGTAACAGCGCAGTCAATAAAGATTCATTCATTCATACCCGCCAGTGGTTGACTTGACTTGGCTCAAGTCAAGTTGATCAACAGATATCACAGCACCTGCGCGTCCGGAGTTCTGCCTTTGATTTGGTGGGTTGATATTGAAAAAAAGTTGTTGAAATAGACTGGAAGTAAGTTATTTTTGTATTTATAAAAAAAAATGTAACACATGCTAATTTAAATAGGTCATTAAATTCTGAGAGAACAAGTTGTTTGAATGAAGGTGAAGTATGAGATATATGTGCTATTACTTATGATTCTTACTACTTTTTTTTGAAGTTGAGATATTCTTGTACAAGAGTGGAAACCCCAGGCAGAAATGCCATAGTTTAAGTGTGCTAAGAAAAGTGAGTTATAGATCATATGTAATATATTATTAGGTAGCACGTTTTTTCAGCTTTGACAGCATACCACATGTGCAGGAGACCTTGTTTAAAACAAATCTCACGTGGTCAATCCATGAAAGGTTATGATCAATCATAACTCCTAAAAATTTGAAATATTCTACCCTTTCTATCTGTTTGTCTTTGATCATAACTTTAGGTGTGCCTGACTGATGTAGTTTTGTGTGTGTGTGTGTGTGTGTGTGTGGAATATCATGAATTTAGATTTACTTACGTTTAAGGATAACTTATTAACAGAGAGCCAGTCACTGACTTTGGTAAGTTCATTATTGATGTTGTTAGACAGTTGTGTGTTCGAGGGGTCACAGTAAAAATTACATATAGCGTGCTTAAAAGGTTTGTGTCATCTGCATGCATGAAAGAGGTGAAGATGCTAGCAGTGGATAGGTCATTTACATAGATCAGGAAGAGCAAAAGTCCCAAAATAACGAGAGACT
The DNA here is from genome assembly GCA_964020975.1 of Hermodice carunculata. Classification (NCBI taxonomy): domain Eukaryota; kingdom Metazoa; phylum Annelida; class Polychaeta; order Eunicida; family Amphinomidae; genus Hermodice; species Hermodice carunculata. The sequence continues at coordinate 15,469,945 of OZ026625.1, read as the reverse complement.
TGGGGCACACCGGTAATTATTTGTAGATATTGTGAATGGACACCTTAATATCAACAAGCTGTGTCCTACCGGATAGGTAACTTTGAAACCAATTTAATTGTTTTCCAGTTATTCCATAGTGATTCAATTTTTGTGGTAGTATATTGTGATCTATTGTGTCAAATGCTTTTGATAAGTCCAGGAACACTGCTATAGGAAGCCTTTCATTGCCTAGGTTGGTGTCCATGCGGTCCACTAGTTCTAAGAGGGCTTACTCCAAAATTCGCATGGCATGTGGCGCTGGGCACCAGGCACATTATTGACCTGGCCTAGGAAACTCATACCTAAAGTTCCTATTGCGCAACCAAGACTACTCTTTCTACTGGGGCTTCTTTTGTGTTCGTTCGAGAGTATAACAACGGTCACAATATGGCTGTTTTTTTCAGAACGATTCCATAATATAATAGACATTCGCTTCGCTCATTTATTATCCACAACGTTTGTAAATCTCTGGCCAACGTAGGCCTACTTAGGATAAATAAAATAGATCTTATATAGATACAAGTTTTCTGCCACTCACTGTTTTACCCCTTTCATATTTACATGTTCATAAGCATAACCATGCGCACTCTTATACACAGACTGTGACGGGTAGTCCATATACATGTACCTAAATGTATTGTGCTCAATAGGAGTTTCTACTGTATTTGCAATTCTGATATATGTAAACATATTAACATCTACAGTGTCTGCTATGCAAGACGCGTCGAAAGTGGCCAATATAACAGGTGGTTTTGTAGGGCGTATTTTCGACTAAGCCAAAACGCATATACCAACTGCACCAAATATCCATTCCTGAAAAAGAATGGTTCAATGGAGGCCGGTATACGTGAATGACATAATCAATACGGCTCAGTTCATTGTATTTTGTGTGAAAGCGCTATATAACAGCAAATGTAATGATCTCAGTTGTACATCATAATTGTTGTTATTTTAGTATTGTTTTTACAAATTAAAGGATATATTCGTGCTCTTGTTATTCTATCCTATTCGATATAGCCTACTGGAACCCGTTTTTTTAACCAGCAGGCAACATAATTAGCTTGAAGGTATCGCTTAATTACCATGAAGCACCACGAATACTGTATGAGGCAGACAGGCGGGTATATGTTTGATATAGGCCCAGGAGCCACCTGCAGTCAGCAAAATGTGCACATTTCTTTTTTTTTACCTCTGACATAAACCAATTCACGTACAGATCATTCTAAAATAAGCCAAGCAAAATATTTGAACAGTTGTATGGTTACCATATGACATATAAATTAATTTGCTATTATGATTTAGAACTATGCAGTTTTTCAGTGAATTGTGCGGAATACGACTTTGCTCTTAGAATATCGGACTTGATAGTGTTCAAACGGTACATGGGCTTACAGAATTAGGTTTGTTAAGTTTCTCTTTGTATTAAATATGAAGAGTCAGAGATTTATGTTGCTACTTTTGGTTATTTCATATTAGGCAACATAAAAAATATCCCGGTTTATTATCGCATATTCTTTTGTGCCGCGCCAATTTTTTTGGAGAAATTTTTTATTTGTAAATACTTGCGAAAAAAAAATCGCTGACAAAGCTTCATTTAATGCTTTGAGCGGTCAGTGCCTCTAGCGCCGATCAAGAGAAATATATTACAGCATTCTTGTATCATTCTGAACGAATAAATGACCTGTATGGGTAATGGGTACTTGTGGAAAGCTTTAATACAGTAAATCATTTGGAGGGAAGGGAAGGATTTAAAAAATCCCTCCCACCCTCCCTCGTCAATGCATCATGTTTTCTTTCAGAAAACCACTGATGATAGGCCTAAACCAGGACATTTTTTTAGGTGGCTTTAACATGAGTAAAGGTACCTGATTTATCTTATTTAACATAAATTCTAGTCTAGAGGTGTTTGAATTTTATATTTCAGTTTATTTGAATGTAATTCTGCGATCTTTGATTATAAATTTGGGTGTAATTCAATGTATTGCGATGTAACTTTAGACCGACCGCAGTTTATCGATTATTTCAGCCTTGCTACTGTCACGCGTTGGCAGGCCTACACGACAAGGAGAGAGTGCCACATATCATGTATCTTTATCCTGTAAGAGACGAAATTTTACGTGCCATCTATATATAGACGTATAAGTTTATTGCATGAAACCGCCATCTGGTGGGTATGGCACAAAATACAAAGTCAGGACCCAAAGCCACATCAAGGTAATGCTGCGAGTCCCCATTCAGTCAGACATACACACAAAAAGAAGAAAAAAGTGAGCTACCAACTACACATATAAAAGTAGAGGGGAACAACAACAAAAAAATCTTAACTAGGTTATTCATTGCACTGTAATCTCTGTTCAAAGGTAGAGTTAATATAACTATTTACATGCTTGAAGACCTTGAGATCGCCATTGTTGTATGTCATTAGGAATTTAAATTTGTCTTCTTTGGAGAGTGAGTCAATATTGTATGTTGTTAGAGAGTCAAACAGTAGTTTCCTATTTATTGAATATCTGGCACAGTCCAGCATAAAATATTCTTCATTTTCAATCGAGTTGCTGGAGCATTGGTTGCACAGTCTTTTATCGCTTTTCAAACCTTTGTAACGGCCCGTTTCAATGTTAAGTACATGAGCACTGATCCTCAACTGTGTGAATTGTTTGCGTTTGCTTACTGTTAGGTTAGATTGTACATATGGCTCCTTTTTGAATCCGAAGTTCCTGATTTTGCAGTAGGTTCGAAGCTTGTTTGATGTCCTGTTTTCCCCGTTAATATATTAAGTCCACTGTTTTTGGTATTCGTCACACATCTTACTGTGGAATGAGTCAATGTTGTTACTGGCGTTAAGGTTTCCATCGATTTCCCAAAGATTTTGTAAACCAAACTTTTTTATGCACCATACATTCCAACTTGCCCAGCTCATACATTCACAGAATCACAAGCTCAGTGTGCACAGACCAATATTTAGCTATGTTGCCAAGGGGAACAACAGACTAACAAACACCAGAATTTTGGTTGGTTCTGGGTCGAGGGCGAATCTTTTCATAACATTTGCACATGCCCTCGACCGGGTTTAATTCCAAAATTACAAATGCTGCCTAAAAGGTGAAAACTGGAAGTGAAACTTGGCAAGTGGCAGGGCCGAAAGTGCCCCAAGAATTAACAAGGAGATGAAGGGGATGGAGGGAGGGAAAATTTTGAAAATGACCGTTAACTTGGAACACTGTAGAAGAAAAAACACGTCTGAAGTAGTCGGAGATCGAGAACGAAGTGGCCGAAACAGGTTTGAAATTTACACGCTTCCTATGACCAGCCAATCAGAGACGGGGTGGCATGCGTGCGCACCAGCGACCCCGTCGGGGGGATCACTCTATGTAGAATAGCGTGTCACAGGGGTCACTTTAAAGGATAGGGAAACGCTTAAGGAATTGCTGGAGCATAAAACCCGCTATCCTTGGATAGCTTTCGATTTATGCACCATACATTCCAACTTGCCCAGCTCATACATTCACAGAATCACAAGCTCAGTGTGCACAGACCAATATTTAGCTATGTTGCCAAGGGGAACAACAGACTAACAAACACCAGAATTTTGGTTGGTTCTGGGTCGAGGGCGAATCTTTTCATAACATTTGCACATGCCCTCGACCGGGTTTAATTCCAAAATTACAAATGCTGCCTAAAAGGTGAAAACTGGAAGTGAAACTTGGCAAGTGGCAGGGCCGAAAGTGCCACAAAGCCGCAGGCTTACCCCCACCTAAATAATGGTCTGGTAACACTGGCTTAGGAATTACCGCAGCTTCATGAGTATTAAACAGAGTCTATTAGGGAAATAACAATGTAGGGTTAGGCCCAAATGTGTATGCAGATTACATGCAGACGAAACCGGCAGGTGGAATTCAACTGAAGTTGTTGGTCCCAATATGTACAATATTTACAAGTGTGTCCATACGACCTCAAGTTGACAGCTGGCTGCCTATGATGATTTGCAGATGAATATTGGTTGGCTGGAGGCCAAACACTGTCTATCCACACTGGTTCCCCACATCGGCTACACGTTTACAATATATATACAAATTATGGCAATTAAATATAATAGTCCGTAAATCCCACACACATCCACTGGAAACACCGATGACCACATCGTCTCTTGGCCTACATCTTGATCAAGTTGTGCACCTGCAAATAGAAACTCAGAACAGAAGTTAGTAATGCGATTCATGAACAGTCGTTACTGGTTACACAACACAAACTGTCAAACATTGTTTAATTATTGCCTCACATACCGAGGATGACACCATAAGTCCTTGGTGGGCCAACATGCCCACTAAGGACTAATTTAAGCCTTCTGTTAAAAACAGAAGACCACTGCTTATAAACACAAGGTTACTGCTGCCTGAAATAAATGTCCCCCCACAATATGGATTAAATTAGTAGATTAAACACCCTAGATAGAGTCATGACTAGGATGTACTTAAAACAGACTCGAGTGTTGAGCTGGGTGCCACATGCACACAGCCGACAGTCAAAGCCATTGTACCACCATCTCACTGTATGTTATAATGTACTAAAAAAAATGACAGAGATATCAGGGACCTAAGGATAACATTAATGTATATTCAATAAAAATGGCCCAAGTGTTGATTGTTGCCAGCATGCAAGCAACCAGACACCATGGACCAGGTTATACAATACAGCTGTGGTTCACCAAATTAACATAGCATCAAACTGAACCCTTTAACAATATAAAAGCATATCTTGCAATAAGAGCCAATGGAGAAGCACAAGCACCAACATGTGTTGCACATCTCGAACTAATGTGTCTGCGAGCCAGTGGGCCCGAAACACCTCATGTTCTATACTGGCCATTATTAATTAACCTTCCTATTGATGAGACCAAAGGGCTGGTTGCCACATGCAATTCACCCTGTACATGGTTCAATTTCATATATTAGTTTATGTGTGAAAATCAGTTAGTAGATACACGAATGTACTTTTTAAAGGCGTCCGACTTCCATCTCCCCCGGAGCCGTATCATACTGTCTGGGACATTATTCTCTGAATCTGTAGTGGCTTTGCCAATTCTGAAAGAATGACCTTTGTAGCATTTGTCCGAGAGACCGCAAAAGTGCAGGGCAGCCCTCAGCTGGGAATCGAAATTTCGACGCAAGACTGCATTACCCATAATATCACAGAAGAGAGGCCCTTGGTGGTTACCCCGGAGTCGCAGAAAACCCAATAGTTTTGCAACAGGGCAGAACGGGCCGGCGGTAGTTTTGAATGAGATAAAATGTGGGAAGCCAGACAGGTTATGCTTGAAATGTCTAAATGTAACCTTAACTTCCTTGATGCCTTTGTTTTTAGTAAGGAAGACAACGTCCGCAAGTGATAAAACGCCTGCCAAGTGCTTTTGTGTCACCGTGAGCTCTCCTATGCGAGCATACGTATAGAAGGCAAACAGAAACATAGCTTGAAAGAGCATTTTATTATAGCCTGACAAAAGGGATTCCAAAGAATGCACAAGAGCATGCAAGACAGGTTTGGTGATTGGCAGGCGCAAATCCAAGTGGGGACGAAGTCTATAAGCACCTGCTACTAGCTTTTGAACCAAAAATTCTTTGGTGGGGTCTGGGAAACCATGCATTTTATGAAGGAAACTAATGGCTGACAGGCTGGAGGAGATTGTTTTCGGCGCTTTTGATTGAGCAAAGAGGAAGGAAATGAACAAAGCTATTGTTGTCACTGCTAGGGGTAAGGTTTGCGCAATATCAAATTTCTGAAGGAAGAAAGAGACTGACTTCCACACTCTCTCATAAGCTATTTTAGTTTTAGGTGCTACTGAAGAGTTAACCAGCAGGTCTAGAGTCCGAACAAGTTGCTGGGCTGTAGGTGTGTGGGAATCGGATCTGGGCTCTTGTGGCAATGCGGTGCTAGTTGATGGAATCTCTGAAATTGAAATCGACTAATCGCATCACTCAGTTGGTTGTCCTGGCCGGCTATGTGCTTACTTCTAAATCTGATGTTGAAAGTAAGGCAAGTCATGACTAGTTGGCGCACGCCGACCATGATCAGTGGGTCACGGGATGTTTGCTTGTTGATTACGGCCACAAGACTTTCATTGTCTGTGTGTAGGACAATAGAACGGTTCTTAAGCAGGTTACCCCAGACATTCAAAGCTATAACTATGGGGACAAGCTCCAAGAAGGTAATGTTGAAACTTTGCCAATGTGATGGAAAGGAACCCCCCAGCCAACAGGACCCCAACACGGCCCCATAGCCCTTAGACGCAGCACTGTCAGTCTGCATATGTAACACGTCAGATGAAAGCCAGGCTTCCTGAATAAACATGGTCTTACCATTAAAGCCCTGGAGGAATTTAAGCCACATAGCCATATCAGCACGTGACTGGGATTTCAGAGTGATGTGTCTCCATTTACTTTGGACCCCAACAGTCAAGTCGATAAGCCGCCGCAGGAAGCAACGGCCTGGCTGTATCACCTTACAACAAAAAGCCAAAAAACCTATCAGGGATTCTAATTCTTGTAATCTGATAGAGCGTTTTTTAGAATATTTTGACAGGAGATCTGTGGCCTTTTGAATTTTCTCGTGGGGAAGCCTGGTTTCCATGATGACAGAGTCCAAGGTAATACCCACAAAAGGCAGGACTTGCTGGGGGCCAAAAGTCTTATTCATTGCAACTGGTATTCCCAAATGGTTACAGAGCCAAAGAAAATTGTCCAATACCTTTTGGCAGCCCAATTTGGATTCATGCACAAAGAAAAAATCATCCAAAATATGGGTAACATGGTTGGTTTTGAATTTTGTTTCAAGGATCCACTGAAGAGCCGAGCTGAAGGCCTCAAAGATTCTGCAGCTGATACTGCAGCCCATAACGAGGGTCTTGTCGTAGTAAAAATTTCCCTGCCACTCGAAACCTTGCAATTCATAGTCAGATGGGTGAATGGGGATAATTTTGTAGGCATTCTGAATGTCACTTTTTGCCATGTAACAACCACGACCAGCTGCCTTAACCAGAGAAATTGCATCATCGATTTCTGAATATTGAACCCTACATGCCTCATAAGGAATGCCCTCATTGACGGAAGATTGGTTTGGACTAGCCGAATAGGAAAGATTGTGGATGAGACGCAAACCACCATTGCCCTTTGGGACCACTCCCAGGGGGCTAATTTTAAGATTGGGAGGTCTTGTTTTGAAAGGACCAGCAACACGACCTGCGTCAAGTTCTTTTTGAATTTTTTGAGATATGAGCTCCGGATTTTGCAGGGCAGTCCTTGCATTAGGGCCAAATTGAGGTCCACGTGGGCCATCATATTGTAAGGAAAACCCATGAGTAAAACCATCAATTAAATAATCAAAGTCGACCTTTGGGTAACCCTCCAACCATATGGAGAGTCTGGACACATTAACGGGAGTTGGCAGCTTGTCTTGGTTGCTCCAGCTGGGCATAAGATCTGTTTTGATTGCCTGATTGGATTTGTTGATTTTGAGGGGAACGACATTTTGAGGCCGGGTGCACACCCCTGTCGCATCTAAAACACCTGTGGCTAAACTTGCACCCATTACAGAAGTTGCCCCTATGGAATCGGATACAGGAGCCCTTTGGAACCCTGAGGGACTGGTTCTGCTTGAAACCTTGGGACCTACCACGAAAGGGCTGCCTACGAGAACTCCTCACCAGTGCAGAGGCAAAGAGGACATGGTCAACCTGGTTCCATGACGTTGTTTCCACTTGCATCGATTTGCGGAAGTCCTCGTCATAGTAACGCCAGTCGCCACCATCGTTATAGATTTTGCGGATCAGATGCTGGTAATTTAGAAGATCAGCTGCCTGATCTGGGAATTTCTCTATCCAGACGGCCGAAAAGATACTGAAAGCATCGGACCATTCGTCGATGGAGAGCCACTTGGCCCTGTCCTCCCTCCACACCAAGGATGGGATGTCTTGCCCAGGCTTAGACTCTGTACTGAGTCGAAGGGCTTGTTTGCGATCCAAGAGAGAGCCAAAATCTATAAATTCACCCTCCCAAATCTTCTTTTTAATTTTGATCGGGACCCGGGCAGACAGAGGTTTCACCACAGAGTGTTGGGAAGGAACACTTCTAGCAATGGTAAAAGATGATATTAACTCAGGAGCATCTAACTCTTCCTGCTCCCCATCAGACTCTTCCACAGCCTCACGGTTGAGGGGAGGGGGAGAGCTTGATGGCCTACCAGCGTCGGCAGCAGGCTGGATATAGGGATTACCTGTGGCATTACCTGCGCTCTGAGCTGCTAATATAGCTCGAAAGCCCTCGGTCATGGTTGAAGTGATGAGTGATGCCAGCTGCTGGAATTGTGCTGTATCCATTGTGACAGGCTGAGGAGGAAACTGTGGATTCGAAGCATCCTGGGACGGTTGGATGTCGTCTCTCCTGGGGCGTTTTGGGGCAGAGGGCGTACTCTCTTTGACTTTAGGAGTGGGCTTGGAAGCTCTTTTCGAGCGCCTAGTTGCTCTTGGAGGCATCCTGCAGGAAATGAACAAGTAAAAATGATGTAATGAGGAAAAGCAAAGGACAACCGGATTGGTGTGAAGAACCTACCCTTTTATTATCGCAAAAGGCATTTCTCGCTGTTCATATGATGATTAAGCAATGGTCAAAACAAGTCACCCCACACTGCCAGCAGAACGAGCCCGTGAGGCTAATCCACCGCACAAATAGAATATATATCTGATATATATATATATATATATGTAACAGGCATGTGACTCATGGTTTTCAAGGAGAGAAGTTTCGAAGGGCCTATGCATGTCCAATTAAATATGCAAGTTCCATGTCAAGCAAAACTTGTAAATTGTGTGACAAGCAAAAAAAAAAAATAAAAAATGCATGTCAGATTAACGGGACAAAAGAAATAGGTGAGTGACAGGCCTGAAACATGCGGGCAAGTCTGCACACTGGCAAGGGTGTATGGTAAGGTGTACAAAGAACTCATGTGGTACATGTTCATAATGGCAAGCAAGTGACAGATTGTCCTCACCACACTGCCAACCCAAAATTTGCAGCTCCAGGTCCAAACTGTGAGGCAAGATCCTCCGTCACAAATGACCTGGACAACCTTGCAAGGGTATGAGTACCAAATATTATATATGGCAAGCAAGGGTAACTGCCCTTACCACACTGCCACACACTCAGAGCCAACAGGTCATAGTTGTGGGGCTAGATCCTCCTCCACATCACAGACCATGCACACTGGCAAGTGAAGCATACAAAAGTACACCAAGTGACCCTAGTAAGCAGATTAAACATTATATTAACGGTACCATATTAACATGTATGTGACAAACTCAGTAATCATACACCCATATCAATTTGACTAAAATAAATGGGCTCTTGCTTATCAAAGGCATTCCAGAATAATCACGAATGTTAGCCGACAGCTTTGTGCGCGACTCATTAGTGTTCGTGTACACACAAATTAAATAACAGATCTCCGTCCAAAGTATATGTCTCAAAACAGAAAATAGTACATAAAACAGGCACAAAATTAGCCAGGTTGAGGCACCAGGCAAGACTTTTTAGCAAGAACGGCAATAGCAACAACCTGTCTTGATTACTGATCAGGTCAGACCGTTGCAAAGATTTGATCGTTTCAGGTAACAGGCCTCAGAGACTATGGGCGCCGCCATGATGAAAAGATGCGCCATCTGGCGGGAGAGCCCCAAAACACAAAATTACGAGGCATAAAATGGCGGACGTCGTAAAATGAGCAGTGGTTACAAAGGTTGAGACAGGGAGCCTACTGCTTGCTGTATGGCACCTCGCACACTGCGGTAGAAGCGCTCGTTTCCCTCATGGTCCAGGTGCACGCCATCACCAGCAAAAATGGGTGTGGTGACATGCATCAGACGGCGATGCTCCCAAAAACGAGCGCCCTCCGTAGTCTCAGCAACCGTGTCCAGGTACATGTTGGCAATGTCTCTCCTGAACTCATATTGGATGGGGGATACATATCGTGGCGAAAGGCGTCTAAAAAGTTCACAGATCACAACCCTACGAACTCCGAAGTCCTGAAGCAACAGCTCCGCAACATTGGTGAGCTGAAAGCCTACCGTTTCGGGACGCAACTGTGGGTCACAGAGATCGTTCCCTCCGGTTTGCAGCACCACAACGTGCGGGCGGTAAAACCTGACAATGGAGTTTGGGCGCAGGATAGAATGCTGAACGATTCTGGCCATGGTGCCGCCGCTCAGACCTTCGTAGGCAATTTGACACTGCCTGAGATCCATATCGTATCTGCCCGTACTGGCGCAATAGTCTTCAAGCCTCCAAATGAAGCTATGGCCGAGGATCAGAACACGAGGAAGGTCGGCACCAATATGCCCTGCCATGGTATTAGCTGGTAAAATATAACACACGAGGCACTTACCTTTCTGTTTCTTACGCTAGGATAAAAGCCAAGATACAAACCACGCGGGAAGAACCTAGACAACGCTCAATAGAAGCGGAATGAGGAAAATTTTGAAAATGACCGTTAACTTGGAACACTGTAGAAGAAAAACACGTCTGAAGTAGTCGGAGATCGAGAACGAAGTGGCCGAAACAGGTTTGAAATTTACACGCTTCCTATGACCAGCCAATCAGAGACGGGGTGGCATGCGTGCGCACCAGCGACCCCGTCGGGGGGAAGTAGAGGGGAACAACAACAAAAAAATCTTAACTAGGTTATTCATTGCACTGTAATCTCTGTTCAAAGGTAGAGTTAATATAACTATTTACATGCTTGAAGACCTTGAGATCGCCATTGTTGTATGTCATTAGGAATTTAAATTTGTCTTCTTTGGAGAGTGAGTCAATATTGTATGTTGTTAGAGAGTCAAACAGTAGTTTCCTATTTATTGAATATCTGGCACAGTCCAGCATAAAATATTCTTCATTTTCAATCGAGTTGCTGGAGCATTGGTTGCACAGTCTTTTATCGCTTTTCAAACCTTTGTAACGGCCCGTTTCAATGTTAAGTACATGAGCACTGATCCTCAACTGTGTGAATTGTTTGCGTTTGCTTACTGTTAGGTTAGATTGTACATATGGCTCCTTTTTGAATCCGAAGTTCCTGATTTTGCAGTAGGTTCGAAGCTTGTTTGATGTCCTGTTTTCCCCGTTAATATATTAAGTCCACTGTTTTTGGTATTCGTCACACATCTTACTGTGGAATGAGTCAATGTTGTTACTGGCGTTAAGGTTTCCATCGATTTCCCAAAGATTTTGTAAACCAAACTTTTTTAGCATAGCTCTGATAGATTTCAACCATGAATATTCATTATTCTGTTCCATGTAGTGGTTTTCTTTGAAACATTTATACAATAGACTATTTTGGTTACACTGATGAATTTGATATAGGTATTTAAAAGCAGAGCATAGATTTGAGATGATGATTGGGTAGCTACCTATAGTTCACCTTTAATTGCAGCCGTGCATGATTTCCGATGTACCCCTAATATGAATCTGCATAGTTTGTTATGTACCTGTTCGGTGCCCATTCGTTCACTTAGGTGCATAAAGTTATCATTGTTGAGATTCTGAAAGAAGAAGGGAGCCCATACTTCACTCCCATATGATAATATAGGCAACACTAACGTGTTGAAAAGTTTAAACGATAGGTCAGCGTTACCATTAGTGTTAAAATATCTCAAGTTGAGAAGAGCCTTGTTTGCTTTGTCCTTCAGTTTGGACACAGCCAGGTTAAATGTTCCAGAGGCAGGTAATTCAATGCCAAGGTAGCAATAATTTTGAGTAATTTCAATCTCCGTGTTTTCTAAGAAGTGATATAACTTGAATTTAGAGCCACCTTTGTTGTAAATTACGTGTGCTGATTGGTTGAAAAATACGAGAGAATTCCCCGTATTCCCTCTTTGGTATCCTTCCTGATCACCAAACAAGTCTACAAATTCTGTATACCTGTTTTGTGATCAGGCTCATGAATATTAATGAGCACCATCAGGGGTATACATAATTTATCCTCGTCTTGGACTTAATCACCAAACAGGTATGCAAATTCTGTGTAGACTACCTGTTTTGCGATAAGGCTCATGAAACAAATGACTGATATCAGTAAAAAATAGGCCTACTTCAGTTGAAAAAAAATACTTTGTTGCCAAATCTAGTATTCTGCATGTTGTTAAATGGTTGATGTTATTAAATAAATTGTTATGTTTTTCACATGTTTTTATTTCACATTTATACTATAGTCCTATAACAGGATAAAATCGGAACTACCTGTCTGTTAAGGGGATGCAAGAAAATATTCGCGTGAACAGACAGGTACTAAGGTAGTAATAGTATTTCCTTTTCTTTGGTGATAATATGCATATGCTAACAAGCATAAAACTAAAGACTTACGTAGGCCTACTATTAAAGCTCCTTCAGTGCCGTTTCCACACTTGCCAACATTTCAGGTTCCAAAATCAGCAGGTTTAAGGCCAAATAAAAAAATAACTTGTTTCTCATTTACCTCTGGGGACAGAAGTGATGAGGGAGAAAGGCTTTTTTTTAATCTTTATTTTTTGGGGGGTGGGGGTGGGGGTGCCAAATACCATTTTGAACAGTTGTAATACCATTAAAAGGCTTGATCCAGATGATGAATATATACACATGCATATTCCTTTATATTTTAGAATAGGGCTCACCAATTTATATGTCCTATTGTCAAGGAGAAGAAGCAACTTCTGCTTAAAAAGTAAAATTTTGTGAAAAATAACATATTTAAAGATGAAGCACTTGTCCCAAGAGAAGCAGATCTTGCCCTGTTGACTCAAAAAACTACCTACTAAGAAATGATATGTTGAATGTGATACATGTGTATATAATATACCAGGAAGAAGCCTTGTACTGATTAAAAGGATAACAATAAACATACTGTTATCAAGAATATAACAAACTTTAATTCTTTCAAGAACGCATTCACATGAGCTGTCTGCAGTCTGAAGAAAAATGTTTTCCTCCGGCTGCAGACTGCTCATGTGATAAGCATCCAAGCCCCAGGACTTGGGGCATGATGACTAGAGCAGACTCTGCAGCCTTTACACATACATAATAAATGTTTTTACCAATGAAAGCACCAACCCTGGGTAAGCAGACAATAGATTTGACTAGTAGAGATCACATATTTGACCAGACCAAGTCCCAGGACCTGGGTGCATTATGCAAGAGCATCCAAGCCCCAGGACTTGGGGCATGATGAGTAGAGCAGAGTCTGCAGCCTTTACATATGTATTACATAATAAATGCTTTTACCAAATAAAGTACCAGTCCTGTGTATTAAAGCAGACCATACATCTGACTACACTAAGTTCCAGGACCTGGGTGCATGATTCAAGAGCACCCAAGCCCCCGAGAACTTCAAGATGACTAGAGTAGAGTCTGCAGTCTGATGTATTATAAATGATTTTTTTTCCAATTATTAAAAGTACCAGAAAATATCAGTCAGTGTGAACAGTATATTGAAGAAAAAAAAGAAAAATGGGCATTTGCTCTCTCTCTCTCCCCCCCCCCCCCCCCCCATATGCACCAGGCTGTCACCAGAATCATTTGATTGTTACCCTCCCTTACCCTATTGTTGTTTTGTCCATGGTGGTAAATGGAAAAAAGGATAATCCTTAAGTGGCTTTGAAACAATCAAGTTGACATCCCCCCTCCCTCCCCCTTGTCAGTACTTAAGCAATGGACCATACATTTGGCATATCAAAGTCACAAGGCGGTCAAACCAAAGAAGCCAGCTGATCATCCCAAGTTTGCTGAAATGATCAAAAAAGCCCTTGGTGCTGATATCAGAAAGTGAGAGACCATTGCCATTTGAGCAAAATAACACCCATTTAAAGATTAAAAAAAAAAAAAAAAAGATGTGGCGGAAAAATCTCATGCGCGCGGAAATGAGAAACAAGTTTTTTTTTTTTTGGCCTAACCAAGGTAGTGCAATAGGACTGAGCGGGGGCAAGGGGGGGGGGGGGGCTTTGGAGTGGGCGGACTTCCCTCCCAAGCTCGGGTCTTTTTTTACTGCTCAAACTCTTGTTACCTACTTTACCTATTATGAGAGATTATAGTTTTGAGATTCACTGGCTCCTGTTTTGAGAGACCACCCCTAGTGTAAGTCAAAATGTGGTCTCTTAAAGCAGGGGGGGGGGCCTTCATTAGAGACACAATAACATGGAAAAAATAGCACAGTATTCTAAGAGAGCGATATGCAATCTCTCATTGGAGGGGTCCCGCAAGACAGGTACTACTGTGCAGCAAAGTGGTCTCTCAAGAAAGTGTGGTCTTTTAAGACCCACTCTTGAGATACCACTTTAACTAACCCCAATAACTTGTTTTACCTTGTTAATTTCCCTGTTACGGGAGACCACCGGTTTTATGAACCCATTGAACTTCGCAATGAGAGTGATCTCTCGAGGCAAAGGCTTAATATTGTGTGACATCTGCCATAAGAGACCTCCCTTTCTTTAGAGACCACTTTGCTGTTCTTACCATGATCATTTACCTGTCGTGAGAGACCACCTGTCTCAAAAGACCACTGTTACCTTGGTAATACGGGTGGTCGCTATAGCAAGGATAAGTGTATATTAGTATTTGCATAAGAAACCTCTTACTCCGCCTGATCCCAAACCCAGTTCCTGTTATGTGTTAATGTACCTGTGATGTAAGACCATCTATAAATAAGACCGTTTTTAATTTGGTAATAAGAAAGGTCTCTGCGGGCAGTAACCACTGTATAGGTGACATCTCCAGTAAGAGACTTCTGTCTCTTCAGAGACCACTTTGTGGGATCACAAACAATATTTTTACCATGTGAATTGACCCGTCATGATAGATTACGTTTCTGTCTTATAAGACCACTGTAACTTGGTGATAAGGGAGATCTGTCAAGATATGAACTACATGTACTGTACTGCTGTCGACACAAAAAAATAGTGAAACAAAGGCAACCATAATGGGTGACCAGATTGCAGATTCCTAGTTGAGGTGATCTTTCGATATCATAGAAGGCATTGTAAAGTACACTTGAATACATAGAATTTCATGACAGGTGATCTTTCAGTGTGATTTCTTAAGACAGGAACTCTGTATGGATTCTGGTATGTAAGATCATCCCTTCTATTCATCACAAGTTGTTCTATATAGTAGTTAATATGCACACTAGTTAAAGTAACAATGAAATTTATCGGAAGGGAGGTCTAAAAAATTGAGCTGGTCTTTCATGACAATTGGTCTCTTTAGCAGGTACCAAAAATTGTAAAAAAAAAAAAGAAAAAAAAAACATTTGAAAGTGGTAAGTTATCTCATGAGTTTTGACAAAGGTATGATCACAATACAATAGTTTCTGCCACAAGGGTGTACTCCATTACCATTAAAAGTGGTCTTATAAGACAGGTGGCCTCTCATGACAGGTAGATTAAAGTGTGATGAATATGATTTGGTAATCTTCCACGTGGTCTTTCAAGAGATAGTTGTATCTTATAACAGGGTCAAGAAAACAGTCACTTCAACCTTTTACCTGTATTATAATCAGCTAGGCACCTTGGGCTATATTAGCTATAACCTGCATTAAGTCAATATACATCTCTGTTTTGACTTTTGTGGAATAAAATTCAGTATATTGCACATAAGACATCACCTCCAAGAAAAGTGTGGTTTTTTTTTGTCCAGTGTATTGTTGTGGAAAAATTGTATAACTAGGAGCTTTATGATCCCGAAACAACTTTTTGTACCTAAACCGCTCACTGCTAATTAATGCGAGGGCTTAATCATTGTAAAGGCTTGGACTGCTGTCACATTATTCTCCTTGTAAGTTATAACAGTGCTGCCACCTGTGGTGACTAACGCTATTGGCAACATGGCGCACATGGACCGGACGGAAGGAGGAGACAAGGCTGTCATACTGGAAGAAAATGGCATTAAGATCAAAGTTTTTCCGAATTACGATAACCCGGGTAAAAGCAGGACATTTTATAATCCAACTATGCGAATTTGCAGGTGAGACCATCTCTGGTGATCACACAGGGCGTGTTTTCATGACCAGCTTTGGTTTCAATACTCTGGGATTGGGCGATAATGGGGACATTAAATGAAATATAATGGGTACGGAGAGTGAAGCTTTCTCTTATGGAAGATGAGATGAAGTACATACACATTAAAGATGATAAATTTCATAAGATCTAACACAGAGAATAATCATATTCTGACATTAGTCCACTGCTACGAGTGAAGTAATGTCAGAAGAAAATGGCCACTTTTGAAAAAAAAAAAAAATAAAATAAACCCAAAGCAGCATGAAGGCTCCAAAATCCGGACCGTATTCCAAAGAAGCTCCCACGGACACGCCGGACGGTCACTTGGCACTCGCTATCCCAGACACAATGATATGATTTGTAGACATGCTCCTATTTTCGATAGGCATCATTTCAGGTGCTGTAAGATGTTAAAACCTCGTGAAATGTGGTTGATAATATTTTCCTAAGTTTTACACCTTTCCTTTTATCATGTATTTATAAACACTTGCTATATGAACTTTGGTTTTTGGTTCGAAATTTGCACATATTTGAGAGAAAGCACGGCTAAACTTGGCAATTGAAGAAAAAAAAAGAAAACAAAAATTGAGTTATTTTATTGATTAATATACTTAAATATTACAAATCAAGAAAAAGGATATTGTGATGACCATCCATTTAGTAGTCTTTAAATTTGTGATGAAAATTGGCTCACAAGAGTGTGATTTAGGTGAAGACTAAAGCTCTGATGAATGATCGGATATAACTTGAGATCATATTGGAACATGGACCTACTAATACTATCTGAAGGACTGAGCTGCAGCGACACTTCAAATGCTGGAGCTTTGTTACCACAACAGTGGGTGGGTGGGTAGGTGGGGGGTAATAAAACTCGCAGGCTTCAATTGTGTATTCATGGCCACGGGTCATGAATGCACCTTTTTGTTACACTTTGCCCACCTGACTTTCATTGCTTTCTCTCCTCCCTTTCTGTTAATTGCCTTGTTCCCTACACTTTTTGTGTTACAAAGTTGAACAAAAAGTTTTGTGTGAAAACTAGAACATTAATCGAAAAATAAGAACTCTGAGGGGAAAAGTTCTATAGTAAGACTTGCATAGTATAGGGACAGTTTCAGAGGAAAAAATAATTCTGAGGGAAAAAGTCCATTGTAAGAAATGCATGTGTAGTGAACAGCATTTTTATTTATGATAATGGAAAGTTGAACAAGGGTTGTCTGAAAACTGTAGTAGTAGACAATGCCCTAGGAAAAAATATCAACATTATGAAGTAGTTTTACGTGGCTTTTTGCCAAGCCATATCTAAGCAAGAATGAACTGACTTTTTCCATAGTCCTTAAATTCACATGTACCTGAAAGATTGTCTTTTGAAGCAATCATGTATGTCCAGATGTTTTTTTCAATTAAGCCTCTCAAAAGTCATCAGAGTGTCATTGAGTTCACTTTCATTAAATTATATAATGAAATTTCAACCCATGCCTCCACTACCGAACACCTCCGACTAGTGAATACCTCTCACTTCTGAACACTTTTTTCAGTCCCAAATGTTTACATGTTATTTAGTAGGCACCTGGGTGTTCCTGGATGTTCATAACCTCTCACTACCGAACACCTCTCACTTCCAGATAAAAATTGCACTTGATTACATACTACATAAAACTACTTGGCGACCCACCATTTGGGTCACTGTGACCCAGTAATTATGGAGTTTGGCACTTGTCCAAGTTTACTGTTTTTTTTCCTCAATAGCTCGAAAAGTTATTACCCTATTTGAAGAAACAGACTATATATGAAAAGCTGGATGTGGGCGCATATTTTGAACAGTGACAATAGTTTAAATCTGAGTTTAGATCAAGGTCAAATGGCCAGTTTGAAAATAGGGGTCATCTAGTGAATGCTCTGCACCACACAATACTTGAGATAGACCCATATAACATTTAGGAGTTATAAAGTGTAAGAAGCTTTGACGGCATCAACATTGGTGGCGCCACCTATAGTATTATGTAATATACAAGTCATAATGTGAAAATCTTGTGATCGCAATACTGTACACATTTTTTAAGTTAGCCCAATATAATCTTCAGGACTTATAGGGGTATAAAAATCTAAGTTCTTTTTGATATTGGTGGTGCCACCTACAATATTATGCAATATAGGGGTCAAAATGGGAAAATCTTGTGAACACTCTAGCATCTTTAATTTGTAGCAGATCTTCACCAAATTCGGTTTTATTGTGGGGGAGGTCAAAGTCTCAGTTGCTAATGATACTAGTGGCGCCACCCATAATTTGATGGAAATTATGAGCCAAAATGTGTTTTAAGATGTAAAATTCCATACCTTGGAAAAGTAATTGGACTTGCCAAATTTATAGGATATATGGACAATGTCCAAAGCTAGAATTGTACATAAGATCAGTGACCTTGACCTATTTTTGTGAGGTCTGACACCATGCCTGTAAAGTTGAAAGAGGTGATTTTGCAATGGCAGGGTGTAGCTTGGACTTCAATGGCAATGTCAGCACAGCAGCAGGCAGGCCTATGGGCCTCTTGTATTACATAATCTGGGTGTCCTTGATCTTCTGTCCCAAGGTCACTGAGGACATAAAGTTAAGGATTCACTCATTGTTGTCTTGGCACATGCAACAATATTTATCACAAGAGTTGCACAAATAAGCTATGATTATATGTGGAGTGAAATGCCATCTGGTGGACAGTTTTTACATAAAATGTACATAAGCTTTATATGTTCAGAAGTCACTTAAAAGACACACAACTTTGACGTGCAATATAGCCACAATGCCAGCAGAGCACTAGGCCCATGGGCCTCTTGTTTCTTAAATTTCATGTTTTATTTTTCTGTCATGTAGCTTTTCCAATTTCAATTTGAATGTACAAGCCAACAACTTTCTTTTGTAGGCATGCAGACAAATTTGCCTTGAAGCAAATCGTCTTTGTTAACCCCCCCACCCCCCACCCCCCCTCCCACCCCCCAAAAAAGAAGAAAAAGGATAGTATAATACTGACAATATTTCAGACATAAGACCCTGGACAGATTAATAAGTATGGAGCCAGAGTAACTGGCCATTATATTCAAGATAATTTTCTCCTCAGTAGGAGAAAAAATATATAAATATGGAGAAGAAATATAGCAGCAGAATAATACTAATATTGCCATGGTTACTTTCAGAGAGTTGGTGCTGTGTAGTTTGGCAAGCTTGTGTGAGGGGCAGGAGAATCCAGTCAAATGTTTAGATGTATTTTCAGCAACAGGTTGGTCTTGATGTTTCACTTTTGATTGATTTACTGGCTTGACAGTTTGTGTGGTAGTTAGATAGAGTGGTCAGCTGTATGAGCATGGCATGGCACTGGACATACCATATATATGCCTGGAATCACAGTCATGAATAATATGGAAGACAGAAACACAATGTGAAGTCCGTTTATAATTAAGTACAATCTTCTGGTGATACAAAGATCTCTCGTGCTTTCTACGTCTATTGATGAAATCTGGACATATTGTTAGTTCAGGTCACTTGTCAGTCAGCAGAGCTTACAGGATGGCTATATATGTCCATGGTCCCATCTGTCCATGTTGCAGTTGTTGAATTCTATAAATTTTTAGCTCAACTGATGGTTCACTCAGCTGGGCTTATGAGATAGGCCTTTGTCCATTGTCTGGCTGTCCATTGGCTTCTGCAATTACATTTTTACCTCAACTGACTTGTGAGTCAGGTGAGGTTATAGTATGGTCACGTTCTCTGTGTGTCAGCGTCTGTTGCCCACTGTTACGATGCCCTTCTGAATATTAGCAGAACCCAACAAAGAAGACTACAATCATATAACTATAACAGTAACAACATATTAACCATCAAAAATCAGCACAAAGTAGGTAAATGAAATTACCGTACTGGACGCCATAATAGTCACACCCGCACAAAAGTCGCACCCCCAATTGTGGAGGGGGAATAAGACACCTCAAGGTATGTGCGGCACAATAGTCGCACCCCAAAATATTTAAAAAAAATGGTCTCCTGGATATCGCCATGAAGAACTATAACCAGGCTGCTCATGACAAGGAATGAACAAAAATCTGTGATTTAAAGCTGGTGAATAAAGTTAAAATGAAAATAAATAAACTTAAAAACATCCACCTATGTTGCCTTTCTATTTTGTCTCGGTATGTGAAAAGTTAACTGGAATCTCGCTCCTCACTTTCATGTTGAAACTGTCGTTTTGTGTCAGATTCTCGCTATCAGCGGGTAAATGCTATCATACGGCTACTTAAAAACCTTATGAGTTATCAAACTTTGGTATTTGTTTTAAAATTTTGTCATTTAAATTTCTTAAATCTCCCTGCAAAAACACCGTGGATGATCCACATGCGTTTCCATTAGGGTGCTGCCATGACTAATCTCGTTTTCAAGACTCTCACGAGATTGCATAAACAAGCTTCAGTAAATCATCACAACTGTGTCATGTGACTAACACATGGTAAACATGCATGCTTTTCTTATGAACACTGATCGAGCATATTTCCCCAGTTTTTATGTCTGCATATTAAACTATGAACAAGAATACACAGATTATAGTAAGGGTAAGCCTATAGTTAAACATTTCATTGCATTATTGAGACTTTTTGATGATGATCACAACTTTCAATCAATCAACTTTCCATGTAAGTATACCGGCAATGTAAACAAACATGGCCGCCGGTCTTTTCCATCCTCAAGAAAGTTCCTCCCAGGCTAAGTTCCCGGGAAATGTAGACTGTATTCGGCATAATAGTCGCGGGTATGGCTTTGAAAAAATTATTTTACCCCTCCAGCTGCGACGAGTACTGCGTCCAGTACGGTATACGCTTAGCTAAGCTGGTATTCCTGTTGGTAAAACAATCTGTAGGTAAATCCTAATCCGTGGTGAGAGATTATCCACAGGTACTGTCTCACAGTTCCAAGTCCTATGCAGGTGGCAAATAGTCTGGTGCAAATCCCACAGAGGTGCAGTTTGGTTCCAATGTGGTACAATTAACGCCAAATATACCAGTCCACTCAAAGACACTGTCCACACTCCACAGGTACAGTTTATAAATGGGTATCTCCTTGGCAATAGCAGTGGCTCACAGTTCCACTGGCTTGAAGTCACACAGCTTCTGTCAGATCTCAGAATTCTACTCTCTCAGTTATGAAGGAGCTGCTTTATATATCTAGGCTTAGAAATCTCACCAGTATTCCAGAGTTTTCCAATTAGTCACATATCCCTATTCACTGAGACTTGTGTGGACTTTCCCATATGAATGTAGGTCACCACTCAAGCTTATTTTAGTTGTTTACAAAATAATGAGAGTCAACCCAACAAAGCAGGCCAACTCAATGACTCTGCACACACTCAATGAGTACAGTGAGCTCTCCAAATCAAAACAAACATCACATCCACAACATCCACTGTCAATAATTTAACAATATTTCAAGATCTTCCCCAAAGATTGAAGCAAAAAATTGTAAATAACAGCGTGATCCTTTGAACAAACTTGGTACAGACCCACTAAGGTACATTCCGAACAAGTTTGAAGTAAATCTGGTTGATGGTTTCAGTGAAAAAGTTCAAAGTGCAGATTTCTATTGCAATCTCCATTGACTTCCAGTCATCAATAGGAATGCATGCATAAACTCTTCTCCAAAATCACTTGTCTAATTACTTCGAAAATGCATAGGGACACTTTTGGGGACCCCAGACCTCAATTTGTTCAACAGGTGGTGCTTCACCTTTTTTTCTATTTTTTTTATGACTTTTTGCATGTTAAGGCTATTTTTGACTTCTTCTCGAGAACCGTCACTAGGATTGTTCTTAAACTTTGTGGAAGTATAGCTGAATTTTAACAATTTTTTTCGATTCAGGTACCTTTCAGTTTATGCATGCATTCCTATTAATTACTTTGATTACTCCTATTAGTTTTGACACTGGGTATGTACCACTTTGAAGGCCCCTCTTTTCAGTGAAATTTTCCCAGCAAAGGTCCAGTATTTTGCCAAAAATTCCCTTAAAAAGGGTAATTTTTCTCTTTCATGGCAAAAAATTTGGGAAAATCCCCTTATTAAGGTCATAAGTTTCTTCCTGGACCACTGTTCACACGATTTGGGCACCACATTTTCTACTTTTTGGGTGAAAAATGTCTAAACAACGGTATCATTTTTGTGAAAAAGTGCCCCCAAAAAGGTGGGTTTTTGAAAGGTCGAGTCACATCCCCCCCCCCCCAAAAAAAAACTGGGGGAAGTATCCCCCGCCCCCCAGATCCGGGACCTGGTCTGGATACATGGCAACTGCTGACTATCCAACTAACAAATCCAGCAGACAATTTTAATTTCGTAGCTAAAACGCGTATTCAAGATGTTGATCTTGTACCCTCAATAAATTGACAAACTATGTATGTTACATTCTTGTTGCCTCATTTTTTTCCAAATGGGTTGGGAGAGCATCTCCCCACCCTTTGAGGGCGTACTTTGGGAAGAGCTGTGAACTTCCGGTGGAAAGTATTGGAAACACACAGCCATAGCCTTCATCATTGAAGTGCCCTCAATGGGATGGATGGATGAACCTTCTAGTCATGCCCTTTTCCTTCCTGGATGACCAAGAAAAAAAATCTCACATCATAGGTTTGTTTAAAGTATGTTCAAAAAGTGAAATTGTAGGCCTATTTCTGTGTAGAGACTAGAAATGTTGCAGTAGTGTTCGGATCAAAATATTCATAGCATGATCTGCTGCCAGTTGACCCCAGGAGTGGTGGGTGTTAATAACTACCTGATGTGTATATGTAGAAAACAGAGTATTTTGTGTTGACCCCGGTGTAATTTTATGCAAACATTCTCCGCAGGTATAGGTGGTCTACAGTGGAAGCGCCATCTGGGAAAAACGGTGCGAGTAACTCTGAATGAGAAAGACACAACAGCTGTGGGTGACTTACGCATCAACTGTGAACTAAATGGCATTAAGATACAGCCTAATCTGGAGCACAGTGGTAAAAGTGGTGCCACAGATGAGGACACCCCTAGGCCTGTAGATGAGACACCAGATGGCACCACTGACACAGTAGAAGTTGTGCAGGGAGATGCCAATATCATCCTTCATCAGAGGCAGTTTAGTTTCATGTAAGTACTTGCCTGCTCAGCACCTCTTTAGAATATCGAGCACTGTATTGACCAAGGTATCTGGTGCACGAAGGAAACTACAAGCCGTGAAGTGGCGAGTGGTTCCTTTGTGCGGGATCATTGAGTCCCAACCAGAAACACATGTGAATGATGGTTTTGTAATTATCCCATTATGTTTCCATGGAATATTTTAAGTAGACAACAAACAATAGTTTTTAAGGGCAAAAAAAAAGAGGCCAGGAAAACCTAGAAAAGCATAATGACCCAACACTGCCATGCACAGATGAATCGATCAATTTTTCTAGAAATGTAGTGCTGTCCAATTTGGAATGGCACCACAAGTTGACAACTGGCCAAACAGGCATTGCAGTGCATGGCGAAGAATAAAAAACAGTGGAAATTGAAAGTACATAGATCAGTGACTTTATTTGCAAACCAAACAGCGGAGAGGAAGTGGCAATATAGACCTGGAAGTAACCCACATAAAACAGCAACAGGTCGCACTGGGGAGGCCCAAGAACAAGGCACTCCTCACATGTATAACCAGACTACATTCTGCATCAGTCCTTAGGACTGGCCCACAATCTGTGAAGACTTGTTTTAATATCTTTGATCCTTGTAGGAGCAAGCAGCGGAAGATAAGAACTAAAAGGAAGAGGGATTTATTTCACTTATTTCCTCACCTAAATTAACAACAAGAGCTATGAAGAAATTAGCTATATATTGCATGATGCTACAGTAGGTTTCGGAGTGGACATTAATAATGGACACATTGATAGCTCAATACCACAGCAATGATTAGCAAACAGAGAGAAATGATTGAATGTGCATACAGCATGGAGTGAAACTGTATGCCTGAGGTACACTGACAAATTTCCTTTTGTCTTAAAAAAGAACAAAAAAATTCATTCAAAATCTAAAAATCAATGGAGTGTGACCATTTGAACAAACCTGGTAGAAACCCACCCAAGGTACATTGCCACCAAGTTTGAAGTCAATCTGGATGACGGTTATGGAGAAGAAGTAGAAAATGTGAATTAGCATTAAAATGTCCATTGACTTACATACTAATCAATAGGAAAGCTGCATTGACCGACAAGTGCCAAATTGAGAAAAAATCAATGTGGACACAACTCTGTGTGCAGGCCTCCACTGTGAAAGCAGCAGATTGGGGAACAGATGGCCTGCTATGCAGACAACCTCAATCATTGAGTACGACAAATAGCATTTTGATTCAGCGTTACTTATTTGCAGTCATCTGGATCCATATGGCACAACAGTACAATTCCTGGATGCCGCCTTCAAAAATATCTACAACAAAGGGGTCATGGTGATAACATCTACAGACCTGGCCTCTCTGTACGGCAAGTGTGGCCAGGTGACAATGAGGAATTATAATGCTTACAGTGTCAAGACCGACTACTACAAGGAGTTGGCTGTCAGACTTGTGTTGGCTGCAGCAGTGAGGTAAACAAGTAGGACTAAATTGTGTGTGTGTGCGTGCGCGCGCGCGCGCGCGCGAGAGAGAGAGAGAGAGAGAGAGAGAGAGAGAGAGAGAGAGTTCTCATTTCTGGATACATGAAATTAGTTCTCATTTCTGGATACATGAAATTAGTCTGTTTGTTTGTAAATTTAAGGGTAAAAAGTCATTTGCAGTAGGTATGTAACCACTTTTTCTTTGCAAAACAGGTTTCTAAATAGTAGGTTTTACTGTAATTTAAATAATTTCTGCAAACATGGGCCCTTTTCTACATAGCCCAAAAAATCCCTGGCAAACCAGTAATATTACTTCCATCACTGTTAAAATTCAGTTCAGCTTTTCATTTATGTATTCAAGTAGAGACCAAAATTAGCATATAACAATGCTCTGTCCATTTATCTGCCACCTCCCAGGTTTCTGTTGTGAAAATAATGTCGACTCTCTGAAGCCTGTCTTGAATTGGTTAAAAAAGTGTAATGTACTGCCTCTAGTGCTTTGCAAGTTGTATCGGTTTGCTCCTAATTTGCAGAGTATATATCCTTTTTCCACAAGGGAATCATCAAAGTTTTATGTACATGTACTTAGATCCAGGACAAACTTATGCAGCTTTTTCAGTGAAGTATTATGAAGCTCCTCTACAGAACAATATTCTATTAACTCTTTCAGCACTGTACAACATTGAATCTTTCAGTGCCAATCACGTCTAATGGTGACCTGCATAAGTCAGACAAGTCTGAATTATCACAAGGATCCCAGATTCGTATTCCTTGTAAAAAGACCTTTCATTCAAGTGCCAGTATGCCTGCAGTTCCAGACAGAATACCCCAGGTCAACAGCTTTTCTCTGCGCTATTGTTTGCCAATGCGTGCTGAAAAAAGCTGTTGACTGTCCAAATATTTGGCACTGAAAGGGCTAATATCAGATGTTCACTTTCTGTCTATATGTACTCAAATCTAGACTAGAATTTATTTTTGTTTTTTTTTGTCTCAGATATTTTGTACTTGAGTGATTATTGTACATGTTTAGTGATGTACAGTTTTATTACCATTATTAAGTGGACTACTTCCTGTCATGTGTTTTTTGACAGTACTGTATAATGTTTTATGTAACAGGAAATCATAAGCCCATCTGGGTTTCTGTATCGCAGGTATCATGTAAACTTTTTGGTATATGTCTATGTACTAAACTTCAAGTTACTGTAAGTGAATGAACATTAGGAATCAACTAGCGTTGCTAATGTCTTTGTGACAGAGCCTTAAGATACATGTATATTGTGTGGATACTGCTTTCCATGTTGTCTTTATGCATGGATGGAGTGATGTTCGTAAATAAAATTAGGAGGGGGGGGGGGGGGGAGCAAGGTAGTGAAGAGACAGTTTTTGATAATATAGAGATTCTTGGGAATTCTGGGCCTAAAGATAATTAAAATGTACTTGGCCCCTGATGGTCACTGTATTGGGTTAACTAGTGAAAGGGATTTTACACAGATGTACGTGTAACAGCAAAAACTCATTATAATGACACCATTTGTTCCCCCCAAAAAGATGTCAGGTAGTTGAATATGTCAGATATTTGAATGTCGTTATGATGAGATTTCATTGTGGTAAAAAATTGTTCTATTTTTTCCCGTTAATATATGTACCCATGTAGCACAGTGCATGTGAAGTGAAACCTCACTGTAGCAATGTTCGGGTATCTTGAATACATGTATTCACATTACAACACAAAATTTGAGGGACTTACTCAGTGACCTTTGTTAACTCTGTCAGTGGCCATTTTGGATGGAGTCAACAGCTTTCCTTGGTCTGCTTTTTGGTGTAGTGTGCTCAAAGCACGATGAAGAAAGATGTTGACCTGGACGATTATATTCTGTTTGACTACGGGCATGCTGGTACTTGAAGGAACAGTGTTTTTTACAAGGCACCGGAGTCTAGCATCCTTGTTATAATCCCAAGTACTTTGTGGTAAGGAGTGTGACTGAAGTTGCAGTTGGCATGGAAATAGTCAAAGTGAGTCATTTAACTGACATATTCAGACACCAGACATTTTGCAGGGGAGAGATGGTGTCATTATAATGAGGTTTCACTATTGGGCCTTCAATTTCAAGTAATACCTCAGAAATCATAAACTGGTACGACTTATGATTCAGGGCAGCAGCACGTTGCAATAAAGGTATACAAGTTCTGTATGGGGTGGCAGTAGAGCATTTTGTGCAAGTGGCTGTCAAGATCTGTCGGGGCCCGTCTTATGCCGATGCCTGCGTACCAAAGCTTAGGAAAGTGCTGCATTGCCAGTTCTGTGAGGAACGGAGATTTTACCCAGATACTAGAGCTCCAGTTGGTAAGGTTTTGATCAAAGTAAACAAAAATAGAAGACGCCCAAAAGTGGATACTTACATTAACCCTTTCCCCCTTGAATTAGGACTCGATAAATGGCTTTCGTTGGCATGGGTCGGGCACTTATGGGGTATGCAATCTTGGTTGCTCTCATCCACAATTTTTAGTCAAATTTCTTTTCATTAATATATTACTGTTGAAATTAGTTAAAACAGTTAGGCAAATGACACTTGATCACCAGCTGGTTTTTACTGGTTCAAGGGGGAAATGGTTAAAATAATGATAATGATAATCTGTAACAATATCGATGTACTTGGTGTTGATCTTCCTGTGTGAAATTCATCCAATGAATTATTTCAGATCTCATTGACAGAAGGCAATAAGTAATTACCTTTTCTTCATGTGTTTGGTGTACTTAAGCATATAGTTTGATTCATAGTCAGCGGGATCTGGAGATGACTTTGAGGCAACCCCACTGTACTTCGAGTGGGTCTCTACCAGGCTTGTTCAAATGCTCTGGCTTCATTGATTTTTATATTTTGTATTTTTTGTTTGTTCAATTTTTGGACAAAATCTCAAAAAATCTTTTCCAAAACTATTCAGCCGATTGCTTTGAATTTTTTTATAATTTTGGGGGAATTTTTTTTTTTGCAAAAGCTTAAAATATATTCTTTACCAAAACTCTGTAGTAATTATGAAAGACTAGTGACATCAAACTGCTAACTGAACTCTTGAAATAATTTTTCTTATCTCTACCTTTGCAGCCACTGGTCCTGTCTTGGTAACATCATACTCTCCAAATTAGTTGAAAAGATTGAAGCAGATGTATTTGCTCAACAGCTGGTTTAAGGGGTTAAGGGTTAAGAGACAATAGGACCAATGATACTATTCACTGCCAGTAAGCTCCACCTCAAATAATGCCCATACATGTCAACAGGAAAGAAAAATTGAACTTGTCTGAATTTGGTTCCTGGGGTACTAACTGTACAGTAAGTAAGTAAGTAATTATGTCCCTCCCCCCCCCCCCCCAAGAACTACACGATAACTCGAAAAGTTTTTCACTGACAGCTTTTATATTGTACATGCTTATAGTCTGCATATGGTCTTGGACAATTTTGAAGATGGGTGACCTTGAACCAATTCCTAAGGTAACGCAGCCATTTTTGTGAATTTGGTTTTCCAAGGTTGTGAATTTGGTTTTCCAATTCCCAAGGTAGCCAAACCATGAATTTGGTTTTCACTCGATAACTTGAAAAGTGTTTTGCCTCGGGCTTTCATATTGCACCTGCTTATCGTCCTGAATAAGGTCTGAGACAAGTTCGAAAATGGGTGCCCTTGACCCAATTCCTAAGGTAACAAAGTAATTTTTGTGAATTTGTTTTTTTACGCAATAACTTGAGAAGTTATGTGCATAGGGATTTCATATTGCACTTGCTTATAGGCCTGCATAAGGTCTTGGATAAGTTTGAAGATGGATGACCTTGACCAAAATCCCAAGGTCACAGAGGCATTTTAGGGAATTTGGTTTTTAAGCGATAACTCAAAAAGTTTTGAAATAGGCCTGCCAAATTGCAGGTGGTTACAGTCCTACATAAGGTCTTGGATGAATTTTGAAAATGGGCGACCTTGACCCAATTCTCAAGGTCACAGAGCCGTGATGATAGCTTGAAAGGTTTTTGACATAGACCTGTCAAATTGCAGGTGATTACAGTCCTACATAAGGCTTTGGATGAGTGTGAAGAGGGGTGACCTTGACCCAACTCGCAAGGTCACAGAGCTGTTTTTGTGAATTTGGTTTTCACAGGATAAGTTGAAAAGTTTTTAACTTAGACCTTTCTTATTGGACATGGTGTTAATCCTGCATAAGGTCTGAAACAGGTTCAAAAATGGATCACCTTGACCCAAATCCCAAGGTCACAGAGCCGCGGGGGGGGGGGGGGACATAGAATTAGCAATCTCTGATTGCATTCTAATTAATTTATGGACATAAATTTTACAGAATAACTTCTCATCTTTCATGGTCCCAGCCAAAACAGCAACGTCATGTTCAAATACCTTTGAGTGTCAGGCTGTTGTAATTTACTGCTCATATCATGAATATTCAGTTGTACCAATATGGCCCAGCAACCAGAATGGCTTTTCCAGGATGTTTCCCTCGTTTTAAACAGTGATGGCTGTTTGGGATGTAAAAAACCGGACTCTTACTTGTAAATGTCCAAAATACTTATTTTCATATCTAATGATATATCCTGATGGAAAAAAATCGTTATAATTATGTTTCAAAATACCAGTGGGTTAATAAGTAACTTAAAGCAGTTTAGAATTTAGATAAGGCAGCTGAAATTTGGTTTTCTTGCCATTTTATTCAGTCCAATAGTCTCCATTTGATTACACTCTTACTTTCAGAGACGTATCCACATGAAGTTGACAGTTTGTTCACAACTGCATTGTTTTTTTATAAGCTTCCAGAAGTCAGTGTGATCAGCTGATGGCCACAGACCACAGTTATAAATCCTTCTATTTTTCATATTAGCATTTTTCAGTCTAAAAAATCAGCATTTTGGTATTTTAAAATTCCGTGAACGGCATTTAACAGATAAAAATGTCAGAAAAATGTGGATGGATTTTTGTCGTACAATTACCAGCTCGTTAATTTGTGATAATTGAAATACGAAACAACACCTGGATGTCAGCTTTATACAGGCATATGAACTGTGCTCTTGCCAGGGTCACACCATTGTCCTTCCCCATCATAAAGTTCCCACCTGGCCTGGAAGACAGTGCACCTATATGACCACCAATGAAGCAACTCTGCGATGCAGCAAACCTGACTTAGCTAACTTTATTTAAAGAGAAGCTACAGCATGCTGAAAACACAGTATTTTCACAATTACGAACTATCTCCGTTGGGATGCGCAACCAGCCAATCACAACTGTAGTCTGTAACCTGATCACCACATGTGTACAGTATGGAAAAAAAAAAAAAAAAAAAAGGAAAAAATTTGGATTATTTCTTTAGGCTTTGAACTTCCACATTGCAATACATACCATTTAATCTGCCAATATTGGAGGAAATTTCAAAAAGGAACAAAATTTTATCAAATGGGTTTTAAATTACCTTTAAAACATGTAGTTAATGTTAAAAAAATTATTTATTTGTTTATTTATTTAATTATTTATTATTATTATTATTATCATTATTATTACAGTGGTCCCTGTCACCATAGACCACCCCTACAGCAACAAAAAAGTGGTCTTATGAGACAGGTGGTCTTTCATGACAGGTAAATTAACATGGGAAATATAGGACTTGGGAATGTGAAAAGCGGTCTCTCATGAGAGGGTGGTCTCATGACAGAGGTCTCTCGTGACAGGGACTACTGTATTATTATTATCATTATGTCTCCCCATGCAACGTGGGGACATACTGTTTTTGCGTCCGTTTCTTCCATTTCTTCTTCTTCAACACATTGTTGCGTGCATTGCGGACACGATAACTCAAGAAAGATTTGACTTGGGAAGTTGAATTTTTTTGTGAAGATATTCCTATATAAAGCCTTGCTCGGATTGCAGGTGGGTGACCTTGACATATTTTTCAAAGTCACATGGGCATGTCATCTAAAATTGACGCAGACGCAATAACTCTGCTAGGATTTGACTTAGGAGGTTGAAATTTTGCATGATTATGCACCATAATATGAACTAGTTGGGATTGTAGATGGGTGACCGTGAACTGTTTTCAAGGTCACATGGCCACTTTTTAAAAATCATTGCAGATGCACTTGAGAAAAATTTGACTTAAGAGGTTGACATTTTGTTTGATTATGTTTCTATGTAAGACCTTGCTTGTGACTGCAATTGTATGACCTTGACCCATTTTTCAAGGTGACGTGGGCATTTCGTCGAAAATCAATGTGGACGTGATAACTCAAGAAAGATTTGACTTGAGAATTTGAAATTTTATGTGAAGATGTTTCTATATATGATCTTGCTTGGGATTGCAGATGGGTGACCTTGACATATTTTTCAAGGTCGCATGTCATCTAAAATTGACACGGATGCAACAACTCTGCAACGATTTGACTTAGGAGGTTGAAATGTAGCGTGTGTATGTACCATAATACCAACTAGGTTGGGATTGTAGATGGGTGACCTTGACCTATTTTAGAAGGTCACATGCCCTTTTTTAAAAAATCATTGCAGATGCACTCGAAAAAGATTTGTCTTACAGAGGTTGACATTTTGTGTGATTATGTTTCTATATAAGACTTTCGTAAGACCTTGCCTGTGACTGCAGATGTGTGACCTTGATCTATTTTTCAAGGTCACGTGGGCATTTCATCAAAAATCAACATGGATGTGATAACTCAAGAAAGATTTGACTTAGGAAATTCAAATTTATATAAGGCCTTGCTTGGGATTGCAGATGGGTGACCTTGACTTTTTTTCAAGGTCACATGGGCATGTGATGTAAAATCGATAACTCAAGTAAGATTTGACCTGTGAAGGTGAAATTTTTTGTGAAGATGTTCCTATACAAGACCTTGCTTGGGATTGTAGATGGGTGACCTTGACCTTTTTCAATGTATGCCTGTTTATAAAAATAACGGTGACAATAGTAAGGGCGCACGGGGAGACATTTGATTTTCGGTCAGAAAATCAGCCTGTTCTAGTTATTATTATTATTATTATTATTGTTATTGTTATTATTATTATTATTATTGGATATGTTATAGAGCAGCCGTATGACCTGTTACCCTGTGACTGTCATGAACACACACCGGGCAAGACGGCTGTGGAGCTGGGTCCAGTCTGGTGGGTACATGCACAAATCTCAGTGTTGAACCTTACTGTCTTGAACAATTTTGAGACAATGAAGCCTAAGTCTTTTATGATAGCTGATTATTTTCAACCTCATTTTTTGGGGCTGGACAGTCAATTTCTCTTGTTTGTGAGGTAACACTTGAAAAATTACCTGTTTGTCCTGACCCTATCAATTCACTGCGAACTGGGTATTTTTATGCAAGAAATAATTCAACTTTATTCTGTGTTGCTGTTTCATCAGTTTTTGGATGTGAGACCGCGATATTTGAACACACATGCTTACCAGCAAAAAGTCTACATGTATTTACCCCATTCAGGAACATTTAGCTCTACTTTTGTGTTTTAAAATGGTGCCCGTACATTTCAGAAATACAGGCTTTAGATTTATAGCTACTCATAGTAATTAAGATTATAAAAATTTAACCCTTTCCCCTTTAAACTGGCCAAACTAGCTGGTTGTCATATGTCATCTGCTTCAATGTTTTTAACCCATTTCAACAGCAATGGAAACAGTCTGAAAGAGAATTGCCGATGAGGCCTGTTAACGTAATATGCCCCAGATTAAAGGCTTTGGTATGGGTTGGTTGCCTGACACTCAATCCACACCGTGAGAAGCTGCTGACGCAGTCTTGATGTAAGGGGGAAAGGGTTAACAGTTTCTGTGTGGCTTAATTTTCAGGCCCCTTGTGTAAACAAGAAAACTTTTGTGTTTGTTTCAGGTGTGGTGATATATTTAGTACAGAATACATACAGGCAATGTTGGAGAAAGCACGTGACCTGAAACTCAGTGAAAGAGTCCAGACCTTGTTGAGGACTTTGGTTATGGAATCGCAGTGTCCAAACGCTGAAGAACAACTGACCAATAGCTGCTCTTCAGACAGCAACCCCACCAATCATGTATCATTGACAAACACAGCAGCCAATCAGGATGAGTGCACAGAAAGGACTAAAAATGAAAATGTTGCATCAGAGGCGGTGCCATCTGGTGTGAATGAATTATCATGTATTAAGAGGAAGAGGGTTTACAGTAATGTGGACAATACTGTGTTACCAAACAAAAAACTGAAACAAGACTGTCAGAAATCTGAATCAGAAATGCCACCTTTTTTTTACAATGTGCATCGAAGGAAAGTCAAAGGTGTAGATCTGCCAAAGTAAGTACATTTTGTTAATGTATAGCATATTGAAAGGGCAAAAGACAAGAACTTTTCTGCCAGTGTATCTGGTCTGTGACACGTTAACTTGGAGTGAAATGTCGATGCAATCACCAGGTCCCTGGCCTATTTTCATGTATCAGCCTGGAACCACCAGGTCATTTACTCCAAAATTGCACAGGGATACGTCCAAGGACCCTTAACTCTTTATTTGTCAACCAGGTGGTGCTGCAATTTTAAGCTCTGCTGACCGCAGGTTGCAGAGCTTATGCAATTATTCATGTCAGTCCGTTTGTAAACTTTTGCTTGTGAATGTGATACGGTAAACAGTTTTTATGTTAGCCCTATACAACTCTCAGAACATACCAGGGGTATAAAGATATAGGTTGAGTACAATACTGGTGGTGCCACCTACAGCAATATGTAATATGTAGGTCAAAATGTAAAAATATTGTGACCACTCTTGCATCCATTTTCAATGGATCTTTATGAACTTTAGTGGCATTGTGGAGTAGGTTAATCTTTTCTCTGCTGCAGGTGAGAAAACTGGCCCAAAAATACTTGCTTCTCCTATGCTGTCTATCTGGCCAATGTAGCACATGCCGAAGATCAACTCTTTGTGTGTGTAATTACCAATATATGGCTACATGGCGTGCTGTCCTGCAGGTGTACAATGTATTAAATGGTTTTGACTGCAACTATTGAATAACAGTGCCCAAATTATCTGAATATTGTGGTATCTATGCGAAAAAAACAACACAGATTTTATTCAGTACGGACCGCCGCAGAGGCGATTGACAATGCATACCGGTGCTCGAGTTGCCCGTTTTAACATTGATTGCATGCAGTTTCCACTCTGTATTTCTTTCATCAGTTCACTACAGACATTCTGAATGTTTTCAAAATATGTATCGTCAATATATCACTTAATTTTGGTCCTTATGTGACATGAAAATGTAAAAATACTGTTGGCTTGAATGATCAGCTCCACCATGCTGATTTGCTGAAAGTTTGCATGCTTGACCGTGTGCAAACTTATTTGCATGCTCTTGTCAGCCAATCAGCCCCGAGCAGGCGAGAGTCTTGCTAAAGCAAGGCAAGAATGTCGCTGCCTTTTATTCTTAGATTTTTACCTAAGAGATAGTAAATTTATGCAAGATGACAACGTTTGGTAGGCAGGAATGAAGAATTAAGCCAATAGGAAAGCATTGACGAGGTTCTGATGCTTCCGTTGGTACCAAACATGCCTAGAACTGGCAAGAGAATCATACGAAGTTCGAGGCTGCAAAATATGCAATTTTACTGCTGTTTTGCAGATTTTTATTGGCAAATGTACCAAAAACAATTGATTAGATGTTTATGTAAAAGTCTGTCTGAATAGAATCATCACATTAACACAACAAAATTGTTTCTGCAGCAAAAACTACGCAGTGTGATTGACTGGAAATGAGGATACAATGTCTTTATGTAAACAAATGTGGATGTGGATGCCCTGAAGATCGTGTTTGTGGGGCCATCCCAAGATTAAATCCAGCATGATAGATGATTAACCCAAAAAATAAATAGCAGAGGAAGGGTTAAAATGTTGGTTGTGTATGATACTAGTGGCGCTGTCTGTAATTTAATGGGAATTATGAGCCAAAATGTGTTGAAAGATATAAAATTCCATATTTTGAAAAATAATTGAGTTGGACATGCCAAATGTATAGTATATATAGATTATATCCAATGCTGACGTTTTACAACATCCTGTACATAAGAACCAAGAACCTTCCATTCGTGCTATTCCCCACTGTGACCGTATCAGTCAATGACATAAATATATGTATGACATAGCTGGCACATCAGAAGTGGGCCATACCCACAGAATGATGGGCATTTACTTGGCATGAGGATGGGGAGATGATTAACTGATACGCGTGGCTTTCATTGCAGGACACCAAAGCTGGTGAGATTGATGAGAAGCGAAGGTTACCGCGCCAGCCAGACACACTTCTGTACTATGTCAGTCCGAACTGATGCCACATTGACACAGCTGAAGGAAGTCCTAGTCAAGCATTGTCCTCATCAACAAAAAGAGTCTACTAACTGAAATGAATTGGGTGACCCATCAACAAATATGACCAAAAAAACCCAGTGAAACTGATTGGACTAATCATTGCCTTACATTTTCCAAAGATGACAGAATTATGGGCACTGGGAATCTGTGCCATGGACATATATCAGTACGGACATATTTTTTAAAGATAAATATCTAGGCCCAAAACAAGAAAGAAAGAATTGGACATAAGTAATCTGCACAGAATCTGAACTCAGCTGTATCATGCTTACGTTACAAGTTACAGCAAGTAAGATTCAATTATGAGCTTTATAACTGAATAGGTTCACTAAATTAGCATTATTTCAGGATATGTGTGTATATACACATGTTCCATTCACATTGAACATGCCTCTGATTCCAAAGTCCAGAAAGAAAATCAATTGGTGTAACAATGTGAAACATAAAAGGCTTTTCAAACTGCAAATACTGTACAGTGTGTTAAATTGGTGGAGGCATTCTATTTGTGTGTTTACCTCACCTTACTTCAACGTCATGCTAACTATGAATCATTTCCACTTTCTCTGTGTCAACATTTTGTCACAGAGTCCTAAAAGGTCCTAACTATGAATCATTTCCACTTTCTCTGTGTCAACATTTTGTCACAGAGTCCTAAAAGGTCCTCAATGATAGCCAAGAGAAATATGTGCCCCTTTAAAGGGCTTTTATGATTCCAGATTCAAATTTCTTATTTAAAAAAAAAAAGAAAAGAAAAAACAAACAAACTTTCATCTACGTATGGGGAGGCCTTTATCTCTTGAGAAACAAAGAATGGTTCCAGTCAACAGCTTTCTTTGGCATACTGCACCCAAAGTGCACAAAGGAAATTGTTGACTCTCTCCATGGACTTAATACATTGTATATCAAATGCAACATTTCCAGTACCGGTAAATGAAAAATGATGCCACTTGTACCACAATTTATATTTCTTTATTACAACTTGTCATTAGTTTGGTTACTGACTGAATGTGTAATTACCCCATATTAAAAAAGCAAAATGAATCTACAAAGGCATACATGTACATGAAATCAATACCATGACTAGAGATGAGATGCATGTACTGACCAGACTAATGGTCAATATGCAATATACCTTGAAGGAAGCCACAACCTTCAGACTCCTTGCTTCAACTGACCAAAATCGGTTGGTGGTCAAATGTTCTCTGCACAATGCTTTTGACTAAATTCAGCAGCAGTGAAAAACATTGGTGTGAGAATTGTACATGAGACCCATCAAGATAACACAACCCAGGTCAACAGCTTTCCTTGGCACAGGTTGCCTAACCCATGCTAAGGAAAGCTGTTGACTCAAGTTTTAATTCAAGTGGAAAAGGGTTAAGATACAAACTTCATTCAGTGTGGTACTGTAAATTGCTTTAATTTCGCTGTACTCTTATATTTGCTTATTTCCCTGATGGCACAGAACCATGAAAGAAAAGCACAGTGAAATAGCATTTTAACATTATGACTAAGACAGGGCAAGTGGCCGCTGTGGCTAATGATATTTGAAGATAAACATTCGACTAGTTTCGTTGCGACCTGCAACTCATCAGGAACTGTTGGGAACACTGTGAGCGGCCTATATTTATACCAGATCCGTTGCTGCGTATGCACGTGTATTGTGATAGCGTAGCTGCGGATTCCTAGTGGATGAAAAAAATTGGTTTCCATGGTAGGATTTGATTTTGAAAAAAAAAAAAAAAAAAAAGAAGCATTTTAACATTGTTTGAATGGGAATTATGTCCATCCAAAACAGTGAAATTAAGCCTACGGAAACAGTAAAATGTCAAGAATACAAAAATGAAAGCAGTTTACAGTATTCTTCTGCAGACACATGTGCGTGTACTTGTGTTATGTGCCAGCTGCAGATGGACTTTGGTACGCAGTGAGGAAAGACTTAACAAGAGGCCAGTGGGCATCATGCTCTGCTCATCCTTATCCTGCAACAATACACCTCTGTGGTATGTTTGGTATCATTAGCCTTATTCTTAGTCAGCATACTGAATTTAGTTTTTTTTTTTTTTTTTTTTTTTTTTGAATGAGGTGCTTAATGACCTTGAAAAATAGGTCAAGGTTACACTACATATTAAAAATTAGAGCGTTGGTCTGATGCATATTTGGTGTATATTTTTAGTTCCATCTTAATTTATTATCACAAAAAAGAATTTTTTTGTTTTTGATACCTATGGTACTGGTTCGAACTGATACTTCCAGTGTCATATATTTTGTCTATCCTGTTCCTGTGAGCGGATATGGATATATGTGCACAAGTTAAGATATAACGATGGTCACAAGAAAAAAAAAAAAAAAAAAAAAAAAATCCTGAAATGCATTGCCTCTGTGAAGCTGGAAGGTTGAAGTGATTCATATGTAATATAAAACTTGTACATAAGACAAATTTATGGTTATTCTTTCTTGATATATTAATTTTAGTGTTCTTTACTTAAGTGCTTAATTAACTTAAAAAACAAGTCAAGGTCACCCCAAATTATACAAAACTTTACCATTGGCCTCTTGCAATTTGATGTTAAGTGTGTAACTCCATCTCAGTTGGCAATAAATTAATATTCCTGTAACGGTTTGTGAATACATGTATACATGATGGTTTCAGTCCCCTCCTCCCCCTCCCCCCCCCCCACTTCTCCATGCATCAATTCTGGTATTTTCATTTCATGTTCCCCCCCCCCCCCCCCCCCCCCCCCCCCCCAACTGAGGCCACCCCTCTTGCAAGGCCAGCTTTCTGGTGTACTTTGGGTGGCCTCATAAGACGGGGAGGGGGGGACCACTGTAGTGACTCCTCACCTAGGGTTTCAAGGCAAACCCAAGGTAGAGTTGCAGACTTTGATGTGCTGCCTGCTTTGTGCATATATGCTAATTAATCGGAAAAGACTGGCTACTCCCAGCAAGGTGCTAGCTGGAGTCCTTGCTCTTGTCCCAAAGAGAAGTTGACTCACTGGTCAGGGTTGTAGAGGCACTTGAGCCCATCATCCAAATCATCATTTTTATGAATATCGACTACAGTTGAACAGGGTAAGGAAGTCCTATGGGAATAACCATCACACATGAAGATGAGTTCCTGTCAGGTTCTTAGTTTCTAGCATGTTGTTTACAGTATGTATGTATATATGTATGTATGTATGTATGTATGTATGTATGTATGTATGTATGTATGTATGTATGTATGTATGTATGCAAGGTTAAATGTAATGACCATAACATAAATAATCCCCGTTCCCCCCCCCAAAAAAAAAAAACAAACAAACAAAACCAAAAACAAAAACAAAAAAACAACAACAATCATTACCGGAAATGCATTCCCAAGGTGACCTTGACGAAGTAGGTCAGTCCACACATCATACACATCTGTTCTACATTTGATACAATTTACCATATCTTTTCTGAAGATAATGAATTTAATAAATCTAACCAAATAGTCATGTTCTCTGTTCACCTGTAGGTGGCACCACTACTAGTCTTCTGGTTTGACATATTAGCCTCCAAAATATTACTGTAGTTGCTTGATATTCATGTGAATATTTTTTCAGGGTTTTTGTATTTTTGACAGACATTTCACTGTAGTTTTAATTTCACTGTTTTGGACATAATTCCCATTCAAACAATGTTAAATGTACTATGTCACTGTTTTTTATTTTAACGGTTTTGTACCATCAGCAAAATAAGCGAAAATAAGAATACAGTGAAATTAAAGCAATTTACAGTACATCCCAAAATTCCAAAGGATCCACTGAACATAAAACACACCAGAGTATTTTCTTCCTTTCATTTTTTTTTCACTCTTTTGGCCCCAGTATTGCTTTTAAATCCACTGGGTAGCACAACCTACACATGTAACAAATGAACCTAGATTTTAAGACACAGAACATGCCCAAAGTATTTCAAAAGGCTAAATTTGAATATTGACAACGCTATTGTGTTTACATGCAATTGTTTGTGAATGAATGTGAGTGATGACATATAGTCTGACCTATGGTAACTTATGTTTAGGAAGTGTATAGTATGCCCAAGTACACAGTGATATGTCAAACAAAAATGGCTTTTTTTAAGCTTTACTTTTTATATAGATCCTGTGTTGAGACAGCTCTTCCACCATCTTGTATAACTTCTGACAGCCCTCCTGGTTGGAAAGAGACTTCGTGAATGCATGAGCCAGTGTGTGTTTCGCGGAGGGGGGTGGGGGGTTCAGTACGCTGGTACAGGTAATTGTTTTTCTAGAGTACGCAGTACGGAAAATAGAAATCGTTCAAAATTTTGGATAGTACAAAGTACGTAAAACAAGAGGGCTTCCAGTGCGCCAGTACGGTAAATAAAAAGCTCCAGTACGCCAGTACGGGAAACCCCTTACCGATCCTCTTTCGGCACATTTGACCCCATAGTGTGTGTACTATGAACCACTTTGATGTCCACAAAACTGAACGAGGGCTTCTTTCTGCAGTGGCCCAGGGCTTGAAAGACGACAGTTCAGAGAGGCCACCATGCTTGGAAGACCATCTTTTTAACTACTGTAACTGTGATCAGCAACTTTATGTCATGTATACCCTGTATGAGATACTAGCTGATTTAAGCCTTTCCCCCTTAACATGATGTGTACACCTCAGCTACCAAGAAAATAAATTTTTTACCCCCATTTCTCCTTTTTCCTGCTGAAGTCCAACACTGTTTGAAGCCAGGCGCTGATCACTGCACACACACTCTCAGCCTGCTTGTCTGTCACTTTCTCTTGATATCTTAATGACTACAACAGCTGCCATTGGTCCAGTTTCCTTTGCTTCATGGTACAAAATAGATGTACAGATTCACTTTCTGTCAGCCAATTTTTATGATCAGTGTGTCACTTCAATATAGTATTTTCTGAAAATTAACACAATTACCACATTTTTGTTTAAATTTGAAAAGAAAAGTTTCTGGATGAAACTATTTTAAACTAGAGCCCCTAATCTATTGACTAAAGTGCTATCTCATTGACTACATAATAACAATTAGGTTGCTTTAATAGTTGTTGTTTGAAGTTCAGGTCAATTCTGACCCCTGTAGCCAAGGCTTGCAAGGAGAAATGGGGGTGAAAACCAGGCTATGAAATGCCTTTTAGTCGGGTATCTTGAGCTGAAGTCAACACAGCATGCACCGGCATGTGGTGAAATGCCTGCTTCAGTGTTTTCAGCTAATTTGAACAGTACTGAAAAATAATTTGATTGAGAATTGTAGATGAGACCGGTCAAGATCAAGTGCCCAAGGTCAACAGCTTTCCTTGGAATGAGTTAGGCACTTAGTGCCCTAACCATGCCAAGGAAAGCTGTTGACGTAGTCTTAATTC
Organism: Hermodice carunculata; assembly: GCA_964020975.1. NCBI lineage: Eukaryota > Metazoa > Annelida > Polychaeta > Eunicida > Amphinomidae > Hermodice > Hermodice carunculata. Next base: position 15,429,502 of record OZ026625.1, on the reverse strand, counting down.
AAGGTTGAAACAGTTAAAGACCACAATTTGATGATCCCAAGGGGTGGTCTTGCAAGGGGTGGACCACTCCATACAAAATCTGTAGGCGTAATAAACAAAAAAATACACTTTTTCTCAACAGAATTTACAGAATACAGTGAATTAATTTCAGTCATTTTTGTTGACAGTTTATAGCCTTTTTCAAGGCTTTGCCAGTTAAGAAATATAATTGCAAAGTTGCTTATGAATCTCAAAATATCTACATTTATGAACTCCATTTTACCCCATGCCTGCACCTTTAGAATGCTGAAGAGACTGCTCATCCTACAGTCTTTGTGGTGTCAAACAGCCAATGAATCTTCATACACATGTACATGTGCCACATGTGGGGTGACATCGTAAGGTACATCGTCTTTGCAGGGGTATTGTTGTGAGGCATAAAATAATATCGCAACACATTTCAGATGAGAAATGGATGTGGGGTACACATATACTAAACCTATAAAAAGGATGAAACAAAAGCAACAACAACAAAAAAAAAAAAAAATTCTGGAGCATGGCAGTTAATGGCAGAAAAAGCTTGTCTTTCATCACGAGATGTCACCAGTGTTTAAAGATAACTTTCATCTTGAGTAAAACGGGGTGACATCATGCTGGCCACGCTTTGATGAGGTTTTGGGTCTTTCATAATTAATGAGGACCTCCTTGTAAACAACTTTAAGCTTGTCATTGTGCCTGCCAGAGTAAAGAAATCCTCACAAAGCAATGCTTTCCTTCATCATGTCATTGTTTACCAGCTTTGCCCCGTAGCACTCGGGCAAGTGATGAGCAATCTTCATGCGTTTAAAAATTTCAAGGTGCTCATTTGGGAGAATTTTGTAAATGAAGAACATCTTTAGATGGTGGCAGACATTAACGGTCCTTCCCAGCATCTGGAAGTGGTCGTTATGTCGGGGCTGGAGCCCTGCTCTTGCGGCCAGGACAGCGATGTAGCCATCTTCAGTGGCGATGGGTTGCACTTCAGGCATCGCATGATAAAGACTGAGCCAGGCATCAAAGGAGAACAGATACACTGGACCCTGAATCATATCAGGGAAAAATTCGCCCTCAAAATCAGATTCTGGAACATACCTTGGGTCCATGATATCACGAATTGGCCGGTCCAAACGAAGGATTTTCCCTACGTACAGTTTTTCAGGATTCGGGAATTTTGCCTCTAACCAACCAAGAATTGATGGAATGTTGTTGTATATGTTTTCTTGAGTTTTAAGCACAAATTTAGGTTGGCATTTGTGTCGGTTGTCAGCAAGCCAGGTTAATCCCATCATGAATTTTCTTGTATCTTCATACGGCGTATCCTTGAACGCACCCTGTAGGATATCTCCAGTTTGATTACTTTCTTTGTTGACATCTCCATCAAATATAGTGTTGGACTGACCAATTAAAAATATGGTCTTCCATTTCCCCTCATGTATTGTTTCATATTTGTTCTCCTTATAAACACCCCAGGCCTCGCGGATGGCTTTCCGGACACCAATGTTATTAGGTGAACTTGTCACCAATATGATCAAGAGTATTTCCCCTGGGCGACACCGGAGACGAGGCTTGTGAAGCAATGCAACTGGAAATTCCTTAGGTTGCGGGTTGCCATAGAGGTTGACACGTTTTTGTTTTACAGGTGGGTGTTTGTTAGGATTGAATATTGGAAATCCTTGCTTAAAGTTCTCATCCACTGCTTTCTTAAACTCTGCCTCTTGCGGGTCATGAAGGATAACGTCTTTGAACTTGGGACTGATTCCAGACGTGGGAGTTGTATCGCGGCGAAATAAAAAGTTAATCAACAAAAAGGCAAAGAGGCCAATTAAGATCCATCCACACACAGTTGGCACCTTTTTCCGTTTGTTGAAGACAAGATCACCCAGATGGTGAGCTGATTTGTAGACATTAACAAATCCTTCTTGCAGCATAATCATGATTATGGAAAATACGTGTAGAACTGACTCTTGAACAAGAATGCTTTAACAGTAAATGTCCGTGTCTGTGTTAATTTGAAATGTTGTGATATATAGGTCTGCCAGAGTTACTGTGTAACAAGATAGATGCATCAATACTATAGATCCACAGAGCAGCAAATCACTCTTAACTCCTGAAAACACCTGTTGTGTATAGGGAGCATGCACTGGTGTGTAAAGAAGGTCTTTCATAGTTTGCTGAAAAATCACTGCATAAGGTTTGACCATATTGACTTTTCAGAATCCAAATATTTGGTAGTGGTTATATTTTAAAAGTACATGGCCATGTATTATAGATTTGGAAGACAATGAGTGTCTTGCAAGAAAATATTGTAGAGGATTTCGTAAATGGTCCCGAAGCAAATGCTTCGTCTCACAGGTGCGTGGTATTGACAGGCTCATGACAACAGAGGGAAGCCTGTGGACAGTACTGCCTTACATGCACATTGATTTGTGGTGTCAATACAGAACACGTGTTACTGGATGAGTACCATGTGTAGGCTACCCTAATGGAGATCACATGACCAGATTTGGTCTTGCCACTTGAGACCCACCAAGTCGTGGAAAAAGGTGTGCCGGTAAAATAAATGGCCTTGTCAATAAATCTCAAAACAAATACAGTTGCTTTCTGAAGATGTCCCTGTTTTTCATGGTTACCTGATCAACCTTCATGGGATTGGACCTATTTTTAAACAGTAATGTCTGCCAACAACACTGGAGGATTAGAGCATGGCTAAAAACTTAAATTTCTGTCTTGTGATACAGCCCTCTGTGTCAAGATCAGACCTGATCTAATTCATTTGTGATATGTTTTGTTTATAATTTTACTTTAAACTAAAAACTGAAGGACTGTGGCAGTTGTGTGCTCAGCTGACCTTACATGCACATAGTCATACTGTGAATTTGGATTGCAATCTTTTCAGACACTATTTTTCCAAAAACCACCAGATTTACCATGGTGACTGACATAACCAGTGAAATTGTGTATCTCATCTGGAACAGTCATGATGTTTAAAATTATGCAAATTTTTAGAGGCAACAAAAATTTTAAAAGCGCCATATCTTCCAAACTAAATGTAGATAGACTCAAAATTTCAATGCATATATACCTTTTGTGATACTTGCCACTATAATGGACAGTATAGTTGTAGAATTCCAAATTATGCTTATAAGGGGCATTGACAAATCTAGAAGTTTAATATCGCCAAAACTATTGTACATAAAGATGCCATTTCAACTTAATTTGTAGGTTTGTGGCAAAGTGGCATCCAATGAACCATGAACCTAAGTTGTAGGATTTTAATTTATGCAAATTAGGTGAATATGCAAAATGTAAATCTTTAATAGCTTCAAAACTCTTGTAGAGGTGCCATTCCTACTTCAATTTATGGGTTAGTGGCATAGCCCCATCCAATGAACAATAAACCAAAATTCTTCTAGGCTTATAATTCATTCAAATTAGGCAAATACACAAAATTAAAATGTTGAATAGCTTCAAAACTATCATAGATAGAAGTTTCATTCAAACATCACTTTATTAGTTGGAGACATGGCCACATCCCTTGAACCAAGGACCAAAGCTGAGCATTTTAATTTATAAAAATTAGGCTAATACACAAAATTTAGATTTTGTTGAACAATGGCAAAGTGTATCATTTCAAACTGTTCTCATTTTGAAGGCACCCAGACAGATTTGCTGTGAAGCAAATCTTCTTTTCTAGTTTCTAATTGGCTTTCTTCGCATGCAGAAAAGGCCCTGCATCCTTCGTGGATCCGCTCCTACCCCGCCGGACATCAGTGGCCCCAACAGGGACCCCAATTGGTCACCATGGATACAAAGATTACATTCATACTTTCACCTGCATACCTACTTGCATCTTTTTGGAACTTGATTAACATGTTTGGGAAATGTAACGACAAATATTTCCGTCATGTACCACAGATGACATCATAAACCACATAAACTGAACATTTGATCTTGATGCATAAACATACACTAACACTATTCATGCATGATTGCCAACCAAATTCATTTAATTCCACACCATGGATGCGTATGTCTCCCTAGACTGGCATATCGTCATCACATATACTGGGATGACTAGGGCCTAGTCATCCCAGTATATGTGATGACGATATGCCAGAGGATTGAGAACCATATCGCTGTCCACCGAAAATACTGGTAATTTAGGGTAACCCTGGTCAGTATTTTCTGCAGACAGTGACTTTGGCGGTCAGTATGAATGGGTTCGTATCGACCAGAATACGGCGACAACCATTCTGCTGGTTGCCCCTGTGTCACAATAAGGAGCTATAGGGCCATGGCAGCCTAGCCCCAAGGGACCTCTCCACGCTCTGTCAGCTTGCGGCTAACCGCAAGCTTACAGAGCGTGGGGAGGTCCTTTGGGGCTAATGATCACTATTGTAGTATTGACAGCCATGGTTCAGACTTCAGACCTATACGGGGTACCTTTCTTGAGGATGACGTCATCATAACAAGGAGGGAGAGGGCTTCCGGGGGCCCATCTGGGAAAAAAAAAAAAAAGAAATTGAGCATTCTGAGCTCAAAACTGACCCAATGTGGGGATTTTTTTCACTTAAAATTTTGTGCAAACAAAAGCCCCACGCCCCACCCCCATTTGAATAAGACTAGATAACGATAAATCTGCGCATCTCTTTCAAATAACTTTTTTTTGCGAAATACTGACACACCGCGCGAGTTTGCGAAGCAAACAAGTGTTTCGCGGTCCAATCAATAATCCTATAATATATGTATATATTTTTTCTAACTAGTGGGAAACAACAACATGCAAACGAGGACTTGCCAGTCTATCCAGTTTCCTTCTACAGTAATTTGTTTTATGACATCGGGCTACTGGACTCTGTGGGAAGAAAAGTCTTTGAGTCGACTGAACGGGCTTTTCAGTAGCCTGAGTAGGTCTGTAAAGATGTTCAATTACTATAATTATTTCGGCTCAACCAAAAAGGCACTAATTTGTATGTTATAAATCTGCCACCCATATAGGGGCCTAGCATATTCTTACTTCTCACAAAAAATCCCCCGAAAGAACTTACTAATTATATCCTATATCCCCAGCCTATATCCAAGATCTATACATTTGTTTGACAAAATGAAAAGACATTCAGTTCACTCAAATAATTGTTACCCCCTACCCTAATCCAGGTGTGTACATTTTTGGGGGCTTTTCTAATCCTGGGAGTAATGAAAACAGGGCCTTTTCCGCGGCACACACCCAGTACCATCCTACATGGGAGTAGCCCATCCACCCCCCATATATGTGAGCAAGAATAGTTATGGACTCGAGCAAAAACCGAAGTTCAACGTAAACACGACTGTTCAATGGACTCCGTAATTATATTCCTTTAAAATAAGCAGTAAGTGCTCCGATCTCCCTGTCTCTTGTTTCTTATCAGTGAATAATATGATCAAGGAGAACAAATTAACCAAGTAAGTTCTTGCACATACCTTGGGATCACTTTAGATTCTAAATTGACTTTCGTGAATCAATTTGATGAAATTCTCAAAAAACTCAACAAGGCACTTGGCATATTTTCTGGAGCGGCAAAGTTCATCCCTCAAAGTGCTTGTATCACCCTATATAAGTAAGTAAGTCAGTAAGTAAAGGTTTTATTGACAAGACTACAGGTCAATACTGACCTATTTGTCCTACGTACATTGTAAACAGCACTATGATCACATGAACGACAGGCATCTACTACAAATTATAAAATGTCAGCAGTTAATAGTACAATAAATATATACATGTACATAAGAAAACATCTATAGGCTCTTCATCTACCTGTATATAAGCTACATGGGTCATAAATTACTACACACTTGTGACCCTGAAAATGGCACCTTGCACTGTGTGGCACCAAAAGACAATGTGGAGCCTAATGAGACTAGTAGGCTACTGGCATACCTCCTGCACATAATTATCATTGTAAGTTGACAAGCATGTAAGGAAACCTCTAAACTTTCATCACACAAAGCGACTGCCAGAGTGCATGACTTTCATTCTGTGTAGCACCAAGTTACAGAAACCTGTAAGTTATATCCTTGAGGCTTTAAACCGTAATTTCCACCCTATCTAACAACTATACAGGTGGTAGAGACTAGTATAAAGGAAGCACTATTAATACTATTCTATAAATTAGTCACTTTGGTCCATTTACTAAAGATACAAGAATAACATTAAAATACACTGTGCTCACAGGCACAGGCACCATATAGGTGTCATTGGAATGTAAACAACCTTTGTTGTGACTAAGATTAGGGATGTAACACCCGTTTTAAAATCTTTTTTTGCCATAACTATTTGAGATGGGATTTACTTCAATACTCAATTCTGAAGCTGTCATGAATAAATTTGCCCAATGGGAACTAAGTCTCAGTCTACTGAGGGCAGTCCGGTATCGGGGGTCCTTTATCACAGATAGGTATGGCTCATAACCAAAAATTTCTTTGAAAATTTTATATGTTCTTAATTTTGACTGACAGTCAGATTGCTGGATACTTTGCATGTATTTTTCACGAAGGAGATTTTGCATTGTCACCCAGATTTCTTTAATTACAGCTACACTATTTCCAACCTTTTGATCATTCCAAATACTGATATACCCCAATTCACCAAGTAATTTTCTAATTTTTGTACACCAATTTCGTTGTCCTGAAGAGTCAAGGTTATAGAGATTATAGTATGCTTGCTTAACAGGATGGTCACTGGTTAATTCTAAAATTTTTATCCAGTATTTTATAGCTTTAATTTGGTGCCTAATTTGCAATGGAAGTCTACCTGTTTCCGCATAAATTGCATTTGTGGCTGTCTGAGTGCGGACGTTAAGAGTTGGTTTTATGAATTTCAAGTGGAATCTTTCCATGGGGGCGGTGTGGGCTTCCCGCTTACTAAACCAGACTTCTGAGCCATACTCAAGGATAGTCATAAGCAGAGAATCAAAGACCTTGAATGCAATTGGTGGGCTTAGCTTACCTACTGTTGGTCCACTTAATTTATACACCTGATAAAGAGCCTTATTTGCCTGTTCAACTAGGTAATCTCTATTGTCAGCCAGGTAATCAAATTTTAAGGAATTAAACCAGACACCCAGATATTTATACCTGTAAGCACATTCAATTTCAGCACCATCATAAAAGAATTTAGAGTCACAGTTACGCTTATTGAAAATAAGTACTTTTGTTTTTGACAAGTTTAGGATCATATGCCATTTTTTGCAGAAATCCAATAGCCCATCCAGTTGTTTTTGGAGGCCTTCAGCGGTGTCTGAGCAGAGGATCAAGTCATCTGCAAATAACAGATAAAAGAAGAGAATATCGCCTAGAACCACACCACTTGTATTATCCAGATATTTTCCAATGTCATTTAAGAATTCTGTGAATAATTTTGGGCTGATCATACCACCCTGAAGAACATCTGCTGTTGTCTTTATGGATTCACTAAGTGTTGAGTCCCACCTAACTCTGCGTTCTGCATTTTCAAACATACTTACAAGGACTTTTGTGAAAGCTCCATTAATTTCTCTCTGCATTAATTTATATATCAAGGCATATCTGTTAACAGTGTCGAACGCTTTTGAGAAGTCAACAAAACATGTAAATAATGGCTAGCCTTTCATTTTTTTGTTTTTCCATTAAACTTGATAAGATGAATATGTTGTCTACTGTTCTACGATTTTTACAGAAGCCAGACTGGAATTGGTCATCCGAGCAGAAAACATCATTTTTATGTTGGAGTCTGTTATTTAGCACAGCTTCAAATAGTTTGCTTAAGGCACATGTGATGGTAATTTTACGGTAGTGATCTGGGTAATCTGTAGAACCAGCCTTGTGTATGGGATTAATAATTCCTTGGGACCACTGGTCCGGATATTCACCATTTCTAAGAATATAGTTAAATAAATCTGTAATTTGAGGTGCTACTTCTCTGGATACACACTTAAGAAATTCAACTCCAATGCCATCAATGCCGCAAGCTTTCCCAGACTTTAGCTTGTTCAGTTGTTGAATAACCTCATCTTGCAAAATCACTTTGTTAAGAATATCATCAATAACTTCATTTTGACACTGCACAATATGTAATTTGAACTTTTCTACACACTCTTTAGCCTCTTGCATAAGTTCATCTTCAAAATATTCAGGTACAGAGGCTTCATTCTGGGATCTAAAATAATCTACGAAAGTGTCAATCTCAACATTATCACTGAATTTGTTACAATTCCTCTTTAAATTTTTCCAGAATTTCCAATACTCATTTGGATTATTACTTAACAACATATCTTGAAATCCAACCAACCTTTGATGTTTATAGCATCTCTTTTTTCTCTGAACCAATCTTTTATAGGATCTTTCGAGTTCTTGATATTCTTGCCATTTATCCAGTAAGGATATATCATTTTCCTGTGGGTACTGATTTAACTTTGTTTTTATCTGTTTACATTCAGAGTCAAACCACATATTACATGGAAAGTTCTTTTTCTTTTTACCCTGACCAAATTTCTGAAAGTCTTCATCTAAGGCAAATCTCAGGTAATTGTAAAAGCGTTCACATGCACTATATACATTGTTGTCTTCTGTCAAACTGCACATGAATTCTGATTTAAGTCTATCACATTCTACGCTTTTTATATAACACTTTGATATTACCATAAGTTGATTGTTGTAGTACTGTCTGGAGTGCCAGTCTACGGAAAAAAAGATCTAGTGAGACTGCAGAAAATCCAAAATCGAGCTATGAGAATTATTTTGAAATGCCCTGCAAGAACCCACATCACGGACATGCTGGATACTTTGGGATGGATGAGCATTAAACAACGATTTCACTACAATTACTGTATTCTTATTTGGAAAATTCTAAATGGAAAAACCCCAGAGTATTTATCTAACCAGTTCATCTTAGCATCTCAATCACACAACTACAATACCAGATTTGCCTCTGCCGGTTCAATAATACATCAGTCTACTACCCCCAAATCTTTAGGTTTTGTAGCCCCTACGATATGGAACGCCACCCCCCGGCATGTTCGTGCTGCGGGCTCCCTTCACAGTTTGAAAAAGAATATTTTGACACATGTTTTTTGAAGTGTTGAACGCTTCCAGGCCCTTTATCAACAATCATATGTCTTATTTTATTTGCTCATGCCATCTATGTTTTATCTTTTAACTCACCTGTACTTGTTACTTTTATGCGTGTATATTGTTAAGGGCCTCCATGCCTTAACAGAATTTCATTCTGCATATGGATTGCCAAATAAACTCTACAAACTCTTCAAAAGGAGGCTCTATACCCTCCTTGACCTTGGTATGATCGACCACACACGGTTTTATCAGAATGTGTAAATGACAGTAGCGTGTGGCCCTTATCGTCATGCATGACCTCGTGTGGCGCTCAATTGTCGTCATACATGTCCACATGACCGAGAAAACATTTTTATCATCGATCAAGTCGATGCAGTTGCACCATTGAGGCCTCAATGCAGACAGTTTGACAACATGGATATATTTGGATTAATCGAGATATCTAACTGGATTCTGATATTGCTGGGCTTGTTTATTTCGTACTATGTGTAAGTTTTCATGTTTACAATTCTTCATAGTTCTGCATTCAGTGTGACGCCTCCACTACCGTATGTGGGCTCTTAGCCTATTTTGTTATGGTTTGTCAATATTTACTTTTGACACCCCTGGTATAGGCCTATGGTTATGGAGTGCCTGTTACATGATAACTTTGATTTTATCCAAAGTCTTTCAAAGTTTATTGGCTGAAAAATGACTTTTTACATTGATTTTGTAACAAATCGTGTAAGTCTGCTCCCCCCCGTACAAACGTTTTGTTCATCATACGTGGACAATTATAAACGGCACCTCACATGGACTTCTGATGGTGACGAAGTCCTATTTATGGACCGATGATAAATTTGCGGTGCAGAGTGCATAAAGGTTACTCAGCGATGATTTCATTCTGAAGGTGTTGACCTACCTTGGTTAAAAAATGTATTTCCTGAACGCAGAAACACGTGGAATAAAAACACCTAAATAATTGTCACACGGACACACACATAGACAGACAGACACATACGATACAGAAGAACATAGTTTGCACGCTGTTTGGAAATCTACATTTTAATCAAATAATGTTAAAACAGGGCTGTAGCGACCATTTCAAAGTTCGTCTGGCGATATTAAGGTCATAGGTGTGGGGGCCGCCTTAGCCCCCGCCGGGGTCCAGGGGCAGGGTCCTGGCGGGGGTCCAGGAGGGCAGAACCCCCGGAAGCTCTAGCATTTTTAGGTATTTAACGACTTAGGAATGGCCTTTACAAGCAACCAAATATGTTGGTTTTTTTTTCTTCTTTTTTTCCCCAAGATTCTGATGGTGGGGAAAAATAGAAGTTGTTCAGAGAATAAAGATGACTGGGGGAAAGTTTGCTCGGGATCGAGGCCACTCAGACTGTACATAAAAGGCGCAAAAAGTTGAACCACAACAAATGAAATGAGGACCATCAAATTAACTTTATTGACATGCACGTTACATGTCATTTAACGTACTTGTGTATCTTCCACTATATTAAAACTTCAGTACTTGGACTCCACTCCATGTATCACATTGTACTGCGACAGAACATTTCCAAAGTATTAAATGTCACAAATTGATGATTAACCTACAAGAAAAAAAGGTTATAAGTAAGGAAAGCGAGTTCTTGATTTTACAACTATCTATCAGTTTTACTGAAAATATTACAGTGTATGGTGCATCGAAGATGATTTATCACAGTACAAATAGAAGTATAACAGTGGAACGTTTGCAGTTCGTTCCAATTTAAAGTGAATTCCACCAGCTAAGACTTTGATAAACTTATTAAAGTATGAAAAATGGCCCATACAAAACACATCATTTTGTAGAAACTGATAATCACTACAGATGTCCCCTAGAATTATTAAAAGTTGAAACCCTCAAAAACATTAAACTACACGTGCATGTTTATACACATCATAAATCTACCCAAGACAAAGAAAATATATTGCATCTTTGATACTGTATCCTCTGCGTTGTTCATCAAAAGTTAAACTATGTTCATTTTTCACCCGTATGTATGTACATGTATTGGTAATTTGTGACATTGACAGCTCAGGTTAATATGAAAATTGCAAGTCACAATCTGCACGAGATTAATTTTTCAATTATTATCATGATTATGTGCATTTGTGACATTCACAGTACCAGGAAAAAGATGTTGCACCTTCAAGATACATTAAGCTTTCACGCAAAGAGTCAAATCATTGTAACTCGTGACATTAAAAGCAACAGGTTAATGTAAAAAAAAAAATGTGAAAATGCATGTAAAATTGCATCTTCGAGATACATTCTGCACCCATAAAGAGATGTGACTGCACTTTTATGTGAATGGTATTACATCTTCCAAGCGACAATTTTGTACGTCATTCATTTTTTAAACATGTTAACTATTATGTAGGTCTACTACATGTTGCATATTCCAGATCCCGGGTTCCGCAAAAGTCATCTGTGTCAAGATTCAATCATTATATGTATGAAAATACCGTATTCCCCCCAACAGTAGCACGCCATGCCAATGCAAAGATTTGCCAGATCTTGCAGTGTTTTCGCGGGACTATGGAATAAGTACTTTTCTTGATTGAAAGTTTTGAAGGCTGTACAGTTCATTTAGGTGTTAGATAAACATTACTATACTGCAGCGACATCTAATTTTTCATTTGGAAGTACACATATTTGCTAAATTACAGGAAATATTTTGATTTTGAATCTAGACCACTTGGATTGAAAGTGGGGGGAGTGCTTCTATTAGGGCATGTGCAACTATTAGGATGAAACCGGTATATCAAGAACACATGCTGGTTAATGCACTTAAGATACTGCATTTTCAAGCAGGAACTATTTGCAATAGCCTAAATACATAATCTGATAAAACTTCGGTAGAAGCAATCATGACTTTTATTTTCCGAAACGTTCGTCTGATCGATCGGGGCAGTCGTACCTGGTAGCTACGGCCCTGTAAATTGCCTATGCATCTTGGGACGTGGTACCAAACATAAAACGCTTTTGGTTTAACACTCTGTCCAACTTTGCATCCGCTACATGTATGATTGCACATTGTATGGTCGCATGTAGGCCTATCAGGAAAGGAAATTCTAACCAATGAAGACCTGATAACTTCTGCAAATTTACGTACTTGACCACTAGTTGCACATGAAACTTATGTTTCCTATGAGCACACGTTAACATACAAAATCACGCATTTTATGCATTTCTATGTTCGCTATTAGGAAATGATTTCATAAAATATTCTGACTTTAGTAAGATATGTTTCTAAATTAAGGCGTGTTTCCTTATAAAGTTTTTAGCTAGTGCCTCAGATGCGTCTGAATATTTTGGTCGCGGTGGCTTCTCCACACAAATTGGAAGGTTGGAGGTACCCTTTCCTGAAGTTGGATGTCAACAAATGTTTCTCTTTCAATTTACAGTAAAACCTCCCTATACTGAACACCCTTAGGACCAGAAAAAAAGTGTTCAGTATCGCAAGGTCTTCGGTATATGGAGGTTTGCTTACCTTGGAAGTGTATCTTTGGGACCGAGAAATGGTATTCAAAATGCAGAGGTGTTCGTTGTACAGAGGTGCTCGGCTAGAGAGGTTTTACTGTATTTAGAACAAGTCACGTATTTCAAAAGCCAAAGTTAGATATTTTACGTATTTTTTAAAATCTTCATTACTGCTTACGTCATATAGAGGCAACAACAAGCCATACAATGTTAAGTCTGTGGCACATATCTGTACGACCGAACGGTCTCACCAACAGACAGGTCGTAATATGTCATTCTGCCTCCTGCACTCCATCATGATTATGATTATAAATAATCTTGGAATTTGCAGGTGTTGCGAAGTTCCGTTCTCCAGTCAAACAGAAATTTGCAGATTGATCTTGGTGTTGACAGAAAACCGGGACCAAAAACCCCCACAACAATCCTTCGGCGCATACCTGATGAAAGTACATACAACAATTCATATGCTTTTCAGTTTTTGTTGTAGGGTCCTTGAAGTTGAAGATAAGAACAAACATATTTATATGTGACAGTACATGTATAGTGCATTGGCCAACAATGCAGATATCCTTGATATTAACTTTCAAAAGTCGCACTTGAGTTTCTGGGGCATTACAGAATTCGATAATGCCTCCATCTCAATCTGTTGGTAGTTTTGGCAACACTAAAACAAGTTAAGGAAACTTATTAAGAAAATTATGCAATTGACTGAGATATCAAACTACCTTTTCCATTTTCTTCATAATATTATGGCACAAAATGATAGAATATATTCACACATTTTCAACTGTTGCTTACTCTGAACCAGTACCCGATAATTTGTTATTTTCGTTCTTCCATATTTTTGTCGACAGGTACATGACGTGGCGGTATGACGAGTTTAAGCAGCTAAATATCCCGTATGAAAAGCCTTGGCCAATAGTTGGTGACATGGGAAATGCATTTAGAAAGGTAACATCACATGTACTAGATATGTCATTGCATGTAATATGGGGGGGGGGGGGGGTCCAAAGGGGTCTTGGTCACAGTTCACAAATACTTAATATACTCAATATCGGAAAACATCTTTTGGTTCCCTCTCTGGTTGTTGCAGGTGTCCCTGTATTTTCCGGCATGGTGGTATGGCCCGAGACCACTTCTGTCACCTTGTAAACTCCCCGGTCTAAATTTTGATGGTGTGAAATCTGACTGCGTTAAGTTGACCAGGTCGTTGTACACAAGGGTGGACTTGTCCGCAATGACAACTTCAAGATCCGATCTCCAAGTTCAATTCTTTTATTCTTCTTCCTTGTACAATGTTTGATCTGCCAATCTGGTTAGGCTCTTTGGTTCCTTCTTCAGAAATCTCTTCAAAGCTCCAAACAACTCTTTATAGTGAGAGTTACCACTCTGCCTAGCAAGGCAACTGTACCTCTTTATATACCCAGTTATGAGTCAGAAACAGTGGGAATCCCAATGAAATCTGCTACGCAGCAGTTATATCTGGCTAAAACCAGATATATCCAATTAAATCCTGTTATTATTACGTCCCAAGTAAACAAGACATGATTCAGTGATGGCAAAACCCTACACTAGGTTTCTCCTTGACTGTACAGTGGTTCCCTCTATCAGGTATTATGTATATGAAACTTCCCCTACTTCTATTCTCATACTAGAGATGACATATCAGGGTGAATAAGTACATACACAAACATGATAGAAAAGACTACCTATTTATATGTACAGATTTGTCATGATCTATACAATCTCAATCTGAACTTAAAATATCAGTTAATTAATTCTGAGAAGAATTAATTCCACTTTTACACAACACACTTTTATGTACTGTACAACCTCACATCCATCACTGTCATGAACAACTGCTATATCCTGTAACTTGCTTACACATCCTATATTGACTCATTACCTTGTGACTGTATCTAGGTTATGTTCTTGCACAACAACCATTACTAATTTAACACTCTGGGTCTTTCCAGTGCGTCAGCAATTAAAATATTTCACAATCTTACCACTTTTACACTCTGGGGAATTCCACTGTTCCGCCAATCACACAATAATATTTAGGGGATTTTTACTGTACTTCCCCTTTCCCAAATATAACTTCCAATAACAACTCATCATGGTTATACCATGGTTATTCTGAGAGCCAACCAGATTTACAATATTCGTTCAAATTTCCGCTAGGGTAATCCTTAGGGTCCTCAGGGGATTACAACTAAAGTCTGGGGTGTAGACTTTACACTCGTCCACCCCTTAAAAAGTTTCCAAAGATTTCTATTTTTGAAACTTACTTTACTCTGAACATTACAATTCAATTCAATACAATATAATATAATACAATAAAATACAATAAAATACATTGTACAATACAAATATGTCAGGATTATATAATCCAATACAAATAAATAAATAGTGATTAAATATATGTTAACTAATTAAGCATAACATGCAATGTTAATATGTATTGCCCGGGGCTTGCAAGTATGAAGTAACTCGTCAGGATAATGTTACCTGCTCTTTAAATTACTTATATTCACACCAAACTGACTTCTTGGGCAATAGTGCTCGCCACTGTTTTACAAAACATAGAAAATTAAGATGTACAATATGAACATAAATATGACTGGCACATATTAACGTTTTAACATATCACACAACCCTTGTATTAGTTTTCTTTAAACTGCTTCAGTATTGTATACTGAAGTATTTTTCCCAGCAGATGCACCAATCTCGTTATAGTTAGGAAATAGTGAAGGATATAGGGAAGCTAACTTTGGCTTCTCAGTTACCTTCAAATTATGCATTTCAATATCATTATCATTTGCATCATCATCCACTTTATGACCCTTATGTTCTTCCACAGCATTATCTGTGGGCTTACCAGTAAGCTTACTTAATCTTCCCTTAATACCAGTCCAATGGTATTTATATATATAACATACAATTACACTTCCAGCAATCAGTGGTGATGCTAGGATTCCTAATACCACCCAAGACACATGGCTACCATGTTTCATCCAATTGATTGCTGCTTCCGGTTCTATTAGTGGTGTTAATTAAATATGTGAAACTGGTTTCATTGCTTGAAATTTAACTTTCATTAATTCCTTCTGAGCGTCCCCCTCCGGTATTACCTCTTGAATATTTAAGGTTAATGGTATTTCCTTAATACGCAATGCATGGACTGAAAGGCGGCCAATCCTTTCTGTCATACCAGGTAAGATCCAATGTGTTCCACTAACAGTACAACCATCCCTAACCTGAATTATGTAGGTTCCTGCCTGAAGTTGTTGAGACCGTTCTGGACTAGATGTGCACCTAATATAAACTGTCTCACCCCAAGTTATAAGAACATAATCTCCTAACGCTATCTCAACGGCCTGTGACAAATCACTTGTTTGTGTGAGTCTCACTGCACATGAGTTTCTTAATTCAGTATTCTGGGACAGAATGGCTCGTGTACATGACTTTGCATTGGGTGTATAGATTGGGCCTGTTCGACAAACAATAGGGAAATATCCTAAACATAAGTGTGGATGGAAAATCTCTCCTGTAAGTGGATTTGTTCCTACTTCTGTCTGTTTAACTATCAGCTGTATAGCTAAACCTGATTTATTATATGGTTGAGGCCAGCTATGAATGTTATACCGCCAATAGTCTGTCTCCCGTACAAGTGGAATTTTGCATCTGTATATCAAAGTAGTCTCGTCCCATACTGGTACAACTTGAACGTACTCGTAATACCATTGTATTGGTGATACTGGTCTTGTCCTTGGTGATGTGGCTTTTTGTAGAAGTTCCTTGAGTCTGTTCGGTGGAAGTAATTCCTCTGTCAATCTACCTACTTCCAAGGAAGATTTCTGTAGCCGGAATTTGTCCACTTGCCTAATGTAGTTATTTACCATTTCTTTAAATAAACTGACAGCTTTGTCTATGTTCCTCATTACCCATAGTTGTCTTATGAAATATCTGTTTACCATAGTATTATTTCTAAGTTCGTGATATTTTGTCACAACAACTGTATTTAAAAAAGTTTTCAAAATATTAATCTTTTGCGAATTTTGACTTGCCTCTTGTGTATGATTTAAAATTGTCAACATATGATTTTGTATATGTACAATTATTCTGTTCTGCAATCTATTCCATGATACAGCTCTTCTGATTTCATCGATTCCTTGGTCTGTAGCGACTCCAAATAAGGAACTTGCAATGTTTCCAATAAAGTTGATTTGTCCACTTCTTCTAGAAGTTCGGTTGATTCCTTTGTTCAACTTCTTCTCTGTTGGATTAATTTTGACATGAAGTTGTAGAAGTTCAAATTTTGTCGTCAGACGATCCATCCAGTTAAGTTTGTCCGCCAGTTGCATCTCTTTTACAGATTAAATAACGTTTCCAATCTGCATGAATTGTTGAATTATGTCGCTGGGGTCTGGTGGTCCATCCAAAGTAACTAAGACTGTCCAGTCAGCTGTTTGTACTTTCATCCGAAGTTTTCCTGCTATTAAAACTCCATCTGCCAAAGGTTTGATGTCATCTGCTGTTGTCTGGGTAACGATGACTGTAGCTATCATGAACATTACTGCTCCATAGCCTCGGTAGGTTCTTTCATAACCTCGGTAGGTTCTTCCGTTTCCATCGGAATACATGGTTTCTTTTGTGAAAGTAGTTGATCTTCTGCGTGATCTAGCTGTCTTTTCCTGAATCTGGTAAAGTATCTTGGTTTCTCCTCTGGTTTCCCCTCTGGTTGTCTGCTGCTCGGTCCCGGTGTTGGTTCCTCTGATTGATCTTCTGGCTGTTCTGTAGTTTCCTCACCCTCAGTCTGCTCTGGTTGAGTTTCAGGGTAAAACTGAGCTGTGGGTTGTGGAACTGCTGTATTTCTACTGTTCCTAACAGGACGTGGATGTACGTCATTCCATACCATATTTGGATCTTGTTTCGGTTGACAACTTTGGTTTTTCCAGTTTGTTGTTGACGTAACCATCATACTTTTCCTCTAACTCTTATGACTTCATACTGTGGATCCCATCTGGATGTCAGTGTTAGTCTTTCTTGAGCTTTAAGTACCACTGTATCACCTACTTGAATATCACCAGCATTGGCTTTCTCATTCAACCTCTCCCGATTGAACTTTCTAGACTCTTCTAGATTCTGTCTAGCACTAGTGAGAGTGTCAGATAAATCACTGAGACGTCCTTGTAATGTTTGAGTTCCCGTCCTCAACATTTTTGTGAAAGGCAATCTTCCTCTCCTACCATACAATAGGTAGAATGGGGTATACCCAGTACTTATACTAACACTATTTCTATATGCTAGTAATGCATTTGAGAGTTGTTCTTCCCATTTCCTTGCATTGTTATTCACCAATTTAGCAACCATTTTCTTCAATGTTCTGTTGAACCTTTCAACTTTGCCATTAGCCTGAGGATTATAAGGTGTGGTTCTTCTGTAATCCACTCCCAATCCTTTCAAATACTCTTTAAAAACTTTAGCATTAAACTGCTGTCCTTGATCTGTAATGATAATTTCTGGAATGCCATGTCTTGGAAAGAAGTGTTTTGCAAGCGCTTCTTCTACACCTCTAGCTGTTTTAGAAGGCAAAGGATAACTTTCTGCCCAACCACTATAGTGATCTATAATGTTCAGACAATACTTGTTTCCTCTGTCTGTAATACCAAATGGACCTATGAGATCCATTCCTACAATCTGCATAGGGTAATTTGGAATAGGCATTTCTCCCATCCTAGTATGATCTTGCCTAGGAGTATGTATAGTGCAAGTCGGACAACGTTTAAGCTGTTCTATAATATCTTTCCTCATTCCTGGCCAGACATAAGCCTCTCTTGTCCTACATAATGTCTTATGCACTGACATGTGGCCTACATCCTTATGACAACGTTCTACTACCTTTTTCCTGTATTGTTGTGGCAAAACTAACCTCGGATAACTTGCATCCATTGAAGTTGGTTGTTTGGTTGAATACAATAATCCCTGAAATACTTCATAGGAAGTATCTTCATTTTGTGCTTCTTGAAAGAGATTCTGGAATTCTTCCAGTTGTCTTTGTTTAACTTCTTCTGGATTCAATTCATCTGCTTCTAATTCTGTCCATTACATCATCTTGTATTGCATCTGGGTCAACCCACTCTCCTGTATCAAAAGTGTTGACCTCTTCCCTTGGTTTATTTTTCTTTCCTTTTATGTACTCTATTTTAGCACCAAATTCTGCTAATAGGACGGCCCATCTCTGTATTTTGGTATTTCTCATCTCTTTACACTAAAAGCCCAGAAAACATCGTAAAACAAACTTTCTTCTTTAATTTAGTCTTATGGTATCTTATTTAAGACTCTTAAGATGGTCGAAGATCTTTTTCCTGCCCAGTCAGAAAAAGAGAAAGTGAGTAAGACCCAGTAAGAGCAAATCAAGTCATGCTATGACCATGAGGGAAATGAGCAGAGGCAGTCAGTCAATTTTCAGACCAGGTAAGACCTTCAGTGGCTGCCTCATTAGCATAATGAGATGATAAGAGTATATTCAGACTTGGAAAGACATTTGGCAGCTGGCTCATTAGCATAAGAGAAAGGCCTGGGGGTGACAAAACTATTATAAGATCTGGTAAGATGTTTTGGGGTTAGGGTAATTAACACAAGTAACATGATCAGATGTTTATATAACAAGACCTTGTAATATATAGGCACTAGGATATCCACAAAGTGTCACAAAACAGTATACTCTATGTATGCACTATCTTACTGAGCAGCATGTCCACTGATTTTTCATTCTCTGTCCTCCTTTTCAAAATCAACTCAGAATCCAGACCATGATATATCTACCTAGCTAGAGATACACATGTACAGGAGATACTCTCACTCATGTATGTTGTACCCACAAACTTTACCTCACCTGGCCACTATAGTGGACAGTGTATTCACAAGGCCATCACTGATGGAGGGCAATGTGTTGAAAGTTTAAACAAACGATACTTGTGGTCCAAGAACTGTGACAGTACATAATATATATATGCAGCCATCCATTATAGCCTATCAGCTACATTGTACTCTGATGGGCAGGTCTATAAACCTTAGGCATCAAAGTGTTTGTTCTTTTTAAATATGCACCTTGCACATAAAGTAGACTGCTTTTATCAATTGAGGTTGAGGATTGCTATGCAGGCAAGTTTCACCTGCCCTTAACCCAGGACAATATAGGGGACCCATCTACAATGCATGTATATATACAGACAGATGGAGAGTAAGAGAAAATGAAGAAACATGCAACCATTATTTTCAACATTCACATTTTCATTGCCTGCATAGCTGTCTCACTTCTAATACACCAACTGAGGCAGAAAAAGAGATCAAGACTGAAAGACAAATGCATGGAAAATACAATTAATTTCTGTTACTGCTTTTATTCATCACAAAACCTTTCCTTTATATGATGCTCTTGAAATTTGTAGTGCTTACATGTTGTAATTTGCATCTGACTCTAGATATGAGCTGGTCCAATTTTGTGCTTTATATTGCATTTGTATGTACAACATGCAATACTATGTGTACGGCTGTTTAAAGGATGCATGTACATACACAAATAAAGATGGAGAACTTCAAAGTAAAAGCAATTAAGCATGTATGCTTTGCTAAACTGATACTGGCTTAATTACATGCAGTCAGCAGTTCACTAGTGAAATTACATATAGCAGTGTGACAGCACCTTACATTGCACAGTCACCTCTGTTTCTGTCTGTCTGTCTGTCTTTCTGTCTCTCCATAGTGAAAACAGTCGGGGGGGGGGGGGGGGGGGTAAAGGGTTTTCCATTATGGCATACTGGGCATTTTTATTGGATGTACTTATGTACTGGAAGCCTTTTTATTTTCTGTACTGTGTACCAACCATTATTTGTACATTTTCTTACTTTCTGCACCTTGTACCAGGGCAAAGTTATTATTAGTACCAACATATATATATACTAGCCCCCCCACCCCCACCCCCAACAGTGTACCTTCTGCAAAAATGTCTTTGTTTATTTTAAATTGTGCTGCTTCAACAACACACTGGGGAATGTATTATAATGTAATATAACTACACCTGGTTACATCTGGATGTGGCAGCAACTTAACAATTTGCTGGTCAGTGACAAAGAGATCAACCACCAGTGGAAAGCAGCCCATGATGTCATGGTTGAACCTGTGCCATCTACACCAAAATACATGTACACACTGACAAAAATGTCTGACTGGGAGAGATCAGAGCAGCATAGCAGAGGTTTTACATGTTAGGATTCTGGATGTTTCAACAGAAATAAATGAAGCATTACATCACCACATGAAAGTTCCCATGTCAAGAAAAAGCATATTTTACAGGTCTGGGTGACAGAACAAAAGCAACATCTTACAAGACAAGTTTGTAAAGCATAGATGCAACCCCCCGTCATTATGTTTGCCCTCATTACTCTGTTGATAGTACTAAATGAGGCACTCATGACCTTGGGAAGTGGATGTGGAAACCAAATTCACCAAAGTGGCCTTGGGACCTTGGAAATTATGTCAAGGTTACCCTTCTTTAAAGCTGATCTAACCCTAATAGAAAACAATAAACCTGTACAAAATAAACGTTCTGGCTGAAAAATTCTGCAGGAATTAAGCAGAAACCAAATTCAGTAATGTGGCTTTGTGACCTTGGGAATTGACTCAAGGTCACCCATTTCACAACTTGATCTGGATCTTCTACTGCTTATATTACTTGTTATTCTGGGTGGCTCCCATGATAATGACATGACTGTGTCTTAATGAGAGTCTCCTAAGCGATATCAATATTAATAATTTTGTATATTGGTGATTTTTTTTCCGGATTGGCTGAAGAAAGGTATTTCAAGTATCTTTAGTATCTTTGAATCAACCGAAAAAAGTACATGTACATACATAGGGGCCATTCAACCTTATCAGCATTTTGACATTAGTACACAAAGTATGCAAGAGGAGGGGGGGGGGGGGGGGGGGGGAGACCAATGTACCTTTTCACTTATTATTGAAAATATTGATAAATTTTTGGATCAAAATCAGCATTTTTTCAGGCTGTCAGGACCACCTCCACATTCAATAGAGTGGTAGTTTGGGGCACACAAATGCAAATTTAAAAACTGCAATATTTTTACACATCCAAAAAGTACATCATTGTATGTGGTGTGATGAAATCTATTATGATGTTTAAGGTGAGCTCAGCGAGGACAGAAACCTTGCATAGAGCAAAAGGGCAAAAGCTCACTTGATTTTGAATTCAGACTGCCAAAAAAATATATATATATATAAAAATGTTGCTTTTTCTTAAAAAAGAGGGTTTGTTCAGCCTTTCCACTCATATTTGTATGACATCCTTTCACTACCAACAAAGAGATACATTTTGTCATGCAAGGAAATTTAACCAAGTTGAGTCACATCATATGTAACAAAACTATGGTCTCAGCATTTCTGGACAGTGTTTCTGGCAAACTTGTGCAACTACATGTGGCAAGTTTAAAGCTTTTTTGCCATGTAAATAGTCTGAATATATTCTTATACAATGGGGGAAATGGAGGCACATTGTGTTGAATGTAAAATGATCCTTTATATTAACACACAATGATTTAGGCTAATCATGTATTATATATGATATCAAGTCAAATTCACATGTTGAAATATTTTATGGAACATTCATCATTCAATAATTTTTAATGTAAAAAAGCTCATAATCACCATGCAAACAAACCCTGTTAAGGGAAATGCATGTTTGGGTTCAGTGTGGTTACAAAATAGTTCTGCCACAGCTAACTGGCTGTAGATCTGAATTTTAGTTAGACAGGGTCCACTGAATGTGCAAGTCTGTCTCAAAATGTGCTTAACTGAGGCTGGTGGAATGGAGTGGTGCAGCGGTAGACAACTCCCATGGGATCACTGCCTCAGCACTGGACAAGCATGTTTGCACAGCTGTGTGTGTGTGTGTGTGGGGGGGGGGTAGAATAGGCTTGCAGAATTCGACTAGAAAATATTTGCTCCACAGCAACTCTGCCTGGGTGCCTTCAAAATGAAAACAGTTTGAAATGCTGCACTTTGCCATAGTTTAACATAATCTCAATTTCGTGTATTAGCCTAACTTTTATAAATTAAAATGCTACAGCTTTGGTTCTTGGTTCATTGAATGTGGCCATGTCACAAACTTAGAAAGTAAAGTTTGAATAAAACTACTTTCTATAATAGTTTTGAAGTTATTCAACATTTTAATTTTGTGTATTTACATAAATTAAAAGCCTACAACTTTGGTTTATGTTCCCATGGACGGGGCTATGCCACAAAGTAGGAATGGCACCTTTACAATAGTTTTGAAGCTTTTCAAGATTTATATTTTACATATTCATGGTTCATTGGATGTGGCTTTTCCACAAATGCATAAATTAAAGTTGGAAAGACACATCTCTATTTATAATAGTTTTGGAGATATTAGACTTTTAAATTTTTCAATGCCCCATATTGGTACAATTTAAAATTCTACAACCAATATATACTGTTCATTATGTTGGCAGGTGTCACAAACCTATATGTGCACATTGAAATTTTGAGTCTGTCTGCGACGGTTTTGAAGACATACAGCTTTTAAAATTTTACTTCTCCCGAATTTTCATAATTTTAAACATCATGACTATTCCAAATGGGATGCACAATTTCACTGGTTAGGTCAGTCACCATGCTAAGTTTGGTGGTTTTCTCAAAAATTGGGTTGGAGAAAAACTCCTGACCCCTTGGGTTGGTTGGGGGGGAGACAGAGAGAGTGCTTACTCATACAGTGAAACCTCTCTACAGTGGGCACCCTTGGGACCAGAGAAAAGTGCCCACTGCTCAGAGGTTCAGCCCTTCTTGGCAGATGAGAATATTGTGAATTCATTGAATTCTGTGGTGTTCTTCGCTTATTTCACTGATGCTTCAAAACTGTGTAAATTAGAACTCTGTGAAATATATTTTTAAGATGGCATTGACAGGAATTATAACAAAAATATTGAATTTCAAGTTTCAGTGAAAGGTCTAAACTTCAAAAACGGTGAAAATTAATGTTTGTGAAAATAAATGTATTCATGTACATATACATATACATTATTCATACATGCATATGTACATGTTCAGTGTATACATATTGTAATTCAAGGGGATGTGAATACATGCAATACAAAACTGTCTTTGTTCCTTTATTACCTAAACAAATTTTAACAGATGCTGTCATGAAACTATGTACATGGACAGGTACCTGTGAACTGACACAAGCACTATTCTTTCTCAGTACTGGCTATGAAGACCAGGCTTCATCTCACTGGTTACAAGAAAATGAATGAAAGTGTCCACACTGAGATGAGACAAATCCACACAGTTTCAAAATTCACAAAGTTGTGTGAACAGTCATTGAGGACTGGAAGACCATACTTTGATGGGTCTAGCCAACTCAGCAGGTAGTCTATTTTCAACACTGGGTTACACTCAGGCTTGTTCTGCCTAGAAGTCCAATGCCTGTGCTCCCTTGGGACTGATATGCCAGCAGACTCATAGCCTCAGGCAAAAAAGGGGACCAGCTAAGACACCAGTCTCAAGAATGGTGCACTAAAAGCTCTACCACTAGTGGGAACTATAGCCTGCCTAGTACATATTGCAGCATGGAGCAGGTCTGTTCTTGCATGAACAGAACGAGATTCCCTGTATTTTATTGACAACCTCATTACACAGTTCTTGGGAGTGGTTGCCCCCCCCATCCCATTTGCTACAAATCCCAAACTTTCCAAACCATCCCCCCTAGCATGCATGGATAGAAGGCTGCCTATGAGACTCTGTGTCTCCATGGAGACACAGGACAGTGTGGTAGATATTAAAGCAGATAGCCACAGAAATGTTACCACATGTACCCACAAATGCACAAAACCATTACTTGTGGCTTAAAAACTCCAGTTTTTTTAACTTCAGAACATCAAACATAACCATACTTGGCTTGTTTGGGTGTTGAGTCACATGCGGTTTTCCATATTTGGGCCTAGTAAGTGGATTGTGCTAATTTGTTTTTAAATTTAGATATAGAGATTTTCAAAGTAGTCAGAACAATGAAAGTGACTAGTCTGAACTGGCCCTTTCTTTTCTCCATGGCTAATGGTTTCCTGTTCCCTATGAGTGACCCTTGTCAGTAACTAACCTGATTGCCAGGACTAATGACAGTGCAATGACATGGTTCATTATCGTGCCCACGTAAACAAACTCCATGGGGTCAGGGCTGCTGAAATTCTGCAGTGACCATGTAAACAAATGTTTGGAGCTCATTTTTTCTCATATAAATTTTATGTTCACACATCTGAGTTTTTAAGAACACGTAGTTTAAGTATCAAACTATCCAAAAATAGTAGAATGTAATTAGATGTTATGCAAAGGTGCTGGCTACAGATCTGCCACCTTAAAAGGAATACAGAGAATGGAAAATCAGAGGATATGTTGCTCAGTAGGATAGTACAAAGATACAGCATACTGTTTTGTGACAGTTTGTAGATATCCTTACATTGTAGATAGGTCCACTTCATTTCCCCGGGTTAAGGTAGAGCGAAACTTGCCTGCATAGCAATCTTCAACCTCAATTGATAAAAACAGAGTCTACTTTGTGTGCAAGGTGTGTGTTTAAAAAGAATGAACACTTTGATGTCTTTGGTATATAGGCCTGCCAATCAGACTACACACTGTTAGGCTGTGATGGATGACTGCATGTACATGTGCTATCACAGCTCTTGGACCACAAGTACTGTTTGTTTTAACTTTCAACACATTGCCCTACATCAGAGATGAGCTTGTGACTGTGCTGTCCATTATAGTGGCCAGGGGAGGTAATTCTATAAAGTTTGTGGGTTCAACATAAATAAGTGGGAATATTTATATATATAATTTACATTATCGTGTGGACCCTGATTTGACATAAAAGGAGGACAGACAATGAAAAATCAGTGGATATGTTGCTCAGTACAGCATACTGTTTTGTGACACTTGGTGTGATATCCTAGCTCTTGCATGTTACAAGGTCTTGTTATATCTGATCATGTTACTTGTGTTAAATATCCTACTCCCAAAACATCTTACCAGATCTTAAAATAGTCTTGTCACTTGCAGGCCTTTCTCTTATGCTAATGAGCCAGCTGCCAAATGTCTTTCCAAGTCTGAATATACTCTTATCATCTCATTATGCTAATGAAGCAGCCTCTGCTCCTTTCCCTCATGGTCATAGCATGACTTGATTTGCTCTTACTGGGTCTTACTCACTTTCTCTTTTTCTGACTGGGCAGGAAAAAGATCTTCGACCATCTTAAGAGTCTTAAATAAGATACCATAAGACTAAATTAAAGAAGAAAGTTTGCTTTAAGATGTTTTCTGGGCTTTTGGTGTTAGTAAATAAAGATCTGAGAGGTTTGTAGTCACTGTACACTGTGAACTCTGCCCCCCACAAATATGGTTGGAGTTTTGATACACAGTACACTACAGCATAGGCTTCCTCCTCTATAGTAGCCCATTTCAATTGTATTCCTGACAATTGATGTGAAACATATTGTATGACCCTTTCTACTCCTTTTTCATCATCCTGTACTAGTATACCACTGACAGCATGACCACAAGTGTCAGTGTATAACTTGTATGGTTTGTTAATCTGTGCATATGCCACGACCTCTCGTGATTGCAAAAGTTCTTTTAACTTTTGAAAACTTTGTTCCTGTTCCTTTCCCCATGTGAAAGGTTGATTTTTCTTTGTTAACTGATATAAAGGTGCAGCAATCTCAGCATAATTTGGAACTGTTTTTGAATAATAATTACACATTCCTAAAAATGATCTAACTCCCTTCAAAGTAGTAGGAGCATCCATTTTAACAATGGCGTCCACTTTTTCTGGATTACCACAAATACCTTCTTGATTTATAATGTAACCAAGAAGTTTGACTTCCGTTTTTGCAAAGGAACACTTGGATGCTTTGACTTTGAGTCCAGCAGTTTGTAATCTTCGGAATACCTCTTCCAAATCTTTTGCATGTGCATCTTTGTCGTTACTATAGATACCAATGTCATCTTTGTACACAAATACAGATTTTCCTATCAATCCTGATAAGACTTTGTCCATGATTCTCTGAAATTGTGCTGGAGCATTAGCTAACCCAAAAGGCATTCTAAGGAATTCATATAATCCCTGATGACAAATGAAAGCTGTTTTTGGAATAGCTTCCTGTGAAACCGGAATTTGCCAGTAGCCGCTCTTTAGATCTAGGGTAGTATAAATCCCAGCACCACCTACCTGATCAAAGATGTCTTGAATTAATGGCAAAGGGTAGCTATCTTTCTTTGTCACATCATTCAGCTTCCGGTAGTCCACACAAAATCATGTCGAACCATCTGGTTTTGGCACCAAAGTCACTGGTGAAGCCCAAGGACTTGAACTTGGTTGAATAATTCCATCTTCCAACATTTTTTCTACTTCCTCTTCTATAACCTTCCTTTTTGACAAAGGAGTTCTATACGCCCTTTGTTTTATAGGTGAATGTCCTTGAGTATCAATTACCACAGAATCTAAGTCACAATAGCCATGTGGGTCCGTCTTATCACTTAATACATCACTATATTTTTCTAATACATGATCAATAGCAGAATGTCCTGTACATCTGTCTGATTTTACTACAATTGAATCTTTTTTTCCATGTTTATTTACAACATTGATACCATATCTACTTATTGTTGTTAATGGCCAATCCTCCTTAAACCATGTCAATGTTCGTTTTGGATTATTTATAATGCCCTGTCCTTTATTCAAAAGACCATGACTCAAAATCATGTCATGAGAAATTCCTTTTACAATTATAACTTTAGCTACAGTAGCATTATCAATTTTGATCTCTGTTTGTCCCAAAACATTTAATTTTTCTCCAGAAACACTAACAATAAATGAGCACGGTTGAAGAAGTTTTGATCATCCAATACATCGACACAACTTGTCAAACAGTCTTTCGTGCAACAAGGTTACACTAGCACCAGTGTCGAGGAGAGCGCCACACTTAACCCCTGACAAAGTCAGTGTAACGTCCCACCTACCTCCAGTGTACCCTGCTGCAGCCTCTAGTTTAAAGACTTGTGACTTGTTGGTCTTTGCATTGTTTTCTGTTGTTGTTGTTGTTGTTGGTCGGCCATCTTCTTTCTACAGTCCACTGCTCTGTGTCCCATCTTGTCACAGTAAAAACATTTCCCCTGAGTGTTTTTTTCGTTTTGGGCCTGGCTTGACGTGGCATGTTGGGTTTCCTTCCAACCTGTTGATTCTGTCCGTCAATCTCTGTTGGGTTCTGGCAGTGGTCTCCAGTAATTTCAACACTTCCTTCATGTTATCTTCCAGCCCTCCAATCTCCATTGGTTCCTCGGTCCTTTTCCTTTCCAGTCCTCTAAATATCTCCAGTCCAGCCTCTTGTATTTCCGTATATTTCATCACCTCCTCCAGTGTTTGGGTTCTCGACTCCACAATTAATTTTTTGCTAACTCAGCATTGTGCAAAGCTTTAGTGTAAGCTCTGACGATTGTCCTTTCTGCGTCAGCACTTCTGTTTCCAGGGTATGCAGGATGTGCAGCTTCTCGGAACTTTCTGTTGAAATGTCCCAAATTTTCATAGTCCGATTGCTCTATTTTATCGAGTTCGTTTTTCAGACGTTCATATTCCTTTGCCGAAAGAAATGATTTCCTTATATGAGTTTTCAGGTCATCCCATGGAGTAGCACGTCGAGCTGGTTGTAAGTCCAAAAATCTCTCTACTTGTTTCTTCAGAGATCCGGTGACTAATTTTGTAACAATGTCGATGACAGCTCCAGGAATTTCCAGTAGATATGGAATACTCATATCCACTTCATCAAGCCATTCTCTAACGTCAGCCGCTACCTGTCCATCACACTTTCTTATGGTGATGCCTTGCGACAAAACCGTAAATTGGTCTGAATTCATTTTGTCTTTTATATCTGGTCTTAGTCTTGTTCCTGGCCTACTTGTAATCTTCGGAGTCTTCCAAGAGTAGTGTTAATGAGGTGTTGTTCTCTTTCTTGTTGTTCGTATAGTCTTGCTAATTTTTGTCTAAACCGATGAACTTGCCTTATGATTTCTCTTTTCTCTTCTCTTAACCTTCTTCGTTTTTCTCTCTCCGGTCTTCTTTCAGCTAGCCAACGGTTCCTTGCTGTTACTGCCGTTTCTGTAATTCGCATACGGGCAAACCGTCTGGTCTGTGTTGACTGGTTTGAGGTGTCCGGTTCTGGTTCAGGTTCTGGAGTTGGAGTTGGTATCGGTACAGATGTGTGTTGGTGTCCGTCTATGGTATCATCTTGAATATCTATGATGAAACAATCACTGTCCTCTTCGTCTGAACTACTTACCACTATGTAGTTCAGGTGCGCTTGAGCCATCGGATGATCAGTTGATTCCAAGGTGTGAAGAATCGTGGAAAGCTCGCCAATTATGTAAACTCCCCGGTCTAAATTTTGATGGTGTGAAATCTGACTGCGTTAAGTTGACCAGGTCGTTGTACACAAGGGTGGACTTGTCCGCAATGACAACTTCCAGATTCGATCTCCAAGTTCAATTCTTTTATTCTTCTTCCTTGTACAATGTTTGATCTGCCAATCTGGTTAGGCTCTTTGGTTCCTTCTTCAGAAATCTCTTCAAAGCTCCAAACAACTCTTTATAGTGAGAGTTACCACTCTGCCTAGCAAGGCAACTGTACTTCCTTATATACCCAGTCATGAGTCAGAGACAGTGGAAATCCCCATGAAATCTGCTACGCAGCAGTTATATCTGGCTAAAACCAGATGTATCCAATTAAATCCTGTTATTATTACGTTCCAAGTAAACAAGACATGATTCAGTGATGGCAAAACCCTACACTAGGTTTCTCCTTGACTTGCAGTGGTTCCCTCTATCAGGTATTATGTATATGAAACTTCCCCTACTTCTATTCTCATACTAGAGATGACATATCAGGGTGAATAAGTACATACACAAACATGATAGAAAAGACTACCTATGCTGTGTTCACACTGCGGTATTTTTCCTTTCGGAATTAGCATTCGGACTTTAGCACTTCCGAAAGACATGCGAAAGTTCCGTTCAGACTGTTACCTGACTACCGATTAAAATGCGGTTTGATCGTCCACACTGTCATGTGTGCTTTCGGAATTGATACTGAATTGGCGGGTTCGCACATGCGCAGATCTTTCGTTGTCACGTTCAGCATTCTGCACAAAATTCACCTATGCGATCCTTCCAGCACAGCCTGGACTCTTTCATCTCCCCACAATTCAATTAAAGAAAGGGTTTGCTCATGCGTAAATCCCATTATTTACAAGGGCGTCTATAGTACAACTTGTGTGTTGTTTGTTTACAAACCGAGAGGAAGTGACTGGATCGGGTCGGCATATGTGCGCATGCGTCGAGTTCTACATTTGGGAAAACTTGCGGATGTTGCGTTCAGACACGCTCAGAAACTTCCGAATGTGGATGCTACCGGTAAGCATTCGGTAAAAAACCACCTCCCCTAGCACATTTTCCTTTCGGAAGTAGATTTCGCATTCTATACGGATCTAGGAAAAAAATAATATGTAGTGTGAACTGCACTTTCGGATGACTTTCGAATTAAATGCGGTAATTTTAAGCAGTGTGAACAGGGCTCTATTTATATGTACAGATTTGTCATGATCTATAAAATCTCAATCTGAACTTAAAATATCAGTTAATTCTGAGAAGAATTAATTCCACTTTTACACAACACACTTTTATGTACTGTACAACCTCACATCCATCACTGTCATGAACAACTGCTATATCCTGTAACTTGCTTACACATCCTGTATTGACTCATTACCTTGTGATTGTATCTAGGTTATTTTCTTGCACAACAACCATTACTAATTTAACACTCTGGGTCTTTCCAGTGCGTCAGCAATTAAAATATTTCACAATCTTACCACTTTTACACTCTGGGGAATTCCACTGTTCTGCCAATTACACAATAATATTTAGGGGTTTTTAATGTACTTCCCCTTTCCCAAATATAACTTCCAATAACAACTCATCATGGTTATACCATGGTTATTCTGAGAGCCAACCAGATTTACAATATTCGTTCAAATTTCCGCTAGGGTAATCCTTAGGGTCCTCAGGGGATTACAACTAAAGTCTGGGGTGTAGACTTTACAACCTGGTGAATGCTGTCTGGTTCCATGTTTACAATGCCCAGTATATAAGTTGGAAATAGTCTTGAGTTTGTTAAAGGATGCCAAACATATCCAAAAATTGGCTCCAAAACATGTTGAGCAGTTACCCGCTGATGACCCTTTAATCTATTTGGGCTGACACAGCCTTTGTCAAAATTTTACAGAGGAATGTGTGCAGTATGGACAATAGTAATTCCATATGTATATAGGTTAGACAGGGACAGGTTAGCTTATGGAGAGTAAAGAGTTCGGACTGCGGAATAGGGTAATAACTACTAGGAAGTGGTTCTGGGCAAAAATACACAAATTCAATAGATCTATGTGCTGACAAAACAATGTTTGCTTGTTTACCTCGGCATGTCCTTGTGGGGGCCCAAAACTTACAATGTACCCCTTCATTCTTATGGGGGCCAAACACCAACCCCACATTCTTGTGGGGACCCAATATTAACCCATGTTTCTGACATTTATTCTTGTAACATAGTCTTCCCCCAAATCACTCTAGCTCGTCTTGGGGATCTAAAATCTGGAACTGATTTTAATTTTTAAAATAGAGGCCTGCCAAATCATTATATATTTGATACTGCTCTGTGTCAGTAATGTACTTTGAACCATACCAGAACAGTTATTCCACACAGTGCTTCTCTTTACCAATAATGTATGGAATTAGTGATGTAAATTTTGTGAAACTGCATCTGTTGTTAGAGAAATGTACCATGTCTACGTGTTGTTAGGTTTGATGCTAAGCTTATTTTATGTTCAAAAAACAGGAAAAACATCCCAAAAGCAACGTCTCCCCAATAAATTGAAATAGAAGAAATATGGTATGGCCTAACTGGATCGTGGTTTGATTTCTGATCTTTCCTAGTTGTCTTTTAATTAACAGTGAAAATGTATGCATTTTCAAGTGTGAAATAACAATATATATATATATATATATATATATATATATATATATATATATATATATATATATATATATATATACACACATACATATATATACATATATATATATATATATATATATATATATATATATATATATGTAATTCATATCTTCTTCAGTTTATTGTTACCGCCAAATGCCTATCTTTAAAGTTGCCTGTGGAATAGAGGAATTATTATAAATTTAAGTGTGAAAGTAGAAAAAAAAACATGTGTGGTTGGTAAAGTGGTTAAAATTCTGAGGTTTATAGTACGTCCTTATTTTCCTTGGCTGTTAGTGTTATCATATTGTTTCTCGACGCCCACCACTTCGGGTGAAAGAATATCTCAAAGAAACACTATTAAGAGTTTAATTTCGACGGAAAAGGACGTATGCAAAAGTCAGTAACAAGATAACTGATGGTTTCTTTTACCCTCTGCAACTCCATACAGTATCATGGCATTTAGGAATCCTTCTGCATGACGTATGATCTTTTGTTGCTTTTTGACAGCTAGAAAACTTATTTATTTTGTACAGTGCCACCTAACGGAAATTAAGAGAATTTTACCATTTATCTGAGAAGTTATAGACATGGCACTCGCACATAACTATCTCCCTTGAACCATTCTTTTATAAGAATGGGGATTTGGTCGAGTGGATATGTGCGTTTCCCATTTCAGCTAGGCGACTGGTGCCAAAGGTTGCAGGTTCGAGTCCCACTTGTTCCGAACATAAAAAAAAAAAATATACGAAAACATGTGATTTTAGTCACAAAACAAAACTTGGGATGTTGTGGCCGTTTGGGGATTGACCTGTGAGCGTGTTATGGTGGAAGGTTGGAGGTGGGCGACTCTCTCACTATATGCAATGTAACATCTTGGTCACTGGTGACAGAATAAAGCTGTGTCGATCCCGACCTCATTGTCTTCGCTCATGCTCTATGATACAGAAGGTCACTGATCAGAGGTGACACCCGCATAGCAGTCACCGGGTGTGGCCTTTTGTGTCTGAGGGCGCGGTCATTGACCTAAAACAAGAGTCGGGTCACCGCTGCTATACAGACAGCCATGAAATCCATATGAAGTTCAGAACATTTAGGTGTAGTGTATAATGAGTCCATCTGCAAATAAAGAATTTACATTCAGTTGTTGTCCTCTCTAAAGCTCCTAAATGCATAACAAGTTAACAAGAGGACATTGAAGGTTCCTTTGAATAATGAACAACAAAAGCCAGTCTGCTACATGTGATGACTAATTAACGCACATATTTTTATGCAACTATTTGACAGGGTATACTAGAAAGAGATGTTGAGATTGTACGGAAATACAGAAGACAACCGTGCTTTGGGTAAGATGCACAGAATTACTGTTACAAAAGCATGGAATATAGAACAACTAGCCTTATATTGTAGCATGAGAGGTTTTGGGGAATCAGGAATAAGGCTTTGGATTATTCCAGTTTCAGCACCAGACCATCAACATCGATTCTGTTGATCCGGACAGATTTCTTTAGAATTCAGATGTACATATAATAACATGTTACCATATACATTTACGTCAATGTTGGGTGCTCCATTTATATATATACATATATATATATATATATATATATATATATATATATATATATATATATATATATATATATATATATATATGTATGTATGTATATGTGTGTGTATGTGTGTGTGTGTGTGTGTGTCTTTGTCTGTCTTTGTCTGTGTGTCCCTTTACAATATGGCCAAGTAAAATGGCCACCCACCATAAGCAAGCAAATGTTACAGATGTTTTTCTCTTTTCGTCATTAGGTGACCCACAAAATTCAAAATCAGAGAAAATATGAAGTTGGGATATCATTTTTATTTCTTTCTTTTCCATTGCATGTCTTTTGATTCTATCTTTTTACCTCAGTTGTCACTAAGCTGAGGTTATGTGGTGTGTTTTCGTCCGTTTTCCGTCGTCGTCCGTTAACATTTCCATTTCCGACTTATTCTCTCAACCTTTAAGCGGGATCCTTTTTTCAATTGGTAGGGGTCAACTTTGGTTGGATCTCTAAAAGTTTGTGTAAATGATCACGCTTCAGTGATTTTTTTTTATTTTGGAGGGGTATTTTTAACGAATTTAAACAAACTCTTCTAAACCGCTTGCCCAATTGCTTTGATATAAATGGCGACGCTTTCGGTTACCTTAAAAATGTAAGTTTTCCACCATTTGGCGTTGCAGTTTTTTTATTTTTAAATAAATTTTGTGTTTCTCCTATCTTTAACATGTGTCTCGATTGTGCTGGAATGTAATGGCAAAATATCTTCTAGAAGGTTCAAACAGTTTTTTCTCTGGGCGGTTTTGCAGTGAATTCCAGACTCTATCTATTTTTCAATTTAAGTTAATGCATACATTCTTATTGTCAGCAGGTGGCGCTGCGATTTTTTTTTCTATTTTCCAAGTGTGCTTGTTTTTGCCATTTGGAAACTCATCTCCAAAGTGTCACTGGGGTCACATCGAAGTAAGCCTACAATAGTTGTTCACTAGGTGGTGGTGTTGTGAATCACTATTTTTTAACGAATTCTTTAACCCGAGCACTGATCGGCCAAAGCACATGTCCCATTGACTACTGTACAAGTGAATGGGGACTGCAATGGTAATTTACACTTTCGGCTTCCTCTTCAAAGCCATCTTCAAGATTCACGTTCTAACCTGATGGGGATGTACCTTGGGTGAATCCCTACTGAGTTCATTTACCGAGTCCTGCTCCAGTAAGTTTTAGGTTTTCATTAATTTTTTGGTTCTCTTTTGTGGCAAATCTTTAGAAGAAAATTTCCCCTGAAGCCACTTGGCCAATTGCGTCAAAGTTGCGTATCGTGGGTTATATGTCAAGGTCAACTGAGGACAGATGCTGACACACACATATTTGTTGGTTTGTTGTTATTTTGGGTGTGTGTACTTTTTAAATCGTTTGTTTATTTATTTGGTTATTTTTGACGAGCATATCTTGAGTGTTTAACATTTTATCCACATTGATCGCGATATGTAAAACATCTGTTGTTAACTGCAAGAAAACGCCAGTGAGACAGTTGTTACACAAACTGATTGTGGGCATAATTTGTAACTATTGCAACACAAACTGATTTGTTTGATGTAAAAATGACAGTACAGTGAACTGAAGAAGTTTATGAAAACTTATTTCAGATCCTTCTTTTTTCGACTTCCTGTGCTTAATGTCACTGATCCAAATATGCTGAAGGCAATTTATGTGAAGGAGTTTGACAGCTTCACCAACAGACAAGTATGTATTATACTACTAAATCATAATATTGTTGTTACAGTGGTTCATTTTGTACGAACAAATGTGAAATCCAGGTCCGTCTTAATTATGGACCTCTTGTGGCATGCTACTGATAGAAATTATTGATTATTTCGTCATGAGATATAAAGATACAAAAATTCAATAAACAGGCAGCGTGCAATTTTATTTTGTACCATTTGATTGTTGGTAAACGCCTGTAATTTCTTTTCAATATCACTTACATGTTTTGCTTCAGAAAGAAAACATGGATGCGTATCCCACGAGGCGAGCAATCAACAATCTCATGGATGACAATTGGCAACACGTGCGCAACATACTGACGCCAACGTTTAGTGCCGGCAAGCTTAAGCAGGTATCTGTATCATGTATATGAGGCATCTTATATAAAGAGTTTAAGACCGAAGTAGTGCAAGTCATATGCTGCACAGCGAACCATACCAGTGTAAATTGATAAATTAAATCTGTTTTTTTTTGGAGGACTTGGGTTTTCTGCAACCCTACCGCGGGCCATCCAGAGCAAATACAAATATCGTATCTGTTAGGACGAGCTACAAACTGTAAAGAAAATCTGCATAAATAATGGCAATGAGGCTACATGTGTGTAGCCTCCTTGGTGATGGTGACGTCCCAACACGTGTAGCCTCCTTGATGCTGGTGACGTCCCATGTAGACTTGCAACAAAAACTGTGTATTGTGATGATAATATCATTTCCCCGTGGGACCCTCAAATCACCGAAAAATTGTTAAACTAATAAAGCATACAGTGACCAACGTATGACTAAAGACTGTATTTTATCGTACCTCATTTGTGTCTCAGTAAGAATATGTCCGCAACAGGAACAAAAGACTTTCCTGATCAGAATGATTAAACACAAGGAATAGGTTGAAGACATTATCTACACCATAGTTGGTCTTTCAAATACTCGGAGTAAGACTAATACAATTTTAAAACCTGCTGAAATCACCATGTATTCTTCCATTTCACTGTGTAACACTATTGTCAGGACAGTATCATAACATTATCCCACAATCTTCATTTGGTTTGATATACTCTAAATATTTTTAAGGGTTATGATTTTCTCGTTTTTTTGCATTTTGTAGCTTTCACAGGCACATAAATTCATCATTTTACTCATATTGCCTATCACTGCCACGTTATTTTTTCTTTATGTTCTTAATTTTAGCAATAAAATTACGATTTTGAAGCATAAGCAAAATGACGGAAAATATGAACATAGTAAAATTAAATAAATTTACAGTAACACGTGAAATTTTTTTTTCACAGTGCAAACGGGTCATCCGCAGGAGTTTAAGGATAATTTAATCATGCAGATACCTATATACCCAGAAATGCATTGTCCATGATATCTGTAAAAGTATGCTATAATTAACAATTTTTGCAGATGATTTGTCCATGATATCTGTAAAAATATGCTATAATTAACAATTTTTGCAGATGATGTGTCAAATAAATAGGAGTGCTAACCAGCTTGCCAAAAATTTAGAAGATAAAGCGCAGTCTGGGGAAGTGATTTCACTGAAAGAGTAAGTGTGCGCCTTAATTAAAAGACAGCGCAACTGTCCATGCTAAACGCTGTAAGATACATGTATAAAATTATGCATAAAGATGTACAATGGATGAAAGTACACGAGTACCTGTGTAGCTGTTCTGCCTTATTTTAAACCACATACTATTACGTACAACCTTTTCTGCCATTAGGTTTTTACAAACATGCTCCTTTTGTATGGAGGTGTGCATGGTGTTCGACCACAGTTTTATGTTTTGTTGTACTCATGATGCGAGCTACCCACCATAAGGTATGGTTTTTATATAAGTAGGGAAACAGAACCAGAATTACCTCTGTACAATTTCATATATATATATTTTCAATTGCAAGATTTTGGTCGGTTCATTTCAGTTTCTTTGAAGTATAAACAAAGTACAACAAAGCCAGACAACGAAAGTTGCGAAAGGCTGAGAATTGAAACACAACATGCTGAACAGGATTCTGCCGTGTACACTGTAGCACAGATAAGGCAACTGCACTTTCTGAGTGTTTGTGGAAGGGGGGGGGGGTATTTTCACGTGGAGTAAAACCTGTCATTGTCAAGGGATAAGTTAATTTTATATGACGCGTGTTTATAAAGTTCAGTCACAGACAGTAGATAGATCCCCACGTTTTATGGATATATAATACACAAGTACTATGTTGCTTGCAGTTATACTGGTCCATATACCCTAGATGTGATAGCGAGCACTGGATTTGGTATGCAGTTGGACTCTCAAAAAAACAAAGAAGACCCGTTTGTAAAACATGCTAAAGAAGCCTTTGACTTCAGCTTTTTCAGTCCTTTGCTGTTACTTATAGGTACGTTTCGGCACATCTTTCCTTTTGCTGATTTACAGAGATTTAAATTGTTATCATTTATTGATAGTAAACCCATTTATCGTGATCAATGGTGATACCTTTGTGCAAGTGCGTGTAGCTCATTTTAAAAGTTTCGTGACCAATATTTGAGTACTGAGTATCTAATATTGACTATGAAAATGTATATTTTATTTGAAAGGTATTATATTTATTATCAGGAAAACTTCCCCTTTACAGCGGGAGCACCGATGGAACGGAGTAAATACCATGATGCGTCCAATATATATGTACAAGTAATTCGTCGTCCTTATTGACGCAGATAATATGTATACGTTAAAAATTAAATATCTATAATTAATAATTCGTGATGTATGTTTAGCACAGGATGCTCGTTCAAACGTACCATGTGCACCTCAAGTCTCTTTCAGTGCCAACTGCGACCGTTATTCTAGCACTAAGTAATATGCATCTAGTTGCATACAATACAATAGTTCAGGTCAACAGGTTTTCTCGTTGCACATTGTGCTCATTGATCCCAAAGCACAACGAGAAATGCTGTTGACTCAGTCCAAAATGTGCTATTAAACGAGTTACACGAAAAGGCAGGTTCTAACAGCACTTTCACACTACTTTGCATACATTACGTAAGATGAACGGAGCCTTCCCGTTTGTCGGTTTAACGTAAGAACTCTGGTATCCGAGCAACGGCATTGATGAACAGAAATGGCACAATACCTTGCTTTGTTTTATACGCAGCATTCTTTCCACCTTCGAGAAGAATAACAAGGTTGTTGAACAAGGGGTTTATGCCAAAAACTTGCATTGACTTCTTCGTCCGCGTGATAGACCATGCAATTGGTAGACGCCAAGAACTCCACATGGTAGGATAATCTGCATTGTTACTTTGGTAACTGCACATGTTTTAAGTTATTTCATCCTCGCAACTCCAGGGCTGATAAATGCCTGAATGAGGTTGTGGGTATCTTGTAATGTATGCATGCATATACTGCAGGCCTTGGTCAGTAGCTCTTGCATTGTTTGGCAACTAAAAACTTCGGTCTTTACACAAGGCATGTTCGTACATAATGAATGCTCTGTTAACAAAAAATTTGGGCATAAAATCTCCGTTTTAACTCATTCCACCCAGATAGAAGACAGAGTCAACAGCTTTCCTTGGCGCGCTTTGGGCGCATTGCGCCCAGAGCGCACCTAGACAAGCTGTTGACCATGGACATATAATTTGGAATGATCTTCCATGCAAGTTTCATCCCAAAATTTGGAAAAATTATCCCCAAGTCAGTAAAATACGATTATCATACGACATTGAGTTATTAGCGGGAAAAGCGTCATTAGGGTGGGATGAGTTAAATTAACCTTTCCAGTGCCATACTCTGGACTGGATCATTAATTTTCCTTGGCCCGCAGTGGGCAAATTAAAGCATGCTAACAAAACCTGTCCGTAAGGAAAAAGCAGCTATATACTGCTAATGAGTTGGGTATTTGTCATAACTCGTGAAACATAACTGAACGCAGAATTCATCACAATGTTATCTGTGTTACTCGAGTAGAACAGACCTTAGTGCTCAACTTCATGGATAATGCTTTCTTCATGTTATTACAGGAATGAATCTACTTCACACAAGAGTTGGTAAAATATTTTATGAATTGCTGAATCATCAAATGTATTATTACTCTACGCTACGTTTGCATTAATAAAGGACATATTAATGTGTCACTAATTGTTAGTTGGTTAAATCGTGGCAATATTGACAGAAAGCAATGCTTGACCCGTATTTGAAGTTATTAACGTTTGTTACGTTTCCCCACCACAGACTCAAAAAGACTTATTACAGTTGATGCTTGATAAATATGTGAATGACCCAGACAAGAGCAGTGACGATTACAGAGAAGGAGAAAGTGGAGCGTGGTCTGCTAAGGGTTTGTATCCAATTGCAATTTATGTTCTGTAATGACAACTCAGATGTCTTCAAAAATATGTGGCTGTGGTTCGTCACTCAAAGTTTGATGCGCAGTCAGAAAGTGCCCCCACAAAACCACCAGGGTCCCCACAACACCACCCAAAGTGCCCTTAGCGTAAGCAAACGAAAATCACAGCCATAAATTACACACCTGATACAAATGCTTCTTGGGTAATATCGAATCATAACTTTCTTGAATATTACCTGTATATACTCTGTTGTGGTAACAATAAAATGGTCCATGTATGGAGAGAGAGAGAGAGAGAGAGAGAGATTTCATTATAAGTACAAAATTGTTACGTCACCATCCATCTTTATATGGAATATTTTATGTTGCTTTAATTGTTTATTTTATACTCGTTTGTTTTAAAAATTATATAGGATTGACGAAAGAGGATATTCTCGGTCAGTCATTGATATTCATGCTGGCAGGATATGACACAACATCTACAACCCTAGCATTCATGGGCTATTGCCTGGCTACCAACCCAGATGTCCAGGATAAGCTCATTGAGGAGATAGATAGGGTAATGGGAGATGCGGTAGGTTGTAGTTAAACCTTTATAATACACCCAAACCCACTGAACATTAAATTTTAAAATTGGCGGTCTATCACTATTGACAAGACGCAGTTGTATTTTTTTATAACTGTCAGATTTCAGAATAAAATGTTTTATCTTTCTGAGAAAATTTGGTCGGCATCTCGGCAATATGTCCTTGAGATTGAGTACCGTAGCGTCACTCTTTTGAGTGGTATGGAGACTAAGGTCATTAAAAAAGCTATTACATACCCATTCATTGCGACAGCCTGACTTCGTATCTTTCACGGTCAATATGTTGATTTTAAAGGGCTTTTATTCCATTGGCACATTGTTGCACTAAATGGTTTGTGAGTCAACATTGTGATTGTGATTGTGACTGAGTGTAAGTGTTCAATACGGGCGCTTCTTTGTGGGGGTTAGAAGATCTCATGTTGCTGTACATGGTATGTTTCAACTTGCTTCATTATCTTTGTCAAAATTTATGACACATTTTCTATTCTGAAACCCTGTCCAGTTTGTTAATAGTGTGGCTGAAAATTGAAAAAAATGAACCTGCCCCGAATAGTATTGATGAGAAAAGATGATAACATTAATAGTGCCTCTTGTTTGTTTTGATATGTTGGCCTTAGATTTACTTTGGGAGCTTCTAAATTGAAATAAGGACACATTGGCAGGCAAGTGCATTTTACCTTCAGGCAGGTTGATTTCTTGAGATCGCATGGCTAACTGCGACAATAGACTTTACGCATGCTTTTCTTGTGGTATTGATTTCAGTTAAACATGGTTTATTTTATTTTGTCTTTGGGTTTATACTCGTATCCTGACCTAAAAATTTAAAAAAAGGTTCTCCACTTAGGATCTGAGGATCCAGCGGGATTCGAACTTGGGTAGCCTTGGGCAAGCGTGTCGTTGACAAGCTATCTTAACCATTACGTCACTGGGTCTGTTGGAACCGAAACGCCCTTTCTTGTGTTGGTGAATTAGTGATGCACACAAAGGAAAGCTAAATTGCACAAGGAGTGCATAGATTGTTAGAGGGGTATAGTTTAGTGTGCTTGTAAGATTGGTGAACAGCGTGCAGTTCAAAACACTAAGAAATGTTGCTCTTCTAAAGTCATGGACAAACATCATGGTTTACAAAGTGGACACCACTAAGAGTTGTAGTTTTCTGAAACTTTTGTGAATAAGAAATCAACCCACTTTTGCGTGTCTATATGGATGTTGTATTGTCTAATAATTCACAAACCCGATGGATTTGTCGACAAATCCCAGGCTTTTGTGACAAACCCAGATATACAGTGCAATGGGTTTTGCTCT
The DNA here is from genome assembly GCA_964020975.1 of Hermodice carunculata. Lineage (NCBI taxonomy): Eukaryota > Metazoa > Annelida > Polychaeta > Eunicida > Amphinomidae > Hermodice > Hermodice carunculata. The sequence continues at coordinate 15,388,203 of OZ026625.1, read as the reverse complement.
GTAATTTAGCATTTTTTTTACAAAGCTCTGGTTTTTGTGCTTGAAATGTTCAATTATCAATTGTGCTTAGGGTTTTATCAATTATTTCACCAAGCATTATTTCTTTTTATGCTTCTGCAATTTCATTGATCAACAAAACTACAGGATTTGCAAATTTCAGAAAACAATCTATCTATCTATCTATCTATCTATCTATCTATCTATCTATCTATCTATCTATCTATCTATCTATCTATCTATCGATCTATCGATCGATCGATCGATCGATCGATCGATCGATCGATCTATCTATCTATCTATCCATCGATCGATCGATCTATCTATCTATCTATCTACTAACCTACCTACCTACCTACCTGCCCGCCCATCCATCCATCCGTCCATCCATCCATCCATCCATCCATCCATCCATCCATCTATATAAATAAATAAAAATATATATGTATATATATACATGTTTTTTTATGAAGAACACCCACGGTTGTGTTACACAGCTAGCAGTCTAAAGACCACGTGTGACGTTCGGAACAATTGCAAGCCACTCCACTTCCTCTCAAAAGCCGTTTGCTAGATCTTCTTCAAACTTGGTATGGATTCACCTGGTGTGGGTCCATTCACTTTTTTTGGTCTGTTTTGAGTGGTCACGCTTCATGGCTTTTTGGATTGTTTAATGAATTTAATGACGTTCTGGGTGTGACCAAGGTTTGGATTGAATCTGGATCACCTTGACTTACTTTGCAAAGACATAGGGTCATGTTAATTTGATTTCCCCACAATGCTATTATCAGGCATCTCTTTCAGGCACAGTTTATGATATTCCATGGGGAGACATTTGATTTTTTCATGCAAAATTTGTAAACTTTAGTTATGTACAATGTGTTGCAAATATATGGTTAATCCACAATTTCGGCTGTTGTCAGAGTGAACCGACCTACGAAATGCTGAAGGACATGGAATATTTGGAGCATTGCATTAACGAGACTCTTAGACTCTACCCACCAGCAACGAGGTACATGTTAAAATAATTTATTTCACCACCAGCACCACCCTAACCATTATCGTCGTTGTCATAATCGACATCTTCATCATCATGATACAATCCTGACCTAACACATATCGCGAATGCTTCATGTGTATCCTAATATTTTGGTGTCGATAAGTAGTGATAGCATGTTGTCCACGTGCCCGTTGCTGTGTTAATTTTTTGATAGAAGAAGGAAGAACCCACTGACGCCCACGCAATTTTTATGTCTTAGGCTATATATATAATGACATAAATTTACCACCTTTGTCTCTGGCCTCCTAAATAATGTAAAATAATTTTGTGTAATTTGCAACAACAGAACTACATTTTGTGAAACAAATGATTGGTTTGGATAATAAAAACAAACTAGAAATATAGTTTTTCTATTTGCGTTTCAGAACCACGCGGTTTTCAAAGGATGATGTTATTATCGAGGGAGTGAAAATTCCAAAGAACATGTTCGTATTCATCCCAATTTATGCCATTCATCACGATCCAGAAAAATGGAAGGACCCAGAGGCTTTCAAACCAGAAAGGTGAGTCACGCACGATTGCTTTGTTATGATTATTCATTGCATATCAGATAGGAGTGATGGACCTCCCCGAGTATAGCAAATGGTCAATCACAGTATAGAATATTCATCTTGTGCACATTTTACGACGAGAGATGGATGTTCAGAGCCAACGTCCTAATGACAGTTTGAACAACATGGAAAAAGAAATATTAATTAATAATAGAGTTTATTTCCTTTTCAAATCACAGTTTACCTCTTTTGGCTTTCGTGCCAACGCTCATAATGGGCGCATTCACTTTCTTATAATTCCGGCGTATATAATTAGTTTTTGTCATCTTTACTTGTATTTATCACTGCTGTTTTTATATTTTATTTTTCAAATATTTTGGGAAATAAGTGATGAGAACGTTTTGTTATATTGTAAGGGCAGGCTATGTTGCAACCTTCCTCTACTTAATCACTGACTTTTTCCACCGAGGTTCCAGGCACTGATTTTCAAGCTAAAATAGAAAATCATGTGCAATATTCGTGTTCGAATTCCGTATACCAAAAGAGAAACTTGCTGAGAGAAAGTGATTATGAAACCTGCCATGCGCTGCAATATGAGAAGGCAAGGCCTATGTTAACAAGGTGCGGGAGCGGCACATTTGATCATATGCTCACATTTAAAAACTTAATCATAAGCTTACATTTAACAGTGACCCCGATAAATTGAAGTGCCGGTATTCTATTAAGCAACAATGTGATGAGTGTTTGTGGCACCAAATTGCATAAGTATTAATCAACTGATCAAGGGGTTCGTATATTTGCGATCAGAGAAGTCGAACGTGTCAGCGGTCTTTTGAGCTGTATCAAGGCCAAGCACAGGCGCCCTGCTGTATTTCTCATTTGGTCATACCAGCACATGCTGACATGCCAACGTGTTCATGTTGAAATATTCCTTTAAGACAGATCCTTAAGTCAATGGATCAGATATATATGATAATTCAGAGGTGTTTTTGACGCCTAATCTTTACTTTGTAGGTTTTCCATCGAAAACAAAAGCGAAGACTTTCAATACAAATGGATGCCATTTGGAGTTGGGCCAAGAAACTGTGTAGGAATGAGGCTAGCTCTCATGGAGGCCAAGGTCGCCATGGTTCATGTGCTCAGGAAATGCAAGTTTGTCACGTGTGCAGAGACAGAGGTATGTCTTCTACTTCCGGATATTATCTTAAAAGCAATTGTCAAATTTTGAAATATGCTAACGATAACAAACATCTGCAAAAGCAAAAAGTGAAGTTAGGTCAGTCTTATATAGATACTTGCAGCCTTTGAGATGAGCATTTACATTAAATCTTTTGCTTGGTGTATTATGTGACATATTTAATACTTTTGTTGTTTTTAATCACCATTTACTGATATGATGACTTGTTAAAGGAATGTCTTGTTTTGTCATTCTATATTTGACCCTATCATGTATTTTCATATCATCATAATAGCATGTTATAACTTTTCAGATACCTTTGAAACTGGAAGTGAAAGCTTTATTAGGCGCCAAGAATGGAGTCAAACTGAAGGTTGTGCACAGAGTGGAACACTGAGCAAGAGTAATAATGATAACAATGACAAATCTTTATTTTCCATCGAGTACCAATACAGAGGCAGAGACAGAGGCAGCACAAAAACAGTCACATGAGAAGCCTAGCTATGGTTTCATCAGTCTGATGCATTGGCTAAGATCAGTAGCCTATTTGAGATAATAAGGTAGCAGATTCCATAATTCGGCCCCTTGGTATCTGAGAGATTCTCTGTCATATTATGATATTATGAACGGGTAGATGAAGCTTCAGTTCATCTCTTAACCATGTGATTTCCTTACCTACATGCATATTTTTGAAAAATCCGGGATGATAACCAGAAAGGATTTTGTGTACTTCTAATGAAGATTTCCTGAGTCTGTTTAGATACAGTGAGAGGTTTTTGAGGCGTGGTGATAGCTCAGCATAGGAGGCTACAGGATTTTTGTAGACAAACCTTAGTGCCATCTGTTCAATCTATATCTTCTGCTGCAGTTATATAAATTAAGACCGTGCGTAGGAACTAGGAGGAGGTAACTGTATATCGTTAACTTTGAACTACTAGAAAAAACTAGAACTAGAAAAATGTTTATAAGCAATTTGAATATGAGCAGCCGAAGAATAATTCCTTGAGCAACACAACGTAATATTGTAATCCAGTTGCTAGTGTCGCCACTATATTTCACTGCGTTCTTTGTAGTAACTGGCAAGCCGTATTGGACATCATATATATATATATATATATATACTCAGAATTTTTCTCTGTGTAGATCATGACGGAAGCTTTCAAAGGCCTTCGGCAAATACATTAGTGTGATACCAATGTTTCAAGAATATCTGAGGCCTTAGAGTATGCCAACCTCGTTACACTGTCAGACTTGACTGTTGAAACTAAATCACCAGCCTGGGACTGCTCTTTTCACTTACATATGAAACGTGACATTTCGTATGCTAAAAAATAGCTTTGCGAGGTATCGATGTAACGGACCAAAACATATTTCTGCAATGAAAGCGTGAAATTATGATTCGAATTGCTTTTTATTTTCAGAGCACTGGGTTTGCAAACGCCAAAGGGATGAAGTGTAGTCGGGGTCCATGGGCATTTCCTTCCAGAAAATTTAGAAATCTAGGCTTTAATAGTTGGTGGCATTTTTGGTCCCATTTCCTATCAATTGTTCATATGGAAATGTGTCCAGTAGAAGCTTGAAATTTTCCTTATATTTACCGCATCAAATGCTTTTGTTTATTGAATAAGTAGTTGAAGATTTAATATTTCAAAAGCCTATAAGATAGATAGATAGATGGATAGATAGAAAGACCTCTGATTTAACAGAACTTTAAAAATATTATAACGTAAGATATATTTTTGTTTTATGTAATCAAGATCATCAAATACTGTAATAATATGGTTACTGTACTTCCTATAAAGAAATTATAAATTTTAAACAATCTGCTTTCATATGTTGTACATTATAAGCGACTGAATCACAAAGCTACTTGACTTTGCCAATCATTTATGCCAAAGTTATCCCGTGTTCCTTCAAACATTGAGTACCATGTAAACAAATAGTACAGAACATATCGAAAATCACACACGACCCAGAAGAAATTATTTCAGCAGTGAGAAAACATTACAAAAAATGTCGCACCTCTTTAAAGGTTACAAGTCACAATGAACGGATAAAATTTTATCAAGTAAATCAAAAGACCCTATATTGAAAAAGACTCGGCACTTGCTGTCAGGACCATCATGAATGACTCCGCTCATGTTTCCATTCGAGAAAACTATTAACAATATTTGAGAATGTAAACACGAGTGATGTTTTTTTGCAAGGGGGGAGACAGAACATAAATTACATTGCTGTTTATGCCCAGTTTTTATCATTTCAAGCTATTTCAGACCTACGTAATTTTCATGTCGCTTGACAAAGGCTGTGAAAATTATATTTTGTCTTGCAAGAATAGCAAATTTCCGTGCACCATAACAGACATGTGATGATCAGAAAGCTCATTAAAAAGGCAAACCGACACACGTGATTATTTTGAGAAGCAGGGGTCGGAAGGGTACTTTTGAAACAATTTAAAACTCGGGCATATACTTTCTCTGTTAAGAATAGTCTATAAACAGGGTTCAAACGTTTCTCTCGTGCGGTCATGTTTACAAACAAGCTATCCAGTTATTTTGGGGGCAATTTTATTACTGTGTTCATTGATCGTGCAAGATCGCACCACAAACCTGCAAAATGTATCAACACAGCACCTGTAGACACCATTGACCGCAGCTAAATCCAGTAGTGCCCTCTCCTGTTGGTTCGAGACTCCTTTTGCGAATGCAGAGAAGTGACTTTGTTGTGAAGGCACACATTTAAATCAACATTCATCTTTATTATGACATAGCCGGCTCAGGTTTGAGCTATTGGCGGCCCTGGAAAGAGCCGTGGGGTAAGAGTTCACTGTTCCCAGTGTCACTCCAATCCAAGACTAGGAGGAAGGCTCTGCTTCTTATTTCTACTTTCCTCAAAAAAAAAAAAAAAAAAAAAAAAAAAAAAAAAACCCACACACACACACACAACCCCCCCCCCCCCCAACCAACTGGAGTCAGCTGTGTCTGACATTGAAGAAAAGTGTTTTTGAAGTTTTGCAACAAGGTCTGAATTATTGTCAATTTCATTGACGTTCTGTTCTTGGTCCGTCGTATCGTTGCTTTCATGTTCATCCATTTTCTCCTCCAATGCGCCAAAATGCTGTCTGTGTCAGCATAGCGATTTGCCACATAGTCCAGGAGCATTAGAAAATAAATGGGCAAAATATGGAAAGAATTAATAGCAAGCTGAATTTGTCAGTAGAGGTGCAGGAACAGGTACATACCCTTCCCATAAATCTCTAAAAATTCACCCCTCTGGCAACTTCACAATTCAAGATAGCCGCCACAGCTATCACCAATTATGCCGATTTCAAAACGTGTTGCAATATTTCCGAAAAAAAACTTTCAAGATAATTTCCTTTCAATGAAATGTGATGCCAAAGTATTCTTTCTCTGAACGGGATCAAAATATTACCATTTAAGATCGGCTCATTAGCATAAATCTAAATTTAAACCAGCAGTAATTGCTGTAAAAGATATAAAAGGATTTTAGTAAAGCCTCTAAGTTGAAATGTGGCACTGAAATGTACCTTTTCACCACACTGACTGTGAACTATGCGTAAGTTAGTGTTCACTCATGCACAGACCCACTGCAGAGAGGGGACGGTCATTTATGTAATGCAAAGCAAGCTTTTGGAATACCATAATTTAGGAATGAGCGTCTACATATTTCTTGATTGCACAGAGTCTGTATAGAAACGGGTCACAGCAAATTGGTAATCATTAATGCATACATGTAAGCGCATGATCTGACCACACTCTTGAAAGTGTTGTTGCGATACACCATTTTTAACATGACCCAAGGCACAAGACAAGACCAGTCATTATGGAGCAATGTTTATATCATCAAAAGGTCCAAAGTTAAAATAATACCATAGGGTAAATACATCTATCACATTTTATGCACTAGAACATTCACAAATAAATTAGTGTGAAAACAACGACTGTTTACAGGGTTCCGTTCAACATATATAGGGGAATTTTTTCCTTTTCCTTCATGTTTGGCTGATCTAGCAGCCATCTTGAATTCTGCAGTTGACGTGAACTTGGTGGACTTTTCATGGTTGGCTTCAGGATTGGTTTCTGCACCTTTCCTGTTAAAAAAAATCAGCCTTTAAAAAACTTTTCCTACCTTTTTCCTTATGATCCTTGCCTAATATGCAATGGGATGATATTTCTCGACCTTTTGTGAACTTCATTCTTGTAACACACAAACAGGCCACCAATAGATTTCATCAGGGTCCTCGCAAAGACCTACCATACTTACAAAGGAATGCTATTTTTTTTATGTACCTTTCCCATTTTTTAAGACTTTCCTTGGCTTTCAAGGCTTATTCCAATCTAGAATCCCAAACATGGGTTGCCCAGGCAGTTCAGAAAGCTCAGCTGCTTTACGTGTCTTTTCCTTGGCCCGATGGTAGGGAGGTGCATCATTACGACACTGGATTCAGTTTTCTGTGGCCTCTTTCATGGCTGTGACCACGGGAGCTACCTTTCTCCATAATTGACGGGACCTTGGTACACTGGTCAAGACAATGTTATCAAATCAGAGAAACTCGAAAAGCCCCCTATACCAGCGTGGCCGGTCTCAGTGCACCAATGCCAGGCTGACTTGAGCCAATGAGAACAAATGTATAGTCTAGAGAGTACACACTGGCACTTCATAACGAACAAAACTGAGCCAATAGAGATGCAGCCAATTTCCACAACCAAGTTACAAAAATAAACGTCATTACCCCCAGAAATCTAGCATCACAGACGTAAAAAGTAAATACTACACAAGATGCCACAGTTAGAGATGGAATGATATAAGCAAGATATTACCGACGTGTGAGAAAACGTGATCACAGCAACATGACAAAAGGCGTCCAAACAATACTTTGACGCCAAAGGACCTGATGGTAACATAACGATTGGGTGTAAGACACTGGGAAGACACCCATAAACTTTGAAAACTAGACTAGCACAGAAGTGCTACTAATATGCTATTTAGTTAAAAAGTTAAGTGTTCAACCAATTTCGTTAAGAGGTAAGCCAGAGATTTCTTTATGCAGCATTTCTGACATAAATAGCTTATACCTGCTCCTTAACAGCTAGCCAAACCTTCAAACACTCCCCGAAATAGAAGATATGCATAGTAATTCCCGCCACTACTGCATACTTGATTGCCTGGTCTCGCTTGGCGGAATATGGCGACATACGGGTCGGTGGGGACAAGCGGATTATTACTAATATTTTGGAAATAAATAATACTTAGTAAAGGCATATGCAAATTTTTCTTTATATAAGGCTCAGAAAATACTAGATGAATACCGGGTTGGCATTTGTGAACTTAAATTTCTCAAAAACGCTAATTTTGTGACAAATGAATACATGGCCCTGTCTGTGACAGTGATGTGACCTGCACATCCCCCGTGGTCGCCTGGCGTTAAACCTGTGCTTTGTGGCGGGAAATTAATATGCAGACGGCGTAATCAAGTGACACACACCTTTACCGCCCCACCAAAGTTATATATCTATGGTGTAATACTACCCTCTCAATCACTCATGCTTATACCCCTGCTTATCAGGTTCTCAGCCAGGTTTTTAAACCTGAAACTTTTTATGGCTGACCTGTGGTTACATGCACAAACCCCCAAAGGGGCCTCCGGTACAACCTCCGGTGTTTGTGCATGCTCACCAGTTTCTCTCCTGGCTTCCACCCACGTTGTTGTGGTGATTACAGGAGTGCCCCAAGATCGGCTTGTTTTTGCAGTTTTCACTGCCGGAGCATCTCATCGCTCAAGAATCCAGATAAGTGTGGGGTAGTGAGTCGTTGGACCGTTCTTTGAATGAGGAGCCTTGATTCCTACCTGTTTTTTATCTACTTTTGTTTTCAGGAACACGTGGTCTTTTCCCTTGAAAACCAAGATGGCGGACAAGGATGTGGACCGCAGGGAGCGTGACAGACGTCAAGAACGATCTCGCCTCCTAATCCAGCAGCCCGGGGGGAGGCAGGGGCGCAGCCTCTCACCCCCAGTAAGTGCTGGAACAGCTCCAGCTGTCCCTGCCAGTTCAGTGGCGGGCATCCCTGCTTCTCAGAAGCAGGATGTGGCCGGCCATCTGATGGGGAAGTGGGACAACCACCCGCACTGTAGAAAGTGCAGATGGGAGCTGGAGCGATTGCAGTGCTCAAGGTTACGACCTTGTCAGCACTGTAAAAGTTGGTCAAGTGAGAGGTGAGACCTCTTTGAGTTGGCTGAATGTCGGCAGGCTAAACGGTCTCACCGTAGAGCTCCATCGGTTCTAGACTCTCCAGAGAGTCTGTGAGTCACCACTTCATCCTCTTTTCGGAGAGTTGAGGCAGTGGATAGTGCCTCTGATTCGGCAGGGGATACCCCAAAGAAGAGGAGGCACTCTCGTAAGAGAAAGGGGGACAGGGCCGAGGAGCCTTTTGAAAAGAGGGCACCTGCCTTGGATCCTGGACTCAAGGCGATACTGGATACGATGCAGAAAACACAAGTGCTGATGGCCACCACCATGCAGTCTTTTGTGCAATCTGCACAGGTGAGAGTCCCCTTTCACACACCAGCTGTGTCTGTGACACCTGTGTGTCAGCAGACCCAAGACCCGGGTTTCCCAAGGGAAATTCAAGGTCCAGGTGTAACTGGCCCTCCTGCAGAGGAGACCAACGTGGACACGGGGGAGGCACCGGAACAGCCCGGTTTGCTTTACGGAGAGGACCGGCTTGACTGGCACTGTAGAAGGAGCCATAAGTTCTCCTGTGGGATATGCCCCAGTGCTCACGGAGGTGGGTCATGAACCCTTGCCCGGAGCACGCCAGGAAGTACACGATACTCCCTGGCAGGTCCGGACCGGTCCAGTACATCAGATCCAGTGTTTGCTGAATCTGTGCCGGCCGTGACCAGGACCAGACTGGGCCACTCCGATGAGCAACTGGAGAGGACCAGTCAAACAAAAGCTGCTCTTCCCTCTCAACCCACGCCGTTTTTTTCCACTGCATAGTGGTTTAGATGAGCGGGGAGAGCCTTTGTCTGATGGAGAGGGCTCGTTACATGAGTCTCTTCTCGACGAAGGCAGGATGAATGCCAGGAATGCCTGAGGCGTAATCTGGAGCATGAGCCCCGACCTGTCCAAGGGATGGGGTCGGAGAGCTATGAGGTGTTGGCCGACGAACTGGCCCATTCCGCTCAACAGCCCCAGACGAGGTTAGTGAACCTGCTGGGCTCTTCCACGCTACGAAGGCGTCGATCTTGGCTCTCTGTGGAGATACCTTGAAGGCACCTCCCTTGTCACCAGCCACGAAGAGACGAGCGATGTCAGTGTATCCACTAGAGTCGCCATCGGTGTCGGAACAAGTCGGGTCTGGGTTCGCCTTCTCCACTTACGTTGACAAAGTGTATCAGAGACTGGATAAAGAGCTCCGCGGACCTAGGCCACCCTCCGGCATCCCGACTCAGCAAGCGCTGAAGTGCAGGAAGCTGTTAAGGAGACCAAGAGCTAACATTGCTAGGTACTGTGTACCTAATGAGATCTACGACAACAGGGCTACGGAGGTAGAGGTGGAATGGGAGAATATCTGCAAATGGATCCCCCCCATCTCCTAAAGTCCCCCAGGAGGTCGTAAGTAGACTAGAGGAGGATGCAAGAGTGATGGTAATCATCGCCTTCTTCTTGGACGTGTCCTCGGCTGCGTCTGCCAAGATCATGCAGTGGCTCTTCGTGTCGCAGCAGGGCCCGGAACCAGTCAGGGACTGGATTAGTCTGAATACCCGGCTTCAGGCGTCCCGGGGTATGGCGATCGAACACCTTCTCAGGCAGGCTATCACCATGGAAGCCAACCTGAGGTTAACAAGGCGAGATTCGTGCTTGCAAGTCACCAACCTCTCGGAAGGTGCACAGCGAGCCATCTGAACTCAGCCTTTGTTCTCGCACTACTTGTTCGGAGGCACTCTCGCTCCCATCAGGGACCAAGTGGTTGAGCAGCGAAAGCGGGAACAGGCTGATGAGGCTAACCAAGCCATCGTCGACCTAGCTAGAGCAGCCACCAAGGCTCGTGGACAGGGAGCCAAAGTTTCTGGCACCAAGGACTCCTTTGCAAAGAGGAGGAAACCTAGGCGACCCAGGAACAAGAAGCCTCAAAGGCAGGGTTCAGCTGACGCACCGTCCTCCGACAGTAGCAAGCAGAACCGGCCCTTTCAGAAGCCCGGCTTCGGCAAAGGGAAAAGAGACTGAAGGTGCGTGCCAGTCATCCACACCCGTCAGGAGCTTTTATGACGTGTCTGGGGTGATGTGTCAGTGACTCGGCAGTCGATTAGCCGACTTCCACAGTCACTGGCTTTCCATCAGGGACGACTCGTTCGTGTTAAGTGTCCTAGAAAAGGGATATGTGCTACCGCTCAAAGAGCCCTTGTCCCACATCCCCTGGAGGTTCAAACCGCCGGCCCAAGAGCCGAAGAGGTCATTCTTCCACGAGGCGGTCGAGAAGTTGTTGGCAAAGGGAGCCATAGAGAGAGTGAGCGATCACTCTTCTCCCGGGTTCTACAGCCGATGGAACCACAAATTGCCATTGTTCATGGCTCCAGTCCCAGATTCTCTAGCTTTTGTGGTGGACGCCCTGGCGATATGCTGGGATGGAATGTGGGGCTACGCTTTTCCTCCGCTCCCATTGATCCCTCAAGTTCTAAAAAAGATCCGGGAAGAGAAGGCGGAGATCATCCTGGTGGGTCCCTGGTGGCTAAAACGGGATTGGTCTCTCGACCTACTGGAGTTGAGTCGCGAGGCTCCATTACGTCTACCAGTCTGGGACAGACTGCTCGTGCAGCCTCGGACGTCCCATTTCTATCGGAATCCGGCAGTGCTCAATCTTCACGCATGGAGGTTGTCGCACGACATGTTCAAGAGGCTGGGTTCTCGAATCTCGTTGCCTCAAGAATCGCACGAGGTAAACTTGGAAAGTCTTCTTTGAAGACATACGACTCGAGGTGGAGACTGTTTACTGAATGGTGTGCCAGAAAGCAGTTGGAACCTTGGTCAGCAAGATCCTCGGATGTTGCCGATTTCCTCTTGTATTTGTTTGAGGAAAAAGAGCTAAGTCCAAGGACTATCGAAGGATACCGAACAGCGATTTCTTCCTCCCTGAGCAAGAAATTGGGTCGATCATTAGGAGCTGACCCACATTTTTCAGCCTTAATCCAAAGTTTTTATACTCACCAACCAGGGGCAAAAATATAATGCCCACCTGGGATTTGAGCCTCGTCCTTTTGGCCATGACGAGACCTCCATTCAAAGAAAAGGATCCCAAAACGATCCAGTTAAAATGGCTGACTTACAAGACAGTCTTCTTGCTCGCACTGGCCTCAGGGGCCAGAAGGAGTGAAATCCATGCATTGGATGTTAACGAGATTCGGTGGTCGGAGGATAAAACCTCCATCACATTGAAACCACACATGGGCTTTTTAAGCCAAAAACCATGTTGCCACAGACCCCACCACTGCCTTTACGGGCTTTACAATCAAAGTGCTTTCCTACAGGTTATCAAGATCGGAACCTTATAGGACACTGTGTCCTGTGAGGGCACTAAAGTGGTATTTTGACCGAACGAAAGAGATTCGTCAGGGTCGGAGAGCCCTCTTTCTTCCGTTGAGGAAAACCGAGTCGGGCAGGATAGCTGCTAATACCGTGTCTGCATGGCTGAAGGCGGCGGTCTGTAAGACCTACCAGGTAGTCTCCGGGTCAGAGGATATTCTTAGGGTCCAAGGGGTAAGAGCACATGACATCAGGGCTTTCTCTGCGGCGTGGTCTCTGATCCACAATGTTGCCCTTGCCGACATTATGCGGGCATGCAGGTGGAAGGCTCACACAACGTTCACATCCTTTTACCTGCGGGACCTGACCGAGATTCAGGGTGGTTTGATGGCACTGTGCAATACTTGCACAGCCTCCTTTGGTGATGGGAAGTAGCTCCGAGGTGACTGCCAGACTGCCCCAAAGAGGCTCAAGTAGCATGTCGGGAGTCACAGATTCACATGACAAGGCAAGTAGTCTGATTTACTTCTGCTGTGGTAGGCTGGGTTGAGGGAACAGAGCAGCTGCTCATTTTATATGCCCTTCTGCTTTTTTCCCTGAATTCTCCTGCTCCTTCTTGCAATAAGATTGCTCAGGTAGAGTTCAGAGTGATTATGGTACCGTACTGACGTACCTGGCTGAACTATGGGGTATTACTGTAGACGTGTCAAAAGGTGCATTACGCCCTCCTCCAATCTGCTGGCATATCAGCATGAGTGATTGAGAGGGTAGTATTACACCATAGGTACGTGGAAGCGATGAATGCTTCCTTTATCTATTAGTAATACTTACCTCTCAATCACTCAGAAGCCCACCCAAGCCGTCCCTGCCAGTGAAATTCTAGAGGAGAGAAACTGGTGAGCATGCGCAAACACCGGAAGTTGTACCGGAGGCCCCTTTGGGGGTTTTGTGCATGTAACCACAGGTCAGCCATAAAAAGTTTCAGGTTTAAAAACCTGGCTGAGAACCTGATAAGCAGGGTATAAGCATGAGTGAAATAGAGGTAAGTATTACTAATAGATAAAGGAAGCATTCATCGCTTCCACGTATATATATATATATATATATATATATATATTATGGAACGCCAGTTCTTTTTTATTCAGTATGTGATCAGATGATTAAATATTTCATCAGAACAAATCGATTTTATCAGATGAACAAATGCATTTGTTCATGTGATTAAATACAGTCTATTCGTTCCTCTGAATAAATTGATTTGATCTTCTGATTAAATCGATTTATTTTTCTGATCAAATCGATTTAATCAGAGGAGCAAATGAACAAATATATTTGTTCAGATGATTAAATCGATTTGGCCAGACGAATAAATGGATGTTTTTTGATCATCTGAATAAATCGAATTGTTCTTCTGATCAAATAGATTTGATCACATCATCAAATATCCCCCAACATGATTAAATTGAGACTCCCTGTCTGTTTTGTTCCGCGGATCAAATATTTATACTTCGGAACAAATCACTTCCGCCAGTATTTGATCCGCGGGACAAATAGTAAAACACGCAAAAGGTACAATCTCGAAATGTCCGCGATATCTTCAACACGGACATCGCCAGCATTTACAACGCGGACATTTTATGGATTTGTTTAGAGATTAAAGCGGGTGAAGCCGGCCGTGCACTATACATCATTGTTTTTTATCATTTAGCATCTAAAGTTTGGTGGTATAGGCACTGCTTTTGGGAAGGATGTGAGCACTTTTTATTCTCTCTCTCTCACTCTCTCTCTCTCTCTCTCTCTCTCTCTCTCTCTCTCTCTCTCTCTCTCTCTCTCTTTTTCTCACTCCCTCACTTTCTTTATTTCTTTCTTTCTTCACAAACGATTATAACGTGCCTGTAGCTGGAAATCTGATTTTTCCTCCAAATGTTTTCAACTATTAATTGGAGCCTAGAAAAACCAAGCATTGTCAAATGGGATTCTGAAAGAGTGGATGATAACAACTTAGTCCTGTGACAACTAGCTCCGTCTCCCGGCCCCAACTTGCTGTTGCCATATAAAGAAAAATGTCACAGTTCGAGATTGTACCTCTTGCGTGTTATGGTAATAGAGACTACCGGAAGAGATGCGTCTCATACAAGAGGGAATAATTATTATCTAGTAGTGGATAAACTTGTATTTTTTCAGAAGATCAAATCGATTTGATTACGGGAACAAATATATTTGTTCAGGTGAATTAATCGGGATATACCTTATTCTATTTGATCAGAGAAACAAATGGATTTAGTCATGTGAACAAATGCATTTGTTCATGTGATCAAATTTATTTTATTTGTTCCTCGGAACAAATCTATTTGATCTTCTGATAAAATAAGTTTGTTCTTCTTATCAAATCAATTTGATCAGAAGAACAAATATACTGGTTTTGATCAGATGAACAAATATATTTGTTTATGTGACCAAATCGATTTGATCATGTGATTAAATATTTAGCTTCTGATCAAATATTTAATCATCTGATCAAATACTGTATAAAAGAAACGGCGTTCCATAATAATAATAATAATGATAATAATAATAATAATAATAATAATAATATATATATATATATATATATATATATATATATATATATATATATATATATATATATATATATCGAACCAAAAACGTTCCGGGCATTGCCATTATGGTTTCATGCGTTGCATTTTAGATTCATATACTTCCATCCATTGCGCATTCAGATGAAATTTTGGAGGATTAAATTGTACGTTTGCTATTGAAATGTTTTATTTTTTTTAATTATAGCACCAACACATGAGCAACGAAGATTATGGACTAGGTATACACAGTCTTTCGATTCTGTTTTCTGTCAGAAACGCATGATTGTTTGTGGTGAAAGGCATTTGCAGTAAGAGGCTTGTGTCTATTTTCACGCAGGCTATTTCATTCTGAACGGAAATATTGCGGTTGTATGTTAATTATCACATTTGATATCTTGGAAACGGTTTGGTACTAGGTATATTTCCAACCGCTTGCAAGTATATCTTTTATTCCACAATGTTTGAGCGTCTCTGAAAGGTTACGCTGATTTAAAGTTCCAAAAGCCTTTTTGTTTTTTAAATAAAAACATATTTAGCAAGGTGGATTCATATGCAGCTATGCAGTCCTTTCCAGTTGTACTTTGTGTTGATAAAATATGTTTAAACTAAAACAGGTTTTTATTGTGAGCTTCCCACTTTTGATTGATTGAATTATTCCATCAACAAGCTCTGTGGCTAAATATTCTGTAGAATGACATGTAAAACAAAATATTGCATACTATAAACACACGGTGTTGAAAAATATGACCTGAAAATGTATTGTTGCGTATATTTCTTCAGGGCGGCTCTTCGATTCTCTTGTGTTAAAATAAGTGAACCTGATTGCTTGATTTGTCAAAGTAGCTGCTTTAGATGACTTTCTGTAAATTCAGCTGACAATCTTAACATGGACAAATCGCGAAGATACAATACAGTGACCAAAACTTTTATCCTTGTTTCAATCAGTCAATGGAATATATTATCAAAGTATCTGCTAACAAAACGATAAATCAGCAAGCTGAGTGTTGCCTGCAATAACAATTTCTCTTTCTCTTTTTTATATAAAAATTCTACAGAGCAAATAATAATTCTAGGGCTTAGACTCAAATCATATTTGATATGTTGACAAAGTAACTATAACATTGTTAAGACACTATACATATATTCATGCTTTACAAAATCAATATATTGAGACATGTAAAATATATTTGCAAAATGTTGTAAGGATACATTTAGCTTAGGATTGTGATCCGCTATTGCTGGAACTACCTAAGGACATTAAACTTGATTATATAAGAAATGTCTGGTTGTAGCATGGCTTAGATATGAGAGATTGCTTTAGAGAAGGGGAAAACGTATGAGCGAGAAAATAAGTAAAGAATATTAGTGTGTCGCCCTTTCACCTAGATTCTTATCCCCGCCCAACATTCAGCACAATTAGAATCAATATCAACTTACCAGTTTCGACTACATGTTGAGCGGTTTGTTTCAGTACATTCCTCAGAATAGTGATTCTTAAATTGGAATTTGGTGTATTTTTATATGTTGTCAACATAGAGAGGTCGTTGCATCTTAAAGTATCAATAACAACATTTCAAAGCTTTCAATGACAATAAGTCTCTCACATTTAATATATTTTGATTTTTAAATAAAAAGTCAGGAAGGGTAGCAAAGTGTGCATTGGAAATCAGTCACATTGCTATCTTCTGCAATTTGGTAATCCTCCCTCAAAAGAGGCCCCAGGCTAACAGAGCATAAATTATATGAGGCGTGAAGAGGGAATTGTAAATACGCAGTAAAGATTGATGTGGCAGAAAAGTACGAATTCAGGATAGGTTACCATTTACCCTGGCAAGGCTACTAGCAAATTCTTTCATGTGTGGTGTCAACACTACGTTCTTTTCAGTTTGTAAGCCCAGGAAGTTAAATCAATTTTCATCAAGGGGAATATTGTTAATTTCGACGTTCAAGTGGAATAGAAACTTTCTTTGAGGGAAATATAAAATCATGTATTTAGTTTTGGAAATGTTCACTGGTAGTTTGTTACAGGTGAGCCATTTGTAAACTTTATCAAGTTGACCGTCGATATTATCTGATTAATTGATAATTGTTTCTATTCATACTGAAGTTAAACAGAAATTTAAATAGTGTTGTGTCACTAACCTATAAAATTGATTCAAATTTGCCAGTGACAGTGTGAAGATCGTTAACTTACAATAAGGAGGAGGCCCCCCTGATGTGTCCCTGAAGTTACCAGTAGTTATTGGTAAAAGGTTTGAATACACGTCATCAAGCTGAGCATACTGTGTAATATTGTTTATGTCATGGTACTGAAGCTTTTGTAAAATGAACCCATGAATAAACTATAAAATGCCTTTGAAAGGTCATATCATCCATTGATTATACCTGTACGGAGATTTTTGATAAATATGGTCGAGAATTTTAATGTGGCTCTTTCTGTTGAGTGGAGCTTTTTGGATCCTGAATATACCCTTAAACTCAAAGATATATTACGCATTAAAGCCCTGAAAATTTACAATGTGTATCTAAACCACAAACTTTCTCTCTACTTTAACATGTTTTTGACTGAAACTGCCACTCGCATAACACCAGATACACAGATGTTCCTCGATCAGCTATCCCTGTCAAAAGTTCTACACAAAACTGAATACATTTGTAAATCCCTAATTTGATAAAAGCAACTTCTTCAAATATAACAAAGTCTCTACTCACTCTTACACTGGAATTTTCAAAGTATGTAAAATTGCAGTTTATCAATGCATACTCCGTTTTAGTTTTTTCAGTCCCACCATGGCCTGAATTACTTTTTTTGTTCAGTCCCAGACAACCAACTCCTTTATCTTACACACAACCAGGTGCTAATGTTGTGATCTTTTGTTCTTTAGGTAGCTCCAGTGATTGCAGGGTAATATATTCCTTAACTGGAGTTATCCTGACGGTATGTATATTTGAATGTTATTTTGTGTACTGTAACTATTGTCTGTCGATGTATTTATGTTTAACTCTTGTAACATTCTGATTTGTTCTATGTCATATGATTGTCAAATAAAGCCAGTAGAGTCCTTTGAGTCCTTGAGTTCACGTTGGCTTGCGTAGAGAAAAATCGTTATCAAAACATCATGTTATTTTAGACCACATTTTCAAAGACTTTCGAAAGAGCTGAAGAAAGGAGATAACACTCATGGGGTCTTGTAGTTCTTAATTTGTTCACCAGGTGGTGCTGCATTTTTTCCAATTTTTAATGAATTTTTGTGTTTTTTCATTACTTGTCACTTGTTCTCCAGGAAGGGTCAAGCAATGATGTTTACTAGGTAGCACTGCTGTGGATTCCTGATTTTTAACGATTTTTTTCAATTCAGGTACTTATCGGTCAATGCACCTTTTGCATTGCTTACTATGCATGTCAATGGATATTCTAATGTATTCTAATGATTATTCACATTTTGGACTTCTCTGAAGAAACTGTCGGTCATATTTACTTTAAACTTGGTGGCAATGCACCTTGCGTGGGTGTATACCAAGTTTGTTCAAATGGTCATGCTACAGTGATTTTTGGATTGTTTATGGTTTTATTGAAAAAAAACTTAAAAAACAGTTTTAATAGGAAAGTGTAACATGGGATTTTCTTGTAATGGTTATAACTGATTATAATTTTGGCCAGACTTGCGCACAAACTTGGTAGGGATGTACCTTTTATAAGTGTCTACCTTTTTTGAGCAAATGGTCATGCTCAAGTGATGTTTTGAGCTTGACCGCATTCCCAAAGTCACAGGACAACTGACACGAAATGTACTGTTCACTTGATAACTTGAGATCTGATTCGAGTTAGGACCTTGATGTTGCACATGTTAGTGAAGGTCATGCTTACACTATACACAAGTGACCTCGATCTCGTTTCTGGGGTTGTGGTTCAACATACATGAATTTTACTCTTCACTATAACTTGAGAACTACTTGAACTGGGACCTAGATGTTGCACATGTTTGCATTCTATATATGTCAGGCTTTCTTAGTACATGGGTGACCTTGATCATATCCCAAATTCACAGAGCTATAAGTGTATCTAGGTCAGCTGAGCATTGGCTGTTCACACAGCCCTCTTGTTTAACAGAGTGTCATCATCACTTAAATATCCTGGTATGACCTTTGCTTTTTAAACATTATTTAGAAAAACAAATGCCAGTCACAAAGGGCTGGATTATAATTAATGTTAAAGGAGCCGGAATTGAAAACCTTGCTCGTTTTATGAGTTTAATTGATCACAGCTCATATCCAGTTATTGTCTTTGGCTTGAGGCTTTCCAGAGTATCTAGAACGTCAATATTTGATATGAGTACAAAGGTCTGTATTCTATATCTGCTGCAAATTTTGAAGTCCATTATATTTTGGGAATTAGTTTTATAAGCTACTTGTGTGCTAAAACTACTGAAAGAAAGTATTGAAACATTCCGCTATATTATGTTTATTTTAAAACTTGTTAGTTATTTATCTTGAAAAATGTAGGGAATTCTTTCTTTGTTTTACCAATTATTGCAACAAAAGCTTAAGTATCATATATATTGTAGCCTTGAGGCTGCCATCATTAAAGTTATGTATCCAAGAATGCAGCAGTGTTGATATGGTAAAATTTCAAGGTTGGTTTAAAAACTTCGACAACCCCCTCTCCTTGTGAACTGTATTAAATTAATAGCATATAACAATTATAATAGTTAAATACTAAACAAGCAATAAAACAATATTAAGCATTGAAATTATAAGTCAATTGAAATATCAATAATTTGCCTCTGACGACAGTTTGTCATCGCTCTTGCATTAAATGACCAAGATGGCTTGAGTAGGTTGGGAAACCCTGCCTCCCATTTTTAAAGAATTTTTTTAAAATTCAATTTGGTTACTTATATTCCTGTTGATTACTATAGAAGTCCATGGGGATGTTATAGTATTTAACATTTTTTCTCATTTCTTCTCCAAAACTATTTTGCAGATTCAATGCAAACTCGGTGGGGGTGTATCTTATGTAAGTCTCTACCAATTTTGTTGAAGTGGTCATGCTGTAATAATTGTTATAATTTTGTACGAATTTCTTTTGTTCATTTTTTGTTAATATCTTAGACAATCTTCATTCGCACCACTTTGTCAATTACTTTGAAATCGCATAGGGATGCTTTTTGGGATATTTTGACCTTCATTTTGTTGAATGGATGGTCCTGCATTTTGTTAATTTTTTTATGAATTTTCTCCTTTTGCTATTTTCTACTTCTCCAAAAGTGTCACTGAGATTGTTCTGAATCTTAGTTAAACGAAGCTTTATGCTACATGTTGATACTCTGGATCCTTGCTATTTTACGAATTCTTTAATACTTGCCTGTTAATGCATGCATTGCCAGTGATAACTATGTAAGTCAATACACTTTTTCATTTTTTTTCACAATATTCACTTGAAACTTAGTGGAGATGTACCTAAGGTGGGTCTCTACAAATTTGTTTAAATAAGTCATGTTACAATGATTTTTATATGTTTCATGAATTATTTGTGGTGAGCATATGGAACAAAGTTCCTCGCCAACGTTTGTTCAATTGCATAGGAACACTCCTAAGGACCCCGAGACCTTAATTTGTCCTTCACCTGTTGTCGGATTCTTATTCTCAAACAAAAGTGCCTTTTTGCGTTTCTTAACTTCTCCAACTATATGTTGGGCTTTTGAAACTAAGTGGAAATGTATTGAGACATGATTTCCATCACATATGTTCACTACATGGGGGTGGTGCCATTTACTAATTTTTAACAAATAATCAAAATTAGAAAAACTGGTACGGGGAAATGTACAGGTGATCGTTAATGTACAATAGGGATAGCAGAAAATCTGACACAGTTGGTAATATCTGGGTAAGTTTTAATACTAGATCCTAGGTTTCTCTTAAAAACCAACTGGAAAGTTAATATTGAGTTTCCTTTGGAGTTGTTAATTCTGACCTTGATTGACATTCAAAGGTCAACTGATATAGTGGATGATATGTCAGTAATTGTGGATCATAGGGTCATGGTTACTATCAAACACTAATGGTAAAATGCCTGCGGGGTTTCTTTTGATGTTTATTCTCACCTTTATTACCCTAAGAGGCCAAACAGACATATTGGCGTTTTTATTGTACATAGTGCATTCTGTCATTTTCAAAAATGAGTGGTGAATTGCATGCAAGTAGATTGATGTTGCAAACAGCAATTAGTACAGAAAAACATGACCCATATTCATAAATTCCAAACCCAACAATGACAGCAAGGAGATTCCACAGTCACCAAAGCATCAATTTTCATCTTCCAATACCCATGTGAAGAAACAAATTTCACTCCTGACTTGAGACAGGCAGTCAGCCATAAAGGCAACTGGTGGTTTTAATCCCGTCCTCTCAACCTTTGAAATATTCTTCCTTAACTGCAGACTATAGTGTTCCCTTTATGGTGGTCTGAAAAGCCTTTCTACAAAATTCTATCCCCCGCGGGAGAATGACTTTGGCTTTGGACAGGGACACCCAGGTGCACTGAACCAGCACTTTATTAAAGTGTTAAATAAACTAGGTGATCAATTGGTGAGGCTGAGGTTGTTCTCACCATTTACTGGATCATCGCCGTCCACATACCACACTCAGACAAGCTCCGACCAAGGGGCTGGGAATAATAAATGTGTCATCTGCATTTTTAGCAAAGCTTCACTTATTGAGTTAATGTATCATTTGACACGTTCATATATTTTTCGTTTCATGTGGGTTAGACAAGAGCCCTTAATCAGAGAGACATGTATGGTACAGGCGCCGAAACATATTCTGAGTAGTTACCCGCTGAAGACCCTCTATTTGGGCAAATGCAGCATATGTCAAAATTCTACAGACGAACATGTGCAATATGGACAATAGTACTTCCGTATTTATATAGGTTAGGCAGTGACAGGTTAGCTAATATAGTATAAATAGTTCGGACTGTGGAATAGGGTAATGACTCCCAGGAAGTGGTTCTGGATGAAAAGACAAAAAACTATTAGCCGGATTCGCTTGAAATTTTTTGGCAGTGTACCTTGGTTGGGTCTCTACCAAGTTTGTTTAAATGATTATGCTCCAGTGATGATTTTTTTCTTTGCTTGGGAAAATCTTTAAAATCTTCTCCGACACCACTCACCCAATTGCTTTGATATCACACAGGAACACTCCTAGGGACTCTTAGTTCTTCATTTGTTTTTGATGTCTGACTTTTAACGATTTTTTTCAACTCGGGTGCTTACTGGTTGATGCATGCTTTCTGCTTATGTAAGTGAATGGGGATTGCAATGGAAATTCACATATTTTTACTTATTCTCCAAGACCATCAAGCGGATTCACTTGAAACTTAGAGGTGATGTAACTTGAGTGAGTCTGTACCAGTTTATTTAAATGGTCCCGGTCCAGTAAATTTTGGATTTTGAATATATTTTGTTGCTTTTGTGGCCAAAGGTTAAAAAATCTTCTCACAAAGCTCCCCACCAATTGCTTCCAATTGCATGGGGACACTTTTGGGGCAACTACACCTTAATTTGTTCAACCAGTGGTGCTGCAATTTTACTTTATTGTTTTTTAAGATCGCCAAGGAGATATGTACATGTTAGCAACAGTGATCATGATCTAAAACAGAGGTGATCTTGATATAGTTCACAGGACTACCTCAGTTTGTGGATGTAGGGTATGTACTGATACCCATTCCTAAGCTTCATTGTGGTAAAAAGTACTTAAAAATAATAATGTTATTCAACCCCTGATGCCAGGGAAAACAGAAATAAAGTACAATAATGGAATAAAATAATACAAATATACTGAAGCATACGAGAGCTTAGACGTAAACAGTAAACGAAATGCTAGCTTTGACTATGTTACTACAAAAAATCTGTTTGAGACGTTTTTGTCAATGAGCGTCAGAGTTCTCATTTGTGCACATACGCAAAGGCATTGCTCACTTTGAGACTATCCACTTAGGGTTTTTGTCAGCTGCCTGCCCCTGTAAAGCCAATGGATAGTCAATCTAAATGGTCAGTTCAAACTTGTTGCTGTGTGCATCCATGGGTTCTATTCTAAACAAGCTTCACAAAAGTGACCATCAGTTGAATTGAACCAACTTTCGTTTTATCAAGTAATTAAGGAGGTCTTGGGGAATAAGAAGTGTTTGTGTTTGCATATTAGAGAATATCTGTGACGTTATGGAATTCTTTAGCTTTAATTTGTTTAACTTCTTGAGAAAACGGATAAAAGTAAGTGCAGCTCGAAACACAAACATGCACATACATGAAAATTAATATATAATTAGATTATTTCTAAGTTATCAACCACAACTCATAAAACTTTGCATATTAAAGAATATCTGTGACGTTATGGAATTCTTTAGCTTAAATTTGTTTAACGTCTTGATAAAATGGATAAAAGTAAGTGCAGCTCGAAACACAAACATGCACATACATGAAAATTAAAATATAATTAGAGTATTTCTAAGTTATCAACTGAAACTCATAAAACTTTGCATATTAGAGAATATCTGTGACGTTATGGAATTCTTTAGCTTAAATTTGTTGAACGTCTTGAGAAAACGAATAAAAGTAAGTGCAACTCGTAACACAAACATGCACATACATAAAGTTAATATATAATTAGATTATTTCTAAGTTATCCACTACAACACATGAAAATTGGTGGTGAAGTGTCTCAATGGATGCATTTTCGGAGCTCTGTTCCTCAAGTTTTGGTTACACTAGTAAACTGCTTTTGGTGGCATATGACCAGTTTCGGCGGTAGCCAGGTGCACACAGCGGCGCCCGACAGTGCACAGAGGCATCCGGCAGCAGAGTTTCCAGCCACAGCTAGCTGCCCCTAGGTGCCAATAGAAGGGTTTTGAGTTGACTGGAGGTCGGTGGCAGCCGCCAGCAGCCAGCAGCCAGCAGCCAGCAGGCAGCAGGCAGCAGCCAGCAGCACATTGCAGTAGTCAGCAGCAGACCTTACTGAGATGGTGTCTGCCGCCGCAACCCCTACCTGCCACTCACTGCAGCTGGTGACCACTCTCTGCTGCTGGGCTCCATTCTGTGTTGCTTGCTTCACGGTGTATCATGTAAAATATGGAGCTAAAGTTGGGGATGAAAGAGGTTTCAGTAAATGTATTCACTTACTAGATTTTATAACATGACTTGTACCTCAATCAACTTGATACATGATGAATAACTTTGTGTCAATCACATAAAAGTAACTTATTTGCTTGAAAATGTTATCTATTTCAGATGCCATGTACTACTGTTATGTTGAATCCTAAACGTGCAATTTAAGACCACCCTTCCATCAGAATCAAATGTTCATATAATAAGTGGTCTTTTACATTAGGTAAAGTACATTTACATGTATAGAAATCATTATGCAGTGGGTACCATCAGCTATACTGATTCTATTCTTCTTGTGGCAAACTATGAT
This sequence comes from Hermodice carunculata, assembly GCA_964020975.1. NCBI lineage: Eukaryota > Metazoa > Annelida > Polychaeta > Eunicida > Amphinomidae > Hermodice > Hermodice carunculata. Next base: position 15,363,862 of record OZ026625.1, on the reverse strand, counting down.
ATGTAAAATGTAAGAAAGGACATTGTTATAACTTATGTCATTGTTGCTACAGCTTCGTATTATTGCAGCAGAAAGCTTTGATAAACTGTCACGTAAAGTCTTAATTAGAAAGATTTGAAACACAGGTCTTTGTTAATCCTGCATTATGCCCAATATTGTTTCACACCATATTGCTGTTTCACCTCACTGTCGCGCCTTTTAGTTCTGTTGGACCGTTTCTGAAGCGTGTGTATATGATACACCTGATAGTTTCTATTGAATCCGTTGGATACACATTAAGCTTCAAAGATTGGAATTATTGTGAGACAATCGACGGATATCTAGAAGAAAAATGCCAAGAACATTTCTTTGCCGCATCTTGGTACACTTGATACTGTAAAGGCACAAATTTTCCCGAGTAATTAATTTTCCAGAATTTTCCCAAGTGGTATCAGTCGGGAAAAGAAGAAACCGGTAAATTTCTCTGGCATACAATGTTCAGAAGTATAACTGAACTAGGTCTCACATGATTGATAATTCATTACAAGGTACCTAGATAAATTAAAATAAAGAAATGATAAATTCCAAACAAATGTATCATTCCATATTTTATTTCACGAAAACAAATAAAGATAAATAAATAAATAAATAAATAAATACAAATGGCCGTTGAGTCTCGCAGACTGACCTGACCAGCATGGAAAATGCACGCCACATGAGCTGTCACAAGGCACGTGCTGAAGGTCACATGACCAATGTGTCAAATGTATCAAGTGATTAATTGTTTTTACCCTTTCATTGTAATTTTTTTCACTAGATTTGCTGTTTGGGAAAATAAAAACCAGGAATTTTAAAATTTTAATGGATTCGGGAAATTAAATGCTATGGAAAATTTGTGTCTTTACAGTAAACTGTAGTGTTTGTGTCAGGATAGACAGTACACATTTAGAAATATATTTCATGATCGTATTAACGCTTAGGTTTACATAAAGAAGGTCACCAATAACGCCAACGATATTGCCAGGTAAAAATAAACGTGCATTATAAATCATATCATTGTTAAAAAAAACCCCAAAGTGTATTTTAAGCAGTCTGGTTGGAAAAAAGTGGAAGACATAAAAGCCAGTTCGAAATGAAACAGCAAGCAATGTACATACATTTACGTCAATTTTATAGAGATTTATTGTGATCCACTTTACATGCTTCAATTAAACTTAAAACATTCTAAAACACTTAAGCTTCTTGTGAAGAACATTTTTCGTGCAAATGCTGTGTGAGCAGAAGTTCCTTTGCCAAAAGTTCGCCATATTAGGGTAGTGTTCAAAGCCCAAAAGTACTCGGGTACCCCTCCCCATGGGAGAACAAGACACAACCCATTTTTTTATTGAAGATTGGTTTGTGAGACATAAGAAAAAGATGGTTGTGGTAATTTATTGTGGTGACAGGTGTATCGTATCACCGTTTACAATGAAGAATCTCTCTAAAAATCAATAAATTCTCACTTTGCTTGTTTTTTTTTTGCATAAAATCAGCAATATATGCTGAAACTTGATGACATTAGGCTAACATCAAAGAAAACTTATGTGAGAAGTAAGAAAATAATGATACCAGACATTTAAGAACCTAAAGATTGGAAAAAAATGTAGAAAACTGCACAATTATGCAAAAATATTTTTGATTTTGACATTTTTATCTCCCAAAAAATATGTCAAAAAAATTACAATTCTTGTCCAATATTGCATTTTTATACACCAAAAATAACTTTAGCCATAAGGCTACGACGTTGCATGGAAATTATTATCCCAAGTTTCTCAAAATTTTATAAGCACCAAAAAGTATACCCCTACCCCTTATTTTTGGAAATAAGAAAATTCACTGCTTTGTCGCTATATGACGCTATTCTTCAATTGATAATAGTTACTCATTGATAAAATTTAAACTTGACACAAGAACAAACTAATTAATCCAGTGTAAGTGAATTTAATGTCACCTTCTTTTAAAATTTTGAGTTTGGATATGGAATGAAGATCAAACCTATTATTTCGTCCAAAATACTGATAAATTTTCTATCACAATTTTGCAGTTAAAAACCTTACATCAGAATTTGCAAGTACTTTGATAATAAGGAAAATGACTTTGTGTTACATAAATTATCAACATACTAGTATTTGGCAATTTTTGAAAAAAAACAACTTGTCATATAGTCCACCATCTCCAAATAGCTTGCCAATGCTGGCAATGAATGCCATATACTAACACACATTAACTACCCACTTTTTCCCCAAGACTCATCATGGCACCATCATTTGTGAATTTATCCAAATCCCATGATCTATCATAACCTTACGAGATCGAAGCAGAGTACATGGAGCTTACCCAAACACTGGCACAGTTTATACCTGCCTGTTTGTCTGTTTGTATTTGATGATACAGGGTTGTGTTATATGATTTGCAACCAAAGCATAAAATTGATTACATACTGGAACGTACTTTCTCAACTGTGCGATGTTGCGCCCGACACCACTGGGCTTTGACGAGCCCGGCGGTGTCGGGCGCAGCGTCGCACAGTTGAGAAAGTAAGTTCCAGTATGTGATTTATTATGTCTGGGTGCCAACCCAGACATTTTGTTTTTGAAGAATTCTTTCTTTCTTTTTTTCTTTCTTACTTTCTTTCTCTCTCTCTCTTTCCTTCCTTCCTTCCTTCTTTCTTTCTTTCTTTCTTTCTTTCTTTCTTTCTTTCTTTTTTTCTTTCTTTCTTTCTTTCTTTCTTTCGAAAACCACCAAACTTGCCTTGGTGACTGACCTACCAGTGAAATTAGGCACCTGACTTGGAATAGTCATGATGATTAAAGTTATGCAAATGAGGGGTAATTAAAATTTTAAAAGCTCCATATCTTCTAAACTATTGGAGATAGACACAAAGTTCTAACTCACACATATACGTTTGATACAACTGGCAAATCCAATAGCATGCAAACAAAAGTTGGGGAATTTTAATGTATGCTAAATTCAGTGAATTTCCCAACAATCCACATTTTGACTAGGGCTTCTGCTGTTACTGTATGTTATAAGCCTCCATGGTGCTAGGCAACCATTTTGCATTCATGATACTTGAACCTGTCTCATGGTATTACGTGAGTAATTCGGCCGGCTTTCGGGTAGAAGGATTAGAAATGACCCCTACAGGTACAGGGGGCTGCCTCTTACATAATTCTGACAACAGTAACACAGGTACACTACAGTGTGCAGTATTTATTGACATGCCAGTTTTCAACATACCCAGTGTAGTGACTGAATACACATAGCCACAATGTGAGTACTTCGAGTCACCGCGCAAGGCGGCGTGACTGCTGTCAGTACTTTGGCCGTAGCAAACAGTAATATCTTAAAATTTTCCCAATGATGACCAGGTATTCTTGTTCTTAGATGATTCAGAATATTGTAAGGAACAATTTGGCATAGGATATGTTTGGGTTTATAAGTTATTTTGGAAGGTACAGACTGCAACCTGGTTTGTTTACATTTTTTGCGGGTTGAATTAGTAGCATAACACCTTCATAGGCAGCCTTCTAACCATGCCTGCTGGGTTTATGGTCTTAAAGGTTTGGGTCTTAATGCAAATGGGAGGTAGGGGTGGGGTGGGGGAACTCCCAACCACTGTGTAATGAGGTTCTCAATAAAATACAGAGAATCTCTTTCTGTTTATGCAAGAAACATATCTGATCCATGTTCACACTAGTGCTGCACAGAGCTGTAAGTGCACCATGGCTGAGATTGACCAGTCAGAGTTTGCCTGAGGCTAGGAGTCTGCTAGGCTTATCAGTCCCAAGGGATCAGAGGGATTGGAATTCTAGGCAGAACAAGCCAGAATGTACCCTCTGTTAAAAATAGACTACATACAGAGGTGAGTTTGCTGGAGCGATCGAAGTCTGACTTATAGTCCTCAGTGACTGTTTTCACATTTTGGTGAGTTTTAAAAAGTGTGTGAATTTGTGTCATCTCAATGGACACATTCATGTCTTTGTTTTCTTGTAACCAGTGAGATGAAGCCTGTTCTTCATAGCCAGTACTGAGTCAGTATAGTGCATGTCTCAGTTCACAGGTACATGTACACGTAGTTTTGTGACAGCATCTGTTAAAATTTGTTTATGTAATAAAGGAACGAAAACAGTTTTATATTGCAAGTATACACATCCCTCTGAATTACAATATGTGTACACTGTACATGCACATATACTCATCAATACTGCCGAGAAGGGCTGACCCTCTCAGGTGTGGGCACTTTTCTCTGGTGCCCACTGTAGAGGTTTCACTATACAGTGGTTCCTGCAATTTAAGATCCCCCCTAATGCCAGATAAAAGTGGTCACATAGGACAGGTTGACTTTCATCTCAGATAAATTAACAAAGAAATAAAAAGCCAATGTCTTTCTTTCTGACCAAGTTGGTACAGAGTTTTTTTTCAGACACTATTGGAAAAAACCACCAAACTTGCCATGGTAACTGACTTAAACAGCAAAAGTGTGTATCTCATATGGAATAGTCATGATGTTTAAAATTATGCAAATTTTAGAGGCAACAAAAATTTTAAAAGCGCCATATCTTCCAAAATATTGCAGATGGACTCAAAATTTCAATGTGCATATATACCTTTGTGACACTTGCCACTATAATGGACAGTATAGTTGTAGAATTTCAAATTATGCTAATAAGGGGCATTGAAAAATTTAAAAGTTGAGTATTTCCAAAACTATTGTTCATAGAGATGCCATTCCAACTTCAGTTTGTAGGTTTGTGGCAAAGCTGCATCCAATGAACCATGAACCAAAGTTGTAGGATTTGAATTTATGCAAATTAGCTGAATATGCAAAATGTAAATCTTTAACAGCTTCACATCTATTATAGAGGTGCCATTTCTACTTCAATTTATGGGTTTGTGGCATAACCCCATCCAATAAACAATAAACCAAAGTTCTTCTAGGCTTATGGTTGATGCAAATTAGACAAATACACAAAATTAGAATGTTGAATAGCTTCAAAACATAGATACTAGTTTCATTCAAACTTCACTTTATAAGTTTGGGACATGGCCACATCCCTTGAACCAAGAACCAAAGCAAAGCATTTTAATTTATAAAAATTAAGCTGATATACGAAATTTAGATTATGTTGAACGATGGCAAAGTATAGCATTTCAAGCTGTTCTCATTTTGAAGCCACCCAGATAGATTTGCTGTGAAGCAAATCTTCTGTTCTAGTTTTATGCTTTATTTGACAACTACTGGATGACTCAAAACATACATTGTTATGATTTGCAACCATTACCTTTTCACTTTTGATTGTATAGTTAGATTATGACAGTTCTGGTAAAAAAAAAATACCATTTTAGACCTGCCAGAAAATAAGGGGTGTGGGGTAACTCTTTTCTCTCCAATTTAAATTCTGAGAAAGATGAGGCTATATTTAGCATATTGCCTTTTAGCTCGACAATTAGGGCAATTTCTGGTGCATTAAATGTTTTCCTAGAGCAAGGACTTTGAGCACTGTGTAACAATTTATGCACCGTTGAATATCGAACTTGAAGGAATTTTTTCATTAATTTGCCCAAATTTGGTATTTTTTGACACTTTATGACAACAAAACCATGCAAACATCATTTGTACAGTGCTTGCCATATTATTTCAGATACTATGAGCCATATTTGGTGTGTTTCTTGAATTTACTTTTGAAGTTATGCTCAACAGTGTCTTGTATGGAATGATTGTTAAAGTGATGACTACTATTTTCAAAGATATGGCTGTAAAATACCTCTGTCATCAAATGAAAAGACCACAACCATTCTAATCAAATGCAGAATATGCCAATCTTTAATAAAAAATGGGTTGTTATTTGTTCTACCATAGGGAGGGGTATATCCTTAAATAAGCCACTTTTTAGGGTTGGCCAATAGTCTATATAACAATAGACTATCACTTGACATATCCCCACAGATGTGGCGATTTAACAGTCACACAAAGCTAGCACTGCACCATGTCGGGTATAATATTTTATTGTATTGATCCAAAGCTAATAAAGTATCATAATAATAGTTTATTATATCCCCAATATATGTAAATTATTGAAAGGTGAAGATTGTGCAAAGCTAGCGAAATGCCACGTGCGTCAAATTTAAGTTGTGAATACTGCCACTTTAGAATTCTCACTTCGTAGTTTATATTTTTCTTTCACCGATGTCAGGTTTTCATATCAATTGGGTGATGTAAAGATCAAAAGATTGCCTAAAATGGGGACACATGATCTATATCGTATTTTTGTGTATTTTCTCACCAAGATAATAATAGTCTTTTCTGTTTTCAACTTATGGCAATATCCTGTTTTCAAAAACATGTCAATGCGACGTTAAATTGCACCACACACCTATACGAACGTTTGCTATACTTCTTTGTTCATATTATTGCCCAGCAACAAAATAGTATCCTCAGACCGTGCTGGCTAAATATGCACCTCTTCTACCTAAAGCAGAGTTATGAAGACCCTGTACGCCAGACCCTTTTGTTATTTCTCTAATAACCATGGAAGATACATAATCAGATATTATCAATTTGCGAGTTTGCTGTTTACACAATCGAAAAAGAACACATTGGAATTTGCTCCTGAAAATAAAACAATATTTTTTTCTTTGAAAATGTAAGATGATCTCTATTTAAGTACACAGTTTAGAAGGTTATTTTTGAAACTGGAATTACTCGGTATAATTTTTGTTGGTTGTTATCTCGGTCCATGGCACAGTTATCAACAAAAAGAAACTCTGGCATGCATATCCCCAGGAAAATGCACATTCCCTTTATTTGACTGATGCATAACCTGCTATTGTTGAGAAATTGATTATCATCTGGTAAAAGTCACATCAGGCATCTTAAAATCATGCACAGGTATGTGTGGTATGATTGGTACCTGCTCGTGTTCAGCTGGGTTGTAAATAAACTTGGTTAATCTCCTAAGAACAAAATTCAAATTCCCACCTGCTATGTTTTAATGAAACTCATTTATAGTGTAATTCATGAATCGTAATTTTCTGACAGTGACATGGAAGAGAAGAAACATTGAACGTATTGTAATTTGGCTAGAAATGTTATAAAACACGGTAGGTTTTCTGTGAACATGATCACATACAGTTTCAAAATTAATATTTGTGCGTACATCAGTTAGTATTTGGTAAGAACTTGAAACTTGAGACTTTGAACTTGGGTAATCGTTAGTCAAGTGTTACAGGCCATTTCAAGCTCTTGGCCTCCAACAGGCAAACGTCATGATGTGTAATGGGTTGTACCTACCGTTTGCAGCAGTTGCACCCCAGAACAAAACAAAGCAAGGGCCTTGTGCCAATAAACACCCTCCCCCAAAGCGAAAACGTACGCAGACACAAAATTAAACATGTTTGGCAAGTTTAACTAGAATTCTTCCCTTTCCTTCTGTTAAGTTGCGGTGTGAGTCTCTGAGCGAACATGGGTCTTACCGACCCATGTCACATGAATGCCTACTTCGGTAAACTATTCTGGCTTGGTCAAAGCTCATTCCGGATGTCACAGAGACACATGACAGTTTCACAGATTTCACTGTGTGAAAGGGAACAGCACATCTGCGTGAAATATAAATATGTTCTCCTTATGTACAGATTCTCTTTTATATTTTGTCCCAAGGATTTCAATTTTCTCTTGCGACAAATGTCACCGTGCCTCATGATCCAAACAATTATATGTACATTATTCTTTACAATAATTGAGTTATTATCATTAACATTCTAACTGTCATAACAAAATTCCCATAAATATGGGGCGTTCCACCACTCAAAAATTATTTACAATTTTTGATAACTTAACTGTTGTCATTGTACACGTGCCGAAATGTACGTTTGTCTTCAGCATCAATGTAAATATAATGAATAGGCCTCTGTACATGTATACTTGGCCAAATGACAATGTGCTGGGTTCAAAGAGAAGGCGTCTGTTTGCCTTTATGGTAACGCCATGTTTGATCAGATTTAGGAATTAAAATGCTTTTTCCCCCATTAATGCTACATTTTCATAAAAGACAGCAACCAAGACGGAAAGAGACCATGATCTTTATCCAATGTATGACATGCGTTATCATGGATGCCAATAGTGTAATCATGGCTACCAATAGTGTAATCTCAAGACAGACCAGATAGTATGGTAAATAAAATTATGACCAAATACAATGATAAGACTATCGGATGATTGGGCTATGTCATACTGAAAAGATACAGAGCAGATTGTTCTGCAGCAACACAATAGAAATGGGGGATGGGAGGGTGTATGCTTCATTAAGGAAGTGAGTTGTATTCCCAAAAAAACCGAGTGAGTTAGCTTTTGGGCTTATTGAGAAGAAATACGCTGGGCTCAAATGGTACTAAAGCCTAATGAAAACCAGTCTGAGCCAATCGATATTTCCCGGGAGGCTAAACCCACTGGATGATGAGGTCCCACAGCTTTTTTTACAAGTCTCTAAAGGGGCTGTAGCACCTTAATGCAATGGAAGTTGTATTAACACTGGGGGCAATCCACCCACATGTTAGTGGCCATACTGCACCCTGCTTGCATAGAAAACAGTATATTGCCAAATGCAGCAAATACTGTGAATAATATATTGCAGTTATTTCCCTTGGAATCCCATTTGGTTAAACAAAATAGGCCACTCACTTTTGTACTGACTACAGTTCCCATATTGATAGTTTAACGAAAGACAACTGTCCTCCCTCACTAATTAAAGCCCCTTTTGATCAGCCTGGAACAACGTTGTACACTCCGTGATGTAAAAAGAGTCTATGGTCAATTAAAAGTTGCAGAACTTGACCAGGACAAAAACCTTCAGCTGCAGTGTTTCAATTACTGCATGGAACTAGTTCAAACGTTTTGGTCTAGCATACATGCCTGCCTTTTTACAGAGATGAAAGGGAATGACACTCCCAGAACTGTTTGTTTAATGTGTAAGGGTAAGGTAAGGTAGGTATATATAAGGATGAAATATGTTGGGCCTACTAAAGAACATTAGTTGGGTCACAAATCAAACCTGGCAGCCCACAACAAGAGTCTTAACCCTGTAAGTGTCACATTTTGGACTGAGTGAACAGTTTTCTTCAATGCTCTTTGGACACAATGTGCACAAAGCACGCTCAGAAAAGCTGGTGACCAGGAATATTATATTCTGTGTAACTAAAGACATGCTGGTACTTGAATAAAACGATTTTAAGTAGTTAAATTTTAGTTGCATTGGTGTTGAAAGAGTTGTTTCAGGGCCTTAAGGTCAGTAATGGCTAGCTGGTTGTAATTCCGAAAGAGTTAACTCTTGGTGTTTGAAGGTAACCTTTGCTTTCAACTGTATCACATGGTGTGTGTAAAGTATTAGCAAAAATACACTTGCAAAATAGCTGCTCCAATTGTATAGGAATCTGAAAGATGTTTTGTTTGTTGCTTGTTTTCTGTGGCCAATGTGGACATGAACTCAGTATGTTTTATCGTGTTAAGATATCACTGTGCAGGAAATTTAATTATTTAATTCGTAGTTAATAAATAATCCTTCATAACAGCATAGGGGTTTTGAGTCAAGCATAAAAACCAGATAAACTGTGGTATAAGTATACAAACTTCTGGGTTTGAAAAGCAGATATTTTTCTGAAAATATGCAAAATGTCAAATTGTGCTTAAAAAGTCACAATGGTAAGGAACCTGTGTTAAGTTGCATATAAACCAGGTACACACGACAATAGTTTATTTTGCTGTACAGTTTCTTATTTGGCATTGTGAGAACAGTTAAAATGTTAGTTGAGGTTTTCTGCCTCGTTATTTTTGACTCCATACACTGTCTTTGAGTCAAAGTTCCATCTCATTCTTGATCACAATTAGGGTCCAAGCATGTGCAGAAGTGTAGAAATCAAGGGTTCATGTTTCAAGTCAAGCTTTCAGAACACAAGTAAGTTAAAACCGAGTTTAATAGACTGTGTAGACTAGGCAGCAGTACACGCGTGACAAATGATAAATTACCTGATGTTTCCATCAACTCTCATGGTTGAAGCTCAAATACTTTTTGAGATACTTGCAACACCAATATGACAAGTCTAATGTCGAATCAAGATTTTCCCTAATTAATTCATAAATTCATAATTCACAAAACCCCAGATGGACGCCTTCATATACTGAAAGATGTTTCCACAAAGTTTTATGGTTGTCACTCAAATGCGTTTGGAGATATGCGTGACACAAATGTGACAATTTTAATGTCGAATGGACGGACATCTCCTTTGAAACTTAAAAGCTTCATACACTATTCCACCATACCGACACTGGTATAAACAGGTAAGTAGTAACACAATTTTTAGCACCATAAAGTTGACTAAATGTGTCATGAGGTAAAGTGTACTAAGGTTTTAGCTGGATGCTACCTCTTCCACTATACTGGATGATGGTTGAATTGAAAGAAATCCTGCAAACAGTGAGTATATTCATGGTTTTCCGATTTAAGACGGACTAGAGAAAATTGTCTAGGTGGGTTAAGTATACTGTACCCAGGGTACTTTCCCTCTTACCACTTTAAACACTTTGAGGGATACACTTTGTCATTTCAAGCTCCATGTTGAATGTTCTTGAGTTATGTTGTAATTTTTATGCATTTGGTCATATATCTGGAAACATTCCAATAGAGTTTTGTGTAGTTATTGTTTTTTATAACCTTTGCGTTGTAGTTTTTGCAACAAAGTTCAGCTTCTGTCAGATCCTTCAGAATGCTCTCCCCAGTCAGGAAAATATCTGCTTTATATCTAAACACAGAAATATCACTATTGCTCCACAGATTTCCAATTATTCACCCATCCCCAGTGCATTGTGACCTGTCTGGATCACCTCGTATGAATGAAGGTCACCATTCTAGCTTACTCCACCTGTTTACCAGTTACATGTGAGTCCCCTACAAAAAGGGCCAACTCAGTGCCCCTGCAGTGACCCTGAAAAGTATTCATTGAACTCAATGACCAGGCACACACTCAGTGAATACAATGGCCTCTCCAAATGAAAAGAATCATTTTTTATAACAATGATGAAACTGAATTTAACAGGGGTTTTCTGCATTTTGACAATTGCATATATAATTGGTAATTTCTTGCCCTCATTTGAGACAATGCATTTAAAATCCTTGTTTTTATCCACTTGGTCCTTGATAACAGTATCAGAGGTTACTCCCTGTTTATAATTTTCATTATTGTATTCACTCAGTATTGTATTAATGTAGTATGGTTTACAAGTGAGCGAAATGTTATTACTAGCTTTGTCAACATGTGTGATGACAAACTTGTCACACAAGTCTTCAATGCCTGACTACTATGTGAATCCTGCAGCACTTGTCAAATCTGTCTTCACTTTTGAAGACGTCCCTTTCTCAGGTATAATATTCTTTCATCCACCTTTTCCATTATTTTAACTTTCCATTCATCAAATGCCTTGTTACAGATTCCTTTCTTATTACTGTGTTTCTTAATGAAACTGTTGAGTCCTCTTTTAATCTCCTTTATTGCCTTTGTGAAGTTGATGTTATGTCTTTTTCTGTAGTTTGGTCCTCTTTGACACAAATGTCTCAATTGTTTGTTTTGAATGAATCTTATATCACCCGTAATCACATGTTTGTGGTCTTTATCCATATAATTTTTGAAAGTAGTGTGCACTTTATCCATTATTCGATTGTAGTTGAAGACCTTATTATGAATAGTGTAAGTGTATTTATAAGCAACTGTGACATCCTCCTCAATAGGTTCGTGACTGAATTTCCAAGTTCATGAAGTCTAAAAATACTTTGTAGATTTATGTACTCGATAGCTGGACTTTCATAGTGTATTATCACAGGATTCCTGTGTTTCTTTTTCTTCTTGCTTTTCCATGTTTGTTTGTTTCTTTATCTTCAATTTATGTTGTATCATGTCTTGTACTAAACTGACGATCCTATCTGTTAACTCGCTGTCAAGTGTTTCTTCATGATCCAGAAGTAACTGTCCCAATTGCTTGAGATTTTTTTCTTCATTTATGGTAAAGAATTAATGATCTAGAATGTAGTTTCTTTGATTTCAGTTTCTTCGAGTACGTTGAATACATATTGGGCTGTCAGAGATTGTTTATGTGTTCTGTGTTTACTCTTATGTTTGTCCTTCTTTTTCCTCCTTTTGTGGAGTATATCATGTACATTATCGTTCTGTGTTCTTTGCTCTATGTTCTACGGACGGACAAGGGCAAATCTATATGCCCCTGGTGGAGGCATAAAAATCTCTGTAGCAAAACCATTTGTACAGGCTTGATAAAAACATAGCCAGCCATTCTGCAAGAAGCGTTCAAAAAGTGAATTGTTTGATGGACACTGAGAGTGTGTGCACCTGTATGCATGGCTGGCTCTAACGTCAGTAAAGCTAAAACGACAAGCATTTGCCTGTGCACCCAAAATGAGGCTAAGGTTTTAAAATGAATATTCAGTTTTCAACGCTGAGTGGTTTAATGGTTATGCCATTTTTTAATATAAAAACATCCAAGAAATTTAGTTCACAAAATCGTTTAAATCGACTGCAAATATGTAAAACATATTTGAAACAGTGATTTTTCATTTCATTACAAATGTAAAAGTACGCTGGACCTAACTTGTTGATATCTGTATACAAATGCATTATACTTCATTACATAAAGTTATTCAATAAAATGTATCACAGAAGACAAAGTTTACTGAACTCAATCTAAAGGCCTGCTCTGAGAAATCCACACTGACGCTTGCTTTTCTATCTAATTTCACATTCGGCAGTGTGCCGAGTTTAGGACTAGTAACAAAAAACGTGTAAAGTAACTGTTGTGACAATAAATAAATCACTCAAAATTAACAAGGGCATTAAAAATAAGGAGAGGCGTGGGATGGAGGCCTGAAATGTCAGAGCAATGAAGATCAGTTGAAGATGTACACTCCTGCATTTCAAGATATGGTGTGAGCAGTGTGCAGATTGATTGAAATTAATATGGGAAGAAGCCTCATTAAGATTTTGCTAGCCATACGACTAGTAGTTGACGAATGTTAATTCAATCCTATCAAAGCAACGTCCGTTGCCAAAGGCACTGGTATATATAATCACATCATTCTAGATTATAGAAACTCTGCACCGACTTGTTGTCTATGACCTGTTGTCCATGACCTCTTTGGGCATGGCCAAATTATTCCGAATATTGATTAATTCCATTTTTTTTTCATTTTTCATATGTACTAAAATTATCAGAAATAACTAGAAGCAGGTTTTCTTGATTTAAATATATGCTTCTATATTCCTCTTGTCCATATCAATCCCTTTACAGAAATGAGAAAAATCACCAAACGTAGTCGCTTCAGGTGTTAGAAAGTCTATTTTACAGTACCTACATAACGTAGGGAGAGGAATAATTGCATCGTATGAGGAATCAAAAAATTTAGGGCAAGATGCCATATTTATCAGTATTATGGTTTGGCTTCGACGAGCTTTATGGATAAATTCTGGACAATGAACTGGCCGTTTGGACAACAAGCTTAAGCGTGAGCAATAAGGAACTGTTTGGGAAAATGGACTGGAATGATGAGTTACAAGAGAATAATATTTACCGCGAGTACTGCAGCAGTGGCACCAGCATCTTCACTACCAGAATGTACCCTTCCTCTATCTATTTTGTCTGAATTTCTACCATTTATGTCCTACAACATTGACACCTTGGTTAACAAATGTACGGAAGGGGGTAATGACAAACAAACTGGATGCGCTGCTTGATTAATCGTGATCACAGTACACTTGGTAATGTGGACCGGTTACACCAAAAGGTTGTAAAGTTAAAACTGCGTGCCCCCCCCCACCCGCCCACTATTTGGAAGGTACCCACCAGTTAATGTTGCTGCACGACCGGGAAGTATCCGTCAGTAACTTATTACGCCTGGCAATTCTGTTTCTTTATTTCCAAAAACGTCCCTGCCAATCTATCGTTTTTTGCCATAGGAAAGGGAAAACAATGTAAACTTCATCGTCGACAAATGATTTCAGCTCTGATTCCAATCCGATTGCAGGAGTGCCTTGACCTTGCATGCTAGCAGTTTAAGTAATTTTGATTTTCAAACTTTTTGCCTATAGCAATAGCATCTTTAATCAAGTATTTTTTCTACCAAATCAAGCCAGGACCCAACAAAACAAAAACCAAAAGTACAATATATTATGCATTGCTATCAGTGCCACTTATTTCATTTTTTGTAAACCTTAAACCTACTTTCTTCAGTGCATCGTTATATCCATTCTGGCATGTAATCCACACAACAGCTGACAAAACCTCATGGATTACTTTGTATCATTGGTGACGAATTGGCAAGATTGCCATATTTTCACACACATGTCCCAACAATGCCGGGTCGGTTTGAATTGGCACATTTGAACCATTTTAGCCTGAACTGCTCAAAATAATTGATCTTCCACAAGAAACACTCTGTCTTAAATAAAACATCTGTGGGAAAAGCTTCGTAGAATACAACACCCACACACGTACACATACGTGCATTTGCATTAGTATCTCTATGCGTTGTATACCAGGATTTGCACCGTTTCTCGTTACATAATTCAAGATCCTTTAAAGTATGAGATGCTTGCTTCAGTACATGGTGAGGAAATTGCATTTTTCCTATTTGTTTAATGATTTGTTCTTTTTGTTTTTGTATGTTTTGTCACATCGGTTAATTTATGTAAATAATTTATGTTTTTGGGGGCTAAGTTTGCCTGAAGCGTTTTTGTACATTAGCCAGTTTTCACATGCTTGTATGAACAGGGTGGTTTCATTTTTAAATTAGCAGGAAAGTTATGAATGGATGTTTGGAACATTGTAGATCAGCATTTCAATTGAGTGGCCACAGACAAACAAATAATATGTTAATGTGTTGCATCGCAATTTGTGACTCAAACCCAAACAAGACAAACTAAACATTTCCCCGCATTTTGGTACCAAGAAACCGGGAGAGTGTCAAAACGGAATGGAACTTTTGGGATATCATGTCGTAGACGAATACTGCTAAAAATGGTATAAGCATGTTATTGTGCTACATTTCTTGTATACAACGTATTAACCACAATAATTAAAAATCATCCCTATGGCTTTCGCCTATAAAAGACAAAAACCTGCACTCTGTTATTCTGCAGCGACAATCTGTGAATCTTAATTTGACGAAAGTGTCCTCTACTACCTACTGCGAAACACAGAAATAAACTTTAGACATGTGCTTATCAACCCATATGGAATTCAGGACTAAGGACTCGAGGCCAGTTTATTTGAGCACAGGGATACATATCACAAGGTTAACAGAAAGTATACATGCATTTGATGGTAAAGGAGACACCCATCAAGACAGGATTATTGTTGTCATGGAAGCCACCCTTATTAAAGCGTGTGCATGACAGCGAACACATTTGAATATAGTTGCTATAATGTAACAGTTTAAAGGTAACAGATGTGTGTGATTTGACAGGCACGTTACATGCGTTTTTCCATATAATTTCCTTATGATTGAACCATTTTGGTTTTAAATAATTAATGTGGTCCTTTGGTTCAAATAAGACTTTCTAAGCTGCATAAATGCTTTGAGGTGTAACAATACGCTGATGCTATGATACAACATGGAGGTCGATACACTGCCAGGGGTCAGATATTATTTGACATGATACACACAAAACTATTACAAAAGGCACTAGTAAGGACACGATTCTGTGTTCTCATATGCATTTACAGTGCCTGCTGTTTCCACTCTGTTTAAAGTGTTGAAATTCAAACTCAACGGCACTTTTCGAGGGGGAGGGAAATTATTTATGCAGTTCAATGATTTATTTGCAGAATTGTTGAATCAGAAAAATTTCATAATGGTGCAAAATTTATGGAAGTGCTAGTGTGTGGTAACATTTGGCCTTTCATTTTCTTCAAACTTCCTCTGATGTTTTCGCCAAGGAGATTATGACTTTTATATGCATATCACCACTTCATTCTGTACCCTTACCACATTATTTCTTGGTGTAGTATTGCATGATGGGGTCTGCTAAGCACACGCTGCTCTGACAGTTCATTTGTGTTTGGTGTCGGAAATGACATCAACAAAACGAAATCAAGATATTTTACTGAAGCCAGTTTGTTCTATAATTCCTATGGGTACAGCTATATATTATGCTTATCAACAGTGACTTAATTACGTTTTTATGCTGTTTTGATCCTACTGCAAATAAAAGATTAATTTATTACGTCCACAAAATTAGTATACACATAAGATTAGAATGTCCCATGCATGAAAAAATGTTAATGTGAATTCCATTGGTGCAGGAGCTTGCATTTTATTGAAATGTTCTTCCATTAAAATAAGCTGTAAATTCAACGAAGTCTTGATTAGGTATTTTCCAACAGAAATTGCTAGCCCCTGTCCTCGATTCACGGCTGGTTGCATTGAGAATATGTAGAGGCTTATCCATGCAATTTAGAAATCCTAGTACAGGAACACAGATTGTATTACAAATAACAGTCCTTGAAGATTTCAATATATTGCACATGCACATTTAAATAAGATACCTTAGTATAATTCAAAGGCAAATTATTGTAACATGCGGATCACGTGTGTTTTCTGAGGAAGTTCTTTTCTTTTCTGCCGTCCATTTTACGAATGAATAAACTGACAAATTTAAAGTTACGGATACTCCGGATCTTGTATGGCCCGTCAAAAGTAAATTTCATAGGACCTATTAGCCCATAGTGTATTCATGCACTTTATTTTTGGCAAGTAATGTTAACCTACGTACTTATTCAGAATGATGCTTAATAGAAATGGTCTTTTTGGTTTAGCCTTAAACACGTATCTTCGCTCAAGCTAATGATTTGAGCCATGTGACAGGTCGTACTTCAGTTCATTCTCCTGTTTCAATTGACCCTCTAAATGTTGAAAATATAGGTCATACTGCACTCTGAAAAGGTATAAATTTCGCACTTATAATAAATGCAGTATAGTACACACTTTTTTACACTTCATAAAGTCTTGAGGTCTCTTATACTTATATTGACGCTGTGTGCGGTTCCTTTGTTAGGTGATCTTGGCATTTTGTAACATTACATACTTGTAGAGACACGTTTTTGGCTACGGGCATTGAGCATGGGAATGCTGGTAAAAGAGGCTTTGAAGGCATATAATATATAATGCACCTTATTTATCAATATTTTCTACTTTATACATGCGATAAAGTGACAAATCCTTGCAGGGCAGCTCCATATTAAGATAAGTTCGAATAATATGCGTACAATATACAAATGACACAATGACTGCTTTAAGACTCAAAGAAGGAAAGGCCCTGATAAATATTAAAAACGTTTCATAATCCCCCAAACGAAATGTAATTTTAAGTCATATGTTTGCATAAAACTGAAAACAAACAAAAGGCTAATACAAATTACATATTCACCACAAAGCATAAAAGATAAATAATATTTATCTACTTAGATAAATCAAGGATATTTGAATTACATGACTACCGACACTGGGATCATTTCTAAGACAAATGTACCAGCTCTGTTTCAATTGCTTACACCAGAACGGATCAATGGATTCCATGTCAAGGAGCTTGGATATTGTGCGCAAACACCGAAAATATATTTGTTGGGCTTTTTGGTATTACAAAGCTAATTAAGTTCCAGTGTTTGGATTAAATAATTTACAACATCGGTTAGGTCATGGTATTTTACTATGAAATGGCAGTTTGTAACTAATGTTCCTGAACTGACATCAAAGAGTTAGGTAGGTAGTAATCAAATGATTTTTAGCTACATCAATTTCTCTCAAATCTATCTTTTTTTTTCAAAACGTCAAATATTGTACAACATTTTCGCATGGTCATTATAAAAAAGCTGTTAGCCAAGCTCTCCACTCTCTATATCCTTTCCTGTCGCTGGCTATTTTCAAAGTACTTGTCCAGTAATATTGAAGATTTTTATGTTTATTGTTTACCAAAGTGTGTTCAACTGATAAAAAATTTTATATATATATATATATATATATATATATATATATATATATATATATATATATATATATATATATATATATAAATACATTTTTTTAATATATATATATATATTTGAAAAAAGCTACATCCTCCAAAAAGATACTGAGAGCTCTTCAGTACGTAACAATCAGAATATCTTGACACATATCTATAATAAGGGCCTGTTGTCTCATCTAAACATAAAAAATATACGAATATAAGTCCGTATTGGATAAGCATGTAAAACAATTTGTACATGCACTTGCTCGTAAGTGCAAGACTTTCCAATCAGAGACTAAAATATGTATCACCTGAAATCAATACTCCATATAATTAATACCATATTTGACTGTTAACTTGTACTTTTGCACCAGGTTGAACCTTTTCCTAATTTTGTTTAGAGACAAAAAGTAGAACACTGCATTTACTGCCATGCGTCATGATCATAGGCCACAGACCGTTGAGGGTCCTACAAACTAGCATATCACTTTATGTCAAAAAGATTTGTACATTTATAGCACATAAACTTGTTGTGCTTTTGATTGCTGTTGATGGAAAGGTGGAAAGAGAATCCATGATTCCATTTCCGAAATAAAGCAGTTCTTTGATTACACACACACACACACACGCTATAAATACGGCCAACAAAATATATATTTTTAAATAGTACATAAAGTGGAAAATTGTGTTTTATCATTGTCATTTGTATCACCTGTCTTGTGTTTATACAACAATTGCGCAAAGCGAATGTGCCATTTTCCTAATTTTTCAGTTTGAAATGGATTCAATTTTCTAATTTTTCATTTGAGATGTCAACCTTCCAACATCAACCAGTCCTAGAAACCAAACAAAGCAAAATAGTTTACTGTAGTTTGGTGGTCGAATGGGATATTTGCATTTCAGTCTTTAGATGATGATGGGTCAAAACAGTCTTAAGATGATGATGGGTCAAAACAGGATTGCAATTTGTTCTCTTTGGACAATGTCTGGAGTATTGAATTTGTGTTTCAACAAGGTAATATTGTTGATTATTTGAATACGTTTATATGACGTGCATCCTTGTAAAACTTTGTGGGGATGTCCCTTTCTTCAGGCAGTACTAAGCACATGTATATAGCCTTATATAGATAGCTATTAACTCCCGTTTGTCCAAGCTGGGATCGTGACTGTGTTATATATCTTGTTGGAATCAGTTGATATATGTATGTTTGTCCCGTTGTTTGATGTTATTATATTAAGGCTTACTGCAATGTTAACCTAGTTTGATATTTGTGTGTCATCAAGAAATTTTGAAAAATTACCATTGGCCTGATTTGAAATTAGAAATGAGATCAGAATGGGATATGGTAAAGGTTGATCACTCCTAGCAGATGCAACCAAAACCATTTTAAAGTCTTCCTATGATAATTTATTTAAGCACTGCTATAGATGACACTGTAACATACGCTTGTTGGACGAAAGTCTGTTATTGAAAAGAGCCCCTTAGCTCTGGCTACAAAAATATATATGTGAAAAAGGAAAAGTATAAAAACAGTGACATTGCAACTTCGATGTTAAAGCGTTTGAGAAGTGTGATACTAAACAGTAGAAGTGAGAAGTGTAAGAGACAAGTTCTGGTTTCCACACTATAGACATATCACAGTTATGCTTTAGATTGTTCCTTCTTGCAAGATGGGCAATAACAGAATAACAGGATTATTTTAACCCTTCTGTATATGTCAGCAGAGAAAATAATCTTACAGGTACGTTTCATTTACTCTCCTTTTTTGTCAAAATACCATAATGAATTTGAAAAACTGTTCAGGTGTCTGCACAAAATCATTTTGTTGATTTTGAAGCTTTATCCTTTACGACTTCAATAGGCCATACAAATATACTTGTAAAGTTTCAAACAATATTATTGTTACTTTTTGTGCAATATCCTTTTTGACTTGAACAGACCGTACAAATATACCTGTTAAGCTTCAGATGTGACTTTCGTTGTTTTTGGTGCGTACCCCATCCTTTATAACTTTAATGGGACATGAAAATAAATCTATAATCTTTCAGATATGACTTATACTGCTGCATTTGACTCTGTTGGTGAGGCTAAAAGGGTTCACAGGGAAACAGAAAATGTACATGTTCAGAGGAGGCCAGGCTCTAGGTCTCGAGAGGACTATGTGACATTTGTGCTGTATTTTTGTCATGTTACATTGCTGCAACAAACAAAACAGATGCCAAATATGAAGAAACTGATAAAATGCATAGATATCCACCGTGCAAAAAACACAGTATATATGTTTAAAGTAAAGAATTCTAAATATCACAAATTTTCATATCATTTTAAGCCTTTTGGAATTATAATCACAGAAAACTTGTGGGAGGGGTGCCATAGCAGAAATGTAACTTTGGATATCAAAGTACATAAGGGCTTCTCTGTTAAGTTTACTATTGTAAAATTGGACTTTGTTGTGTTCAACCATCCAAAGCAACCAATGCTTACAAATGATGAGCCTGAGTTAAAGGTAATGGAGACTTGCCAGCGGCAAAGTGCAGAACTTTTTATTGACAAAGAATATGGGGGGAGCTATATAAATAATGTAGTCATTGTATCCCCTCAAAACACGTTATGTTTAAATCTAAATTATTGCATTATCCAACATGTGGACGTGCATAGTGGTGAAGAGAAACTATATGTTACATTCGAGGCAATATCACTAGCTTCGTGGCCTGATGAGAAGCACAGAACTGACACTAAGTTTCACTTTATTGAAGTGAACATGTTACATTTCCTGCTAGCAGCGAGCAGGTGTATTAGGATTTGGGTATCACTGAAAGCTGTTTTTTTGGAGCATATGGCCAAGGCCAAAAAGTGTCTCACCACAGAGGACGATAAGATTTCGACACAAAAAGTTTCACTTTATAACAGTACACTCACAACTTATGGTTGTGGTAAGGTTTCATTTCACATGCGATGCTATTCATCAAAACGAAATTCAAGCCTGTTTCAGTGGCGCATATTTGCAGCTCGCTCTAAGCTGGTTTATGTCTTGTCCAAACATATGGAAATCATATATTCCGGGAAAACTTGCCCAATTGCATATTTAGCATTTATAAAAAGGCATATAAGAGCAGAACCATTAGGAAAATTTTGCGGTAAAAATCCTGCTGTAAATCTCACATCAAAATCAGAGGAAGTAATCATTGAATACAGACACCGTACTCCTGAAGTTTTCATAACTGATAACCAATTCATTGTGGAATATTACTTCATTCACAAAAAATTACAAGAACATGTCTGTTTGTTGGCACATGTTACATTTGAAAGAAACTTGTTATTTGGTGCACCAACGTCACGTGATCCTGCTAAACCAATAAAATATATTTTGTTCTTTCAAAAAAAGCTAGGACAGGAATATAGTATGATTGTGATGGGGTATTTTTGGTCCCAGTGCAACATTTTTATTATAAGCTATGGTGATGGGTTTCTCAATCACTTGACGAGTAAAGATAAATACATTAAACAGGGATTCAATTTTATTCATCGCAACATAGTTTCTGATTTGCATAGTTTATCTGTTGTTGTGTGCTGCATAAATAAATATGACAGTGGGGCTTTGAAATTTATTGATCAGATGAAATTGAATTTGTACATGAAAGTTAGTTCTTTTAAAATACGACACACTAAAGGTCAGACTCACCTGCGTTACAAGTACCGTATCTACAAAAGATATGTTGCAATAGTTCAGTTCTCATCCTCTACCCACACGTTTATTCACATGACAGTGTTTAATTTAACCTGGTCAGGACCAGAACAAAATAATTGTTTGCATGGCGGGATAGCTATCTTTGATGGCAGTGACCTACACCACGCCATCATAATCGGCCCATTTTGTAATCACTTACGGTACCTGCTGCAAGTAAAACCAAATGCATTAATTCCTGTGACATCTGGCAGTAATCATTTGTCTGTACTCTTTTATTCCTCTGGAGGTAATCATCTGTCTTTTGTTTTATCAGCCACATTATCTTTTTGCAGGGGTGTCTCGCAATTCATGTATCTTTTACAAAGCAGAAACAAAATGCTACTAAATCTGTATAACAGCCATTTCATGCTGCCACGTGATCAGCCAGATACCAGGAAGGTGGTAATTATTGTTGCAAAATGTGTCAAACTCGCTCAATATCCGGACGATGTTCCAATGCATTGGAAAGATAAGTTTATGATACAAACAAGGGAAAACCACAGAGTTTTGGTACAAGTGGCCACAAATTATTTAGGGAAATTCCTATCAGACGACGTTTGGAAATATTACACATGTCTTACAGTTAACCACATGGGCTGGTCAAATTTTATACCTGGTACGGGCATTCTTGTTCATCAGCTTTCTGCGTCATTTGGTGTATATAGATGTCAGCTTCAGTCACTTCAAATCATTGCTTACATTACTCCAAGACCACCTTGTGACTCTGTCAATTTTAATGAAACATTTTTTGTCTTTGCTCCAAAACAAGGAATGCCCCATTGCACCAAATTCTTGTCTTCTTTAACGCTGCATTTGGGAATCGCAGTCTTTTCTGCATCCTTTATCAACCCAGACGGGTTTACAAATAATTTTTTTCCTGTATGGATGACATTTGAACTTTTTCAGAAAATAACAATACATTTCAAAGGGGTATCCTTGCAAATTTATGCGTCTAGAAAAGATTTGTCCTGTCAGTGGGAGAAATACATTCCATACATTTTATCACCCTATGTACATCGCGAAGTGTTAAAGAAGCACTGGCATGAGTTAAAAAGGCAGTACAGTTTAACATGGATTCACAAGTACATTGGTCTCCCTTATTTTTCATGGAATTTCGAATTACGCATAATCAGATTTGATAAAGAAAGTAACATGTGGAAAATATTTCACGATTTCCCACCCTTTTATCAAAATTGTATCGAATTATGGCCCCAGTTTGTATTTGACATACAGACCACTGCAAAATTAAAACAAACATGTTACTTTAACGTCACAATTAAATTTCACAGTGTTAGAACTAAAGCTGCTGAAAATATGCTGCTGGTCGGATTCGAACCTTTTCTTTTTAATCCTCTTCGTGAAATGAAAAATGGCTGGCTCAAAATAAGATTTGGTAGATACAGATTTAGGTCATGGAATCAGTATGCTGAGTCCATTAGTTGGTACCAGGCATTATATTTTTGCATAAGAGAAAGATCATACTTACTTGTTCTAAACACTCAGTTGGAACTTCAAATGTTAAAATATTTGCTTTATTATCGGGATCGATTAATTTACACAGACCCTCTTTGTATCTTTCAGTCAATTCTTGTTTTCATTGGATTAAGGAGAAAGCTGGTAAGTAGCGCTGTGATGACACAGGTAAATTAATTCCTGGGTTTCCCTTTATCCGTTAAGTGGAGTAACTATACCCAAAATATAAACATATTTTAATGATGGAATATTCTTCTAATGATTGAAAATGACAAATGGCATCGGGTGAAGTTTGAAGAAGTATGATTATAGTGAAAGGATTTCGTGCTGTCTGTGATTTATGTCTTTGGTGCTTTTATATCATTGATGCTTTCATTGCAAGTGTTTTCATGCCCCAGGAGTTTTCATGCCCTAGGTGTTGTCATGTGGAGAGTAAAGAGTTTGGACTGCGGAATAGGGTAATGACTACTAGGAAGTGTTTTTGGACAAAAAGACACAAATACAATGTCCTTAGTGTTTCCATTTACCATGTTTTTGCATGCCCCAGATGTTTCCTTGTCCAAGGGGTTTTCATGCCCTAAGCATTTCCATGCCTTGTGTTTATATATGGTAGGAGTTTCAATGTCCTACACATTTCATGCCGTGGCTTTCCCACCCAACATTTCATAGTATACTGTTTTTCTTTACTATTCGAAGAGAGATTGGTTAATATCAAGTTCTTCTACTTTACTTGTTCCCGTCTTTATTCTACAGGATGAGCCATTGTTAGTCCTACAAAGACTTTCATCCAGCTGCGTTACAAATTTCATTATGGCAGCTGATGAATCTGACCCTTGTAGAATGCTCTTGAAACTTGTCATATTTCTATATTTCTAGAGCTACTATGACACGTTTTTCTTAGATTTTTACGCATTTCAGTTTTTAATTGTGAACATTCATAAACAGCACAATTCCCGAAGTTGTTTGGGCAATACCTTAGAGAGTGAGGAAGAGAGCCTTTGTGTGGTCATACTCATCATGAAATATGGGCAAATATAGCTTGTCATTGGAAACAACTTCATGACGAACAGTGTCCTGAGCTTCGTCTGGATTGTTGACATATGAATTACTATTTACAGATTATTTAGACATGTGGACGCCTTTCCTAAAAGAGAATGGTAGTTTAGAGTCGTTTTTATGCAACGGTAGCATGACTGGAGTGTGCAAGGTTTTGTCTTTATGATTGAATACTGTCAGATGCGTCTAATTTTGTTCATTTTTCTTATATCAAAATCCAAAAAATGTTCTTGTGACAGATGACACTTGTTGGTTGTCAATCCGGCTGAGGAGTTTCGGTACAGAAATAGGTACCTTTCCTTTGTCTCTCTTATTGTTGTAGTTTTTATACTGCCGATATTCAATAATTACAAAATGCGATGTAGTAACCAGCTTTTACGTCCATTTCCCTGTTATGGAGCTATTTCTGTTTATAAGTCAATGCTCTTATCTTGTAACGTTTATAAGGGACAAGTGAATGTGGGCCTGCGTTTGCACGAAGAATCGAACATGGTATACACAAGGGTAAACATAAAGCAGTAAAAAGTGTCATGTTACTTGTCCCGTTGACGCTGGTACTTCCCAAGAGAATTGTATTATTTTGGATGTCGCATGAAGGCAAAGGTGGTAAATAACCATGATATATTTATGTGCACATGATATGGACAACAGTGACATCCGTCTGTGAAATTAATTCTAGGTTAGGCCATCAGCTGTTCAAAGGAATCATCATGTTGGCCACCAAGACCACGCAGGTGGTCCTCGTTGTTGGCCATTATCAGTCGGCAATACTTCAAAGTATCGATGCCTCCTGTAACTGACCAAGGCATATAAAGCCATTGTGCCATTAAATGGCTGTAACAGTAAATGAAACGTGCTTGTGGCATAATGCTTCTGCATCATGATGAAAATAAGGATACAAGGCCACACTAGCACTGTACGTTACTTTACAAGTGCAAGGGATAATGTTATGTCTACCCATAATTTGTTTTACTTTTGGCTGCTTTCAACTTATTATCAGATGCCAACATGGTTTTTGCGCTGCAGTAAACAATTTTTTTACATGCTTCGAACTTTCCATAAATTTCAAGCTATGTACTCTGAGTAAGCTGGCGGATGGAGTTACACAAGATAACGCTTTTTGGCAGAAGTAATGTAATTTGTGTTTTGGGTGGTTAGGCGTATACATTTTGGAACAGAACTAGTGTCTGCAGTTAATGATGAATATTTCTAAGGTTGAGAGGACCGGTTTAAAACCACCAGTTGCCTTTTATGGGTGACTGCCTGTCTCAAGTCAGGAGTGAAATTTGTTTCTCCATATTGGTATTGGAAGATAAATGTTGATGCTTTGGCAAGTCTGGAATCTCTTTGCTGTCATTGTTGGGTTTGGGATTTATGAATGTGGATCATGTTTTTCTGTACTATTTAAGGAGCAATGGTCTATACACCATTAATATCTATAAGACAATATTGGTTTTTAATAGATAAACCGAGATATAGTTTACGTGCATAACGCCATAATAGTTTTCCAGCTAAATGGCTGAGATACTGTGGTAATGGTTTAAAAAAATAAGTGGCCAAGATACTGTTTAAGTGCATGTTACATCTCTTACAAATTACATTTCCTGCAGCAGAAATAAGCTACCTGAGAGAGGCTTATTTTATTGTCACAATCTTGACTAAAAAGGCAGTATTAAGAGTGATACAACATCATTGCAGCCTCATAATACATTATTTTTTGACATTTTATGATAACTAACTGTTCGCAACATTTACGGATATATGACATTGTAAGAGTTTGGAGTTAGAGACTATCAAAAGAGATGACACCTCATCCCGCCTTGTCAAAAGGGTGAGAGATGCAAGACTGTCTCTTAACCGTTTCTCGCAAAAGCCGTCCAAATCTTCTTACTTTGATGGAGATGCACACAGCATATATTGTTGACTTATTACTATGTATTTACATCTGCAAGCTCTTACACATACTTTCGATTCGTAGAAACAAGGAAACAAATCTTGCAAACAAAGGTGTTTTATCTGTTAGAAAATTGCTCTTGTAAAATACCTCAATGCAGTAAAACCTCTCCTTGTGGACAGCTACGTCCACGACCAAATAGTCAATTTTCCTGTTCGAAACAGCTCTCTGTTGTGGACACTTGCCAACTGTGGACACTTTTTGCCAGTCCCAGAGGTGTCCACAATATACAGGTTTCATTATACCTGTGTCCCTAAATATTCCCATTATTTTATTTCGCTCAAAAATAAAGAATTTTTGTGTTAAGTGTCAATTCCCTAGATCATTTAAGGGATTTTTTTTTATAGCACATTCTTTTAATTTGTCGGCAAAGCATATTCCGTTGTCTATTGAGAAGACATGTCTCGTAATTTGGTGGGAAGGTGCATTGTGTTATTTAATGGGAAGGTGTATTTCGTTAATGATTGGGACTCTTCTTTGAAAACAGCACTCAGTCTTGCCCCGACTTTGTCAGCGACCAAGTCAGAAAAAGAACCCGAAAACCCGGCTGTTGCTACTTGTGTATACAATTTAAATTGCTGATAAGGCCAGGGACCCAGCAGATAGACCCACTGATTTGGTCGTTTCATCCTCTGCTGCCATACGCTCCTCACGTGTAATTTGGGTCATAGGTTGTATGTTTTAGCTGTCTGAAGGTGTCATGTAGTTAAAAAAATTGATACAATTACCGCTTTTTTCATTTTGAGTGACAAGTTAAGTAAGTGACAGGTCATAATAGTACAGAAACACATCAGCCATATTCATTAATTCCAAACCCAACAATGACGGCAAAGAGATTTCAGACTTGCCAAAGCATCAACGTTTCTTTTCCAATACCAATGTGAAGAAACAAATTTCACTCCTGACTTCAGACAGGCAGTCACCCATAAAATGCAACTGGTGGTTTTAAACCGGTCCTCTCAACCTTAGAAATATTAATCATTAACTGCAGACACTAGTTCTTTTTCCAAAATGTAAAGGCCTGACCACCCAAAACACAAATTTCATTTCTTCTGCCAAAAATAAAAAGAGACCTATTGGGCCTATCACCAGTTAGTTCTCCCGATTTGTCAGTCAGCTAAGTTTAAAGTAAAAAAGTAAAGTAGGCCTACATCGTTTTTGTGATATTTATGAATCTGGAACATTATAAACACACCCTACCTCCACTATAACTATGAGTCGGAGAACAAAGCCCACAGCACAACATAGCCAATGAAGTAATTTTCAAATAGTACAGAAACACATGAGCCATATTCATTAATTCCAAACCCAACAATGACGGCAAAGAGATTTCAGACTTGCCAAAGCATCAACGTTTCTTTTCCAATACCAATGTGAAGAAACAAATTTCACTCCTGACAACTTTGATGTCAAAATGCAACAGCAAAGGCTTACTCCAAAACTCTCTCCCCCTGCTCAGTCCTTGCACTCCCTTGCTTAAACCTCCTTCTTTTTGAACCTGAAATGGTGGCAACTGTGGAAATAGCACTGAAGGAGCTAATAAATGTAGTAGGCCTACGTAAGCCTTTAGTTTTATGCGTGTAAGCACATGCCTATTATCAACAAAGAAAAGGAAATATATAGATATACATATGTGGCACTCTATCCATGCCATGTAGGCCTGCCAACTTGTTACAGTGATCGATAACTGCGGTCGGTATTAACATCGAAACACATTTAATTACACCAACATTTATATCTAAGATCGCCGAATTATATTTGAATAAACCGAAATATAAAATACAAACACCTCTTGACTAGAATTTATGTGAAATGAGATGAATCATGTATCTTTACTCATGTTAATAACCACAATGTAGCAACATAAATCTCTGACTCTTCATATATACTGTAGTCAAACAGTGACTATATACCTGTTCAAATGTTTTATTTGGCTTATTTTAAAATGTATGCATGTGAATTGGTTTATGTCAGAGGTACAGAAGAAACGTGTGCATTTGCTGACTGCAGATGACACCTAGGCCTACAGCAAATACACTCCTGTCGGCCCCAAACAGTATTCCTGGAGCTTGATGATAATCAAGAGATACCTTCATGCCAATTATGTTACCTGTTGGTAAAATAAATACCGGTTCCAGTATGATATATAGCATAGAATAGAATAACAAGAAGAAAAGTATATGTATATCCTTTAATTTGTAGGTCCTCAGTCCAGGTCAATTCTGAATCCGCTGCCCGCACCACACCCATGCTGTGCCATGCCACACCATGCCACGCAGCGTATTTTGGACTAAACCAACAACAAATAAGGCAGACAAATTATAGATACATTCAAAAACCATGCAGTCCTGGTCCTGTAAATTTTTTGACCAAGAGGAGAGAGAGAGAGAGAGAGAGAGAGCTGTCATAAATTTTACTCCTATCTTGCTCTGTGTTACAGTTTTGTTCCATTGGAAAGTTTTAACGAATCTATAAAATTTAGTTGATCGTTCCAATATTAATGTGTCATGTTGGCATTCGCGATGACCTGGAGTGATAGCAATACATCTATAGGAATCTGCATCAGTTTTGGATGACATGCTCATGTGACCTTGAACAATATGTCAAGGTCACCTAGTTGCAATCGTAAGCAAGGTTTTATATAGGAACATCTTCACAAAAAATTTCAACTTCCTAAGTCAAACCTTTCTTGAGTTATTGCGTCCGCAACGCAAGCAACAATGTGCTGAAGAAGAAGAAGAAGAAGAATAAGAAGAAGAAGAAGAAGAAGAAGAAGAAGAAGAAGAAGAAGAAGAAACGGACGCAAAAACAATATGTCCCCCCGTTGTACGGGGAGACATAATTGATACATAATAATCCAGTTCTTGTGGTTATAAGGACTGTCCGAGTTTGTCTAATTTTTCATTTAATCTGGAACAGCAACATTTAGGAAAAGCTGGGCAGATATATTAATTACCTAATATTAGTCCTAAGCTAATATCCTCAAAGTATATCCCGCACTGTGGGCCAAATATAGGACAGCATGTAGTGTCACTGTTCAGAAATGAAGGGAAGCAAAACTCAAGTATAAACAGTCGTTAACTGAAAGGTGCAGGCGAATGACTATACAATGATACAAAACTGTGGTGGAAAATTGTCAAAGAATTGTTTTCAAATGGTCAGGGATCATCACAGATTCCTCCCATTAAGGATGGTAACAAAGTCATTAATGATGACGAAGAAAAAGTCTGAATTATTTAATAACTACTTCCCCCAACAGTGTACGGTAAACTACCACGAGAGTGAAGTTCCCGATATTGATTATCTCCTTGTTTCTTTATTGGACAATATACAGGTTGACGCCGACTTAGTAAAAGACTGTGCCCTGCAACTTAATGCGTCGAAGGCCAATGGACCAGACAACATCAGTCCTCGCCTTCTAAAATCATGTGCTGCAGCAATTGCTGAGCCACTTAGTATTATTTTCAATAAATCCTTACAGTCATTTATTTACCCTGACCAGTGGAAAGATGCAAACGTAAACCCTTTGCATAAGAAGGACTCCAAAAAAAATAGTAAAGAATTTTCGACCTATTTCATTATTAGATATTGCTGGGGAGTTTTTCGAAAAATGCGTATTTAAGTCGTTATCTAATCATTGTGTAAACAATAATATACTGACTAGATTTCAATCGGTCTATCAACCAGACGATTCACCTATTTCATAATTATTAGAAACTTACGATATCCTCTTAGAGGCCATGGATAAGGGTAAAGATATAAACTTTGTTTTCCTTGATGTAGCAAAAGCTATCGATAGAGTGTGGCACAACGACCTTTTGCGCAAACTACACGCCATTGGTGTGAGAGGTACTGTGCTGAAGTGGTTTGATAGTTATTTGTCTAAGAGACGGCACAGAGTTAGTATAAAAGGCCAATCCTCAACTTTGAGATATGTAAATGCCGGTGTCCCACAAAGCTCGATTTAGCATACAAAGTCGAATCTAACATTCGTATTTTTGCTCATGATGCATCCCTCTTCTTTATCTCAGAGAGAGATTTCTTAAAAAATCAAGCCAGGTAACCCTAAATGGTGACTTGTCAGCCATCTCAATGTGGGCAAAGCAATGGTTCGTTGACTTAAATGAGTCAAAAAACCGTTTCCATGCCATGTTCTCGCTCTCGTTCACCCATATCGTATCCACTTTTTTAACGGTCATGAAGTATGTGAAGTTCAAAATCACAAACATCTGGGTGTCACCTTATCCAAGGATGGGTCATGGAGTAACCACATTGATAATCTTTATGTTAGAGCTATGAAAAGGGTAGACTATCTCAGGGGCATGAAAGGAAACAACCGGAAAAATTGTATTATACTTTTATTAGACCCGTCCTTGAATATGGCGACATCTTGTTGGACAACTGCACAAAAGCCTGCTGCGATAAGCTGGCATGAGTGCAACATGCAGCAGCCTGTATAGTTGTTGGTGCCCCCCCAAAATGTTAGTATCCAGTCACTTTACAACAAAACAAAATGGCAACCCTTAAACATTAGACGTGAGCACCATAAACTCATTCATATGTACAAAATTCTCAATGGCCTTGCGCCAAATTATTTGTTAGAGGGAGTCCGCTTAGTTCAGGAACAAACGTATGCTACAAGACATTCCAATGATATCCTGCAGATATTCGTCTCGTCTGAATTGCGCCGAATTTCATTTTTCTGAGTGTTATCAGTATTTGGTATAGCCTAGATCCCGTAGTGCATAATTCCCAGTCAGTGTCCTCTTACAAGAAAAAACTACAGAAAGATGATTCATTTGCCCCAGGTTACTACTGTGGCGGAACCAGAAAGGCCGAAATTCATCTTGCCAGACTACGAATGAAATGTAGTTTATTAAACTGTGATATGTACAAATGTAATTTGGTCGCAAATGATCTGTGTTCTTGCGGAGAATCTACAGAAACCGTGTCTCATTATTTCATGCATTGTAAATTGTATCCCACACAGAGGGCTAAATTGTTTGAATCATTAAATACATTTATAACAGTCAAAATTTCCACTTGAACAAATGCTTGTTCACTAATGTCGAACGATTTATACTGAGTTCGAAACGTTTTTAAATATTTTGATTCTCAAAAACTACTTTTTGGCATTGTATTTCCTTCGCAACTTATTTTACTTTAACTTTTCTGTATTGTATACTTTTCATATGCAAAAAATGTGTTATTTTGTCGATTGTATGAACGCAAGTGCTGTTTAATGTAGTTGGTGTCCCGACAGCTTGTCATTTAAGTAGTCTTAGTCGCATAGTCATGGAATTGTAGTATTCTCAAGATGTGTGTTTTTTCTGTGTTGACAAGCATTACTGTGATCATCGACTGTAAATCTATGTAAGGGAGCGGAATTCACATAAGCTTCGGCCTGTTTTCCTATCCTGTTCATTGTTTATGATGAGTAAAATATTTTTTTTTTAAAAAGTATATACAAAAATGTTTCAGACGATTTTTTTTGGGGGGGGGGGCATAGATTCCATGCGTTCAATTATGTGATTATAACATTGGAAGTGGTGTAAATTGATAAAATTAAGAATAGGATTACCAGGTATCTTTTGGTACATGCTGAATGTTTAATCAATTCAGTCGCATTTGCTGAAAAAAAGCTTTTCACTACAATCAAGCCAAATATCGCGGCCTGATATTATATTAAGACATAAACACCTGAAAAGGATTCACCCCCATGAGAAAATGAAACTGAACTTTTCTTTTAAGTTTTACTTTATTTCAGATTAACACTTCATTCAAAAATATATGGAAGTAAGGAATGTAATATTAAAATAGATTATAATGTTCCTTGATTATATTCATTTTACCATTCCATTTATTCCTTTGCGTTCCCCTTTAAGTGGTCAAAGTTATGAGTGTATCACTGTTGCTGCTAAGCCTATTAGATGTCCACCGGAATGAATGACTTTATTGGACTACACCACACATATTATAGGTCTACCAACACAACACAACAAAACAAAACAAGATAAAATGCAATACACACATCACAATCCAATTCAATTCAGTATAACACAAAATACATTATAAGCTGGCTTAAAGTGTCACCTGCTGTGAGAGATGAGTGTTGATGGCGCATGAATGTGCAACAGTTAGTCCATTCTCAATAAATATGTTCCGTATAAACAAAGTTCACATGCAGAACTTGTGTTCCCTGACTTTTGGGTTATAATGAATAAAATGTGAACTTTTATTTTGAGAGAAGCAAAGCAATAATACAGAATTATTGACTTCATATTTGAGTAGAAAATCTTATCTTTAGTTAAGATTTATAAAATTGCCAGTATTTTGAGATGCACACTTTCACGAAAGGATTGGTATAATGTTTATGCTATCTGGTTGCTATGCATAGGCACTGGGAGAAAGTAGATCCTCATTAGCATATACCTAATTAGCCGGCTGTTATATCTCTCTGCATGGTGCTTGGGTCCCAGTGGGAATCAGGGGCTGTTATATTGGAGCACTGAGGAGTTGCAAAAGGGAGCTTTTTTCTTCCCAGAAGGCTAGAGCCATGTCCCAGGTATGGTTTGGAATAACGAAACAATTCACACGCATATGATGCTTTACCCTGATGACATTTTAAAAGAAGTGGCTTTCAGCACTACCTTCCTTTGGTTGTGGTTAGATGATCCGCAAGCACACTATATTTCATGAAAATATTATATGTAAACTGGATGAAGGCAGCACCCTGGGAGGTAATTATGCGTACATGAGATAACCACTATGTTTCAGACCTAATAAGGGTAATATCCATGCGGGATAATTGCAGTAATGTATGGAACTTAATACATTGTATTATTAAAGAAAGAAGATAAAGTCATGATATGTGATATAAATGAGTGACAAAGGACCAGACTGCAATAAACAGAATATGTCAACTATAGCATAACGATGAAGGTGCAATGGTTCGAAGTCATAAGGGCTTTTTTTTATTGCTCCTAGATATGTATTTAATTTTATCTTATGATAGGTTGAACTTCTTCATTGGTCTCTTATCCGTAAATGTCAGGACCTTCAATACGTGTGATTAATAATTATTCTTAATTTTGAATTTCATAGGTGGTTTGTAGACGAGGTGACACCATCAATAAGTTCCATTACTTTGGCCCTAAAATATTGAAACCAAGGGTGAATGATGGTGACTTCTATAATAAAAGGGTAATAAATAGTGTATCTGCCCAACGTTGTTCACACCTCTGCCAATGATTCTATATACATGAAAAGTTTCCTTCAGCTTTTATCAAGCATCAAAAATATAATGAGACAACTGTCTAGTCCACTTGCAGTGAACTTTATGATGCTGTGCATTCACTGATAAAAACATGGTTGAAGGTCCCAGTGGCAAATCAAAGACCACAGTTAGGCAATAGTACTTTGTGAAAACAATATCCTTGGAGACATGAAAGTGAAAAGGAGAAATATGTATATAGTTGATTTTAATGAATATTGGAGTATGATTGTTAAACGGTACTTAAATCACTAATATTTCCCACTTACAGGGCCACCTAATGGCAGCCAGCGTCATTGCTGTGTACATGGTAGCTTTCCTCAATTCCTATTTTGGAACGTTCATTTACAATGTTCATTGTTTTAGGCTGTGAAGTTAACACGCTAAAATAAAGTTGAAATATGCTTTTCCTCATACTCATCCCATCATATTATGTTGCATATATAGGCCATCAAACTCTTCTGTGTGTGACTTAATTGATAAAGTCAACTCAATATCCTATAAACATGATGAAAAAACTTTACAGGTACAAAATGTACACTAGGTGACTTTAACACTGATTTTTTAAAAACCAAACTGTGGTCTGGTGGCTAATTTATAAATCTATCAGCCCAAAATAGTTAAAACAATTAATACAAGAGCCTGTCAAGACAACTGAACATTCTCAAGCATGTATTGACTTAATTCTTAGGCTTGAAGAGGTTTGATCTCGAAATATGTGATCATGATTTGATTTTTTCGTGTATGTAAGATTAAAATCCCAACGCCAAAATCAAAGTACATACACATTGATTCATTAAAAACGTTGACCAAAGCAACTTTGTCGGTGATCTTAGTCAAATACCATGGTGAGTTATGAACGTATTTGATGACATTGATGACTGTTGGAATTTCTTTACAAGTACATTTAATCCAATATGTGACAGTCATGCTGACACAAAGTTTGTAAGAATGGATGGCAGATCTGTTTACTGGATCCGGGATGATATCCAGGAGCTAATGTACCTACTGGACTGCTATTGTGAAAAGGAAAAATCAAAAGACAGTATAACATAACCATGATATGTACAAAACTCGAAGAAACAAAGTGACTGAGAATTGAAGATGCACGAAAAGACTTTATGATGAAATAATTTTAGAGAACTGGTCTTCAAAGAATATGTGGAATACTTTGAAAACGTTTTTACCTAACAAAGAGTCAAGTGAAAACTGAACACTTAGAAATTAATGACATTATGGTCTAAGAACCAAAATCCATTTCAGATGCATTCAACCTATTTTTTAACAGAAATTGGATCCAAACTTGCTGAACAGTTTACCAGCAATTTTACAGCTTTTGTCAGCTTAAAACATCCATACCGAAATTTGTTTTAAAGAAGTGTCTGAAGAAACTGTTTATACTTGGCCTAAAACAGCTAAATACTAGTAACGCTAGTGGCACACACACGCTGCATCCAACTTTTCTGAAGGCTGGTGTATATGTATTGTTCAGGCCCTTTGACTTCCTAATACAATCGATCATTATGTACATGCATGGTACATACTTAGTGGAAACAGGCAAAAGTATCTGCACTCTGATATCCAAACAACTACCTACCAATTTCAGTCATGAATGCAATTATGAAAGTACTTGAAAATGGTAAATGACCAACTTTGTACTATGTAACAGAGAACAACCTCCTGAATACAATAAAATCTTGTTTCTGGACTTTGCATTCTTCAGTTAGGACTCTCATTGACATCAATGACTATGTCCTTTCAAACATGGACCTGAGTTTTATGACACGTGTATGCATTGTAGACCTAAAATGCCTTCGATACTGTGCCACACGATATTGTCCTGCCGAAACTTGAGTGTGTTGATATAAATGGTGTTGAGCTATATTGGTTCAGAAATTATCTTTCTGAACGAACCCAAGGCGTCCAATTCAAGAGGGAAATGTCTGACCAGATGGAAATAGCATGCAGTGTCCTCCAGGATTTGATATTAGGACCCCTACTCTTTGTCATATTTATTAATAATCTATAGTCTTTTCTCAAACAAAGTAAGGTAGCCTGTACACTGCCAGCACAGCTACATTCTTTGCTACTAAGTCTGTCTATCATATTAAAATGATGTTAAATGTTGAAATCTCCAATGCAGCTAGATGACTGATAAACGACCAGCTAACATTACAGTTTTGTAATTAATCACACATCAAACTTCTCTGTGATCTATCTAGACCACAACAGAACTTTCTCCTTGTTTACTACTGAACGTGTTTGTAGGTCAGCACTTCAGGCCACTCCATTTTACACTGATCAGTGCTCAAAGACAAAGCAGACCAACTCAGTAACCTGACAGAAACTCAATGAATCTAGTGACCATTCCATCAAAACAAACAACCATGACAGTGATGTGTAGGGAAATTGCTCTCCAAAAAACCTAGAAATACTAAGAAAGCTTCGAAATGGGACAGCAAGAATAATTCTTTGTAAAGGTCATGGAACATGTATCAGCAACATGCTGAACAAATGTCACTGAACTGATGTTAAGACTCAACACATTAACCATCGAGCTATATTTTGTTTACAAATTTCTAATTAAAACTCACCCAGTTACTTCAGTAACATTTTTACCCCAGTGCCAAAGGTGCACAGGTACTTCACTAGGCACAGTAGTACAGACCTTGTAGTCCCTAGTGACACAATAAATCACATCAAAGAATGTTTTTGTCAACAGGTACCAAAACTTGGAATAGCTTAAGGCAACAGGTGAAACAAGCACCTTCTCAGACTGTTTTTAAAACAAAATACTGCAAAACCTACCACTTGTATCCAGGAAACCTGTTCATCAGGATCACTTTCTTGATCATCTCATTACGTTTTTATGTCACGATTATGTATCTGTAAGCAATAAGTAGTTTATTCAAAACCAAAACATATTTATGTCTTTTGGTTTTTTAGTTACCGTTTTAATAATCTATATACACAGTATTTACTTCAAATGTGAAGATATGAATGAATGTATGAAATAAGGGCCCCCTATGAAAAGCTGCTTGCATGCTGATCAGGCCTACCCTGTCTAAATATACCGATAAATAAAAGCGAAATTGAAACTTGTTCAGTGTTGACCACTGTGTGTGAAGAAGCAGGATTTGAGGTGAAAGTGTATGCCAACCAGGAAAACATTCAGACACAGTTGTGCCAAGGAGTTCAATGAAAAAGAGAAGAGTCATCATAGGCAATCAGCGTTTATCATTTGAGAAGTGAATAGGATTCACCAATACACCATAGCAGTAATATCAGGTTGCCTGGTATTTAAAGAACTTCAAAATGGGAAATGGAAAACATCTTGTTCATACCTGTATTACACCACACTATAGGCTCTTAGCAGTATTCCTTGTATGAGGATCTCTTAAAACTTCTCTTTATAATGGTACCTTTCAACTAGCCAATAAATCGCTTGACAAATATAAATATTTTACCTCAGGTGATGTGTCAGTCAGCTGTGATTTCAGGATAGTCCATCATCTGCTGTCAATTTACATGCCAGCCATTCCTAAAACCGTCCATTAAATCCTCCTTAAAATGGTGGGGACATCCCTCAAGTGAGGCTCCATCAATTTTTTTCATCAGGTTATGGTCAAATGGTTTTGACTTTCTAATGATTTCTTTAGTCCAGATTTTGACGGAAGTTTAAAAAATCTCTTTCACAATGCCAATTGCTGTGAAATTGGCAAGTGACACTTTTTTAAGTAGTTGATACTTATTATCTCCACGGCAAGAAATATATTACTGTCTTAAAAGCATTACTTGAAGAAAAAACTGATTTACATGAGTAATAAGGGACCTTTAAAAGTTCCGCGAACAGTTTGATCAGTTTTAACAGATAAAAGTTATGTTGGAGAACTTGAAAAGAAGTTAAGATTTACTCCGAGATAAATAAGAGAATACGTAGTACAAAGACAGACGTTATAAATTATTCAGACACTTTGATAAAAAAAGGAAAGTTGAGATACATGCTACAATTGCAAACTATGCACAACTATTAAGAATAATGAGAAACAAGTCACTAGTCTGAAGAAAGTAAAAAATCACTCCTCTTTCAATATGACTGTTAATGCAATTGCTATAAACATGCCGTAGAATAGCTCTGAAAATAGCTTTGACAAATGGCATTGTTTTGTTGATAAAGGAATATGTCTATTGAATGTGAATATGGTTAGACCTAAAAAACAAAGAGCAAGAGGGAAAATTAATATGCTTCAATAGAGAAAAAAATTATTGGAGCAAAAGCAGAATCTAAGGACAACTGTGCTATAGGCACCCAATGTCATATGGAGAGACCAAATGCGATGAATGTCAAGACAATCTGGAATAAGATTCCCAACTTGTGAAGGTATATACTGCAGGCAGCGGGGCACTGGCGAAGAAAGAGGATCAATCCATAATGTCAGACCCCACCAGGGCGCACTTTGGCCCCTAGTGGTAGTCGATTTCAGATGCTGTAATTTGATAATGTGATAAATATGTAAACCTAACAATTGTAACTGACATTTTAAACAATGTGTACATGAGGCCAGATATTTCTTAAAGTTGAAAACTGTTGTCTACTTCTATTTTTATGTGTCAGCTATTGTCAATATGACATCTTATCATCTTCAGATTGTCAATGAATAATGTATTGATTGAGGGCTATTTATGTCTTGCTGTTGTATCAGGTGATGTTCATGTTGATAGACTAGTCAAAATTTGGACGGTTTAGACTTGAACTGATTTTGACTATGATATTGAAATGTAAAGGTCTCACTACCATTTGGAAAACTCATTTACCTGTTTTGTGCTCGAGGCATTTATCTCTGACTTAACCATTATATTTGGAGTCTATTGCTCTTTACAATGTCAGTACATACAGAAGGGGTTCCAGGCTGCTAAAGGGCCTCAGGAGAAACTTGTCTAATTTTGCGTGAAGAGTTAATCTTATGGATGGCAATGCTACGCCAAATTTTCACAGTAACACAGCAACACCATGCACAGTTCGTTGAGAATGACTGAACATTACCAGAGAGCAGCAGATCATCGAGGTAGCAAGTCCAATCTCAAACAATGCAGTTTTCAACTGCAAAGTTGCATATCTGAAATTATACAAAGGAAAATAAAAATTCAAACTTGTGGCAGATACCACACATGCCTTACTTTGAAAACGCATTCCAAATTTGCCGCATCTGTCACCAACCAATAATATAAGTTTTTTAGCTTCCATATCCGTTTTAAGTTGCAATCCCAGAAATAAATATGATTTACTTACTATCATCTCAAAGGTGTGGATATCAGTACCTTAGAGAAGTTGGTAGAGGACTCAATCTCAGAATTGCTGGCCACCGAGCTACAGTTTGAAAAAAGAGGGAATAAAAGGTAGACATTTTATCAAAACCAGGACATATTTCCATATGCAATTTATTGCAAAGAACATATCAATACAAGGAGAGACAGAAACAGAATTAGGACATCGTAGACAAGATCTTGATTTATTTTGGCAAAAAAGGCTACTGTTTGTTTTTTTTTTGCTTAATGATCGAGTATTTTTTAAAGGGATGAGGAATGTCTCTAAAAATATTCTTTGATTGGTTGCTCATCACATTTGATTAATAGTCAGGCTAGGCTGGGTCATAGACATGGGCATCGTTAACATCCTAATTGGTCCCACTACACTTTTTTTTTGTCTCGAAGCTTTTATAATCCGATTTATGATAAGGGTGTTGATTACACAAATCTGTGTGTAACCGGGAAAATCAACACTGGTGACGACGTTTGATGGCTTTTATTAGCTTGGCAAACTTTGATCCTGAGAGAAATAGAAACATACAATTGCATGACATCATCGGACAAGTAAGTCAAGTTTACCTTTACTAGTAACATACTCTACTTTGAATTAGAAGTCAGAAGCATTAAATATATCCAGCATGCTTCAGTTTCAGTGGTTTGACCCACCAGTTACCTATCCATTTGAACTTGTGGCAATTAAAGTGCTATTGCCAAACATTACCAGTTATGCACAATATAGTATATCTCATCCTCCTTTCGCACAATATAGTATATCTCATCCTCCTTTCCAGGCAAGAAATGTATTCTAACACTGTCAGGCTTGACTTTTACTAGGACTACAACTATGCATTAACTTCAAAATATTGTATTAAGTATTGGGCACTGGTCATGATGATGTTGCAGTTTTCTATTCCAGTGATCATGGCTATTGGAAGCACTTAATGTAACAAGTACATATTACTTCTAGCTGAGTTACACAACAATATATTTCTAATAACAACAGCAACGCCAGTAATCCTGGTTGTACTTTGAAAACGACTAGAATATATTAGCAATGTAGGCCTGCCTGTACATAAATAAGATAAGAACAAGCAGTAAAGCTTACCCTGGTAAAACCAACCACTAGCAGGCTGGAGGCTAAGACAACAGCTCAGTCAAAACACTTGCACATGCACCACTGGAACTGAAAAGTCATCTACGATGCATCAGGATATAGTAATGATGTAATTTTGCCATGTATTCCTAATATTTAAGAAAAGGCAATTATGTCAGAATGATTTTTCGTCCACCACGGCAAAACATGAATGTACACCTATTTATGTTATGTTACTATAACACACACCAGAGAGCATATCTGCATAAATGTGTAAATCATGGCATCTCACCATGAATGAATGAATAGCTGTGTCACTGCATAGCACAACGTACACATTTGGGGCAAATGCATGGCTAACGCAGCATTGCATAATTATAGGTAGGGAACCCGTCAAGTTATCGATGTCTGACAAAACAAAACAAAACAAAACAAAAAACAAAAAACAAAAAAACCAACAACAAAAAAAACAAAAAAACAGAAACAAAACAAAAAATAAAACCACAACCCCCCCACAAACATACCTAACCTAGGTTCGATGGGGGTGGGTGGGTGGGTGGGTGGTGGTGGTGTTGTTAGGGCACGTTTAGTTTTCCACACCACCAAATCAATATAAATGAAAAATATTGACATTTTTACTTGTAAACGGTAAACATCGTTTTGCCGACATATGCGAGGCATGTGTAATGGGTTTATTCAAGTAGCAGTCAACTTTTTTACCCATAAAAAATAAATAGTTCTTGGTTTATTGTGCTAACACCTTTGGGAGCCATTAATCTATTATTAGCTTACCATTTTAGCCAGACAATTACATGAACTTACCAGCCTGTTTCTATTACTTGGTTTGACAGAATATTTTTGCATGATAAACTTTGTATACATATTCACACACAGTGATGTAATGTGGCAAGTGGTGCTCTGAGTATGTGTTTCCTGGCTAAGACAGGTAAACACTGGCATAACTTTTGATTCTGTCTCTAGATTCGCTTTTTTAGCGTGCATGTTTTCAATGAAAGGTGTCTGCACAATACCAATTGCGTACTTCATTTGAAAAAGGTGACGCAACATATATTATACATCCTTATGCTAATATAAAAATTTACAGTGAAATATAATTGTGGTTTCATCCAAAAAGCAACAATGTACGTGAGTATGGGGCAGTGCAGGTGCCATTCCCAGCCCATTGTAAAGAAATACTGAGTAATAGGGGCAGTGACAGCAGCTGTTTTTGTCCAGAATGGAAAATTTATTTATTAATAGGAGTGCACAAAGCTGTCCTACATTAAAACCCAAGAAATGGTTACAAAAGAATGGAGTGGACTGTGCTTAAAATTGAAGTCAAAGCCTGGGTCAGATATTGAATAAGGAGCAAGTTCATAAATGAAAAAAGGCAAAACTACCAGATTGTTTCAAATGCACAACATCAAAATGTTAGTCATCTTCGCCCATCAACCACCTCTTTATTCAGATTCAAGGTCAAATAAGCTATACATGGAAATATAAATGTATGTGCGAAACCTGTAAATAAATACTAAAAACAAAAGAAGAAAAAAGGATTTATGGATGTGACTAGAAAGTTGAGGACTGCTACCATGTTAAAGACTGGTGGAAAATCACATCCGGCAACACAGACGTTTCAATGTGAAGTCAGCTTTTGTCGGGGGGGGGGGGGGGGAGGTTTTAGCTAGAATTAAATTAATTTTTACAAACATTAAACTTTTTATGGGTTCTCTTACTGCAGTGCATATACATATAGGTACCATTCACTTAATTCTAAAAGCACCGTCATATATACTCGGAGAATCATGGTCCTATTAACTTGCCCAACATCCTTAAAGTATGTAGTATGATATACAATGTGATGTATCTTTAGTTTAAACAGTACGTCACTTTTAAATAGAGGATTTGTGCACAATCTCTTCTGTGTTTGTATATGGGAACACTCGTAAACGGTGCCTCTGACAATTACCTGTTGACCAAGATAAATGTTGTATGCTGGCATGAGTAGGGTATCACATGCAGAACAACCATTTATTGGAACAGGGTATCATATAAATAACACCCAACTGACTGACACAAGGTACGATGGACACCCAGCTGATAGGCTATACTACTGTAAATTATTATGAAATAAATAAAAAAATAACTGGCTGCCATATCGAACTATTTGAACTTTATTCGAATGCAGAAAGTCACTTTAGCAAATATCACAGACATATTTACCTCAGGATGGACTTACAACTGAAACTGGACTCGTTACCTGCAAGTAAAACCACTCCCTTATGAGTCAATGCTTCAGTGCACATGGCACGGCCACCACTGTACAACATGCCTCATCAGTGGGGATTGATATAGAAAGCCACTAAATCTACTTTTTACACTTCTACAAATCTAGCTGAGAAAGGTCACTGTTACTTGACAAACTTCATGTGCATAAAAATTACCAAGTTGCGTGGTGCTTTCTTACCCATTTTTGCAGAACTTGGCTGGAGCTCTGACCATACACCTGAGCATATCATAGGAGTGACAAAAAGGTGCAAGATATGCTTGACCTGTTACAGTTGATCAATGTAATTTTTGCCGGACCACTCGAGTGCAGCATCTATTAATCAATGAAGTAAAAAATCAAGGAAGTGAATATCACACAAGTTTGTGACTCCTCACATGTCTAATATGTAACAGAATAGGAAGGTGCAATCATGCATATCAGCTTACCTTGATAGTGATGCTCCTAAAGTTTCATACAAATATTCGAAAACTGTTGCCCCCAAGATATGTAAGCATATGAAAGGTTTTAGAGAATTTAATTTAGATGACTACAGAGAAAACAAATAGCCATCCATGTCTTAATTCACATTACATATCAAATCATCATGGTCATATAATTACTGGCGATCTTTCAATTGCACCAAAAGAGGAACTACGTGAACTAATTTCAAAAAGGCCTAAATACCAACAGAAGATTGGAGACTTGGGGTAAAGACACGAAAATGACTATGGAAGCTGTTGAATCTGCTAGAAAATGGGCAAAGG
This sequence comes from Hermodice carunculata, assembly GCA_964020975.1. Taxonomy (NCBI): domain Eukaryota; kingdom Metazoa; phylum Annelida; class Polychaeta; order Eunicida; family Amphinomidae; genus Hermodice; species Hermodice carunculata. The sequence continues at coordinate 15,320,867 of OZ026625.1, read as the reverse complement.
ATGATAAGTGTGATAAATCCATCTTAGATGAATGGATCAGTAAAATGCGGTATATCGTACTAAACTAGATACTAAAATCACAGAAAACAACAAACCACCACCAGATCCTGTCCTGACAATCCCATAAGATGTTCAGTGCCTGCAAAAGATGCATGGGACATATGTTTTTGCACCTTCTGATCAAGCATCCGTTAATATTATTGTCATATTAAGACAGTTTTATTGTAAGCTTTTACTTGACAAATTTGGCATGTTGACCAACTGAAGCTGTAAAAGAAAAAAAAAGATGTTAACAAAAGAAATGTTTTACGTTGACATTCAAATACATAGATGACTTAAAAGAAACTACAGAAAATGACATGGAATGTTTATTTTTACACATAAAAATATATAACGATAACAGTGAATTGAAGTTTCAGTTATATGACAATTGGGTGGTTAAATATTTTGGAGGTAATAGTTTTTGAATATTTGTATGAAACGGTTGGAGCAGCACTATCAAGGTAAGTTGTTATGCATGATTGGAACTTAAAACCTTATATTGGACAGATTTATGTATTCGACATTCCTATCATAATACATTAATGTACTGAAATCATCCTTTGGTATCTTCTGATCAACAACTACAGCTTTAAAAAAAGTCTATGAAAAGCTATGTTATTGATAACATAATAATATATTTTATAAATTTTGTTCCTTCGGAATAATTTAGTGATATCTTGTTTCAATTGCTTTAAAACTGATAGTGGCATCAAATGAAGTGCTGATCTAAGTATATGGAGATCACTCTCTGGTCAGAAACTGTCATATAAGCATGGTGAGGCTTAGTGCGTTTGCGGTATCCATATGTACGTCAGAAGTATAAAAATATTCACTCTATAATGTTCATATTCTTCTGTTGTTTCGTTTGATTTTCATACAAACTATAAATTTGGAGACAAAGCAAATATCAGCAGTGATGAGCAATGTGCAGGTCGAAACTACTCTTTCTGTACCTTAGCTGGCAAGTTACCTGAGATAATAGTATGCTCCATTGTCTGCCGCCCTTTTTTCTGTCATTCCATCTGTCCAAAATTTACGGTTTCAACTTGTTTTACAAACCCATCAAACAGATTCCCTTCAAACTTGGTAGGAATGTGCCTTCGTTAATTTTCTCAGACTCAGACTCAGAATTAGTTCATTTGAGAAATGGGTTCGGTATGAGAGCTGTAATTACTTTTGGAAATGATCTGTATAGCCTGTTTTTATAATCTGGAAAGACGAGAATATTGGAATCCCCATGCAAGAATGGAAAAATTGAAAGGATGTAAGACAAGAGTTCTGTCTATCATTTCTAGCATCAATTCCGGTAGATAATTTTTAAATTTATCCAGGACTCCCATTACTCTAGATATCTTATGTGAAATTTAATTCGTCTGAACCTTCCAGGTCAGATTTTCATCTAAGGTGATACCGAGGAAATCAAATAACCAAAACCTGTTCTATAACGGTACCATGGGTAACAATTTTACATATTTTGCTGGCCAGTTTCTTTTGGGGGTGTATTCAAATCAGGTTTTTATTTTTGTTAACAATAAATGAGAGCTTGTTAACACACAACCAGTCATGAGTTTTTTAATTCATTAAAAAATGTCGTAGAATTTTGTTCGTTCTTGATATTGGAGTTGATTTTAAATATTCTAAAGTACCTTGCAAAGTTGTTTTATCTGCATACATAGTTATGTGAAAAAGGTTGGAAGCAGTTGCCAAATCATTAACATTGGTAAGAAATAGAAGGGGTCCAAGAATGGACCTCTGGGGAACACCTGTGCTTATATGAGAAAAACCCGAATTGGTTCCATTCTATTTAAGACATTGTGTACAATTGTTTTAGGCTACCATTAAGCCGCTGCAGCTTCTATCTTGAATTCCATATGTACCTAATTTGAAGAGCAAGATGTCGTGGTCCAAGGTATCCAAAGCTTTGGATGAGTCTAAAAATATTATGATTTATGTGATGTCTATGTCGATTTGATGAAGAATCTAATCAATAAGTTTAAGAACAGCATGCTCTGTGGAATGCTCCTTTCTAAATTCGTATTGGCTGTTGTATAATAAATTATGCGTTTGAAAATATTCATATAATAGGATAGAAACATTTCTTCAGAATCCTTTAGCTATACACAAAAGAAGAAAAATGGTTTATAGCTATCAAAAGAATGAGGGTCGCCCTGTTTGTAAATCGGTGTTACTTTTGCTATTTTCAATTGATCAGGAAAAAATACCAGTTTGAAACGATTTAAGAGGTTAATTATTCCTACTCAACTTGGACTTAATAAACTGTAGTAATTTAGTAGATATTTTGTTATGTCCACAGCTTGTCTTTGTCTGAAGATTCTCAATAATTGTGTTAACGTCCAAGGCATTTACCTGTATCAATTGAAATCTATGTCCGATAACCTGTGTGAGAAAAGAATCCAAATTTGGTTTAGCTTCAATATCTGTGTTTCTAGCAACATTTATTCCTATCTTTGTAAACAAATTATTTAATTCCGTGACTTTTTTTTAACTTGTCACTGTTATGTTTATCATTTATGTAACAATAATCTGAAAAACCTGTCTTATTATTATACATATTGTTCAAAATACTTTCAATTGAATCCTAAGTTTTATATTGAATTCGTATCTATAAAATCCCCTATGCTAATGCATAGTTATATAGCTTGCAGAATATTTCTGTTAAGGATACGGTTAGATGTAGCAGCGTTTGTCTTAAGAGCCTTGTAATTAGGTGAATCGGTATCACTTAATATCAAGCTTTTTTAGAGGCTGTCACGGTATTTAATTGTTTTAATTATGCCTGTAGTGATCCATTTGGACTGATGGGATATATATTTTTGGTACCTAATGTAATCACAGGAAAACTTCTGTTTTGCTGAATTTAATGTGTCTGCAACGATTTTATAATTCAAGTTTGGATCTGCATGAACAAAATCAGAGTGGAAACTGGATGTGCCTATATCATTATTAAAAAAAATGTTCCAATGCGTTTTGGTCTCATTTTCTGATGTTATTGTATTTTTGTCCAGGTACACTTCCTAGAAGTCATTACCCTATTTCGCAGTCCGAACTCTTTACTCTCCATAAGCTAACCTGTCACTCTCTAACCCATATACATAAGGAACTGGTATAGTACATATTGCACACGTTTTTCTTGAGAATTTTAACATGTTTTGACTGTCATAGCCGAAATAAATTAACGGGTCTTCAGCGAGTTGCTACTCAGAACATGTTGTGGAGCCTATAACCATACATGTCTCATTGAGCAGCGGCGCCTTGTTTCAGCTTAATATTCAGCAAAGACAACAGGCATAATATTGAATAAATATGAACGTGGCAATTGATGAATTAGTTAAATACGATGCAAAGCTTCATTATGAATGAAGGATACCTGTCAAAGCAACCATAATTTCTAAATTTATATAGTACAAGCTAAGATAAGAACAATTTGACTTACTCTTAACCAGTATGTACCCTTGCTAGCTAGATAGCTTATCTTATGTTAACTACCTGCCAGCGTATAACTGAAGGAGAAACAAACAGGGACATTATATTAATTCCAAGTAATTGTAAAATAAACAGTTGCAGCTACAACACTTGTACAATCCTACAGAAATCCTAACAAGTACTGCAACTATGAACATCCTGCACCAAAAACGTAAAAAAAAACCTACATTACACCTACTCCTCTCTTTCAAAGTCTCCAAACAATAATGCTCTACTTTGCTGCCAGCCCTGAGTCAATCTTTCAACATAATGGGTTAGGTTTGTGACATCTGAGTTAATCCTGTCAAATATTAGGTAGTCTTTATTGAAGCAATAGGCCCAACCGGCTTCAAATTTGAGTTATGTTTTGATATTGAAGAAGTGTGTACTTAGGCATATCAGAAAAGAATAAAAGTCATTAACATTTCACTCAAAAACATTTTTTCAAAACATAATTTTTCTTAACAAGATATTAAGTACTATTAGGCAAACTTGTAACTATCGTCGGCCTCTGCTTGCTACCAATAGCCCCTGGGGTTTTTAGCTGACAGAAAACACGTAAGCCATAAAGTGTCTGAAAGTGAACATTAAAACAGAATGATGCTAAAAGATAGAATTAAGTAGCAAAAAAGGCAAGTCTAAAATCTGTAAATTATTACTGCAGGCAAGCTTTCTAATAATTTTTGGATTTTTGCAACAAAATTTGTGAAGTAAGTGAGAAAATAATGAAAGTCATTAATATATAAGTCAAGAAAATTTAATGAAATATAATTTTTCTAAACCACATATCAAGTACATTGAGGCAAGCTTGTAACTGTTGATGGCCGCTGCTTGCTACTGGTAGCCCCTGGGGGTTTAACATAACAGAAACATGTAAGCACTAAAATGTCTGAAATGTGAATATTAAAACAGAATGATGCTAAAAGATAAAATTAAGTAGCAAAACAGGCAAGTCTAAAATCTCTGAAATTATTGAAGCTGAACTTTCTGTCTCTGGATATTTACAGCAAAATTTGTAGTATCCCTGTATTACCCAGGAAATTACATGTTTCGATGGGTAAACTTGTCCAGCCTGTTCTTTGTGAAGTTCATTAAACACATTCTTACTGAATCGTCTTGTTAGAATGCGAATAGCATGGATATTTGCACCGCTTTTATATTCAAATAATCATCCGTATCCCAATAATACTCACAGAGGATATATACGGGAATGGGGCAGAGACAGAGACTGGGCAAAGCCATTAGTGCCTGCACAAATGTATAAAACATTTATATATGTGTACTTAATAGGACCACATTGAAATTTATATGGGCATGAATATATAATGTTATGAATATAAAATGTTTAACCTGTGTTTATTGAAATGGTATTTGCGTACTCCACATATGATAATAGCATTGTGAAAACAAAACATACAGTCTATGCTACAAACCTGATATAACAAAACTGCTTATAACCAGTAGGTCGCAATTGTCATGTTATGGTGGTATAAACTACGTGAAGAAATATATAATGAAACTTACATAGCGAAAAATGTTACATTATTTTCTCAATTTTCATGTTAATGTGCATAAGTGACGATATTCCAAACAAAATTCATTTTGACCAGATTTGATGGAAATATAACGGAAGTGGAATGGAATAAAAAAAATTAGTAAGATTTTCAAGGCATACTGGAATTCCAGGTAACGTCTTTAGTCTAGCACCAATTTGAACTTGTTGTAGTTATTGTTATTGTTAATTTTGCTACTCTGTAGACTTAACAATGGCGAACCAGGATAATTTCTAGGGACATGATTATAGAATAATGGCAAGATGGGCTTTCAAAATTAATTTTTTACTAAAACAATCATAAACAGTGAGATAAACAGTGAAAACGGTTCAGCGTTAGCCTCGAGCGCTGATTTTGGAATATATTTTGACGGAAATTGTAGCTGTCTATTCTGCAAGTCAAATTTCATTAAGAACAAAGAATTTTACAGCAACGTTGCTAGCAAAAAATTCAAATTAAGAAACCGCCGATCGGAAAATTTGGTATGATCTTGTGAATCTTCCAATATCATTTATTTAATATCCTGCATCAAGTGTTAATCACAATATGTGGGCCTAACTACTCAATCAGTTAAAAAGAGATCTAGTGGTCATAAAAATACAATTCAAAATCACAAGTTAAACACTTTTTTGTGTAACCATTTCAATTCTGCGAAACATTCACATTTGGATTGCAGGATACAAATTATTGATTACACAGAGCCAAATTTGTTAGACCAAGACAGTTATGTTAACACAAGGAAATTATTACAAATGGAATATTTTTGGATCAAAACCTTTAATTCAGCGTTTCCTTATGGACTCAGTGACAGAATATTAGGCTTCGGTGATGTTAGGAATTTGGACTTTGCAACTTTTGAAAGCAGTCATACACCTTTTCATAAAAATCAGTCTGGTATTCAAAAAAGAAGTCACGGACAAAGAAAATCACGGAAAAACAGGAAATGTAGAAATGTGGATACAAAACACCTGGTCCAAAATTTGCTACAGGCTTTCTCCAATGGGATTGATCAATTACATACAGCTCTTACAGCACTATAATTTCGAAAAATAACAAAAATCAAGGAATATTTAGGTCTTACAGATTCAGAACAAACATTTCAGCAATTTTTTGTGAAATTGTGTACGCTTATTCAACCACTATTCGTAAACCAGATTCTAATAAAAAATTAGATCAAATATTTTGCAGCATTTCTTTCAAACACAAAATTATTGATTCACTGAACATTCGCTCTCTTTATAAATTTAAATTTGTTCGTAACATGATTCCCAAAGAATGAAAAATAAAAGATCCCCCACCCATCATTTCCTATAAATATGGCAACAGTATTGGACAAAGTATCATAAATTGCAAGAAATTTCTGGCTTCAATTACTCTTGAGGATATTGCAGCGAATCAAAATTTTGACTGTATGTCTAACAGCAAATATTCTAATTTTGTTGATGCATACCACAAACATATATTTACAGGTTATTTGGATATTATAGAAAATTCAACTTTAAAAGAAATTATGATAAAAGGTACAAAATTTCGGATATGTCAAAAGTTGAACATTGATAGTATTTTTCACGATACATGAAATGCTGGTATTATTAATATTGGTTAATGGCTGGAGTCCCTCTCTCATAAGGTGGGGGTTCGACCTGTGAGCTCTCTTTGTTCCCGAGCTCTCACGTTGGTCCAGCCTACCGTATGAGTGTGGCCCCTGTTTCATAAGCTACACAAGTGTCCGGCTTTCCTATTTTCTTACTTATTGATTTATAATTTATTTATTTGTATGTGTTTGCTGTGCAATTTATGGTATCATGCCTATATTGATTTATCTGTGTAAGATTTTACTTTCCCCAACCATGGGGGCTTTAATAAAGATATTATTATTATTATTATTATTATTATTATTATTATTATTATTATTATTATTATTATTATTATTAATGCATTTGATTGCTACTGTATGAAATGGGCAAAGAAAGAAAAAATGGAATTTCAGAAATTTGAAGCATGGTTATCAAACTTGAAAAGAGTGTTTAGAAATAGAATTTATCGTTACAAATCCCACATTTAGAATTTCAATACGGTTAATCTAAAACTACATGAAGTTTCAAAAGCAGTCAAAGAACTAAGAGAAAGATTTGTAGTCATTCACATAGACAAGACAAGTAAAAATTTTGGGATCATCTGCAAAAAATATTATCTAGATGTTTTGAAAAAGGAACTTGGCATAAACTATATTTTAGACATAAGAGGAAATGACGTATATTAATTACACAAACAATCCATTGATAATTTGATAGATACACATAAAGATGAGATGAAAAGGAATTTTAATATCCAAATTGCTGAAGAGGACTCTTCTATTCTACTTTTGTTCTGGATACCAAAATTACTTAAAAACCCATTTATATCTAGATTCATAGCCGGTGCTGCAAAATGTACGACAAAACAATTATCAAAAGAAGTAACATTGTGTTTGACTGCATTTAGGAATCATTTTCGTAAATACTGTAATGCAATTTCTAGAAACTGTGAAATAAATTGTTTTTGGAGTATTAGCAAATCTTCCGAGTTTGTATCTAAAATCAAAGATGTAAAAGCAAAAAATATCAAATGTTTTGATATTTTTACACTGTGCACATATATACCCATACATGAAGTCATAAGTTCACTTTCAGAATTAATAAGCAAAATGTTTAAACATAATGGTAAACCATACATAAATATTAATTAATATACAAAGAAAGCATATTGGTCACACAAAATATATTCAAAGAGTAACGATAAAACTTACACTGTTGAAACTTTGATAGATGCTACAAAATTTCTTTAGGACAATGCTTTTGTTCAATGCAGACTATTGGTTTTCAAACAAATAAAAGGCATTCCAACGGGTAGCAACTGCTCCCCTTTACTGGCAGATTTGTGTTTGACCTGGGACTGAATTTAAGTATACGGATAAACTGATGAAAAAGGACTTTCAAATGGGTACAAAATTATCAAACAACGCAAGTTATATTGATGACATTGCTTGTGTAAATGTACAAAATTTCAGTGAAATTGGTAAAGAAATTTACCCAAAAGATATCCTTGTGGAGGGTAACAATTTAGATGGTTTCAGAGATGTGTTTTTGGATTTGGATATTCAGGTCACTAATGACAGGTTTTGTATTAAAGTCTATCATAAAATCGATGAGTTTAACTTTGAAATAGTCAAATATCCTTTCCCGGACAGTAATATTTCGGATACTTTTGGATATAATACGTTTTTGTCACAGATTTTAAGATTTGGTCGTTTTTGTTCTAAATTTTAGGAGTTTGCATCTAGAATCAAATTTATTTATAATAAACTTGAGCCAAGAGGATTCAAAGATATACTTTTGATCAAGTATTTCTACAAATTTTGCTGTAAATATCCCGACATGGGTAAAAAGTTTGGCTTCAATAATTTTAGAGATTTTAGATTTGCCTGTTTTGCTATTTACATAATTTTATCTTTTGGCGTCATTCTGTTTTAATGTTCACCTTTCAGATATTTTAGGCTAGCTTGTTTTCTATTAAGTTAAACCCCCAGGGGCTATCGGTAGCAAGTAGCGGCCTACGACAGTTACAAGCTTGCCTAATTATACTTGATATCTGGTACATATTTTCATGGCATTCTCCTGACTTAAATGCAAATGACTTTCATTCTTTTCTGACTTGCCCTATAAATTTACTCTCAATATCCAAAGATTATTAGAAAGTTTGAACACAATAATTTACAGTTTTTAGACTTGTCTGTTTTGCTACTTAACTTTATCTTTTGGCAAGGTTCTGTTTTAATATTCCTTTTCAGACATTCTAGGCTTACATGTTTTCTGTCAGGTTAAACCCCCCCTGGGGCTATCGGTAGCAAGTGGCGGCCTACGACATTTACATGTTTGCCTAATGATCCTTGGCCACAGGGCCGCAGGTCACCGCACACAAAGGTTCTGTGTGGCAAGGTGAGACAAACACAACCCGAAACAATACTTCATTTCAAGTCCACGACACGTCCGTTCATAGGGACAAACTTTCCACTTTGCATCACAATGAATCCCAGGACAGACCAGAATGCTGATATTTACCATTCTCTGTAAAACTGGGATTTGTTGGTACTGTATCCTGACTATTTTTTTTCTGCTGTGTCTTTTTTCTCCCTTTTTTTTCTTTGTGGAGTAGATGTCACATGTGGAACATACACAGCTAAGTGTCTTATTGAATGGTGCATAACTGTTTTCTATACATCATACCTGGGGCAACATGGTCCATGGTATCTAATATTACCTGAAGTTCTGAGGGCAGTCATATCAAGTCCTTAATTGCAGCTTTTTCTTCCGCAGGGCCTTGGTTAATTGGTTGTTCCCTTTGTTCAAAATATAGTCCACTGACATCTGTGGAAGGCTGTGCCGAAAGTGGTTGCAGAGGATAATCTACTTCATCTGTTTTATCATTGCATGACACTTTTGTTGCATCATCTGTTTGATATTCATGTATTTTGGCTACACACTGCACATAATGATGATTATTTTGTTCTATACTTGATGTCATTTCAGTAGGAATTTCTTGAAACAACAGCTCATAAAATTCATCATGTTACCCATTCTGTTTTATGTTCTCTGCAATTTACGAAAGGCCATCGATCGATTGGGTAAATATAGACGTTTTGTTTAGGAAACAAATTTATTTTTCATTAATTATCCTTCACTGCAGTTTGTTTCTTGCACCTTCACCATGGGGTTTTGTTAAAAGTTACCTACAGAGAAACATATCGCAATGCTCATTTTTGTTACACCTGCTGTAGATGGCCACTATATGCCATTGGCAGCCAATTCCTCTTCATGGCTACCTTTCTTTCTGGAGACAGAACTCAATTAAGTACAGTATAAATCTCCAATTGAGACCACCCCTGTAGACAAAATCATTTCTATATTCAATTTAGGTTACAGTTCCGTTCTTATTTGTTCTAATTAATATATATGTTCTATTAAGGCCACCCCTATTAAGATTACATTGTTGATCCATTTTAATGGCCATACTAAGGGGATTCCATTGTACACTGTCCATTTACCTTTGGTAAAAAGCCATCAGCTGCTTGTGACCCTGGTTTGCTTAAAGAGTGACTTAAAACAACAGGGCCCGGTTTCTCAAACACACTTGCTCATTGAGACATTGCTCAACTACGAGCATTTTCACACAGTTGAGTAATTTTTCAGCAAATTCCGTTTTTCAAACAAATTTGCTCAAACGTTGGTGAAGCAAATGCTCACGCAACGTTGAGTAATAACTCACAATGAGCGAGATAGTAATCACGTGTCTCGCGAACCCCATTAATATCACTGGAAAGCAACATGGATGGGGCCCTGAGACATCATTTGCGTTGGCATTGACGCATACATGTTGAACGAAGGACCGCTGATCCACAAATCCCGATGGGCAGTCTGTCAGAAGAGCAAGTATTCCAGCGGTACAGATTTTGTTGTTCTTCAGTTTTTTTTTTTCATCTAAGATATAATAATCGGAAAACTGCAGGGCACAGCAGCTCGTCTGCCACCTTTGCTGCCACTCCTTGCGGCATTGAGGTTTTATGCCACTGGAGGGTTTCAAAGCTTGGTGGTTGAGTCACTCAATGGTTGTAAATCTACAGTTTGTAGATCTATAACCTGACAGAATCATTGTGTGCTGTTTTAGATATCTGGATTTGTATGCCAACTGGTATCCATGTAGAGAGAACGAAGAAGTTTTATCTGATTGCCAGTATGGTTCTTAGTAAAGGGCAAAATATACATGATTTGAACAATTTTTGGGGGGACCATGTGTTCGAATTGCACGTCAACGTAACCTTGAAGTAACACTTAAAATGGCAAACATAATAATAATAATAATAATAATAATAATGATAATAATAATAATAATAATAATAATAATAATAATGATAATAATTCACTATCTCATTCTTTTTAAATTTTATCAATGAAAAAGGTAAAATCTCAAGTATAATAGGCCGATAGCAAGCAGTAGGCATAACTTTGTGACCCATTTTTTCTGTGAGGAGACCCCCCACAGAAGTACAGGAAGTAGGATATAAATTGGCATACACAAATGTAATATTTGTTTTCATTTGTGCCTCGAAGGAGCTTGAAAGGGCATAGGAATTTATCATTAAATGATGATTAATGCAAATATTTATATTTTATGTTCGGAACGAGTGGGACTCGAACCTGCAACCTTTGGCACCAGTCGCCTAGCTGAAATGGGAAACGCACATATCCACTCGACCAAATCCCCATTCCTAAAAAGAATGGTTCAATGGAGGTAGTTATGTGCGAGTGCCATATCAACACGGTAATGCAGTATATTTACTGAGTCGGCATTTGTGATTTGACCCTTAGTGTTTAATCGAACATAAGAATTATGGCTAAGGCCTGCATTTTGTATTCATGAACAGTATGTGCTGACTTTTAAAATTCATTTGAGCATTTTTTAGGTTTAATTTTGTCAGATGGACCTATGCATGAAATACAATAAAATGAGTCAGCCTAATTTTTTTTACTTAAATGAATTAACATTTTATCAAGAAACTGTTTATTTCTAGTATAATTTCCTCTCGCCAAACTATAGACATTTGCAATTGTTTACTATGCAGCCCTGGTTATACATGTATATATAGACGTATCCGTAAGTTGAAAGTTCCAAGCGTGTTTTCCTCATGAATTAATCATAGTTTTATTCAAAATTCATGAAAAATAGTTTTGATTAAATTAATTTAAAAAACTAGGCCATACTGTAAACGTGCTTCTTTTGATTTTAGATCCATCCTAGAATTATTTTAGATGTTGGTAACGGTAAATTTGAACAATATAGACCTAGGCATCAAAGTTTTCCCTGTAAAATGGCCTAGATGGTGTATGGGAAATTTTGTTCAATGTTCGTCGACTTATTGCAGTTAGTTAAATACTTTGCGTATATGATCATTATTTCTCTCTTAATGGAAATGTCACTATGCACAGCAAACTCATATTTGATCAATTTTTATTGATGATGCATAATTTATAGACGCGTGGTGGCACAGATGGCTATGAAATGTTACCAAGTGGATATGAATGCAATATCCGGTCAAAGAATATACAAATTATACAGTGAAATTAGTGTAAAATGTGTGAAATATAATTAATTTACAGAAGGTCTTTCAAAAATAATTTTTGTTAAAACGTATATTTTTTTTCCATTTGGACTGTTAGTTATTCGTGGTTGTTTTGGTTTTATATTTCAATGACAGACCACAGTATAGGCCTACAATATGCAGATCTGCACCGTTTTTTTCTCCTGAACATAAAAACATACATTAAAAGCACAAAAATTCTGAAGTCATATTACATCTACAATATGTCTACCGTTGGGTTACTGTGCATTTTCAGGAAAACTTAAAAATTTATTGCACATTATTCTTTATGTTGACATGTGCCATTAATTCTCATGAAAGAACTTGAAATTAGTTTGTTCGCCTAGTTATAAAATACTCGTTTCTACAAAGCCTTTTTCACATAAAGTCGATCCAAAACAATGAAAGTTTTGACAAGTTGTTTCATCGGAATCTTATGGACAACTATATATATGCCTTTAACTGAACTGACGTACCATGCACCATTCCTAGGATTGAATAAAAGAAAGACTTTAAATGGTCTCGTAGCAACTTTTACCAAATGAAGTACGACTCGTTTAACAAAAAACTCAATGTATAAAATCCGCTGAAATATCCTGTAATCTTTTTAACGAAAATGTCACGTTTTAGTTCAGGATTTCCAAATTTACTTGGTTTGATTGATTGTACACATGTGAGGATGCAGGCACCACAAGAGAAAAAAAATGGTTATATTAACCGGAAAATTTTTCATTCAGTTAATGTCCGGGTATATTTCATGTGCTGACCACATGATGACCATTCGGGGGAAGATAGCATGTATGTATGTCCATGTACGAAATAATTACGCCTATAAACGAAAATTTGAAAATAAAAGATCAAATGTTTCAAAATTTGTAATCCTTGGCGCTATATGCTACACTCCCCCCCCCCCACCAATATTCAATTACTTTCCTAAGAAAGTATAATTTTCATGACATCATAAATCGATAATGGTCAACTTCACAAAAACAAACGAAAAAACAAACAAACTAATTCGTGTGTTTTCTCATTGTTGACCAACCACATCCCGCCCCCCTCTTGTTTCCCTTCCGGCTACTCAGCTATTTCTGCTTCATAAATGGGCCTATATCATGAATAAATGATCGAAATATAAAACACCTTAATGTTAAAATAATTGTTTAATGTCAATTGTCTAGGCTATTGACCAATGCCTTTACGGAATGTATGAAATCCTACCAGTTATGGGTATATCAAGAGAGCATTTGAAAAAAAACTTTTCCTTTTTTTTTCATCTTTAGGCTGTTTGTGATGTTGAATGCAGGTTTTTTAATCTTGTTGCCAAATGGCCAGGCTCTTCACATGAGTCAAGAACTTTTGCAGAGAGTGATCTGTTTGTAAAGTTTCGAAGAGGCAAGTCCAGAAAGCCGTCTGGTGGTTAGTTCATAATGACGGCCTTCCAGTGGATCACAACCTGCCCCCCCCCCCCAACAATTTTCTGTCACTGTAACTGAAAAAAGATTTTTTCAATCCTTAAGTACCTTGCATGAACCTTTGGAGGTGGATAAATCTGACTATAAATGAAATATTCTTCCATAAGCACACTTGGAGGTCTTCAATGTTTTAAATTGTTTGTTTGTTATAGTTTATAGCTATATAAATTTAAACACTTAATAATATAATTTGCTAGAAGAACTTTTCATACATGTAGTTAAGGTTAAGAGAATTCCTTGTGGATTTTTGCTTATTTGAAGTTTTTATGTTATTCCATTTTTATAGGTTCTCTTCTGATACGCCTGAAAGGAAACCACCCGAAATAAATTATGATTTTTACAAATGTTTGACAACTAAGCACACTCGGAGGTCACTTGTATATTTTTCTGGTGGCCTCCAGGTATGCCAACTTTCAACCAGATTTTATTAGAGGCCTCAGTTGTAGATACAGCCCCTGCTTTTGATAAACCAAACAGACCAGCTTGCTACCAGCTATTTGTAAATTATGAATTGTTTATTTTTCATGAGTAGCAGCTCCAGTCATGTAAAGTGTGGCCCTGTACAATTTTGGTTATTATCTTTTCCCTTACTTCACCTAGTTATGTCTGTGTGCCAACACAGACATATTGTTTTTTTTTAGGAATTCTTTATTTCTTTCTTCTTTTTTGTTTGTTTCTTTGTTTACAGGTAAATTGTCTGACATTTCATTTGAAAAGTATTCTACGTAGAAACTCAAAAGTTGGTATGATTATACTTACATACATGAAGTCTTGTGTTTTTGTTAAGAAGTTCAACGGTTTTGAAAATTATGCAAATTAGGGCCATTTGAAAATATAAATCTTGATACCTTCAAAACTATCATAGGTACAGGTAACCAATCCAACTTCAATAAATATGTTTGTAACACTGCACAATTTTGAATTTACATGTCACTTCCAAAGGTCAATGGTCATGGGCATTTGGACCTTTAAAGTTTTCAGCCCGCCATAACTCGGTCAATTTATACCCAATTTGGATCATGCTCGCTGAAATTGTAGCTATTGTGACACTGGACGTTTATGTAGTTTACATGTGACGTCTAAAGGTCAAGGATCACGGTGAATTGGACCTTTGAAATTTTCATCTAGACATAACCTTGTCACTTTTATCCAATTTTGGTCATATTGGACTCAATTGTAGTTATTATAACACTGCACATTTTTGTATTGTAATTGGGACCTCTTAAGTTCAAAGGCAATGGTCATTTGGACCTTTGAAATTGTACCAAACCGGAAATTGGTCAATTTTCATCCAATTCGTGATCATACTGGGCTCATTGTAGTTAATTTAAAACTGCCGTTTTTGTAATTTACATGTGACCTCGTAAGATTAAAAGTCAAGGTCAATTGGAATTTTTCATCCAGCTATAACTCAGCCCATTTCCATCAGATTCTAATCATATTGGACTGAATTGTTAGGTATTGCAACACTGAACGTTATGTTTATTAACATGTAACTTTTAGAGGTTAAAAGTCAAGGTCATTCAGCCCTTTGAAAGTTTCATTTAGCCATAACTTGGTCAATTTTCATCTGATTTGGTTATGGTGGGATTATATTGTAGGTATTCTAACACTGTACATTTTTGTGATTTACGTGTGACCTGTAAAGGTCAGAGGTCAAGATCGTTTGGACTTTGAAATTTTCATCCAGCCATAAAATAAATGGAATGTTAAGTACCAAAGGCAATAAGTTATAGCATTTAATATTTACATCTTTTACATGCCCATAGATTTGCTTTGAAGCAAATCTTCTTTTCTAGTTAACGTATGAATTTCATGGAAATGAGTCAATACATTTTCCCGGATTATGAGGACAACAAAGTTTGATTAATTTCAAAGTTAAATTTTCCATTTAGGCGTTTCCTACTGAAAAGAAGTGAAGGTTAACCAAATGATCGATCTCGTACGTCCGAACCTCTGATTTCACGCGTACTTTCATTGATATCTTGTCTATCTTAACATTATAGCTTTGACGCATGAACAAAAATTCAGTTATCTCGGACAAATTGTGGAAACCTGTTACTATCCTCAATCTGGATCATAAACACAATTTTAACAAACATGTTTTACGAGATCTTGATTGGTTTCTGTTTGGGCGACAGTGGATCTGCACTTCAGACTTTCCTGTTGACTCCCTTTGCCACTCCTTGCACACAGTCAGAAGAGGCATGCAACATCAGACATCGTCAGACTCGGGTTAAGATTGAACAGAGTTTTTGGCATTCTCAAAAGAAAGTTTGCATGCCTCCAGAGTGAATTAAGAGTAGCACAGGAAAAAGCATGCAAAATTACAACTGCTTGTGCAATTCTCCACAATATAAGCTTGCTTATGAAGGATTCCATTATTGATAATACTATTGATGATTTACATGATCTTACAGTTGATGAAGTCACCGCAGATACTACAATTGGGAATGCTCCAAAAAGAGTAAGATCAGCAGTTGTGTAGCAGTATTTTATATAACACTTTTGCAGTATTCCTGATAATGCAGACCTGGGATTCCCATGCTCTCTGCATGATTTTATGTCCTGGGTGTACACACTATAAAAAATTATCATTGATGATAAGAATGAGTGTAATTAATTTTGAACAATTGCACAATTTATCTTTTATTACTGGATGAGAGACAATATATACACCGTGTGTATAGATATTGTAATTGAATTACCACAGAATACTACGTTGAAGAAAGACACAATGTGATGAATTTTTGGTCCTTTTTCAGATACTCAATAGTTCAATGTGCATATATAAGTTTGTAAAACCTGCCAATATAATGGGCAGTAAAAGTTTTATGATTTCAAATTATGTTAATAACGGGCTTTGAAAAAATTCAAAGTGGATTATCTCCAAAACTATTATACATAGACATACCATCTCAACTTCTATTTATAGTTTTGTGGCAAATTCGCCTCCAATGATCCATGAACCAAAGTTGTAAGATTTCAATTTGTAATTTACATGTGACCTCTAAAGGTCAAAGTTCATGATCATTGGAACCTTTGAAATTTTAATCTAGCCATAACTCAGTCAATTTTCATCCACATCTGATCATGTGGGACTCAAATTGTACCAAACAGGGTAATTTTCATCCCGTTTTGATGATGTGGGACTCAAATTGTAGATATTGTAACACTGCACATTTCCGTAATTTACCTGTCATCTCTACAGGTCAAAGGTCCAGGTCATGTGGAGCTTTAAATTTTCATCTGGTCATAAGTTTCGTAGAATAGAAGTTCCAAAGGACAACCGTTGCATACTAACAGCTTTTGAAGACAGATTTGCTTAAAAGAAAAGTCTCTTTTTTAGTTATATTAGTGGGTCTATAACCTGAAACACTTGGGCCTGGGTCAGCAAACTTTATTCATATGTAATGATTTATAAAGATTAAATTACAGGGCACATGGGAATAAAAATAGATAGCAGCTCATGTGTGGAACAGTAAGGTTTATTATACATCATCAGAGAAAAAGGTTTGCCGAAGTAATCGCCTTCGGCGATTAGTAGCTTTGGCAAAATGTTTTCTCAGATGTCTAATAAAATTAATACTTCTAGATAGAAGCTACGTTGTATTAAATCCTCTGCAAAATACAAGTGAGCACACCAATAATTGTCTGTCACACTGGTTTGGACAAGGGCATCACTAGCCCTTTGCCTGCACCTGGCATGACAATGTTCATTTAGCTTTGCTGTTTCCTTTGAGGTATCCATAATTAATTTTGCATAAAGTATATTTATGTTACCTTCCATCTGGAAAATTAGGGGGGAGGAAGTAATAAAATAACCAAGTCTACATTACTACAAGCCAGGACTGCTGAGTTCTTGGCCAGATCACTCCGAGGGCAAGAAGTATTCCAGACATGAGCAAGGCTGTCCTGGCTTGCAGTATTATTCAACTGGTTGGTTTTATCCAGTAATTATAGCTGTATTGTAAAAAATGATTGAACCAGATAATGTAAAAATATAACAGTTTTTCTTTCTAAACAATTGAAATGCACAAGTGCACTACTTAAAAATATTCCCCAGCTGTACTAAGATGATATGAATTTCCACTAGGGTGATATGAATCAGGTTTTGTCCAGTCCATCTTTTCCAGTTTTATGACTGATACAGTTATAATTACTGGATAAAAAATATTTACTTCTCACACTGGTTTTGACAAGAGCATAACTAGCCCCGTCCATGCACCTGGTCTGACAATTATCAACTGAAAGTTATTATACAAATTCGTGTTATTTGTATATGAAAAAAGAAAGTATACAGATTTAATTTTCATCATTGTAGAATGAGATTAGGTACATTTCCATACTATCATTATACTGTTTAATCATTTCCTTTCTGTTGTTTCTACATTAGAGTTAAAAAACCAGGATATTCATACATAAGGATAAATTTTCTTAATTTTGACATCTTAATTGAGAGCTTTTATAGAAATTCAAAATCGGTTTAAACTAAATGACCAAAACGTGTCAATTATTCCTAATTTACTTAAATTAAAACAATCATAGCAAATGGCAATGATAGTATCACTGATAATACTTGACATCTATTCATAAATTTGAAAATTCAACAGTTTATTTATGGCTCTAAGAATGAGGTCAATGTTGACTAAATCCCTCCATCTCACCTGGACTACCTGCAATATACAAACATAAATTTAAATTGAAAGGCAATCAGAGATTGCTGGATCCATGCCCCCCTCGCCTTATTTACAACCTTGCTAATCACAAGTCTCATTTTGGATTGAATGTAGTCAATAAAAATAGAATATCAGGATGACACAGATACTTAACCTAGTAACCTACTTTTACGCATGGCCTCCTCTTGTGTCCTGATACTCAGGTGTGTTAAGTTTCATGGTTTTGAGTCAAAGGACAACATTATTACAGCCCTGTCACAGTATACAGTATACTGTAGCTTTACATGAATGTATCACCGTGGCCCTGATACTTGAGTTAGTGCCCTACTTTTGGTTCATGACACACCTTTCGGCCAACAAATATGTGTGTGTCAAGTTTCATGAAGCAAAGTTAAATAGTAAAGGAATTAAAGCCTGGACAAGGTTTTATACAAATATTTCAATGTGACCCAGATACTTAATCTAGGACCTATTTTGGTACATGACACACCCTTACATCTATATATATATATATATAAATATATATATATATATATATATATATATATATATATATATATATATATATATATATATATATATATATATATATATATATATATATGTGAGTGTGTGTGTGTGTATGTGTGTGTGTATAAGATTTCATTGATCAAAGTTACATAGTAACCGAATTATAGCCCGGGCATGGTTTTACAGGAATATGTCAATGTTACCCCGATACTGGACCTAGTGACCTACTTTTGGTACATGCCACACCCTTACCTCTAGATGTACCTGTGTGTAAAGTTTCATTAATCTACGTATAAGAAGTAAGTGAATTATAGCCTGGAGCCGACCGACAGATGCACAGAAAAAATGATTACTATATGCCCCTCCTCCGGTGGGAGGTGGGGGGGGGGGCATAAACACATTCAGAATTACTTTCAAACTATTACTGTGGTTGTAAAATTGCCATTTCAAACATAAGTTTTTGTTTCTGCAATTTTAGGATTTCGATGTGTAGACCTTCTTTCTCCTCCCTTCTTGCTATCTTTGCCTTGTAGTAGTCCCTCTGCAGTTGGGATGTTTGAAGATCAATCTGGAGGAGATTGGATGGTTGCTCTCTAAGTTTGTACTCTGTAATGGCGCTCCCGCTTCTATGTTTCTTTATGATTTTCCTTTTGGTACAAATTTCAGCTTCTTTTCCTGTAGACTTCGGAACCTCCTGTGTAGCATGGTGTTCTATCTTGGACTGTGTCTAATATGCAAAATAGCTTAAGAACATTTATGTGTATGAATTCGAAACAATGATGCCATATAACTTATTGAATATATATCAACCTTTGAACTTAACTTAGAAAAAATTAATAAAGTAAGAAATAAAAGTTTTTAAAAAATGATGCAGTGGCCTTTAAAATTGAGTAATAGTCACGAATATTGAGATTAACTTGCATGTACCTTTTACATAAACTTGTGCAAAATGAAAGTCCTAGCTTAAAGACTTATTACTAGTATTCAAAAACCGAATTCATGAAAGTTGCTCAATTACCGTGGTAATTGTTTCAAGGTCACCCAAGTAGGAACTTGATTCTTATAGGAATATAAGTCATTGTATCATGCAAGAGTCAGCTTCAAAACCTCCTTTATTCATTGTGAACAAAGAAAATTCACTAAAGTGACTGTAACATTGGCGACTGGGTCACGTTCATCAATCTTAGAACTTAACCTAGCCCTTAAACAGGAATATCACCCAGCACAATATGAGAGTCCTTACTAAGAAACTTGTCAAGTTTTTTGGTGGAATGCTTGTAGAAAAAATGAAGCATGAAATGAAAAAGTGATTGATATATGCCCCCTTCCTTCTGGGCAGGGGCATAAATACCCATGAAAAAAATAGCAACGTGAAACTATCGATTCACAAAATATCTGATAGCAACTGGAAAATGACTTTATCATAGATTATAAGATTTGGAAAGCAACTCAAACAAAGTGTTTCTTGAATCTTGATAGGGGAATTTGATGAAGTAGATTGAACGATACCGTATTCATTTCAATTCTAGCACATGCCTCAATAAAAGCATACCCCTACTTTTAAATCTCATGTTGGTTGCAGGTTATTAAAAATTAAGTATTTTTCAATATTTTTTAAAAAATAACTGCTTTTGGTGAAGGAAGATGCTTCATTGATGTTATTTTATGCTCTTTGTATTTTGTAATAAGTGTAATTGTTTGTAGTATTGAAAATTAAGACACATCATGACATTATCACAAATTGCCGTTAATATGATGTAAGCTCCAGGAAATCTTTCCATTAGCAGAGCATGCTACTATTGGAATGAATACGGTACATCATGGTTGCTGATTTAGCTTGACCTGGAGCAATCTCTGCACATATGAAGTATGTATAATTTATCTAACTATCTAAACAATATATCTTCATTTCTATCAAACTCAAAATTAGTGATAAAGTAATTTTTCATGTCCTATACAATTGCATATACGAAATATGTCATATGGATCTTTGGATATCTATTAATAATCTTACCATGTCAATAAGCTCTTAAATTTGCGGGTCGCATGGCCCTCCAATTTTTTGCATTCTCTGTAACTCAGACTCGATGAAGCCTTGCTCTTCATCTGCACTTACTGTAATGATAGGCACAACTGCTGAAACATTATCAATGATGGTTTATTTTGAAGAAACACAATCAAGTTGCTTTCAGCACCACTGCAGCCCCTCCCAATTCCCTTATAATGAATGTATTTAGGTTCTAACACATTTTGCCTCATATTTTCCATCAATCTAAGGTGTTGCAACTAGTATTGAACTTGTCTGATATTTTTACCTCCCCTACAATCCCACAATATAATAATCTTAAGTGTTATGGATCTAAGTTAAAGGAGAATAAAGTTATTAGCCAGACACTAAAGTATGATGGATACACGGATGGAAAACATTTACTATATGTCCCTACTCCTTAATGGGGGAGGGTGTGGAGTGAAGCATAAATATAAACAATATAGGACTGTGACAGTCCCGTCCTTAGCTGGCCTTAATTATATATTCATAGTGAGAAGTGGTACTGTGAAGAATGCTGGCGGTGTCACCTTTGTTTAAGATTATCATCACTGTTGCTGACATTAAGATATTTCTTCAATGACTTTTCTGAATTTTGATAATTTGGTAAAGATCTGAAAATGATAGCATCACCATGCAGTGAATAAATAAAAAAGTCACAGCCCCAAAACTTCCTGACATATCATGCACAAAGCAGATTCCACAACAATTGAACCTTTGGAAATAGATTAAAGTCACCCATCTCCAAATATAGTCTTGCCCTTATAGTGGAATATTACCCTGTGTAATATGAATGTCCTAACTCAAACTGATGGAATGATGACCCTTACATAATCTCAGTCAGCTGACAAGTTAACCGAGCTAAGAAATATACTATTTACCTGCAGAGCAAATTCCACATTCTAAACCACCTTGAATGCCAAGGAGACGTGGTGCCTTGTTCTGCTCCTCACGATCCAGACACAGCCTTTCAACTTCTGTGTACACTATAGGATTCCCTCCACCTGTTGTGCTCCACGTGCCATTCCTGTACTTTCTATTGGCTTTTATCCAATAGAATTTCTAATACACTTTGCCTCATTACCGTATACAAATAAAACAAGAGGGACCTGTGGCTGCTCATACTTAATGGACCTAGAATTTCATGACACCATTGGACTTGAGACCTTAAGATGATTTTTGAGATACTTTTATAAGGGAGAATTTATTAAAGCTGCCCTGATAACTTTATAAGTCAAATGAATAATGATCGATACATTGCTGCCATTACACATTTATAAACTGACTGTATGACATAATGATTTGCAATAAAACATACTTTTTCAAACAAAAACTTAAATACTCTTCATTAATAGAAATTATACTATGATGGAGGACAAGTGAAAATTTGTTGTCGCTTGTCCTACAGACAAGTAGTTTAAAAAACAAATGTTCACGCTGTTATTTTATTACTTTATCTCCATTCATTGACACGCCAACTGTTTTGTTTACCACTTTTTCCCTGGCCAATAAAAGGTGAGTCTCTCAAAACAGAGACTATTGTATAACAAATTAAAGGAGAAAAAGTTTAACAAACAGTTATTTGTTATGTGTAACAGAATAAATCAATATTCTCATATTAATATTACAGACGACACACTTATGATGATGAGACACATTGATCACTGGAATATGAATCCCACATCCCCAAAACAAAAGCCTATCAGGCTATGAAAAATTTAAAAAAATCAAACTTGGTCACTGGGGTCAAGAAATTTCCTAAGTGCACATTAATATACATTATAAGTAATGCTCCATTATTAGGATATATATATATATATATATATATATATATATATATATATATATATATATATATATATATATATATATATATATGACCATGACAACTAAGGCTGACATTAGAATGCCCCAAATAAATATGTATTGGGTCACAAAGACCTTGAAATTGTGTCAAGGTCATCCAAAATAATGTATTTATGGACTGATTCTTTGGTACAAAAATTAGAGGCCCAGCTTTAATAGAACTTGAAGTAAGGAGCAAAATTATGTTGGAAAATACACCCTTAGGATCCCTGTGACCTTTCAAAGAGATCAAGGTCAAAGTCAAGAACAAGACACGGGCCACATAGTCTACATGATACATCTGTGGTGTAAATTTCACAGTTCTACCCGCAACTGTTTATGGGCAACAGGCTGTGAGTACCAGAGGGACAGATGGACGGACAGACTGCAGCCTATCCTGACTATTCCCATGTCCCCCTATACCACCTTTGGTGAAGGGGGACAACAAGGTATTATTGCGCAGAATGTTTAGCATAAACACACACACGCACTAAAATAGCTACATACAAGTGCAACCTGGCACAACCTTAACTCTGCCATGCACCTGACATGACTTGCAATCGATGTTGGGTGTGGAAAACCAATCACTCATGATTTTCTGCACCAACAGCACTCCCTTGTGCGAGAAAAATGGTAATTCACTCGTAGCTCTGCAAGATTCTGCATTTACAGACAGACTGGAATCCCACACTTGTTATTAATAAAATGTGTGACAGGTGTTAAACCTTAATATGGCTTACTTGGTTCCTTTTTGCCAAATATCAATATGAATGACATGATTAACAAATGAAAAAGATAATGTGCAAAAATAAGACAAACACAATTTCAAAAATAACTTAGCTTCAGAAGAAAAACAATTAGTAATTCATTTTCCCTTGATAAGTGCCTTTGTCTATTATATTGTAATAGTGTACTGTCTTATTTCTTTTTTACCAAAAAAATTAAGTGACACAGTTTCTTAATATTGTTTGCATAATTTAAATTAGCAAGACATGTTATGTTATACATTTATTTAATGAACCGGTGTTATAAACATCCATATAATTGGCAACTTGGATATTCATTAAACATAAATGCTTTATAAGAGGGATCTTATACATTTCAAAATGTAGTTTACTTGAATTGTAATCAAGTAAATGTCTTTCTGGGTCTTTAAAATTCCATATTAGGATGTCATTTAAGGGCAGTATAATTATGCAGAGTTCTATGTTTGTTATTTTTTATTCTTTCGTTACTGCAAGTTACCTTTGTTTGAAAAATAAACCCGAACCAAAACCATTCTGTATATATTGGCCTCCAATATCACACAGATCATCACAAATGTACTAGGCATATAAAACACAGATTTAATTACATGTTTACTTTGGGCCTGAATGTTCTATTGCTCATAAAAAGGCATTCAAGTGAGGACAAATAAAAAAAATGATAAATATATTCAAAAATGCTCCATAATGAATAAATATTCACTTAAATTTCATAACTTTTTATAACTTGTTAGCTAGTATACATGATTTTAAAATTGATTCAAAATGCTTTTATTGCTCACATTAGAATTTTTTTTGTCAAACGAAATTGGGCATGGAAATTGCTTCTATTGCAGTAAATTGGCTTGAACAGGTGCATCATTCATGTGCATATAGGACCATATAACTCATGAAAAGGAAACCAAAATCTGCAGGGCAGTAGAGAAATTCCAAGCACAGGTTCCAAATTTGTCGAAAATATCAATAAAATTCAGCAGTTAAAAATACTAGTTACAACCATTGTCTCAACAAGGATCATTATCCATAAGTCCACGAAGTGACACCAACACCATCATCAATCCGTCAAAAAAGCCCCTACGCCTAAAATGACCATCAACAAGAATCCAAACAAGATGAGTTTACAACTCGATGTGCTTTAGACATGGAGTTAAAGGCATGATATCGTTTTAAGGGAGATAAAGGAAGAGTGTTTCAAAGGAACGTTTTTGAATTTGCACCTATAGTGGTGAAAATTCTTTATGGTGTCAGAATTTGCATGTACACTGGCTCAAATTTCAAACAGCAGCCAGAAACAAGTGACATCAGGTCTCGAAACGCAAAAACGGCAGTCGAAAATTGCAAGAACTGGAATCAAATTGCATTACAATGGCCAAAAATTGTAAGCGTAGCAGTCAAATTTCAACTATGGTTTGCAGATGTATTTTTGAAAGGAAAATTAAATGTTCAAGAAAGGATAGAATCCGAACGGCATCTAATAAGTCATTTCTTAGGGTAACAATTTCGAATTCAATAAATTTAGTATGCCATTTCAAGTCATCTGCCAGTCATCCAAGCATAATGTACATATAATTCGTGGCTCCATAAAGTTCGAAAGGTACAAGTTTTTTGAAAAGAAAGTGAGAGAGAGAGAGAGAGAGAGAGAGAGAGAGAGAGAGAGAGAGAGAGAGATAAATCATATTGAAATCACTAAAGGTAACTGTACGTGCAGCTGTCTATCATGTAACAGTTTTAAATGTTTTCACTGACAATCAGACATAGGTTAATTTATCAGTCAGCTGATTTAGATGCTAATTATTTATACTAAGAGATGATGAGAGAGAGAGAGAGAGAGAGAGAGAGAGAGAGAGAGACAGAGAGAGAGAGAGAGAGAGAGAGAGAGAGAGTGAATCCACAAGGCCACAGCCCATAGATCACTCAGAGCTCTGAATTCTACACGGTTATAATGTTGGATACTGGTCTGTTCTAGCGTGAGCATGCCAGGACACTGGGGTGCTCTAAGTCAGTGGTAGAGAGATGTCGGTAGTACCTTTGTAAAGAATAAACAGGATAGGAGAAGAAAGATGGATCTAGAAGACGAAGACAGTCGAATGAGAAGGGCATATGACGAAACCTGCGCTTTCTTACATACTGCACCATGTGTGTGAAAAAGCATAGGTTTCTTTCATGGAAAATATCAGTAGCACTAGCGCCAAGCCTGCAGCACTACAGCATTGTTGCCTACCATCAACAAGAGACTGGTGTTGGTAAAGTTGAGGTCATGCTGCCCTGTCATTCACATCCTTTATACTCCTGCATCCAAAGCTGTACGGGCACAGTGTTGTCAGGAAGTAATTTTCCATGTTTCACATTCACCCCCCCCCCACACCACTTGGTTGTAAATGCTATGCTGCTGATTCAGAATTCCACTCTCGTGTCTTGTAAAATGTTTGCAAGCTGTGGATTTTAGTGTACTGTTGGTGTTGCAAGGTTTTTCATCCTTGATATAGGAGCTATATCTTTGATTGATGGGCCTTCCTCATAACCATGAAAAATAATGGAAGCTTGTCCATATTTGTGGAGAAAATACTCTACATATACTTGCATATGGAATCATAAAATTGTTTTTTGTTGCCAAGGAAATCGTTGAAGAGGCCCACCATCCAGCACAAATTGCCCTTCAGCTGTAGATTTTGACTGATAACCTTTGGTCATTACCGAAAGTTCTTGTCCAAGTTTAGCGTTATTGGCATCTCTTGTTAAAATTGGTAAATCAAGAGTGCAGGTGGATAAAAACAAAGTTTGGATTTGAATATAGCAGCAGGAACGTTACTCAACTGTCCAAGATAGAAGAGTCTCTAGAATAGAACCCGAGGGTCTGTTGATGAAGAAAAGGTGAAAACTTGGTCTGATTTTTGAAATCAGAATTTTTTGGTGTTTTAACCCTGCATTTTATCCAAAACCATTTCTTATACAAACTTTGCATTTTGCACATTTGCTTTGTGTTTCCTGACACCAGTATAACTGCTATGGAGAGCATCACTTGGCTCAAACGGATTTGTCTGTCCAAGAATATTAAGCATCTTTCTTGTGTCTTTCACATATCTCTTCTGTTGTTACTCACATCCTACTGTTGTTGACTTGTTGTGAACACTCGGCCTGTTAATTCCTGCTCTGCCGAATTTATATCAACACAGGCTTGTTGTTATAATTGCTAAACAGTTCTCTGAGTCTCTGGTATATCTTTGCCATGGTTAAGACCAACTATTGTTTAAATGCTTCTCTTAAAAATTTGTTCCGTGACCAAATCTTTTGACAAGCCTTTGCAGTAGCTGTTACTTCTTTGTACAGCATGGTAAACCTCCTCAATGTTTGTGGACACATCAAGATGATCACTTTCAAGGTGCTCAATTGTTTGAAATGTAAAATAGACAGGCTTTGCAGTGGCATTGTGACCAGTTGCCCCAAAATAGGAAAGTATTGGATACACAATTCCCAAATTCAACTTCCAATTTCCTGTTTATTCAGCTTTACTGAAGTCACTTAGAATGCTTATCATTGTTTATCATTTACTGCAACCAAAGCTTCTTTAAACTTAATTATTCGAATGGCCTTATAATCTACTAACATTTAATTTGATGACTTTCAAAAATTTCATTTCCATGTATTCAGTGTCCTTTACTGAATTATTGGTTGACCTTGAAAGACAGGTAAAGATCGCATATTGAGGAAAATGTGACCTTTGGTGTAATACATATGTCCTATACATTTTCTAGTCCTATATTATCACAAGAATGAATTAAATGTTTTTTGATATGTATGACGTTAATTCCAATTTATACCGCCAGGGGGGCACCTTGACTGCACACAACATAAACTTTTGTCCATAAAATATTCATGTAATGGTACAAGGATTTACATCACAAGTTGAGATGTAAAAACCATTATTAAAATAATTTCCTGGAATGCACTCTTTTCATGACCTTATGATAGTATGTCAAAGTCTTCCCTATTATGTATTGGCAACCTTGGATGTGTAATACACACATGTGCGATATTTGGCATCGTTTCCGTTATTCTTTCTGAACATACTGAATTCGGTATCTTTTGCAAGGCACTTCATAATCTTGAAAATATGTCAAGGTCACCCAAAGTTTCACAAAACTTGATCAAGTTGATCTGATCCATATGTGGCATTAATTTTGTTGGTTCGCTTATATTTTTTATCACAATGATGACTTTAATGTGTTTTTATTCCAATGATGCTTCAATTAATGCCACAAGTCATAGACTTTTGGTTTGGAAATACTTTCTGTGATAATACATTGATAATTTATGTTAACAAGTTGATATGGAATAATCATTACAAAAATCCTTTTCTTTTCCCTCCACCTTGGTCCTGCGTCGTCATGCTAGGTTCATACACACTACTGCCTCTGTGCTCATTCACAGTACAGGGTATGTGGAGCAATATCAGTATGAGTACGAACACTTACCTCTTGACTACCATTGCCAAGACCTTTGTGTCTGGGCATGATGCTCAAGAAACCACAGAGTAGTTTCCACTCACTGGATATTGAAAACCTGACTGTCCTGTGGCACCATCTATTGGTTCATGTGGAACTGATGGTACCTGATGGTTCACATGCTCTCCTTCTCATCCTTCCTGATTTGGAGATTGATCAGTTGTATCAGCTGTAACAGGAAGGTCGGGTGGGCTTCTCTGGTGGTCAAGAGGTAAGAGTACTTACTAATACAGATATTTCTTCAAATATCCCGTATTTGCAACTCCATCAGCTTCTTGGACCGTGTTCCACCGTGCCTGTTGAGGAAGGCTACCATGCTGCTGTTGTTGCACATAATAAATACATGTTTGTTCTCCACCAGGTCTCCGAAGTGGGGGAGCACCAAGCATATCATCCCCAGTTCCAACAAGTTTATGCGGTGAGCCGCAAATGATACCTCCAAGGACCTGACGCCATCTGGCTCACCACATGCACTTTCCACCCAGACCAAGGAGAGTCTGTGTAAATGGTGAGTTGGGCCTGAAAAGGCTCCAGCATTTGTCCTCTCATGATGTTCTCCATCACAGTCTACCACTGAAGGCGCAGATGAAGTGATGCTGATTGAGAAATCTGCAGGCAGGAGGGGTCTGGAGTGAGAGGTGGCTCAAGGAGGAATCACTGAGCTGCTCCAGCAACAGAGAGTGCTCAGACTTGGCAACAGCAGTGGTGGCTAACGCGGAAGAAGACTGAGCCCCTTCATGCAACTGCTGGTCCTTCCAGAGTTCGAGTTCTGCCTCCTGCATGAGAGAGTGAGGCAGGGTTCCCACCTCAAATACAGGATAAAGAAAGATTGCCAACCATCTCACTCTGGGGCAAAGGCGCCAGAGGCACCAAAGGGACTGTTGGTACTGCTGGGGGTGGGAGGGGGGGAGAGGAGGTTTTACTTGGATCTAATTTGTGAACACCTCCAGGGCCAGGGACCCACTAGCTGCAGAAGGCTCCCTCCAATGGTCTTAGTGTCTTCCTCCTACCTCCCCTATGTCTAGGCTTATGATCCGAGCCCAGAGACCCAGGAGCTCAGGAAGTTTGCAAAGGTAACAGCCCAAACCCGGCACTCCAAGCTAATGGTCAAAGCACTCAGACCTGAGGGCTCTGACTGGCTTGGGTGTTGGCTTTCCATACTGCTTAGAGTTATGCTTCAAGCACTTATACTGGCAGAGGTGCCAGAATTCCCAGGCAGGCACCTGTTGGTTTTCAGTCTGGATGCACTGGTTTGTGTGACTGTTGCTTTCAGAGTGCTCAGAGGCAGAAGACTGAGATCTCCACAGCTGCAATCTACGCTTGGCTGACTTCGTTGGCACAGAGACCAAAGAAGAAACAGCCTACTGTGAAGGGTCAAACACTGCACGCCACATCTCAGTCTGCTGCATCATACTCGTTGCCATCACCTCCAATGCATGGACAACCTTTGGATTAGTGACAAGAGCAGATATGGCAGTTCTTTGGGGTACAGTCTTTTGTGCAAGATCCTCATGTGCTGATCTCTTGCCACTTGACTACGATGTCTCTTCACCTTCTCCCAAGGGGAATCAGGAGTGGAGACATCCATCATCTGCAACTGTGTATGAGCTGAAGCAAGTCTACGCTCTTTCCCATCAGGCACATCACACTGTGGATAAGCAAAGGCTTATTGTCATTGATCAGTGTCTATGCTTTTTCTAATGGGGTATCTTTGGTGAAGACTCAATTGAGTCAGCTGTCTTGGCCTCGCATTTGGCAGCTCCAGCCACCCGAGACCTATACCTATCACTGTCAGACTTTTTCCCTGCCTGCTCATAAAGCTGCCATTTGTCTTATCCCCAATCCTGGAAGTATCTGCAAGTTTGCTCACGAGAGCAAACTTGACCTAACTGCAGGTGACAACCATAGCGATGAGGATGGCCATCCCAAGCTGCCATGTAGTGTTTCCGTGAGTGCAACTTATGACCAGGATACAATAAGTACAATGGTGTGGATAAAGTAGTCAGTGGATCAACACCCATGGGCTGCCTCCAAAGGAGGCAATAGCTTGGTGTGCACTGATTTCCCTCTCTCTGCATTATGCTTGCTAGGATGCTGTCTTGATAAATCTAAGCAAAGGTCAAATGACCAACTTTATCCAATCACAGAAATTAGCTATTTAAATATCCTTGGTATCCTGGACCATTGAGAAAAGATTTTCACCAGAATAGTATGGGCGTAAAGCACAATTGCAGTGAGTAGAACGAAAGTTCATGGAGCTTCAACTCGGAAGGCATGTCAGAAATGACGCCCAAAAGAGGAAGGATGAGAAGGGGAGCATGCTTACTTAGAGTCACTATTAATAGATGGTGCGACAGGACAGTCAGGTTTCCAGGATAAAGTGAATGGAAACGATTTTTTGGGAGTCATGCCCTGACACAGAGGTCTTGGCAACAGTGGTCGAGAGGTGACGTTATGTTACTAATATTCTATATTACTGTATGTATGGAGTGTAGCTTTGCCAATATTTAGGGCAGCAAATCATACTTGCAGGTTGGTGCTGATGTGCCGTTGATAAATTCATTTTGCTACTTAAGTCTTGAAGTTTCTAAAGCTTTACTTTGAACGAGATTACTGAAGCTAAGACAGAGACAGAGACTGCTGCTTTTTTTATTCAGAACCACACAGAATATGTAGCACTGTTACTATTGTTGGTTTTATGAAGGTTTATGATTTTCTTCCTGCACCCAATTGACATTGAAAATGTTATTTAGTTTGTTTCGGTGCCACAATAGGTTAATATTGGCAAGTTCTAGATATTGAATATAGCCATACATTTGGCTGAGGGACTTAGTAGATAAGCTTATTGGTTCATTTGAATCTTGGTCCTTAATATTGTCACAGGATATTGGGTTAGTTGTTTTCACATCCATGCATGCTTTCAATTTCACATGATTGCATTTGAATTTATCTTTTATGTGAAATTTTCGTTGAGGACCTTCTTAGGTTTGGATTTATATCTACAGCTTTACTTGATGCTTTCCAGAAGTTTTCTCCATCTTCAAAGGTTGGCAAAGTAAAATGTGTTTGTCTGGTTTTGGTGTGAGGGTACTGTTTTAAAAATATTGTCACATCTTTTGCTGCAGAAATTGTGACTTTGTTTTAAAATTTGGCTTCTCTAATTTTAATACAACTTGGTACTATTATATCATAAATAATTTAAATGTCAAACTTTTCTTATTCACTATATCTAGTTATTTTTGTCATATATATTTTTTGTTTTTCATGTAGAGTAATATATCATAAATTCAGGTCTTATGAATAACTAACTATATTATTATTACTTTTTTCCTAATTGCAATATCTACATGTC
The DNA here is from genome assembly GCA_964020975.1 of Hermodice carunculata. NCBI lineage: Eukaryota > Metazoa > Annelida > Polychaeta > Eunicida > Amphinomidae > Hermodice > Hermodice carunculata. The sequence continues at coordinate 15,289,444 of OZ026625.1, read as the reverse complement.
TTTATCTTTATCTGCCTGGTTTCCTCAGCATGAAGAAGAAACTACCTATGGGTTGGGAGAATGGTTCGAGTTGAACCGCAGCCACAGAGTATATTGGATAAGTGAATTCCTTTCTGAACTGTTTTTTTTTCAGTTTCATTCATTAAATCAGATATAGATCTACATGGAACTACTCTTTCACTAAGATATAAGCAATTATCAGTCGGAAGTTAAATTAAAAGAATGAATAAAAAAAAAATGAATGACTGCTCCTAAAGGTGAAAAACATAAAACCTGGCCCTTTATGCATGTCCGAGAATTTGGGGCTGTAAAACATGCTTAGTGATAATACTTAATGGTTCGATGACCTGTTTATATATTCATTTGGCTATCTGAGCTTTGAGTTGTTTTAAGTTCAGTAATGATTCTGATGGAGTATTATCTAGATATAGTCATGAAAGTATAAGTGACTGTGGTGACTGTGAAATGCAATGAGGTAAAATAGGCCTGTACACCTATTTTTAATACCGAAACACAACAACGTCAAGCTTACCAGTTTCCAAGTATGACGCAATTAATAGCGTGACTCTTCTTCGTCACATTATCACATTGGCAGTTTACTTTAAGGTGGAGAATGTTGTTATATTATCTCATCAGGTAGACCTAGTTGGTCCTATTCAAAGACAAAGCCTTCTAGGAGAGTGTCGGGATTACTATACTCAATTGAATAATTGATTTATTCCTGATAAGTTTAATTATGCTACGTTATGTGTTGACTTACATTCTGTAAAAGTAGTTTAATTGCATTTCTGTAATGTGGGCTTCATTTATAAGTGGATAAATCAACAAATGAACACCATATGTGCCTAATTCCGTAATGCATCAGCTCGGGATATTTGCATTAGACATACAAACATGGTGCCCCCAGTTAACCGAATGACTTGTCTGGGGACAAATGGCACCGACACAAGTCTTGCGTTGGTCCCCCTGCCCGATTACCCATGATTTTATACAAGGGCTAATCAATACTAAAGCATTCTAGTAATTTTAAAATTTTATGAATATGGTTTGTTTCCCTTCTACAAAATATATATTTTATAATGATTTCGAACTATACAGTTTTTTTTATTGGTGGTACGGATAAGCGCTTTGCTCCTGAATTTCGGACTTGGTGGTGTTCAAGCTGTACTTGGGTTTATCAAGCTTCTCTTTATATTAGATATATCCGCTTCTATCTTTGGAGCTAGCAAACATACCTGGTTGCTATACAGTAAAAATACACGTGACCTGTCAGATTGTTGAACATGGATCAGTTTGTATTATGGATATATTACCCCCTAGTGTACCAATACACACCCATGTGTGTAAAAGCATACTACACACACATACATACACACACACAAATATATATATATATATATATATATATATTTATATTCTTGACTATATCATAACTAGAGTTGCAGAAGTTAGATTATGATGATGTGCATTTACTTAAGGTTAAACTTGCTGCATCAGCCGGGCGAGCATATAACTAAAAAATAATGACGTGTAATTTTCTTTTACCTGACTAACATGGGCAGCGATCATAAATGCATTACCATCAAGGACTGAATTGTCACTCAAGCTAAAATAACTTTGACCTGATTGGTGTTTTAAAGGGACATTGGCACAGTTGGATAACAAAAGACCCAATTATTTTGACTGAGTGGCTACAGAATCAAACGGACCTTAATTACATGTACATGCGTGATACAAAAAAATATAAAGTATCGGAGAATTTTATAGCCAAACAACCAATAATTCATCATGGGTACTCTGTAACAAATTTGAAGAACAGGGTGAATAACGTTGAGGGAGACAACTGCACCGCCATGATGCTAAGCACTCCATCTGGAATGTCTAACTGGATTGCTATCCCCTGTCATATAAAATATCAGCATACCTCATTCATATGTGAACATAATCGTCAGGTACAACGCCGATTCAACAGGGAAACTAATTGGCAAGGAAATAGAAATGAAGACACAATAGACTGTGACAAACACTGGTATTCGTTTAACCAAAAATGCATCCAGTTGTTTCTTTTTCCTGTGATGAAACAGGTGAAAGATTTACACCTAAATATAAGTATATGTCCTGGCTTTGATAGCATTACAGCACTACTGCCAAGAAAGGATTTACTTGTTATTCAGAAAGCTGTTCGGCTGGAGAGTAAAACAATATACATGGGATGGATTGGCAGTCTTTACAAGTATATTTATAAACAAATACCTTGGAGAATAAATACTGCTGCACGCCAATTTGTGTATTTTTTAGATGTCTTACATTTGACTGATCAAAACAAAACAATATTACTTAACCTGCAGGAGACAAACACCACAGAACTCGTCTCCATTAGTCCTAGAATGTTGTACAGACATTTTGATAACTGGTTCAGTGGCATAGCTTTAATATGGGAGAACTATCAACACATAAGGCTTTATCCTTTTGATTCTGATTTACCTTGTCTACCTCTTTTCACATTGAATGTGAGATTTGGCAATAAAGATGCTTCATTTTCAGCAAATGCAGAGCTATGTGAACGGTCTCAGGGCACACAGCCAATTTGCTGTCGATCAGACGAATTCTATTGTGGGGATAATACATGTATACTAGAATACTACCAATGTGATGGCATTAAAGATTGTTACGATGCTAGAGATGAGAGAGAATGTCTGTATATTTGCCACTTTACATATAGCCCAGATGCTGGCGATGCATTCTGTTACACCTCATGTGTAAGTGACGGGTGCAAATGCAATGAGTTGTACTTCCAGTGTGTGAGTGGAGGCTGTGTACATTTGTCAAAGTGGTGTGACAAGCGCCACGACTGCTCTGATAGTTCGGATGAGATATCATGTTTTGATTTGCCTGGTTCTACTCAATTCGACAGCGACGCCATGGAAGTTATATCTGTAGGTTCGGTCAAAGACCGCAAGTTCTCAGTAGGTAAAGTTCAACCTCGTAACTGTTCACTGTTGAACTGGGTACCATGTTCCGATGAACAAAATGCAGAATGTTTTCCAAGAACAATGGCGTGTGTGTATGGACATACTAGGGACGGTGGGCAGCATCTGTGCAGAAACGGATATCATCTTTCCAGGTGTAGAGCCGCAGAGTGTCCAAGAATGTATAAATGTCCAAAATCCTATTGTATTCCACTGCAGTTGCTTTGCAATGGAGAAAATGACTGTCCTACACATGTGGATGAGAACAATTGTAAAGAGTATAAATGTCCATATCTGTTTGCTTTTCGTTGTAAATATGAACACACCTGTATCCACCCTAGTGACGTGTGTGATCAGACAGTCAATTGTATAAAAAATTGGGATGACGAAACCTTATGCCAAATTTATGAATGTCCACACAACTGTGCCTGTGTTGGTCATACAATTTATTGTCATAAATGTGACGGACATCAGTTAACCTCTTTATTTTTCTTGAGAAAAAATTTGATGAGGGCAATACTAATACAACGGTGTAATTTTCAAATATGGAGGCCACCTGGCATTAACACATTACTCTTATTGTATTGCTTGGATTTATCTTATAATAGCATAGCTTTTCTTAAAGAACAATCGTTTCTTTGCTGTAAAAATCTACATACTGTTGATCTAAAAAATAACAAGCTTTGTTTGATACATACAAATACGTTTGTTGGACTCAATCAATTAACAGTTTTGACACTCTATGGGAATCCGTTGGGTCTCATTGAAACCAATGGATTTAATGGGCTTTTTTCATTATTGCACTTAAATATGACCTCCTTAGGGCTGTCACGCCTTCAACGCAATACTTTTTGGGGACTGCTAGGCCTGAAATATTTAGACTTGTCCAGAAATAATATATCTACCATATGTTCATCTTGCTTACGTGGACTGGAACAACTACTTTTTTTGAATTTATCAGGCAACAAAATACAAACAATCGAATCCTCTGCTTTTGACCGGTTGATCAGCCTTATACAGTTACAAAGTAGTCATAACTACATCTGCTGCTTTGCACCATATACAGAGTGTGTGCCCCCTGTCTACAGTAAGAAGGCTTGCTGGAATCTCTTGCCAGATAAGTTTATTCAGTTTGCTGCTCGGGCAAATCTTCTCTCCTGTGGTATAATGAATGCAGTAGTGATTTTCCACTTCACGTTCTTTGCCCTTAGAAGTCCGGCGAAGTTTTTAAAGTTGTGCCTTGGCCTTTCAGACATGCTAATGGCATTGTATTTGTGCACGATCATTATTTCAGATTTGTCCAAAGAGGGACATTATATGGCGTACCACTCTTCATGGGTTTTTAGCTTCTGGTGTCAACTATCTGGTGCTACAGCATTTTTTTCATATATGACTTCCCTCTACATTCTTGTGATATTGACCGCCGACTTTGTCATAAATACAATTTTTGTTTTCACAGTTGCAAAGCTGACAAAGCCACGTGTCGCGAAATACATATTCACAGGAACAATCCTAAATGCCAGTACCGCTGCTATACTGAGCTTCAGCAATCACGGGCATACCATATATTCATACCATTTAGATTCAAGTACATGCCTACTGACATACCGTAAGTCGTCCCTTCATTTTGTAGTAGGATATACATACATTTTCCTTTCAGTTGCCTTTGATATTCTAATATTTGCAGGACATCTGTGCTGCCTTCTGTCAATACATAACAGCCAAAAGAGGTCAGGTCGGAAAGACAAGCATGTTGGAATAACAATGCGCATTATCATATTTATAATTTATATATCTTTATATCATTTACCTACAGCAATATTAAGTTTCACCTTTACTGGGGACAACCGAGACGATATATTTAGGCATTTGAAACCTTGGTATTCGATACTTGTTTTACCTTTGACCAGCACATTTCACCCACTGATTCTGACGATTGCCGCAATGGATATTAAAGGCAAAATGCAGAAGTATTCCCAGTCTGCCAAATTAGAAAGTCTGTACCGATAAGCCAAATGTGTATTTGTTGCAACACAATAAACCATGATGGCAAAAATAACATGGACAAAGTGTCATTCAGTGCTGTTAACCCATTGCCTCTGATCCACTATCAATGGCGACCGATGACTGTGACATCACGAAAATGCCCATTTCACACCCCGCAAGCTGGAAATTCAATGCTACACTTGCTGACTTTTGGTCCTATTTATACTGCGATTTTAAGGTGAAATGGGTGGAAAAAGTATAATATCCATGCATTGACAGGGTAAAATGAGGATTTTAGTAAGATATTACCGCAATGGATATTAAAGGCAAAATGCAGAAGTATTCCCAGTCTGCCAAATTAGAAAGTCTGTACCGATAAGCCAAATGTGTATTTGTTGCAACACAATAAACCATGATGGCAAAAATAACATGGACAAAGTGTCATTCAGTGCTGTTAACCCATTGCCTCTGATCCACTATCAATGGCGACCGATGACTGTGACATCACGAAAATGCCCATTTCACACCCCGCAAGCTGGAAATTCAATGCTACACTTGCTGACTTTTGGTCCTATTTATACTGCGATTTTAAGGTGAAATGGGTGGAAAAAGTATAATATCCATGCATTGACAGGGTAAAATGAGGATTTTAGTAAGATATTTGAGCTTGTCTTTTGTCCTTTAAACCAGAAGACAAGGTGTGGTACTTTTGCCTGTGCAAGGGCATTCAATTCAGGTAAAATTCAGTGGTCCTGATCTGGTTGAAAGAAAGTTGAATGATATGGATTATATAATATATTTACCAGAAAGGAGGAAAGCTAAATGGCTTTCTCAAATCAACATGTTAAAAGAATACAGTGAAAGAGGAACACCAGTAGGAATTGTCAGTGCCACTACTTTGAGGAATGATGGAAATGATGATGGGGATGATGAGAATGATCCATTCTCAAATGAAGACTTGAGATCTATTTCCAGTGAAAAAATGCAGAACTCTGACATATTACAAAATCTTGATGGCAAGATCAGTCATTTGAAGCCTGCACAGCAAACTGATTTAGAAAAACGTATTCATGACTTTGAACATTTATTCTCAGATCAGGCTGGTTGCACCTCAATATTATGTCATAATGTAGATGTAGGTGATGCTGTTCCAAGAAAACAACCACCTTCTTGGATGAATCCTCTGAGATTGGCTGCAGTTCGAGAAGAAATAAATTAAATGCTGAAAAAAGAAAATAAAAGAACCAAGCCAAAGTAGCTGGAGTAGTCCTATTGTATTAATTCCAAAACCTGATGGTTCAATGACATTCTGCATTGATTATAGACAGGTGAATTCTGTGACTAGATCAGACTCCTATCCAATCCCTAAAGTGGATGATTGTATTGATAGGATAAGAAATGCGTGTTTGGCAGCAAATACGACTTGATTTAAGGTTATTGGCAGGTGCCACTCACAGAAAAAGCTAAAGAAATATCAGCCTTTGTAATACCTGATACCCTTTTTTCAATGTAAAGTGAAGCCATTTGGAATGGAAAACGCGCCTGTGACCTTCACCTGGTGAATGAGCATGGTGACAGCTGGTTTGGAAGGATGTGTACCCTACATTGATGTTACCTGTATTTTTCAAAACCTTGGGCTGAACATCTTGAAAGAACTAGAGCATTCTTAGAAAAATTGACTTTTGTCAGGTCTGACAGTGAACTTAAACAAAAATAAACCTGATCAATCTGAAGTGACATACCTGGGCTATAAATTGGGCATTGGAAAAGTGTTGAAAAAACAGTAAAAATTTGGACTTTGCTCAGCCAACAATAAAAAAGGAACTATTTTGGTTTTTAAGCATGGCTGGATATTACAGGACATTCTGTAAAAAATTTTTGGAAATCACTGAGTTATTGACAAAATCATTAAAAACGAAAGAAAATTTCATTTGAAATGATCAGTGCCAGTGTGCATTACAAGAGCTGAAAACTAAACTCACCAATGCATCAGTTCTTTCAGCCCCAGATTTTGAAGAAAAAAAAAAAGATTGCAGTAGATGCAAGTGATGTGGCCGCAGGTGGTCTGTTAATACAGGGTGATATTGATTGTTTGGAACTCCCTGTGAGTTATTTTTCCAAGAAATTTAACACCCCATCAAAGGAAATATTCCACCATCGAGAAAGAAGCACTTGCTTTATAGCTGGCACTTAAACATTTTGAAGTATTTGTTACATCAGGTCCATATCCAGTACTGGTCTACTATGATCACCATCCCATACAGCTTTTGGATAAGTTCAAAGACAAAAGTCAGAGATTGTTGAGATAGAGTTTGTAGCTACAAGGATATTATCCAAACGTGTCCACAGCAGGGACCAAGTGGTTGCGGATGCACTAAGTAGGGTAAAAATCATATAAATATTACTCACACGAATGTGTTCTCATTATAAGACAATTGTCAGTATTGTTGTTTATATAAGCATGTCAAATTGAAATATGTGCAGAATAAGGGTTTAAGTGATTGAACAGGAGATAATTCCTATTGTGGTTTTAAAAAAGTTTGTATTGTTGACAGTAAAACTGTTCTTCAGTTCGATGAAATTTGTATGAACAATGCAATGGTGCCAATTAGAACCAAGTGTGTGTTTATTACAGTGAAACAGTTGACAACATGGTATAATTAATCTTTGTGAATGTCAATGCTACTTTGTAAAAAGAGTAGGCATTTCTTGTTGGAAATCACTGTGTATTGTAGGTTAGAATACCTAAGAAGTAACATTGACAATCTTATTTGTCCAATTTTTCTTTCTCAAAGGAGGGGGGTGTCTTATGAAAATGTGTATGGCTGCTAGTTTTCATTTGGACTGATCACTGTATTCATTCTGTGAGTGCCGGGTCATTGAGTTCAATGAATACTGTGCATGGTCAGGACAGAGCCACTGAGTTGGCCTGTTTTGTGGGTGACTCCCATGTAATTGGTAACATGTGGAATAAGCCAAAATGATGACCTACATGCATATGAGGTGACCCAGAAAGGTCTCAATGGATGTGTGACTAATTGGAAAACTCTGGAACAAATTGCAGATTTCTCTGGCTCTCTATACACAAAGCAGACATTTTCCTCACTGCGGAGGAGGAAAAAGAGAATTCTGAAGGATCTGACAGAATTTGTGTGTTGTCATCAAGCCATTAGGACTGTGAGCCATTGCTTACATTGTACCTGTGGAGCATGGACCTTGACTTTGAGTGGACTGGTATATTGTGTGTGTGTGTGTGTCAAGCTCTTGTCACACATCAAACGGGGAAGCAACAAGAAAGAAAATCAGCAAGAGGTTGCTTGATTTTTGATATAATTTCAGATTGGGCCAGCATTAAGTGGTTGCCCCATCTGGGGCCCTGGAGCCACAGCTCTTATGTGTTGAGTCTTACAGATACATTGTGGTGTATTTGAGAGTGGCGGGGACTCTTGTGGAGGCCTGCAGTTGACCTAACAAATTGATATCAGTGTCATAGTAGGGATTGACACTCACAGTGATGCCCCACTGATTTTTTCTGTATTTCCAAGTTAATACAAACATTGATTGTCTGAATACCACATATATGAGAAACACAAATCATAGTAGGGACAAACAGTTTTTGTGGCATGATGCCAAAAGGGCAGAGAGAAAGGTCTGGCACTACCTTTGCCAAAAAACATCATCTTAGACTCGAGGCTCAGTGTGCTCACAAAAATGCAATCCTAGGTGATGAATAAGGAAGAATAGGTCCAGTCCGCATCTTGGGGAAAAGGGCTATTTGATTGAAAGATGGGGAATTTTGTGAGTTTAAAAAAATATGCAAGAAAGAGGTATTGACTCATGATGTGGTACTGGCCCAGAAAACCCCAATAAACTTTTACAACAGCAACTAAAAGTAGTTGACACTTTAACACCCATCATTGGCCACCTTTCTAAGGTCAATGTCCTTATCCGAAATGTATCAAGAACGAACCTAAGTCCTTTTACATTTCAAAGGTTCATGGATAGATGCATACATTGATATGAACATCAGAGAGGTACTGTGTTCATTGATGACCTGATAATACATAGTAAAACTTTGGAAGAGACAGACAAATGGTAATTAAGAGCCTCGAAAAACCAAGAACTTTTGATCTTGTATTAGATCATCACAAATGTGGGTTTTTCCATAACACTGTAAAACATCTGAGGCACTTTATGTCTGCTGAAGGGATAAGACCCCATTCAAACCAAGGTTACGGCACTCATGACTTGGCCAAAGCAAAAGACTGTCAAAGAAGTCAAAAGCTTCCTTGGTTCTGTGGGATATTATAGGCGCCTTGTTGAAAATTATTCAAAATAGCAAAACAATTGAATGATTTGACTGCTGGTTATATTCCTCTAAAATCCCGCCAAAAATCCCATAAAATGAACAATGGGAAGATACTTAATGTTAGTGCTTCAATTGAGAACCAATGGTCAGAGGATTGCCAGGAGGCCTTTGACATTATCAAAGAAAAATTGACACCTCCAGTACTTGGTTATGTGAATTTGCAGCAGCCCTCTGTGGTGAACTGTGATTAGTAGTCTCTAGGGCTTGGGTGCAGTTTAATATCAATTACAAGGTGGGTTCTGAGGGTGATAGCCTGTGCCAATGATACTCTGTCAAAGAGTGAAACTAATTACTCAACACATAAATGAGAATTTCTTGCCTTAAAATGGGCAATTGCCAAGAAATTCTAGGTGATCTTTACTCTGGGAAATGCACAGTAGTGACAGACAGCAATCATCTGACCTATGTCCTCTCTTCAGCAAGGTTAGATCCCACTGGATACAGGTGGCTGGCCAACTTACCAGCTTATGATTTTTCAATAACATGCAGGCATGGGGTTTCACACATAAATGCAGAGTTTCTTAGTAAGATGCCATGTAAATTAGACAGTGTCATTACCATATCCAAACCGTAGTCCTAATGAAACAAATCCAAGTCAATTCCGACCAAAGGCAATGTTCCTTGGTATGTATAGGTGAAACACATAAATTTATAGTTCATATTTACCCAAAAGAGACCAAAACGTATGTGCAAAGGTCCATAGGGTCGAAAAAGCCATGTTTAGTTTTTAACATGACAGATTGCAAAAAGTTTTGTTTAAAATTATTGGCCTATTTCTAGCTCTTGAGTCTGACCCGGAGTATCTGAAAATACTAAAGAGATTGAGTGACTGAGGAGATGCATAACTGGTCCCGAAGTGGAAACCAGGATGCAAATCATGTCAAGGCTACATATGATAGCCTGGTTCCACCTTTTAAGAAGGAGCAGAGTGACACTCCTTCAAGGACCCAAGGACCACTCTTGGTGTGCCTCCTGCTTCTCTTAGGGAGAATGAGAAATTGGTTATAACAATGCTACCTGCATCCATGGAGCACCGATCCATCCTTTGTGAGCATTGCATTTATGTTAGTAAGGAGCAAAAAACGGTCCTAAAAGCTCATGGTCAGCAGGCCGAAGAGTCTCATAATAAAGACAAACACTGTCATGGTGAGCTGTCAACTTCTAATATGCTTGTAATATATGAAACTGATGGACAGTGTTGTGTAGCGTGGATAGAGACATTAACTTGCAATGTGAAAGTGCTCCCTAACCAGTTGGAGCAGCCAGTACTGAGTGTAGGGCAATCAGCATTGCTTACAATACAAAAAGACAAACCCAAACATAGCTACTTATAATCGATGGACCACCTGACATTCAGTCTTTTTTCAGGACAAATACTGCTGCCCAGTCAGAATTAGATGGTTTTATAACTCCAGCTCTCAACAATGTCTGTAGATGCTTTTCTTTTTCTTTCAAAGCAACCGTTGTTGAAATCATCTTTGGAAAAAACATATGCATACTCTAGCATCAAATCCTTGACAAGTCTTTGTTGATCAACATCTAAAGAAGCACTAGATATTTCTAGGTGTCCTGATATTCTGCAACGTTTTGGCAAAATAAAGTCCTTCATCACTTGTTTGATGGAATTTTCAGTGTCTTTTAGGGCATGTAAGATGTTGGAACATTCAATCATCTCAACACCTGACTCAACATTATTATCAGATACTTCTTGATTGACCTCTGCAATATGTATAGTGTCAGAAACTTCCACCATCTGAACATCTGAAGAATTCACATTAATATCAGACACTCTTGATAAATAATCTTCATAAACATCTGTCATAATTACACCATCGGACAACATAGCATTTCCAACTAAATGTTATGCTTCAAAGTGACAAACTCTGTCAAATTCATAATGGAAACTACCATATTTTGTTGACCTTTGACCAACATTGAAGGGAACCACAGACCAAAATGCCAAACTGTTGGTATAACAATATAAACTTGATCATCACTCAAGCATGAAGCACCTTAGCCTGAATGATGCTGTGTGTTGGAACTACAAGTCTCTTGGCTAAAGTAATTTTGGAAACACTGTTTCATTTCCACTATGCTTCATTACTGCGTCAAGTATTTGATTGTCAATCTTTAACATGCAGCAATCAAAGTTAATCTTGCATTTTGTAGCATCTAAAAAGTCTAAGCCTACGATGAACTGGTCTGTGATGCGAGCAACATACATGTCCTAACTGTAGAACCTAGCCACTAAACCTAAAGACACTTCTTTCACCCTCTTTGCTGGCATGATGCCTTCTTTTGCCAGAACTCTTGAGCTTACCCTCTTCTATGATTTTCACTCCTCTCCCATGTTTTTTAAAAAAGATTTTCATTGATGGCTATGACCCTATCCAGTGAATCAACCACTGCATTGACTTCTGCTTTATTTATGCAGGCTGGCAAAATCATACCAATCCTTTGGTTTAAAGTCCTGACTGTAACTTCTGTGACCTTTGATCCCGACTTGGAAGCTTCACCACTGTATATTTTACACTGTTCATGACTGATATTTGTCAACTGGTTATGAGTCAGAGATTCCATCTGATCAGTTGATTTTAATGATGAAACAATGTGGGGTGAAAATGCATTTAATGAAGAATGAGTCAAACTGTTTCCATTCGGAACTTGCATCTTGCAAGATGTCTCATTTAAACTTAATCATAATTTTAGGTCTTTTCTACGGGATGAAGTTCAGCAATTCATTCTGACCTTATCTAGTTTGATGGCTTTCTGAGAGACAACAGTGTAGTGCTATCTTTCCCTCCATAAGTCTTAACCATGTCCCATTTGTCCACAGTGATAACACATGACACTGGACAAATCAAATCTCCTCCTAGGACTTGCTGACAGAGACAGTGATGCATCACTGTCCTCTGGACACTGTTGCTGTAATAAAGTGTTCAAGAACTTTGATTAGCTGCCAGCAACCTCTGCATAGCAACTTGATTTTGCTTCTTGTTCTGGTCTAATTTGTTTCAGTGTTTTTCATGTTGATCCGCCCATGCCACCCTGGGTTTGTCTTTGTTGCTCTTTGAAGCCACACTATTTTGGTTGTTCATAGACATTGCCGCAACACTAAATCTTCATCCTCATATGCAATCTGTGTAACCTTAGGTTTGATGCCAAACAAAATTACCTGACTATTTACATTCATGTTCACCATCTCCAATGCACTTTCTAAACTGAGACCGTGTCATAATGTTCAAAGCAGTGTGTTGATTGGAAACTGCCTTGAAAAAGGCATCTACAGTGATGGTCTCCATTAACTTATCGTCAGCCTCACTTTACCCATCCAAAGCCATTTGTTGACATTTTTCAGGCAACTCCTTAAGCGTCTCTCCCTTACGTTGCTTGGAGTTTTCTCCAAACCATCACTGGTGGATCTCTCTTACCAAAACAGCTGTTCATTTTGGCAGTGAGCTTTTTGTAGTCCTCCCTCACTGGCTTGTGAAGAGTGCTATGATGTGCCAAGGCATTGTCTATCAAGGACTCAGCCAACCGGTCCAACTTAACTGCCTAACTGCACTTATACATCTTTCAACTCCTTCCAAATTGCATAAAGAATGGACGCCAATCTGACTCTCCATCAACTGTTTATGAACCTTGTAATGGCAGTCCTTGCCATCTTGCCTGGTCATTATCTCCCTTCCATGTATTTTTTCCTGGTTAGGGCTTATCATCAGATTTATCAGACGTCCCCATTTTAAATTCCTGTGACCTGTTCCGATATACACCCCAGGAAGCCCCTTGATGGACTGTATTCACAATTAATTCCAAAAATTTACCATCATCATCATCATCATCATCATCATCATCATCATCATCATCATCATCATCATCATCATCATCATCATCATCATCATCATCGTCGTCGTCGTTGTCGTCGTCGTCATCATCATCATTATCATCATCATTTGACTCTTCGGAAGCGACCCTTACCTGCAGGTTATTGGCTAGTTTGGTGACCTTAGACAGCTTGGCATTGACCTCATCAAATTGTTTGCCAATGTCTGATTTGTTTTATATTATGAAGTCTTTCAGATCTAGGAACATTTTGTTTTGTTGATCAATCATGCATTTTACCTGCCTTTGATTGCCTTTTACCACAGCTTCCATCTCCTTATTCTATCGCTTATATGAAAATCAATCTTCCCATCATTGTACAGTTTTTGCAATGATGTTTAATGTTTAGCATCTTTAAATTGAAGGAAGTTGTCTTCTGTGCATGCCCCAGGTTCTTCTCACTTTCTTAATAGTGCATTATCAGCCTTCTTTCTGATGTCACTGTAGCTTACAAATTCTGTTAAGCCAAACTCCTTGATGTAAATGTGGCCATTATTCTTGTGTATTTTGATCTTTCATACAAGTCACAGTAAATTAAAACACTGAACACAAACTTTTAGAAGAATATCCTCTGCTCTAAAAAATAAATATATCCAATGAGATGTTATGATTTACATCAAAGTGAAATCCCTGATGTGCAGAATACAATTTCAGGACAGAGATTCCACTCTAAAAACTCAGCATCTGCTCTGAAGTGTACCCTGAAGTGAAATGATGAACACACTGAAGTAGCACGTACAGAGTCAAGTGCACTGTACACACGAAGAGTAACGGTATACACACTCAAGTGTAAAGTATAAAAAAACTGATAATTTATTCCACACTGAAGTGAAATAGTAAAATGTCAAAAGAATTGCTAAGTACATCCAAGTAATATTCAATGTGGCAATCACACTGAAGTGAAATGCTCTATTTTTGAGGGTCTGTTGCATTGGGGGGGGTCTGTTTTTAGATTGTCCATCTCTCCCTCCGTCCATCCATCTGCATGTCTGTTTGGATGTCTGTCCGGACGTGCATATTTTGCTTACCATGTTTTCTACAGAATGCCTCCATATATTGTGCTCAAATTTGGCAAAATGCTTACCTTACCTGACAAGATGAACTTATTAGATTTTGGTGTCACCATGGCCTAATTTGAGAAAATGGCTGACCCTTTAGTCAACACTTGCACTAAAGGTATATGTAGTAACCACGGAAAGCTGTTGACCTGGGGCAATTGTATTTGTGTCTTTGTGTCCAGAACCACTCCCTAATAGTCATAACTGTATTCCACAGTCTGAACTCTTTACTCTCCATAAGCTAAACTGTCATTTTCTAACCTATATACATTTGGATTTACTATTGTCCATATTGCACATGTTCCTGTGTAGAATTTTGGCATAGGCTGTATTAGCCCAATACACCCACTTCTATGAGTAACTACTCAAAACATGTTTCGGAGCCTGTACACATAGATGTCTCTCTGAGTAGCGGCTCCTTGTCTAAGCTAAATATTCAGCAACGACAACCCACATAATAAGGAATAAATATGTGAATGGTACATAATTTTCTTAATGCCAACATATGAATCACTATTCTGTATCTTACTGGCGTGTTTAAGAAGAGAACTTTCACTCTAAACCCATAATCTTCTTCAAGAGTTTTCACATCCATAATTCTTATGTGCATCAATGACGTTGCTCCTGTTAATTGCCAAATTTTCATTCCAAGTTTTCAGGCATTGTTCTTGCAAATCCTGACACCAATGCTGTGCCATTGACTACTAACCTTCTGTGGACTGCATGCTGACGCACAGGGGCTGGTCAGATGGGCACGGCAGACTGGCAGCAGACATTTTCCTAAGAGTAATTGTGTCAAACACGTACGTACACGCGAAACATATCTCTATGTTTGCACCAGTCCTCACTGTGAAGTCATAAACTACAGCGAGAGGAGATTTAAACACTAGGTCTGACAGAATTTGTTTCACATTGAAGGTCCACGCCACAGCATGGTTGGGGCACGGGTACACAAAATATTTTTAGTTTAAGGTTGAACTATTTGATAATGACGTTCTTTTAATTAATGATCCACATACGTAGTTCACCAACTGCATGTGGGGTAGCTGCAAATATTGATTGGTTGCATCCCAACTCTGTTGTAAGTTTCTTTTTTATAATTAAAAAAATTTGCCTTTTTTCTCGACAGAGTCGGAAGCTTTGGTTGGTATGGTTGAAGCACTAAGTGCCCAAATCATAAGGAAAGCTGTTGACCTGGGGCAAGGAATCTTGATATATTCCACCCACTTATTTTCATTTGTTTTTCTTTTAGAAATTAGTTGAAAACTCTCAAGCAGACCATGTTTGATTAGCAAACAGTTGTAGCCAGTTTAAGGGAAAAGGTTCATTTTCCGGGTTTATGTAATTGTGATGTAATTGGACTTCATCTAATATCTTTTGATGATTGATTGTTGATTGCCTACTATGATAAGCCATGTGCATAAGTAGTTTCACTGCTATGTCACAGCAGATCCCAAAAAGCAATCCCTGCAAATTACGTCATATTGATTTCATTATAGTTGGGCATTTTTACTGCAGCTGTCTTTTGCAACACAGTTCTTGTGATATGCTTTACCACCTTCGTATCCTGCTTACACTGGATTTAGTGTTACCGCCATGTCAGAAAAAGCTAATCTATAGGCATCGTCAGCTCAATTTTATCACAGGTTTACTAAAAGAGTGTAACTGTGTTTCTGTCTTTAGGATGGAGATTTTTAAGGATGTAAGCAGAATTGAATTAGTACATGATTAGTACTTCTGTATTCACTCATTGGTGCCACTTGAGGTATCCTGTAGGTCAGTCTAAGCCACCTAGCCAGGTGGATGCTGAGAGGGATTGGTGGTATGGGACAGATGCCTGCATGGCACCATGCTCTATTACAACACTACCCTTATTCTTTTTGTCAATTCTCATAGTAAGCTCTCCCTGGCAACACTTCTTTTCGTGATCATCTCCCACGGCTACCTTAAAATACCCTGCTTCTAATCATAGTAATCATGTATGTCCCTGTGTATTGGAGAGAAAGTGACCATCCACTTTCTCTCTCTCCCTCTCCCTCTCTCCATATATTGATATGCATATATATATATATTTATATATATATGCATATATATGCATATAAATATTACATATAATAACCATGTTGATATGGCACTCGCACAACACTACCTCCATTGAACCATTCCTCTTAAGAATGCAGATTTGGTCGAGAGGATATGTGCGTTTCCCATTTCAGCTAGGCGACTGGTGCCAAAGCTTGCAAGTTGGAATCCCGCTCGTTCCAAACATAATATATATACAGTAAAACCTGTCTATTGCGGACACCTGTGGTTCTGGCAAAAGTGTCTGCAATAGACAGGTGTCCACAATAGACAGGGGCTGAACTTATGGGATCTCAGAGTACATTTGTATGAAAGGAGATAAACTTGTATAGACTGTCATAAAATATGCATGTGTACCCATCTTATTCCATTTAATCATTATAATGAAAAAACAAGAAAACTCAAAGTTAAATAACTTTATTACATTGCTTCAAAACAAATTTTGCTCTCAGTTTTTGTACATTATGTCCCTGACACTTTACTCAAACTCATCTTGACTTGGGATTTTACAGTTTTTATCTTTTAAGGGAAAAATTGTGTATGTATGGGCTTATCAGGCTAAAGAAAGTTTGCGTAATTTCTTTTACTAACAGAAAAGAAACAAACAACAAACATACCACAGGTATATCGTATCCTTTGAGTACAGTATAACTGTGCCATTGTTAAAATCGTGAATAACTTCACATGAGTCTCAGTGGATCCTTTGTTTTAGGCTTAATGATTGATCTATGGAGCTTAACTGTTTGATAGACAGAAAGTGTGAGCAGCCTCACCCAACAGCAGCATCAGTGCTCAGAGACACCTGACATGTTCGTTGAGGCATTGCAGCCCAACTGCTTGGCTGAGTGAGCTTATTATGTGTTACAGGTCACTGAACAATGGATTAATTAGCCTTTGATTCCAGCTTAACATGCACGGCATTGTTCAGGCTTTACAGCTTGGAACATAACAAACTGCAAAAATGGCATTGATACATTGTGTCCGTAATAGACAGGTTGTTTTTGCATTTGGTACCCCAAAAAGTGTCCGCAATACACAATAGACAGGTGTCCACTGTAGACAGGTATCCTCAATATGAAAATGACTGAAAAATATTCGGTTCTGGTCAAAACTGTCCGCATTAAACAGGTGTCCACAGTAGAGAGGTGTCCGCAAGAACAGGTTTTACTGTATATATTTCCACCCATGTATATATCACTGTAACTTATTTTTTAAGCCTAGACCATTTTTGTGGGCTACAGTTGTATGGACCTTAGCTAACGTGTCCTGAGGGTTGTAATGTGCAGGTAGCTGCTGCTTTCAACTGTATTGCATGGTTTGGTCACAGTATTAGCAAAGATATACTTGCAAGCTATTAACTGTTCCAGTTGTCTCAAATTCTGAAAGATGTTTTGTTCGTTACTTTCTTTGTGTAGCAAATGTGGACATCAGCGTAGTTGTAATCATGTTTTATCTTGTTAAGAAATCACTGTGCAGAAAATTTAATCAATGGTCTGTCATAGTGAAGAATCCCTTAAACTGGTTTACAAGATTTGGGTCAAGCATAAAACACAGATAAACATGGGTACAAGTATGAAATCCCCTGGATTTGAAAAGCGGGTGTTTTTCTGACAAAAAGCAAAATGTCAAATTCTCCGAAAAAGTGAAAATGGTAAGGAAACCTGTGTTAAGTTGGATAAGAAAGTGTTCAGTTTCACATGAACACAGTATTTTTCTGCTACACACTTTTTTCGTTAGCATCGTGAGAAGGGTTCATTGTCTTTGGGTCCATACACTGTTTTTGAGTCAAAGTTCTATTACATTCTTGATCATAATGTGGGGCCAAGCATGTTCAGAAATGGAGAAAGCAAGGATTCACGTTTCATGCCAAGCTATCAGAACACAAGTAAATTATAAACGAGAGATTGATACTACATCAATATACCCACTATAACTAATAAACGTCAACAAGTTGACTATCTTTCATTCATGGTTTGTATTTTAGTCTTGATGGATTCCTCTGTGAGTTTTCCTAAAAGAAACTGTGCGAAGAAAAACGTTATGTAACAGCCGAACTTATCACTCTGACGTTGATATTTAAATTGGTGCTCTAACATGGCACACCCATTGGTTGGCATACATATGTGTGGGCGGATATGAAACATCATGAAACTGATTTGAAGTTCATGGAGGTCTAAGCTTTATATGTACAGCTGCATAGACTTAGCCACTGATTTTAAATGTGTGGCAATCAAAGGTGAGTATACATATATTGAAGTGATGCAATTTTAGAGGTGACCCAATACCAGTAACTGAAGAGAGTCCCAGAACACTCTCACTGCCAACTGCAACTAAAGTAAAAGTACTTAAGATAAACTTCTCTGAATTATCAAATGGATACTGTAATAATATTCTTTGTAAAAAGAACTTTCATGCAAGTACCAGCTTGCCTATAGCCCCATAAGAATATAATGGTGTAGGTCAGTAGTTTTTCTCTTGGGCAGTTTTGGGCGTATTGCATCCAAAGTGCAGTGAGGAAAGCTTAGACCCAATGCAAAATGGGCACTGAAGGAACTTAAGTTCAACACTAATAAAGGTTTATCTAAACTGAGTTGCAAAAAATGTAAAAGTTTATCCGAATACTAGTTTTAGAGACACAAGACATTACAAAATTCGTATAAATAGATGCAAATCCTCCAACAGTTGTTGAACACATAAGAGGTAAAATTACGACGCGTCACTGTGTCCTTTTGAAGCTTTTGGCCTATTTTCACACAATACTTTTTCAGTTTGACAATGAGCGAAAACGTTCACGGACAATAAAACAGTTGCTCAAGTATGACATTAAATTAGTTTGGCAAAGAGTTATCCAAGGGTGAGGAGGAAAAAAACTACAGACACATTTATGCAAATTTAATGTACAGCATTTGTGTGGCATTATATAGTGTGGATATATAATGCTACTGTGCAAGGTTTGCCAAATGTGAACAACATGTGACCTTAATGTTAAAAAACTGTAGCAATACCATTTGTACGTGCTTGGTAAAAGCATAGCCAGTCATTCTGCAGGAAGAGTTCAAGAAGTGAATTGTTTGATGGACATAGTGAGGGTGTGCCACCTACATGTACGGCTAGATAAACGTCAGTGAGGCTTAAAATGACAAGCATTTGTCCACGCACCCAAAATGAGGCTGACGTTTTAAAATGAGTATTTAGTTTAAAACTTCCAGTGGCTTTATGGTTATGTCATTTTTTATAAGTAAAAATCCAAAAAATTCAGTTTTCAAATACTTATACTTCAAATCGATTGCAAATATGTGAACATATTTGAAACAGTGATATATCATTTGATTACGAATGTAAAAGTGCCCCTGAACTCACTTGTTGATATTTGTATTCAAATGCATCATCTTTCATTAGATAGAGTTATTCAATAAAATGTATCGTAGAAGACAAAGTTTACTGAACTTTATCTTAACGCCTGGTCAGATCAACCCACACTAATTCTTGCTTCTCTATCCAATTTCACAGTGGGTAGTGTGCTGAGATGGGGAATAGACACAAAAAGGTGTAAAGAAACTGAAGTGACAATATATAAATCACTCATAATAAATAAGTGCATAAAATTAGGAGTGGGTAGGGTGGAAGCCTGAAATGTCAAAGCAATGAATATCAGTTGAAGATGGACGCCCCTGCATTTCGAGGATATGGTATGAGAAGGTGCAGATTGCTTGTAAAATTACTATCAAAAGAAGCTGATTCAGTTTTTGCTAGCAATACTAGTTTACAAATTTAAGTTCAATTCTATCACAATATTCTATCATAGTAGCCTCCGTGGCCAACGGCACTGGCAAATAATCACATTATTGTAGATGATAGAAACTCTGCACAGACTCGTTGTCTATAACCTGTTGTCCCCGTCCTATTTGGACATGGCCACACTTTTCCAGGCGTTCATTCATTTCACTTTTTCCATTTTTCATATGTATTAAAATTATCAAAAATAATTAGATGCAAGTTTTCTTATTTTAAGTACATGCTTTTATATTCCTCTTGTCGATATCAATCCCTTAAAAAATATGAGAAAATATTGCCAAAAGTAGTAACTTCAATGTTAGAAAGTATTTTTGACATTGCCCACTTACAGTGTAGATCCATATCTTTTATATGGATTGCAAACCAGACCAAGCCTTTATTAATCACTCACCATGGAACAGATGGTGGCATATTCCTTCCTGTCTACTTGTGTAGTGGAGGAAAAACCAATGGACTCATAGAAAACCACCATCCACAGTCAGAGATCTAGGAGCTTTTTCCGTGAATCGAACCCGGGCTGCAGATGTAAAAAGTGAGCGTGTCGCGGCTCTGCCAAACGTGCACCCCTATACCTACTAAATGTAGGGATAGGAATAAGTGGATCGTATGAGGAATCAGAAAATTTAGGGAAAAATGCCGTATTCATCAGCATTTTTGTTTGGCTTCGATGAGCTTTATGGGTAAATTCTGGATGATGAACTCACCGTTTGGCGTACAAGTTTAAGCATGAGCAAAAAGGAACTCTTTGTGAAAATGGATTGGAACGACGAGTTAAGGCAGAATGACGAATACGTCAGTAACGCTTCCCATCTATCAGTATACTCGCATCATTTGTTAAATGTTGTGCACATTTAAACATTTGCAATGTTTCTTTGTGTATATCTTACGAATTAATACAGTGACTGTACATGACAAATATCTTGGTAATGTGGACCATCTACACCAAAGGGTTGTAAAGTCAAACCCGCATGCCCCACCCCACTATTTGGAGGGTACCCACCAGTAAATTTTGCCTAGACGGTCGGGACGTATCCGTCATCACGCCTGGCAATTCTATTTCTTTATTTCCAGAAAGGTCCCTACCAATCTATCGTGTTTCACTATAGGAAAGGTAAAAACAAAACAAAAATTCATCATGAACAAATGATTTCGGTTCTGACTCCAATTCAGTTGCAGCAGTGCCTTGACCTTGCATGCCACCAATTTTAATTCATTTTGACTTAAAAGTTTTTGCCTACCGATAGCAAAAGCACCTTCAATCCAGTAGTTTTTCTACCAAATCAAGACAGGACCCAACAAAACAAAAATCAAAGGTCCAATATATGTTCACAATATTTTGCATTGTTATCAGTGGCACTTATCTTACTACTTGTAAAGCTGAAACCTACTTTCTTCAGTTCACAAACACACCCTTTCTGGCATGTAATCGACACAATAGCTGTATAAATTCAGGAATTACTTTTTATTACTGAACGTCATATATATATATATATATATATATATATGTGTGTGTGTGTGTGTGTGTATCAAGGAACGCCGTTTCTTGTTTCATTCAGTATTTCATCAGGTGAATAAATATTTAATTAGAAGTTTAAAAATATTTAAACGAATGATCAAATCGACTTGGTCACATGAACAACTGCATTGCTTCATCTGATCAAATTGATTGGATGAGAAGAACAGATTTAATCACGAAGGCAAATAGATTTGTTCAGAGGAACAAATTAAATCAATTTGATCACATAAACAAATACATTTGTTCAGATGAGTAAATCGATTTGTTCTGATCAAATAGAAAAAAGTATATCCCGATTTCTTAACCTAATCAAATATGTTTGTTTGCGAAATCAAATCAATTTAATCTGCTGAATAAATATAATCTTTTGCACTACTAGATAATAATTATCCCTCTAGTGTGCCGCGCGGCACTTCTGGTAGTCTGTTCCCGGCATTAAATATTATTTGCTGCGCAGGTCAAATACTGGCGGAAGTGATTTGTTTCGAAGTATAAATATTTGATCTACGGACCAATTCAGACAGGGAGGGTCAATTTAATTGAATAGAGGGATATTTGTTGGGATGATCAAATCGATTTGATCATAACTACAATTCAATATAATATGATCAAATACCATCTATCTATTCTTCTAACCAAATCAATTGAATTACCTGAGCAAATATATCTGTTCATGTGATCAAATAAAAATATATTTGTTCCTCTGATAAAATCAATTTGATCAGAAGAACAAATCGATTTAATCAGAAAGTCAAATGAATTTACTCAGAGGAACAAAAGGACTATATTTAATCGCATGAACATTTTCATTTGTTCTCCTCATGAAACCATGTGTCCTTCTGATCAAATATTTAATGATTTAAAAAAAATACGAAACAAAACAAGAAACGGTGTTAATATATATGTATATATATATATGTTTATAAAAATCCAACAAAGTATGTAATTTAAACCGTACATAAAGTGGAAAATTGTTTTGCCATTTCTCATTTGTGTCACTTTTCGTGTGTTTATACAGCAGTTGTGCAAACTGAAGGTACAATTTTCCTAATTTATCCATTTCAGCTGGATTCAACTTTTACATTTTTCATGTTGGATGTTAACATTCCAATATGAAACAGTCTTTGAAGCAAAAAAAAAAAAGTTTTGTGGTCGAATGTGACATTCGCATTTTAGTTTTGGGATGATGAGAGATCAAAACAAGATTATAATTCATGATAAGTATACTTCTTTCAAAACAGCACTCAGTCTTGACCCAACTTTGTCACCGACCAAATTTGGATGAAATCCTGAGAAGTTGGCTATTCCTATTTGTGTGCATAAGTTATAATTGCTGATAAGGGCATGGAATCAGCAGAGAGACCAGCTGATTTGGTTGTTTGATCATCCACTGCATGCCATACGCTGGCCAAGCGATTGTGTAATTAGGGTCAGAGGTGGTATGTTTTAGCTACGCAAAGATGACAGATAGTTCCAAAAACTATGATACAATTACCACGATTTTCATTTTAGTGACAGTAACTGGCAAGTCACAAGGCGGACATCTTCGATGCCGAAATGCAACGACAAATAAGGCCGACAAATAATCGATACATTCAAGCACCGGTCCTGGGCCTAACTTGTGCTGGGATGATGACCACTGGTTGATGATGGACACACACACACATACACACACACACACACGTCATGCTTGTGTACTTTTAGATCTGACGAGTGACGTGACTAATGATGACTGAGCCAGAATCATTCATAAGTCATCTGAGCAGTCATTATTTTGACAATGTATGCATCGTTGCTTTCCCAAAATGATGAATTTGTTTCAGTTGCCTTTCCTTTCCTTGCCAAGTAAATTTGATTGTAAGAATGTACGGGGAAAAAGAAATTTATTCAATACAGGCATAATGTGAAGCTATTAGCCCAAATGATTCCACACCTGATACAGCCGTCAAATAAAGGTCAATAAAAATGCCAGTCATATGTTAACATTTTGCTCACGGGGGGGATACAGGAGGGCTCCCGGTAGGCTCGAAACAGTTGCATGGAAGTCTGACAAAAAATCGACCAGAAGGAGTGGGCTATCACTTGTAAAATAGAATATATTTTCATTCAAAGTCGAGTCTAAATTTTTGATGAGAGGAGAGGATTGTCTGCGTATCAATGATGTTTTAAAAATTCAGTTGTGGTGGATTTCATTGGATTCGTAAGATATATTTGTTCAATCAAGGAGGCTGTAGAGACAGGAGGGATCTGTCATCTAGCACGAATGTTACTATCTTGTTCTTGCTATAGTTTTGTTCCGTTTGAACGTTTTAATGAAACTACAAAATTCAGTTGATTGCTCCAATTTTAATTTGTCATGTTGGTATTCTTGATCACGGGAAGCGATCACAACACATCTACACGTGTTCAGAGGCTTCGTATTCTGGTCTATACGAAACCATTCATACTGAACGCCTAAGTCACTGACCACCGAAAATACTGATTAGGGTAAGAAGTGAAAAAAAATATAGGTGCCCCCCACGCTGTTTAGTCTGTTTTACACACCTTCTGCTGCCCGACGCATGTTATCTATTAACAAAAGATTCGTCATAATCCACTCTCTTGATCCCTGACTAATAATTAAGTTCTCGGACGTATGTTAGCCCACTTGGGCCACTTTATTCCTCGCAAAACGTCTCCATTCCCTATGAACCACTTTTCGTTGAACGGAAGTGACCCTCCACATACGGTCTCAAATTTAACCTATGCTCTGATTGGGCGCCAGTGAATACATTTATGTTTTCGTTTACTTTATTATTTTATTACGGATGTGCACGCAATTTAGCAATTAAAATGAAGCTGGTTACTGGGCGGTGACCAATATCCATAGTTTCTTGTTTTCCGTCACATATTTTCACTCCTGTCTTAAACTGTGTTCAAACTTTTGTTTCATTCAACTTTAAGTCTTTTTGTGAATGTAGAACGTAAAAAATAGGTCCTAGATCCAATGGCTTGTATACTGGGGTACCTAATTAGCGGACATCTGATTACTCGGCCTAAATGACTTTGTACAAATAGAAAATTATTCCAATCTTAAAGAGAAATATATAATATTGTATCTAACATTCAGTACATATTTGGGTCACTTCTGATTTGAAGTGGCGTCGCTTTCTCAGGTCCAGCAGACCCCATCGTGTCCCGGAAGATGGGCATGTAGCGCCTCCAAGTGGCGTGCCCAGATGTCGGACAGTAATAGGTTCTATGTATGGGGGCCCATAAGGGATACAGGCAGGTATGTACCATTTTCAAATCAACAAATAAATGTAGCCTACATTTTTACTTATAGTTGATAGTGATTAAAATATACAAATACTAATAACATTGCTCATTATGTGTATTTGCAAATTTATTGCCAAACATTCACGCAGCAGGTAATGTGTTGAAATAGGCATACTTTGTAAAGTTTTATTTGACATGTCAATATAGGTATACAGTAAAAATATTAAATACATGTGTTACTTTTGTTAGGCTTTCGTAAGGTCCACTTCCACACAGAACCCAGTGTAACTTCTTACCTGAAACCAACTTCACAAACTTGCACAAGCCACACTGAAATAAACTGCTGTGTTTCGTGCTTGTTGACTACACTTTTTAATTTTTGCTTTCAGGCCAACGGCAATGACAGAAATAGATCTACTATTAGTAGGCCTACTTACAATACAGATTACGCCTCTGCGCTGGCCTGGTCTTTTTAGTACGTGGGACACAGAAAGGACACAAAAAGTAATCATCATCATCATCATCATCATCATCATCATCATCATCATCATCATCATCTACAACCTGTAGATCAGTACAGGATCCAAAATGTACCCAGCCAGTGCAATTGCTACCTTGTGCTCATGAAACAATTTGCATATTTTTAAGGCGATCAGGTGCAGCCCACTTGCCACAAACACAACATACATGTTTTCATCTTCACTGAAGTACAATAATTTTTAGCTACAGGGTTACTGCTAGGCCTTGAAGGTATTATGACTGATGTACTTTGCACAACATTATATGCACTGGTTTCAACAACAGGCAGAACACAAGCATCTGCATCTGATAAGGAAGCATAAAAATATTGGCTGTCTGGCTGAGTGGAAGGTCTGGTGGATCATTATGTGATTAAAGGATAGCAATCAAGCCTATCGGTGCCTTAGCTGCTGCTGAATTCTTTGGACATTTTCCTTTTCTTGTGGTAGTTTTTTTGATAGATACTGCTAAATCTGGAAATCAGAGGCACTGGGGTGGACACTTCCTTCAGTTTGATCCTGCTTACATAGGCAGATATGTAGAGCTTGGCTTGGCATCGTTTAATCTTTGGTAATTTGAGTTGGCTCAAAAGGAGATATCCCTTGCAGGTGAAGCTAGCAATCAAATTCCTTGGATAAATTTGCATCGTAGTATATCTTAGAAATTAGCTGAGCGATGCTGTACTTATTTTAGATCTCCTTTCTGCCATAACTAGAGGTGCCTTATGTTCTGCTTTGATGCTACTCTCGCCAGCATTGTGATGTGTTGTGGTCTGTTTTGCAAATGTCACTGTTCTAGGTCTTCTTGTTGTGATATGTAATATCTTGGGTGCTGGATGTTTTCAAATGTACAAGCCTTAGCATGAGACATAGAGCGTATCTGTGTGCGTTAGTAGGTAATCACGGCCAGCGTTTCATGAATAGGCTAAACCATTTTTTCCCATTGACATAAAATGACCGTTGTCTTGTTTAGGCACATTATGTATCTCTATAATACCATTGGCCAATTCGATGATGTCAATCCTGAAATATCCAAGGCCATGTTTTGACATAGATATGTCCCACTGATTTTCCCTCATATTTTTGACTTCGACATGTTAGTGGTCCAGGGAGATTTCTGCGGCCTTTGACACGATCATGAAGCGTAAAGTTGGGTATTCCACACAATATTGTAGTTGTCCATGCTGTTACCTTTTTCTTCTTTTATCAGTTCTAATGCTGTATTCACCAATGTCTCATTGTAGATTTTTCAGTGGACCTTTCTCTGAGGTATCTAAAAACAAAAGGGGAGGGGCATGTTTGTTTCAATATTTTAAAATAAAATGAACAACCATTTTACCATGGCGTCATCATTTTGTTACCAGGGCTTTATTATCACAACCCATTTTTCTGCTATCAAATCATTTTATAGTTTGCGTAATCATTAACTAGAAAAAGTTATTTAAAACAGCACATATCCAAACGTTGATTCATTCACATTTCGATACCATGTAATATGTATAGGCGAAAAAGCTAATAACATGTGTGCTCCGTACACGTTATCAGCTTTATCACAAGATCACGCTCTCAACAGCGAGAGTTTGCCGCCATTATGTCCATGTTTTGCTTTGTGAGGAGGCTTCTCAGGCTTGTTAAGATTTCTTTTACCTGTTTGTGTCTCATTGTGTTGAAAAAATTAATCTGAATGCATCTTGGATAAACAACACGACACATGGTGTGAAGATGGGCAATTGAATTTTATGGCCGAAAATTGGGCACCTTCGACTATATGGGGAGATAAGGGTTAGTTCTAAATTCGCCTAAAGGTGGTGCTGCCCATCCTGTTCATGGTGTACGGCCCACATCTTGTGGCCACTTTCCATGATCCTCACTTTTTCTCCATAGATTAACATGGGGAATTAGCACATATAAATTTAACCCCTGTATATGTTGTCAAATAAGCATTAAACTTTCAGTTTATCACACATGGGTATGTTTGAAAGTGACAATATGTACTGCAGGTAGATTAAAAGATGATAATTCCAAAAATCGGTCTCATATGCAAGGTAAAACTTTCAGGTTCACTGCAATGTAATGGGCTTTGCTGACCCATACGACTTCAAATGGCATGGGTTGCTAGGTGTCACAAATATGCATAATGCGAACCAAAGCATGTGTGTCAAAAAATTAAACTATCCCAGAGGACCACTATTGGGCACAGAAGTATACGTGCATGCGTTGTGTTCATCCTGTGGATAGGCCACTTCACAGGACTCTGATTTATTTGGGTCACTTGGGGAAGCTCACCCTGCTTTGTTTACATTTTGTGCTCAGCCAAGCCGGCCAGATTATGCGTGGGGGGAAAATAGGCTAAAACACAAGATGTGCTTGGACTTAATGAAAAATGAAACTGTCAGCAAAGTAAAACTGCACTTTTCACCACAGATGTGACATTTTACGTAAAAGCTTTGTACTGTTCAGAACAAACCATGTTGTAATCATTGGTTTAGTCGTGGGAACCGTTGTTTTCTCGCGGGCATGGGCCAGATTCTACCACTTGCTAATTGGACAATCAGGCCAAAAGTGGAATGCATAATTAATGACGGTCCGGAAAAGTTTGGTACAACTCGGTATGAACAGCTCTTGTGGAGACATGGTGTGAGAACATGGAATTCGACGCATCTGATAGGATGGTGCGTATCACGTGATTTAATTCATCAGTAACAGGCCTTGAAACGTCCAACGACTTAAAAAAGTGACGTACTGTATATTTTGAGGGATATCTTAGGAATTTTATATTTTTTACCAGTTAGAAAGAGTATACACAAAGAGACAAAACGTAAGCGGACGAGACAAAAAGTTAGCTTTCCAGCGCTATAAAACATCAAGGCGTTTAAGAGAAACATTGAAGCCCCTAACAGGCACAAACTTCGCACATTATCATTCCAAATGCGAAAAAACGGGTGGTTGTTAGATTTTAATCCGTTTGACAGGGAAGTACTCCTTTTGAACACAAAATGAAAATAGCTAGTAGCAAGCAGTGACGTTTGTCTACAATAAGATATACACGCTCGCAGGTGAATTAACAATACGGGCGAATGGTGAGCTGATGAATGTTGGCTTGCGGTGGGGGTTAATACACTCGCAAACGGTGGCAAATGATTTTTAGATTTAGAGTAATAGTATGGGGAGACTATGGGTAAAGTTGGACACTTAAGGTTTATATGGCATAAAGACATGAAGAGATGAACATTGTGAAAGGATTCACCCCCATGAAAAATTGAAACGAAACTCTTCTTTAAACTTTTACCCCACTTGAGGATAACATTTTATTGAAAAAATTATGGAAGTAAGGAATGTAATGTTAAAATGGATTATGTTGTGTGATAATGTATTCATTTCATCATTTCATTTATTCCTTTGCATTCCACTTCAAGTGCACAAAGCTGTGATTGTATCACCGTTGCTGCTGTGCCTATTACAGGTCCACCCAAATGAATATTATTTGACTACATCTCACACATTATACATGGTAATATTGGTCTGCCACACAACACAACAAAACAGATATGATGCAGTACGCACATCACATCCCAATACAATTCAGTACAACACAAAACACATCAAGACAACACACTATAAGCTGGTGTCAAGTGTCACCTGCTTAGGGAGATGAGGGTTAATTGAGGGGAACTCCCAACACTGCCGGGATGGGGGTGAAGGTCCACGAACAGGTGACATGACAGCACGCCAAACAGTCTTTGGGCTTCATTGGTTTCCCACATTGTTTATTGTGTTGATTCAATTCCAATTGTAAAGTTGTTTTCATGTGTGAGCTGACACGGTTACTATTGTTTGTTTGGCCTATAGCATTGTTCTGTCTGGGCTGACTGGTATGAGACGAGAAAAAAACTTGAAATGTATGAATGTGTAACAGTTAGTCTGCTCTCAATATGTTCTCTACAAATAAAGCTCACATGTAGAAGTTGTATTCCCTGACATTTGGGTCATTATAAATAAAGTGTAAACTTTTAGTTTGAAAGAACCAAAGCTATATTAAAAAATGATTGATTCATGTAAGAAAGGAAAGTTCATGGGTGTTTGTATGAGTGTAAGTTGACATTTTTAAAACATGTTAAACTGAGAAGTCTGGAGACCATTTTGGCTTTTCCATTTTTGACTTAGCCTGTAGTTAAGATTTATAGAATTGCCAGTGTTTTGACACTTTTGGACACTTTGACGCAAGGATTGGTATTAATTTCATGCTTACATGGTTCCTATGCATAGGCACTGGGAGAAAGTGGATCCTCATTAGTATATACCTGAATAGCCGGCTGTTATCTTTCACTGCATGGTGCTTTTGGTCCCAGTGGGAATCGGGGGCTATTAAATTAGTCCACTGGGGAGTTGGAAAAAAAGGCTCTTTTCTGGCCAGGAGGATAAGGCCATGTACCAAGCATGTAAATCTCTTTACACAGTGTCTGAAATATTGGGTTTGTGTTTGGACAAGGTAATAGTGTTGATTATTTAAATATGTGTATATGGCGTGTCAGCAGTGCAAAATATTTCAAATTGCTCCGTTCGAAACGTATTTGGCTTTCATATTTGAAGCAGTCAGCTGAACCGCTGACGTTATACAGTGGTTTATAGCCATTTTATTTTTTAACTTCACCAAACCATTTCCAGGAGCGTCTTCTTTTTTTATGGGGAAGTAATTTGGGACGGCCCGTGTTAAGTTTCTTCACAGGTCACACTGAGAAGACATGTGAGGTTTTATGAGGTTTTGTATTACCTGTACTTTGCTTTGCCGGGCCAGGTGATTTGAAATAACACTTCTTGGTAACCTGAATATCTATCATTCAATAATGGTGCAAAATTTCAAAACATTTTGATGTTTTCTTGTAGTTTACGACACTTTTGCAAAGTCATTTTCTAAGAAAGCGATTAGAAATACATATCTTTAACGACTTCTGTCCCCAAGCAGCAGGTAACGCAACTTATTTCTTAATTTTGAAGTGTTTTTTAATGGTTTCCTAGTGATTGTTCAGCACACGATGGTTTGGTTGTTCTGAGATTACTAGCTTAAATGAAAAAAATATGTTTAATTTTTGTACACAAAGCTTGATTGCATCCTGGTCAAACTTTGTGGGGATATCCCCTTGCTCAGGCAGTACTAAGCACATGTATATAGCCGTGTATAGATAATTATTGACCTCCATTTGCTCAAGCTGGGATCGTGACTGTGTCATATATCTTGTTGGAATCAGATGATATATGCATGTTCGTCCCTTTGTTTCATGTTATATTTAGGCTTACTGCAAGGTATACCTACTTGGATACTATATGTCATCAACAAATTTTAATATATTACTGTTGGCCTGATTTGAAATTGGAAATGAGATCAGAACTGGGATTTGGCAATGGTTAACCACTACAAGTAGATACAAACAAAACCAATTCAAACTCCTCCTAAAATAATTTATCATAGCACTCTTATAGATGACGCTGTAACATAATCTTGTTGAACAAAGGCCTGTTATTTAAAAGAACCCCACAGCGCCGGCTACAGAATATATAGGTTAAAAGGACAAAAGTATTAAACCAGTGACAATACAACTTCGATGTTATAGGGTTTGAGAAATTTGCTACTAAACAGTCGAAGTAAGAACTGTAAGTGACAATTCATGGTTTCCACATGATTGTTATATCATAGTTCATGCTTCAGATTGTTCCTTCTCGCAAGATGGGCAATTAACTATATAACAGGATTATATTAACTCTTTTGTATAGATCAGCAGAGAAAATAATCTTATAGGTACGTGAAATTTACTCTCATTTTGGTCAAAATACCATAAGTTTTTTGCCAGCTGTTCAGGTGTCTGCACAAAATCATTTTGTTGATTTTGAAGCATTATCCTTTACAACATCAATAGGCCATACAAATATACCTGTACAGTTTCAAAGATTACTATTTTTACTTTTTGCACAGCATCCTTTTTGACTTGAACAGACCATACAAATATACCTGTTAAGCTTCAGATCCGACTTTTGTTTGTTTGTTTGTTTTTTGTTTTTGGCGTGTGCCTCATTCTTTAAACCTCAATGGGACATACAAATATATCTATGATGTTTCAGATATGACTTATATTTCTGCATTTGACACTGTTGGTATCACTGAAAGTGTTCACAGGGAAACAGAAATTGTACATACTCAGAGGAAGCCAGGCTCTAGGTCACAAGACGACTATGTGACATTTGAGCTGCATTTTGTCACAATTGTGCAACAAATTACGCTTTACCAAATATGACGAAAGTAATACAACGCATCTAGTTCCACCGTGTAAAAACACACTATATATGTTTAAACTAAACAGTTCTTCATATCACGAATTTTCACACCATTTTAAGCTCATTGGAATTATAATCACAGAAAACTTGTGGCAAGGTGCAATCACAAACATGGTGATTATAAAGTATAACTTTGGACATCAAAGTACATAAGGATTTCTCTATTATGTTCACTATTGTAAAATTGGACTTTGCTGTCTTCAATCATCTGAAGCAAATAATGCTTATAAATGATGAACCTGAATAAAAGGTAAAGGAGACCTGCCAGTCGCAAAGTGGAGAACTGTTGATTGACAGAGAACATGGGGGAGCTATATAAATAATCTAGTCATTGAATCCCCTCAAAACACCTTGTGTTTTCATGTAAATCATTCCACTATCCATTATGCGGATGCGCTTGGGTATCAAGAGAAACTACATGCTACATTCCAGACAATATCACTAGTTTCATGGCCTGATGAGAATCGCACAACTGACACTAAACTTCACTTTATTGAAGTGAACATATATTTCCTGCTAGCAACGAGCAGGTGTATTAGGATTTGGGTATCACTAAAAGCTGGTTTTATCAAGCATATGGCCAAGGCAAAAAAGTGTCTGACCATGGAGGACGATAAGATTTTGACACAAGTTTTACTTCATAACAGTACACTCACAACTTCTGCTGGTGGTAAGATTTCATTGCACATGCAATGCGATTCATCAAAACAAGCCTGTTTCAGTGGTACATATTCGCAGCTAGCCCTAAGCTGCTTTGCGCCTTGTCCAAATAAATGGAAATCCTATATTCCGGAAAACTTGCCCCAATTGCATATTTAGCATTTATGAAAAGGCATTTAAGATTGGAACCATTGGGAAAATTTTCTGGTCTAAACCCTGCTGTTAATGTCACATGAAAATCAGAGGAAGTAATCATTAAATACAGACACCATACTCTTGGAAGTTTGCAATGCTGATAACCAATTCACTGTGGAATACAGTGTTTGTAAACAAATAGGTGTTTTGTAGAATTCCAATGGCGAAAATGCTTCTTACAAATATTCAGGATACTGTTTGTGTCAAGGTATAGCAACTAAAGCTTTGACTGCCTATTTACCGGATTATCTCATCTCTAGTATGGGGCGCCGGACTAAAAATGTTTTGTCAAAGTACCTGACACTGCTATTGCCTCTGCTCAAAGTAAATCGGTGGACGCTACTATATGTCCTTTATCTCTTTATATCAGGGATGTCATGCGCATGAATGCTTTGACTTACTATGCTGTTATCATTATTTTACTTAGTGTCACCCATCTCAGATGTAAGACAATTATTGTATTCTTACCATGTAACCAAACTGGCTACGTTGAATTGGCTACTTCGAACCCACTGTTTTCCACTACCATTAGCGTAATTACTTTTTTGCAAATGTTCCACACAATCTGATGTTGAATACTAGAACTAATTTATTATATATATTCAGCAAAGTAATCCATGTATCTATCTTATCATCAATGATGACGACCGAGTGTAAATATCTGTTACTACAGAACTGTTAACTCTCACTTGTTCAAAAGTTTCACATTTTCAGGCCTATCTCTGCTCAATTCCTCTAATACCTGAGGCCTGGGTGCGCCAGGGGCCCCTAGGCCTTTTCCTCTCATCAATCAGGGTTTCTCTCTGTGTGGTCTCTTTTCACCATCGGCAGCTACCACATTGAGACTCCAACCTCAGGGTTTCCCTCCCGTGCATGGACTTGATTGCCATTGGCAGTACCCACTGTGATAGTCTAACTCCACATAGAGAATAGCATAGCGCCATACCGCCTTCCTCTCTTGTCTGTGCGCCATGTATTCACTTGTGGCAGCAGTCACTGCACGATTCATTATCCCATCCGACTAACCTTCATTGCTCTCCCCGTTTAACTAGACTACACCCCTAACCCTTTCCACCTTACCTTCTGTTGAGTTCCTTTTTCTCTTCCTTCAATCATTAGGAGCAGATTTGGTCAGCACTACCCATCTTTGCTTTTCTTGATCCGTCTTAATTCTTTTATCTTACTCGGCATCAATCAATAATTTACAGTGAGTTGATGGTATGCCACTGTGGCTGCTATTCCAAAAGATTGCATATGTTAAAATATGTTTATATGTTATCATTAAGTTATGTTTATGTTTGATAGTTAAAGTAATAAATTGAAAACATGTAAAATGAACATATCGTCTATTTATGTGTTGACCATAAATGTTTCCCCTAATGGGCATACATTTAAGGTGATACACAAGGTTTATATCAACTGACGTCAGCCAGTGTCTCAGCTGTTCATGAGGCATTTGTTTTTAACTGACTGAGTAACAAGTATCTAATATACTGACCAAGAGAAGAGCCGACGCCTGTAGAAATTTGTATCAAGGGTCTGGGCGGTCAAATGTCGAGACCAAATGACTGACTAGTTTCCTTTCTGCTGGTTTGCCTGCCAACCAACCCCAATCTGCATCTTCATCTTCGATTACTCAAGTGGCAGTACTGTCAGGTCTCTTGAATCCAACTTGGGATAAACTAATCAAGTCAAGCCCCACAATACACAGAGTTGTTGGTGTGTCACTGTGGCTGTTTTCCCAAATGATTCCGTATGTTAACGTATATGCGTGTTTGTATGTTATAATTATGTTATTTAAGCTCTATATTTGATACTTAAAGGTAATATTAAATGCATTTAAACCGAGCATATCTTTTCTTTCTGTGTTTACCATATATATATATATATATATATATATATATATATATATATATATATATATATACATGTGTGTGTATAAACATGTGTATATATATACATATATATATACATACATAGGTGTGTGTGTGCACGTGTGCGTGGTATATATGTATAAGTATATATATGTACTTATATATATATATCAATTTTTTGTGATTTTGTTTGTCAGATTCACTTAATGTCACTGTAGCAATACATATATGTTATATTGCTGTACTCATGTTTTGATTTCAATTTGAATATCAATGTATATGCATGTTTGTATGTCATCATTATGTTGTTTATGCTCTATATTTGATACTTAAAGGTAATATTAAATAAATTTAAACCGAGTATATATTTTTTCTTTCTGTGTTTACCATATATAAATGTGTATATATGTATATATATATATATATATACACATATATATACATACATAAGTGTGTGTGTGCACGTGTGCGTGGTATATATGTATAAGTATATAAGTACTTATATATATATATATATATATATATATATATATATATATATATATATCAATTTTTTGTGATTTTGTTTGTCAGATTCACTTAATGTCACTGGAGCAATACATATATGTTATATTGCTGTACTCATGTTTTGATTTCTATTTGAATATCAATGTATATGCATGTTTGTATGTCATCATTATGTTGTTTATGCTCTATATTTGATACTTAAAGGTAATATTAAATGAATTTAAACCGAGCATATCTTTTCTTTCTGTGTTTACCATATATATATATGTATATATGTATATATATATATATATATATATATATATCTATACATACATAAGTGTGTGTGTGTGTGCATGTGTGCGTGGTATATATGTATAAGTATATATGTATGTATATATACATATATATATATATATATATATATATATATATATATCAATTTTTGTGATTTTGTTTGTCAGATTCACTTAATGTCACTGGAGCAATACATATATGTCATATTGCTGTACTCATGTTTTGATTTCAATTTGAATATCAATATGCATTGTGGCATTGGATGTTTAAGATAGATGACCGATTTTTTTTTAAATGTCATTTTCTTCAATAATAAGGGAAATCCATCGATTTTACAAATGTCATAGCATATTTTCAACTTTCAAATTTACATAAAATCAAAGGTTTACAGATAGTCTTGCAAGGTATTATAATAGCACTTATTGGATTTAACGTCTTTACATTGATCTAGGTTTGGTAAATCCGACATAATTTTCATGCGTTTTCATGATTTATATGTACAGCAAGAGCTACCATCTCTGCATATTTGAAAACAAATACTTCCTGAAGTTGTCGCTGGGGCACTCTCAAATGATACATTTTTTAGCAGTGTGGCTCCACTATCTTAAGAAACAGGCTGGGAGATTATCTTGACAATTTGTGTTGTGGTAGAGAGGTACAAAAAGACCATCAAGTAGGTAGATAGGGACTTGTTGTTTTGGAAACAAATTTAATTTTCATTAATTATTGTTTATTGCATTTTGTTACCTGCACCTTCACCATGTGGCTTTGTTGATAGTTCCATACTAAGAGAAGCATATTGCAGTGCTTTCTTTGCCTATAGTTATACGTGCTGTAGATGGCCATTATATGCCATTAGCACCCAATTACTCTTCATGGGTACTTGTTTTTTTTCAGACACAAGTCAATTAAGTACAGTAGAATCTCCAATTAAGCCCACCCCTGTAAAGAGATCATCTCTATATTCAATCCAGCTTGCGTTTTTTTTCATTTGTTCTGATTAATTGATATGGCTCATTAAGGCCACCCCTGTTAAGATTACATTGTTGAGCCATTTTGATGGCCGCACTATGACGATTCCATTGTACACTGTTCATTTACTTTCAGTAAAAAGTCACCAGCTGCCTTTGGTCTTGTTTTGCTGAAAGAGTGACTTAATACAACAGTTACTACTCTACAGTAGGAGTTGTATTTTGAGAGAACTTTTTCTACCACATGAAAGTCGTCACATTATGAAAGGTTGGACTGACTTACCAACTATGTTGAAAGTGTTATAACACATGTGGTCTGATACACAAATAGTATTCAAGACACGCACTTCTGTATTTAATATCATACGTTTACATTGCTGGTACATAAGTTACTATTTTCCATCTTCATATCATGTCATTGCTTTTATTTTATCATTCAAACAACACTGAAAAAGTCTGCCAACTTTATCGTCGTTGTCTTATCATCCATATGCACGTAATTATATTTTCGACTTCCTTTCGAGAACTGTTGGGCACATCCTCTTCAAACTTTGTCAGGACATACCTTGCCCAAGTCTTTATGATGTGTGTTAAATTCATTATGCTCATGTGACAGGTACATGCACTCCTGAAGATAAGAAAAATGCCACCCGCATTGATTTTACATAGGCTGCTCTAAAGTTTGCCTGCTAAACAGACAATTGTTCTGCATGTCTGACTGCGCTACACAGAAAGTCTGCCAAACTTCAGACCAAAATCTTTTTAAGGGGCTATTAGCTCTCGCTTAATCGATGCAAGAAAAATAACGTTACTACAGGCCTCTTTGGCCAATTATTGCATTGTGTCTGCCGGCTGGTTGATTGCCCTCTAAATATTAATGACCTCTTCTGCAGCCAATCAGCATCCTGTTAGACGTCCCGTTCGACACACTTGCATCGGCACATTGCAAGCAAACATGCTTAGCGTGTGTATTCCGTGAAGATCAAAGAGCTAATATGGTTAACTGGAAGTGAAACATGGCACACTGGTAGCTCCTGGAACTCTGACAATTCTGAGTCAGAGATGTCAAGATGGCTAGAGTCGCCACCGTATTTTTGCGTGAAACAATACCAGTACAGAACCTGAGTATTTTGTTCTAGTACTCTCCTGTCAAAAGCATGTTCTTCCATTTCTCATTCGCGATCAAAGCCTCGGGACATCGCATAATAATTGGAAATTGTTCTGCTAGCAGTTTACCCTCATTGTCAGAAGTATTCCAAAATACATACGAGGATATCCCCAAATGATCAACTTCCCACGCGTGGGACTTCATCCGTCTTTTACACACTCGCATGCAAATAAAATATATTTTTCGCCGCATTACTCTTACTTACGTTCAACAACTTTATTAAAATAAACTTCATGATATCAATCATGGTCACTGTGTAATTAGTAAAGTTTGAAAGACAAACCAGTGCAGTTTCACAACTCCTCTGAATACGTTACATCTGCTTATAGATCAGAAGCATCCCAATTGATAACAATGATAATCTGCATAAGCGGTTGTCAAAACAAAAACCGAAGCAGTAAAATTAAGTCTTTGAAGCTGTTGTGCTGAGCATCGTCATATCCCACCCAGCCTGACAATGGGGCAGGTTAAATATTTGGCCACAAACAAATTCAATCTTCAAGTATCGGTTCAATTTAATAATAGCCTGATGGCAGTAATGCTAAAAACCTGTGATAATTCTAATTTTATCAAATACAAATAAACAGGAAGAAAACACCACGTGTATACATATCCGCCAGCGGTTGACTTGGCTCAAGTCAAGTTGATCAACCAATTTCAGAGCACATGCGTGTCATGGGTTCACAGAAGTTATGCATAAGTATTGCTCTTGCTTCAATAATTTAATCGTAGTATGAAGAAAGTAATACAGAATTAAAGACCTGTAATAATTGTGATGTAATTGAATATAAAATGAACGGCAACACAACACCACATGTCGATGTGTGTTTTGCTGAACTTGCCAAAAAAATCAAGAGTTTGTCACTGACGTTCGAGAGTCTTGTCAAAAAGCAGTCGATTGCAGTGTGTTTTGCCAAATTTTCCTGCTTGCAGGTCGCATTCTGCAGGTGGTCGCTCACGACAGTACATTTAACATGAGAAAAATGTCCATGCATGGGAAAAATGCTCGTTTTGACTAGGTAGTCACAGACCGTGGGGGTCGCTAATGGCATATACTACTGGCCACTACTATATGCACAAGTGCTAACTACCGCTGCTGAAAATGACGCTTATATGATATCTCAATTAACTATCTGCATTTCAATCTTAATGGCCGCTCACTGAACCCATAAATGCTGGGTTATAAAATGGAGGGAAAATAGTGACACTTTGCTAGAGGTTAAAAGCCAACGACCTATCACAGGCTATAAATATTTTACTTCACAGAAGGATGAAAGACAGCCAGCCAGTTGCAGTTTGGAAGACTAAGTGGAGCGCCCACACAGTAACAATAGTGTAACTTTGAGTCTTAGCAGGCAACCCTAAAATGAGTTTATGTAGACAGTATGGGTTTCGCATGGAGTTTTATGTATCATGTACAGGATAGCAAAGGCTATGCTTGAACATTCATACGAAAAGGAAATGTACTGGAAATAAGATGACCAAAAAGCAAGGTTAGGAGTTTTTAGTTTTGGGGTGCATATGGGCCTCTTGGGGGTCATGGGTAATGCAGGGACCAACGTGAATCCACAAAGCCATGGCATATGGGTCACTCAGAGCTCTGAATTCTACAGGGGCATAATTGTCAGCATGTCGGATGCTGGCTTTTCCTATCGTGAGCTTGCCAGGAGATTGTGCTGCTTTAAGTCAGTAGTCAAGAGGTGTTGGTGGGACCT
The DNA here is from genome assembly GCA_964020975.1 of Hermodice carunculata. NCBI lineage: Eukaryota > Metazoa > Annelida > Polychaeta > Eunicida > Amphinomidae > Hermodice > Hermodice carunculata. The sequence continues at coordinate 15,250,318 of OZ026625.1, read as the reverse complement.
TTGTAATGAATGGAGAAAATGCGAGAAGAAAGATGGATCTAGAAGACAGACTGTCACATGGGAGGGCTGCATGAAGAAACCTGTGCTTTTTCACATACTGCACGATCTATGTGAAAGAGCACAAGTTTGTTTCATGGAAAATATCGTTAGTACCAGCGTCAGGCCTGTAGCTTTGCCGTCTACCATAAACAAGAGACTGGTGATGGCCAAATTCAGGTCATACTACCCTGTCATTCACATCACTCATAGTCCTGCACCCAAATCTTTAGGTGAACAGTGGTGACAGGAGAAGTCTTCCATCTATCAAATCCCCCCCCCCCCGTCAACCGTCATCTGGCTGCAAATGCTATGGTGCTGATTTAACATTCTACTCTCGTGTCTGATAAAATGTTTGCAAACTATGATGTTTTGCTGCAGCAGATGGTGATGGAAGTATCTCAGCTAGTACAGCCCCGTTGCTTTTGCTAATTTTTCTGCAAAAATAGATGTATCACAGTGAACCCGTTTGCTCCTGGCTTCCTCCATGCAGACAGATAGGACCTTTTTCTACAGCAGCAATGATATCAAATCTTAAAACTTCACATGGATCAATAAATATAGCAGTTTTAGAACAGTAATACTGATTGTCCGGAATTATTTTTATGAGTCAGATTCTGCCATACTAGGAAGTCAGGAATATGAGTCATGCAAATGTTTTAGCAGACTAAAATCTCCCACCAACATGGTAAACCCTCAACACAAGGGGGTCTGTAACATTTCCAACCCAAAAGATAGAGACATTTTAGGTGCCTCTAATACAACTTGCCCATTTAGGCTATCTGCATCTCCTTTTCATGGCGTATACCAGAGTCTCAAGATACTTTGCAAGCATGACAATGAACCGTTGCTTACATTTTGAGGAACACACTCTTTTTACCTTAAAAGTTATACCACTTTACAAGTGTATAGTCTTATGTTGGTCTTACAAGGTTTTTCATCCTCAATATACGATCCACATCTTTTATTGCTGGGCCTTCCTCATAACCGTAAAAAATGATGGAGAATATACTCTACATATATTTTGCATATGGAATCATAATTTTGTTTCCATTACCTAGGAAAAAGTTGAAGAGCCACACCATCCAGCGCACATTGCACTTCAGCTGCAGGTTTTACTAATGAACTTTGGTCATTGACCAAAGTTCTTGTCTAAGGTTAGCGTTATCGGCATCCCATGGTAAAGTTGGTAAATCAAAAGTGGAGGTGGATAAAAACAAATGTTGTATTTGAATATAGCACCAGGATTGTCACTTAGCTGCCCAAGAGAGACGAGTCTCTGGAATAGAACCAGAGGGTCTGTTGATGAAGAAAATGTGAAAACGTAGCCTGATTTGTTGAATCAGAGTTGCATGGGTTTTCCCCGTCATTTTATCCAAAACCATCTCTAATACGTACTTTGCCTTGTGCACATTTGCTTCTTGTCTCCTTACACCTGTATAACTACTATGAAGAGCATCACTTCGCTCAAATGGATTGCTCTCTCCAAGAATAGCAAGCATCCTTCTTGTGTCTTTCGCATCTTTCTTCTGGTGCTACTCAAATCTTTATGTTATTGACTTGTTGTGAACGCCCGACCCCTTAATTCCTGCATTGCAGAATTTAAATCAGCAGAGGCTTGTCTTTACAATAGCCAAACAGCTCTCTGAGTCTCTGACATGTCTTTGCTACGCATAAGACCACCCATTGTTCTAATGCCTCTTATTAAAATTTTGTTCCATGACCAAATCCATTGACATGCCTGCCCAGTGCCTATTACTTCTGTGTGCAACATGGTAAACCTCTTCAATGTACTTGGACACATCAAGATGATCACTTTCAATGTGCTCAATAGTTTGCAGATAAAAAAGGGCAGACTTTGCATAGGCAGTGTGACCAGGTGCACAAAAATAGGGAAGGATTGGATATACAACTCTCAAACTCGACTTCCAACTCCTCTTTGTTCAGCCTTACTGAAGCAGAAGCAGTAAAAGCTGTCCAGAACCTGCCATAATATGGCCAATACAGCCCCGCAAGACGCATATGCATTTGTGATCTACCTAGCCTCAACACGACTAATCTCAAGTAGCTGCCTCTGTTGTTACAGATCACACAGTCATCAAAGCTTGCCAACATACTGGTTCATTGAATGTGATGATTGTTGTTAAATGATATACCTTCCTTTGCATTGGTATTGAAAGCTGAATGTTGATGTTTTGGTGAATCTTGAAAGGGATTTATATAGGGTTACACCCTTTTTCCGAATCGCCTTTTTGAAATAAAAATGTTTTAAAATCAATTCATGGATCTCTGTCTTTTGCTGTAGTTGACTGCTTGCATTGTTAGGTTGGAACTCATGACAGTACTATTTTTTAACTATTTGGCTAGTTCCACACAAAGACTCCTGTAGAATAAATGCAAGAGGGATTTGTTGCATCCATGTAATCATAGTTAGCAAGGTCAGCATCCACTGCAGGGCAGGATATTTGGCCACAAGGTTGTTTTGCGTGTAGTCATGAGACAAGAAGAGAGCCTTGTGACTGCGATTGCCAACATGGTACGAGGTCCCCCTGACAAAAGCGACCAAAAACTTGATGTTAAGTTAGACAATGTTGAAGAAACCAAGGTTATAAAGTTGTATGCCACAAATCTAAAGGATGCAGAGACATAACTTTGAAATTCTACAAAAGTATTTTCAGTATGCTGCTGCTGAACAGGGGAATACAGGTAAACTGACAGAGATCATGTCACAAAAGGTACTAAAACTTAAGAAAAGATGCAAAGTGATCCCTCTTTGCAATATGCACAGCATATCAGATAAACTAGTTAATGGCAATTATGGGGAAGTGACAGATTGTGAAACAAATTATGTGGAAGTGAAGTGCTTCAACCCTTAGATGATGGCTAAAATCTCTTAGCATACTTTCACTGCTGAGTTGTGTTCAGTATTATTTTTATTATTATTTATTGATATTATTATTATTATTATTATTATTATTATTATTATTATTATTATTATTATTATTATTATTATTTTTATAATTATTATTAACTGTAATGTGTTGATTCACCGTGTATATACTTTAAATGTGTTGTGACTTTAAAACCGGAAGATTTGCATAGAGAAAAATAATAGAACAATGTGCATACACTGAAAAAGCTCCCTTGTTCGGCCTAAGGGGTAGATCAGTGAAGATAATTGCAGTGTTTGGGGATATATATCAGAAAAATATGACTGGTCAAGAATTACAAGAGTATTCTGTCTACAGAATTGCACGATGAACTTTGCTCATTGACTGCCAAAATATTTCTAAGCAAAAGTGCTAGCAAAGCATTTAATATACTTTTGCTCAGCTTGTACAATATAACCAAAACACAAATTGTACAGTTAAGATCAGCTTCTATGAACAAAATCATCTATTTTCCTACAGCAGCACTGGATTTTGCATAAAGATAAACCAAAATGCCATATAGTCAAAGATTGCCAAGCACTTTCTTTACAAAGACCAAGACTTTGCATTAGAAACATTAGTTTTGTTCGCCTGCTTGGCAGGCCTAGGATCTTTCATTTTTGCCAGGACCAATGAGGCCACCAGCAAAATCGAAATGCAGCGAGTCAGCTAAACAGGCAATGGCTTTTTTGGATTATTGACTAATGTTACACTTGTCTTGTCTTGTGTATATATCATTTAAGATGTTGTGGAGAAAAAAGTAAATGCTTTGTTTCAAAGTTCATTAACAGTGAAAACACATTGCTCCTTCTTGATGGTTTACATTAAAATAACCTGCCCCCTGCCTGCTTAGCTGACTCTCAGGTTGTCTGCTTAACCATTTATGGCTAAACAGACAATCTCCGTGTATACTCTTCAGTCTACTTCAAATGAAGTGGATATATCGTGGAGCTTGGTCTGCTTAGTATTCAACCTCTCAGGACATTTTTGTAACTGGCTGGTGCCTCAGTCCAACATTCAAGGGCTCTACTCTGCTGAACAGCAGCCAAGTATGCCGCTGGCATGGTAATGTTAACACTGGTGTCCACTGATTTACATTAAGAACATAATTTGCACAATATATTTGGTAATAAGGCGATGTACATGCCTCAGTGCAGGTGACAGTTTACACAAGCACAGAATGACAGTTGCAGGGTGGTAAAGTACGCTGGGCTACCAGCAGGATACTCAGATGAGCTGATAAGGAAGTTTGGGAGAGTTGGCCCCCATGTGCTCTAAAGCAATTCAGAGTCTTTGTTCTACTGCTAAGCCGTTGTCTACAGATTATGCATATTACCCCAGACCAGGACCTTCGATGTTATGGTCTCAGATTAGACAGTTCAAGAGAATTGTCATTGTGTTACCATAATATAGTAGAGAACACATTCTGAACCCACATTAAGCTATTAGATATCCAGTAAAACCTGTTTGAAGCCCAAAAATGAGTACATAAGCAGGTAGAAGGAGGGTTAGTGGCTCTTGCATCACCTGGCCAACATGTAACCTCCACTGTGAGGTCCCATCCATAGTGAGCATGTACATTTACATGTCGGTTTTCTTATAATGGGCCCCATTCAATCATATAATCATTTACTTATAAATTTTTCGAAAAAACGGTACAGGTAAATGAATTTGTTAACTGATTTTGACACATTTTCCTCACTTTATACTGAGTATGTGTTTTTGTGGGCTGTCAGGCCAACAACCACATTCATTACAAACTTAGAGTGCACGTGGTTGCTTTGGCCACGCAAATGCGAATTTAAAAGATTGCAATACTTGTAAAGCTCCACAATGTACATCATTGTATGTGGTGTGATGGGGGCTATAATGATGTTTAATCTACCAAAGCAAACTAATTGTTGCTTTTTCATGAACTGAAAAAATAGGGTTTGTCCAACCTGTCCATTCAAACATTTGCTTGAGATCCTTTCACTAGCAACAAAGAGATACAGTTTGTCATGCAATAAAAACCAAGTTTAGTCACATCATATGTGACAAAACTATAATCTCAGCATTTATGGTCAGTATTTTTGGCTAGTGCAACAAAATGTGGCAAGTTTAAAGGTATTTCGCCATGCAGATAGTTTGAATATATTCTTGTGAAGGGGGCACATTGTGTTGAATATAAAATAATTTGTTACCTTGAAACAATATAATTTTGAATGCAATCATGAATTACATATGATATCAAGTCAGATTGCCATCTTGAAGGATTTTACTGAACTATCATCACTCAATACTTTTTTATGTAAAGGAGCTTATGATCACCATGCAAACCCTGTTAAGGGAAATGCATGTTTGGGTTCAGTGTGGCTGCAAAATAGTTCTTCCCAATGCTGACTGACTGGAGATTAGGTTTTAGACACGGTCCACTGAATAAGCAAGCCTGCCTCAGTGCTCAACTGAGGCTGGTAGAAAGGTAGACAAGGGACGAAGGCCCACGGTCACTCACTGCCTGAGCACTGGACATGCATGTTTACACAGCTGTGTGTATTGGGGCAGAGGGAGAGGCTAACAGTGGTCACAGCAGCATTTCCTGCTTACCTATAAACTGTCAGGCTATTTTTGGTTGTGGCTAATGGCCCAGGATCCCTGTCAAATTGTCAAGGGCCCTGTGCCTACTAAACAGACAACAGCATCAACCTAAACAGGACCTACATGTGATGGGTTATTCCCACTTATGTAAAAACTCGCCAGTACTTTTGGACCTGTATCCACTTTCAGGGCAACCTTCTCCATTGAGCTTTGTCTTGGGCAGAGTGGGTCGCCTGGCACTCAGCCAATTGCTGACCCTTATTTATTGCCTCAGGGCGACTTCTACATCTGATACAAGATACTCTATCTGGGGCCTACAACTGGTCACTGTTTGTCGGTGTATTTACATTTTCAGATAATGCTCAGTCTGGAAAAGTCCCACTATATATTCTACATTAAATTCATAAGACAAGTTAACCTTCCCTTAACACTAATCACACATATATTTTGGACGCTACCTCTTCAAAATATCCAATCCACTAAGCTGCCATTATGTAAACAGTGAGTTCCGCACCCAACGCCAATGGTTTGTGAATGAACATAAGGATGATCTTGGCGAGTGAGGGTGGGAAGATGGTGAAAATATATGAAACCAAAAAAATATATTTTGCAGTTATTTTAGAGCATCAATGATGATATATATGCTGTGGCCGTGATTTAATTTGATATCCAAATCAAGTGTACTTTTGTGAGACTGTCCCGCAATCAAGGCATTAAAAATTGCGCATCAAAATTGGCGCTCGAGCCTGCCGTGTCGTACTTGGATTTGTAACTAACGATAACTGCTTCAGACACAACAGAGTGGGCAGATTAAATTTAAGATTGTAAGTCATGTTCTAAAGTACTTTAACGACCGTTTGTGCTGGAACTCGCAGAACGGAAACCTGAAACCATGCTGAAAACACGTGGCCATGATTCACTGTGATTTTCCTTTCCCATAATACATTGCGCCATGTTTAAATGGGTGCCCAATGTGCGTGCATTTTGTATGTCTTCATGTTGCATTTGGATTTTGAACAAATGATGCTAACTGCTTCAGACATAACTGAGCAGGCAGATTTAAGTTTAGATAGTAATTCATCTATTAAAAAAACGTTGACGACTGTTGCTCTGGTAACTCGGAGAACGGACACCTGAAACGTAAACATACTAGATACCGATACCGCACCCATCATGGCTATGCTTTTTTTCCCCGCCCAAGTTGATTGTCCAGACAAGTTGAAATAAAATGCTTTTTGAGTTGACTTTACTGCAAAATAACGGCACACGTTGACCAGTTTTTCTGTTAGCTTTGTCTTAAAACTTGATTACGGTTGATTTGAACCACCGTTTTTTATGGGTGGTTGTTTGTGGGGTGATTTTGCTGGTCAGTCGCGTGTTGCAGCTGGTCCAAGGTTGTCCAACGGGAGCATTTTAGGAAAATTGTGAATCACAGTTCTTGAAAATGCCACAGAATTTGACTAGGTCGGTAATTGCAGGTCTTACTGTACCATGATTAAACCTATTCCCATGCATAATCTGCCAGGGTATGTCAAATAAATGTAAGAACATTTTCAAGAATAAGGTGAAATCATTCTTGATGCATGAGATGGGAGTACTGGAGAGGGACCATTTTATATATCTATAGTTTAAGTATTTTAGTGTTATCAGGGACCTGCAAATTATATATAGCAGGTCCCTGGAGTTATAAAAATTATGCCTTTGGTGCTTATATTTATTCATCAATTTATTGAAAATTTACATCAATATTTATTCATAAATAATTGAAGCATTTCAGCCAAAAACCTGTGCAAAGCAACTTATTTTTTTTCCCGATTTCATACTTACATTTCTACTATTTTCATGTGTGATCCAGCATAGAAAGTAGATAACATGGCAATATTTTTTTAACAAATTTTTGCTAATTTTTATCAGATTTTTGTACATTCTGAGGGAAAATAGCCAAATCAGTACAGTAGTGACTAAAATGTCGTGATTGCGTCAACCATGTGAAGGCAAGATACTCGAAACTCCCAAGATAAACCATTTTGCATGCTCAAATTCGAAATTTTGCGGGGAGGGGAGCGGTAATCCCCCCAAACCCCCACCCCTTATATGCTTTCGCCCTTTTAGGCCATGTAGGTCACATTTGGGCCACTGAAAAAAAGTACGGACATTTTTGGGCCACTTGGGTCTCTGACTGAGTTTGTAGCACTGGCCTGGGTCGACCAGTATTTATTAGGGAAGGGCGACTGAAAGGTACTTTTTTTTTGTTCCATCCATTTTTAGGGTTAGTCCTTTTAAGTAGGGTCTGTCAGGTTACCAGAACCACACACTTATTTTGTTAGGCCTTGGGCAACTTACACATTTGTTCAAACATGTTGAAAATGTGTGGTCTTTCCCCTTTTACACATTGCCTCTTTTGACGTCAGTTTAATATGTTAGCTTCGCAGAGCCGGACGCACTTGTTCTGCTTTAAAAACTTGAAATAGGTCATGACTGGGCACACAAACACACACACACACTCTCTCTCTTTGCCCCTCTTTCTTCCTCATGTTTATATACAGTAAAACCTGTTTTTAAGACCCCTCCTTTGGGTGACCACCTTACTTTTCTGACCACTTTTCTTGTGCAAAAACACATTCTGTTGATTATTTGCCTCTTTTGGGAGACCACCTTCAGAACCTGACGAGGGACCAACCAAGATTTACGCAAAAGACCACTTATTCAGCCACAAATACCCCATTTAGATAAGTAAACATCCACCAATTTTGGCAAGATTGCTAAAACTGTTTTGATAAAATGAGTTAACAAAAACTAAATATGTTAATGATATCAATAGGTAAAAATTATTTGACTGCCAGATAGAATCAGGTGTAAAATATGTAGAAACATTCATGTAGATGTATCAATCTAAATTATGGATGGAAATATAAACTAGAGGTTAGTTGCTGGCCAGGTGGCATAAGTTAACCCTCCTTTGAGAGACCACCTGTCTTATGTAACCTCTTTTTGGTATGTCCCATGGGTAGTCTCTCAAAACAGGTTTTCACTGTACATATACAAATAATGAAGATTGTGACAGTTTTAACCTGGGCAGCAATTTATGAAACGTTGAGCATATGTCATTATTGTTTGTCCTTTAGATAAGATTCTAGCAAATATTCTACTTATGCATTGATCCCTTAACCATGATCTTCAGGACACAATTTGACATATTCCGTAAATTTACTTTATTTCACTTTAGTGTCACACGTTTTTTTACTTGTTTTGCTCATGAAACAAGTCCACAAAAAGAAACCCCGTGTGTGACAAGAATTTTAACTTAGGTTTTCAACTTAAGTGAAAAAACTGAAAAAAAGTAAAATAGACACACATGAAAATAAGACAATTTACAATACATGCATGGAAAAAATTGGCTTGCCTCTAGGGCCTTGCCCTTTTCTTCTTTTTTTTAATTGGTAAAGTGATCGTTTATGGTCATACTGTGTTGTGAGGTGGTGAATTATCACTGGAAGGTGATATATATATATATATATATATATATATATATATATATATATATATATATATATATATATATATATATATATATATATATATATATATATATATATATATATATATATATATATCCTAGTAAAGTACCTTTTGATTAATCATCTCATGAAAGACCACTTTACTATACTTAATGCTTCCCATGTTAGTTTAGACCACCTGTCTTCTAGGACCATTTTTTTTATATCACTATGCTATGTTATCAGCACTAGCCAAAGCTACTAAAACTAAAAAAATGTGTCAAATGGGTACTAAAATCTTTCCAAAATTCTTACTTTATTGTAAATATTTAACAGATTTTAGGTCTGTGTAGGTCTTTCCCAGAAAAACTGGAATATTTGCAGCTAATATAAGAATTCTAGTGCTAAGCCAGTCTAAGGGTGGTCCCTTATGAAAGAGACTTGGATGACATCTTCACACATAAATTTGTCTGAGATCCATTCACTACCAACACACAGATATGTTTTCCCATGCAAGGAATACCAAGTTAATCACATTAATTGTGTAGCAAAAGTATAGTCTCTGCATTAATGGCCATTATTTTAGGCACGTAACGTTAAATAATACAATTTTAAGAGCTTTCTATTTTTGTAAATAGTCAGTTTGCATTCATACACAGATTCAGATATGTGCAAGAGGGGGATGAAGGGGGCCCAGATTGCAATCAAATGATTTGTTAAATTGACACAAAATAAATCACCCAGTTATTATGGATTGTATAATAAATCAAATTTTACATATAGAAGCAAGCAATGAGTGTCAATGAATTTATTTTCTGGAAAAACCGTGAATTTTCAACACCAGTGTGTCCACCATCAAAAACCCTGCAATTAACCGCATTGTAATTAGGCATGGGTCATATCCCAAGTTGCCTGCTTAGGTGACTCTGAGGCTAGTTTAGATTTCGCTGGTGGCCTCTTAGGGTCCAAGGCAAAAATAAAAGATCATTGGTCTGCTAAGCAGGCAACCAGACCCCCTTCATACATTCAAGAACTTTTGCTGCTTTCCTGTCTTTCAATTTACTCCATCTGCTCCTGATACGTATAGTTTTTAACAAATCATTTTAAAAGACACAACAGAGAAAATATATGCTTCTTGTTTCAAATTTCTGGGAAAAAATGGCAGGGTCCACCAAGAGCATTGAATGATGTTCCTGATGAAAACATATGCTGTATCTAACATTTCTGAAAAATTGTCAGACCAGAGATGTGAAATAAGAGATTCCAGATCAAAAGTGAGTCATGCTGGAGACTGTGAAAAAAATTTGGTTATTTTACACAAATATTAATCCCATGGCCTCGGATTGTTGGCTCCCGAAACCTAACAATCCGAGACCATTAGGTTGGGGTGAGGGAACTGCTTGGCAGGGTTAAAATGGTTGGAAAATAACGAACCCCCCCCAAATAATTTTTTTTTAGTCTTCACCAAGATTTATCAATGGTCTAACCTTGGCAAAGAGATACTGTTACTCCATCTGTAGATAAGAACAACTCCTCTTACACTTTTACATGTACATTTACTTAAACTTGGCACATAAAGTATTTAAAATTACGTGTATACGTGCACAAGAGTGCAAGAATTCCAGATGCAAATAGATATATGTGGTTTTACAGTGCTCTTTTTTTGGCTGCCATCCATCCATTTCCAGCTACAATTTTATATGATAGTCTCCCTGTTTTATTTGACCAGTTTTATACCTGCTCTAGCCTAGGGGTGGTGTCTCTCACTTCAAAACAAACAGAAGCAACATAGATCAACTTTTATTTGGAGAAAATATTTGCAAATTAAGATTCAAAGGCAGAAAACCATACTTTTTCTTTAAAATTCTTTGATGCTGCACCTGTGTGCATTTTCATCCAATGCAGAGAAAAGTTGTTGGCCAGGTAATGCAAGGGTCACACAGTTTTCACTTGGGAAATCGCCTGTTTTATATGACAACTGTTTGGAATGCACCAGGGGTGATCTCTCATAGGAGGAGCTATTGAATGTACATATAGTCTGTCCATTGATTGACTGCCGCTGGTGTACCTCAAAAAGCATTCACATATTGATAAGGCATGCTGATGGTCGCCCGAAGGAGGGTTGACTCCTATTTTACCACCTGGCCAAAAACAAACCTTTACTTTGAAGCACCATCCTACATGTACATTTACATGCAACTTCACTTATCTTAGATCTCATTCACTTTTGGAGTCATATGTTTACATATTTTCATGATTTGGTCCATTTCAGTATTTGTAAACTCTTTCAGTACCAAGTTTTGGATGGAGTCAACAGCTTTTCTTGGCATTCTTTTGGGTTAGCCAAAGGCTGAAAAAGTGCACTAAGGAAAGCTGTTGACCTGGTCTATTCTTATGAATTAGTCTTATCTTTTCTGTAACTACAGGGATGCTAGTACTTAAATGAAACATCTTTTTCAGGGAACACGAATTAAGTCTCCTTAAATGATATTTCAAATAGTTTGATTGAAGTATTTTGATTTTGGGTACAATTGACACTGAAACGGTTAACTGTTTTTAAACCTTTTTTTTACCGATTTGGTATTAAATAGGTCGATTTGTACTTATCTAGTTGTTCTTTAGGTGGTTAGAGAGATCTTGTATGGTCACTGGTCATGCTCTGCAGGTGGTCTCCAAAAAGACGTACAATGGTCCCTGTCTTGAGAGACCACCCAAGTGCAGGTAGCAAAGTGGTCTATTGAAACAGATGGCCTTCCATTAGAGTACAATAACATGTAAAAGATAGCCTAGTGAATTGACAGGGTGGTCTTAAAACATATGTGGTCTCTCAAGGCAGGTACCTGTTAATCATCATCGAAAGGTGTTTTTATAGAAGTGAATGAATAACTATAAGGAATTATTGTATTTAATACTGAATTTGTATACGTATTGTTATTCAAAAACCAGGAAACAGAAAGAATTGAACTCTTTGCTATCTGCCTTGCAACCACAGGCAGTAGATCAATTTTAGAACGCCAATTGGAACAAAGTAGTGGAATTGGTTGAGAGTGAACAGGGTGAAGGTGAGAGTGGTCTTACCGAAAAAAATATCAACTGTCATATCTCACCATTGGAATCTGTACGCGACTTTCCCATTACTTCCCTGATTTGAAACAAATGGTCCAAAATGGAGAGCGTCAAAGCTACTTCTATCATGTAGGACAATCCATTGCTGTTATGAGGCAGAATCAGTGTCAGAAAACGTTTATTTGACAAAACATAATTGTTATGGATACAAACAAGATGTTATATTGGAACTCCAAAGTACAAGACAGTTAGACGCATTAGAATACAAAAATCGATGAGTGCCTGGATGACCCCAATCAAGGTCTAGAGTCCGCTATCAATGAGACCACCAAAAGGACGGTTACTTAATACACAAACTGATTACTCACAAAATTACGATGAAATTCATAAAGATGCTAAGGATGACTAAAACATGTACACACAAAAATGATTATTAGACAAGACTAGTATCAATTATTACATACATAACGGTTTGGCACAGTGCATATGTCTTGATTCCTGTTAATTTTTTTTTTGCATAGCTGGATAAACCAGAGTATGAGTGTGTTTCAAACTTCTCTGTAATACAAGAGGGAATATTTGATAAGGGGATGGGACATAGTATCTTATTTTATCTATTTCTGGTGAAGTGAGAAACAATCATGGTCAGAAGTTTTCAAGAGGAAATTAGAGGCTATTACTGTCAGTCAGGCATCACAGCCAGCACCTATTATCAGGAACAGGTATGCATCAGGTGCTGTAGCTAACTACAGATGAAAACTGAGAAGCCTCACGTAGTCAGCTAGATACAAGCCAGAGCAGTATGAAAAAGTGAAGCTTCGTGTTGACTTGCCAGAATTTTTGAAGATTTTGGAGATGGAGATTATTGCCACAACAGATTATCCAGAGTCCCTACAAGAAACACTTGAGAGACAAAACATCAGAGAAGGCCTGTCACACATCAAAGATTCGGCTTTTCTTTTCTTCCAGTCACTCTGTGCAATCACTATTGACTTACAGACTGCAGATAATCTCCATTTGTATGGGAGTGAGACGTTTGTGATGGTCACTAACAGTGTAATAGGGTATGTTGCACAGTTTCAACAGTTGAAATGTGTCTTCAAGTCATTCTGCTCTGCTTCAATGCATACCAGAGGTGAATCTGGTAATATTTTGAGAGCATGTGCCACAGCTTTTTCAGAAATAATTTCTGTTGCTGATGTTAGCAACATGCTACTTGATGAGGTTGTGGTCAAGTTTATACGTGTACTGCATGCTCAGTTTCGCAGAGACTACTTGACTTGATTAAATGCAAAGAAGAAAGATGCACATTGGAAAGAAATCCAAAAAGCAAAGGCTCATTCACAGTCAGAAGATGTAATTGGGAGATCATTCAATTGAAATGTATTAAAATGATACCACCAAGGGTCTACAAATGTCACATTGGATGCTACTGAAAAAGTTCAGCAAAGGCAGGGCATACTTACAAGGTCACTTCTTCACCAAAAGTGACATTTAAGTTTTGTGTGCAGCCTTTGATGTAAGCTGTAGGAGCAGAGCCACAAAGGCAGCAATGGCATAGATTCTGAGAGGAAAAAAATAGAACTTGACACAATGCCACACCCCAAAATCATTGTAGGTGAACCATTCACAGCCTGACCTGCAGCTATTGGTGAGATACCACGAATTCCTGGTCCTCAGCCTACTCCCCAGACAAGTACTAGTGAAGAGGATAATTGTGCATTATGCCATTTACAAGGAGGGGATCAATGGATCCAGTGAAACAGTTGTTTAAAATGGTATCACCGTTTCTGTGCTGGATGAAGGCTACAACTACACGGAGGAAGCACAGCAAGCCAGACCAGCAGTGCTCCTGTAAAATGTGTAAAGGAAAAAGTGAAAGAGTAAGTACATGCCTACAATATAAGTTACATGTTCATGGCTTTAATTTCATGTATGTGTGCAGAAAAAAGGTATGTACTGTATATGTAAAATAAATCAATAAGTATTTCAACATAAGCAGCTCTATACAATTTAAATATCGGCTTGAGCAGTGAAGACCTATCATTCATGATCACCTATATTTAGTTCACACATTTTAGGAGCCTTTCTTCAAATACCTTTGTATGGATCTTTCAAATTACATGCAGTGTGGTAATGTACATACAGTGCCATCTGTTATCATGCACACAGACTTACTGTACATTCCCATCAGGCTTAACGAGAATCCAGCAAGCAGTTGGGGAGAGTAAAAGTAACCATTTGTACAAACTTTGTAGGAACCCTCTCAAGATGTATTCCCACTGAGTTTGAAGTTGATACAGTGTCACTTTTTCAAGATATTTTACCCACAGGAAATTAAATATGATGTAACATAAAATCTTAATACATGTAATCCAGGAATGAAATACACCTCAAGCCTTTACATGTAAAGCTGTGTATTCAGTTGAAAACCTTGAAAAGTTGTTATTGTTCCCTCTTCTGTTACTAGATGTATTATGACAGAAAAAGAATTTATTACTCATAATCATGACCTTATCTTTATTTCTTGAAGTTTACGAAAAAGGATTCCTGAATAGCAAAACTGCGACTTCTTGGACTGTCAGGGAATGCATATGAAATATATAGCCTAACCTTTTCTCATGTATACATATACATGTGTAAAGTGTCAGTTTGCGATCCAGGAGACTCGTATTACGGTAATTATTTTACCGCTAAAATACGAACCACCCACAACATCATTTTAAATGATAGTTGATGATCACATAATTGACAAAACCCCATAATACATGCTTTAAGGTAAAAAAACATGTTTTCTCGAGACATGAGTTTTTGCTTTGTTTCTTTTGCAGTTTTGGAGGATAGGTGAATGTTTTTTCCCAATCAACAAACCAGTCCAACAGCTCTCTTAGTTCAGTCAGCCGAGCACATAAAGGCGCAAACATCCCTGCAAGAGCATGGACTGTACACTGTTTTGTTCCACAAGATGAATTGTGCCAGACAGGTAAGAACCATCAGGGTCCTTTGACCTTTGAATTGCCTTCAGCAATCTCAACATTTCTTCATCCAGAACATCTTCAGCCCTGTGGTTCCTTATCACTGATGCCTGATCCGGGTAAATATGCTCCTGAGTCAGTTTCCGGTGTACCCACACAAGGTTAAGTGTATCCTTCAATCCAGTGAGTCCATTGGATACCAGAGCCATTACCCAATTGTAAGCAGCTTGTACATTTTTCATGGTATCCTGATTTTAAAATGTTGTTTCGGATCTTATTTACTACATGGGAATAATCCATCCAAAAGATAATGTAATCCTGCCCAAGGTTTATATGATTTCTTGCAACCATTTTGTACTTTTATGGGGTCATGTTTGGAAACATTCCTCTTTAACAGGTACCATCCGTGTTTGTGTCAATTACTTTGAAGTCCCAGGCATCAAGTTCTCGAACAGACCTCCAAACATTTATGTAATTACACTTTGTGATGCCCCTGTTGTCGGGAAATGTGAAAGGGAAAACAGAATCCCAAGAGACCTAAAAATGTCATTTGTAGTACATGGTTGGCCAGCTCCTTTTTATTGCTGCCAGTCCTCAGCACTCTCATGTAGTCATATAAAAATATGAGAACAAGTTTGTGCAGACACATTGTGTACTACTTTTAAGTTAATTATGATGCACATTTGCCCCCCCCCCCCAACTTTTTCCTTTACTTATAGTTGATTACTCTGTTCTGGATGAGGTATGATTTCATACTGAACATGCAGGACCCTCCTAGCCAACCATCAGATGTTCAGGTTTTTTAAAATCATTTTAATGAAGTAATCTGTAGGGTTAAGGGGGTTTCGTTTACTATGAACCACTTCCAGGATGGATATATAGTTTTCTTGCAATCTAGACTTTCACTCAAAACTTCATTAGCCATCAGCAGAACCCACAAATAGGTGATGTGTTTATTCGCATCTCAGTGGGCTTCCAATACATGTAACATTGTAGGCTTAGGCTTACCGTTCAATTGTGTGTTTTGGATCAGCCTCTCTGATTGATTTTTCATGCCCCCTGTGTCGAAGTAGATTCGAAAAGAGTTGATTTTGTGCATAGTTTGGCTTTATTAACTGTTAGTTCCCATAAAATTGCATCAAAATTACAAAGTGTTGCATAAACATGCATTTTTAAAGAAACTTTTGTATTTTATTGTTGTTACATCATCTTTTAACCAGTTAATGATGATCTAATTTAATCTGATTACAAATTGCAATGCCGTTATCAACATTTTAGATTGTGTGTTGAATTTAAAGCTTGTGTTGTGTTTTACTGGCTCCCTCAATCATTTGCAGTTTTGGCCTGACCGGAACTACACAATTACATGTAGTTACACATGGCCTTATCTAGCTCAGGGCCTTGGTCGCATGAGCCGAGTGTAGAACTCCCATTTGCCATGTATACAGTAAAACATATTTTGTGAGACCATCCCTGGGGTAACCCAAAAAGTGATCAAATAAAGTAGGTGATCTTGCAAAGGAGGGTTGACTCTTGTAGCAACTGTCCTGGTCAACAACTAGCCTCTAGTTTGAACCCCATTCCACACTGAATATGTACGCTTTAGGCCCACATTTACATGCATGTTTGTTTATTATAGAGCCCATTCAATTTTGTAGTCACGCTTTCATGTGCATATTTTCAGAAATTGTTACATGTTAGTATTTGTTAACTTATTTTTACACATTGTTTTACTGCATGATTTTGCACGAAGGTGGGTGGAGAAATACCGGAACAGCTATCATTATGATTTTAGTCATTACATTATGAAGTGGGTGACTATTGAACATGTTTTGTTTCAGAAAAATACATCATATATCATGTTATTCACAAATAATGTCTTACCAGTTTACTGCCATATTGCTGACTTCAGCAAAATATAGTCTTCAAGTTACAATATCAGCACTTAGTTTCTGGAACTAAGAATCATGACAAACTTGGATGCTGTTCACATGATCAACATCTTCGATGTGTTCAAACTTCCCTCCAAAACTCAGAAGAGTCAGAGTATCCCTGAGTTGGCAACGCTTATTTCATTTGTCAAAACTCAAAAGTAAGCCACTAACAGAGTAGAAGGCATCTGGTTATTTTTTTAAATAAAAGAGTCAGAGCATCTCTGAGTTGGCAACGCTTGTTTCATTTGTCGAAACTGCTAAGTAAGCCCCTAACATAGAAGACATCTGGTCATTTTTTCAAATAATTATATCTATTTTAACAAATGAAATGAATACCTGTTGACGCTATATTTAATTTTATTTCAGGGGAAAATATCAAACTTGCTGTCAATCAGAGGGCACCTTGGAATTGGGTGCGAGCCCGGCCATTACAATGGCAGCCAAGTTGTTTTGGTCGATACCAGTGGCGATGTGAAACGGAATTTTGGTCTAGATTGTTGATTGGGGGTCATGCCAACACACGTTTACTTGTACAGACAACAGTAAATTGACTATGGAACAATCATAGAAAGTTACAACCTCACGGATCCAGAAGGAAACTCTTTATAGTGCTCCTACTGGGCTTTGAAATTGGTGCTCAAATGTGAGACTTTTTGCCCGACTGGACAGAATTAGGACTTTTGTGATAAACATTGGCGTGTAGCGGTAAAAATACACAGACTCCAGTGCATACACTGTTGAATTTACCTGTCAAATATAGTGGAAGGTCAATGGAGAGAGTTTCAGTTTGTTTCTATAAGAGTAAGCACGAGAAATAGAGCAAACGTAAATTAAGTGGCTGCCTCAATATGAGCTTTGTTTCCTCCCTTGATCAACACTGAAGCATGAAGCACCTTTACCCTGAATGATGCTCCTTGGTGGAACTACAAGTCTCTTGGCTAAAGTAATTTTGGAAACACTGAATGTTTCATTTCCACCCTACTTTATTACTGCCTCGTGTATTTCATTGTCGATCTGTAACATACAACAATCAAAGTTAATCTTGCATTTGTGAGCATCTAAAAAGTCAAAGCCCAGGATGGACTAGTCTGTGATGGGAGCCACGTACATGTCCCATCTGTAGGACCTATTCCCTAAACTAAGAGACACTTCTTTCACCCTCTTTGTTATCATGGTTCCTTCTTTTGCGGCACTCTTGAGTTTAACCTCTTCTATGTTTTTCACTCCTGCACCCCCATCCCCAGTTTTAAAAAAAGATTATCATTAATGGCCACGATCCTAGCTGATGAATCAACTACTGCATTGACTTCTGCTTTATTTAAACAGGCTGGCAAAATCATGCAAATTCCTTGGTTCACAGTCCTGACTGTAACATTTTTGACCTTTGACCTTGACTGGGAAGCTACACTACTAAACACTTTAAACTGTTCCTGACTGATATTGCTCAACTGATTTCGAGTCAAGATTCCGTCTGATCAGTTGATTTTAACGATAAAACAATGTGGGGGTGAAAATGCATTTAATGGAAAGAATGAGTCAAACTATTTCCATTCGGAACTTGCACCTTGCAAGATGTCGTATTTGAACTTAATGATAAGGTTAGGTTTTGGCCGATCTCCTCTGAGGGACGAAGTGTAGCCATTCATTCTGGCCCTATATAGTTTGATGGCATGCTCAGAGACAACAGTGTAGTGTAATCGTTCCCTCCATTAGCCTTAACCATATGTCCCATTTGTCCACATTGATTACATGTGACACTGGGCAAATCAAATCTCCTCCTTAGACTGGCTGACATCACTGGCCTATGGAGACTGCTGCTGTAAGAAAGTGTTCAACAACTTTTGTTTAGTTTTCTGCTCCCTCTGCATAGCCGCTTGATTTTTCTTCATGATCTGATCTGACTTTTTTTCATTGTTTTTCAAGTTGATCCGCCCATGACACCCTTGGTTTGTCTTTGTTGCAACATCTATTTTGGTTGTTCAGAGACATTGGTGCAACACTGAGTAAATCTTCATCCTCATATGCAATCTGTGTAGCCCTAGGTTTGATGCCAAACAAAATATCCTGACTATTTACATTCATCTTCACCATCTCCAATGCACTTTCCAAACAGAGACCAGGCTTTTGGGTCATAATACTCAAAGCAGGATCTTTATTGGAAACTGCCTTCAAAAAGGCATCTCCAGTGATTGTCTCCATTAACTTATATCCAAACCCTAGTCCTAATGAAACAAATCCAAGTCAATTCCGACCAAAGACAATGTTCCTTGGTATGTATACATGAACCAGATAAATTTGTATTCCGTCTGTACCCAAAAGAGTCCAAAACGTATGTGCAAAGGTCCATCGATTCCAAACAGCCACATCTAGTTTTAACATGACAGAATGCAAAAAAAGTTTTGTTGAATGTTATAGGCCTATTTCAGTAAATTGACTTTAACATGTGCATCATTCATGTGCATATAGGACGGTACAATTTACGAAAAGGAACCAAAATCTGTAGCACCTCAAAGAATTCGTACGCACAGGTTCCTAATTTGTTGAAAATATATTAAAAAAATCAGCATTTAGAAAGTAACTAGACCATCAACAAGAATCCAAACGACATGATTATACAATTTGAAGTGTTTTTTTAATGTAGCGAAAGGCATGATGTTGTTTTAAAAGAGATGAACTAAGATTGTTTCAAAAAGAAAAATGTTTGAATGTCGAAATATATTGGGGGAAAAGTCAAAACATTGTCAGAATTTGCATATAGGACGGTACAATTCACGAAAAGGAACCAAAATCTGTAGCACCTCAAAGAATTCGTACGCACAGGTTCCTAATTTGTTGAAAATATATTAAAAAAATCAGCATTTAAAAAGTAACTAGACCATCAACAAGAATCCAAACAACATGATTATACAATTTGAAGTGTTTTTTTAATGTAGCGAAAGGCATGACGTTGTTTTAAAAGAGATGAACTAAGATTGTTTCAAAAAGAAAAATGTTTGAATGTCGAAATATATTGGGGGAAAAGTCAAAACATTGTCAGAATTTGCATATAGGACGGTACAATTCACGAAAAGGAACCAAAATCTGTAGCACCTCAAAGAATTCGTACGCACAGGTTCCTAATTTGTTGAAAATATATTAAAAAAATCAGCATTTAAAAAGTAACTAGACCATCAACAAGAATCCAAACAACATGATTATAAAATTTGAAGTGTTTTTTAAATGTAGCGAAAGGCATGATGTTGTTTTAAAAGAGATAAACTAAGATTGTTTCAAAAAGAAAAATGTTTGAATGTCGAAATATATTGGGGGAAAAGTCAAAACATTGTCAGAACTTGCAAGTGCGCTGGTTCAAATATCAAACATCAGCCAGAAACAAGTGACACCAGGCCTCGAAACACAAAACATTAGTAAAAAATTGCAAGAACAGTGTGCCATTGTAAGTCATCTGCAAGTCAGCTAAGTATAATGTACATCTATCTCATGGTTCTATAAAGTTCAAAAGGTCAAAATGTTAAACGGTCCTAATTATAAAATTCTCTCACATTTATCAGAAAAAGAGTTAAGTTTCATGAAAAGAGAGTGAGAGAGAGAGAGAGAGAGAGAGAGAGAGAGAGAGAGAGAGAGAGAGAATTCGTGTTGAAATTCTTAAAGGTAACTGTAAGTACAGCTGTCTTCCATGTAACAGTTATAAATATTTTCACTGACAATCAGACATTGGTCAACTTGCCAGTCAGCTGATTTTGATGCTAATTATTGATACAAGAGAGACAGAGCCAAACATGTATAAGTTTACCCATTTATTGAAAGTAACCATGTATCAGCTGTATACAAACACTTTGAGCCAACCTGACATGATTTTCACAACAACAAACTATATTCATAAGACAATTATAAAAAACAACATCAGTTCCAGTACATTTGGAACACTTACTGCACTGCAATATGTGCAGAATCTGAATGTTCAAATTGTTAGCAAAATACATAATAGTTTCATGAAAAGAGAAGCAGACAACAGCTTTCAATGATAGTGATAAGGCTAAACCAAATACCGGCTGAACCTTGTCAAATCCAGTATCATTTTCGAAATAGTAAGACATGCTAGTGTTCATCGGAAGGACCTATCACCAACAATAATGAAATTTATGTGAATAAGGGTATATTCTACTTGACTTGGAACAGGTTATCAACAGATTGGCAGAGGGTTAAAACAGTTTTGCGTTATCCCAATCCTCCGAATTTGGGAAACACCCACATTCATCTAAAGTAGGCTTTAAACAAATTTATCCCTTAATTTTAATGTACAATTAAAAAAGGTAATTACATGACCATAGTTTATAGACATCACCCAAACAGCGATCGGACAATTAAGAATTTTAAGTCAGACTACTACATTTACACTAGAATTGCATAACATGTCACAATTTGAGTTTAAACACCAAAACAAGGTCTCCATGTAAACACAGGACAACCAAATTTGATAATGACGTTATATTTACTAAGAAACATGGCTAAGTCTACCCAGTTTCTTTCTCAATCCAAAAATACAGCTCTACAGGCCTAAAATTTGTTATAAGCCATTTGTTGACATTTCGCAGGCATCTACTTAAGCGTCTTTCCCTCCAATTGCCTGGCGTTTTCTCCGAACCAACACTGATAGATCTCCCCTACCAAATCAGCTGTTCATCTTGACAATGAGCTTTATGTATTCCTCCCTCTCTGACTCGTGAAGAGTGCTATCATATACCAAGGCTTTGTCTATCAAGGACTCAGCCAACTGGTCCAACTTAACTGCCTAACTCAACTTACAAATCTTTCAACTCCTTCCAAATTGCATAAAGAATGGATGCCAATCTGACTGTCCATCAAATGTTTATGGCCTGTGTCATAGCACTCCTTGACATCTTACCTGGTCATTATCTCCCTTCCATGTACTTTTTCCTGGTTGGGGCCTATAATCAGATTTATCAGACTTCCCCTTTTTAAATTCCCGTGACCTATTCTGATATACACCCCAGGAAGCCCCTTGATGGACTGTATTCACAAATAATCCCAAAAATTTACCAGTGGGATCTGCAGTACCAAACGTACCATCATCATCATCATGATCATCATCATGTTACTCCATGGAAGCCACATTTACTTCTAAATTATTGCCTAATTTGGTGACCTCAGACAGCTTGGCCAAATCATCTTCAAATTGTTTGCTAATGTCTGACTTCTTTGATATCATCCAGTCTTTCAGATCTAGGAACATCTTATTTTGTTGATCCATCATGCATTGTATTTGCCTTTGAATGCCTTTAACCATGGCTTTCATCTGCTTATCCCATGGCTTACATGCAAATCAATCTTTGCATCATTGTACAGCTATTGTAATGTGGTTAAAAGCTAAGCATCTTTAACTTGAAGGAAGTTGCCTTCTCTGAATACTCGCAGCTCTTCTTGCTTTCTTATTAGTCTCCAGCTCTTCTTGTTTTCTTATTAGTCTGCCACTGTAGCTCACAAATTCTGTGAAGTCAAACTCACTGATGTAAAACGTAGCCATCATTCTTGTGTATTTTGATCTATTATACAAGTCACAGTGAAGTAAAACACTGAATACAAAATTTTAGAAAAGAGCATCTGTTCCGAAAAATTAAATATCCAATGCAATGTTATGAGTCACCTCAAAGTGAAATCCCTGACGTGCAGAATACGATTTCAGAAGATAGATTCCACTCTAAAAACCCATTATCTGCACTGAAATGTCACTGAAGCGAAGTGTTAAACACACTAAAGTAGCACGTACACAGTCAAATGCAATTTACCTACTGAAGTTTTATGATATACACACTCAAGCGTAAAGTTTAAAAAAGTGAAGTGAGACGTCGATCACACTGAAGTATCACGTTCACAGTCAATTGAAGTGCAACAGTACAAACACTCAAATTGAAGTAGAAGAAATCAATAATCTATTCCACACTGAAGTGAGACAGTGAAATATTAAGTGAAATAAACCCAAGTATTATATTCCATGTGGCAATCACACTTAAGTGAAATGCTTTTTCAAGGGTCTGCCCCAGGGGGACCCTTTCTGTTTACACGTTGTCTGTCCATCCATCCAGCATTTGGAAGTCAGTCTGAATGTTCGGATGTCTGTCTGGATGTGCACATTCTGGTTACTACAGTATATCTACAGAATGCCTCCATATATTTGCTCAAATTTGGCAATATGCTTACCTTACCTTGCAAGATTAACTGATTAGATTTTGGTGTCAACATGACCTAATTAGAACAAAATTCAAACCCTTCAGGTAATGCTTCCATTGAAAGTATGTCTAGTTTCCACTCAAGTAAGTCACTGATCAAATATTCCACACTGAAGATAAATATCAAGTCATAAAATATTCATTCAGTGTCTGTGTTTCAATAATACATAATATGTCTCACAGCCTCTTGGTTTCCTTTTCCTTTTTATATCGAGTTGTATTTGTGTCTTTTTGTCCAGAACCACTTCCTAGTAGTCATTACCCTGTTCCGCAGTCTGAACTCTTTACTCTCCATAAGCTAACCTGTCCCTGTCTAACCTATATACATATGGAAGTACTTTTGTCCATATTGCCCACGTTCCTCTGTAAAATTTCGACAAAGGCTGTATTAGCCCAAATAAATTAAGGGTCTTCAGCAGGTAGCTACTCAGAACATGTTTTGGGGCCTATTACCTGTACATGTCTCTCTGAGTAGCGGCTTCTTGTCTAAGCTAAATATTCAGCAAAGACAACCCACATAAAAGTGAATAAATATAAACGTGGAAAATGATGATTTTGCTAAATACGTGAAGTTTTGCCTTTAAATGCAGAGCTACATTGCGAAAGAAGATTACCTGTCAAAGAAACCTTAATTGCTAAATGTGTATAGTACAGGTTCAGATAAAAACAATTTGGCCTACCCCTGAACCGATATGTACCCTTTTAGCTGGATAGCTTATCCCAGTTAGACCACCCGCCAGTATATAACTGAAGTGGAAACAAGCTTGTGCGTTATAATCAGCCCCAGTGATTGTACAATAAGCAGTTGCAGCTAGACCTCCTCTGCAAATCAAGGTAAATCCTAACAAGGGCTGCAACAATGGACATCCTGCACCAGAAATGTAAAACAAACTCTATGATGACAGCTACTCCTCACTTTGAAAGTCTATAAACAATTAAGCTCTATTTCACTGCCAACCCTGTGTCAATGTCTCAATGTCATGTGTCAGGTTTGTGACATTTGAGAAGATACTTTCAATTTTGAGTAATTTTTTGATATTGAGTAAATGTGAATTTAGGCATTTCAGAAAAGAATGAAAGTCATTAGCATTTATGCCAAAAATATGTTATCAAAAGTATTTTCTTAACAGGATTTTAAGTACAATTAGGCAAATAAGTAACCGTCATAGGCCGCTGTTTGCTACCGATACCCAGTGGGGAGGGCTACATGACAAAAACATGTAAGGCTTAAACGTCATAAAGTGAGTATTAGAACAGAATGATGCCAAAAGATAAAGTTAAGTATCAAAACAGACAAGTCTAAAAACTGTAAATTATTGTCGCCAAACTTTCTAATAATCTTTTGATATTAACAGCAAAATCATAAGGCAAGTCAGAAAAAAATGAAAGTCATTTGTATTTAAGTCAAGAGAGTGAAATGAAAATATAATATTTCTTAACCAGATATCAAGTTCCATTAGGCAAGCTTGTAACTGTCGTAGATTGCTATTTGCTACCGATAGCCCCTGGGGGTTTACCCTAACAGAAAACAAGCTAGACTAAAATGTCTGAAAGGTGAATATTAAAACAGAATGATGGCAAAAGATAAAATTAAGTAGCAAAACAGGCAAGTCTAAAATCGCTAACATTATTGAAGCCAAACTTTCTAATCATCTCTGGATATTGACAGCAAAATTTGTAGAAATATTTGATCAAAAGTACATCTTTGCAATAATATATATGCAATGGAACAATGTCTAAAATTTTTTGGCCAAATATGTACAAATATCATTAAATATATAAAGAGGAAATCAGCTGATGTTTAAGTGATAAATTCTCTGTGTGTGTTTGTGTGTTGTTATCCATTTACTGTTGCTGTTTGCACGTCAATTTTCCCAGGAACTGCCGCAAGTGTAATGGAATGACCTCACCTTGACCTCCAACAGTGATGACGTGACCTTCTTTAACTTGCAAAATGTTGGGAATTCAAACCTGCATGCACATTTGAAAAGAAATACGAACTTCACAAAACACCATCATTTTCATAATGCCAGCCTGTGAATCACTATTATGTATCTTACTGGCATGTTTTAGAACAGAACTTCTGCTCTTTACCCACAATCTTCTGCAAGGGTCTTTACATTGAGGGTTCATATGTGCATTAATGGCGATCCTCCTGTCAATTTCTGAACTTTCATTCCTAGTTTTCAGGCATTTTTGTTGCGAATCCTGACACCAATGCTGTGGAATTGACTACCAACCTTCTGTGGACTCGATCCTGATGCACACAGACCGTGGCCGTGGCAGACTGGCAGTGGACACGTTCATCGGAGCACTTGTGTTTAACACATCGCCCTATGGGGAACATGTCTCTATATCTGCACCAGTCCTTGCTGTGACGACACCCACTACAGCGAGATGAGACTTTGAACATTATGCGTCACAGGATTTGTAACATACATTGCATAAATGTTGTTAGTTTAAGGTTGAAAAATTATATTATGACATTCTTTGAATTTATGACCTGCATACTGGATCCACCATCTAACTGTATGTGGGGTAGTTGCAAATATTGACTGGTTCCATCCCAACTTTATGTTGTGTAAGTTTTGTTATAATTTTAGAATTTCATTTCATTTTTTTGACAGAGTCCGAAGTTTTGCTTGGTATGGCTTAGGCACTAAGTGCCAAACTCACAAGGAAAGCCATTGACCTGGGGCAAGTAATCTCGATAGATTCCACCCAGAATTTTTATTTCAGTTGTTTTCCTGCACTGTTTAAAATAAATTGAAAACTTTCAAGCAGACCATGTTTGATCAGCGGCCAGTTGTAATCAGTTTAAGGGGCAGGGTTCAGTTTCCGGGTTTTGTAATTGTGACATAATTGGACTTAATCAAATATATTTGATGCTTGATTGTTGTTTGCCTGTAGTGATAACCCATATGCATTGGTAACTTCACTGCTATGTCAGAGCTGATCCCGAAGGAAGCAATCCCTTGCAAATACGTTATGTCATAATTATTTCACTATAATTCTGTATTTGTAATGCATTTCTCTTTTGCAATACATTTCTTCCAGAACGCTTCTATCACATGGTGTGTGTGGAGTATTAGCAAAAATATCTTGCAAAATAGCTGTTCCAATTGTCTAGGAATTTGAAAGATGTTTGTTGGTTGGTTGCTTTCTGTGGCCAATGTGGACATGAGCCCATTATGTTATATCTTATTTAGAATTTACTGTGCAGGAAATTAAATCGTAGATCTGTCGTAGTTAATAATCTTCCACACCAGTGTACGGGATTTGAGTCAAGCATAAAAACCAGATAAACTTGGGTATAAGTATACAATCCTCCGGGTTTGAAAAGCAGGTATTTTTCTGTAAATAAGTACAATGTCAAATTGTACTGAAAAGTCACAATGGTAAGGAACCTATGTTAAGTTGTGCATAACACAGGTCAGTTTCTAACAGAGGACCACAGTATTTTTTCGCTATACAATTTCTTCTTTGGCAGTGTGAGAACAGTTAAATTGTTAGCTGAGGTTGTCCGCTTCATTATCCTTGGCTCAATAAGCTGTCTTCGACTCAAAGTTCTATTTTATTCTTGATCCCAATGAGGGTCCACGCATGTGCAGAAGTGGAGAAATGAAGAATTTGGTGTAAATATTTAAGTCAGTCTTGTAAAATGGCAGATCCATTGGTTAGAATACATATGTGCGAGTGCATATGAAAATAATATGAACCTGATTTGAAGTTCATTATGTTGTAGCTTTCATATATGCAGCTGCTTAGACTTAGCCACTGATTTTAAATGTACAGCAATCAACAGTGAGAAATCACTAGTTGAAGTGATGCAAATTCCCCCCAAAATCAATAAATGAAGGCCGTTCTCCAACGCGCTCACTACCAAATGCGACTTAAGTTGAAGTACTTGATAAAACTACTCTGAATTATCAAATGGATAATGTGATAATATTATATCTCTGGTGCAGGATGTACATTGTTACAGCCCTTGTTAGGATTTCCCTTGGTTTTTACAGGTGGTCTAGCTGCAACTGTTTATATTACAATCACTGGGACTGAATATAATGCCCCAGCTTGCTTCCACTTCAGTTAAACATTTGCGGATGGTTTAACTAGGATAAGCTGTCCAGGTAGAAAGGGTACATATTGGTTCAGGGGTAAGTCAAATTGTTCTTATCTGAACCTGTACTATGAAAATTTGGTAATTATGGTTTGTTTGACAGGTATTCGTCTTTGATATGAAGCTCTGCATTTATAGGCAAAACTTCACATATTTAGCTAATTCATCAATTCCCACGTTCATATGTATTCATTATTATGTGGGTTGTCTTTGCTGAATTTTGAGCTAAGACAAGGAGCCGCTACTCAGAGAGACATGTACGGGTAAAAGGCTCCAAAACATGTTGAGTAGCTACCCGTTGAAGACCCTTTAATTTATTTGGGCTAATACAGCCTAGGTCAAAATTTTACAGAGTGACCGTTAGCAATATGGACAGTAGAACTTCTATGTATATAAGTTAGACAGGGAGAGGTTAGCCTATGGAGAGTAAAGAGTTCGGATTGCGGAATAGGGTAATGACTACTTGGAAGTGGTTTTGGACAAAAAGACACAAATACAATTCTTTGTAAAAAGAGCTTTCATTCAAGTACCAGCTTGCCTATAGCCCCAAAAGAGTATACTGGTGTAGGTCAACAGTAATTGTGCCAAAAGTGCTTTGAGGAAAGCTTTTGACTCAGTATAAAATGTGACACTGAAGGAATTAAAATAAAACTTACAAAAACATTTCACTAAACTGTATTGCAAAAACTGATAACGTATATTCAAGCAATAGTTTTAGATACCTAATTCGTAAAAATTGGACCAATTCCTGCAACACTTTTTGAACACATAAAGAGCTAAAATCACTGGTCTCGTCACTATATACTTTTTGAAGCATTTGGCTGTTTTCATATAGTACTTTATAGCTTGAAAATGAGGAAAAACGTTCATCGACAACAAAGCGGCTGTTCAAGTATGACATTAAATTTGTTCAAAAAAAGAGTTATCCACGGGTGTGGAGAACGAAAAACTCCAGATACATTTGTGCAAATTGAATGTAGAGCATTTGTGTGGCATCATGTATGTGGATACATGATGCTACTATGCAAGATGTTTGCCAAATATGAACAATGTGAAATGTGAAACTACAAAAGTCTCCAGGGAACACAGATGCCCCCATGTACCATTGCCCCTATATCAGCATTGGAAAGAATAGCAACTGGGGCAAGACTTTAAACATATTGTAACATCTTCAGACGGATAATATTTATACACATATAACTTACATGACACTTGCATCTTCAAAAATTGTGTTTGCCACTATAATATCCATAATATGCAAACCGTCTCAACTTCAATTACAGCTGTTGTGTCAGATTTCTCAAATAAATGATCGCTGAAACTTTTGGGGTTTTTAGGCAACAACATTCCTCAGAACACTGCGATCTTTTTGGGATAGAAAGCTCTTGACTTAGTCTATATATTGTAACTTCACGTTCAATCAGTTATAGAACATGTATGTTTAATATACTGTGCAGACTAAGCAGCAGTACTCTCGTCACAGAGAATAAAGTACATGATGTTTCCGAAAAGTTTCATGGTTGAAGCTCAAATACTTTTTAAGATATATGCAACACAAATGTGACAAGTCTAGCGTCTAATCAAGATTTTCCTTAAGTTAATTAATGATTGTTTAACACAAAATAATGAATCCACGAGAGACAAAGACCCAGATACACACCTTCATGTACTGACTAATATTTCTATAAAGTTTCATGGTTGAGGCTCAAAATACTTTTCGAGATATTTTAGACACAAATGTGACAAGTTAATTAATGATTAACTAAGACTATATAAGTATCCAAGAGACAAGCAAAACCCAAATGCACGCCTTCATATATTGATAAATGTTTCCAAAACTTTTCATGGTTGTAACTTAGGTGCTTTTGGTGATATGCGCGACACAAATGTGACAATTTTAATGTCAAAGGGATGTTTTTAGTATAATACAATTAAGTTGAAAAACATGAACTATATTCATAAATATCAAACCCAACAATGACAGGAAAGAGACTCCAGAGTTATCAAAGCACAATATTCATCTTCCAATACCAATGTGAAGAAACAAATTTCACCCCTGACTTGATATAGGCAGTCACCTACAAACGGCAACTGGTGGTTTTAAATCACTCCTCTCAACCTTTGAAATATTCTTCATTAAATACAGATTAGTGTTTCCAATATGTGTAGGCCCAACCTCTCAAAATCCACATTGTATTACTTCTGCAAAACTAAATAGACAATTGCCAGGCCTATCACTATTTTGGTTCTTATGACTAGTTCGTTAGCTGAGTTTAGAGCAAAAGTAGAAAGTAGGCCTTTATCGTTTTTGTTATATCTATGAATCTCAATCATTATGTAATTAATAAGTTAAGTGATTGAATCACTGATATAGAGTATCAAATGAAAGGAGCAGACTTCTACAGGTCCCTCACCATACAACTGACGTTCTACAGACGAACGTCTCGAGTATGATGCACTTGTGTAGAAAACATGACCCATATTCACAAATATCAAACCCAACAATGACAGCAAAGAGATTCCAGAGTTATCAAAGCATCAACATTCATCTTCCAAGACCAACGTAAAGAAACAAATTTCATTCTTGACTTGAGACAGGCAGTCACCTACAAAAGGCAACTGGTAGTTAATTAATGATTAATTAAGACTATAACATCAACCAAAAAGACAAACAAAACCCTAAATGCACGTCTTCATATATGGATATATGTTTCCAAAAATGTCCATGGTTTTAACTCAAACGCTTTTGGTGATATGCGTGACACAAATGTGACAATTTTAATGTCGAACGGACGGACCGACAGACAAGGGCAAATCTATATGCCCCCTGGTGGAGGCATTTAATTTCTTTTGCAAACCTATTTGTACATGCTTGGTAAAAGCATGGGAACCCATCCTGCAGGAAGAGTTTAAGAAGTGAATTGTTTGATGAACACCAAGAGGGTGTTCCACGTGTATGCATGGCTGTCTCAAGTGTCAGTAAAGCTAGAACGACAAGCATTTGGCTGCGCACCCAAGATGAGGCTGAGGTTTTAAATGAATATTGAGTTTTCAACGCTCATTGGCTTTATGGTTATGTCATTTTTTAATATAAAAAATCCAACAAATTTAGTTTAAAAAATCTTTTAGATCGACTGCAAATATGTAAACATAGTGAAACGGTGATATTTCATTTGATTTCTAATGTAAAAGTGCCCCGGATATCACTTGTTAATATCTGTTTTCAAATGCATTATACATCATTGGTTAAAGTTATTCGTTTAAATTTCAATACTGTTGGTCATGGATCCTTCTGATGATGAGCATTAGCATGTCTTGTCATTTCGTAAATGATACTGGATCTGACAAGGTTAAACTGGTATTCAGTTTGGTCTCATCACTATCATTGAAAACTGTTGTCCGCTTCTCTTTTGATGAAACTTGTATATATTTGGTAACAATTTGAACATTCAGGCATTTTCTGCACATATGACAGTGCAGTAAGTGCTCCAAGTGTAGTGAAACTGATGTTGTTTATTTCTAATTGTCTGATGAATATAGTTTGTTATTGTTTAGGTCATGTCAGGCTGGCTCAAAGTGTTTAATGTACTCTCTCTCTCTCTCTCGTATAAATAATTAGCATCTAAAATCAGCTGACTGACAAGTTGAACTACGGCTGAGTATAAATAAAAAGAAATAATAAAACTGTTCCAGGAAATCTCTCTCTCTCTCTCTCTCTCTCTCTCTCTCTCTCTCTCTCTCTCTCTCTCTACTTTCATAAAATCTAATTCTTTTTCTGATAAAGGTAGTAGAATTTTACAATAATTAGGACTGTTTTACATTTTGACCTTTTGAACTTTATAGAACCACGAGTTAGATGTACATTATGCTTGGCTGACTTGCAGATGACTTACAATAGCATACTAATTTTTTTATTTCTAAATTATTACCCTAATAATTGACTTATTAGATGACTTGTGGGATTCTATGCTTTCTTGAACATTTAAATTTCCTTTCAAAAATACTTCTGGAAACCAACTTGAAATGTGACTGCCAACCTTACAAATTTTGGCTATTGTAATACAATTTTTAACTACGTTTTTATGGTTTCAGGCCTAATGTCACTTGCTTCTGGCTGATGTTTAACATTTAAACCAATGTACTTACTATATTTGCAAATTCAAACACTTTTCTTTTTGAAATACTCGTAGTTTATCTCCTTTACAACAACATAATGTCTTTAACTACATGCCTAAAACACTTCGAATTATATAATCATGTTGTTTGGATTTTTGTTGAGGGTCATTTTAGACCAAGGGGGCTTTTCTGATGGATTGATGTTGGTGTTAGTGTCACTTTGTGGACTTATATGCATAATGATAATTGTTGAGATGGTGGTTGCAAGTAGTACCGTTTTAAATACTGAATTTTATTGACATTTTCAACAAATTAAGAACCTGCGATTGCAAATTCTCTGATGTGCTGCAAATTTTGGTCCCTTTTCATAAATTGTATGGGCCTGTATGTGCATGAATGATGCACCTGTTCAAGCCAATTTACTGAAATAGGCCTATAATTTCAAACAAAACATTTTGCATTTTGTCATGTTAAAACTAGACATGGCTTTTTTGACCCTGCGGACCTTTGCACTTACGTTTTGGTCTCTTTTGGGTAAATACGAACTATAAATTTATGTGTTTCAGCTATACATACCAAGGAACATTGCCTTTGGTCGGAATTGACTTAGATTTGTTTCATTAAGACTACAGTTTGGATATGGTAGTGGCACTCTAATTTACTGAGATCAATCTAAAGGCCCGCTCTGATAAACACACACTTAATTTTCTATCCAATTTCACACTCGGCACTGTGCCGCTTTTGGGAATAGTCACAAAAAACGTGTAAAGTAAATGTTGTGACAATATGTAAATCACTCAAAATAAAAAAAGGGTATTAAAAATTAGGGGAAGGGTGGGATGGAGGTCTGAAATGTCAGAGCAACGAAGATCAGTTGAAGATGTACCCTCCTGGATTTCAGGATAAGGTGTGAGAAGGGTGAAGATTGATTGAAATTAATATCAGACGAAGCCTCATTAAGATTTTGCTAGCCATACGACTAGTAGTTGATGAATGTAAATTTAATTTTATCATAGCAAACTCCGTTACCAAAGGCACTGGCAAATAAAATCACATTATTGTAGGTCATAGAAACTCTGCGACGACTTGTTGTCTATGAGCTGTTGCCCGCGACCTCTTTGGACATGGCCATATTTTCCCAAAAATTCGTTCATTTGACTTTCTCCATTTTACATATGTACTAAAATTATGAGAAATAATTAGATGCAAGTTTTCTTGTTTTAAATACATGCTTTTATATTCCTCTTGTTGTATGAATCCATTTCAAGAAATGAGAAAAATTACCAAATGCAGTCGCTTCAGGTGTTAAAAAGTCTGTTCTACAGTACCTACTTAACGTAGGGAGAGGAATAATCAGAAAATTTAGGGCAGCACGCCATATTCATCAATGTTATGGTTTTGTCTCGACGAGCTTTATGGGTAAATTCTGGACAATGAACTGGCCATTTGGATTACAAGTTTAAGCATGAGCCAAAAGGAACTGTTTGTGAAAATGGACTGGAACGACGAGTTGATGGAGAATGACACATTCACCGCGAGTACAGCTGCAGTGGCACCATCATCTTTACTACTAGAATATACCTTTCCTCTATCTACTTCGCCCGCATTTCTACCACTAACATCCCACAACATAGACACACTGTTTAACAAAGGTACAGAGAAAGTAATGACATACAAACTGGATGCACTGCTCGATTAATCGTGGTCACAATCCATAATGCGCCTTAGAAATTAGACAGTTCAAAGTATTGAGCCAGTAACGCTTCTCATCTATCAACATACTCGTAGTATTCGTTAAATATTGTGTACATTTGAACATTTACGAAGTTTATCTGTGGGATTCTGACAAATACAGTGGCTGTACATGACAAAGATCTTGGTAATGTGGACCATATACACCAAAGGGTTGTAAAGCAAAACCGCGTGCCCCACCTCACTATTTGGAGGGTTCCCACCACTGAATGTTGCCTGGATGGTGGGGTAGTATCCGTCAGTACCTTATCATGCCTGGTAATTCTGTTTCTTTATTGCGAAAAACGTCCCCATCAATCTATCGTGTTTCACTATAGAAAAGGGAAAACAGTGTAAACTTCATTGTGGACAAATGATTTCAGCTCTGATTCTAATCCAGTTGTAGCAGTGCCTTGACCTTGCATGTTAACAGTTTTAATTAATTTTGATCTTAAAACATTTTGCCTACTGATAGCAATATAATCTTTAATCAATTATTTTTTCTACACAATCAAGACAAGACCCAACAAAACAAAAACAAAAAAAATACACCCCCCCCCAAAAAAAAAACAAAAAAAAAAAAAAAAAAAAAAAAGTCCAATATACTAGGCATTGGTATCAGTGCCACTTATTTAATTTTTGCAAAGCTTAAAACTACTGTTTTCAGTGCATCATTATATCCATACTGGCATGTATTCGATACAGTAGCTAGTTAAATTTTATGAATTAATTTTTACCACTGGTGACGAATTTGCAAGATTGCTATAATTTGACACACAAGTCCCAACAATGCCAGTTGATTTGATTGAGCACATTTGAACCATTTTTTCCTCGCTATTCTGTTATATTCAGGACAGAATTAGTCATCTATGATAAATTATGCTTTAAGACTGCATCATGATAAATTCCCTACAGACCTGCAGTCTGGAGCGATCATCCAACTTCTTTGGCTATCAGCCAAAGGCAAACCATTGACGCCGATTGCCAAAGTAGTTGGAGTTTTTGATCGGGTCCATGGACTTCCAACAATTCGCCACGAGGTAGTATATAGTAAGCATAAAGTGCTCAAAATAATTGATTTTCGAAAGAAACATCCTGTCTGAATAAAAACCTCTGTGGGAACAGCTTCGTAGAATACTAAACCTAAACACATACACACATGTTTATTTGCATTAGCATCTCTATGCTCTGCACACCAGGATTTGCACCAATTATCGTTATTCAATTCAAGATCATTTCATGCATAGGCTGCTTGCATCAGTACATGGTCAGGATATTGCATTTTCCATATTTTTTAATGATTTGTTTTTTTAATTATTTCGTCACATCGGTTAATTTATGTAAATAAGGTTTTCACGGGCTGAGTTTACCTGAAGCGTTTTTGTATGTTGGACAGTTTTCACACGCTTACATAAACAGGGTGGTTTCATTTTTAAATAAACAGAAAAGTTGTGAATGGATGCTTGGAACGTTGTCTATCACCATTTCAATTGAGTGGCCAAGGACTTAAATAATATGTGAATGTGTTGCATCGCATTTTGTGATATTTGGTACCAAGTAACCAGGAGGGTGTCATAACGGGATAGAATTTTTGGGATATCAGGTTATAGATTAAGGCTTATAATAATGGTAAAAGCATGTTATTATGCTACATTTCTTGTATGTGAACGTATAAACCACAAGAATAAAAAAATATTCCTATGGCTTTCACGTATAAAAGAGAATATGCTGCATCCTTTTATTCTGCAGCGACAATTTGGGAATCCTAATTTGATGACAGTGTCCTCTACTGCCTGCTGCGAAAAACAAAAAATAAACTTTCATATGTGTGCTTATCAACCCATATACAGTATAGGACTAACGACTCGCAGCCACTTTATTTCAGCACAGAAAATACATATCGTTAGGTTAACAGAAACTATACATGCATTTGATGGTAAAGGAGACTCCCATTAAGACAAATTATTGTTGTCATGGAAGCCACCTTTATTTAACCGTGTGCATGAGAGCAGACGCATTTTACTATAATAGCTAGAATGTGACAGTTTAAAGGTGACACATGTTTGTGATTTTACAGGCACGTTACATGCGCTTTTTAATATAATTTCCTTATGACTGTACCAATTTAGTTTCTAATAATCAGTATAGTCTTTTGGTTCAAATTAAACTTTTTAAGGTGCATAAATACTTTGGGGTGTAACAATACACTGATGCTTTGATACAACACGGAGCTCGATTCATACCCAGGGGTCAGATATAATTTGACACGATACACACAGAACTATTACAAAATTTAAGGCACTGGAAAGGAAAAGATTCTGTACTCTCATATGCATTTACAGTGCCTGCTGTTTCCACTCTTTTCAAAGTGTTGAAATTCAAACTCAACGGCACTTTTGGAGGCGGAGGGCAAATAATTTATGCAGTTCAATGATTTTTTTTACAGAATTATTGAATCAGAAGAATTTCATTATGGTGCAAAATTCAGAGAAGTGCTAGTGTGTGGTTAAGTTTTGCCTTCCCATTTTCTTAAGACATCCTGCAATGTTTCCTCCGAAGAGATTATGACATTTCATGTGCATATCACCCCTTCATTCTGTATCCCTTCCACAGTATTTCTTGGTGTAGTATTTCATGATGGAGTCCGCTCAGCACACGCTGCTCTCACATTTCATTTACGTTTGGTGTCAGAAATGACATAACAAAACTATATCAAGATATTTTACTGAGGCCAATTTATTCTATAATTCCTATGGCTACAGTTAATTATCTTGCTTATTAAGCGTGACTTATTTAAGTTCTATGCACTTTATATCCTACTGCAAATAAAAGATTAATTCATAATATCGACAAAATTAGTATACACAATAACATTAAATTTCCCATAGAATAACAGATATTCACGTGAATTCCATTGCTACAGGATCTTCCATTCTACTGAAATGTTCTTCCATTGAAATATGTTCAAGATTCAACGAGGGCTCGATAACTTATTTGTCAACAGAAATTGCAGGCCCATGTCCTCGATCCAGTTTCATTGAAATATGTACAAGCATATCATTGCAATAAAGAAATCCTAGTATGGAAACACAGGTTGTATTACAAATAATAGCCCTTTAAGATTTCAATATATTGTGCCTGCACATTTAAATAAGATACGATACTATCAATTCAAAGGCAAATTATTGTAACATGTGGATCACTTGTGTTCTAGGAAATTCTTGTGTTTTTTCTGTCGTCCATTTTATGAATGAATAAACTGACAAATTTTAAGTTACGGATACTCTGGATCTTGTGTGGCCCTTCAAAAGTTGGGACTAGTTAGCCCATAGTGCATTTATGCACTTCTCTTTTGACAAGTAATGTTAATCTATGTACTTATTCAGAATGATGCTTATTACAAATGATCTTTTTTCTTCAGCCTTTAACACGTATCCTCGCTCAAGCTAATGATTTGAGCCATGTGACATGTTGTACTTCAGTTCATTGTTGAGTGTTAATTGACCCTCTAAATGTTGAAGATATAGGTCAAACTGCAGTCCGAAAAGGTATAGATTTAGCACTAATAATAAACGCAGTATAGCACATACTTCTTTACACTTCTTAAAGTCATGAGGTCTCCAATACTCGTATAGAGGCTGTGTGTATTTCCTTTGTTATGTGATCATGGCTTATTGTTGCATTACATATTTGTAGAGACACGTTTTTGTCTGTATGCGTTGAGCATGGGAATGCTGGCAAAGGAGGTTTTGAAGGCATACGATAGGTTATAATGCATCTTATTTATCAACACTTTCTACTTTGGACATGCGATAAAGTGACCAATCTTTGCGTGAAAGTTCCGTGTTAAGATCAGTTTGAATATTAAGCTGACAATAAACAAAATGACACAATGAATACTTTAAGATTCAAAGAAGGAAAGGCCCTGATAAATATTAAAATTGTTTTGTAATCCCTAACGAAATGAAATTGTAAGTTATATGTTTGCATAAAACTGATAAACATAAAAAGCTTATACAAGTTACATATTCATCACAGCAACTCAAAAAGGAATGATATTTTGATAGGGACATAAATTAAGGAAATTTAAACTACATGACTGCTGACTACTTGGATCATTTCTAAGACAAATGTACCACCTCTGCTTCAAATGCTTACACCAGAACTAATCAATGAGTTCCATGTCAAAGAGCTTGGATATTGTGCTCAAACACCGTGAATATATTTGTTGGTATTTTTTTGGCATTTCACGACTAATTAAACTCAAGAGTTTTTTATTAAATAAGTAACAACATCGGTTTAGTCATGGTGTTTTACAATGAAGATCACTTTAACACGGCAGTTTGTAAATAATTTTCCTCGAAGTGAAAGAGTTAAATAGGTATTAATCAAATGATTTTTAACTGCATCAATTTCTCGGAACTTTTTTTTTCTTAAAAACGTCAAATATTGTACAACATTTTCGCATCGTAAATATCAAAAATCTGTTAGCCAAACTCTGTACTCTCTATATCAATTCCAGTTGCTGGCTACTTTTTAAATACTTGTCCAGAAATAGTGAAGATTTTTATGTTAATTGTTTACCAAAATGTGTTGAACTGATATGCTTTTTTTTTCTTTTTTGAAAAAAGCTACATCAATCAAAGAGATACTAAGAGCTCTTCAGAATGTAAGAATCGGAACACGTATTGGACCCTGGAATATCTGGACACATATCTCTAATAGTGGCCTCTTGTCTCATCTAAACATAAAAAGAAGAATATAAGAACATCAAGTCGTATTGGATAAGCATGTAAAACAATGTGTACATTAACGCGCTCGTAAGTGCAAGACCTTTCAAATGAGAGGCTAAAGTGTATCATATGAATTTTCAGTATAAAAAACCATACAAGTATAACTTTGCATTGACTGACATGCCTCATAATCATGGGCAACAACCGTCGAGGGTCCTAGAGGTACAAACTAGCATATAACTTTATGTAAAAACAGTTTTGTACATTTAAAGCACATAAACTGGTTGTAGTTTTGATTGCTTTTGATGGAAAGAGAATCTAGGATTTCATTTTTAGCTCAGCTGATTGTGGGTTAGACTTGCTCAAGTCTCACTGGACTGTCTTCCGTATTTTATTCAAAATAAAATTAATTGCAAAAATAAATTTTTCAAGTAAACACACGTCGAAGCGTTATTCGGTTACCATACAGGTAGGCCCTCAAACCTGGCTAATTGGCGTGGAACGTGTCTATAACCAGATAACACGGACTCCAGATGATTAGCGCCGGGCGGTCTGCACTGTGTTTCTTATCACACAGACATGCGAGCGGTCATAACGCACCCCTCTTCAGAAGCTGTTAATTGAGCTACTGTGTAATGAAGTATTAATTGCACTGCCCGAGTCAGGCGGAGGGCGTCCAGTGAGACTTGTCAAACTTGCCGGCTTGTCGCTGCTATGAATTATTCATGAGCAGTCAAGCACGTGACAGATTCAAGGCCGTCTCAAAAACCTTGTGTTGACTGTTGTTTATTTACATGCAAGCATGCACATTTTGTTGTAGAGAAACGTCAGTTCTTGCCGATGGTTATTTCGAGCGGCGTTAAAATGAATATTTTCCTTCTACGATGATTAAAATCAATGACCGGGTCGTTGCTTGTGACAATTTGAATGATGTAACTTTGCAAAACTGCGCAAAAATAGGGTGATTTCATCGTCTCTATCTCGATTTTTTTTTGTCTCCGCGCCATGTTGTTTATATCGTTAGAATGCTCAGAACCTTGTCTATTTTAACAACAAGCTCTCCCATTGGCTGAAACAAAAGTATTTTAGCGGGAACACCTTCAAAACTGCTTCTATTTCAAACAGATGCGTCGTTATTCTAGTCGGAAACTACAAGGGCCCAGAATCGATCACATGGTGTTCGCTATCTAATCAAAAAGTTTTTCTATCCCTGTTTCGTTCGGTAGAACTCGCTGCCTCGTGTTGTGAAGTCTGGCTTGAAAGATGGTAGCCCCAAGGGACCTCCCCTCGCTCTGCTAAGCTAGGGGAGGTCCCTTGGGGCTAGAAAGATGGGTGACATTTGTGTGAACACAAGTGGTTTAAACATCTTTTATTCGTAGAATACAATTGGGAAGGAGGGCAGAGTGACAAGTGACGATTACGGACAATTTATTAAAGCAAGGAACAAAATTTAACGCTGTAAATTGGTGAGAATGACAACATATACTACCACTGTACCAGTCTTTGCGTACATTAGAGTAGAGGGTCCAATTTTTTCACGGAAAGAGAGTAAAATACGCCAGCCGCAGGTAAACATGGCTCGGGTGAAAATACCGCTGCCGCGTGTTTGTCATGCTGACAGTTTGTCAGTAACTGCGATAAAGTGTGTTTATGGACTATTTACTGCAGTAACAAGCTCAACCACTATAGTTGAATGGCAATTATAACACACAACCGATCTTTAGAAAAAAATAAAGGAGGAACCATCGTTCGTGACGCTAACCAAGAAAAATGCACGGACCGGTACCCATGCAATTGTATTCACACAGGTTTGACCGCTTTGATCAAATCGTGATTGAGATCGATATATTTCCATTGTAGGGTGTAGGGCAAGAGTTTTTGTTTAAATTGACAAAAGAGCCACATAGAAATGTAGAGGTCTTACTCAACAAAACTTAAATCATGACGTGGATCATTTTACATTAATGCAAAAATAAAAAAGTTGTGGCACTGATTTGACTTCTAAGATCCCGCAAAACCCGGATGTTGTGACGTCACTCCCACCGAATTGATGGTAGTCCAGAGTGGGCTTGTGCAAGTTTGACAAGTCCCTGGTGTCGGCAGCCGGAGGGAGACGGTCAGCTTTGTCTCGCTTGAGTGGCCAGTGACTAGCCATGCATTCATCGAAGGCCACTTTTCACTCGCGATGATAATGGGATTAGAACTGACCAGGACTCAATAGCTGCTACTGTTGAAACGGACACGGCGGCAGTGTCGACAGTTAAAAAAAAATATAATAATAATAGTAGGACCTACTTAATAACACCGTGTAGTTGGCATAATATTATTCAGTTAACTTTGTGGAGGGGAAAATGTATCGCACTTCTGGGTGGGACCGCGGGATGGGAAAATAGGGACATGCACCAGGGACTTGTGCAAGTCTAATTGTGGGTCAACTGAGCTTATCTTCTGGTCCGTCGTCCATCCATCGTCCGTCTACAATTCACACCTTTTACTTCTCCGGAACCGTCAGCCAGCTCCACTTCAAACTTGGTGGGGATATGGCTTGGGTGGGTCTCGAGCAAGTTTGTGCAAATGGATTGTCCAGTGATTTTTGGATTTTTTAGGAATTTTTTTGTTCATTTTGGGGGCAAATCTTAAAAAATCTTCTCCGAAACAGCTCACCCAATTGCTTTGATATCCCACTGGAACACTTCCTGGCACTCCTAGTTCTTAATTTGTCCACCAAAGGGCGCTGCGATTTTATTCTATTTCTTTTTTTAATGTTTTTGTGTGTTTTTGTTATTTTTGACTTTTCTCCAGAACCGTCACTTAGATTAAGCTGACACATTGTGGATATGTGCCTTGTAAAAAGGGTCAAACAAAGTTGTTTACTAGATGGCAATGCTATGGATTCTTGATTTGTAACGATTTTTTCAATTCAGGTACTTGTTGGTCAATGCAGCTTTCCTATTTATTACTATGTAGGTCCATGGACAATCTAACGCTAATTCACAGTTTTGACTTCTCCAAAACCGTCATCCAGATTGACTTCAAACGTGGTGGCAATGTACCTTGGGAGGATTTCTGCCAGGTTTGTTCAAATGGTCATGGTGCAGTGATTTTTGGATTTGTATTAAATATTTTTTGTTCATTTTTGGGGGACTTCTTAAAAAATGTTATTCTCCGAAACTGCTTGGCCAATTGCTTTGACATTGTATAGGGACACTTCTGGGGACCCCCAGACCTTAATTTATGATGAATTATTTTGTTCATTCTGGGGGGAAATCTTCAAGAAATCTTCCTCTCCGAAACCGCACTGCCAATTACTATGAAATTGAATAGGGACACTTCTGGGGACCTTGTGGAAGGGTCACACAAGGTTGTTCACCAGGTGGCAATGCTGTGGATCCCTGATTTTTAACGAATTTTTCAATTTGGGTCCTTGTTGGTCAATGCATACATTCCTATTGTTTACTATGAAAGTCAATGGGAATTGAAATGATAGTTTACATTTTCAACCTCATCTGAAAACCGTTAACCAGATTCACTTCAAACTTGCTGGGGATGTGTGTTGGGTGGGTTTCTACCAAGTTTATTCAAAATGTTCACGGTCCAGTGATTTTTGTTTCTTTTTAGGAATTTTTCTTTTTGATTTTACATGCCTAACGATTACCATGCATGTCAATGGGGATTGCAAAGTCATTAGGGTTTGCAATGCTCATTGACAATTTTTTACTTCTTCTGCGAAACCATCAGCTAGATTCACTTTAAACTTGGTGGGGGTGTTCCTCGGGTCGGTATCTACCACGTTTGTTCAAATGGTCCCACTCCAATGGTTTTTGGATTTTTTTAATGATTTTTGTGTTCATTTTTTTGCCAAATCTTCAAAAGTCTTTACCCTTGTATATACTCAGCCAATTGCTTTGAAATTGCATAGGGACACTTCTGGGCATGAGGGTGATATATGTAGAGTAGCTGAGTGACCTTGACCTCATTTCCAAAGTCACAAGGCGAGTTGCATGAAATTCACTGTTTATAGGGTAGCTTGAGAACTATTAAGGGTAGGACATGCATATTGCACATGCTAGTTGTCCTTAATAAGGGCCAGACGAATGACCTTCACCTGACAAGTTGAGAGCTATTTGAACTTGGACCTTGATGTTGAACATGATGGTTGTCCTGAGCAAAGGCCAGACTTCGATAGTACATGGGTGACCTTAACCTCATTCCCAAGGTCACTGGGACCCAGACATTTACATGAATTTTATTTTTCATTTTATATCTTGAGAACTGTAGAAGGTAGGACCTTGATGTTGAACTTGTTGGTGGTCTTCTATTTAGGAAAGATTGATACTGTACATTATTGACCTTGACCTCATTCTCAAGGTCACAGGACCACTAACATGGATTTTACTGGTCGCGTGATAACCTGAGAAGTATTTGTACTGTGACTTTGATCTTGCACATGGGGATGGCTCTCTGTGAAAGTTATATTCAGAATAGGTCACTGATCTTGACCTCATTTCCAAGGTCACAGAGTAAGTTAGTCAGCTGAGCACAGGACTATCACAGTCCTCTTGTTTATGAATTTTTTCAAAAATCGTTACAAAAGTTTTAATGGTAAGTTTTACATGGGAATTTCTTGTAATGGTTATAACTTGAATAATTTGGGCCAAATTTACTTCACACTTGGAGGGGATGTGCCTTGGGTGAATCTCTACAAATTTGGTCAGGCTCTGTTCATTTTTGGATTTTTTATGTATTTTTGGTTCTTTTTTGGGGCAAACCTTAAACACCCTTCTCCTCTGAAACCGCTCTCCCAATTTCTTTGATATCGTACATAGCCACTACCAGGGACAGTTAGTTCCCAATTTGTTCACCAGGTGGTGCTGCAATTGTTTTCTATTTTTTTTTATGAATTTGTTGTATGGTTTTGCTTTTTTTTACTTGTTCTCAGAACCGACCGCTGAAATGTGACGGATATGTT
The DNA here is from genome assembly GCA_964020975.1 of Hermodice carunculata. Classification (NCBI taxonomy): domain Eukaryota; kingdom Metazoa; phylum Annelida; class Polychaeta; order Eunicida; family Amphinomidae; genus Hermodice; species Hermodice carunculata. The sequence continues at coordinate 15,207,386 of OZ026625.1, read as the reverse complement.
CTTGTGGGAAGGTCAAACAAAGTTGTTTACTAGGTGGTACTGCTTTGGATTCCTGATTTTTAAGGATTTTTTTCAATTCGGGTATTTATCGCTCAATGCAGCTTTCCTATTGATTATTATGTAAGTCAATGGGCATTCTTATGCTAATTCACAGGACAACTGGCACGAAATTTACTGTCTACTTGATAACTTGAGATCTGTTATGAATTAGTACCGTGATGCTGCACATGTTAATGTGTCTGTATGAAGGTCATGCTTAGACAGTACATGAATGACCTTGACCTCGTTTCTGGGGTCACAGTGCAACATACATGAATTTTACTTTTCATTATAACTTGAGAACTGCTTGAATCTTGATGTTGCACATGTAAGTGTTCTTCTATAAAGGTCAGGCTTACTCAGAACATGCTTGAACCTTTCTCAAGTTCTGCAAGTGTGATGACTGAATGTGAAGATCCGATGAGCATGGGCTGTTCACACAGCCCTTTTGTTAAAATGAACCAGTCCTTTGAACATATATATATATATATATATATATATACTATAAATACTGCCATATATATATATATATATTTACTATAAATACGGCCAACAAAGTATATATTGTAAACACTACATAAGGTAGAATATTGTGCTTTTGTCATTGGAGTTGTGTCACCTGTGTTGTGTTTATACAACAATTGAACAAAGTAAACGTACCATTTTCCTGATTGATCAGTTTGAAACGGATTCAACTTTTTTATTTTTCATGTGGGATGCCAACTTTCCAAAATCAAACAGTCCTGGAACCCAAACAAAGCAAAACGGTATACTGTAATTTGGTGGTCGAATGGGATATTTGTATTTCAGTATTCAGATGATGATGGGTCAAAAAGGGTTTGTAATTTGTTCTCTTTAGACGGTGTTTGGAATATTGGATTTATGTTTTGACATAGTAATATTGTTCACTATTTAAATATGTGTATATGGTGTGCATCCTTGTCAAACTTTGTGGGGATGTCCCTTTGCTCAGGCAGTATTAAGCACATGTATATAGCCATATGTAGATAACTATTAACTCCCGTTTGTTCAAGCTGGGATCATGGCTATGTTATATATCTTGTTGGAATCGGTTGATATATGTATCTGTGTCCCGTTGTTTGATGTTATTATATTTAGGGTTACTACAAGGTTAAGCTACTTTGATATTGCGTGTCATCAGGAAATTTCAAAATAATACAATTGCCCTGATTCAAAATTAGAAATGAGATCAGAACTGGGATTTGGTAATGGTTAATCACTCCAAACAGATGCTGACAAAACCATTTCAAACTCCTCCTATAATAATTTATCTAAGCAGTGTCATAGATGGCACTGTAGCGCAACCTTGTTGGGCAAAGGTCTTTTATTGAAAAGAGACCCACAGCCCTGGCTACAGAACATATATGTACAAAAGGGCAAAAGTATTAAAACAGTGACAATGCAACTTCGATGTTATAGGGTTTGAGAAATGTGATACTAAACAGTCCAAGTGAGAAGTGAAAGTGACAAGTTCTGGTTTCGACATGATAGACATATCATAGTCATGCTTGAGATTGTTCCTTCGTGCAAGAATGGCAAAAGCACTATAACAGAATTGTATTAACTCTTTTGCATATGTCAGCAGAGAAAATAATCTAACAAGTACGTTCTATTTACACTCTTTTTGTCAATATACCTTAATTCCTTTGAGCAACTGTTCAGGTGTCTGCACAAAATCATGTTGCTGATTTTGAAGCATTATCCTTTACGACTTGAATGGGCCATACAAATATACCTGTAAAGTTCCAATATTACTATTGTTACTTTTTGCACAGTACCTTTTTGACTTGAACAGACCATATAAATATACCTGTTAAGCTTCAGATCTGACCTTCGTGCTTTTTGGCGTGTGCCCTTTGTAACTGTAATGAGACATACAAATATATCTATGATCTTTCAGATATGACTTATACCTCTGCAATTGACTCTGTGCGTCAGACTGAAAGTGTTCACAGGGAAACAGAAACTGTACATGTTCAGAGGAGGCCAGGCTCTAGGCCTCGAGAGGACTATGTGACATTTGTGCTGCATTTTTGTCACGTTACATTGGTGCAACAAATAACGCAGATAACAAATATAAAAAAACTGACACAATGCATAGATACCCACCGTGCAAAAAACACAGTATATACGTTTAAAGTAACGAACTCTATGTATCACGAATTTTTATATCATTTTAAACCTTTTGGAAATATAAGCACAGAAAGCTTGTGGGAGTGGTGCCATTACAAATGGCGTTCTGATATAAATGTAAGTTTGGACATTAAAGTACAAAAGGATTTCTCTATTAAGTTTACCATTGTAAAATTGGACTTTGTTGTGTTCAACTGTCTGAAGCAACCAATGGTTACAAATGTAGAACCTGAATTAAAGGTAACAGAGACTTGTCAGTGGCAAAGTACAGAACTGTTTATTGACAGAGAACATGGTGGGAGCTATATAAATAATGTAGTCATTGTATCCCCTCAAAACACTCTATGTTTTAATGTAAACTATTGCATTATCCATCAAAGCGACTTGCTTAAGTATAAGGAAAAACTACACGCTACATTCCAGGCAATATCACTAGCTTCATGGCCTGATGGGAAGCAAACAACTGACACTAAGTTTCACTTTATTGAAGTGAATATATTACATTTCCTGCTAGCAGCGAGCAGGTATATTAGGATTTGGCTATCACTAAAAGCTGGTTTTATCGAGCATATGGCCAGGGTCAAAAAGTGTCTCACCACAGAGGACGATAAGATTTCGACACAAGAAGTTTCACTTCATAACAGTACACTCACAACTTATGGTTGTGGTAAAGTTTCATTTCATATGCAGTGCTTTTCATCAAAACGGAACTCAAGCCTGTTTCAGTGGCGCATATTTGCAGCTCGTTCTAAGCTGGTTCACGTCTTGTCCAAATATATGGAAATCCTATATTCCGGAAAAACTTGCCCAATTGCATATTTAGCATTTATGAAAAGGCATATAAGATCGGAACCATTGGGAAAATTTTGTGGTAAAAACCCTCCTGTTAATCTCACATCAAAATCAGAGGAAGTGATCATTGAATACAGACACCGTACTCCTGAAGTTTTCAATACTGATAACCAATTCATTGTGGAATATTACTTTATTCACAATAAATTACAAGAAAGTGTCTGTATGTTGGAATCCGTTACATTTGAAAGAAACTTGTTATTTGGTTCACCAACGTCAGGTAATCTTGTCAAACCAATAAAACATATTATGTTCTTTCAAAAAATGCTTGGACAGGAATATAATATGATAGTTATGGGGTTTTTTTGGTCCCAGTGCAACATTTATATTATGAGCTATGGTGACAGGTTTCTTAGTCACTTAACTAGTGAAGATAGATACATTAAAGAGGGATTCAATTTTATTCATCGCAACATAGTTTCTGGTCTGCATAGTTTATCTGTTGTTGTGTGCTGCATACATAACTATGACAGTGGGGCTTTGAAATTTATTGATCAGATGAAATTGAATTTGTACATGAAAGTGAGTTCTGTTAAAATACGACAGACTAAAGGTCAGACTCACCTGCGTAACCAGTACCGTATCTGCAAAAGGTATGTTGCAATAGTTCAGTTTTCATCTCCTTCCCACACGTTTATTCAGTTGACAGTGTTTAACTTATCCTGGTCGGGGTCGGAACAAAATAACTGCTTGCATGGCGGGATAGCTATCTTTGATGGCAGTGATCTATACGATGCCATAATAATCGGCCCATTTTGTAATCACTTACGGTACCTGCTGCAAGTAAAACCAAATTCATCAATTCCTGTGACATCTGGCAGTAATCATTTGTTCATACTCTTTTATTCCTCTCGAGGTGATCATCTGTCTTTTGTGTTATCAGCCACATTATCCCTTTGCCAGGGTGTCTCGCAATTTATGTATCTTTTAAAAAGCAGAAATAAAATGCAGCTAAATCTGTATAACAGCCGTCTCATGCTGCCACGTGATCAGACAGACACTAGGAAGGTGGTAATTATTGTTGCAAAATGTGTCAAACTTGCTCAATATCCGGACGACGTTCCAATGCATTGGAAAGAAAAGTTTATGATACAAACAAGGGAAACCCACAGAGTTTTGGTACAAGTGGCCACAAATTATTTGGGAAAATTCCTATCAGAAGATGTTTTGAAATATTACACATGTGTTACCGTTGATAAAATGGACTGGTCAAGTTTTATACCTGATACAGGCATTCTTGTACGTCAGCTTTCTGCGGAATTTCGTGTATATAGATGTCAGCTTCAGTCACTTCAAATCATTGCTTACATTAATCCAAGACCACCTTGTTACTCTGTCAATTTTAGTGAAACATTTTTTGTCTTTGCTCCAAAACAGGGAATGCGCCATTGCACCAAATTCTTGTCTTCTTTAACGATGCATTTGGGAATCGCAGTCTTTTCTGCATCCTTTCTCAACCCAAAAGGGTTTACAAATACGTTTTTTCCTGTATGGATGACATTTGAACTTTTTCAGAAAAAAATACATTTCAAAGGGGTATCCTTGCAAATTTATGCACATAGAAAAGATTTGTCCTGTCAGTGGGAGAAACACATTCTATACCTTTTATCGCCCTATATACATCGCGAAGTGTTTAAGAAGCACTGGCATGAATTAAAAAGGCAGTACAGTTTAACATGGATTTACAAGTACATTGACCTCCCTTATTTTTTATGGAATTTCGAATTACGCACAATCAGATTTGATAAAGAAAGTAACATGTGGAATACATTCCACGATTTCCCACCCTTTTATCAAAATTGTATTGAATTGTGGCCCCAGTTTGTATTTGACATACAAACACCCACTGCAAAATTAAAACAAACATGTTGCTTTAACGTCACAATTAAGTTTCACAGTGTTAGAACTAAAGCTGCTGAAAATATGCTGCTGATCGGATTCGAACCTTTTAATTTTCGTCCTCTTCGTGAAATGAAAAATGGCTGGCTCAAAATAAGATTTGGTAGATACAGACTTGGGTCATGGAAACAGTATGCTCAGTCCATTAGTTGGTACCAGGCATTATATTTCTGCATAAGAGAAAGATCATACTTACTTGTTTTAAACACTCAGTTAGAGCTTCAAATGTTAAAACATTTGCTTTATTATCGGGATCGATTAATTTACACAGACCCTCTTTGTATCTTTCAGTCAATTTTTGTTTTCATTGGATTGAGGAGAAAGCTGGTAAGTAGTGCTGTGATGACAGAGGTAAATTGATTGCTCGGTTTACCTTTATCTGTCAGAAGGAGTAACTATACAAAACTTACAAACATATTTTTTGACTGAGTATTCTTTTAATGATTGGAAATGATAAATGACATTGTGTTAAGTTTGAAGAAGCATGATTATAGTGAAAGGATTTCATGCTGTGTGTGATTTATGTCTTTGGTGCTTTTATATCTTTGATGCCGTCATGTCAAGGGTTTTCATGTCCCAGGAGATGTTATATCCTAGGTGTTGTTTTGTCCTAAGTGTTTCCATTTTCCACGTGGTTTCATGTCCTAGAGGTTTCCATGCCCTTTGTATTTATATATGGTAGGAGTTTCAATGTTCTACACATTTCATACCGTGGCTTTCCCATCCGACATATCACAGGATACTGTTGGCTATTTCTTCACTATTGGAAGAGAGATTGGTCAATATGAAGCTTTGTATTTTACTTGTTCCTGTCTCTATTCTATAGAAAGGGCCATTGTAAGTCTTACAAAGACTTTCATCCAGCACCGCTACAAATTTCATTATGGCAGCTGATGAATCTGACCCTTGCAGAATGTTTTTGAAACTCGTTGTATTTCTATATGTCCATAGTTAGTTTATCCCGTCTTCTCAAAAACCCTAGACAGACCCCCTTCGACACTTCCCTAACTGTATGACACGTTTTTATAAGATCATTGTGCTTTTCATTTTTTAATCGTGAACATTCATTAACAGCACAGTTCCTTAAATTGTTTGGGCATTTCTTAGAGACTGAGAAAGAGAGAATTTAGGTGGCCCTAGTCATCATGAAATATGGGCAAATACAGCTTGTCCTTGGAAACTCCTTCAGGACGAACAGTGTCCTAAGTCTTGTCTGGATTGTTGGCATATGAATCACTATTTACAGATTTTTAGACATATGGACGCCCATTCCTGTAAGGAATACTGATTTAGCGCAGTTTTTATGGAACGGTAGCATCACTTGAGTGTGCAAGGTTTTGTCTTTTTGATCGAGTACTGTGATGTACGTCTAATTTTGTTCATTTTTATCATCTCAAAGTCCACAAAATGTTCTTGTGGCAGATGACACTAGTTATATGTCAATCCAGATGAGGAGTTTCGGTACAAAAATAGGCACATTTCCTTTGTCTCTCTTATTGTTGTAACATATATACTGCCAATATTCTATAATTGCAAAATGCGATGTAGTAACCAACTCGTAAAATACACGTCCGGTTCCCTCTTATGGAGTTATTTCTGTTTATAAGTCAATGCTCTCATCTTCTAACGTTTAGAACGGACAAGTGAATGTGGGCCAGTGTTTGCAGGAAGAATCGCACATGAGACACACAAGGGTGAATATAAAGCGGTAAAAAGTGCCATGTTAGTTGTCCCATTGACACTTTAACTTCCCAAGAGAATTGTATTATTTCAGAAGTCATACGAAGGCAAAAGTGGTAAATAACCATAACATATTTATGTGCACAGAATATCGACAAAAGTGACATGCATCTGTGAAACTAATTATAGTTTAGGCCAGCAAGTGATATCAAAGGAATCATGATGTTGACCACCTGATGACGCTGGTGGTCCTCGTCGCTGGTCATTATCAGTCGGCAATACTTCAAAGCATCAATGCCCACTGTAACTGACCAAAGCATACAAAGCCATTGTGCCATTATATGGCTGTAACAGTGAATGTAAATGTGCAATCATGTTTTCTGCATTATGATGTAAATAAGGATCTAAGGCCACACAGGTAGTGTACAGTACTTTACAAGTGCAAGCGATAATGTTATCTCTACTCGTAATTTGTTTACTTTTCGTCAATTTCAATTTCAGACGCCAACATGGTTTTTGCGCAGTAGTAAAAATTTTTATGATGCTTCGAATTTTCCATAAATTTCAAGTTACTATGTATGGTGAGTAGGCTGGTGGATGGAGTTAGACAAGAAAACACTTTTAATGAGCGATGGCCAATATACAGTTTATGTTTATAAGACAGTATTGGTTTTTAAACAGCTAAACCAAGATACTGGTTATGTGCATATGCCGTAATGGTTTTCAAGCTCAGTGGCCGAGATACCGCGGCAATTGGTTTAAAAGATAAGTGGCCAAGATACTGTTTATGTGCATTACATTGCTGTTGCAAAGTACCATAATCATGACTGAAAAGGCAGTATTAAAAGGGATAGGACATCATTACAGTCTAATGAGAAGCCATACATCATAATACACTATTTTTTGACATTTACCATAGAACTAACTGTTTGCACTATTTCAGCGCAAATGACATGGTAAAAGTTTGGAGTTAGAGTCTATCAAAAAAGATGACACCTTATCCTGCCTTGTCAAAAGTGTGAGACATGTAAGAATGTAACTTAACCGTTTCTCACAAAAGCCATTGAAACAACAATGCATCTTCTTACCTTGAGGGAGATGTATGCAGCATATACTGCTGACTTCTTACTATGTATTCACATTTACAAGCTCTTACATATATTTTCGATCCATAGAAACAAGGAAACAAATCTTGCAAACAAAGGCGTTTCATCTGTTAGAAAATTACTCCTGTAAAATTCCTCAGTCCTGTAAAACCTATCCTTGTTGACACCTATACAATGCAGACACTTGTATAATGTGGACAGCCATGTTCACGACTGAAAGATCAATTTTCTTGTCCAAAACACCTGTCTATTGTGGACACTTGCCGACTGTGGACACTTTTAGCCAGTCCCAGAGGTGTCCACAATGGACAGGTTTCATTGTACCTGTGTCCCGAAATATTTACATTATTTTATCCCTCAAAACTAAAGAATTTTTGTGTTAAGTGTCTATTCTCAAAATCATTTAAGCGAATTTTTATAGCATATTCTCTTGTTTATTGAGAAGGCATGTCTCGTTATTTGGTGGGAAGGTGCATTCTGTTATTTAATGGGAAGAAATATTTCGTTCATGATTGGGACACTTCTTTGAAAACAGAACTCAGTCTTGCCCCGACTTTGTCACCAACCAAGTCGTGATAAGATCTCTAAAAGCTGGCTGTTCCTCTTTGTGTACATAGATTATAATTGATGATATTGTCAGGGACCCAGCAGAGAGGCCCGCTGATTTGGTTGTTTCATCTTTCGCTGCCAAAGGCTGCCCACGTGACTGTCTAATAAGGGTGTGAGGTTGTATGTTTTAGCTGCGTGAAGTGGTCGGGTAGTTCAAAAAAAAAAAAAAAAAGATACAATTACCTCCATTTTTATTTTGAGCGACAAGTTAAGTAAGTGACAGGTGACACGGCTTTCAACTTTGTACTATAATGCAACAACAAAGGCTTAGTCCAAAACTCTCTCGCCCTGCTCAGTCCTTACACTCCCATGCTAAAACCTCCTGCTTTTTGAACCTGAAATGTTGGCAACTGTGGAAATAGCACTGAAAGAGCTAATACATGCAGTAGGCCTAGGTAGGCCTTTAGTTTTATGCATGTCAGCATATGCCTATTATCACCAAAGAAAAGGGAATATATAGATATACATATGTGGCACTCTGTCCATGTCATGTAGGTCTGCCAAATCGTTACAGTATCAATAACTGTGGTTGGTATTAACACAAAACACATTGAATTACGCCACAATTTATATCTAAGATCGCCGACTTACATTTAAATACACCGAAATATAAAATACAAACACCTCTAGAGAAAAAATTATGTAAAATGAGATGAATCAGGTATCTTTCCTCATGTTGATAACCACAAAGTAGCAACATAAATCTCTAACTCTTCATGTATACTGTAGTCAAACAGTGACTATATAACTGTTCAAATGTTTTACTTGGCTTATTTTAAAATGACATGCACGTGAGTTGGTTTATGTGAGAGGTACAGAAGAAATGTGCACATTGGCTGACTGCAGATGACTCCTAGGCCTACAGCAAATTCACTCCTGTCGGCCCCACACAGTATTTTCGTGGTGCTTGATGATAATTAAGAGATACCTTCATGCTAATTATGTTGCCTGTTGCTAAAATGAATACCGGTCCTAGTACGATATATAGCATAATAGAATAACAAGAACAAAATTATGTGTTTATCTTTAAATTTGTAAAAATAAGAAAAGCTAAAATAGTACCAATTTAATTGGCCAGCCTGAAAAATATTTCTGTTTCGTATAACGCGCCCGGTGAGCGCAAAACTTTGCGGTTGGAATATTTTTTTCAACAGTGCAATTTTTTTTCAGGCTTGATTTAACGCTACTCGCACGCCCCGTGTGGCAGTTCTGTAAACGCATATCGTTTGCGTACCTACCATGAATGCTATCGGTACATCGTAGTAAATTTGCGTATATAGTATTGGCAAGTTCCTTGCAATAAACGGTGTTCCTAGATCAAATTCAAACGAAAATTTTAATAAATCAAATCAAAAATCGAGGGTGCGCACCGTCGACATCTTTCCTGCAACTATACACCAACAGCTGCTTTGGCCATGTGGTCTGACGCACAACACATCACCTGATTGGTCAATTGAGTTGCATGCAAAAATGAGCCAATCACGGCTCGTGTTACGGTGTTTTCATCATGGATTCCGCCTAGTGAACATGGGTGAATCTGCCGTAATTTACGGAGGGAACACACAAACGGGAAGCTTTGTTTATATTGCAGCATGTGAAAATAAAGATTCCAGTGCTTATTGCAACTATTATTTGGAGTCACAGGCAAATACGCAAAGGTAGGGGATAGCGGGAATAGCCGAATGTGTCCCAAATCAGTCCGTGAGACTGGGTTAGTTCACTGCAGATTCACTCCACGCTGTCACTTGCGTGTGGCTGGAAGTTGTGTGCTGTTTTTGCCTGGGAAGTCATCTCAAAGCACCTATTCTTTCCAACACTGTTAGAACCCACCGATAAATGGCATTTGATGTTAATTTGCAGATGAATTCGCCATGCAAATTTTATTGTATTTTGACGCTGCTTTGACATAGTTGGGGCAGATCACACCGACGGTGAATAGTGTGACCCCGCTCAGCAAACCAATAATTACTGCCGGTACCTTTGCTATCGTAACTTAATCGTATGTACGACAGTGAAAATGTCTGCTTGTGTTGACAGAAATAAAGTTCTGTTGAATACAACTGCCGACCAAGTAGTTGTTTAAACTTGGAATGTTTATCAATTAGCGATTATTGTCACATATCGGCGCCCCACGCACGTGCTGCGAAAGCTCTGATTTTTTAAATGATTAGACCCCCCCCCCCCATAGCCAGCCTTGAAAACAACTGCAACTAGCGACTCCAACTTGTAACTGTGTCATGAAAATTTGAGGAATAGAGTTCCCTGCGAAAAATAAATTAGTTGCCCGACTGGGTAAGTACCTATTAATTTTAACCTGCCCGAGATTAAATCTGACTTGTCCCTGACAATTGCACACGTTAATTGCCGAGCCCTGCTTTGTACTCTCAGTTTGACCATGGAGCAGTAAAACTCTTAATCCCCCTCCCCTCCCCGCAGTTGTCAAGTGAAAATTAAAACTACACATTTGTATTTGATATCTTATTCTTTTTCTTCTGTGATATTTTTTTTTAAAAAGGGCAACTTTATAATCACGCTAATCCTTTGTTTCTTGAAGCCCTGTACATGTACATGTTTAAAATAGCAAAAGATCCACTTTAATTCAAGCCAAGCCGAGGTGTATTTACAGTACAGCTACTCTGTCTCAGCGGCAGCAAACCAGCCTGAAGCATATATTGCCCCGCTATGACCTCATCTGTGGCAGAGTCTCTTGCTTTAATACAGATTTAATAAAAAATTTTCAACCTGGAATGTTTTTTATCTTGTATCAATACTAAGTCCATCAGTCCCTGTACGGGCTTGATGCCCCTATTGTAGTAATACGTACATGTAGTAGGAATGTGTAGTGAAAATAAAATTAAAAAAAAAAATCCTCCCTGCCTCATCAAATTTTCCAAGGCACTGTTACACGAAACAGAAAGATTTTTAAGACTGGCCTAATGTAGTAGAACTGAGATGAGTAACACATTTGCTGCTATATAGTGCTTACACACTAAATACAATGAACTGGGCCGTATCGACTGTCATTCCCGCATACCGCCCTCCATTGAATCAGTCATTTTGAGGAATATGGAAGTGGTCCACTTGGTTTGTGCGTTTCGGCTTTGTCGAAAATACGCCATAAAAAACCATCTGTTATATTGGCCACTCTTGGCTGGTCTCGCATAGCAGACACTACTGTGGATGTGATGTTATGATATGTGTGTGTGTGTGTGTATATATATATATATATATATATATATATATATATATATATATATATATACATATATGTATACAAACACAGTAGAAACTCATATTGAGAACAATACATTAAGGCAGATGTATATGGAGTACCTTCAACAGTGTATGATTATGAACATGGTCATAAATGTGCATATATGAATGAGTAAAAGAGTGGCAGAAAACTTGTATTTGATTTGATAATTTTAATTGTATATATGTATATATATATATATATATATATATATATATATATATATATATATATATATATATATATATATATATATATATATATATATATATGACTGCTGTTAAACTCTCAAACAGAATGCAAAAGAAATCCCAGAAGAATGCACAGTCTTGTTTTCGCAATAGGAATTTCTGGTCGTAAGTTCCCAGTCCAGGTCAATTATGATACCGCTGCCCACACCACAACATGCTGTGCCATGCCGTGCCATGCCGCGCCATGCCACGCAGCGTATTTTGGACTAGGCTAACAACAAATACGGCAGACAAATGATGGATACATTCAAGAACCATGGGCCTAAATTGTGACGGGATGATGACTACTGCTTGATGATCGAAACACACACACACGTGTGGCCTTTAGATCCTACGAGTTAAGTGACCAGTGGTGACTGAGTCAGCATCATTCATAGATCATCTGAGCAGTTACTATTTTGACAATGTATCCCTCGTTGCTTTCCCATTACGACGACTTTGTTTCATTTGTCTTTCAGTCCTTGCAAAGTAATTGTGATGAAGAACATATGGCGATTCAGAAATTTATTCAATAAAAGCCTAGGCATAATGTGTAGCTATGTGCCCACTCTGATACACCCATCAAATAAAGGCGAATGGAAAATGCCAGTCATTTGTTACCATTTTGCTCATGGAGGTGATACAGGAGGCCTCCTGGTGGTGGCAGGCTAGAAACAGTTGCTTCGAACTTTGCCAAAAAAGTCAACCAGAAGAAGAGGGCTATCACGTTAAATAAAATACATTTTCATTTTAAGCCAATTCGCAGTTTTTTATGAGAGGGGAGGATTATCAACGGATCAGTGATGCATTAAAAATTCATTTGTGATAAATTCCATTTGATTTGTATGATATACTTGTTCAACCAAGGAGGGTAGAGAGAGAGAGGAGGGATCTGTCATGAATCTTACTCCTATCTTGCCCTGTATTACAGATTTGTTTCATGTGAACGTTTTAATGAAATTAGAAAATTAAGTTGATCGTTCCAATATTAATGGGTCATGTCGGCATCAACGATCATACGGAGAGGTAACAACACATCTGCGTGTTCGTCGAGGCTTCGGTACTGTGCGTTGACCAATCTCCATATTTCCTTGCTTTCCGTCAAAAAAATTCTACTCCTGTATTATTCTGTGTTCATAATTTTGTTCTATTGAACTTCAAGTCTTTGAAGCTACAGCGCAAAAATAGGGCCTAGATCCTGGATCTAATAGCTTGTATACTTGGGTGCCCAATTGTCGGACATCTAAGGATTAAATGACTTTGTACAAATAGAGAATAATTTCAATAGTAAAAAGTCATATATAATATTTTATCTTACCGTTAGTATATTTAAATGGCATCTTGATTTTAAGTGGCATCACTTTCATTGATCGAGCAGAGTCCGCCGTGTTCCGAAAGGTGGACATGAAGCACCTCTCAGTGCCGGACACAAAGGGGTTCTGTGTTTGCGCGCCCATGAGGGACACGGGCAAGCAGGTACCATTTTCAAATCAACAAATGAATGTAGCCTACATTTGTACTTATAGTTAATATTGATTCAAGTGTACAAATACTAATAACAGTGTTCATTATGTATCCTTGCAAAATTTTTTGTCAAAGATTCACACAGTAAGTAATGTGTTGAAATTGGCCTATTTTATAAAGCTATGTTTGACATGTCAACATGGGCATACAGTAGATATATTAAATAGATGTTTTACTTTTGTTAGGCTTCCATTACATCAACATAGAAACCATTGTACCATTTATCTAAAAAAACCTCACAAACTTGCAAAAGCCGCATAGAAATAAAGTGTTGTGTTCTGTGCTTGCTGACTGCACTTTTTTGGTCTTTGTTTTTGTTTTCAAATTTTTGGTTTTCAGGCCAACAACAGAAATAGATGTACTGTTAGTAGGCCTACTAACAGTACAGATGACAGCTCTGGCCTGGTTTTTGTTGTACGTGAGGCTCAAACAGGACACAAACACTCAGCATCATCTACAACAACCTGTACATCAGTGCAGAATCCTAAATGTACACAGCCACTGCAATTGCTGCATTATGCCCATGAAACAATTTGCACATTTTTTTAAGGTAACAGCGTGCAGCCCACTTGCCACAAACACGACAAATTGTGTTTCCATCAACACTGAAAGGACAATAATTTTCAGCTACAGAGCTACCAGTACCACTAGGCCTAGCAGGTATGATGTACTTTGCCCAACTTTATCTACACTGGTTTCAACTACAGGCGGAACACAAGCATCCGGCAAGGAGGCCTCAAAAATATTGTCTGTCTGGCTGAGTGGAGAACTGGTGAATCATCGTAAGATTTGGGGATTGTAATCAAGCCGACTGGTGGCTCAGCTGCTGATAACGTCTTTACACATTGTTTCTTGGTTATGGTAGTTTATTTGATAGATACTGCTAAATCTTGAAATCAGAGGCACTGGGTTGGACACTTCCTTCAGTTTGTTCCTGGTTACTTAGGCCAATATGTACAGCGTGGCTTGGCATCGTTTGATGTTTGGAAATTTGAGTGGGATCAAAAGGATATATCCCTGTGCAAGTGAAGCCAGCAATCAAATTCTATGGGGAAAAGCTTGGGCTTTTCGTGACAGCACCTGGGAAGTGTGCTAATGAATTAAACGGAATTTAGAACTGATACAAAATAATCCAGTTCCTGTTGTGAGAAGTGTTCCAGTTCTAATTGTTCATTAATTTTTCATTTTATCTCGAACAGCAACATTCAGGAAAAGCTGGACCGATATATTAATTACCTTATATTAGGTATAAGCTAAAATGCTCAAAGTATATATAGAAATGTTTCAAATGATTTTGAGGGGTTGCATAGATTCCATGCGTTCAGTTCCGTGATAATAACGTTGAAAGTGGTGTAAGTTGGTAAAATTTAGAATAGGATTACCAGGTATATTTTGGTACATACTGAATGTTTTATCAATTTAGTTGCAGTTACTGCAAAAAAAGGAGAAAGCCTTTCACTACGATGAAGCAAAATATCGCGGCCCGATAGTATACTAAGACATGAACACCTGAATTTGTGAAGAGATTCACCCCCACGAGGAAATGAAACTTATCTATTCTTTTAACTTTTACACCATTTCAGGTTATCACTTTATTAAAAATATATATGGAGGAATGGCAATATTGAAATAGATTATGATGTTGTTTAATTATATTCATTTCACCATTTCATTGATTCCTTTGCGTTCCACTTTAAGTGGTCAAAGTTACCAGTGTATCAATGTTGCTGCTAGGCCTATTAGATGTCCACCCGAATGAATGACTTTATTTGACTTCACCACACACATCATACATAGTAACATAAGTCGACCAACTCAACACATGTTAAACTTGGAAGTCTGGAGACCATTTTGGCCATTCCATTTTTTGACACATGCTGTACTACTACCATATTTGAGTAGAAAATGTTATCTTTAGTTAAGATTTATAAAATTGCCAGTATTTTGAGATGTACACTTTCACGCAAGGATTGGTATGATGTTTATGCTAATCTCGTTGCTATGCATAGGCACTGGGAGAAAGTAGGTCCTCATTAGCATATACCTAATTAGCGGGCTGTTATCTCTTACTGCATGGTGCTTTGTGCCTCAGTGAGAATCGGGCGCTGTTAAACTGGTACACTGGGGAGTTGGAAAAGGGAGCTCTTTTCTGCCTAGGAAGCTAAAGCTACGTCCCAGACGTGTTTTGAAATAAAGAAACAATTCACACGCATATGATGCTTTACCATGATGACATTTTAAAAGAAGTGGCATTCAGCATTACTTTCATTCAACTGTGGTAAGATTATACGCAAGCACACTATATGTTTCATGAAAATATTATATCTAAACTTGATGAAAGCAGCATCCTGGAAGGTAATCATATGTATATGAGACAAACACCATGTTTCAGACCTAATAAGGGTAATATCCATGCGGGATAATTGAAGTATTGTACGGAACTTAATATTATAAAAGAAAGAAGATACATTCATAATATGTAATATAAATGTGTGCCAAAAGACCAGATAGCATTAAACAGAATATGAAAATTATAGCATAACGATGAAGGTGCAATGGTTCGAAGTCATAAGTGCTCGACCTTTTTATTGCTCTCAGATTTGTATGTTTTTATTTGTGACAGACTGAACTTCTTAAAACATCTGGAAATGGAAGAATATATTGGTCTATTATCCGTAAATGGCAGGACCTTCGATACGTGTAATTAATAATTATTCTAAATTTGAATTCCATAGGTGGTTTGTACACGAGGTGAGACCATTAATTTGTTCCATTACGTTGTCCCTGAAATACTGAAACTAAGGGTGTATGATGGTATCTTCCATGATAAAAGGGTAATACACAGTGTACCTGTTCACCGTTGCTCAAACCTCTGCCTACGATATATATATATATAACAGCCAAACGCTTTTTTCGCGTTTTGCTGGTGTTTGGATTGTGTTTGGAAACGTTTGAGAACGTTTGGAATGTGTTTGGAAAGTGTTTGGAAAGCGTTTGGGAAAAATCTCAAACACTTTCACAAACCTACCTAACACTTCTCCAAATGCGTTGTACAATTACCCGAACGATTTCAAACACTTTCACAAACGCATTCCAAACACTTCCATTTAAATGATGAAGAATCTCCAAACGTATTTTCAACAGGTCCAGCAATATATGGTGTACCTACATGTAAATGTGCACTTATCCAGCATTATAGGTTGTATATATGCATATAAAACACCATCCAAATACGTTTACCCAAGTGTCTAATTCAACTGAAATTAATTAAAGACTTAATTTTTCATTCAAGATGTCATGAATACTTCATCTTTCAAAACCTGTTTGGGGGTAAATCCATAGGCAATATTATGATCAGATCATGATTCATGATCTGATCATGATATTGCCTGTAAATTTACGCCGAAATAGTTCCTAATTTTCAATTAAAATATATATAATTACTCCAAGGACCAATGGAGTATCGCCTGGCTTACTGCACTGGAGCTAATTCTATTGCTTGGCTTAGCAAGCCAAACAATACTTAAATTGAGCTGCTTCTGTATTTCTATTCGAAATTTTAAAAGTTAGCATTTTTTCAACTCCACTTTCAGAAAAAGTATGATAGCGGCTGGGTATACGTGCTACTGAAAGATCTGTAACTTTATAATAAATGAAGTGTTAAACCTGTTAATGTAGGCATATTATTTGTTTTCTTCTACCTATACTTATATTCTTCCTTAATTAGGTATGACCATGTCATAATATTGTTGATTACCAGTAACAATAAAAATATTAGCAGATAAAGGTGACAAATACATTTCATTAGAATTAGATTACCAAGTGAACATGTACATGTATCACATACGTTTGGCGCAAAGTGTAAAGTGTTTGAAAGCGTTTGGAAAAGTGTTTGAAAACGTTCGGCTTTCACCAAACGTGTTCGGCAAAGCGTTTGAAAGAGTTTGGAAAAGTGTTTAAAAGCGTTTGGCAAAGTGTTTGTAAAACGTTTGGAAAGTGTTTGCAAAGTGTTTTCTACGCGTTTGCAAAACGTTTGACTTTCACTGAAAGTGTTTGGGAAACGTTGGTGCGTTTGGCGTTTGTTAACTTGAACGCGAGCGTAACTATATATATATATATATATATATATATATATATATATGTATATATATATATGTATATATATATGTATATATATATATATATATATATATATATGTATATATATGTATATATATATATGTATATATATATATATATACATATATATATGAAAAGTTTCCATCAGCTTTTAAAACTGTCTAGTCCCCTTGCGGTGAACTTTATGATGCTGTACATTTACAGATGCACTGACAAAAACATGGATGAAGGTTCTCTGTGGTATTTCAAAGACCACAATTAGGCAATAGTACTCAATTTGTGAAAACAGTATGCCCGGAAACATCAAAGTTAAAGGGAGAAATATGTGTATGGTTGATATAAATAAATATTTGAGTATGATTGTTAAACGTTACTTATCTCACCAATATTTCACACTTACAGGGCCACCTGATGGCCCGGAGCGTCATTGCTGTGTACATGGTGTATCGGCCATCGATCTTTTCTGTGCGTGACTTCATCGATAGAGTCAACTAAATATCTGATAAACACAATGAAACAACATTACAGGTACAATATATATTCTGTGTGACTTTAACATTGATGTTTCAAAACCAAACTCTGGTCTGCTGGCTAATTTCTACATCTGGCAGACCCACAAAGTCAAAACAAATAATAGAAGAGCCTACAAGGACAACTAAACATTCTAAAACATATATTGACTTAATTCTTACACTTTAAGAGGTTTGATCTCGGGATATGTGGTCATGATTTGATTTTTTACGTGCACGTAACGGTAAAATCCCAATGCCAAAATCAAAGTACATACACATTCGCTCATTTAAAAACTTCGACCTAAGCAACTTTGTAAGTGATCTTAGTCAAATACCATGGTGGGTTTTGAACCTGTTTGATGACATTGATGATTGTTGGGATTTCTTTACAAATAAATTTAATCCATTCTATGACACTCATGCCCACACAAAGTTTGTAAGCATAAATGGCAAATCTGCTCACTGGATCAGGGATATTATTCGTGAACTAATGTATCTACCAGACTACAATTGTGAAAATAGAAAAGTCAAAAGACGGTATAACATGACCATGATATGTACAAAACTCTTAGAAACAAAGTGATTGTCACAATTAAAGACGCACGAAAAGTCTTTATGATGAAATAATTTCAGTAAACTGTTCTTCTAAGAATATGCGAAATACTCTAAAAACGTGTTCACATAACAAAGAGTCTGGTGAAAACTGAACACTAAGAAATTTATCATATTGCAGTGTAAGAACCTAAATCCATTTCAGCTCCATTCAATCCATTTTTTACAGAAATTGGATTTAAATTAGCTGAACAGCTTACCAGCAGTTTTACATGTCAGCTTCAAAATATCCATACCAAAATGTGTTTTAAAAAAATTCTGAAGAAACTGATTACACTTGGCGTGAAAATGTTAAATACTAGTACAGCTAGTGGCACAGAGAAGTTGGATCCAGCTTTTCTGAAGGCCGGTGCATATGAATAGTCTGGCCCTTTGACTTGCTAATACAATGGATCATTGTGTACATGCATGGTACCTACTCAGTTGAAACAGGCAAAAGTATTTTCAACCCCCCCGAAAAAAAGCATCTACGTACCAATTTCTCTCACAAATGCAAGTATAAAAGTACTTGAAAGAATGGTTCATGACCAACTTTATACTTATGGAACAGAAAACAACCTCCTAAATACTATACAATCCAGTTTGAAGCCTTTCCATTCTACAGCTAGAACTCTCATTGACGTCAATGACTATGTCCTTTTAAACATGGACTTGTGTTTTGTAACAAGTGTATGCTTTTTACACCTAAAAATGCCTGCGATACTGTGCCACACGATATTGTCCTGCTGAAACGAAAGTTTATTTTCTTTGTTTTTTGATTCATTTATCTGACATATTCAGTTATCTCACACTTTTTTAGGGAACAGATGGTGTCATTATAACGAGTTTTCACTGTTTTGATAATCTATTGTCTGTTCTCACACAAAGTCAGGTAGTGTGTGTGCAGATGCCACAGCTATATTCTTTGCTGCCAAGTATGTGTATCACATTGAAAGAATGTTAAATGTTGAAATCTGCAATGCAGCTAGATGGCTGACAGACAACCACCTAACATTAAACATTAAAAAAAAAATGTATGTCATTAAGAATTGGTGTAACACAACAAAAGAGTAACCAGATTAGTGTTACAGTTTGTGGCAACCAAGTTGAACAGGCTGAAACTTCAAATATGTAGGATTATGGTTTTACAATCATCTGTTCTGGAACAAACATGTTGATATCATATGCTTAACTCCATATGTGTAAAAAGTTTGGTTCTACTTCTTTACAATGCCCCGATATTACCACTTCGTGACTTCTGTGATTGTTGCGATGTCCACCTTCAGAAATTTCTAGATTATAAACAAAATCTACCAAGAACTAGAACAGGCTGATTTTCCGACATAAAATCAAATGTCTCCCCATGCACCCTTACTATTGTCACCCTTATTTTTTATAAATGGGCTTACCGATTTCAATGGTCTACAGATACAATGAAGGTACACTCTCTATTGACATTTCAAAATCTAATAAAACAGGCCACGGTCAAACATCTGCAGTCACAAGCAAGGTCCTTAAAGTCTTCCAAAGAAACATAATCACACCAAATTTCAATCTCTGTAAGTCAAATCTTTCACTAGTGTGTCTGCAATTATTTTGAAAAAGTGGCATGGGACGTTGAAAAAGGTCAAGGTCACCCATCTACAATCCGAAGCAAGGTCTTATATAGGAACATCTTTACATAGAATTATAACTTCCCAAGTCAAATCTTTCTTGAGTTATCACATCCACATCGATTTTAGAGGCAAAAAATAAAAAAATTGTAAACCGTATAGTTTCTTTCTTATATGCCTGAATATGAATGAAATACTTAGCTTGTAGAATGCAATTATTCAATACATATGAATTCTTTAACTTATAAAAACCAAAGATGATGTCAAAAGAGGATAGTACAATGGTTGCATTACATGGATATCATTCCACCAATCCTGAAAACTTCTCCAAAATATTTGAACCTGATTGCACTCTGTGAATCTATGAACAATGGAATCTTTCACTGGGCAATAATCACAGGTTTCAGACTCCACTAAACCCATTTTTTTTAGTCTAGATTTATGAGGTACCAATCAGTGAAGTAAAGAAAATTGAAAGCTTGTAACCTAGTGTCCAGAGTGCATGTATAGCAGAGCTTAAAAATGTAATCCCAGTTTGATTCAACTACATCAAATATTTCCAACCATCTTGTTTGGCACAGTGGTACATCCTTAAATTAGAATCAATGAGGATCCAGTAGAACTGTTTACAGGAAAGATGTAAAATACTACGAGATGAACCATTCATATGTATGACTGGGAGCTCTTCAGGAATTTTTATAATGTCGAAACAAATTTTTTGTTTCCAATGTCCTGGAATGGCAGATTGTACAGAATAATACTCTAAAAAGTGTGTGACAATACCATATTTGTTCCTTAAGTCTTCTTCAGATAAAAAATCATCGCTCTTATTGACAGTGTCTCCAATGAATTTAACCCCTTTCTGGTACCAATGTTTAAAAAATATAGGTTTTTTCTGAATTGTAATCAAATTATTGTGCCATAACATTTATTTCATGATGCCTGCCGCTGTAGTTGGGATAAAATTTGATTGAGCATCTTTTCATGTATTGATTAAATCATGATAAAAGAGAGGAAGTCCAGCCAGGTTGAAAGCTAAGAAACATCTACTAAAGAAAAGGTCTTGCACTTTCATATTTAGAATGAATTCTTGAAAAGTAGTTTTCCACTTTGAGTCTCTCGAATCAATAACCGTTTGATCCAGTTAAAATTCAGTGCACCAATTTGGGATTTAAAATGTAATAGTTTCAACCCACCATTAGGAAAACCTCTATACTTGACTCTGGCCTTTACTTTCGGTATTCCATCATTCCAACAAAATTACCAATGCAAGCCTGTACTTCCTTGATGAGGGACTCATCAACATGAATGAGTGAGCACAGGAAGAGCAGTTTTGAAATTGGCAAAGATGTAAACACTACATTTTTTTCAATTAAAAATAAATTTCTAACTCTCCAAACTTTCACAATTTCTTTAAATGATATCAATTTAGAATCAGAATTTATTTGAGCATGCGCTTTTCATCCTCGTGAAAGGTTATACCTGACAAAGTAAAGTGGTCCCTGCACCAGAGAACAGGTAAGTCGCCATCTGGAGAAAATTTGTTTGCACCTATCCACCTGGCAGTGGCATTGCATTTCAAACCAGAGCATTTTTCAAAATATTCAAGGACTTTCTACAGTTGCTTCGCAGATTCCAGGTCTGCCAAAAAACAAGCTGTGTCATCGGCCAGCTGAGACATTTTAATCTCCTCACCTCCCAAAGTAATTCCCTTCATGTCTGGGTTACCTCTGATGAAAATGGCAAGCAGTTCCACTGCCAAAATAAACACAAAAGGAGAAACTGGACACCCTTGCCTTAATCCTCTTGATAAAGCAAGAATTCAGAGGCATAGCCATTGTTTATGACGCAGCAAGAGGCGTCATTAAACAAGATGGAAATCCACCTCTTGAAGCCTGGTCCAAAATTAAAAACCTCTAATACTTTATTAATGTAGGGTCACTAGATTGTATCAAATGCTTTTTGAAAATCCATCAACATAAGCAGTCCGAGAATATTGTGCATCCCAGTTATTTTCAAAATATCGTCAACTACTCTTATATTCACACCAATAAATCTATTCTTTACATAACCACACTGGTCATTATGTAATAATTTGGGCAAAAAACTCTGCAATCTATTTGCAACTGTTTTGGAAAGAATTTTATAGTCTGTATTCAATAATGAGATAGGGCGCCAATTTTTCAGCAAAAAGATTTTTCCTCATATAAGATTTGTTTTGGGTTGGTGATTTCTATGTTGTTTACAGTTTGAAGTTTTGTGATGTGTTTATTCTTATAATTCCCTTTTTCAACGCCACAAAAATATTAAGTGTTTTTCTTTTCACCAAGTTCTATCCAACGGGCTTTCGACCGAATCATGACAGCTTCAATTTGTTTATCATTTATACTATTCATAAGTGATTTAACTTCCTCGAACCTTTCCATTTCAATATTGGTTAAGTTATTTATATTTTCCAACAAAGAATCAAATTCACTTTTTAAACAGTTTTCTTGCTGTCTTTCTTTTCTACGTTTTAATTTAGAATATTTAATAGTAAAACCCCGGATCTCACATTTTATTACATCCCAGATAAGTCCTTTATCTCCTAGTTCAGCATAGTTACCTTTACAAGTTTGAATTAACTCTTTTACTCTTTCTGTATATGTCTCCTCATGCAGTATACTGGAATTAAATTTCCAGAATCCTGGACCCTGCCTTTCATAAAGGTCGCCTTCTAAATGCAATGAAATGAAACTGTGATCAGTCTTAATAGAGGGTTTGTTATCTTTCACCCACTGAGACAATAATCTGCAATGATTTTTAAAAAGTGGCCCTGTGACCTTGAAAATAGGTCAAGGTTACCATCTACAATCCCAACCTAGTTCATATTATGGTCCATAATCATGCATAATTTCAACCCCTTAAGTTAAACAGAGTTGTTCCATCTGCATCAATTTTAGATGACATGCCCATGTGAGCATGGAAAATATGTCAAGGTAATCCATCTGCAATCCCAAGCAAGATCATATATAGGAACATTTTCACAGTAAATTTCAACTTTCCAAGTCAAATATTTCTTCAGTTATTGCGTCTGCATTGCACGCTACAATGTGTTGATGATGAAGAAGAAGAAGAAGGAGAAGGAGAAGGAGAAGAAGAAAATGAAGAAAAAGAAGATGTTCCGACCATTGCACAATGAGACATAGTGACAACGATGAAATATATTTAACAGTAAAAAAACAGTACAAAGTATGTAAATGAAATTATACACTTAGGTATGTTGATACTCTAATAATTAACAGACTGCATGTTAACCCTAATGCCTGGTGAGAGATACTACACCTGTACTTCCCCACAGTTCTGAGTCCTATGGTAGGTGCCAAATAGTCTGTTCTAAATCCCGCAGAGGCAGAGTTTCCTTCCAATGTGATACACAGAATATACGGTGCTGGTCCAAACCAAACAGAAATACAGTTTGGTTTCAATGTGGTTCAATGAAACACCAAATATACCAGTCCACTCAATGGCACTGTCCACACCCCACAGGTACAATGTATGAAAGAGTATCTCCTTGGCCATAGCAATGGGTCACAGTCGCACTGGCTTGAAGACACATAGCTTCTATCAGATCTCAGAATTCTCCTCTCCTAGTCATGCAAGCAGCTGCTTTGTACATCCAGGCTGAGAACTCGCACCAATATTCTATAGGTTTCTAATTAATCACCGATCATACTTCTCTGTGATGTTTCTAGACAACAACAGAATTTTCTCCTTTACCTCTTTGCATGTATGTTGGTCACCACTTCAAGCCACTCCATTGTCCCCTGATCAGTGCTCAATGACAAAGCTGGCCAATTCAGTAGCCTTGCACAAACTCAAAGAATCCAGTGACCATTCCATCAAAACAAGCAACCATGACAGTAATGTACAGGGAAATTATTCTCAAAAACCCTAGACATACTACAAAAAATTCGAAATCGGGCAGCAAGAATAATTCTTTGTAAAGGTCGTAAACAAGTATCAGCAACATGTTGAAAGGACATCACTGGACTGATTCAAGGACTTGACACATTTACCGTTTAGCTGTCTATTTTTGTACAAATTTCTAATGAAAAATCGCCCAGTTACTTCGGTAACATTTTTACCCCAGTGTCAAATGGTATATATATAATGGTACCTTTTAATTAGCCAGTAAATCACTTGAAAAATATATATATTTTACCTCAGGTGATGTGTCAGACAGCTGCGATTTTAGGATAGTCCATTATCTGATATCCATTCACATATCAGCCATTCCTGAAACCGTCCCTTAAATCCTCGTTAAACATAGTGGGGACATCCCTCAAGTAAGTCTCCATCATTTTTTTATCACGTTATCTTCTCATGGTTTTGCCTTTTTATTGTTTAAGTGGTTCAGATTTTGAGGGAAGTTTAAAAAATGTCTTTCTCAAGGCCAATGGCTGTAAAATTGGCAAAGGACACTTCTTGAAGTAATAGACACTGATTATCTTTTATCCCCATATCTAGATATATATTACTGTCCTAAAAGCATCACTTGAAGAAAGACTAATTTACATGAGTAATAAGGGACGTTACAAAAGTTCCATGAACAGTTTGAACAGTTTAAACAGATAAAGGTTATGTTGGACAACTTGAAAAGAAGTTAAGATTTATTCTGAGATAAATAAAACAATACATAGTACAAAGCCAGACGTTATAAATTGTTCAAACACTTGGATAGAAATAGGAAAGATGCGATACATGCTACAATTGCAAACTGTGCACAATTATTGAGAATATTGAGAAACAAAAGCACTCGTCTGAAGAGAAAAAATAAACAAATCATTCCTCTTTCAATATGAGTGTAAATGTAATTGCTATAAACATGCCGTAGAATAGCATTAAAAATAGTTTTGAGAAAGGACATAGTTTTCGTGATAAGAAAGCATGTGTATTGAATGTGAACATGGATCGATCTATAAAATGTAGAGCAGAAAGGATGATTAATGTGCTTGAAGACAAATTGTGGGAAAAGAGCAGAATCCAAGAACGCCTGTGTGATGGGCGCCTGTCATACTGAGAGACTAAATGCAATAAATGTGGAGACAATCTAGAACGAGATTCCCAACTTGTATAAAAGTATATATTGTGGTCAGTGGTGCATTGGCAAAGAAAGAGGATCACTCCACAATGTCATTCCCCACCAGGTCCCCTAATGGTAACTCACCAGATTAGACCATCCCCTTGGTCGACTCACATTAACACTCCCATGCTGGAAGATAAATGGTAAACGACTTAAAAGAATAGCTAGGAAAACAGTCGTTACGCATCAATATCATAGCCAAAAATTCAGTCCAAGGCAAAAAGAGTCCAAATCTTCACTATCGTCATTAATTGTTATTTAAAAAAAATGTGAAACAGTAATATTCGAAATTGAAAGAAAGAACAATCGTTTTTGAAGATTCTGGGTGAAGATGAAATTGTATTATGTACATATCTAATGGATTTCACATGCTGTAATTTGATGATGTAATAAATATGTAAACCTAACAATTGCTGTTGTGTCAGGTGAGGTTAATGTTGATAGACTAGTTTAGATTTGGACGGTTTAGAAGTGGACTGATTTTGACTATGGTATTGAAAGGTAAAGGTTTCGCTACCAATTGGAAAACTTATTTGGCTGTCTTGGGCTGCAAGCATTTATCTCTGACTTAACCATTTTATTTGTGGTATATATTGCTCTTTACAATGTCAGTGCGTACAGACAAGGTTCCAGGCTCACACCTTTAAAGGACCTCTTGTCCCAGGTTGCAGGACAAGTTAATCTTGTTGATGGTAATGCTATGCCACATTTTTACAGTAACGTAGCAACATCATGCATAGTTTGTTTAGAATGACGGGACATTACCAGAGAGAAGCAGAACATCTATGTAGCAAGTTCAATCTCATTTAATGCACTGTACAACTTCAAAATTGCATGTGTGAAATTATACAAATAAAAATAAAGTTTCAAACTTGTGGCCGATGCAGATACTAGACGTGCTGAATTTTGAAAACTCATTCCAAATTTGCCGCATCCTTCCAATAATAACATGTATTTAGCTGTCCAGCTCCCATATGCGTTTTAATTTTTCTGTCCATGAATAAATATGATTTACTTAGTACCATGTCAAAGGTGTGGACTATAGTACATTGGAGAAACTGGTAGAGGACTCCATGTTGGAATTGGTGGTCACCGATCTACAGTTTGGAAAAAGAGGGAATAAAAGGTAGACATTTTTCAAAACCAGGACATATTTTCCATTTGCAATTTATTGCAAATGTATCAATACAAGGAGAGACAGAAAAAGAATTAGGAATCGCAGATAAGATCTGGAGCTACCTTGGCAAAAATATTGGCTACTGTTTGTTGTTTGGGGCTTAATGATCGAGTAAAAGGGATAAGGAATGTCTGTAAAAATATTCTTAGATTGGTTGCTCATCACAGTTGATTAAAACTCAGGCTAGGCTGGGTCATACATAAGGGCATCGTAAACATCCTAATAGGTCCCACCACACTTGTTTTTGTCTTGCAGGTTATATTATCCAAATGGTCTTCACATAATTAGATATGTGCTTTATACCATACCACTGTCAGTCATGAACTGATTCAAACCATACATAAAGATTTTATTCCAAAGAAAAGAATTTGACCATATATTTTATCATATTTTTAATGACATAGCTTTGCACGTTTGTAAACCTATAATTATTGATAGAAAAACGCCAACGATGTTTTCATTAAATTAATAATACATTAGTGTAGGGTTGTTGATTACATAAATCTGTGTGTAACGGGGAAAATCAACAGTGGTGACGACGTTTGGTGGCTTCTTTTACCTTAGCAAACTTTGATCCTGAGAGAATTAGAAACATACAATTGCATGGCACCATCGGACAAATAGACTTACACTTTATATGAAAAGTAAGTCAAGTTTGCTTTAAATAGTAACACACTCTACTTTGAAGTAAAAGTCAGAAGCAATAGATATATCCAGAATGCTTCAGTTTCAGTGGTTTGACCCAGCAGTAACCTATCTATTTGAATTTGTGGCAATTAAAATGATATTGCCAAATATTACTGCTTTTGCCCAATATAATATATCACATTCCCCTTTCCAGGCAAGAAGTGTATTCTAACACTGTCAAGCTTGACTTTTAATGAGACCACAATTACGCATTAGCTTCAAAATATTGTATTAGGTATTGGCCACTGGTCATGATAATGCTACATTTTTCTCTTGCAAGGATCATGGCTGTTGCCAGCACTTAGAGCTAAATTTAAATTAATCTAGCTTTTTTGCGAACATTAAACTTTTGTTGGGTTCCCTTACCGCAATGCATATACATATAGGTACAATTCACTTACACCCTAATAGCACCTTCATATATACTCCTATAACCATGGCTCTATGAACTTGCAAAGTAAACATAATTAAAGTAGGAGTATGATACAAAATGTGCTGTATCTTTAGTTTAAACAATAAGTCACTGTAAAAAGAGGATTTGTATACAGCCTTCTCTGTGTTTGTATAGGTCAAAACTGGTAAACCGTGCCTGTCATAATTACCAAAATATAATGTTATATGGTGGCATGAGTAGGGCACCAAGTGCAGAACAACTATTTACTGGAACAAGGTATCATATACACAACACCCAACTGACTGACACAAGGTATGATGGACACCCAGCTGACAGGCTATAACACTACTGAAAATAATTAAGAAATAAACAAATAACTGGGTGTCTTATAGGACTATTTACATTTTACTTCAATGCAGAGAGTCATTTTAGCAAATATCACAGACACATTAATCTCAGGATGGAATTACAACTGAAATTGGACCACAACCTATAAGTGAAACCACTCCCTTATGAGTCTATGCTTCAGTTTACCTGTCATGACCACTGTACAACCGGCCTTGTCAGTGTGGATTCATATAGAAAGCCACTAACTCTACTTTTTTGCACTTCTGCAAATGTAGCTGAGAAGGGTCTGTGTTACTTGACAAACTTTATGTGCACAAAAATTACCAAGTTGCATGGTGTTTTCTTACCCATTTTTGCAGAACTTGGCTGGAGCTCTGACCATACACTTGAGCATAACAGGAGTGACAAGAAAAGTGTCAAGATATGTTTAACCTGTCACAGTTGGTCAACGTAATTTTCTGCCTGGCCACTCAAGAGCAGCATCTATTAACCGATGAAGTAAAAAGTCAAGGAAGTAAATATCAGACAAGTTTGTGACTGGTCACATCTCCTATGCATTATACAATAAGAAGTTGCAATCATGCCTATCAGCTTAGTGTGATAGTGCTGCTCCTAATGCTTCATACAAATTTCGAAAACTGTTGCCTCCAAGATATTTATGCATATAAATGGTCTTACAGAATTGAATCTAGATGACTATAGAAAAAACAAATACCCATCCATGTCTTAATTCGCCTTAATTATCAAGTCACCATGGTCATATAATTACTGGCGATTTTTCTATTGTACCCACAGAGGCACTACGTAAACTAATTTCAAAGCAGCCTAAATACCAACAGATTATTGTTTGGGGTAAAGACAAGAAAATGATTACGGAAATTGTTGAATCTGCGAGAAAATGGGCACAGAACGGTAAGTGTGATATTTCTCTCTTAGATGAATGGATCTGTGAATTGTGGTATATCGTACTAAACTTGATACGAATATCACAGAAAACAACAAACCACCACCAGATCCTATTCTGACAAGCCTAGAAGATGTTCAGTGCCTGCAAAAGATGCATGGAAAAAAAATTTTGCGCCTGCTGATACACCATCCATTAATATTATTGTCTTATTAATACAGTTTTATTGTAAGTTTTTAATTGACAAATTACGCCTGTTGACCAAGTGAAATTCTCCCACATATAAGAAAAAGTAAGCGAATCATTAGATATTGTTTTGGACGAACATCAACAATACCACCTTCATTTAGCCTGAAATTTTCTGATGTGCATGCCCATTTACCCACAATTTACTTGCTTCCAAGGTGGCATAAAAAGCCTTACAGGTTTCAATTCATAGCATGTTCTAAAATTTGATTTACTAAAAAATGTCTTTTGTTGTCTATAGGCTTGAAGAAAGTACAGGAATTTTGCTTTAATTACTGATCAGATAGAAGCATCTTCTGGTATGAACAGGTTCTGAATGATTGTACCTAATTCAAAGATCCATTGCAGCAGTTGAATGGTATTGATAATCCCCCCCCCCCAAAAAAAAAATCTTCTTGGGACCTCTCCAGTTTTTTTACAATTTTTTCCTCAATCTGATTTGAAAGAATGTAACATATCTCTCCTATGTAAGACATATGAGGAAAAAACAACTGTCAAAGAATGATCATACGTTATAAGGGTGCAATTTTTTGGTAATATGAAGGATGACCAGTCTGCATTTGAATACGATCAGATTGTTGAGTTGTTTAACTTTTTGATTTATAACATGTTTTGTTGATTTTTGGGATCCAATCTTTAGAAAGACAATTGGTATTCAAATGGGTACCAATAGTGCAACTTTTATCGGCCAATTTATATATATTTTACTATGACCATCAGTAATTGTTTTGAAAAGCTGTCAAAGAAAAAAAAATAAGTTAAGGAGATTAATGTCTTACGTTGACATTTAAATATATTGTGGACTTAATAAACAACAACAGAAAATGACATGGTATGTTTTTGTACACATTTTAATACAGAACGATAACAGTGAATTGGATTTCAGTTGTAGGGGTTTTAACATCTTTACTTGGCAAAGTACATTGCTACAGGTATTCATTATAAAGGGGACTCTGGTCTCGCAACTAGTACAGTAGTCTGGTCTCTCCTGTAAAATATATCGTTGTAAAATCTTGCCTCCAAAATTCCAATAAGTTTTCCTGGCTCAAATGGCATAGTTGATTCACTCCAACCAGTTATATTTTTCAGAGAATTATTTTAAGCTTTTAAGCTTAGGTAGGCATAACATTAACTCACTTCTCTCTTAACTGAGGCCTTCTTAGTCTAATTTGCTGTCGCTGGGCTGGGATGTGGGTATACACTAGATCATCATTGTTCTCGGCTCCAAGGCCCCAACCTGGTGGCGATCATCTATATTTCAGTGGTGGTGGTGTCGCTCTTAAGTCCTGGGACCCTGGGGTTTCTGGGATAGCTGATGGTCTCAGCTCCCAGGCTACAGTTTGCTTGATAAACTGAAATGTAGTGGCAAAAGTTCCATATGGCACTCTGCAAGGATGTGTATTTGTATTTGTGAATTTGACATTCCTTTTATTATAGCCTTGCTTTTATCATTGTAGCGTCAAATCGGGCTAGTCTTTATGTTTATATTTCTAGTATTTATGTAATTACTCTTTTGATGTACAATTGATTGCCTCGTTTCATGGGGGCTTTAATAAATTATTATTATTATTATTATTATTATTATTATTATTATTATTATTATTATTATTATTGGTGTCATGTACATGGTGGCTAACTTCAGGTTTCAAGTTTAAAGTTTCAAGCTTATATTTAGCATTGGACCCAATACGTATGGACAAGTGTCGTCAGACAATACAATATGAATGAGATAATGGGAATTTACGGTGATATGATGAGATACATTATGAAGAAAACAGAATAGTAAAACCTGTTATGAAACTAACCACGAGTCATGTTCCAAGAACGTCGGGAAGTCTTGGGCTTTTGGTTGGGAGGATGCAAATAAAGCAAGTTCATAGAAGGTCAGCACTTAGCCCAAGCTATAGTTATCTTCACAAATAACTATTGCCACAAAATCTATATATTACTGCAGTTTTGCAAATAAGGCGTGCATGCTGCTCCAAAGTCAAGTTCACAAATGGAATAATACAATTGACTACCTTAATATCACCATTATTATATGACAGCAAAAATTTATTTTGCTCCTCTAGGTCAAGTAAATTGGTGAACTCTCCAGAGCTGTCAAAGGGAGCTTTCCTGTCCTGGGTAAAGCTGGGGCAGTACGTGATGAAATGCTGCTCATCTTCTACTGCCCTACTATTACAAATTTTGGAAAATCGGTTGTAGGAAGGTGCCTTCGGGACTGTATACCTTCCGATCTCTATTTTGAGTGCATGTGCACTGATTCTTAGTTTTGAAAATTCATATCTTTTCTCACATGTTGTATGTATTAGGCAATTTTCAAAGGCAAATGCTTGTTTGGATGTTTTGTATCTTTGTAGTTTATTACCTTGGTTGTTAGAAGAGGTACCTTTGCTTAAGGAGCTGCGATCAGTTCTTGCTATTGCTATTATGGATGGCTTCCTCAAGTGTCGAGATCAAATGTATACCATAGGTTTGTTATAAAATAATCCCAGTTTGGTGTTTTTGGCATTGTTGGTATGCTTTATACACCAGTTTAGATGGATCAACGGCAGCATGAGGGAGAAGCTCTGTAAGTAAGGGGATTGTGCCAGTTCTCCTCTTACTGCTGCATTGCATACTTTCCTGTTTACCCCTAATGTATGTTTGCAAAATTTTAGTGAGACTTTTTCGACAGGAAGTCGCTCACATGGAGTTATTAATTTGTTGGGTTAATTCCCTTTGGAACGATGGGCTTCAGATCTCACTGCCATAGCTTAATATGGGTATATCAGGTATTAAAATAGTTTGAGCACAGTGATTACATTATCACACAAGTTGTGGTATTTCAATTTGAAGATAGCTTTTTCGGCCTGGTCTACTAATCTCTCAGTTGCTACTTTGAAGGTACCCCTCACTGAGAAATCAATCCAAGGTAGCAGCAGTCTGTTACAATGTCTGTTTCAGAATTGTTGAGTGTAAATGTGTTTCTTAATTAGGTGACCACTTTTGTTGAATGCCATAATCTTAGTTTTATTTAGGTAAACTCTCAAACCCCATTTTAACAATAGCCAGATTGAGAATTTAGTGCATTTTGAAGGCCTATGGGGGACTCAGATACTAAAACAAGATCATCTACATATCGCAGGCAATTGATTTCCATGTCAAGTAAAGTTGACAGTAAATAATACAAGAAATGCAGAAATACAAAAAAAAGGTTGAATAGGGTTGGTCTTAGGACACAAGTGAGGTATAAATGTATCTTGCACGTCGTCTATGTGTTTACCTCTTTGCATGGTAGATTATCCTACATTATTGATCCTGAAACTCATATTGAACAGTTTGTCAATAAAATTTTGTATCCGGTCGAAGCAATGGGACCATTTCTCTATGATCACATCTCTGACTGCAGTTTTTATTGCTGACAGACATCCTTGTGATACACCAGGCACATTTATTCAGACCTATTGTATCAATGACTGAGCTAGACACACTAAAACTAGGCACGTTCGTTCCTTCGGCCTATATAAATTCAAGTGTCATTTACTCACATCACAGGAGCTAAAATCATCCATATCTTTATATGACTGACTGTCAACTCAGTTACATAGATCGGCCAGCAACTCCCATCAAATCAAACGGATTGTGCCTCATCAGCTGAAGACTACTCCCAGCTATTTGAAACATGGAGTTGTTACATTGTTCATAAGGCTATGCTTTAAACGTCTCAATTCTCTAGCAAGTTTGTTGCTTTCTGTACCTTCGCTGAAAATTTAGCTGAGATTATAGTATGATGCACTGTCTACCGTCCTTTTGTCTGTCCATCTATGTATCCACAATTCACATTTTAAACTTCTTCTCTCAACCCATTACCAGATTCCCTTCACACTTGGTGGGGATGTAACTTGCTTAATTCTCTACCAAGTTTCTTCATGCTTTATGGAATTTTGAACTTTGAAATTTTCATTCATTTTTTGCCACAAACTTCTCAAGCCATTCTGCCAATTGCTTTGAAATTATAAACAGACACTTCTGGTGGCCCCCAAATTCTGTTTTTCTTTTCTTCAGTGATTGGCTCTGCAATGTTGTATTTTTTAATATTTTTATGAATTTTAATTCAAGGCACAGATTATATCGCAAAAAAAAAAATGTCAATATGACAGCGTTCCTCATCCCACGGTTTAGAGGTACTGTCATACAATGAGCCATTGCTGTGGCAAAATAACATTTTGCCTCTAAAACCATTGTCCGATTCGTGGCTTAACAAAAGCCTGACTTAAAATGAATTTGTGATATCCTTCACTTTATACACTAACGTGACATGTTGTGTGTATACCCAGCAAAGGGACGGCCTTAAAGGTCAAATGTCAAAGATGACGGTAATTTCCCACATTTTAGCATTCATGTGTACATCAGAACCACATTTTTCGAACCCGAAAGAATTTTTGTGTGATTTTACCTCCGGGATACGAAAAAAAACCTCTTTTAACACCCTCACCACTGAAAACATTATTCAGGATTTTGCCGTATTTTGGCCGCCAGATGGCGCGCTTTGTGACGTCATTCTTGTCAAAGCGAGTGGGAAAGAAGATGGCGGAATACATGTTTGACCCTATGTTCGGTTGGGAAGATGATGAAGAGAGTAGTTTTGGACCACAGGTTATATTCAGATCCGTTGTAAAACCGTACATGTACAAGCCCTTAGCAAAGAGGAGACGTATTCAGGAGGTGGCGGTGGTGCCGTGCGACTCCGAGAAGGGGGACCGGGGACCCAGAGCCGGAGGACCCACCAGATGTTTCATGGACATGGTATGTGGATTATGCTCAATTTTGCGAGAGGAACATACGACACTCGGACAGAGTTTTGTAGATTTTTCTCGTGTCGTGTGGTCACAATAGCGTACACTCAAGTTTCGTATCGAATTTATAAAGTTATAAAGATCAACAAATTCCGCGTAGCTGGCAATGAAAGACGTGTGTATGCTGGGGCATTTCTCCATTCCCTTTCTCGGGAGCACCGTGCCCGTGGAAGACTTCAGTAAAGCCCCTTGTCTCGTTTGTAAACTCGAGTTTGTCTGTATTTTAGATGCCATTGGTATTGTGCATGTGATGATACTTGTAACAAAAGAATGGCATTTTTTAAAAGCCAAATATGACCGAGCCGTCTGCACAGATCGTGAGTAGCTTGGAGTGGGGCAGTAATACACAAGGCCACACAAAACTCGCTACCGGGTCACGCTTTATCGCATTGCACAATCACTGATGCTAACAGTGATAATTAGTTTATGAGGGGCGGGAGGTAAACGGCAGCTACTTTTCTGGCTAAGTAGAATACACGGGCGTGCATACAAAGTCA
Source organism: Hermodice carunculata (assembly GCA_964020975.1). Taxonomy (NCBI): domain Eukaryota; kingdom Metazoa; phylum Annelida; class Polychaeta; order Eunicida; family Amphinomidae; genus Hermodice; species Hermodice carunculata. The sequence continues at coordinate 15,172,986 of OZ026625.1, read as the reverse complement.
AATACGGTGCTGAGGAACGACTAGGTAAACGAAACGCTATGAATTGATCGCTATGAATAATTTCATATTTATGAAAGGGTTTTTGAGTGAGAGCAAGTATTACCCACCCATATACCGTCTTGATGGGTGAAAAGTTCGTAGCAATTTTCAACATAGTGCGAAGTGAAAAAGAAAAAAAAAACAAAAACAAAAAACAAAAAAAAAAAAAAAAAAAAAAAAAAAAAAACAGGGGGGAGGGTGGCATTCTGACAATTTTGAAATCCAAGTCTTTCATTCAAGGCATAGCTAGGAGGCAGTGAGGCTTATTCAGACTATATGAGTATCCAAAAGCTTTCTTCTTTTCCTTCCTTTCTCTTTATTTTCTTTCTTTCTCTTACTTTTCTTGCTTTCTTTCTTCTCTCTCACTTTCTTTGACTTGCACCAAAAAAAAAAAACACACAAAAACAAAAAAACAAAAACAAAACAAAAAAAAAATCAACACAAAAAACACACAAAAACACACACACACAAAAAAAAACAATAACAACCAAAAAAAAAAAAAAAAAAAAACCACTGGGCATTGTGACAATTTAAACCATATACTAAAACTGTCAGAAGCTTCCTAAAACCTTTTTCCTGTTCATAGTATAAATAGTGGTGAACTGTGATTTTGATCACTTGTAGGCAGGCTAGCACAAGTAAAGAAAGAAAAAATTATCTTGGGTCTGACAGCCAAAATTCTGAAAAACTGCTGGGACTTTCCAAGTATTGATTCATTATTGAAGATCTACTTTGTAATTCAAACATATAAAATATTACACTTTCCATTCCACTTTGTCGAAGAAGATAAATTTATGTTGCCAAATCTTTCTTTGTATGCCTAAAGTTGATGGTTAGTCACAGCCCATATAGATCATTTGAAACAAAAGCAAAATTAATCATGAATGTATAAATTCAGAAGTATTTTGTGTAGCATTCCCTTTTTTGAACTATCAGTTATAAAATATTAGTTCAGTCTTGGATGTCATCTGTAATCTAATCTCTCGTGGAAGCAAAGGAAACATACAGGGCAAGTAGGATGAGGGTGGGGCATATACTTGCCAAGATACTGTTATTGGTGAGTAAAATATAAAATACATTTTATCAAATCTCAACCATACTAAGACCTTTCCATAGGAAGGTTACTGATTGTGCACCAAGGTTTTGGAATAACAAACACATTTGTGTACAAAATCACATTTTATTCTAGTTATCTCATCAGATCTCTGACCAGTATTTACAATATTTACACTTTTTTCTACAGGTGCAAGTGTACACATTATGTACCAATGAAGACAAAAGAGGAGAGGAAGTGCTGCTGGAACTATCTGCCAGTGAAAGCCCATATGGACATATTTGCTTTGTCAGGCCTCTCGTATTGGCTTGCAATAGGTGGGATTACCGGCTCGGACTGTTGAAGTTGAAGAACGAGTTGCCTTGCAAGTCGGTAACTGGGTACCGTGTCCTCAATCGCAGTACTTCTTCCGTGAGCTCTTGAACATATGCTGTAATAAAAACGATAATAAATTGACAATACTGCATGTGATGCACAAGTATCAGACAATGGACCCTCAATTTACCACAATATTACCAGTGAAAAGCACAAGGACCTTTGCCTCCAAAATACTGATCAGCATGTGCACTTTTTCCAGTAATTTATATCTGGAATAAATATTACTATATTTGGTTCACAATGCTTCATCCCCTAGATATATTTACACGTACCATATGTACATTTTCCTTTCATCGGCTATATTGTTGGCGCTCCCTTCTTTGCCTTGGGGAAAGACACACTGTACTGAAGCTCTCCATCCTTGGTCCTTGCCTGTTGACGTCTACTGTTCTCGTTGAAGTGAAGGCAAGCCAATAGCAACCTGTAATTACACCAGAAATATTCAGCTGGTGAATGGAATAAATGTATTTTCATCTGATAGTATTAATTAAAATTAATATTGACATCTACTATAAATACGTATTGGTGCAATATTGTCTCGAATAAAATGTGTTCAAGTGAGTGTAATAAAGGTTTACTCAAGATACCTGGTTTTGTTTCTGCCATTTTCTTTCTTTCCTTCTTTTTTTTTGCTTTCTGCAGGCGTAAGTTGTGTAAAAAAACAACTATTTCATAATAAAAGTGGAGTACCATGGGACTGCAAAATGATGTACATGATATGAAAATATAATAAAAATAATAATAATAATAATAATAATAATAATAATAATAATAATAATAATAAAAAGGTTCTTGTGCACCAAGAAGCATTTTATTTCACATTTTTCCCCTTTTTGGCACTTACTTGCCTACTCTTGTTACTGAGTGAAAAATGTTATACCATTATGTAACTATCTGAAATCACTATATCTACAATTAGCAAGTAACTAACTTGAAAGTAAAAACAGTTTTTTCTGCAGTTCCTAGTAGAATAACCTTTTGATTATCTTCAAATGAAAAGTCATAAAAACATTATTTATTTCTGTTCACTGAAACATGCTTATCTGGACTGGCATAATGTAAATTATAATAACCTTTGGTGTGTCCACATGGATAGGAGCAGATAGATGTGGGCCTGTCGCATTGGAACTATGTAAAACTTGGTCTGTCCCTTGCAATTGAGTACCAGTTTGCTCTGTCTGATAGGCCTACCCCATTGAATTCAAATACAGCTTACTGTGTCCCTTCAGTTACCTGTTCTTGCTATGGCCTGGTCGTGTTCTGCAATTAGCTAAACATAAAAATAAAAAAGTCAGTACTGTATGAACACATGATGAAACTGTCACTTCGATAATAACCACAACTCACGAACACAAAACCCACCACACAAAATGTAACTAATAACTACGGCCAAATAAACATATATTTATTGTTAACTCTAATCGACAGTAAAAGAATTATGTTATTTATATATATATATACATTTTTGGTGTTGTGCATAATCGATGTAGGCCACACGTTGGTCTTAGTATTGCCACTGAACGTCGTCTCGTGTTTATGCTGTTGCGGGAAACTCAGCACGGTAAACAGGCGAAATGCATGGATCTGATCAGGGAGGTGGAATGAGTCGTGCACGTTCAGATTGAGACCATCGACACAACAGACGACAATAATTAACCCGGTAATTCACTGTACATAATTTTATACAACTACCATAACTTAGTGCAATACTGAATACAGCCAAATTTACAAACGTTTGATGATGAATACACGAGACCTTGTGAATTACAGGCGCCAATTGGCCATCACCGATAAGCGACCCCCCGGGACTCAATGAGAACACAGAAATGGACAAGTGCTACTGTGTGTCGCCTGTACTTACCACGAGGTTCTGGCGTTTGGTCAGTGCGTTCGATCGCCTTCGCATCGTCGGCGGACATTCTGAATCTGTGATATCTCCCTGTCTTTTCGGAGTGTTCTAAATATGAAGAGTTGGAATTACATCCTTCTTCAGCCGCACTTGCATTCCAAGTTTGCGTGCTATCTCTGGGTTCTTGTCGAACGCATCTTGACGACTTGAGCAAAATGGTCACTGCACAACACTGGTTGCGTGTGGTGGTCTGGATTAAATCCGTCTCTTTTGATCGCTGCCGTCCATGCTTTCCTTAACTGTTTGTTTCTTGGGAACTTGTAGAAACTTCCACCGAAGTTTGTACCGTTGGTACAACCAACGGCAGCGCAATACACCATAACTGCCCGGGAACTATTGTAACAACCAGCACTTAATACAATAATGGCCACCGGGTACTGGACCCCAATGACAAGAATGACGTCACAATTGTGCTACGCTCCAGCAGGCCGTGTCCAAAATGTTCAGGAACAATGGCCATCTTTGAGGCTGCCAAAAAAGCGCTTTTTGACAGATTTGGTTCATATTTTTTACTTCAACTGGTAACTGTTGATTATTAGAAGGGCCTCGCATCGAAAAAACACAAATTTAATAGCAAATTTGAGCTTGTCATTTGACCTTTAATTAGTATATGGCATTAGTCGTACACATAAACCCTCAATTCCTTAGCTTCTGATACATTATAACCTCATTATAATATCACTCAGATATCTGACATATTCAATATTATGACACAAACTTCATGGGGAAAAGTTTATTTTCTTTGTCATTGTTATTTGACTCATTTGTCTGACATATTTAGATATCTGACACATTTCTTAGGGAACACATGGTGTCATTATAGATAGTTTTTGCTGTATTATGATTTTCAGAAACAGTTTTTTGCCTAAGCCGCTGCAGCACTGGCGAAAGGGTTAATGGTAGACTGGAGCAAACAAGATGCCAACTTTTATACTACAACATTTGCCGGATAGAAAGCCGATGTCTGCAGCATATGTAGTAGCGTGTCTCATGATACTTCTTTCTGTGATCACATGTTAAATCATAATAGTAGCCAAAATGTTTATGCCAATGCCAAATCAAGCCAGTCAAAGGACATATATGCCAAAAAAGGGCGATTCATTTGCTATTTACAGAGGAAACAGATCTGCAATACCTTTAACGAAGAGAGATGCCCTGATACTGCAGGTACTTGCTTCAATGCTCATGTATACAAAACTTCAATGCTCATGTATACAAAAATTGTCAAGACTCTATGGAAGCAGCCTTTGACTTGAAATGTGACACATTTTCTTCTCCAGCTAAACTTTAACCTTCAATCAGCATTATACCTAGAACCACCACCTAAACAGGAACTGACAAAGTTGTCAAAACACTTTGACCTCAAAAACACGATAGTCGGGTACCCAAAATTGGATTCATGGCCCAACCCCAAAACATAGTACGCACAGTTTTTTTTTTTTAATTTTCTTCAGGTTTATTATGTTTTCAGCCAGAAACTTGATGATGCCACCCTGTCATCATTGAGGGTTTTGAAAAATCCAAGATCGCCGCCATGATACCAACCAGAACATAAATTCAGGATTAACGTTTTTTGCTATTAGTGCTAAGTGGTTGATTATGCAATTTTATGTATTTATGGGGTTAGTGAATCCATATTTGGTATTAGTTTAAGGACAGAATGTTAAGAAATAGCTATAACTATAAGTAATGGCAATACAAGATGACTGCCATATCTAAAAAAAACAAACGTTTCGAAATATTACTGGTTTTCTTTTTGAGATAAGTGGATGATTTCTTCTAAGTATCGTTTTGGAAGAAATTATCCATATTAAGTGTAAGTTTACTTCTCCAGTATTCAGAAAAAGCTGTAAATATTACAAAATGGCAATCCAAAATGGCCGCCATATTTTCAAAGGCAAAAATTCAAGTATAATTGTTTTTTGCCATTTGAGATAATGACTTGAATGTGACTAGATGACAACACAATCCTGAGGATACTGAGGAATAAAACGTTTACACATAAATGATGGCTACAACTGTAACCCTTCAGACTGCAGAGTTCAGATCTGGCAAAGGAGCTCAAAAGACTTAAAGGAAATTTGTCAAATACTATATATTAAGACACCAGGCTGTTATGTGAATATCTATATCTAAACTGTATGACATGTACACTTCTTTGAATGGCAACTGAACTTCTAAATCCCTCATCCAGTGACAGTCCTTGAGAATTTAAAATTTGATGTGCTGTTGGTTGTGAAAGGTAACTTAGTTAATTCCTGCTAATGTAACCAGCTGACTTTACAATTCCATCTACCAAAGAACTTAAGATAAATGCCTATTTCATTCAAAAAATTGTGTGTATTTATGACTGTTTAGAAACATGATGCTTGTTAAAGATATATTAATCTCAATATGAAGTGTTGTCATCTAGTCATATTCAAGTCATTATCTCAAATCGCAAAAACAATTATACTTGAATTTTTGCCTTTGAAAATATGGCGGCCATTTTGGATTGCCATTTTGTAATATTTACAGCTTTCTCTGAATACTTGAGAGGTAAACTTACACTTAATATGGATAATTTCTTCGAAAACCATACTTAGAAGAAATCATCCACTTATCTCAAAAAGAAAAACCAGCAATATTTCAAAACGTGTTTTTTTCTAGATATGGCGGCCATCTTGGATTGCCATTATTCATATTTATAGCTTTTTCTTAACATCCTGTCCTTAAACTTATACCAAATATGGATTCACTAACCCCACAAAAACCATAAAATTGTATAACCACTTAGCACTAATAGCAAAAAAAAAAAAAAAAAAAAAAAAAAGCCTGAATCTATGTTCTGGTTGGTATCATGGCAGCAATCTGTATTTATGAGAACACTCAAGGATTCCAAGGTGGCATCATTCAGATTCTGGCTATGGACATGCTAAAGATAAGTAAACTGCAAAAAAAAAAATTGTGAGTACTATTTTTTCGGGGTGATGATACCTACCACTGGTCTATGACTGATCCTTCTCTGTTCACTCCCTTTACTCCTATTCATACTGATATATTTGGGGAAGAGTTAACCAATTATGTGAATTCCTCTTTGGTCAGTACAATGGTGTATGGCTTCATGGGAGGGGTTCATATAGGCAATGCTAGCACCCCAATCACTTTTCTTGCAAGAAATAAAATAAGTTTAAACCAACAGCTGATGGTGTGAGTTCCACAAAGGAGTCAAGTAATTGCCTTCCGAGACCAAGCGAAAAAATCGTCAATCTTGTTACGAGGAAAGTGTGTTTCTCACCTCTGCCATTCAGGAAGAATAAATCAAAGGATATCTAATCAGTTCATTCACCGCTGACACATGCCCATTCTCAATCTACAGGATTAAACCCCATTGGCGTTGTGGAAGCAAAGTACTCAACGAAAAACACAGTGTAATTCTTGATCTGAACAGCCCTTATGATACACCTCGCAATGAAAGTGTAGCATATCAGTGATGCAAGTTCCTTGTATAGTTTTAAGAAGAGCATCCTTCCATGCATTTTCAGTAGTGTTGAATGCTTCTAAAACTCAGGTTTGGAAGCATTCTACTTGATGCTTACTGTTTAATTTGCTATTTATTCTGGATATTGATAGTTAATTTTAAATCATTTGCCATATGTCCCTGTGACTCTTATATTTTATGTATTTATATAATTATCTTTTATACTTGTACTTCATACATGTTTTGGGCCTCCATGTCTAAACAGAATATTGTATTCTGACTATGGATTGCCAAATAAAAACTTGAAACCTTGAAGTGTAAATTCTTTGATACGTAAAGAGGAGTTTTTGCTTTCCTACATTTGTATGGATGATGCAATAGAAATCTTAGATGTACTTGGTCCAGGCAGTTGTAAGAACGAGTTGGATGTTAAAGAGGCATTTAAAAACATGCCTCTTTCAGCCAATATGCGGCATTGCATGGTCCAGCACGGAGCAATTGTATTTATTTTTTTTACATGCCTTTGTTTTAGATCTCCCTCAAGTCTATTCTTATTGACACCACGTGGTGAAGTGGTATATTTTATGGCCAGTCACAAGTATGGTGTACGTGATTTACTGTCTGTCTGTCTTTTTAAAAAGCGACAAATCACTCATAATGGCACAACGATCTATGACAATTATAACCATGTTATTCAATAAACTAAGTGTTCCCCTGAGCGACTATAAAACAGCGGACTTGACAGACTTTGTGATTTACTGTCAGCCTATAAGGAGACCAAATGTGCTAAACGTGAACTATTAAGTAGGCGAAGTAATATATATGTGTATTGTCAGAGCGATAATACTTGAATGTAAACAACAAAATCACAGATAATAAAATGACATATATATATAGATCTTATCATTGAGGAAGATTACATGTCAAACAAACACAGAGATCTTTTTCTACCTCACTGACTGTACGATATTAACCAGACACATGTTTGTAAAATAATATGTATTTTGTTCATACTCACTTCCGAAAATGCTAGTTACAAATTTTCAGGACACTGCTTGCGTTGAGGTATAGCAATTTAAACTTCGGCTGCCTATTTACCAGATCATCTCATCTCCAGTTTGGGACCCTGGAATAGGGACTGTTATAAAACGTATATCAAAGTATCTAACAATGCTATTGCTTATGCTCAAAGTAAATTAGTGGATCCAACCATATGTCCTTAATCTCTCAAGGATGGCATGTGCAGGAGTGCTTTAACGTACTTTGCTGTCATGATTATTTTACTTAGTGTCGCTCATTTCAGATGCGAGACAATTATTGCATTCTTACTATGTATTATAAACAGGTGCGTTGGATTGGCTCCTACTAAACGAACTGTTTTTCACTAACATTACGGTACTTACGGTTTGTAAATGCTCCACATTATCTATGTTGAATACCTAAACTAATTTATTATATATACTTGGCTAAATAATCCATGTATTGATCTGATCATCAATGATAACGACCAGAATGTCTATAATTTTGCTTATGACAGAACTGTAAACTCTTACTTGTTAAAAAATTTCACATTTTATGCCCATCTGTGCTCAAGTCCTCTAATACCTGAGGCCTGATTGCACCAATGGCCCTCGACGTTTTAATCTGATCAGACAGGGTTTTTCTCCACATGGTATATTTTCACTATCGGCAGCTTCGACAGTGAGACTCTGAGCCAAGTCTTTCCCTCCCATGCGTGGACTCGATCACCATCGGCAGTAGCTACTGTGAGCGTCTAACTCACATAGAGAATATCATAGCGCCATACTGTCTTCCTTTCTAGTCTCTGCTGCCATGCATTCACCTGTGGTAGCTGTCACTGCATGATTCATTATTCCACCCTACAAACTTTTAGTTCTCTCCCAGTTTAACTAAACTACATCCATATCCCTTTTCATCTTACCTCCTGTTGAACTCACTTTTCTCCTCCTTTCTTTACTTCATGTTTCTTAACACAGACTTTCTCTCAATCATTAAGAGCAGCTTTGGTCAGCGCTATCCTTCACTTCATTTCCATACTGTTTTAGAGGTACAAAAAGGCCATCTATTAGGTAGATAGAGACGTGTTGTTTGAGAAATAAATTTTATTTTCATTAATTGCTCTTTACTGCAGTTTGCTTCCTGCCCCTTCTCCATGTGTTATTGTTAATAGATACATACAGAGAAGCATATTGCAATGCTACTTATGCCTATAGTTACACCTGCTGTAGATGGCCACTGTATGCCATTATTAGTCAATCCCTCTTACTGGCTACCTTTCTTTCTGGAGACACAAATCAATTAAGTACAGTATGAATCTCCAAGTAAGACCACCCCTCTAGAGAGATCGTCTCTTTATTCAATCCAGGTTACAGTTCCACTCTTATTTGCTCTAATTAGTATATATGTCCTATTAAGGCCACAGCTATTAAGATTACACTGTTGAGCCATGTTGATGGTCATACTCTGGGGATTCCATTGTACACTGCCCATTTACCTTCAGTAACAAAAGTTACCAGCTGCTTGTGGCCCTGTCTTGCTGGAAGAGGGACTAAATACAACAGTTACTACTGTACAGTCGGACTTGTTTCTTGAGAGTATATTTTCCACCAGATAATAGTCGTCACATGATGGATGGTTGCATTTCACGGCTGACTAACCAACTATGTCGAAAGTCATATATCACATGTGGTCTCATGTGTATAAAGTATGTGCGTGCCTGTCTTGACTACTATGTAGAAAGTATTCATCCTTGTCTAATCATACATATTAGAGAATGTCATTACCATATCCGAAGCATAGTCCTAGTGAAACAAATCGAAGGCAGTTCGACCAAAGGCACTGTTCCTCGGTATGTTTAGCTCAATCACATAATGAAACGTTCGTCTGTATCCTAAAGAGTCCAAAGATTCATAGGGTCAAAAAAGTCATGTCTAGTTTTAACATGATAAGAATTCAAATAAGAATAAGATAAAAAATATAGGCCTGTTTCGATAAATTGGCCTGAACAGGTGCATCATTCATGTGCAAAATTGTAATTAAATGTTCAAGAAAAGATGGGATCCCACAAGTCATCTCATAAATCATTATTTAAGGTAATAATACAATTCATGAAAAGGAACCAAAAAATGGAGGACAGTTTATGATTCGTCTGTTTCCAAAAGAGTCCAAAGGGTCAAAAAGTCATGTCTAGTTTTAACACGATAAGAAAGAATAAAAAATAAATTTAAAAATATAGGCCTATTTCAGTAAATTGGCTTGATCAGGTGCATCGATCTATGCATATGGGACCATACAATTCGTGAAAAGGGACCAAAAATGCAGGACAGTAGAGCATTTGCAAGCACAGGTTCCAATTTTCTCGAAAATTCAGCATTTAAAAGATACTAGTTGCAACCATTGTCTGAACAATTATCATCATCCATACAAGTGCACAAAGTAACACCCACATCAACATCAATCCACCAGGAAAAGTACTTTGGCCGAAAATGACCATCAACAAGAATCCCAACAACATGAGTATATAGATCGATGTGTTTTAGACAAGTATTTAAAGGCATGATGTTGTTTTAAAGGAGACAAACTGAAAGTGTTTCAAAGGAAAATTTTGAATTTGCACGTATAGTGGTCAAAATTCAATACAGTGTTAGAATTTGCAACAACACATTCAAATGTCAAACAGCAGACAAAACCAGTTTCATTGCAACAACAGGAGTCAAAATGGATTACAATAGCAAAAAATTGTAAGCATAGCAGTCAAATTTCAACAATGGTTTCCAGAAGTATTTTTGAAAGTAAAAAATTAAATGTTCAAGAAAAGATGGGATCCCACAAGTCATCTCATAAGTCATTAATTAAGGTAATAATTTAGAATTAAAAAATGTAGTAGATTTATCAGAGAAAGGGTTAGGTTTTATTAAAAAAAAAAAAAAAGAGAGAGAGAGAGAGAGAGAGAGAGAGAGAGAGAGAGAGAGAAATCATATTAAAATCCCTAAAACGAACTGTATGTGCAGCTGTCTTCCACATACCAGTTTTAAATGTTTTCACTGACAATCAGGTCATAGGCTAACTTGTCAGTCTGCTGATTTAGATCTAAATTACTTACAAAAAGACAGAAGAGGAAAGAAGCCAATATTACAATTTTACCCATTTCTTAAAAAGTAACCATGTATCAGCTGAACATCAAACACTTTGAGTCAACCAGAGATGATTTTCACAATAACAAACTATACTTATCAGACGGTTAAAAAAACAACATCAGTCCCACTACATTTGGAACACTTACTGCACTGCAGTATGTGCAGAAAATGCCTGAATGTTCTGACTATTAGCAAAATACATAGTAGTTCCATGAAAAAAGAAGCAGACAACAGTTTTTAATGATAGTGATGAGACAAAACAGAACACCAGCTCAACCTCGTTAGATCCAGTATCATTTTGGAAATAGTAGTATGCACCCTATTATATATTTCGACTTCTGTTTGAAAACAATTGGGCAGATCCTCTTTAAACTTAGTGGGGAATTATCTTGCCTAAGTCTCCATTGTGTGCTTTAAAGTCAATATGCTCATATGATAAGTATATGCACCCCTGAAGATAAGAAAAGTGCCACCCACATTGATTTTAAATAGGCTGCTCTAAAATGAGTTTGTGTAGAAAATATAGGTTTCACATGGAATGTTATGCATCATGGACAGGATAGGAAAGGCTATGCCGGAACAGTCATACAAGAAGAAAATGTCCTTGAAATGAGATAGCGACCAAAAAGCTGGGTTAACTGTCTTTGGTATTGGGGTAGCCATGGGCATTTTTGGGGTCATTGGTAATGCAGCGACAAACGTGAATCCACAAGGCCATGTCTTATGGATCACTCAGAGTTCTGAATTCTACAAGGGCATAATCGTCAGCATGTTGGATGCTGGTCTTTACTAGCGTGAGCGTGCTAGGAGAGGGGCGCTCCAAGTAAGTAGTAAAGAGGTGTTGGTGGTACCTTTGTAAAGAATGAACAGGATAGGAGAAGGAAGATGGATCTAGAAGACAAAGACTGTCGAATGGGAGGGACAAATGAAGAAACCTAGGCTTTTTCACATGCTGCACCATGTGCGTGAAAAAGCACATGGAAAATATCAGTAGCAGCAGCGCCAAGCTTGCAGCCCTGCAGCCTTGTCATCTTCCATCAACTAGAGACTGGTGTTGGTTAAATTAAGGTGATACTGCCCTGTCATTCATATCTTTTATAGTCCTGAATCCAAAGATGTATGGGCACTGTGTAGTCAGGAAGTAGTCTTCAATGTTTCAGATTAAACACGCCCCTTCCCAATCACTTGGCTGTAAATGCTATGCTGCTAATTTACCATTCCAGTCTCGTGTCATGTAAAATGTTTCCAAGCTGTGAAATTTAGCTGCAGCAGATGTTGGTGAAATTGACTCTACTAGTACAATCCTGTTGCGTTTGGTATTTTTTCTGGAGAAACAGGTATATAACTGAACAAGTTTTCTCCGGGCTTCCTCCATACAGATGGATTAGACTTTTCTCTACAGCAGCAATGATATCAGATCATGAAACATCACGTAGCTCAATAAATACTGCATCTTAAGAACAGAAATACTGATTGTCTGAGGAGTCAGATTCTGCCATACTAGGTAGTTGAGAATTTGACTCAGGTAGATGTTTTAGCAGTTTGTCCAAGTGCAGCTTTTTTTTAAATAGTCTACATGATTCTATCTTTGTTTTTGCTTAAAGAAAATGTCAAAAAGTCTCCCATCACCATGGTAAAGCAGCACAAGAGGGTCTGTATCATTTACAACCAAGAAAGGCAGAGACATTTTGGGTGCCTCTAATACAAGTTGCACTTTAGGGTTTCTGCATCTCCCTTTTCATAGCATATACGGCAGTTTGGCATTTCAAGATATTCTGCAAGCATGAGAATGAACCTCTGCTTTTTGCTTAAATTTCTGAGGAACACACTCTTTGTAATCTTAAAAGCTACAACCACTTTGGAAGTGTACAGTGTACTTTCGGTGTTACAAGTTTATTCACCCATGATAGATGAGCTGTATCTTTTATTCATGGGACTTCTTCATTACCATCAAAAATAGTGGACGCTTGTCCATATTTGTGGAGAACATACTCTGCATACGTTTTGCATATGGAATCATAATTTTGTTCTTGTTGCCAAGGAAATTGTTGAAGAGCCCCATCATCCAGCACACATTGGCCTTCCGATGTAGAGTTCGATTGATACCCTTTGGTCATTTACAAGTTATTGTCCAAGTTTAGCGTTATCAGCATCTGTTGGTAAAGTTGGTAACTCAAGAGTGCAGGTTGATAAAAACAAAGTTTGGATTTGATAATAGCAGCAGGATTATTACTCAACTGTCCAAGAGAGATGAGTCTCTGGAATAGAGCCTGAGGGTCTGTTCATGAAGAAAATGTGAAAACTTGGTATGATTTTTGAAATCAAAATTGTTTGATGTTTTAACCCTCCATTTTTCACCAAAACCCTTTCTAATACAAACTTTGCATTGTGCACATTTGCTTTGTGTTTCCTTACACCTGTATAACTGCTATGGAGAGCATCACTTGGCTCAAACGGATTTGTCTCTCCAAGAATATTAAGCATCCTTTTTGTGTCTTTCGCATCTTTATTCTGGTGTTACTCACATCCTAATGTTGTTGACTTGTTGTGAACACCTGGCCTGTTAATTCCTGCTTTGCAGAATCTACATCAGCGCCGGGTTGTCTTGACAATTGCCAGGCAGCTCTCTGACATATCTTTGCGTGCATAACACCACATGTTGTTTAAATGCTTCTCATAAAAAATTGTGACCAAATCTGTTGGCAAGCCTGCCCAATACATGTCACTTCTTCGTACAGCATGGTAAACCTCTTCAATGTTCATGGACACATCGAAATGATCACTTTCAAGGTGCTGAATTCTTTAAATGTAAAAATGGACAGACTTTGCATAGGCATTGCGACCAGTTGCTCAAAAATAGGGAAGCATTGGGTATGCAGTTCCCAAATTCAACTTCCAATTTCCTGTTGGTTCAACCTTGCTGTAGTCACTTAGAATGTTTACCATTGCTTATCATCTACTGCAACCAAAGCTTAGTAATTGGCATTTCACTAAGGGACTTCGTGCTTTCACAGACCTCTTCTTTCACTGTTTCTATATTGTTGGACATACAGCTTTTTCTATGGAACAGATCTGTGTCATGAAGTCATGGACTAACTGAAAAGTTCTAAGCCTAGCTGTGAAAGACCTGCACAAAATCGATGGTTTTTATTTATTTCTCAACATAGTAATGTGCTCAACCCTCTCACAAGAGATGCCCACAACACTGGCAATATGTCGTGTGTTCAATTAGTTGATCAACCATCACCATGTCATGCACTGGAGTAATATTTTCAGGAATTGTTGCTGTTGAAGGTCTTCCTGGACGTGCGTTATCATCAACATTCTCTCTACCAGGCTTAAATTCTGGAGTCTATTTCTTAGCAGTCGTAAAGGAAGAGGCAATATCCCCTAAAGTGTTGACCATGTTGGCATGCGACTGTGCTGGAGTTAATCTTTTCAGTTACAGGTACTTAATCACTGCCCTATTGCCAGTGTTGTCCATTTCTGCTGATTTCAATGGATATGTTCACAAGATGGTCTGGTACAAAAAGGCCACATATCTCAGTACAGTTGCAGCTTTTATGTCTATGATTCATTAAATGATTGTACTTTTTGGTGGCAAAAGTTTGTTTCTTTCTTATTGAGGTCTCCCACTAAGGCATAGAACTTTTCAGCCAGCCCTAGAATGTTTACTTGTAATTGTGACTCTAGGGATTTTGAGCCGTGCCTCAATAGCTGGAGTACCAGCTGTAAGAATTCTTTCTATGATTAAAAGTGTTTAAACCACCAAGATTGCTAACATTTTGATACACGGTATTGGTTATTTACTGGTTTTTATCCTGTAATATAGCTATATCATCACGAAAAGCTGGAAAATACTGACTGGATGATAACCCTGTCCATATCACCACAGTGCAAAGGTCCCCAGTCAACAGTCCCGTGTTCTCAGGGATCAAACTCCAAGTGGCTTATTTGTTGCAGCCAATTTATTTGCTCCTGAAGATAAATGTATCAAACTAAAAAGAATGGCCATGCTTCTTTCTGATGTACCATATCGATGGAAAAATCGTAACTTGCTTGGGCCTTTCGCACCAGTATTTCACTGATAATTCTTTTTTGTTGTATATGACACGCACATTGTGTTTTCAAATGACCCAATTTCTGGCTTCTGCATCACACATCTTCATACGCTGAGCTATTCATAGGCATCCTTTGAAGTAAAGTTGAAACGGTTTTTAATTTTTTCTTTTGTTATAATGTTGAGCCCACCTAACTTTCTGCTCAAGCACAACAAACTATGTTCCAAAACTAAATTACACATTTATGCTCTTACCATGAACAAAATACAAAGACATGAACTGTATATACATATATTGATCTGACACTTACAAATAAATTCACTGTTAAATGTTCAAGCAGCATATCTTCCAGGGTTGTCTGGTTTTATCTCTGTATGGGCTCCACTTGGTCTGTCATCAATCACTCTGGCTCCAACTAAAATCGAAGTGCAGTATTAGAAAAGGGAAATATATCTAAATCTTTATCTTGACGAATCTATTGAAATATACTTCTCTTTATACCTTGCCAAAATGAATTTAGAATTCCTATTTCTACGTCCACCAGCTGCCAGACTCAAGACGTATGTAAACAATGAATTAACAGTGGAACCACACAACAATCGAACAAGTACATCTGTATTTATAACACACTACACATAATTTATGTATCCATAGCGTTTATATAAATATTTATTAATTTGGTTGCTTACCAACCTACAATCGAGCTTTCTTCCAGCTGACAACTTAGACAAATTTGGCCGTTCATAGACCTACCGTTTAATATTAAAAAAACCTACCTATAACATGGAGCAGTACTGGCTAGAACAATCACACAAATGCCTGAATCTGGAACCGCCTGTCTAGAGGAATGTTAAATTTAACAGGCATGTATCGGCACCTTTGCCAATGTATTCAAGGGCCAGCCATTGATGAAGATTGCGTTTCTGGCCCTTTATTTATTACAGCCAGGGTGATTACTTTTCCCTGCTCTAAACACTTCCTACTTAGTGGCCCGACCTCACTTCACCAATCAGATCCAGGTGTCCATATAATCCACTGATGCCATAGGTGTGCACATGCAAATGAGAGTACATTAACTCTATTAAGCTTAAGTTACAGTGAATCATGACAAAGCTATACTCACATCTTAGTTCTTAAACATTTCAACTCATTTCAGTTCACACATTTGTAACCATTCTTTCTAACATATATATATATATATATATATATATACATAATAGATTGTTTAAATACCTAACACTTTGTATTTTACAGTGAAAAAATCACAGCTATAATTTCTATCTAAAGTACAACCAGAGGCATAGAGAAGACTTGTCATATTTCGCAACAAACAACGGTGACAGAAGTTTCAGTGAATCTGGAGGAAATTCCAGAGATTTTTAACAATTATTCTTTACCTCCGATGATGGTTACTTTTCGTTTAGCATTTTGATATCATTTATTAGGAGATTGGAAGCTGCTTCTAATCTGCATTTAGTGTCAGCTTCAGGATTATCCTTTTTTGTTGTGCAAAAACCATAGAGTTCTCAGCTTGCAGTCGTTCACACGGTGACAACATTTTTGCAAGTTATTTGCTATCATCTAAGCAGACTGACAAGTCAGGAGAACCAAATGTGACAGTCCTGTCATGATTTTTAATCTTTGACACAAGTGATAAATTTTGTGTTTTGAGCGATTAGACCTGTATGTTTTGGGAAAAAAAATACCAAAGTCTAGTTTATGAAGAACATTTCATTCATTGAGAATACTGGTTTAAAAGCACCAGTTGCTTTTGATGAGTGACTGTCTGTTTCAAGGTTTATTTCTTCACATCAGTATTGATAGATGAATGCTGATGTTTTGGCAATTCTTGACTCTCTGTTTTTACTGTAATTGAATTTGCTCTCAATCTTTGGTTGAAATTTATAAATACGAGGGATGTTTTCCTAAAGAATTTAATAAATACTTTATTGAATATGTGGTACTCTGGACTGTGTTTTTCGACTCATAGTTATAATGGAGGCAGAGCGTTTTATAATGTTCCACATTCATAGATCATGAAGACGACGTAGGCCTACTTCTTTCCTTTGCTGTCATCTCAGCTCACTGACAAGTGAGGAGAGTTCAAAAGTTGCTGGTCTACCATGTCTCTTTACTCTTTCCAAAAGTGATAAATTTTGGGTTTAAGAGATTAGGTTAATATGTTTTTGAAAAATCTTAAGTCTGTACAAAATGAAGATAGTTTTAAATGTTTGGAGGGCTAGTTTAAAACCGCAACTTGGCTTAAATGGGTGACTGCCTGTATCAAGCTAGGAGTAGAATTTATCCATTTACATATTGGTATTGCAAGATGAATGTTGATGTTTTGATGACTCCTGAATATTTGCTTTTGCTAGTTCTGACTTTGCTCTCATCATTGTGATGGCATTTATGAATTTGGGCATGTTTTGGTGATCTATTCTAGTTCAATTTGTTCAAAAGCCAAAGTTAAGCTGTTTTGGTCATCAGCTTTACCACTGGTTTAGATAATTTCCTCATTTACTGACTGAAGTAAATAATGGTGTAGGGTCATAATGCATATACACATTTTCCTTCATTTCACTGCCGAATACTAGTGTTGCAGTGCTATTGTTTAAATACTTTTGCCGGTCTCGGTATGGAATAAGTCATATTTGCCATACTAGTTAATAATGACAAAGTGGGAGTGGTGTTGTGCTCAACTACCAATACATTAACAGCCAGAGGGGACGGTACAGCCAAGGCTACATGTTAGAAACCTTTAGGTTTTTTTTTTTTTTTTGATTTGTTTTATTTTTGTTTTTTTTGTTTGTTTGTTTGTTTTTTTGAGCGCTTAGTACTAGAAGTGATACTGTAACTTTATAAGGTAGCCTGGTTCATTTCTCCAACGTTTAGCTAAAAAGAACAATGGTTTAGAAAGTTCAAAAGAATTCAAGAGAAAAGCAATTGGTGTAACAACCAACACACAAGGCATTCATGTCAGACACACTGTAACAATCAAGTCAGAAAAAAGTTAGTATGAACATCAAAATGCCAGTTACCATATGAAGAAACATGCATGCAACGTGCAGCTTAATGGATATGTAATGGCCAAACTGAAAATATTACAATGAGTGTAAATGTGCACTAGTTCAAATAAAACACTAAGTACCTTAAAACATCTCAGCAATCTATTCCATATCTTGAGATATGGTGGAAAAATCAGAATACAATGGCATTGAACTTTGGACAAGGTCATTGTTCTTTAAACTCTATCTTTCAAATGGCCTTATGATCTACTAACATTTAATATGATGACTTGCAAAAAATTCATTTTCATGGATTCAGTGTCCTTTACTAGATTATTTTTGGACCTTGAAAGACAGGTAAAGGTCACACATTGAGGAAAATGTGACCTGAGGTGTAAGACATATTTCCTATACATTTTCTAGTTCTATCTTATCACAATAATGAATTTATTTTTGTTTTATACCCGTGACATTAATTCCAATTACTACCACCAGCGGCGCCACCTTGACTGCACACAACATAAACTTTCATCTGTAAAATATTCCTGTGATGGTACAAGGATATACATCACAAGTTGAGATGAAAAGACCAATTTTGGAATAATTTGCGAGAATCCACTCTTTTCATGACCTTAAGATAGTATGTCAGGGACTTCCATATTATGTACTGGAAACCTTGGATATGTAATAAACATTTGTGCCATATTTGGCATCATTACCCTTATTCTCTCTGAACATACTGAATTCGGCATTTTTGCAAGGTACTTCATGATCTTGAAGATATCTAAGATCACCCAAAGTTTGGCAAAACTTGATCAAGTTGGTCTGATTCATATGTTGCATTAATTTTGTCATTTCGCTTATATTTTTTATTACAATGATAACTTTAAGGTGTTTTTATACCAATGATGCCTCAATTAATACCACAAGTCATAGACTTTTGGTTTGGAGAAAATTTCTGTGATGATATATTAATAATATATATTCACAAGTTGATATGGAATGATCATTACAAGAATCCTTTTCTTTTCCCTCCATCACCTTGGTCATGGGTCGTCATGTTATGTTCATACACACTGCTTCCTCCCTGCTCATTCAAAGTACAGGAGTAATATCAATATTAGTGAGTAGACTTGCCTCTTGACCACCATTACCAAGACCTTTGTGTCTGGGCATGATGCCCAAGAAGTTGAGAGGGAGATTTCCACTCACTTGATCCTGAAAGGCTGACTGTCCTGTGGCACTATCTATCGGTTCATATGGAACTGATGGTGACTCCCAGTGCACATGCTCCCACTCTCATCCTTCCTTATTTGGAGGTTGGTCAGTTGACACCTTCTGTAACAGGAAGCGGGGTTGGTCGGTTGGGCTTCTATGGTGGTCAAGAGGAAAGTGTACTTTCTAAAACAGATGTTACTCCAAATATCCCATATTTGCAACTCCATCAGCTTCTCTGACCATGTCCTGCCCTGCCTGTTGAGGAAGGTTACCATGCACCTCTTTTGGCACATTATGAGGACATGTTGTTCTCCACCAGGTCTCGGAAGTGGAGGAGCACTAAGGGTATCAGCTCTAGTTTCGACCAGTTTATGTGGTAAGCCACAAACTATTCCTCGAAGGGCATGAAACCATTCAGCTCTGCATTGGACCTCCCCACTCAGACCAAGAAGAGTCTGTGTAAATGGTGAGTAGGGCGTGAGAAGACTCCAGCATTTGTCCTCTCATGATGTTCTCCCTCACAGTCTACCACTGAAGGTACAGTGGATCCTTGTTGAGGACAGGCACTGGCGCCTGATAGCCTTGGTCTCTTGTCATCTGCTGCACAGAGCTTGCTGCAAGGGACAACTGTGAAAATGACCTAGCAGGACCCAGGGGCCGTATTCATAAAAAATCGTATTCTTAGTTTGAAATCTAAGTTCAAGAATCCTTCTAAGCAAGATTTCCTTGCTTTACTAAGAACCTTGCTTAGACTGTATTCATAAACGTCTAACTTAGCTAAGCAAAAAATACCACAGCGTCATAAGCATCTGCACCCGTGAGCACGTGGTTTTGTTGACGAAATGCATTGTTTACAAGCACGCGGTTGCCTGGTAGCCTTGCAGACGATCTTGTAAATTTCGCGCCTTCTTTCGTCTTGCTCATCATTGCCACCTTTGATCTCGCCATCAACCACGTTAAAAAGAAAATGGATCCAGCAGCAGCAAGGAGAGCAGAAAGGAGCCCTCCTTTCCAACAAAGGGAAGCAGAGCTGTTGGCGCAGGAGGTTATTCAGCGCCTCGACATAATTGAGGGCGCCTACGGAGCACCGGGGGGAGTCACCAACCAAGCCAAGACACGGGCTTGGGAAATGATCTCCCTCATCATGAAAAGGTTAGTCACTTTATAAATTTAAGTACCGGTAGATGTAAATAATAATGAATTAAATCCAAAACAAGATGAATTACTATCCCAAATGAAAAGAGGAATGGATATTTTTTTGCAGCACGTGTACTTTGTTTACATCTGTTAGGATTAACGGTTTTTAACAGCAACCTTTCACCCTTTGGCATTTTTACCTCAACCTTCACCTTATCCTTGACCTTGTAAGGTTGTAGTCAACATGATGGAGGAGATGGATTTTCCCACTGGAGCTGAATGTTCATTGTTGCACTGCAAACTATCCAAATTGTATAGTTGTGTCCCGGGAGATGTGTGAGAACTAAAAAAGGCATAGGCCTACAGCCAGCAATAAAAACATATGGTTGTGTCATCCGTCAGCCTCAGGAAGTCGTGATGAAAACGACTGTGTACACTTTGCATGGCTCGTCCAGGGGCTCTACTCAGAATTCGACTTACTGACACGGTCTCTAACCTGTCGCTGGTACAAAAGCTGTGCTTGTACAGGCTGCAGTATCAATTTATTCAGCAAGGCAAAGACTTGGATGGTCAGGGAAGTATTTTAGTGTTGGGATCGTATTTTTATATTTGATTTTAAGTTTTCATGTCGCCGTCTCCATGACCAAGCTTGACTCACTATCAGTATCAGTATCAGCTTAAGCTGGGCTAGTACCAATATTATTAGTACAGTGGTACCTGCTGTATGTGGCCACCCTTTCTGCCAAGAAAAAGTGGCCACATACAGCAGGTGACCTTTCACCACAGGTAAATTTAACAAAGAAATTTACTCCTATGTCAGAGCCTAGTGACCACAAAAAGCAATGCGACTGCTCACCGCAGTGGTTGCATACAGCAGGTACCACTGTACTCCGAACTCTGACACCCACCCACCTGGTTTTCACAGGATTTTTTCATTTTACAAAGTACACGTAGGCTTATGATGATGCTGTCCATACATCATCAAACTCAAAGACATGAAGAGTTTATTGACAAGGATATCCACAATCCATACACTAAACAAGTATGTTCTTCTACTTACTATGGAGTTGAATGCATCATGCATGTACCAAAAAAATTAAATAAATATAGTACAACACAGATGCTTCATATGTTACCATTACTAGTAGACTACACAGTTGCTCCAAATGTTGCCATAACATTGACCAATCAACACTGATCTTGTCTGAAATGCAGTGTTTACAAAAAGCATGTTGTATTTGATTCATCCCCCATTGCATTGATATTATAAATAAATCTTTCCTGTTCAGTTAAAGAGTCCGATTGATCGAATTTGGAAGTCAGCATGAAGTATAGAGTTCTTCAAATGTCATCAAGACATGTAAAAAATAAATTTATGTACAGTGTTTATCTGGTTTATGGACAATAAGTTCAGCAGTTGTTGCAACATGTTAGGGCTGTTCCATAAAGTGCCCTTCAGGTGGAAGGAATGCAAGAACCGCATAGTCTGGAGGCTAGGGGTATATGTAATAGTGTATGTTTGGGAGTTATAAGCATTCATGAATTAGCATGCCTTATACATGGGGTTGTCCTTAAACATATGTGTCTGGTGTCTATGGAAGGGATACATTGTGGATATTGCTGTTCACCATAGAGGGTTCTTGTTAATGTGCTCATCAATATTTTCATATTAAAAATCATATTCCTGGGATGACATGATGGTAAATGAACATGAAGTAAAGAAACACAAAAACTAAATGTTTTAAATTTTCCTGGGTGGTTCATTGCAAATATTGTTACCAAAATGTATATTGACAGGAACTGTGAAATTTTAATTAATTTTCCATTATGATGTATTGAATTAAATTTGTTTACCATATACATAAATTGTATATATTGCTGTGTCTATGAGGAATAACTTATAACCGTGAAAGACATATATGTCTTGCAACCCCTATACCTGAATGATAAAATCTAATTTGAACATGTATTTTAAAAACTTTATGTCTACTCATGTTACTTACCTAATGCACTTGTATTTTTATAGTTAATTTTTACTGCATCCAAAAAGTAACATTGCCAATGTGTGTGCCACAATGGTTTGATAACATGCTGAGTACAGTCCTTGTGTCTTAATATGTATTATTTTTCTCAGATTTCCAATCTAATCTGTCGCTTTTTAACTTTTTAGGGAAAAAAATGCAGCACATATCTACTGTGGGAGACACATGCATGCCTGAATTCATGGCACTAATCTTGAGAGACAGGCACAGGATATACAATGCATTCTTCTATTTACATTCCAGTTATTTTGATTATGATATAAGACCATTTATAACATTTTAATTAAAATTTGATGTACATGTGAAAGAATAATTTGTTTCAGTTTTTAAAACCTTTGACATTTAAGGTAGGAATGATGGTCTGACAGGACAACAGCTAATGTACGCTCCATAGACAATGTATTGACAAATTCATGTGTGGTATTTGAAAACATTGTAAAATATCAAAGGGAGTAAATACAAGATTAAAATACCTATGTTATACTGGGTCCATGTCAAATTTTGTCCTGGGGATTTGGATGCATGTACAGTGGTCCCCCTCTTATAAGGCCATCCCAAATGCTGCCAAAAAGTGCCCTTAGGCTGGCCTTTCAAGAGAGGTGGCCTCTGGTTAGAGGAGCTTTATAAGAGGGTGACCAATGTTTATGATAAATAGTACAAGATAGTTTTTTTTCAGTCAAGGATTCACCAGGAGCATTGAGCAAATGAAGAAAAAATGGGCCAATATCAAAACAGAAGGTGAGCTTAAAGACACAGATAAGACATATCAAAATTAGTGCACCTTACACTTGATGATACAGTGATGGGTTCATAGATAAAGCTCAAAATCTTTTACCTTTAGACCACGCGCAGAACCTTACCAGTGAACACCAAAAACTTTATATTATTTTTTTAGGTGTTGGGAAATTGTTATTCCATTTTACCCAATTGTGAGGGCCAAGCAATCATAAATGTACCAGCCTTGAATGTAAAAAAAAAACTTTTCATATCATTTATCATGAAAATCCATTGTTGTCTGACGTTTTCTTAATTACCTTTTTTTTATTTGTTTTTTTTAATGTATTTAGCTCTGCTGCCCTAAGGTTGCAGAGCTTATGCGACTGCTCATGTATGTCTGTCAGTCTTTCTGTCCATTTGTCTGCCTGTCCGTAAACTTTTAACCATAACATAAGCGCAATACCGTCCACAGTATTCAAGTTAGCCCAATATAACTTTCTGGACTTTCAGAATGTATAAAACTTAAGGTTCCTGTCTACATAGTTGGCATCACCTATTATTATGCAATATAGGGGTCAAAAAAGTGAAAATCTTGTAAAAACTCTAGCTTCATACTTTTTTGGGCAGATCTTCATTACATTTCCTGTGATTGGGGATGTAAAAATCTTGACCAATGTTGATACTTGTGACACCACCTATAGTTGTATAGAAATTATGAGTCAAACTGTAAGAGCTATTTAATCAAGGTCAACCACAAATACATACCAAAAAGAAAAAAAAAAAAAAAAAAGAAATTGGCATGTAAATGCAAGAGCATCAACTATAATCCTGAAATGACAGCAGAACATTAGAGCCATGGACATCTTGTTTTGAATGGTATGTAACCCACCATAGGAATCTTTTCAAGGCTGTTGTTGTATTGGCTTAGTATCACAAAGTTAGTGGATGTTTCACCTGCACCTTTCATTTCTGTCAACATTCTATTACCTAAACAAGAGGCCCCAATATTGCCGAATATTGTAGGTGGCGCCAACAATAACTAAAAGAACATAGATTTTTATACCCATGTGAGTCCTAAAAGTTATATTTGGCTAACTTGAAAACTGTGCACGGTATCGCGCTAGCTAGCAAAAGTTTTCAGATGGATGGACAGACATGAGCGGTCGCATAAGTTCTGTGACCTTTGGTTAGCACAGCTACAAAAAGATATTGCTTTTTAAAGCTGAACCGATTTAAGGTGATTTCAATTTAAAAACATCCCATTTATAATACTCCCCATCTTAAAACCCAAAATAGATCAGTGAATGCAATGAACATAATACAGGGAAACCTGTCACAATCTTGGGGCCTAGCGACCGTGTTCTGTAGGGAGAGATGTTCATCAGCTGGAGGTTTGGATGTTCAGGTTCATGAGTTATCAGGTGTTATCAATATGTATTTTGCACAAATCCATACATTGTTCTCAACAATCAAACGTGTATGAATAGAATTTAGGTACATTTTGGGGCTATAGTTCTAGCAGAAATAAAGTGAGAGGTTTTTTTAAAATGAGAAATGTCCAGTTATGAGATGTTATAAAAACCCAGTTGCATATTAAATAACATACAAAACATCTGGGAATATAAAGAATTTCAGAAGTGAGAGGTCTTTGGCAGTGGAGCTTTTACTTTACATAATTGAATTGCTTTCTAAATTAGTGAGATTTAATCTACATTGTACTTTATTCCTTCTAACAGCATGAAACAATGAAAAATGTCTTATACATGTAGGGATTCATGAAATTATATATGCATTATATTGTACATATATATTGTGATAATTCATTAAGGTTAGTGATGTTTAAACATTGCTTATATGACATACATATATGAAACATTAATTCATCCCTATGAAATTATTTGCAGCAAACAGAAAGTTTCAAGCGGGCAAGAGGCCCAAGACAGGAGGTGGTCCTCCACCAGCTGGACTGAGTCCAGCTGAGAATCTTTTCCTGTTGCACTGCCAGACAAGGCCAAGTGTGATGGGAATTCAGGGTGGGACAGATTCCCTTGATTTTTTAGTGGGTAAGTATTTAATATGTATGTTTGTGTTGAAAAAAACCCATCAATGGATAAGTGAAAGATAAAATCAATACATGTAAACACATCCATATACAGTCGTGCTTGTCACAAGAGCCCCTGTCATTAGAGACCACCCTCTGATGAGAGACTGATTTTCACATTCGCAAGTCCTATAATTTGAATTATGTTATTATATCCCCTGCGTCCAAAGGATCCGGGGATATATTGGTTTTGTGACCATTGGCCCGCCATCTGTCTGTCCGTCTGTCCATCAGGATAGCGTTACTGTGATAACTAAAAAAATATTGCATGTAGCTCCGCGATATTTTTATTGGTGATTCACCTTTTGATGAAGCAGATCCACTATGAAAACTAGCTTCCTGTGATCATTATTAATTAGTTAATTAACAGAGCATTGTTAGGCAATATCCAGGTCCAAACAGGCATATCTTTGTACATGTGACCCCTATTAGTTTCAAATTTGGTTCAAGTACTATATAGACCCACGGGATTTTTCTAAGGTGTCAGTCTGTCCAACTGACTGACTGTCTGTCTGTTCACCCCCCCCCGGTCAAGATAATAGATTTTTGTCTTTTTCTCTAAAGCTAATGGTCAGATTGTCTTCAAAATTGGTGTAAATGTAACCTGTATATATGCCAACAAGATATGTATGAGTGCTCCTGTTTGGTTGTTTTTAAAAGTTTTTCTGCATTTCTGAAATTCAGATTGATGGTAGTAAGAGCAAATAACATGGCAAATGAAAAAACACTCATATTGCAGGCCCATTGCTTCTTGAAGGGGAGGTGGGCTTTTCTCAAACAAAATTATGAACCAGACATTGTATGTTTTGGCTAATGAATAGGTATGTAATATCTTACATAATGCTAGGAAAAGCTGCATTTGCCTTTTTCGTCTAATTATGGCATATAAATTTAGGATACAAAGATCATCCCATGGCAAAATCAGTATCCTACCCTGTACAATTCCCACTCGAGCTGTATCCTCCCTCGACCCTTTGGGTCTCTGGAGGGTACAGGCTCTCAGGGTAACTGTACCGGCTAGGATACTGATTTAGCCATGGGATAACATCTAAATATGTTGTCGCGCATGACGACTGTTGCTAGTTTTACCTGTCTTGAAAGACCACGAGTCTCATGAGACCACTGTTAGGTACTCTAGGGGTGACAGAGACCATTGTATAATGATGTTATGATAAACTAATTCCCTTTTAATACATGGAGACCACATACTCCTTATAATTTAACCCATACAGTGTAACCTGCTGTAAAGACCACCTCCATTATGAGACCATATATACCTAAGGTCATTCATATCATGTGATTAATAACTTAGCATAATATGTGATATTTTGTACAATCTAGTATTAGAGGCATTATTCTTCCTAAAAATTTTAACTTATTGTAATTTCCTATTATGAAAATGCCAAGTGACCCTGCAAAATAGGTCATTGACAACCAAAGTGTTAAAAAATTTAATCATTGCTTAACCCATTTTCTACTTTTGGCATACAATGCAGGTTATAACATGTCCTACGTTTCCGAAATGTTGAAGGAAGTCATGGTATGGGTGAATGAAATGCAGTTGCATGAGACACAGTTGCATTCTTGAGAGAGGACAGCACCTCCACATCCATGCATAGAACTACAAAAATAAATCAATTAAAAAAAAAATAAATAAAGCCACCTATACATCCCCACAATATAAAATCTCTTGATATTTTCATGTTGATTTAGCAGGTCCAAGTGAAAATGCAGCAACCCCAGAAAGTGCCAGAAGCCCCAGTCCCTTACCAGAGGAAATTGGGGACCTAGCAGAGCTACAAGCCAGGGTGTTTCCAAATACAGCTACATGCACTCCTGTAACACAAATTGAAGCCATGAACAACATGAACAGCCAGAGGAAAAGACCCAATACCACAGCAAATGAGGAGTATATCAAGCTTCTTCTCCTTGAGCAGCAACGCAGTCAGTTGCAAATTGAAGTGCTGCAGCTCAAGAAGAAGAAGCTTGAAGAAGAATTATCAAATTAGAATTATGTCACTGCACATATATATTATCGGTACAAAAAACAATGACATTTGCAAGTACTGGTTTTGCAAAAAATGGCATTTGATAAATAATTTATTAATGAAATGCTGAATAAATACAACTGAGCATTCATATGAAATCACCAGTTACTTGAATAAAGTAATACAAAATGTTTCACGTGTTAAGACTCTATTTGTTCAATGTGAATACTTTTACATTTTACCATCATTTTTCCAATATAATTTTCAGTCAGTGAGCCTTACTTGATGGTACTTACATCATTTTAGCAAATTGTCTGGTATACCATATTCAAAAGTCGGTGCATGATTTGGAACACCACTGACTTATGGTGACAGAAACCATAAATAGGTTTTAGTGGACACCAAATCAAGTAGCTATTCACTTACCTGTTAAATTTGCTTACCTAACTAGTTTGTATATATATATATATATAAACACTTTAAATGTTTTTAAAAGATAGATAGAAGCTAGAAAAATAACCAAACTTAACCGGTAAATGAATGAGGGCTTGATTTGGGTTCCACTGTATCCTCATTCTGGTTTCTGCCATCAGAGGCTGGTAGTGTTACAAATATGGCAGGGACTTTGGAATAGGTGCCTGTTTTAATTGAAATAGGTTCTGGCAATGTGATCTCTAAAACGGCCTCCAGCAACATTGACCTCATCCACAATGACAGGTGGCATATCATTATCATGTTGCTCAGGCTCAAAGATGTCATTGTAGCTGAGGGCAATGTTGTGGAGCACAACACATGCAAGAATTATGGTGCATGTCCTCTCTGGAGTCTGTCGGACCTCTTGATGAAGATACCCAAATCTTCTTTTGAGGATCCCAAATGTTTGTTCGATCCTCACCCTGGTGGCACTTAGTGATCTATTGTACCTCTCTTGGTCCCTGCTTGTTGGAGCCAAGTATGGTGTGAGGAGATAGTTCCTACAAGGGTACCCACTATCCCCGAGTAGGTATCCATCAGTAGGGCCTCAAAATGAATGAAATAATTAAATTTATGTAAATCAATGGATTATGAGTACACCTAGACCTTAAAGTTAGACGTAAAAGTTGAAACAGAGGCGCCAAGTGGAAACAAAGCTAAACTAAAAAAGAAGATTTGCTTCACAGCAAATCTGCCTGGGTGCCTTGAAAATGAGAACAGTTTGAAATGACACACTTTGTCATTGTTCAACATAATCGAAATAATGCATATTAGCTTGATTTTTATAAAATAAAATGCTCAGCTTTGGTTCTTGTTTCAAGGAATGGGGCCATATTCCCAAACTTATAAAGTGAAGTTTGAGTGAAACTACTATCTGTAACAGTTTTGAAGCTATTCAACATTTTAACTTTGTGTAATTGCATGAATTACAGGCCTAGAAGAACTTTGGTTTATTGTTCATTGGATGGGGCTATGCCACAAACCCATAAATTGAAGTAATAGTTTTGAAGCTATTAAAGATTTACATTTTGCATATTAAACCTAATTTGCATTTATTTAAAATCCTACAACTTTGGTTCATGGTTCATTGGATGTGGCTTTTGCACAAACCTTTAAATTGAAGTTGGAATGGCATTTCTATGTACAATAGTTTTGAAGTTATTAAACTTTTATATTATCTAGTTCCCCTTATTAGCATAATTTGAAATTCTACTATAATACTGTCAATTGTAGTGGCAAGTGCCACAAGGCATATATGCATATTGAAATTTTGAGTCCATCTGCAATACTTAGGAAGATATGGCGCTTTTAATATTTTTGTTGCCTCTAAAATTTGCGTAATTTTAAGCATCAAGACTTTTCCAAATGAGATGCACAATTTCACTGGTTATGTCAGTCACCATGGCAAGTTTGGTGGTTTTTTGGAAAAACAGTGTCTCAAAAAAACTCAAGACCAACATGGGAAGAAAGAAAGAAAGAAAGAAAGAGAGAGAGAGAGAGAGAGAGAGGGAGGGAGGGAGGGAGGGAGAGAGAGAGAAGGAAAGAGAGAAAGAAAACAGAAAGAAAGAAAGAAAGAATTCTTGGAAAAACAAAATGTCTGGGTTGGCACCCAGACATAACAAGGAGATCTATGGGCAGGGAATGATGAAAATAAGATTTTTCCATGCAAGTGCTTATGGTGTGAAGCTTTCCATAAATTTTGTGGTAAATACCACCAAAAAATTATTAAACAGATTCTTACATGGGCAATTATCAAATCATTAATTTGATGTCACTGCAGGTTGCATCAGTGTGGATACAAAAGTTCAGGTACTGATTTTTTTTTTTTTTTTTTTTCGGAACCGGGAATTTTTGAGCATGTCGACAAAGGACAAATTCAAATATAGCATGGTAAAAGTCTTTGGCAGTGTTTTGGCAGCAATCTACAGTGGCAAACTACCTTGGGACTGTAGAATGTGACAAAATGCAGTCGCTTATGGCAGAAAAGTGCCTTACACCTCAAAATTGTGTTCCTATTGCTTGTATACCTGCTAATTTAAGAACAACATGTACAGTCCCCCCCCCATAAGGGTACTCAAATGCAGGGATAATTTTTCATGGATTTGGTCTTTTCCAAGTTCGTTCACTCATAATGGTGCTTGTATTTCATGATGGTAACAATTTGTAAAAATGGTTTATTATAAATTTTACACTTTTCCAGGTACACCATGCATCATGTTGTCCATCCATCATGATGTTTAAATGCATAGTGTTGAATAGACCTCATGATGCACAAATGCATGAAGATTTTTGTTGTTTACAATACCTCTAATTTACATACAGCCATGGTTGGAAGTATTAGAATATTTACAGATCTGAATTTGTTTACAATTCCACTTGGCAAATCATATATAAGTACATGTAATTACCTGGATTGAATATTATAATGAGTTAACAAATAGACGAAAAAACGTTTATTCCTGAAAGAACAAAATAGTCAAGACAAATAGGGGTCAGAGTTGTACAAACAAATTATTTATTGTTTTAATAAAACCGCGACAAAAGGGTTTTAAAACTTAATGATGATATTGATTTGCATTCACTTACTGTTTTCCAGCAACTGGCATAATCTGCTACTTGTGAAAATTCTGCTATCATGTGTAGCACCAGGCCATTTTGCAACCACATTCAAAATCCTATGGTGGGCATCACAAACCATCTGCATGAGAAAGGATACAATTATCTAGATTATTAAAATCAATTTTCAAAATCATAACAAACTATAATTGTGGGGTAAATTTTGCATTTTTGGCTCCTGAAACAAATTTTTTGTCAGGCAGAGTTGAGGCATAAATGAACATTTACACCATGTTTCCTCTCATGGAAGCAATCAATTTGACAATATAAGTGCACTTTCATCCAGTTGAGGCTACATCCTGTCACAAGTCCATGATTTGATGCCATGTTTTTACTATAAAATACTTCAAAAGTGCCAATGTGACCAAGGTGCTGGTTTGCCAAAAATTCATTGAGGCATGTATATATTTGGTGATAACAAGAGCAGTATGATGAGTTTTGTCATGGAAATGACTCGACAGAGTGATACTACAACCACTAGAGCACTAAATATGCTTTTCTGATGGTGGTGGCCCTCAGAAAACCATGTGTAATTTATTGCAGACCTCATTTTTATTCCAAAGATCAACAAGGCCACTTAAATGAATTGTAGCACTCAACTCATAAATTTAGATTTAAACTATTTGAGATTTAGCTTTAATGTTGCATATGTTGTTGGTCCTCTGTGGATTAATTATGGTCAGACTAGCATAGTACATATGAGACCTTGAGGTCATTACCAAGATCACAGGGGCACTAGAATATATTCAAAGTGGGCTCAAATATACATATATTCCTATATATGCATCCTTAACTATGTTTGCCTTTGTAAATTTGATACAGAATGACATAGCTATTTTTAGCTCTGCGGACCAAAGGTAGCACAGCTTATGAAACCACTCATGTCTGTCCGTACGAACGGTTTAAAACCACCATTTGGCTTTTGTGGGTGATTGGCTGTCCAAAGTCAAAACTAAAATTTGTTTGTTCACATTGGTATTGGAAAATGAATTTTGATGCTTTGGTAACTGTGGAATCTCTTTGCTGTCACTGTTGTGTTTGATATTTATGAATAAAGGTCATGTTTTTGTATACAAGTTTATCATACTAGAGACGTCCGTAAACTTTGGCTCGTTAGCGTGATACCGTCCACAGTTTTGAAGTCAGCCCAATATAACTTTTAGGACTTATACGTGGTACAAAAATCTAGGTCCTTTTTTATATTGGTGGCGCCACCTACATTATTATGCAATATGGGGGTCAAAATATGAAAATCTGGTGAACACTCTAGGTTCTTTAATATGTGGCACATCTAAACCAAATTTGGTTGGTTTGTGGGGGAGTTCTAAGTCTAAATTGGTATTGATGTTAAGGACTCACTACTTGTTGTCTTGACAAATGCAGCAATATCCATCACAGAAATTGCAGAAATAAACTATGATTACATGTGGAGTGAAGTGCCATCTAGTGGACAAACAAGACATTAAATTCACATAAGCTTTACATGTTGAAAAGCCACTTAAGGACTATTGACTTAACTTGGAAATTAATAGTTGCAATATAGCCATAGTTGCAGAAGAGCATTGGCCCATGGGCCTCTTGTTTTTCAGGTATCAGCATAAGTTTATACCCAGTTGTGCGTTTTGTTATTGAACTTTGTAATTAGGAAGAAAATAAGAGCACACCTACATTGTAGCTTCAGAGGCAAATCACATTGTAATTCATAATTTGCTCTCTTACATTGTATATGACTTTCAAGTAGGTGATTTTGTACATGGTTCAAATTTAAAGACTGTTAACAAAATAAAAATAACCATAACAAAGATTCTGGTCATAAATGTATTCCAATACAGATAATAATACCTCTGTATTTGTCTTGAATCATTTCACAGGAATATATATTAAAAGTTAACACCATACACAAAAATAATAATAATAATTACCTGGACATTGATGGAATGGTAATTTTTCCGGTTCACGAAATCATATTCATCCTGTTTAGGACGTATTATCCTAAAATGTGTGCAATCAATACACCCCAGAACATTTGGAAATTCTGAAATTAATGAAATTGTTGAAAAAGTGTTCGCTTATTGGGTACAAAATAAGGTTGACTGTCACACACATAAGAAATTAAACACACAGTAGTCCCTCTTTTGAAAGATGACTCCTTTGGGAGACGCACCTCTTTGAGAGACCACAGTTGTCAGGTCTTTCTGTAGTACTATTCATGTTATTTATACATCCTTTGAGGAACAACCTGCTGTATGTGACCGCCTTTTGGGTGGCACTAGGGGCAGTCTCTCAAAGGAGGGATTACTGTAATAACAATGTAGTTGAATCCACAATGACCAATTCTCTATTAGATTTTCATAAAGGTCAAATTCATGAAGGTGGCATAGAACAGTATGAACATTGAAGAGGTGGAAATATCCCCCATGTAATAAAGTGTGATTTATGACAGTGCTTTGATAACAAATAATTTCAATTGATCTTTACTGTTTATATTGGCACTTTGTATAAATGGCTCATTCATTCATTACATACCGGTACCAAAATTATGTCAATTTTCATCAAATGAAGCTCTATCACTATACTTTAAATTATATATTTAAAGTACCACTTATTAGCATAAATCTAAATTATACCTTCTGCTTGACACTATGATATTTTGACTGGTTGTCCCTCAGAAACTATTTCAACATTTTGGGGCAAGCAGTGGGTTAAAGTCCCATTGAGCACATAATGTTTTAGTTGCCTAGAGTTGAAAATTTGTCACCCAGGACAACCGAGCAATCGTTAATGTCAAGCTCAAAAATTTTGTGTCTGGCTCATTGGATATTTCTACAGCACTAACCATTCATTTTAATTTATAATGAAACCTCTGCCTGTGATACTTTTGAACATATTCAACATTAAAGCATTTAAAGTGCCACAAAGTCGCAAAAATTGAATTTTAAAAAAAAAATAATGTGTAATAATTTGGGTGTATCTACATCACAAACCTTCAGCTTCAACTTGGTATTACTTCTCTATCTATTGTAGTTGTGATGATATTCATACATACAAAGTTTTGAGTTTCTAGTGTACCAATAAGATGTCAGCCCTGCTGGTACAGAAATAAGCGAAAAATATATTGAAACAGAATGTGTTTGGCACACAGACACAATGAAGCCAAGGGCATGTGAGTGAATTGTTAACCCCTCCCCCCCTTTTTTTGTGTGTACAGGCCTACTTTTGTGGATTGGGCTTATACAGTGTAATTTATGGATGGGGGAATACCTATTGGGTTCAAATAATCCTAATGATGCATCCAACATGCTAATACACTTTTTAGCTCTGCTGACCTAAGGTTGAAGAGCATATGCGACCGCTCATGTCTGTCCTCTGTAAACTTTTGCTCGTTTGCACGATACTGTCTACAGTTTACAAGTTAGCCCAATGTAACTTTCAGGACTACTAGGGTCTATGAAAATATTGGTTGAGTTCAAAATTTTTGGTGCCACCTGTAGTATTATTATGCAATATTGGGGTCAAAATGAGAAATTAATTTGAATGCTCTAGCATGCTTAATTCTTGGTGCCTCCTCGTGAAATTAGGTGGGAAGTTGGGGGATGCCAAAGTCTCCATTGAGTTTGATGATAGTGGCACCACCTTCAGTTATATGGAAATTATGAGTCTGACAATTAATGGTAAAAATTGTATAATAATCATTTTTTAGGATTATTGCAAATACTGAAGCTAGTCATACCAAGTATATGGAACATATATATATCATGTCTGAAAGTAGAATGTTACACAATATAGATGATGTTTACCTGTTTATTCAAGGTCACAGGGCCTATAAAGTTGATCGACTTGATTAGTTAAAGTCGGGCCTTGTACATTATTTGCAATTAAAATATGAATATCAGAAATTTTCACCAGGCAACACATGTGTAAACAAAAAAATTGCATGTAAATGCAACATCATCGAATTAAGTTTTCAAATGTCAGCAGAGCATTAGGCCCATGGGCCTCTTATTATTACTTTATATAGGGTGCAAGCCATCTTATATTTATAAGTATAAGAAAAGGAAAATATTGAAAAAGGACAATTAGATTGAACAGAACAAAAATTCAATTTTGAAACTGAGGACTTCCACTGCGTCTGTTTATCTTTTCATTAAATTTTACAGACTTGTGGAGAAGTAAAAATTTCAATGTCATGACAAAAAGAAAAACGTAGTCCTAACTCATGTTACTTGGCAAAAGCAATAAATAATAATATAATTAGTAATTTAATTTGTTTTATTGATTTGCTTCATCCCACAGGTTACACAGCCGGCACTTGCCGTCTGTCCATTAGAATGAAATGCAATACACATTACTGCAATCATGTGGGTGCATGTTTTTGTGTGTCACTATCCCTCTGCGAAATGGGGGTATCACTACTTGTAGACAATGTCCCTCTGGACGTGGTTCACCGACAATTTAGGTCCGTGATTGGTTTGTGATACTAAATTTTAAAGGAAAATTCGACACTTTATATTTTCAATGTTTAAAACACCACAGCGTTTATATTTGATTCCGTAAGTATCTCTATAATTATATAACTGTCCCTTAACAACACAATTGCATTACTTGACTGACTTGGCCTAACGAGGAACGTTTTGACAGTAATTTCTTGTTTATGCAGGTTGTAATAGATAAGGGTCAATGGTTTATTCTTTTGGCTGTGTAACAAATTAGATGGACGTGGGTGTTCTATATGTGCTTATGTTTATTTGAGGAGAGCTCCGTACCCATTTTATGTGAAGTGAATCCCCCAATGGCTTGGCACCGAAGTTTGGTAGAATTTCTCGTGCAACACCGTTCAAGGACAAACTTTCAAAATGGAGTCATTATTGCCGAAAGAACAGTATTATGGTGCTTAAATTAGGACTTTTACAGATTGAGCCATGTGATTATATTGTTTTTCTGGATGATAATACAAGGATGATGTCGACACTTGACTTACAATGGGACGCCAAATCAAGACACTTACCAGCAATCTTATAGAATTCCTGTTTAGCGGCCAGGCGTTCCGTGTAAGAACATGGAAAATGGACGAACGCCGCTGTTTTGTCCTGCAGAGCCACCGTAAATTTTCTTACCACACGGGAAACTGTTGGCTGTGAAATTTTTATAGTGTCTGCCACGCAGATTTGATAGCTTCCTGTCGCAAGGTATCGCAGGGCCACAAGAACTTGCAGGTTTGGGGGAAGCGAATGATTTTGCCTCGATTGAACAAGGTCCTCCCAAAGCACATTTGTAATGCGGACAATTGTTTCTGGATGGAAACGATACCGACTCCGTATCTGCTCCCTGCTCAGACATTCAAGAGGATCCTCTCGATTTAAGAAAACTCTTTCACGACGAATCAAATTCCTATTTCTGTGCTGCACAAGATGTAAGATGGCCGCCATATTGTCTGTCTAAGACTGCTTGGACGCTTGCCTACATTTTCATCTTAAACTAAGACGAATCTTGGACTTAGATTTTTTATGAATACGGCTTACACCTGACATTAAGCTTTATGCTTAGAATAAGTCAGATCTTGTGCTTAGTAAGTTTTATGAATACGGCCACAGGAGTCCATTGAGGACAGGGAGCCCAACAGGGCTAACCATTGTTGTGCTGAGCAGACCTTCCGAGTCAGAAAGGGCCTGAGCAATGACTGCAGTCTGTCCCACCTGCTCTCTAAAGGGCGACAGAGGTATGCTACCGGCTCGAACCGGATGCTAAGGAAGAAAAACATCGGCTCTGGTCGAAGACTGGACTTAAGTAGGTTCACTACCAGGCCCAAGCAAGTTCCAGAACAGTCTGTGTGTGATGCTATGAAGTGCCCGGATAAGTCAATCATCCAGGTACACATAGATGTGAATGGCTCAGCTGGAAAAGTAAGCAGGAACTGCCTGCTTGAACCTGGTAAATACCAGCTGTGCCATGGCGAGACGGAATGGAAGCACCCCAAACTGGTATATATATATATATTTATTATACTTCACGTACACAATACAGGTACACCATTTGGTAAGAAAGTAAGAAGAAAAAAGAAACAAAGAACTCAACGATGATACATAGTACTTACAGATGGCATGTGAATATTAACAACTTATAAACGATATTATTCTACACATAAACTTGTAAGGATATCACCCATTTCCTCTCTTGCAAATCCAATTAAACTATTTTTGTCTTCAAGTATATCCAAAATCTCTATTACCATATGTATCTTTTCATCAAATGTACTTTTCTTTCGTTCTGCCAACTTGTGTTTTGCAATGTGATATTGAACATTTCCGGATATTAAACCTAAAGAACTTCTAATTAAAGTGTAGTTACTACCAATTATTGTCAACTTATTATCAATGCAACATTTTGCAAGAAAGGAAACAGTTTCATTGTCTATATTTTCCATTGTCAAAATCATTTTCAAAACTCTCAAATATAACATTTCTTTTACATGTAATGTGTTGGTCAGGAAAGGCAAAATTTTTGTATGGGTCATTACAGGGAGTTTACACAAATGTCTTACACTCTTATTCCAAGCTTTTAGTATACCATCTATGTGTTTATCTTTTAAATTCCATGCCTGTGCTCCATAAAAAGAATTACAATATGAATTAAACAATTTCATCATGAGCCTATGACCAACATTATGAAAGTTAGCATACAATTTGTTCACCGAACTGTAAAAACTACCCCTCTTTTTCGATATTTCTATTTCCTCAGACAAGTTAAATGATATCCAATTCCCTAAATGTTTCACTTTTGATACCCAGGTTAACTTTTGACCGCCTAAATATAAACAGGACTCATTATTCCGCATTTCAACTTTTGAAAACCTAATACACTGTGTCTTGGATGGATTAAATCTCACATCAAATTCCTCACTAAATTTTTCGCAAATATTCAACATTTCCTGTAAACCTGAGAGACTTGGATTCATTATAGTCATATCATCAGCATATGATATAGCCCCAAAGTATTTACGGCCAATCCAACAACCACTGCCATTTTCCTGTAATCTATTTAGAAGAACATCCATATAAACTGTGAATAGTAAAGGAGATAGAATTCCACCTTGACGTACCCCATTTGTGGAGTTGAAACAGTATGATTTTGTATCTTTCCATTTTACACCAATGTTTTGTCTTGCATACGAATCCTTTAGCATTTTTAAAATGAATGGGTTTACGTTTCTATCCAGTAACAATGTAAAAAGACGATCATGTCTCACTCTATCAAAAGCCTTGCTTGCATCAATAAAGCAACTATAGACATTAGAATTTCCAAGAAAGTAATAGTTAACTGTGTCTTTCATAGTTAGCGTAGCCAAAGTAGTCGAGTGTTGATCTTTATAAGCAAATTGCATATCAGATGATCGAATTTTATCTCCTTCCTTCTCAATAACTACCATTTCGAAAATCTTCAAAATTGATGAACATAATGTAATGCCTCTATAATTTTCACTTGAACACGTATTTCCTCTTAAATCTTTTGGTATGGAAACTATTGTAGAATTAAGTAAAGATTTCGGAACATAACAGTGCATTATCATACTATCGAATAAGCATTTCAGTTGATCGTGTAATATATTTCCTGCATGCAAAATATGATCCGAAAAAAGAATACCATCACTATCTGACTTATTACGCTTTAACATACTTACCGCTTTCTGTATATCCGAAATATCTATTTGAATGAGCTGCGACATGTCTCTATTTAATCTTTCATCAATTTCACGATCAATTTCTTCGATTTCATTCCTATCTGATGGCACAGAATTATATAATTTTTCATATTTTTCTGCAAATAAATTTGTTATTTCTTCTTTTGATGTTTTTCCATCAATACAAGAGGGATAATTATACTGTACTTTATTTGTTTTTTTCACCTCAGTCCAAAAGTCTCGATAATTATTCTTAGTTATACTCTCTGCCATTTTATTTTTTCTCAACTCCTCATCTCTCTTCTTTAACTTTCTTATAGCATAGTGATATAATCGTTTTGTCCTTTTCATTATGTTATACACTACTCCTTGACCAGGTCTATCACAACTGCACCACAATTTATACCAAAAATTAGCATCATCTTTAAAATCCTTAATTTGGGTGTTCCAGTACGGCTTATTGTGACCTTTTTTCTTTTTACGTGGAAAACAAGAGTCTGACTTGATACAACTGTTGATTATACTTTCGCATAATTCATCGATTTCTAGCAAATGTGCATAAGAATTACACCCAGCATTTTTACAGACACATGCATCACATGTTTTTGTCTTTTCAAAATGTTCATGTAACCTCATTCTATAAATATTTACATGTTCCTGAGTTGCTTTTTGCCATGCAATACCTTGGTTGTGGCAAGAGCTTTCTGGAATACTCATCTTATGTATATCTAAATCAATAACTATATATATGGGATCGTGTGTTGAGAAGTTGAGACCGTCCTGCAGCGTGTCAGCCGCATTTACTTTATCAAACACATTCATTGATACAAAAAAATGGTCTATACATGAAACTCCATTTGGTCCTTGATTTTTGGCCTGCCTGTGATTAGTATGTGGAAGAATGCTTCCTTGAGATCCAGGGACATTGTCCACTTCATGGCCTGTAAGGCTGCTGCCACCAATTGGGATGTCTCCATCCAAAAGGATGGGACTTCCAGGCAGGTATTCAGCGTCAACAGGTCTATGACCTGGCACCATCCTCTTTCCCTCTTGGGTACCAGAAGGAGTAGGTTGTAGATTCCAGGAGAGCCTTGATTATCTTCCAGCTGTTTGGCACATTTGCTCTGAAGCATTTGAGCTGCCTCCAGGAACACCGGTGCTTTGGGTTCCAAGTTGATAGACGCATAGCACTGTGGTTCTCGGCTTAATAAAGGGCTCCCTTTGCCAAGAGGCAGCCTGTAGCCATGTTTCAGGATGTTGAAGACAAACTAATAGTTCGTGATAGACTGTGTGGAATATGCAGTGAGGCAGGCACCAGTTGGGTGCTGCATGGAGTTTAATGAAGTGGCAGTTGGCAATCCTGAGACCTCTTCCAGGATATAAGAATCAGGAATGCATAGTCTTTCCCCACTCCTTTCTGCTACCGTAAAGCTTGCCCTTCCTGCATCATTGTCTGCCCTTCCCAGGTCATTGTATCCCAGACAGAGCATGAGCCGAGGGATGGGTATATGGGGTTTGAGAAGTACCATGCTTTAGTGCTGGAGCAGCTAAGGATGACAACAACCAAGCAGAGTCGGTCAGCACCTTGGAGTGGCCTGGTCCGCTTAGTGAGCCCAAAGGTCCTGTGCCCACTGAACCACTTCTGTCATGTGTCCTGCAAACTGAGTTCATGAGAAGAGGGGCCCCTTGCTCGCTGTACAAAAGATTGAGTCAGGCAGCTTCTGATCCTGGAGAGAAGCATCCCTTCATAACAAATAAAGGTTTATATTTTGTATGCAAGTGGTCGGCACCTGGTGATCACCAGCTTGTGACAATGCTGTTGCAAGAAGTGTCACCTGGTTTACCCAGTCTTGCATTGTCTCCATGATCTGTACGGAGGCCTTGAGGTCATCCTGGAGATACCCCAAAGTGGTCAACAACACTTTGAAGTAGGACACTACAAGGACGGATCCTTAGGCATCTTCCTCCAAATGCTTGTAGGCCTCTATGGAACATAAATGGTTCTCAGGTGCTGAGCATCAAACATCTCCCAGTCTAAGTCCATCAGCAGTGAACCCGATGGGAAGATCTGTTCAAGTGCAGAGTACCACATGACCTGGATATCCCACTTGGCAAGGAGTCACCCCTGCTTCAAGTAGCCAGACGTTGGTAGCTCCAGAGAGACCCATGTGCCATAACTCTGGTCATAAACTCAGCTACAAAGGGCAAAAAAGGTATCACGGTTCATTGACACGTATCCTCGAGATACAAGCCCTTGGAAGACAGTGCAATAGTGCCTGAGATGTCCTCCAATGGTACAGCCCCATCTTGGTAACCGACCAGGCTCTGAACAAGAGCTTTGACATGGTTAAAGCCCTTGACAGGTGCAGGTGCTGGATCCATGGGACTAGGGACTAAACCCTCTTCAGAGCCCAAGGTCATTGGCTCTCTGCACCTGTTGTTGATGGACAAATCCTACAGCAAAAGATCATCCTCTACCTTGATGTCCAAGTCAGAAGACTTCAGACTCATGAGGGGGGGTGGTAATACCCAAAGCCTCATTGAACAATGCATTGTCCCAGGGTGGAGTAACCACATGTGAGAGCAGGGGATCTGTCACCACACCAGCATAGGGGTAGGGAGCACCTCTGCAGACGTGGTCCCCACCCCAGACTCTGCCTAAAGCTGGTCCTCCCTTGTGGGCAGAGACAGGGAACATTAAGCAAGCTCATAGGGCAAGATTTTGGTGGTGCTGACTGAGAAGTCTGCAGGGAGGGGTCTGGAGCCAGAGCAGCCTCAAAGAAGAAGCAACGAGCTGCTTCCTACCCCTACGCCTGGTGTGGTGACAGAGTCTGCTCAGACTTGGCAACTGCAGTGGTGGCTAATGTGGAAGAAGACTGAGCCCCTTCATGCAATTGCTGGTCCTTCCAGAGTTCGAGTTCTGCCTGCTGCTTGAGAGAGTGAGGCAGGGTTCCCACCTCAAATACAGGAATAAGCAGGATTGCCAGCTGTCTCACTCTGGAGCAAAGCCACCATAGGTGCAAAAGGGACTGCGGATACTGCTGTGGGCGGCGGGGGGGACAGGAGGTTTTACTTGGATCCGATTTGTGAACACCTCAGAGGCCAGGAACCCACCAGCTGCAGAAGGGTCCCTCCAATGGTCTAAGTGTCTTCCTCCTACCTCCCCTATGCCTAGGCTTGTGATCTGAGCCCAGAGACGCAGGAGCTCAGGAAGTTTGCAATGGTAACAGGCCTATACCTGACGCTTCAAGCTTATGGTCAAAGCACTT
Organism: Hermodice carunculata; assembly: GCA_964020975.1. Lineage (NCBI taxonomy): Eukaryota > Metazoa > Annelida > Polychaeta > Eunicida > Amphinomidae > Hermodice > Hermodice carunculata. Next base: position 15,131,686 of record OZ026625.1, on the reverse strand, counting down.
AGACCTGAGGGCTCTGACTGGCTTGGGTGTTGGCTTTCCATACTGCTCGGAGTTATGCTTCAAGCACTCAGACTGGCAGAGGTGCCAGAATACCTGGGCAGGCACCAGTAGGTTTTCAGTCTGGAAGCACTGGTTTGCATGACTGCTGCTTTCAGAGTGCTCAGAGGCAGAAGACCGACATCTCCACAGCTGCAATCTATGCATGGCTGACTATTTTGGCACAGAGACCAAAGAAGAAACAGCCTGCTGTGACGGGTCAAACAATGCACGCAACATCTCAGCCTGCTGCATCACTCTTGCCATCACCTCAAAAGTATGGACAACCTTGTGAGTAGTGACAAGAGCAGATATGGCAGTCGTTTGGGGTACAGTCTTTTGTGCAAGATCCCCATGTAGTGATCTCTTGCCACCTGACTTGCAACTATGCTGTCTTTTCACCTTCTCCCAAGGGGTATCAGGAGTGGAGATATCCATCATCTGCGACTGCGTTTGAGCTGAAGCAAGTCCATGCTCTTTTCCATCAGCCATATCAGATGGCGGGTGAACCAAAGGCTTATTGTCATTGATCAGTGTCTATGCTTTTTCTCATGGGGGATCTTTGGTGAAGACTCAAGGGAGTCAGTCACATTGGCCTCGCATTTGGCAGCTCCAGCCACGCGAAACCTACACCTATCATGGTCAGACTTTCTCCCTGCCTGCTCAGAAAGCCGCCATTTGTCTTATCCCCAATCCTGGCAGTATCTGCACGTTCGCTCACAAGAGCAAACTTGACCAAACTGCAGGTGACAACCATAGCAATGATGTATACATCCCAAGCTGCCATGTAGTGGTTCTGTGAGTGCAACTTATGACTACGATCCAATCAGTACAATGGTGTGGACAAAGTGGTCACTGGATCAACACCTATGGACTGCCTCCAAAAGTAGGCAATAGCTTGGTGTGCACTGCTTTCCCTCTCTCTGCATTATGCTTGCTGGGATGCTATCTTGATAAATCTAAACAAAGGTCAAATGACCAACTTTGCACTAACTATTTCAGTGGTATCCAATCACAGAAATTAGCTATTAAAGTATCCTTAGATTCCTGGACCACTGAGAAAAGATTTTCCCCAGAATAGTATGGGTGTAAAGCACAATTGCAGTGAGTTGGAATGAAAGTTCATGGTGCTTCAACTCGGAAGGCATGCCAGAAATGACGCCCAGAAGAGAAAGGATGAGAAGGGAGCATGCTTACTTGGAGTCACTATTAATAGATGGTGCGACAGGTCAGTCAGGTTTCCAGGATCAAGTGAGTGAAAACTTAACTCGATTTCTTTGGATTCATGCCCAGACACAGGGGTCTTGGCAACAGTGGTCGAGAGGTATCATTACCTAACTAATTTCATATATTACTGTATGTGTGGAGTGTAGCTTTGCCGATATTTAGGGCAGCAAATCATGCTTGAAGGTTTGTGCTGATGTGCCGTTGATAAATTCATTTTGCCAGTGAAGTCTTGAAGTTTTTAAAGTTTTACTTTGAACGAGATTACTGAAGCTATAAGTTATGACAGAGACAGAGATAGCTACTTTTTTATTCAGAACCACACAGAAGATGTAGCACTGTTACCCTTGTTGGTTTTAAGAAGGTTTATGATTTTCTGCCAGCACCTAATGGACACTGAAAATGTTATTCAGTTTGTTTCGGTGCCACAATAGGATAATATTGGCAAGTTCAAGATATTGAATATAGCCATACTTTTGGCTGAGGGACTTAGTAGAAAAGCTGATTGGTTCAATTGAATCTTGGTCCTTAATATTGTCACAGGATATTGGGTTAATTGTTTTCATTTTCATGCTTACAATTTCACAAGATTGTGTTTGAATATATCTTTTATGTGAAATTTTTGTTGAGGACCTGCGGGGGTTTGGATTTATATCTACAGCTTTACTTTATGCTTTCAAGAAGTTTTCTCCATCTCCAAAGGTTGGCAAAGTAAAATGTGTTTCTATAGTTTTGGTGTGAGGGTACTGTTTTAAAAATATAATCACATATTTTGCTGCAGCAATTGTGACTTTCTTTTAACATTTGGCTTCTCTAATTTTTTAATACATTTTGGCACTATTATATCATAAATAATTTAATTGGCAAAATTTTCTTATTTACTGTATCTAGTTTTTTTGTCATATATACATATACTTTTGTGTTTTTCAGGTAGGGTAATATACCATAAATTCAGGTCTTATGAATAACTGATTTTAATTACTATTATTTGTTTCCTAATTGCAATATCTACATAACTGGTTTCCTCCGCATGAAGAAGAAACTACATAACATATGGGTTGGGAGAATGGTTCATGCTGAACCCCAGCCACAGAGTATATTGGATAAGTGAATTCATTTCTGAAATGTTTTTTTTCCTAGTTTCATTCATTAAATCAGATATAGATCTATAGCTACTCTTTTGCTAATATTTAAGTGATCATCAGTCAGGATTTAAATTAAAAGAATAAAGAAAAAAATACAAAAATGAATGACTGCTCTTACAGGTGAAAAAGATAAAACCCAGCCGTTCATGTGTGTCTGGGAATTTGGGGCTGTGTAATATGCTCAGTGATAACAGTTAATGATATCCTGCTGATGACACGTTAATTAATTCATTTGGCTATCTAAACCTTGAGTTTTTCAACGATAATTAAATATATTGATTCTGGTGGATTATATATAGATGTAGTAACAAGAAGTGACTGTATTGACTGTGAAATGCAATGAGATAAAATAGGCCTTTAGCCTTTTTTTTAAAACTGAAACCCAACAACGTTAATCATAACACTTTCCAACTATGACGCAATTAATAGTGTGACTCTTCTTCGTCACATTATATTTCATGTTCGGAACGAGCGGGACTCGAACCTGCAACCGTTGGCACCAGTCGCCTAGCTATTACATTGGTAGTTTACTTTTAGGTGGAGAATGTTGTCGGGTTTACTGTACTCAATTGAATAATTAATTTATTTCTGATTATGCACGTTAGATGTTGACTTACATTCTGTAAAAGTAGTTTAATTACATTAATGTAATGTGAGCTACATTTATAAGTAGGTATATCAACAAAGGAACATCATATTTGCCTAATTCAGTAAGGCATCAGCTCGGGATGTTTGCATTACGAATACAAACATGGTGCCCCCAGTTAACTGAATGACTTGTCTGGGGACAAATGGCACCGACACAAGTCTTGTGTTGGTTCCCCCTTTTCCCCGCTCGGTTACACCAGATTTTATACAAGGGCTAATCAAGACTAAAACAATCTTGTAATTTTCAAATTTTATGAATATGGTTTGTTTTCCTTCAACAAAATATATTAAAATGATTTCGAACTATACAGTTTTTAATTCGGACTTGGTGGTGCTCAAACTGTACTTGGGTCTATTAATCTTCTCTTTATATTAGATATGTCTGCTTCTATCTTTGGAGTTAGGAAACATACCTGGTTGGTATCCTGTGAAAATACACATGCAACCTGTCAGATTGGTAATTATGGATCAGATTGTATTATGGATATATTACCCCAGTGTACCAATAAGCACCCATGTGTGTAAGCATACTACACACACACACACACACATATATATATATATATATATATATATATATATATATATATATATATATATATATATATATATCCTTGACTCTTTCATAACTCGTGTTACATAAGTTAAATTATGATGTGCATTTACTTAAGGTTAAACGTGCTGCATCAGCCGGTTGAGCATATAACTAGAAAATAATGATGTGTAATTTTCTTTTACTTGACCAACATGAGCAGCATTCATCAATGCATTACCAGCAAGGACTGAATTGTCACTCAAGCTGAAATAACTTTGACCTGATTGGTGCTTTTTAAGGGACATTCGCACAGTTGGATAACAAAAGACCCAATTATTTTGACTGAGTGGCTACACAATCAAACGGACCTTAGTTATATGTTCATGCGTGATACAAGAAAATATCAAATATCGGAGAATTTTATATCCAAACAACCAATCATTCATCATGGGTACTCTGTAACCAATTTTAAGAACAGAGTGAATAACTTTGAGGGAGACAACTGCACCGCCATGATGCTAAGCACTCCGTCTGGTATGTCAAACTGGATTGCTATCCCCTGTCATATAAAATATCAGCATACCTCATTCATATGTGAACATAAGCGTCAGGTAAAACGTCGACTCAACAGGGAAACTAATTGGCAAGGAAATAGAAATGAAGACACAATAGACTGTGACAAACACTGGTATTCGTTTAACCAAAAATGCATCCAGTTGTTTCTTTTCCGTGTGATGAAAAAGGTGAAAGATTTACACCCACATATTAGTATATGTCCTGGCTTTGATAGCATTTCAGCACTGCTGCCAAGGAAGGATTTACTTGTAATTCAGAAAGCTGTTCGGCTGGAGAGTACAACAATGTACATGGGATGGATTGGCAGTCTTGACCAGTATACTTATAAACAAAGACCTTGGAGAATAAATACTGCTGCACGCCAATTTGTGTATTTTTTAGATGTCTTACATTTGACTGATCGAAACATAACAATGTTACTTAACCTGCAGGAGACTAACACCACAGAAATCGCCTCCATTAGTCCTAGAATGTTGTACAGACATTTTGATGAATGGTTCGTCGGTATAGCTGTAATATGGAAAGACACCTCACACAGAATGTTTTATCCTTTTTATTCTGATTTACCTCGTCTACCTCTTTTCACACTAAACATGAGATTTGGCAATACCGATGCTTCATTTTTAGCAAATGCAGAACTATGTGAACGATCTCAGGGCACACAGCGAATTTGCTGTCGATCAGAAGAATTCTATTGTGGGGATAATACATGCATACTAGAATACTACCAATGTGATGGCATTAAAGATTGTTATGACGGTAGAGATGAGAGAGAATGTCTGTATGTTTGCTACTTCCCATATAGCCCTGATGCTGGTGATGCATTCTGTTACATCTCATGTGTAAGGGACAAGTGCAAATGCAATGAATTGTACTTCCAGTGTTTAAGTGGAGGCTGTGTACATTTGTCAAAGTGGTGTGACAAGCACCAGGATTGCTCTGATAGTTCGGATGAGAGATCATGTTTTGATTTGGCTGGTTCCACGTGGTTCGACAGCAACCCCATGAAAGTTATATCTGTAGGTTTGGTCAAAAACCGTAAGTTCTCAGTAGGTAAAGTTCAATCTCGTACCTGCTCACTGTTGAACTGGATACCATGTTCCGATGAAGAAAACTCAGAATGTTTTCCAAGAACAATGGTATGTGTGTATGGACATAGTAAGGACGGTGGGCAGCATCTGTGCAAAAACGGATATCATCTTTCCAGGTGTAGAGCAGCAGAGTGTCCAAGAATGTATAAATGTCCAAATTCCTATTGTATTCCACTGCAGTTGCTTTGCAATGGAGAGAATGACTGTCCTAAACATGTGGATGAACACAATTGTAAAAAATATAAATGTCCATATCTGTTTGCTTTTCGTTGTAAATATGAAAACACCTGTATCCACCCCAGTGACGTGTGTGACCAGACAGTCAATTGTATAAAAAATTGGGATGACGAAACCGTATGCCAAATTTATGAATGTCCACACAACTGTGCCTGTGTTGGTCATACAATTAATTGTCATAAATGTGACACACATCAGTTAACCTCTTTATTTTTCTTCAAAAAAAGCTTGATGAGGGCAATACTAATACGACGGTGTAATGTTCAGATATGGAGGCCGCCTGGCATTAATACATTGCTCTTGCTGTATTGCTTGGATTTATCGTCTAATAACATAGCTTTTCTTAAAGGACAATCGTTTATCTGCTGTACAAATCTACATAGGCTTGATCTAAAAAATAACAAGCTTTGTCAGATACATGCAAATACGTTTGTTGGACTCAATCAATTAACAGTTTTGACACTTTATGGGAATCCGTTGGGCCTGATTGAAACAAATGGATTTAATGGGCTTTTTTCATTATTGCATTTAAATATGACCTCTTTAGGGCTGTCACGGCTTCAGCGCAATGCTTTTTGGGGACTGCTAGGCCTGAAATATTTAGACTTGTCCAGAAATAATATCTCTACCATATGTTCATCTTGTTTACGTGGAATGGAACAACTACTTGTTTTTAATTTATCAGGCAACAAAATACAGATAATCGAATCCTCTGCTTTTGACAAATTGATCAGTCTTGAACAGTTACAAAGTAGTCATCACTACATCTGCTGCTTTGCACCATATGCAGAGTGTGTGCCTCCTGTATACAATAAAAATGCTTGCTTGAATCTCTTGCCAGATAGGTTTATTCAGTTTGCTGCTTGGGCGAATTTTCTCTTAGGTGGTATAATGAATGCAGTAGTGATTTTCCACTTCATGTTCTTTGCCCTTAGAAGTCCAGCGAAATTATTAAAGTTGTGCCTTGGCCTTTCAGACATGCTAATGGCATTTTATTTGTGCATGATCATTATTTCAGATATGTCCAAAAAGGGACATTATGTGGCATACCACTCGTCGTGGGTTTTTAGCTTTTGGTGTCAACTCGCTGGTGCTATAGCATTCTTTTCATATGCGACTTCACTCTGCAATCTTGTCATCCTTACCGCTGACTTTGTCATAAATACATTTTTTGTTTTCACATTTGCAAAGCTGACAAAGCCACGTGTCGCAAAATACATATTCGCTGGAACAATCCTAAATGCCAGTACTGCTACTATACTGAGCTTCAGCAATCATGGGCATACCATATATTCCTACCATTTAGATTCAAGCACATGTCTGCTGACATACCGTAAGTCGTCCCCTCATTTCGTTTTGGGATATACATTCATTTTCCTCTCAGTTGCCTTTGAAATTCTAATATTGGCAGGACATCTGTGCAGCCTTGTGTCAATACATAACAGCAAAAAGCGGTCAGGTCGGAAAGAGAAGCATGTTGCAATAACAATGCGCATTATCATATTTATAATTTATATATGTTTATATCATTTACCTACAACAATATTAAGCTTCACCTTTACTGGGGACAACCGAGACGATGTATTTAGGCATTTGAAACCTTGGTATTCGATACTTGTCTTACCTTTAACTAGCACATTTCACCCCCTGATTCTGACCATTACTACAATGGATATTAAAGGGAAAATGCAGAAGTACTCCTAGTGTGCCAAATTAGAAAGTCTGTACCGATAAGCCAAACGTGTATTTGTCACAACTTATTTAAAATTGCTGTCACTATTTACAAATAATATGATCATAGTGTAAACTTGGTCCTGAATTTTAATTTTGATCCGAATCTTTGGCCTAATGTTTGGTCTAAACGTCCAAGATTAACTAATCTCTGTCCCTTGCTATAATATGCCGTGTTTTAAACATTTGTATTTAATCAAATAAATCCTACATTGATGCAGTACTTTAACTTTGTAATTGGCCAGGTCAATCTGGGAAAATGGGCCACCTGCATGGATTTGCACCAGGTTTTGTGTTGCTGCTGGCAGAGAAGATTACTCAATATATTTAGTGCAGTGGTCCTAAACAGATAGTACACGGTACCAACATGTGTACCATCTTCATCAATGAGCTTGTGCAGATTTATATAGTGCACACGGTGCTTGTTTGGAATGGCGAGAATAGGGGATTGAAAATCGGGTAATTTGTATTTAAAAGCTTTTTAAGTGCTGCTGACATGTTGGTGGAGCATATGGAATCCGTTTTGATCATCGTCCATATGTCCATCTGTCTTTGAAAGATTTTTTTAACTTCTCCAAACAGCTGCATGAAATATACAGAATTTGCACTTAAATGTTCCCCAGGAAACCTCTACCAAATTTGCGAAAGAGATGCAATTATTTTTCTCTAAATTCTTGAATTTAAGTTTGGAAAAATATGAAAATATTTTTCTCCAGAACTACTTGACCAATATCTTTATATGGCATGCAGGATTAGCTGAAGCTATGTATTCTACATTTGGGCCACTGGGCAGAGCTGTGTTTTTTTTTCTTATTTTTCAACTCAGTACATGCGTGTTAAAGCTGTTTTCGACTTCTTCTTTGGAAATGCCATGAACTCTAGAATATTACAGTTGACCATCAAACATGGAATAGTTGTTCATTTTTGACCGGGGATGCATACATAACAGTATTTAGTGCAATTCAAGCATTATGATGACATCGCAAATCTGACATACTGCCTTATGACTGTACAATGGGGGATGCTAGGCCCATGGTAACTATCAGACATTAATAGAAAAGTACCTAAGGGTTTCTTTTGATGTAACTAATCTTGAGCTTGAGTTACCTTGAGATGCTAAGAATAGGATTGTCAACAATGTAGTCTTTTCGTCAGGGTCCTGTGGATTTCCAATCTTACACGGGTATCATCAATGATTAAAACATAACCCTCTTGATATACTCTCAATTTTATTAATGTGTCGCGGGTAGCAGAGTGATTTTTTTATCGTTCGATAAGAGAAAAGTCAGAAAGAAAATTTGACTCAAAGCATATCTGTATGCTTTCAAGGGTCAAATATAATAAAACCCTTAAATATTGACGTTGTATCTGTCAATATGATAGTTGCAGAAAAATAGGCCCAAACATAAGAATGACAAATGGGAGGCCTTTCAAATGTTCAATTAACGTAGAAAATCCGATTTAAAGAATCAATTTTGAGTGATTATTGAAGTTAAATTGCAACTTCATCTGCGATGTTTTTGAGAATATTCATCATTTGAACAGACAAGCATTTATTTACATTTAGTGAAGTGACACCTGATGTTGACATAGTTATGAGGATATGCAACATTTGCATCACTCAACTGTCCCTAATTTTCATACACTAAACTTTTTTCAGGGCCAAGTTAGACTTAAGTCAAACTAATTAAACGGAACTGCTCAGAATGATAATAAGGAAGCTTAATTCATGTTCTTTGTAAAAAGACCATTCTTTCAAGTACCAGCCTATAGTTACATAGAATATACAAGTCCAGGTCAACAGCTTTCCTCGGCGCCCTGTGGGAACAATAGGCCCACAGCACTGAGGACAGTTGTTGACTCAATGCAAAATGTGGCACTGGAAGACAAATATACTGTACTACTTTTTGTAGTCCATTCGATTCGCCTACAGCATGAACATATTAATTAAAGTTCGAATGACACCTGTGCTTATAACAGATTTGATTATGTTTAACATTTTAAGTATTCTAGTTTTCATAATTTGCATCAATTAACTTTTGTGTGTGGTTCATTGGAGGTGCCTACAAAAGAAACCTGAGAATTAAAATTGGAATGTCATCACTGCCTAGAATGCTTTTATAAATATTCAAAATCTATACTTTTCAGATACCCCTTATTAGATAAATATATATTGCAATCTTACTCTGCGGTATGTTTATAGCGCAAACCTACAAAATGAACTTGAGATGATATATCCTGCTACAATTGCTTAAATAGTCAAATGAAAAGTTTTTGTCACTGTAATTTGCATTATTTGGAATATGTTGAATATTCCAAACCAAGGGCACCATTTCACTGCTTTAGTACTTACTGTGTTGAACGTGGTATTTACTTGGCATTATGGTGTCTTAAGAAACTTCTATTTCTGTTGAGAAAAAAACAATACATGATTGAAAAAAAATCTTGGAGACTCACAGACAAAATATAGAATTCTCCAAAAAGTAATATTTCTTTGTTTAATAACGCACGGACATAATAATGGAAGCTTGAACTTCAAATGTCAAAAATAAACATTCACTGCTTTCCTGTGTGAAACCGTTTTAACAAGAGTACTTTCCATGCACAATTAGATAAATGCTCTAATAAAGAAAGGGTTATTGCAAGAGAAGCTGAAAATATACACACACAAAAATAATAAATTACAAAATTGAAAAAAAAATCGTAGGACAAGAGGAAAAATAGCAGCGCAACCTGTCGAACAAATGACAATTTAAAGTTTGCCCGAAATTCAACCTGCAATTTTCAAGCAATCATTTCACCAGATTCCGAGATTGTCTCAAATTTGGAACCCCCCCCCCCAAAAAAAAATTCCAAAAGTGACAGAAACAGCGCCATTTCAACACATAAACTTGGAAAAGGCCTACCCCAAGCTACATCACTACTAAGTTTGATGTGTGTCGGATGATAGTGGTTTTCTAGAAATCGCAGTAATGAATTCTGGACAGATAGCCAAGGGAATCCATGGAAATATCGCAGTCAATAATGGCCTTTGTATCTAAACACCATCCATTAACATTCTTTCTACAGATTAAAGTGGTGAGTGCTGAAATACACTCCATTATTTCCCGTTCATTTGCATAAAGTCTTTTGCATATTATAGGCATATAGTGATTTTTTTCTGCAGATAACTGATATTCATACTGCCAAGAAAATTGTTTTCATTCTGTTCGTAGATCCCATTTAGTAATGCAAAGGTCATACTATATCTGTTACAAGCTCCAAAACATGTTCTGAATAGTTACGTGCTGAAGATCTTTTAATTTATTTGGGCTATCACAGCCTATGTCAACATTCTTCAGAGATACGTCTGCAATATGGACAATAGTACTTCCATATGTATATAGGTTAGGCAGTGACAGGTTAGCTTATGGAGAGTAAACAGTTTGGACTGAGGAATAGGGTAATGGCTACTACTAGGTGGTTCTTGACAATAGACACAAATACAATTCATTTATTCAGCAGAAGAGGAATATCATTAGGTTAGATTTTTTTCGAGATCAATTTGCAGTTGTATCGAAAAAACAAATCAACAGCTGCTCCTGCTTTTTTCTGAGGAGCCCCTTGTATGTTATGATTCATACTTTGCCCTGTAAACACTACTTTTGCTTTTGCCATCAATTCTGCTGACGGACAAGTCAGCAGGACCACAAAAGGGCAGCGGCTGATTCCAGCGACCACACATATCAGTTTTTGTCTCTTAGCAACACAGTTACTCTCCTTTCCGACACTAACAGAAAACCAGATGGCCCCTCCTCCCCCCTCGCAACTTATTTTATTTATTTACTTAGCAAACTGCTCAGTTCAGTTCTCTCTGTCTGTCTGTCTGTCTGTCTCTGTCTGTCTGTCTGTCTGTCTCTCTCTCTCTCTCTCTCTCTCTCTCTCTCTCTCTCTCTCTATATATATATATATATATTCCGTAAATCATTGTCTTGTTTGACGTTATTCTCACAGAGCCCAATATGACATATCTTCAGAACTGGAGATTTTAATCCTTTCCACGAGCCAGTTAGATTCATCCCATGGTGCAACTCGAGGATTCTCTATTTTCTCTTCGCCACCTGTTTTGTCTGTGAAAAATATAACATAAAATAATGTTCATTCAGCAAATTATACATAAGAGAGAGAGAGAGAGAGATAGAGAGAGGTTGTCTGCTATGATACTTATGGGTTAATAATCTATGTTTTAAGACAAAAGTCCAGATTTGTTTCCGCCCATATATATCACACCCAGCTGCCGCGAGATGGACGCCAGCCTCCTGGCAGCCACCCTTATTTATATTTTATGATGTTCTAAAATTGCGGGTATTTTTAAAATTACGTTTGGGAAGTCAGAAGACGCAATATTATGGAAGTGGTATTTTATTAATTAAGTAATTATTAGTAGTAGTATTTTCTTTATGGCTTTGATCTTTGAACTTTTTTCTACATCATCCAAGATTCATTGATATTTTTGCAAATGCACAACCACATCACAATACAGACAGATTTTTTCAATGTCAAGGATACCAAAATACCCCCCACCCCCACCCCCAACGAATGCTTTGTTATAACAAAGAAAAGAGGAAACGAACACATTTTTGGGTGATTTTTTTATTTATTCACACAAAATGCAAACTTATTATAAGAGGAAAAGCGATTAATTCCAAGAATTTGGTTTTCTAGCAAAGTCTCTTATGTCAAAAAGAGGTAAAACAAAATACCCCCCCCCCCCACATTTGTAATGTGATCTCGGCCTTTTCTGACCAAACATACTCACACAACACATAAACATTGGCACTTCTATTGAAGTTAGCGGGTAAACACACGCTCTTGTTATGATATCCATTAACACATCTACCAGCAATAAGTGAGATATAATATTAATACTCACTCAAAATACAGACTTAATAATAATAGAAAATGCGTTTTGTTTTCCAGGGCATTATGCCAGCAAAGTCTCTTGTGTCAAAAAGTAAATTTGAGAGAAACCCAGACATTTGCAATTTAATCACGCTCCTTTTTTAACCAAATTTTTTCAAACAACACATAGTTTTGAGATGAATATTACCACTTTTATTGAAAGCAAAGATAAAAACAATATGCACTATTATTACAATTTTCAGTAATACAACTACAAGTGAGATATAATGGTATCTCTCGGTGAATTAGTTTTGGTTGCTAAGCATTTTATGATAAGCATAATCATTTACTAATAAAGCCCACACACCTTTATATTGTACCTAACTAAACACACTTATTAAAATATCAAACTGCGCACCTACATGTGAGACAGAAACATTGTGTTAAATTATGCCATATTTAGTTTCCTTTTTTTCCTAAAGATATTGTACACACTGTCTGTTGTATTGGCAATACTATAAAATATCTGCATGAACTCCATAATCATGATTCTGCTACCAAGTGGCACAGGAGCCCAATGATGTTATAGGACCAACCATGACAAAAAGACGAAGAAGAAAAAGAAAGCTTAATTTATGATACCATTAAACTTTGGGCAATACTCTTTTATAGCAAGAAAAACATAATGAAGTTTTGTTATATTTGCTATGTCGGCATTGTTCCCTTACATGAGAAGAAGAAAATAAAAACATAACAATATAACAAAGAGGGAAAAAATGCGGTGTCCTTATGCCAGCATCAATATCCTTTTCTTTGGTTGTTTCGGCTCTTGTGGTCTTGTTTTAACTTTCCTGGTCAACAATCTGTTACATCACTCCATTTGCATTAGCCCTGTGAACCACGAACAGTTTCATTCAGGCAACATCTAGATGTTTCAATGAGGGTTGTCAGTTGGTAAATCCGTTCAAATATTAGTTGTGCAATACGCAACTTGGTAGGTAAATTAATATCAAAGTTGCTCAAGTTTTACTTGTTACTCGTATTGATCCTGTATAATCTGGATCGGTCACGCCACCTAGAACCCATAGGTGCAGCGTAAAGCATAACCCAGAGTGAGACACGATTCGACCATAACAACCCTCTGGAAACAGAACAGCGATACCAGTATCCTCCATCGCATTTTCCCATGTTCGAAGGTGGATGCTAGTCAGGTGTACAAGTAAAAAACTGGTGCTGCTGGACTTCCTCCACTAGGCATTCTAGCTTCATCTCACGTATTAACTGAATCTCTATTTTTTTTCAGTCGATAATGGTACTTTCTTTATTCAACATGGCTTAAACAAAGTTGAAACTTGGCTCGTTAACACACCAGTGTCATAGACTGTTTTTTTTTGTTTTTGTTTTTTTGTGTGTGTCAAATTCTTCATCAATGATCCAGTTCACTAAATAATCATTCGTGTCATGATATAGATTGGAGGTATTCACAATATCATTGAGAGAGTCCGCACAACATCGTCTCCATTTATAGTAAATGCAATACTGACCAAAGATTGTGGAAAAGTAACTTTGTAGCTTCCTATTTTATTTAGGTGAAATCAGTTCCTAGGAGTCGCAAAATTCCATATTTTAAAGGAGGTAGACTGTAAGAGTCAAAATACTCCTTCCCTGATTGGCCACAATAAAAAACAGCAACCCAATGTGACCTGGGTGAACGACTGGGATCTAGATTAGTTAGGTAACCTTTTCCAGATGCAGCTCTTAACCCACATACAGCTGGTACTCTGTCCAAAGGGGAGACGCTTTGGAATATTTCACGTGTCATTCTGTGGCTTTTTAAAGATTTACTGAGCTCTTCACTGTCCATTCTAATTTAGTGAGAACCTTCGGCATAATAAATATTCCTGTCTTTATTAATTTCCAACAAAATATCATTTAAAATGTAACAAACTAATGTCACACTTTCTGGAAGTGGCTCAGACAATTTAATGCCAAGGCTGAGTTTGCCTTCTCTCAGGAGTTGAAAATGGCTTCCTGGGTCTTGGTCTGGTGTTAAATCGAACCCATAAAGTGTGGATCCTTTTGGATAATCTATGAGAAGATGGTTACCGCTATCAGAGTTGCGAAATAACATATTGGTACACTGCAATAGGGACAGGTATCCTTGCATATAGTTTTGATTTTTAAAACCCAGTTCTAACGATTAAAATGGTGTTGCCACACCATTTTGCGTAAAACCAGTTCTGTCACATTAAAATGTCTAACTGTGAATGGCAAGTAGCTAAAGGAACCGTGAAATGCAGAGATGCTCACCAATCCGACTACAACTTTTCTCAGAAGTATTCCTGTCACTAAATTATTTTCTGACAAGTCTTAGCGACCCAAGCCCCGAGTAAAACACTTCATGTCCACTATGGTACATTGGTCTGATCATATCTTGTTTGAGCTCCCTTGTTATCATATATACCAATGCCCAGCTTCTCAAATACCTCTTCATCAACTTCATTACTGTCTTGTGCCCACAATCCCATATATAATTGCCTCTTCTTTGCTTCCAAACCATAACTCAACAATGCCTCCAGATTAGCTCTGTATGTACACCTGTTATCTTTACCGCCAACGAATTTGTTATTGACATAGGTTTCTACCTTCTTAAACCTAGTGGCATGAAAATATTTAACAGGAAGAACAACAGCAGCATCGTTTGTTTCTCCTGTCGCATCTTGTGCTGGAACAACCCTTCTAAACAAACCTAAAATCCTACTCTTGGTGTACAAGTACGAGCTGGAGATATCTATATATTCCTCATCTCCCGATCTAATAAAAAATTCTGTCGGCCCTCCTCGGTCAAGAGACATTATATGATAATAGCGGACAAAGCTCCCTTTCTCAACGCTATTTTGGGTAGCTAAAATGTCAAGAGGTTAAAGCTCAGATTTTTCACACTCGCAACTTTCGCCATCAACTAAAAGTTGAAGTGGAAGTGGGAGCTTCCTCCACGTCATCATCATGAAGAATCTCAGGCAAGTCGCTCTTCTTTGTTTGTCGAGCTCGTGCCTTAATTAATTCACCGGAACTCTTGTTGTCTAAAACATCAGCCAAGACTTGGGCACCAGTTATTACAGCTTTTACAGCTTCCCTCCCTGCCTTCTTGAGAAAGGACACGGCAGTCCTTTTAAGGAAGAGCATGATTGTTTTAACTAAACTAGACAGCAAATTTTCTAACTTGTAACCATCTTGTCGTAATCTACCTTGGAAAAAATGGTAAACCACCGGCATCTTTCAATCCAGCATAATGATTAAGATATAATTTCGGATTGCATTTGTATGATACCTTCCTATAAACATGTTGGCATTCTTTTGGCGTTTAAAATGAAGTTTCAGAATGAGTCTAGCATATTCAAAACCCATTGGTTGACCTTGATCACCACAAACTGTTATTCAAATGGAGTTTATGGTATGTGTTGTCACCCTATTATAATAGAAATTGTGGAAGGTCTTGTAAGGGTTGTCGCCAAATTTGCTATTTATGGTAATAATTCTCAAAAGTGGCACATAACTGAGTCCGACTGGAGTTTCCTTCAAGACTTTTCAGTAAATATAAATTTGTTGAGTACGACCATCTAAAATGACAACCTTGTATGCAGTAAACTGCTTTGTTTTAAAATTTGATTTATTTTCGAAATGTTTAATGTCAAATCTCAATCGTTAAGCTACTTGTCTCTTGCAATGACTTATTTTGGCACAGCAAAATACTCAAACGACCCTTCCCTTTGTCGTATTCCATTTGACCTTTAAAGCCCTGACTTAACGCCAATTGCCGATTCACTTCAATTACAATATCGTCCGGTTTGTACTAAGGTGGTTTGGAATAATTCTGAAACGTTTATATTGTTTCTGTCCCTTTCGATTTTTTTTTTTTTTACAAATTCAACATGATAGTCGTTTCCTTGACCACCCATGTTATTCCAAGTATATGTAAATGGCATTCCACCATGGCACATACCCAAAGACCGTTTCCACGAAGTTTAAATGGCACAAGCTAAGGAGTGGAATAATCGCTGATTGCAATATGTGGAAATTCATCCGTGATTACATTGCTTGGCAACACGATATAAAAGTCATCTGATACCTCCATTATAATTTAGGAGAGATATCCAACTGAGTTGTTTGCGCCTTTGTGGATTCCTTCGTGGAAGTTGAACCCAAGACTGTGGGACTTCTATACTGTGCACTGCTCTTAGCAACAAATATCCTGCTATTGACATATCAACGTCACTAGAAATAATTTTTGTATTCATAACAAATCTCATTATATCTATAAAGTTTGATTCATGATATGTCACCCCCTGAATGATGACTTCCATGTTTTTGTTCCATGTTACCGTATCACTTTGTGTCAAATACAATTTAGTCGCATTTGATTTTTGTTATGTTTTGTTTTGTTGTGTGACGTAGGTTTCACCCCTGTCTGCTGCCTTTTCCCCATTGTCTCGTTGTGGGTTTACCCTGTACTTGTCCGACCTCGTTCATTGTGACCCAGCTATTTCAAATATGTATATACTTTCCCGCGCGTTCCGGCGCATATACAAAGGCGAAGAATCTTGTTGCGTGCCCCCCCCCCCCCTGCTTGTCAATCGGCGTCGCTGTTCACTGAGAGTGGAAAGTTCAGTTTACGTTGCCCGCTTGCGAGCGCCATGGGACTATGTTCCCCATCTATTGTACATAATTAACAGGCACATGGGGCTAATTGTAAGTGCTTGTCCATTTCCCGTCGATTTGCTTCCAATTTTTGACAAGTATTCAAGTCGTTATTTTTACCTACGTGAAATTTGATGGAATTATATCTGTTTTTTTAATCATGCGGTTCTTTTTTTGTAGCCGCACTTATAACAGGCATGTAGGGTGTGTGCATTTGGCCAATGCACACTTCAATCTGTAACTAACATGGGTGGTTGTAACGTAGACACTGCAAGAGTGTTCATGTAAGTATATTAAGAAGTTTAATTTGATATTAAAATGTAAATGTAGATATATATATATATATAAATATATATATATATATATATATATATATATATATATATATATATATATAAACCCCTAACTAAATGTACACATCGTTCTAAAAAGGTAACTCGTGAAAACGCGTTTTATTCAATAAATAAACTTCATTGTCATTGTTTTCATGAGCGTGTGAAGAAAACAATGACAATGAAGTTTATTTATTATATTTACATTTTTTCCTATTTTTTCGATTTTTGATAATAATTACAAGTGATGCACGATCGCCAAAGAACGTTTTTTCCACATAAATTGCCATGGTTTAAGGGGTGTGTGATCAATAGAAAGAAAACCGCTAACCACGCCCCCGTTACCTGGCAACCAGTCTATCCCAAAAGCAACAAACAGGAAAGAAAAATAGTCCCTTTGTAAATGTTCATTTATTTGAACAGATAGCTTCACAAAATACAAGATTCGTTCACATTAGGGAAAAAGTATACAAGTAAGTTATTTTTTGGGATAAAATACCCAGGATAACACAATGAATACAAGATTAACACCATTGCACTTGCACCTCGCACAGCGGATGCATCTCAGACTGATGCGAGCAGTGAACAGGATTTAACAGTTTAACGAGGCGCAATCGTGTTGAAGGTACAATTTTGAAAGGTGGTGTTGGAAATCATTCCTGCGTTAAAATTCTGGTTGGTTTGCTGGCTTTTTTGATATTTCTATCGAAGAAGAGGATGCGGTGGATGTGCAGGTAGGCCTAGGTGGGACAACGGTTGATTCTTGGTCACGGGGATTGAGAACAAGAGCAGCATTCGTAACTTTGTGTGTATCCGCGAGAGGGCGCACAGGATTTATGATTGAAAAGAAAAGTAGTGCCCAATGTACAGGCGTTTAAAATTGTGAAGGGGCTGCATAGCTGGCGCTTGCCGACTCGCGTGTAGACGATGTCTTCATGAGATGGTGAGGACAACAACAGTTCCTATTCTTTCAATGTTAAACAATAAAGGGAATGTAAATATTCGGTCATGTTTTTTGCCGTTAAAGTGTGCTAACTTTTTCTTGGTGATGCTTCGCATGGTATAGTGATACAAGGTGTTAGGATTTTGTTTTCAATGTAACTTACATGCTACGAGTTCATGAAGTATATTGAGTTTTTTTTCAAACTTCGTGTATTGTTTGGTAAAACTTTGGTCTTATATATGTGCGCGTTGTATGTTTATAGAAAGACTTTCCAAGATATAAAGGATGTGTATATGTCACGCTGTGTCAAGTAAGATGCACGCGTATACGTCACGCTGTGTCAAGTAAAAGCATTATTGGTATTTCATATGATGGTTTGAAACAAAAACCGAATTTTTTTTTCTTTGTGATATACAGCTGTGCCGTTCATTTGCACATATGACTCAGTATTGTTGGATTGGTACATGAGCGCGACGTGTTGAAGGTGGAAAAATGCCGGGTAAGTATTCCGTAATACTGTAAGCATAAGTTATTTGCTTTTCACGTTGTAGTTTAAAATGATTGACTGAGTATTTATTATCATAAAGTACTTTGAAGTTTGACGGTAATCATATCAACTTTGTGTGGTTTACAATTTTTGTTCACGGCAATATAAGTGACAAAAGGGCCGCGCTTAATGTATAGAATTTGGACTTTTCGATTTAATGTAATTATTGGTGTGATATATGAATGTGGCTTGCATATGTGATATACTATGTTAAAGGTTCGATTTTGATATGGAGATACTTAATGTTATGAGTGTAATTGCAGTTAATGCGATGAGCGATGTACGCTAAGCGGTAAAGAATGGATTAAACCTGGTGAGGTCTAAGCGACCAGCGTGATGTACAGTGTCCGAGTTCAACGTTATTAAATGCAGCAGTTCTGTGTGCACTCGTTGTTGTTCCGAGTTCTCAATTAGTCCCGTGTAGCTCACACTATGTTCTAATATTTTTCTTAAGATGCTACTAACAAAGGGTCTGTCTTTTTTGCTAAATAACTGAACAATTGATGAAATGTCATTCTGCTTTTGGGTACCATCATTTACTGTTGTAGCTTGTTTAACAATCACAGGCTTTTTTTCTTTTTATCGAAATACAACCGCCAGTGTTGATCATGCAGTTTAATTTTTGTATCATAAGACTGCAAACCATCAACAAAAAGAAATTTGCTAGCTCAAACTTTACTATCGTCAGTATCTTCGTCTTTAGCTGTCAGTCTATTGTTCATTGCTTGATCAACGTTTTCAAATACTCCAGCAGCAATTTATAAATTACACTTTTCAAACATAGATAAAGGTATGATAATTGACTCAGAAAAGTCAGCCATACTTTAAAATTATGCTCGTCCAGGTCCAAACAAAGTACCCAGGGTAGTAAGAGCCAGTGGCAATAAGACAGCTAAAAACCCACCTTGTTATTTTTGCAGTTTTTTCTTTCTCAAGATAGAACTTTTATCACAAAGTTTTCTCAAGAGATTTTAAAACTTTTCCAAACGTTTCAGTTGCGTGTTTCTCAAATGGACAAAGACGCAACTGAAACACCATTTCAGTACATTTAAAATGATTTCTGCAAATGCTGTCACTTCATATTTGTCTGCGGTTTCAATCAACGCGTTACGTCTTTTCTTGTTCTTCCGATTCTTTGCTAATAAAAAAAATTAAATCTCTCCATTTGACTCCGTCGTGTCATGATTGCATTATGTAATTGTGTTTTGTTTGCTATGACATCATAAATTTTGATATGTCAGGAGAGAATTCTGTTTCAATTCAAGTGAAAGCATCGCTGGCCGGGTCCAACAACATCGGGCCTGTATCTGGCCTTCTCTGGTGTGTCCTACTTTCCATCCAGTAAGACATATCAATATTTTCCAAGGATATAAGAAAGTAACTCAGAAACGCGTTTGCGTTTTGCAGGCTCAAACCATTGGGCAACGGTATATATAACCGTTTGATCCAAAGATTTCCTCAAGAGACAGATATAGTGACAGGATCTTTGACAATTGATCCTATCTTTACCGGCAGATAACAGATTTTGCAGCACCAGACAGATTCTTGTTTTCATGATGGCTACGTTTTGTGAAAATGTCAGAAATTTGCTTATCTTGTGAAGCTTCGCGCAGCAGGTCTTCTATTATAAATAGACCTGCTTTATCCTTTCTATAAGAGTGTTGTAAATGTCGGGTAAACCGTGAACGAACGACAATGTATTTTTAGGGCGTTTCCCAATTGATCGAAAGGGGAATCCTCTGTACCTACAAAGATGACTATGTTATCACAAACAGTGTCAATTAAACGATGTACGTATGTCAATAGATGTAAACAGAATTTTTACTTGCTTGCTTGACTTTGACCCACGAGAACGAGAGTAAATTGATGCTTTAGTCGAAAACAGAGAACGATACGTTCGTCATTTGTGCGTGTTATTAAATTCAATTCTTGGTCAACATGCAGCATTCATTTTTTGAATCAAAAAAATAAACGCCTTTGCTTTATTTTGTTTGAGTACTCCAGGGATTACACATAATATTTGCTGAATAAATACGATCATAGTTTTTATCACCCGGTTACTTAGCCAGCAATCGTTGAAACTTTAAAAATTAGACATAAAAAACTACTCAAAACTTATAACTCTCCACTTATTTACTTGTATATAATTAAATAATGAACAAATATTTTGGAATTTCAGTATCATATATTTTATCTTCATACTCTTGGTACAGCGTTAACAGAAAAATGACTATCTTAAGGAGTCCATGCTTCACTGCACACGACTGGTTTTAAGTGAAAGTCAAAATTTGAAGTTCGCAACATTAGATTCAATGAAACCTGAAGTGGGTAATCAAGTTTTTTGTTTATCACAGAAGACTTGTCTCAATGATTTGATCATCAACGCAACACAGTATGCTTGCTGAACCATGGTAAAATCAATATTCTGTGTAACCACCTCGGTTGCTATGGCACTGCTGGCACCTTCTCCTCATGCTGTATTCAAGCTTACGAAGGTAAGCCTGAGGTAAATTGTCCCATTTCTGCTGAACTAAACGGCGCAGATCATCAATAGTTGAAGCAACGTTCATCTGACAGTATACCTTCTGCTTCAGCTGACTCCAGACATGCTCTATGGGATTCAGATCCGGGGAACAGGCTGGCCACTCCATCACCTCAACACCCTCATTAGCAAGGAAGCCCTGGACATCATGGGACACATGTGGTCTGGCGTTGTCTTGCATTAGCACGAACTCGTCCCCGATGGCACCAGCATATTGGATAACGTGAGGTTGTAGGATGTCAGTAAGGTACCTCCTGGAATTCAGGGATCCATCAATGAACACCAGCTCTGTCTTTCCGTCTGCTGAGAAGATAAAATATATGATACTGACATTCCAAAATATTTGTTCATTATTTAATTATATACAAGTAAATAAGTGGAGAGTAATAAGTTTTCAGTAGTTTATATAAATAAATAGATATTAAAGCAAATAAAGAGCTGCCTTGCAGTATAACACCATTGGAGTTTCTGAGTGGCTGTGTTCGTGGACAGCCGATCAGTCATAAAGACAATTTCTTTGCTCCATCCGGGTTTGTACTCTCTTGCAAATGTAGTTTTGTACTTTGAGATTCTCACAGGATCATTCATTGAAAATCTTAATTTCCCAGTCCGTGACCTCAAATATTTTTCATATTGATACTCAAATATTTCCTTTTCATTCTTTTTTTGTCACGTTTATTGGCACAACACCAATTGTCCCATGTTTTCGCTCATTATAATCGTCTACAAGATCTTGGAGCATGCATATGTAGCGTAAAGTCTGATTGGCTGAAAAATACCTAAACATCCTGTCACTTCTAAAGAACGAATCCCCGACACGTCCAAGTTAGACCACCATATTCCTTAATTGAGTATATGTACCTTACACATGTCTCATAAAGCTTTAAAAAATACCAAGAAAAGTACAATAACGAACAAGTTTTACCTGTCATAAGAGTCAACACACAATGTCGAAACATTTGCCA
Organism: Hermodice carunculata; assembly: GCA_964020975.1. Classification (NCBI taxonomy): domain Eukaryota; kingdom Metazoa; phylum Annelida; class Polychaeta; order Eunicida; family Amphinomidae; genus Hermodice; species Hermodice carunculata. The sequence continues at coordinate 15,109,555 of OZ026625.1, read as the reverse complement.
AATACTAAGCATGGTAGGACCTTTAACTTAAGGAAAATTAAGCCTACATCCGCGAACTCGCGAAATGTACACGCGAACATGATGGCAAACACATTTTAAGTTAAATTTGCAAGACGCGTGTCACATTATCCTTACATTTACATCAGGCTAAACGCGCGAACCCTAAACAGCTATTAGAATGATTTACAATGTCTTAGAACACGCGAACTCGTATTAATCTTTAACTTTGCGACCATAAGAAATTACGTAACTAATATTCCACTCAAGCAATTTTACGTCCCATGAGAGAAAAATCAGAATACATGTCGCATGTTCGCAAAATTAGTTAACTAGACAATATTATACGTAGAAAAGCTCTTCAAAATGCATTCGAGTCATGAGCATATATGATAAGCAACTTCTATTGCATTTGCGCACATCATGTCTTTGCAATATGTGGGCACAATTAATCAGCAAAAGTTCAGCGCCAAAAACAACAGCCACTAAGCGACGCAGAACATATTAATGCACAGGTAAGACATTTGAACCAAATTCTGCGTTCAAGTTATTTGAATACGCTGAACACATTATGTACGCGTGCATACAAATTGTCTGCCGGTACAAGTCATGTGCACACAAATATAAATATAGTTTCAATGGCGCATATATATCCCTATATTGCTGCAATAATGCAAATAACGAAGACAAGCAAAAAATTAGAAAACGTGCATGGCAGTCTAAAGGGCAGTAAACAGTAACATGGCATAGCAGGAACAAAACCATAGCTTATATGGGAGGCAAAACCACCAGTCCCTTGTGACTGGTGTGGCTGGCTTGACAAAGTCGCCCATGGTGCTATAGGAACAAAACATGCCCAATAAGTGAGTAAACCAAAAATTTTACCAAAAAAAGCTGGAGGAAATAAGAGTGAAATTGATGTAAAAACCTATGATAAAAAAAAGACTCACCAGGTAGCAATATGCTATAGTATGGCATGATTATCTGAGCCATATGTGAAGGACGTCTGTCCTCGCTTAGTGAAAACAGGGCTCTGAAGAAAAGCGAGAAAACCGGTCCTGCGGGCAAAAATAAATGCGGCGATTGCAAACAATGATTCAATTGGCGACGTTGTGTCAGAGGAGTTCCCCCATAAATAAAAGACGTGTTAAATATTAGTACAGTCAAGGCACAGGAGATGTCACTGTAATAACATCATAACATACAAAACAGCACCTTGACCAAAAGAAAAAAAAAAATAAATAGAAAAAAAAATCAACATTTCCAGTGAGTGAAAATGACAGTCCCCTCTGTGTCTGTATTATGGATAACATGATGATGTAAGTGATCACTGGAGTTTCAATAGAACATTTCTATCTACCCCATATAACCCCCTTTTTCCAAGTCCAGTCACAACAACCATGGCTGCACAAGGCGTGGACAGTAAAGCCAAAAAGAGGAGGAGGGGAATTGGCAGCATGAGAATAAAGTACGTTGTCTATGCCCCACTGTTATAAGTGCGCTATCCCTTTGTTGCCTGCATATTGTAAGGAGTATTCAAATAGACATATGTAATGTATACATTTTTAAACAAGTAATGGTCAGTAGATTGTGGAAAAATTCTGATCCTGCAATTAATTGTCCCATAAACAACAGTTCGTTTGATCAATAATACACTTCTGTGAATGACGTTTCATCAAATGTATACTTTGCATGTGTTTGTATGCGCACTTTTTACCCTCGGCAAATAAAGTGCCGGAGGGTATATGATTACAACATGGTTTGTTCTGAACAGTACAAAGCTTTTACGTAAAATGTCATATCTGTGCTGAAAAGGGCAGTTTTACTTTGCTGACGGTTTAATTTTTCATTAAATCCAAGCACATTTTGTGTTTTAGCCTATCCCCCCCGCCCCCCACGCATAATCTGGCCAGCTTGGCTGAGCACAAAATGTAAACAAAGCAGGGTGCGCTTCCCCAAGTGACCCAAATAAATCAGACTCCTGTGAAGTGGCCTATCCACAGGATGAACACAACGCATGCACGTATACTTCTGTGCCCAATAGTGGTCCTCTGGGATAGTTTAAATTTTTGACACACATGCTTTCGTTCCCATTATGCATATTTGTGACACCTAGCAACCCATGCCATTTGAGGTCGGATGGGCAAGCAAAGCCCATTACATTGCAATGAACCTAAAAGTTTTACCTTGCATATGAGACCGATTTTTGGAATTATCATCTTTGAATCTACCTGCAGTACATATTGTTATCTTTCAAACATACCCATGTGTGATAAACTGAAAGTTTAACGCTTATTTGACAACATTTACAGGGGTTAAATTTATATGGGGTAATTCCCCATGTTAATCTATGGAGAAAAAGTGAGGATCATGGAAAGTGACCGCAAGATGTGGGCCGTACACCATGAACAGGATGGGCAGCACCACCTTCAGGCGAATTTAGAACTTACCCTTATCTCCCCATATAGTCGAAGGTGCCCAATTTTCGGCCACAAAATTCAATTGCCCATCTTCACACCATGTGTCGTGTTGTTTATCCAAGATGCATTCAGATTAATTTTTTCCACACAATGAGACACAAATCAGGTAAAAGAAATCTTAACAAGCCTGAGAAGCCTCCTCAGAAAGCAAACATAATGGCGGCAAACCCTCACTGTTGAGAGCGTGATCTTGTGATAAAGCTGATAACGTGTACGGAGCACACATGTTATTAGCTTTTTCGCCTATACATATTACATGGTATCAAAATGTGAATGAATCAACGTTTGGATATGTGCTGTTTTAAATAACTTTTTCTAGTTAATGATTACGCAAACTGTAAAATGATTTGATAGCAGAAAAATGGGTTTTGATAATAAAGCCCTGGTAACAAAATGATGACGCCACGGTAAAATGGTTGTTCATTTTATTTTAAAATATTGAAACAAACATGCCCCTGTCCTTTTGTTTTTAGATACCTCAGAGAAAGGTCCACTGAAAAAACTACAATGAGACATTGGTGAATACAGCATTAGAACTGATAAAAGAAGATAAAAGTAACAGCATGGACAGATGCAATATTGTGTGGAATACCCAACTTTACGCTTCATGATCGTGTCAAAGGCCGCAGAAATCTCCCTGGACCATTAACATGTCTTAGTCAAGAATATGAGTGAAAATCAGTGGGACATATCTATGTCAAAACATGGCCTTGGATATTTCAGGATTGACATCATCGAATTGACCAATGATATTATAGAGATACATAATGTGCGTAAACAAGACATCAGTCATTTTATGTCAGTGGGAAAACATGGCTTAGCCTATTCATGAAACGCTGGCCGTGATTAGCTACTAACGCGCACAGATACTCTCTATGTCTCATGCTAAGGCTTGTACATTTGAAAACATCCAGCATCCAAGATATTACATATCACTACAAGAAGACCTAGAACAGTAAAATTTGCAAAACAGACCACAACACATAACAATGCTGGCGAGAGTAGCATCAAAGCAGAACATAAGGCACCTCTAGTTGTGGCAGAAAGGAGATCTAAAATAAGTACAGCATCGCTGAGCTAATTTCTAAGATATACTACAATGCAAATTTATCCAAGGAATTTGATTGCTAGCTTCACTTGCAAGGGGATATCTCCTTTTGAGCCCACTCAAATTACCAAAGATTAAACGATGCCAAGCCAAGCTCTACATGTCTGCCCATGTAACCAGGATCAAACTGAAAGAAGTGTCCACCCCAGTGCCTCTGATTTCCAGATTTAGCAGTATCTATCAAATAAACTACCACAAGAAAAGGAACAATGTCCAAAAAATTCAGCAGCACTTAAGGCACCGATAGGCTTGATTGCTATCCTTTAATCACATGATGATCCACCAGACCTTCCACTCAGCCAGACAGCCAATATTTTTATGCTTCCTTATCAGATGCAGATGCTTGTGCTCTGCCTGTTGTTGAAACCAGTGCATATAACGTTGTGCAAAGTACATCAGTCATAATACCTTCAAGGCCTAGCAGTAACCCTGTAGCTAAAAATTATTGTACTTTCAGTGAAGATGAAAACATGTATGTTGTGTTTGTGGCAAGTGGGCTGCACCTGGTCGCCTTAAACATATGCAAATTGTTTCATGAGCACAAGGTAGCAATTGCACTGGCTGGGTACATTTTGGATCCTTTACTGATCTACAGGTTGTAGATGATGATGATGATGATGATGATGATGATGATGATGATGATGATGATGATGATGATGACTTTTTGTGTCCTGTCTGTGCCCCACGTACTGAAAAGACCAGGCCAGCGCAGAGGCGTAATCTGTATTGTAAGAGTGCCCACTAATAGTAGATCTATTTCTGTCATTGCCGTTGGCCTGAAAACAAAAATAAAAAAGTGTAGTCAACAAGCACGAAACACAGCAGTTTATTTCAGTGTCGCTTGTGCAAGTTTGTGAAGTTTGTTTCAGGTAAATACTTACACTGGGTTCTGTGTTAAAGTTGACCTTACGAAAGCCTAACAAAAGTAACACATGTATTTAATATTTCTACTGTATACCTATATTGACATGTCAAATATAACTTTACAAAGTATGCCTATTTCAACACATTACCTGCTGTGTGAATGTTTGGTAATAAATTTGCAAATACACATAATGAGCAATGTTAATAGTATTTGTACATTTTAATCAATATTAACCATAAGTAAAAATGTAGGCTACATTTATTTGTTGATTTGAAAATGGTACATACCTGCCTGTATCCCTTATGGGCCACCATACATAGAACCTATTAGTGTCCGACATCTGGGCACGCCACTTGGAGGCGCTACATGCCCATCTTCCGGGACACGATGGTGTCTGCTGGATCAGAGAAAGCGACGCCACTTCAAGTCAGAAGTGACTCAAATATGTACTGAATGTTAGATACAATATTATATATTTTTCTTTAAGATTGAAATAATTTTCTATTTGCACAAAGTCATTTAGGCCGAGTAATCAGATGTCCGATAGTTAGGTACCCCAGTATACAAGCCATTGGATCTAGGACCTATTTTTTACGTTCTACATTCACAAAAGGACTTGAAGTTGAATGAAACAAAATTTTGAACACAGTGTAAAATAGGAGTGAAAATATGTGACGGAAAACAAGAAACTATGGATATTGGTCACCGCCCAGTAACCAGCTTTATTTTAATTGCTAAATTGCGTGCACATCCGTAATAAAATAATAAAGTAAACGAAAACATAAATGTATTCATTGGCGCCCAATGAGAGCATATGTTAAATTTGAGACCGTATGTGGAGGGTCACTTCCGTTCAACGAAGAGTGGTTCATAGGGAATGGAGACGCTTTGCGAGGAATAAAGTGGCCCAAGTGGGCTAACATACGTCCGAGAACTTAATTAATAGTCAGGGATCAAGAGAGTGGATTATGACGAATCTTTTGTTAATAGATAACATGCGTCGGGCAGCAGAAGGTGTGTAAAACAGACAAACAGCGTGGGGGGGGGGGGCACCTATTTTTTTTCACTTCTAACCCTAATCAGTATTTTCGGTGGTCAGTGACTTAGGCGTTCAGTATGAATGGGTTCGTATGGACCAGAATACGAAGCCTCTGAGAACATGTAGATGTGTTGTGATCGCTCCCCGTGATCAAGAATACCAACATGACACATTAAAATTGGAGCAATCAACTGAATTTTGTAGTTTCATTAAAACGTTCAAACGGAACAAAACTATAGCAAGAACAAGATGGTAACATTCGTGCTAGATGACAGATCCCTCCTGTCTCTACACCCTCCTTGGTTGAACAAGTATATCTTACGAAGCCAATGAAATCCAATGAATTTTTAAAACATCATTGATACGTTGACAATCCTCTCCTCTCATCAAAAATTTAGACTCGACTCTAAATGAAAATATATTCTATTTTACAAGTGATAGCCCACTTCTTCTGGTCGATTTTTTGTCAGACTTCCATGCAACTGTTTCGAGCCTACCGGGAGCCCTCCTGTATCCCCTCCGTGAGCAAAATGTTAACATATGACTGGCATTTTTGATTGACCTTTATTTGACTGTTGTATCAGGTGTGGAATCATTTGGGCACATAGCTACACATTATGCCTCTATTGAATAAATTTCTAAATCCCTGTACATTCTTACAATCAAATTTACTTGGCAAGGAAAGGAAAGGCAACTGAAACAAATTCATCATTTTGGGAAAGCAACGATGCTTACATTGTCAAAATAATGACTGCTCAGATGACTTATGGATGATTCTGGCTCAGTCATCACTGGTCACGGAACTCATCAGATGTAAAAGTACACAAGCATGACGTGTGTGTGTGTGTGTGTGTGTGTGCGTGTGTGTCCATCATCAACCAGTGGTCATCATTCCACCACAAGTTAGACCCAGGACCGGTGCTTGAATGTATCGATCATTTGTCGGCCTTATTTGTTGTTGCATTTCGGCATCGAAGATGTCCGCCTTGTGACTTGCCAGTTACTGTCACTAAAATGAAAATAGTGGTAATTGTATCATATTTTTTGGAACTATCTGTCATCTTAGCGTAGCTAAAACATACAACCTATGACCCTAATTACACAATCGCTTGGCCAGCGGTCGATGATCAAACAATCAAATCAGCTGGTCTCTCTGCTGAATCCATGTCCTTATCAGCAATTATAACTTATGTACACAAATAGGAACAGCCAACTTCTCGGGATTTCCTCCAGATTTGGTCGGTGACAAAGTCGGGTCAAGACTGAGTGCTGTTTTCAAAGAAGTATACTTATCATGAATTATAATCTTGTTTTGATCTCTCATCATCCCAAAACTAAAATGCAAATGTCACATTCGACCACCAAAATACAGTAAACCATTTTGCTTTTGTTTTGTTTTTTTTTGTTTTGTTTGTTTTTGTTTATTCTTTCAAAGACTGTTTGATGTTGGAATGTTCACGTCCAACATAAAAAATATAAAAGTTGAATCCATACCAAACGGATAAATTAGGAAAATTGTACCTTCAGTTTGCACAACTGCTGTATAAACACACGAAAAGTGACACAAATGGAAGACGGCAGAACAATTTTCCACTTTATGTACGGTTTAAAATATATACTTTGTTGATTTTAATATATATGTATATATATATATATATATATATATATATATATATATTCTTGTTTTCTTTCGTATTTTTTTTAAATCATTAAATATTTGATGAGAAGGACACATCGTTTCATGAGGAGAACAAATGAATATGTTCATGTGATTAAATATAGTACTTTTGTTCCTCTGAGTAAATTCATTTGACTTTCTGATTAAATCGATTTGTTCTTCTGATAAAATTGATTTTATCAGAGGAACAAATATATTCTTATTTGATCACATGAACAAATATATTTGCTCAGGTAATTCAATTGATTTGGTTAGAAGAATAGATAGACGGTATTTGATCATATTATCATATTGAATTGTTGTTATGATCAAATCGATTTGATCATCCCAACAAATATCCTTCTACTTAATTAAATAGACGCTCCCTGGATGATTTGGTCCGTAGATCAAATATTTATTCTTCGAAACAAATCACTTCCGCCAGTATTTGACCTGCGCAGCAAATAATATTTAATGCCGGGAACAGACTACGAGAAGTGCCGCGCGGCACACTAGAGGGATTATTATTATCTAGTGGTGCAAAAGATTATATCTATTCAGCAGATTTTATATTGATTTGATTACACAAACAAACATATTTGTTTAGGTGAAGAAATCGGGATATACTTTTTTTCTATTTGATCAGAACAAATCATCTGAACAAATGAATTTGTTTATGTGATCAAATTGATTTAATTTGTTCCTCTGAACAAATCTATTTGCTCTCGTGATTAAATTTGTTCTTCTCATCCAATCAATTTGATCAGATGAAGCAATGCAGTTGTTCATGTGATCAAGTCGATTTGATCATTCATTTAAATATTTTTAAACTTCTAATTAAATATTCATTCACCTGATGAAATGCTGAATGAAACAAGAAACGGCGTTCCTTGACACACACACACACACACACACACACACACACACACACACACACACACACACACACATATATATATATATATATATATATATATATATATATATATATATATATATATATATATATATATATATATATATATTATAAAGGACAGATCTATTTAAAAATTGGAATCTTGGATTCTCTGTCCATCAAAAGCAATCAACAGCACAACCAGTTCATGTGCTATACATGTACAAATCTTTTTACATAAAGTGGTATGCTAGTTGGTAGCTGCAGGACCATCGATGGTTGTGTCTTAAGATACATACCAGTGAACGCAGTATCCTACTTCTTGGATTTAAATGGAATTAGGAAAATGTGTAACCTGGTGCAAAAGTACAAAGTTACCAGTCAAATATAGTGTTAATTATATGGAGTATTGATTTTCCAAGAGCAATTTATTTGACGCTACCAGATTACGAATGACGTCAACAGCTTTTGTAAATGGCATTTGAAATCTACAAATTCAAACTTGTATTTTTAGAAGTCTAAATACATATGGTATATACTTTACCCTTTTATTTGAAAGGTGTTGCACTTACGAGCAAGTGCATCCACACAATGTTAAACATGCTTTTCCAGTACGACTTTATGTCTTGTATTCTTCTTTATATATTTAGACGAGACAAGAGAGCCCTATTAGAGATACGTGTACATATATTCCAGGCCCTAATACGTGTTTTGATTGTTATGTACTGAAGAACCTTTCGTATATTTTTCAATGATGTAGCCTTTTTTCCAAACAAAAACTAGTTGAACACATTTGGTAAACAATAAACATAAAAATCTTCAACATTTCTGGATAAGTATGTTTAAAATAGGCAAAGAGAGAAATGGATATAGAGAGAATAGAGCTTGGCTAACAGATTTTTGATAATGATGATGCGAAAATGTTGGACAATGTTTAAGATTTTGAGATAAAAAGATTTGAGAGAAATTGTATTAGTTAAAAATCAGTTGATTAATACTTGCACAACTCTTTCATTTCAGCTCAGAAAAAAAAAACATTTAGAGGGTCAATTCTAAAGAGGAGAATGAATTGAAGTATACCTTGTCACATGGCTCAAATCATTAATGTGAGCAAGGATACATGTTAAAAGCAAAAAGATTTTTGTAATAAGCATCATTCTGACTAGGTGCGTAGGTCAACATTACTTGTCATAAATGAAGTGCATAAATGCACTATGGGCTAACTAATCCTATGAAATTTACTTTTGAAGGGCCACACAAGAACCAGAGTATCCGTAAAATTTGTCAGTTGATTCATTCGTAAAATGGCTGAAGGAAAAACCACAAGAACTACCTGAACGCAAACATGTGACCCACATGTTACAATAATTTGCCTTTTAATTGATAGTATCGTATCTTATTTAAATTTGCATGCACACAATATATATATATATATATATATATATATATATATATATATATATATATATATATATATATATATATATATATATATATATATATATATATATATATATATATATATTCAAATCTTCAATATATGTTCCTGTACTAGGATATCTAAATTGCACGGGCAGTCTTGTACATATGCTCAATGCAACCTTACGCGAATCGAGGACATGGGCGAGCAATTTCTGTTGAAACAGAAATTACCAACACCTCGTTTAATCTACAGCATATTTTAATGGGAGAACATCCTGTAGCAATGCAATTCACGTTAACATCTGCATAAACCACTTCTTGCATGGGAAATTCCAATGTTATTTTGTATACTAATTTTTCGACACCACAAATTAATCCTTTATTTGCAATAGGATCAAAACAGCATAGAGAGCATAATTAAGTCACTGTTGATGCATATGATAATTAAATGTAGATATAGGAATTAAAGTATAAATTGGCTTCATTAAGTATCTTGAATTTTTTGCTCATGTTATTTGCAACACCATACAGAAATAAATTGTCAAAGCAGCGTGTGCTTAGCGGACCCCATCATCCAATGGCCAAGAAAAAATGTGGTAGGGATAGGGAATGAAAGGGTAATGTACATATAAAAAGAATACATAATCTCCTCGGAGGAACATTGCAGGATGTCCGAAGAAAAAAAGAGAAGCCGAAATTAGACCACATGCTGGCACTTCTCAAAAATTTGCAACATTGTGAAATTCTCATATATATATATATATATATATATATATATATATATATATATATATATATATATATATATATATATATATATATATATATATATATATATATATATGCATACACTTGTTCACCTGCTCATCTATTCATTTGGGTGTGGCGATTCATCAAATACTGTAAATAAATCATTGAACTGCATATTTAATTTGCCCTACCCCTTCCGAAAGTGCCCTTGATTTTGAATGTCAACCCTTCGAATACAGTGCAAACAGTGGGCACTGTAAATGTATTTAAGAGTACAGAATCCTGTTCTTACTAGTGCTTTAAATTTTGTAATAGTTCTGTGTGTATCGTGTCAAACAATATGTTACCCCTGGGTATGTATCGAGCTGTTTCGTATCAAAGCATCAGTGTATTGTTACATGCCGAAGTATTTAGCAGTTTAAAAAGTCTAATTGAACCACAAAGTACCACATTTTTTATTAGAAACCAAAATGTTACAATCATAAGGAAATTAAATTGAAAAACACATGTAACATGCCTGTCAAACCACAAACATGTGTTCACCTTCAAACTGTTACATTCTAGCAATTATAATCAAATGTTTTCGCTTTCATGCACACGGTTTAATGAGGATGGCTTCCATGACAACAACAATCTATTTTAATGGGAGTCACCTTTACCATCAAATGCATGTATACTTTCTGTAAAACCTTACGATTTGTATTTCGGTGTTCAACAAAACTGGCCTTGAGTCTTTAGTCCTGAATGTTATATGGGTTGACAACTATACGTCTGAAAGTGTATTTCAGCGTTTCATGGCAGGTGGTAGAGGACACATCAAATAAAGAGTCACAAAATGTCGGTGCAGAATAACAAGATGAACACTGTCTTAATACATGAGAGCCAAACGGATAAACATTTTTCTTAATTCTTGTGATGTATCCGTTCAATATAGCACAATAACATGCTTTTACTATTTTTATCAGTATTAGTCTATAACCTGATATCCCTAAAGGTTCATTCCATTATGGCACCCTCCTGGTTTGTTGAGGGATTACGACCTCTGCACTCAATGAAACTACTTACAGTTTCATATTTCTTCATCAAAGATACAATTCCACTTCAGCCCATTAAGAAATTTTGGTGCTCCATCGCATATAATTTCCATATATTTTCCATGTATTCTCAATAAAAAATGCATCGTTTTTTACAAATATCTTTCTTAGATTTATGGTAATTTCGGCCAATCACTACACTATGTATGGCATCCATGTTTGTTTGACCATGTACAGAACATACACATGCGATCCCACGCATGTGTCCGACCTAGGCCAGTTCATAGGACTTGGGTTGATTCAGTTCACTTCTGGAAGTGCAACCTGCTTTGTTGACCTTTTGTGCTCGACCACGCTGGCCGGATTACACGTGGAAGGATAAAAAAGTAAAACACAGGATGTGCTTAGATTTAATGAAAAATCAAACTGTCAGAAAAACTAAAAATGATCATTTCACCACTGATGTGCTTGGATTTAATGAAAAATAAAACTGTCAGCATCCTAAAAATGATCGTTTCACCACTGATGTGACATTTTTGGTAAAATATGTGCAATGTTCAGCACAATCCATGCTGTAATCACTAGCGTTGGCTGGGGCAACTGTTGTAAACATGAAGGCGTGGGCCAGACTTGGCCAGATGCTGATTGCCAAAACAGGCCAACAATGGAATGCGTAATTAATTATGGTCTGGAAAAGTTTGGTATAACTCGGTTTGAAAGGGTCTACTGTATACAAACTTGTCGCAACTGATTTAACCCCTTTTTGTTCGAGTCAAGTTTGGTTCCCTTGTAAAAGGAAAATTGTTCTTGTTTATTTTGAGTCACAAATTGCGATGCAACACATAAACATATTATTTAACTCCGAGGCCACTCATTGAAATACTGATAGACAACGTTCCAGACATGCATTCACAAATTGCCTGTTAATTTAAAAATGAAATCACCTTGTTTATATATAAGAGTGTGAAAACTGGCCAACATACAAAAAAAAAACTTCAGGCAAACTTAGCCCCTGAAAACCTAATTAACATGAATTAGCCAATGTGACAAAACATATAAAAACGAAAAGGAAAAAAATCAATAAATAGGACAAATGCAATTTCCTCATTATGTGCTGATGCAAGCATCTCATGCTTTAAAAGATCTTGAATTACATAACGATAATTCCCGCAAATCCTGGTACGCAAAGAGATGCTAATGCAAATGCACGTGAGTGTACGTGTGTGGGTGCAGTATACTACGGAGCCTTTTCCACAGGTGTTTTTATTTAGCCAGGATGTTTCTTTGGAAGATCAATTATTTTGAAAAGCTCATGCTAACTATAATCTACAAGACTGCCTCTTGGCGAATTATTGCAAGTCACTGGACCCGGTCGACAACTCCAACTACTTTGGCAATCGGCGTGAAAGGTTTGGCTTTGGCCAATTGATAAAGAAGTCGGATGAACGCAAAAGACTGTAGGTCTGTGATGAATTTAACATGATGCAATCTTAAACCATAAATTATCAAAGATGATTAATTACGTCCTGAAAATTACAAAATAGCGACCAAAAATCGTTTAAATGTGCACATTCAAATCGATCGGCATTGTTGGGTCTTCTGTGTGAAAATATAGCAATCATGCCAATTAGCGACCTGACGTTCAGTAATAAGAAGTAATTCCTGAATTTATATAGCTATTGTGTCGATTACATGCCAGAAAGGGTGTTTTTGTGAGCTGAAGAAAGTAGGTTTAAGCTTTACAAGAGTAAAATAAGTGCCACTGATAACAATGCAAAATATAGTGAACATATATTGGACCTTTGATTTTGTTTTGTTGGGTCTTGATTTGGCAGAAAAACTACTCGATTGAAGGTGCTTATCTGTAGGCAAAAACTTTTAAGATCAAAATGAATTACAATTGGTGGCATGCAAGGTCAAGGCACTGCTGCAACTGAATTGGAGTCAGAACCGAAATCATTTGTTCATGATGAATTTTTTTTTGTTTTTACCTTTCCTATAGTGAAACACGATAGATTGGTAGGGACCTTTCTGGAAATAAAGAAACAGAATTGCCAGGCGTGATGACATCCCCACCGTCCAGGCAAAATTTACTGGTGGGTACCCTCCAAATAGTGGGGTGGGGCATGAGGGTTTGACTTTACAACCCTTTGGTGTATATGGTCCACATTACCAAGATCTTTGTCATGTACAGTCACTGTATTAATTCGTAAGATATACACAAAGAAACATTGCAAATGTTTAAATATACACAACATTGAACAAATGATGCGAGTATGCTGATAGATGGAAGCGTTACTGACTCGTCACTTTAAACAGTTTCAATCCTAAGGCGCACTCTGTATTGTGGTCAAGACTAATCAAGCAGTGCATGAAAATTTGTATGTCACTACTCTCTTCCGTATATTTGTTAAACAAGGTGTTGATATCGTGGGATGTTAATGGTACAAATTTGGCCGAAATAGATATATAGAGGGTACATTCTGGTACTGAAAATGCCGGTGCCACTGCTGCTATACTCGCGGTCAATACGTCATTCTGCCTTAACTCGTCGTTCCAATCCATATTCACAAAGAGTCCCTTTTTGCTCATGCTTAAACTTGTACGCCAAACGGTGAGTTCATCATCCAGAATTTACCCATAAAGCTCATAGAAGCAAAACAAAAATGCTGATGAATATGGCATCTTGCCATAAATTTTCTGATTCCTCATATGATCCAATTATTCCGCTCCCTACATTTAGTAGGTATAGGGGTGCACGTTTGGCAGAGCCGCGACACGCTCGCCTTTCACATCTGCAGCCCGGGTTCGATTCACGGAAAAAGCTCCTACAACTCTGACTGTAGATGGTGGTTTTCTATGAGTCCTTCGGTTTCTTCCACCACACAAGTAGACAGGAAAGAATATGCCACCATCTGTTCCATGGTGAGTGATTAATAAAGGCTTGGTCTGTTTTGCAATCCATATAAACGATATGGATCTACACTGTAAGTGGGCACTGTCAAAAATACTTTCTAACATTGAAGTTACTACATTTGGCAATATTTTCTCATATTTTTCAGGGATTGATATCGACAAGAGGAATATAAAAGCATGTACTTAAAATAAGAAAACTTGCATCTAATTATTTTTGATAATTTTAAAACATATGGAAAATGGAAAAAATGAAATGAATGAATGCCTGGAAAAATTTGGCCATGTCCAAATAGGACGTGGACAACAGGTTATAGACAACGAGTCAGAGCAGAGTTTCTATCATCTACAATAATGTGATTATTTGCCAGCGCCTTTGGCCACGGAGGTTACTATGATAGAATATTGTGATAGAATTGAACTTAAATTTGTAAACTAGTATTGCTAGCAAAAACTTAATCAGCTTCTTTTGATAGTAATTTTACAAGCAATCTGCACCTTCTCATACCATATCCTCTAAATGCAGAGGCGTCCATCTTCAACTGATATTCATAGCTTTGACATTTCAGGCTTCCACCCTACCCACTCCTAATTTTATGCACTTATTTATTATGAGTGATTTATATATTGTCACTTCAGTTTCCTTACACCTTTTTGTGTCTATTCCCCAACTCAGCACAATACCGACTGTGCAATTGGATAGAGAAGCAAAAATTAGTGTGGGTTGATCTGACCAGGCGTTTAGATAAAGTTCAGTAAACTTTGTCTTCTATGATACATTTTATTGAATAACTCTATCTAATGAAAGATAATGCATTTGAATACAAATATCAACAGGTGAGTTCAGGGGCACTTTTACATTCGTAATCAAATGATATATCACTGTTTCAAATATGTTCACATATTTGCAATCGATTTGAAGTATATGTATTTGAAAACTGAATTTTTTGGATTTTTACTTATAAAAAATGACATAACCATAAAGCCACTGGAGGTTTTAAACTAAATACTCATTTTAAAACGGCAGCCTCATTTTGGGTGCGCGGACAAATGCTTGTCATTTTAAGCCTCACTGACTTTTAGCCAGCCGTACATGTAGGTGGCACACCCTCACTATGTCCATCAAACAATTCACTTCTTGAACTCTTCCTGCAGAATGACTGGCTATGCTTTTACCAAGCACGTACAAATGGTATTGCTACAGTGTTTTAACATTAAGGTCACATGTTGTTCATATTTGGCAAACCTTGCACAGTAGCATCATGTATCCACACTATATAATGCCACACAAATGCTGTACATTAAATTTGCATAAATGTGTCTGTAGTTTTTTTCCTCCTCACCCTTGGATAACTCTTTGCCAAACTAATTTAATGTCATACTTGAGCAACTGTTTTATTGTCCGTGAACGTTTTCGCTCATTGTCAAACTGAAAAAGTATTGTGTGAAAATAGGCCAAAAGCTTCAAAAAGACACAGTGATGCGTCGTAATTTTACCTCTTTATGTGTTCAACAACTGTTGGAGGATTTGCACCTATTTATACGAATTTTGTAATGTCTAATGTCTCTAAAACTAGTATTCGGATAAACTTTTACATTCTTTGCAACTCAGTTTAGGTAAACTTTTTCTAGTGTTGGACTTAAATTCCTTCAGTGCCACATTTTGCATTGGGTCTAAGTTTTCCTCACTGCACTTTGGGTGCAATACGCCCAAAGTGCCGAAGAGAAAAACTGCTGACCTACACCATTATATTCTTGTGGGGCTATAGGCAAGCTGGTACTTGCATGAAAGTTCATTTTACAAAGAATATTATTACAGTATCCATTTGATAATTCAGAGAAGGTTATCTTAAGAACTTTGACTTTAGTTGCAGTTGGTAGTGAGAGTGTTCTGGGACTCTCTTCAGTTACTGGTATTGGGTCACCTCTAAACTTGCATCACTTCAAAATATGTAAACTCACCTTTGATTGCCACACATTAAAAATCAGTGGCTAAGTCTATGCAGATGTACATTTAAAGCTTAGAGCTCCATGAACTTCAAATCAGTTTCATGATGTTTCATATCCGCCCACACATATGTATGCCAACCAATGGGTGTGCCATGTTAGAGCACCAAGTTAAATATTAACGTCAGAGTGATATGATCGGCTGTTACATATCGTTTTTCTTCGCACAGTTTCTTTTAGGAAAACTCACAGAGGAATCCATTAAGACTTAAATACAAACCATGAAAGAAAGATAGTCAACTTGTTGACGTTTATTAGTTATAGTGGGTATATTGATGTAGTATTAATCTCTCGTTTATAATTTACTTGTGTTGTGATAGCTTGGCATGAAACGTGAATCCTTGCTTTCTCCACTTCTGAACATGCTTGGACCCACATTATGATCAAGAATGAAATAGAACTTTGACTCAAAAACAGTGTATGGACCCAAAGACAATGAACCCTTCTCACGGTGCTAACGAAAAAAGTGTGTAGCAGAAAAATACTGTGGTCATGTGAAACTGACCACTTTTGTATCCAACTTAACACAGGTTTCCTTACCATTTTCACTTTTTCGGAGAATTTGACATTTTGCTTTTTGTCAGAAAAACACCCGCTTTTCAAATCCAGTGGATTTCATACTTGTACCCAAGTTTATCTGTGTTTAAAGCTTGACCCAAATCTTATAAACCAGTTTAAGGGATTCTTCACTATGACAGACCATTGATTAAATTTTCTGCACAGTGATTTCTTAACAAGATAAAACATGATTTCAACTAAGCTCATGTCCACATTTGCTACACAAAGAAAGTTACGAACAAAAACATCTTTCAGAATTTGAGACAACTGGAACAGTTAATAGCTGGCAAGTATATTTTTGCTAATACTGTGACCAAACCATGCAATACAGCTGAAAGCAGCAGCTACCTGCACATTGCAACCCTCAGGACACGTTAGCTAAGGTCCATACAACTGTAGCCCATACAAATGGTCTAGGCTTAAAAAATGAGTTACAGTGATATATATATATATATATATATATATATATTATGTTTGGAACGTGCGGGATTCGAACTTGCAAGCTTTGGCGCCTGTCGCCTAGCTGAAATGGGAAACGCACATATCCTTTCGACCAAATCTCCATTCTTAAGAGGAATGGTTCAATGGACGTAGTGTTGTGCGAGTGCCATATCAACATGGTTATTATATGTAATATTTATATGCATATATATATATATATATATATATATATATATATGTATATATATATATATATATATATATATATATGCATATCAATATATGCAGAGAGAGAGAGAGAGAGAGAGAGCGAGAGAGAGAGAGAGAGAGAGAGAGAGAGAGAGAGAGAGAGAGAGAGAGAGAGAGAGAGAGAGAGAGAGAGAGAGAGAGAGAGAGAGAGAGAGAGAGAGTGTGTGTGTGTGGATGGTCACTTTCTCTCCAATACACAGGGACATACATGATTACTATGATTAGAAGCAGGGTGTTTTAAGGTAGCAGTGGGAGATGGTCACGAAAAAAAAGTGTTGCCAGGGAGAGGTTACTATGAGAATTGACAAAAAGAACAAGGGTAGTGTTGTACTGGAGCATGGTGCCATGCAGGCATCTGTCCCATACCAACAATCCCTTTCAGCATCCACCTGGCTAGGTGGCTAAAACTGAGCTACAGGATACCTCAAGTGGCACCATTGAGTGAATACACAAGTACTAATCATGTACTAATTCATTTCCGCTTTCACCATTAAGAATCTCCATCCTAAAGACAGAAACAAAGTAACACTCTTTTAGTAAACCTGTGATAAAATTGAGCTGACGATGCCTATAGATTAGCTGTTTCTGACATGGCTGTAACGCTTAATCCAGTGTAATGCAGGATACAAAGGTGGTAAAGCATATCACAAGAACTGTGTTGCAAAAGACAGCTGCAGTAAAAATGCCCAATTATAATGAAATCAATATGACGTAACGTATTTGCAGGGATTGCTTTTAGGGATCAGCTGTGACATAGCAGTGAAGTTACTTATGCACATGGCTTATCATAATAGGCAATCAGCAATCAATCATCAAAAGATATTAGATGAAGTCCAATTACATCACAATTACATAAACCCGGAAACTGAGCCTTTCCCCTTAAACTGGCTACAACTGGTTGCGAATCAAACATGGTCTGCCTGAGAGTTTTCAACTAATTTCAAAAAGAAAAACTGAATTGAAAATAGTGGGTGGAATATATCAAGATTACTTGCCCCAGGTCAACAGCTTTCCTTGTGGGTTGGGCACTTAGTGCTTCAACCATACCAAGCAAAGCTTCCGACTCTGTCGCGAAAAAAGGCAATTTTTTTAATTATAAAAAAAGGAAACTTACAACAGAGTTGGGATGCAACCAGTCAATATATGCAACTACCCCACATGCAGTTGGTGAACTACGTATGTGGATCATAAATTAAAAGAACATCATTATCAAAAAGTTGAACCTTAAACTAAAAAGATTTTGTGTACCCCAGCCCCAACCATGCTGTGGCGTGGACCTTCAATGTGTGTTACAAATTCTGTCAGACCTAGTGTTTAAATCTCACACCACCCCAACCCACTCCTACCTCCCATTTGCCATAAGACCCAAACCTTTCAAACCATAAACCCATCAGGCATGGCCAGAAGGCTGCCTATGAAGGTGTTACGCTACTAATTCAACCCGCAAAAATGTAAACAAACCCGGTTGCAGTCTGTACCTTCCAAAATAACTTATAAACCCAAACTTACCCTATGCCAAATTGTTCATTACAATATTCCCAATCACCCGAGAACAAGAAAACGTGGTCATCATTGGGAAAATTTTAAGATATTACCGATTGCTACAGCCAAAGTAGTGACAGAAGTCAGGCCGCCTTGCGCGATAACTTGAAGTACTCACATTCTGGCTATGTGTATTCAGTCACTGCGCTGGGTATGTTGAAAACTGACCTGTCAATAAATACCGCACACTGTACCTGTCAGTTTCAGGAAAAAAAAGAAGATGTTACTGTGGTCAGAATTATGTAAGAGGCAGCCCCCTGTACCTTTGAGGGTCATTTCTAATATGCACGCTATAATCCGTCTACCCGGAAGCCGGCCGATTTACTCACGTAATACCTTAAGGGAACAAGTCATCTCCACAATTATCAAATAAATGATCTTTGAAGATTGGAAATATTGTTTTGTGTACAAATCATATTAAAAAGCTTGAACTGGGGCCACTATTTTTCCCTAACAGCCATATGTAATGCAATAAACCAGAATGCATATGGGCAAAACCTGAAATATATTGCATGTGCATGTTGCAGGGGTATGCTACCAAAAATTTTTCCCAATGATGCCTATTGTAAATTGTGTTTTTCATGAGGCAAATATTGTGAACTTCCATAAAAAAAATACATGTCATGTTGGTTTATAGACTTTGGAATTGAATACGGTGACTGTAACTGAAACTCCATACCCTCTCAGATACAGAATTTTGCCCATAGTTGAAATCGCTATAAACTGGGCTTTCTGTTCTTTTTAACAGTCATATCCTATTTTTGGAGTTTTCATAGTCATGATTGTGCTCTCCATAATGAAATTATGACCCAGGAACCCATGGCATCAGTTACAATTGTGTGAGACATGAATCACAAAGCAAATTGTTTGCGGACCTCCGTCATTTTGTACAATTGAGTGTTAATTTTGAGCATAAATGTGATTTAAATTATCAAAATGCACTTTTATGTGTTTATTCATTCATAGAATGTAACATTTCAAGTGATTAAATGAAATAATGACCGTACAGACCTGATAATGGGTCTTTCTGCTGCCCAAAGTAGTCACCTGCAGTGCCCCTTATAAGGTGTTACGCTACAAATTCAACCCGCAAAAAATGTAAACAAACCAGGTTGCAGTCTGTACCTTCCAAAATAACTTATAAACCCACGTAATGCCATGAGACAGGTTCAAGTATCATGAATGCAAAATGGTTGCCTAGCACCATGGAGGCTTATAACATGCAGTACAGCAGAAGCCCTAGTCAAAATGTGGATTGTTGGGAAATTCACTGAATTTAGCATACATTAAAATTCCCCAACTTTTGTTTGCATGTATTGGATTTGCCAGTTGTCTGAAACCTATATGTGTAAGTTAGAACTTTCTGTTTATCTCCAATAATTTAGAAGATACGGAGCTTTTAAAATTTTAATTGCCCCTCATTTGCATAATTTTAATCATCATGACTATTCCAAGTTAGGTGCCTAATTTCACTGGTAGGTCAGTCACCATGGCAAGTTTGGTGGTTTTCGAAACAGTAGGGTCTGAGAAAAACTCCGGACAAATCTGGTCGTAAAGAAGAAAGAAAGAAAGAAAGAAAGAAAGAAAGAAAGAAAGAAAGAAAGGAAGGAAGGAAGGAAGAAAGAAAGAAAGAAAGAAAGAAAGAAAGGAAGAAAGGAAGGAAGGAAGGAAGGAAGAAAGGAAGAAAGGAAGGAAGAAAGAAAGAAAGAAAGAAAGAAAGAAAGAAAGAAAGAAAGAAAGAATTCTTGGAAAAACAAAATGTCTGGGTTGGCACCCAGACATAATAAATCACATACTGGAACTTACTTTCTCAACTGTGCGACGCTGCGCCCGATACCGCCGGGCTCGTCAAAGCCCAGTGGTGTCGGGTGCAACATCGCAAAGTTGAGAAAGTAAGTTCCGGTATGTGATTAATTTTATGCTTTGGTTGCAAATCATATAACACAACCCTGTATCATCAAATACAAACAGACAAACAGGCAGATATAAACTGTGCCAGTGTTTGGGTAAGTTTCATGTACTATGCTTCCATCTCCTAAGGTTATGATAGATCATGGGATATGGATAAATTCACAAATGATGGTGTCACGATGGGTCCTGGGAAAAAAGTGGGTAGTAAATGTGTGTTAGTATATGGCATTCATTGCCAGCATTGGCAAGCTATTTGGAGATGGTGGACTATGTGACAAGTTCTTTTTTTTTTCCAAAAAACCCCCAGATACTAGTATGTTGATAATTTCTGTAACACAGAGTCATTTTCCTTATTATCAAAGTACATGCAAATTCTGATATAAGGTTTTTAACTGCAAAATTGTGGTAGAAAATTTATCAGTGTTTTGGACAAAATAATGGGTTGGATCTTCATATCCAAACTCAAAATTTTAAAAGAAGGTGACATTAAATTCACTTGCACTGGATTAATAAGTTTGTTCTTGGTTCACGTTTTAATTTTATCAATGAGGAAGTATTATCAATTGAAGAATAGCGTCCTTTAGCGACAAAGCAATTTTTTTTTCTTATTTTCAAAAATAAGGGGGTAGGGGTAATACTTTTTGGTGCTTATAAAATATTGAGAAACTTGGGATAATAATTTCCATGTAACCTCGTAGCCTTATGGCTAAGGTAATTTTTGGTGTATACAAATGCAATATTGGACAAGAATTGTTAGTTTTTTGACATATTTTTGGGAGATAAAAATGTCAAAATCAAAAATATTTTTGCATAATTGTGCAGTTTTCTACATTTTTCCCATCTTTAAGTTCCTAAATGTCTAGTATCATTATTTTCTTACTTTTTCACATAAGTTTTCTTTAATATAAGCCTAATGTCATCAAGTTTCAGCATATATTGCTGATTTTATGCAAAAAAACAAGCAAAGTGAGAATTTATTGATTTTTAGAGTGATTCTTCATTATAAATGGTGATAAGATACACCTGTCACTAAAATAAATTACCACAACCATCATTTTCTTATGTCTCACAAACCAATCTTCAATAAAAAATGGGTTGTGTCTTGTTCTACCATGGGGAGGGGTACCCGAGTACTTTTGGGCTTTGACCACTACCCTAACAGGCTTTGGCGGAACAGTATATACAGAGTCAGCCCACAATAGAAGAGCTGCCATTGCAGAGAAAATTTATCAATAAAACTAAATGTTATGGAGCATTTGCGACTGAAGATTTGAGAAGAAATTCAATCGTGTGTCAGTACCTTGGCCAAGTTATCGGTAAAGTTGAATCATTGTCGCGTGAAGAAGAATATGCTGAGTTACAGAAACTGCCAACAATGTTTGCTTTGCCAAATAATACATTTTTGGATGGATATAGACGCCATGATGGCAGTCCTCTTGACATATCCAGAAACCCCGGCGCTTGGCTAAACCATTCGAAAATTAGCCCAAATTGTTTCTTGCAGCATTTTATATTAAACGAGAATAGTTATTGATTCATCTTTACGAAGGACATGGTTGCAAAAGGCACCGAACTACTATATGACTACTCTGATCGGAGGAAAGCGCTCGGTGCCTGGCTTTATAAATAGCTAGTTTTATATATAAAGTACATGTAAATCTTATTGACGTTCACGGACAGGCCTATATATCCATGTCAGGTAAATTAGGTTTACCTTCATGTTCAATGATACTTTATACAAGAGAATGGGAGAAGAGGTCGAACTTGTTGATCAGGCCACATTAAAAACAAGCAAACAAAACACTGAGAGCTGGATTTTTTTATGGTTTGGATTCATACAAATGCACTGAAAATCCTGATAGTATAGTCAGTCTCAATAACTAATTTATGTTAGTCATTTTTACTAATTTTGACGTGTCAACATGCTTCACTAGCGCAGTTCCTGTAACCAACATTCGACTCAGATTTGTAGCTCTGTGCATCAGGTTAGTCAAAAGTTAGTCGAATGATTACCTTTTGACTCTCTGTAGAAAGCTATTTACTGATAACTTCTGACTAATCCGATGCACCGAGCTACAAATCTGAGTGAAATGCTGGTCAAATGTGCGTCAAATTTTGGCATTTGTTTGTCACGCTTGCTGACACGCCAAAATTAATCGATATGGCTTGCATAAATTAGTTATAGAGACTAACTAGACTGTCAGATTTTTCAGTGAACATGCAAATACAACAGTATAGCGCAGGTTAAGATGACGGTCTACATGACCATTGTGGCATTGCAAAATTTTTTGTTTGAAAAGAACGTAGTCCCTAATTTCCAATTGAAGCAAATGCGTAATAATATTCGTGGGGTCTTTAAAAAGTGTATGCATGAAAGAATGCGGATGAGAGAGGAGGCAAGACTTAGGAACATTTGGTATGAAATTGACGTTAACCATAGATTATTTCGGCTCATTTGGTGTGACCATTGCATGTTGTATCCGTGGATTGGACATGTTGTAGAGTAGGATGTAGGCCTGTATCTCTGTACCCTTACTATCATCACATTTTTGTAACTCAACACGTGGCAAGGCAGATTGATCCATATATGTAAAACATAAAATGACTCAAATTCCCCTCGTAAATCTCCAATGATGAAAAGCAATGTCTATTTGTATGAGAGAAGCAGCCGTAAGTGTTTTGGTTTTGTGAAGTTTTCGTTTGACTGACAGGAAAGCGTAATAATACATAAAAATGCAAAGCGAAAGAAAGAAAATTACCTGTATGAACAGGAAATATTCCTGATGCGCTGTTGAATAAAGCAAATAAGTTCAACACTGCAAGAAAAAGGATTAATAATGCGTGCTAAAACACTATGAAAGCAAAAAAACAAAAATAAAAACAAACGAAAAAATACACAAACAAAAACAAACAAACAAACAAAAAAAAACAAACAAACAAACAAACAAAAAACACCCCTCAAATACCCCTATTAAGTACATCTCCCCCCCTCCCCCCAATAATTATGGGCATGCACTTTCGCTAATTTTTTTTAAGCCTCTGTATGGATCATCGTCATAATAATGGAATTTTTTTTTCAGATTCTTTCATTTGTCCAAATCAATACAATTTTGCTCGCCAAATATACACATACTTGCAGGGTCTGCATACGTGTAAGCGCGTACAAGATTATTCATTTCGACATTATTTGACTTTAAAGGATGGTAGCTTGTTTCAGTTTTGTTTTATTTTCTGTTCGTTTCTTTTTGGTCTTGTCCTACGTTTATTTGTATTTGTTTTGCTCTGTGTTTTTTTCCTGTGGAAAATACAAGAATTGCGTGTAATTGGTGTTGGTTCTTATTACGACTGTTTCTGTCACCATTCCACCTTGAAGAAACTGATTTTGTCTTCTATGGTTGTTTCCAATGCAATATTAGATGCATGTATAAGTTTAATCAGTTTAGTCATACTGTATCAAATCTGCATTCATTACTAAACTCCCGAGTATGCAGCTTCTCTTGTACGTACAGACATGACTTGGCGCCAGTCAATTTTTCAATTGTAATGGCTGCTGAGATCTGACGAAGTGGTAAAACAGTCTCTTCTTTTTGCCATGTGGCAGTTCATGCAATGACCCTTGGGCTCTGTTTATTACCATTGAACTGTTTATGGAACGACTAAAAATTCACTTGTTAAAATTGAAAATAGGACCTCAACTTCGATAATAAAATTCTTGTTACTAAAATGTAAGAATGCTTCCTTAATCTGCCGATTTATACATTAGACAAGGTAAAAACGGGCAGTCATGCTGGTCAGAGAGGTTTATGAGTGCTGGTAAAGTAAATTCATCCTCCGACCTCCCATGTATGGAGAGATAGTACATTCACCGACTCAAACTTTTCTTTGGTAAAGTGTTGCACGTCAGTACATCATCAGTTTGTAATCTGGCACGGTTGGCGTGATTTGCCGCAGTAGCTTCCCCGACCGTCGAGCGCGCCAAATCCATATTGAGGTCCATATTAGCAGTGTCTCTACTGACCAGAGATCCAACTCCTCAACAACAACAGGTGGAAAAACTTCCTTATGGACTTGTCATCCAGCTCCCAATTCACGCTTTATAAGAGGACTTCTTTGATAGACTGTAGCCAACACTCTCTAGGGAGCTGCGCTTCGTTATTATCACCCTCAGACTTTTTCGCCCACCAGGAGACAGAATGCTTTAATGCCAATACTTTGTTTCTGTGTAACGGACAATTTAGCTAATGTCCTGGTCCAATCGTTTTATGGAATATGATGTGTTTTGAATTTCCCTAATGGGTACAAATCAAGATCGAAGCAGGTACTGCTTTACCTTAGCGACAATATACTCACACTGATACATGATGTTTTTATGCATGAAGTTCTCTCTATATATGTAAGATGTAAGTTAAAATTAACCAAAAAAGCAAGAAGTCTACATTGTCCGGGGGTGAGGTGGGAGAGGAGGGCTTTTGCTGTGCAAAAGATAACCTTCAGATAAATGTTGATGGCGTCCGCATAATCCGAATTTATAGGCCTATATTCAAGGTAGTCTCTGAGAAACCGCCAACATTTCGTGTCTGTATATCAATTTCGTGGGCGTTTGTTTGGCCAGTCTCTTGCGCCCAGAGGAGCCTGCCAGGAAACAAGCCGATATTACAATCATGCAAGTTTACTGCATTATCCTTCAGTGTCTAGTGTTAACACTCCAAGAAAGAAAGAAAGAAAGAAAGAAAGAAGAAAGAAAGAAAGAAAGAACTAGGAAAGATGATTTGCTGCATAGCAAATCAGTGTGTGTGTCTTCAAAGCATATTAGTATGGCAGTGTACAACTATTCCATAACACAGGAGTAGAAGTTGGAATGGCATCTCCATCTATTATAGCTTTGAAGTTATTCAAGATTTAAAATTTCAAATGCCCCAAATTCGCATAATTTAAAACATCTTCATTGCTGTGTATGAAACGGCCAAACTCCTTGTATGGAGGTACAATCATGCCAAGTTTGGAGTTTCTATGTATAATAGTGTCCGAGAAAAGTGTCGGACAAATTTGGTGGTAAAGAAAGAAAGAAAGATAGAAAGAAAGAAAGAAAGATAGAAAGAAAGAAAGAAAGAGAGAGAGACAGAGAGAAAGAAAGAAAGAAAGAATTTGCTTGAAACAACTTTTATCCTTTAGTACATCACATTACATTAAGCTTATGGCTGGATACAAATTTCAAAGTCCAATTGACCTTGAACTTTGACTTTTACAGGTCACATGTAAATTGCAGAGTGTTACAATACCCACAATTTAAGTCCAACATGAACCAAATCGGAGTAAAATTGACCAAGTTATGGCAAGATGAAACTTTCAAAGGGCCAAATGACCTTGACCTTTGCCTTTTTGAGGTTACATGTTTTATAAAAATGTCCAGTGTAGCAAAACCTACAATTTGAGTCCAGCATGATGTGAATTGGATGGAGATTGGCCACGTTATGACTGCATGAAACTTTCAAAGGTCCACATGACCTTGACCTTTGAACTTCAGAGGTCCCATGTAAATTTAAAAGATGTGCAGTGTTACAATAGCTACAATTTGAGCCCAACATGATCAAAATTGGATACAAATTGACCAAGTTATGGCTAGGAGAAAGCCACCATCGAAAGTGGCCTTTGACCTTGAAATGACCTTTGACCTTGAGATGACCTCTACCTGAAGTGAACCATGACCTCAATAATGACATTTTGGCTTGAAATTGACCTTTGACCTCGACATGTCCTTTGACCTTATATGACCTTGACATTTGAGATGACCTTTACCTTGCTCTGGTCGAACTACTATACACTCGGAACCACATCTACTATAGTATATAAGATATTGAAGATTAAAAACTTTAATTAGCCCTCATTTGCATAATTTTGAAAGGCATGACCTTTCATTATAAAAAGGCCAGACTTTATCCATAGAAGTATAATTGTGCCAAGTTTGGAGTTTATACATATAGTACTTTTCAAATGAAATGTCGGACAAATTTGCTTGTAAAGAAAGAAAGAAGAAAGAAAGAAAGAAAGAAAGAATTCCTAGAAAAACAGAAAAGTGTGTGTCGACACACACACTTTAATTCCTAAAAAAACAGAAAAGTGTGTGTTGACACACACACTTTAATAAACCAGCATCCGGTGTCGCATTGCGTGGAATCTGGACCACATGGCACGTGGGTTATAAGTTGTAAGAACTGGTAAAAACATAATGTATCGCCAGAGGCGTATGTTTCTGGCAATGAATAATTACCTTTTACATACAGTTAATCTGATGTCTCAAGTTGAATTTATGTTGTTGTTGTTGTTGTTTTTCCTTTTTCTATTGGCGGCCTACAGAGTATTTGACAACTGTAGACGAAAGGCAAAGCTAAGGGCCATGCCGTCTAGTTTACAAAGTAAAAGAGAGAGGGACGTGCGAGAGACTTCTGCTCGACACCGAGTGAGTTTTTGTTTTTCTTTGCGGCAATAACACATGAATATAGATATACTTATTTATGATTAACGGACAGGAGAGACGCAAAAAGCTTTTTTTTTTGCCATGGGTAGCTGCTACCTTACTGAGGCTCATATACTGAAAACCAGTGATGCAAACATATTAAAAGTGTATAGTTTTAGAAAGGACATGGCTTTTCAAATATGGTCAGATTTGAACTTTAACACTTAATTGGTAAGTGGGCATTCAGATCTGTGGCATACATGTCTGATAGTAGACAGACACCGACATAAATATGGGAATAAATCTTTACAATTTTGTTGAAATTTCTTTCTTCTTCTTGGCAGAAATATTGTGTACTGGTGTGACTATAAAACGACTGAGCGATATTTTTCGTCGAGCTTAGGCAAAGTCCTTGGCTCCAATGCAGACTTTTGCTGAGGCAAAAAGACTGTTGTGTTCCCAGTGAAGGGGTAGTAGACCCCCAAGAACGGATGTTTAGCAGGCAAACGATGTCCATAATTGCCAACTTTCTCACACGTTTACACAACATAAAGTGTAGGGGGGGGGGGAAGGTCAAGGCCAAGTGTACACTTTTCAATATGGGCACAATGTTGACTCAGGCATTCAACTCAACCAGATTGATATCTAGAGTTGTGATTGAATATTAAAAAAAAAGTGTAGAAAAAACCGCACACAATGTAGCGTAGTTGAAAACTGTCTCAACTGCAATTGTTTTTAACGCTCATTATTGTGGAGAGAGACGGCAGCATAAACTAAGTTCCAAAGCAAGCATGATGATGATGATAATGATGTTGATCTACTCCTATCTTGAGCATTTGCACAGAATTTGTTTTATAGCTCCTTAACATAAACATATATTTCAAGAACATATTCTTCATTTTTGATAAACACTTTTACTCGCATTGTCATTTGCACTTTTGTTAGAAAATACAACACAACATATGTCTATCACTGTAACTGTATGTATGGACAGAATACAACAGACCTTGATTGGATTTAAGCGAACCTTGTTTTTACCGACAACAATGCCATAAAACTACTGTGTGTTTCGATATTTAATCATTTCATTTCATTTCATTTATTTTACAGTTGTACCGAAAAAGAGCAGCCGCTTGCCGGACGGATTTCGAGAGGTCATATTGGGAAGGCGTACCTGTCGAATGCATGAGCGACGAAGAGGCAAATGAAAATAAAGAAGGGTGCAGGTTTTATCAGGTACATAAACTGGTCCGGAGGCACGAAGACCTCGATGAATTCGTCGCATCTCTGGACAGAAAACTGGTGGCAGACTATACACGTATCCATTTCCCATGGTACCAGGGACTCCATCCTCAAGGATGCCGTCCCCGAGATGTCCAAGAAGATACATCAAAGATGAATATGAGCCCGATCACAGTACAGGAATTTGAGAAATGAATAGTTAATTTTTGAAAAGAAAATATGTAATTCGGAAAGAAGCTTCCCTCGGAACAAAACAAGACCGTTTCCTTTCTATTTTAGCAGCCAGTATGTCACATCTCTTTTCTATTATTGACATTAAGATTAAACCTGTCCGACTCACACTCGAAGAGTATCAAATTTACAAAAGGGATGATAGAAAAAAATATGCATTTGGTAAAATGTAGACCCTTCCCTTCATTGTCATTAAGATTGAGGAGTTATGTTGAAATTTAGATCTGTAATATATCGAGGGATCTATGCTCGCATATCCTTGTAAAATTAGTTGCACAAGTTTGTATATTATGTCAACTATGCGTATTGTTGCCATGTAATGTCGTTTGACTTTGTGGACATTGTAATCACATCAATGATTTTGTCAGCTGGGTGAGGAGTTTCAATATATCTTCGTTTTTATTTACTGTTCAAGTACAAACAGGGGGTAGAATTTCCGACCATCCGTGTTTTTCGACCTCTTTAAAGTAAACGAAATTCCCCCAAAATGTTATGAATGAAAAACAAAAGATTAATCTGACGGGATTCAAGATAATCAGAGCAAATGCAAATGTAACTAAGTTTCGTTTTCTGTTTGTCACGTGCTATTTATCAGAATATAACTGAAAAAAATGTACATCATATGGATGATGCAATCTATTCATTTCATTGCCATGGAATATGGTACTCGTGCAAAAATTATATTGAGATCAACTCGGGGCTGGGGTTGTATTATGCTCAAATTCGGTCATTTGTAATTGTGTCATTATATGATGTAAAGATACATATACTCATTAGTTCATGTAATAGACGATACGTATGGAGGTTTTGTAGATGACTTTGTTTCTGATATACTTGTTGAATTAAAAACAAAACATTTAATCTGATAAGAAATCGAGACGCGCAAGACAACTGTCTAAAAGTTTCATTGTTTGTTTGTAACGTGCCGTTTATCAAAGCGTTATCGAAAGAAATTGTAGGCCCTACAGTCCTGCTGCAGATGGCGCGATACATGTTCAGCACATTACTGATCGATTATTCATTTGTTTGCCATGGAACATGGTACTTGTGCAACCATTATGTTGAAATCACCCTTCAAACCTTAGCTTTGTCATGACTCCTGTGATGCATACTATTGTATGTGCGGCTTTGTGGTTGGAAAACTTCCACATCAGGTCTTCAACTATGATACATTTGAAATAAATTTGTATTATATATAAATTTAGGTAATTGTAATTGTGTTATTATGTATAGATACCTGTACTCAATATTTGTGTAACAGAATTTTTTTGGATGTAATTATCAAAGACAGAAACTACACCTAATGTCAACAGGTAGATATTTGCTCAGTTTTTTTTCTTTTATATATCAATCAATCATACCTTGGATGTTTAAATTCCCTCCGTGCAGTTTACATGACAAGTTGTAAATATTCATGTATGTTCGTGCTGAAAATATATATATATATATAAATATCAGGTCTTCAACTATGATACAGTTGAAATAAATTTGTTTAAAATATCTGGAAATTACCCTGTCATAGATACCTGGATTTAATCTAAACACACCAGGTCTTCAACTATAAGACAGTTGAAATAAATTTATGTGTAAGGATAATTAGTATGGAGAATACCCTTTCATAGTATAACGGGATTTAATCGTAATATACATATTCAAGCTATCAACTGACGTATATTATTTACGACAAATACGTCGCTTTTAGAAATATGTAAGATTGTAACGGTATACTATGGAAGTAGGTTATTTTTTTTCTTTCTCTAAAAATTTAATGAAAGGGAAAATGTACGTGGCAATGATATAGACATACGAATTAATTATGTAGCAAAAGAGTTAAATTGAGCAAAATTTGAACTGGGTGGCTGTTTTGGGGATGATTCGGAGAAAAAGTTTGTGTTAAAGTTGACATTGTCCACTGTTTCATTGATAAATAATGCTTTGTGATGACATATATGGAAACAAGAACAATAAGAGGTCATCTTCCTTTACTAGGCCATCCAAAATTTCGATGTCAGGTATCACGTGATCAAAATGTTGTAATGGAGAAAAATTGTCAAATTAATTGTTCGATTATTTTAACATTTATGACTGTCCTCTAAGATATGCTTTTCAAATTGGTGTTTTCAGATCGTCATTGTGGTGCTTATTCATGTCGTTGGTATGTTCATTGGTTGGCTTTCATAAGACGTTCAAGTTAAAGGAAAGTTAATGTTAAATTGAATAAGGAAAATATACAAAGTTTTATAGTTTATGGAAAGTTACTGTTAAAATTCATAAGGAAAATAAAGTTACTATTGGAATGAACTCGGTCAGAAGTCCAAGGACGTATATGACGCTAGGGATGCTAAGTTTAAAAAGAAATTTGGATTGATTTAAGAAAATCTTAACAATATTTTTATTTTTACATATATTTTTTTTGACTTAATATGGACTGGATATATAGGGTTGAACACAAGGCATCACGTAACGAACTTATGAAGTGTGGTCACGTGTAGCTTTGTAAAGAAAATTTGGGTAAAGAACTTACTATAAAATTTTAGGTGGTCTAGAAATGCCCCCGCATTATAAGGGCTGTATCACTTTTCTGGCTCCATAAAGTAAAAAGTACAAATACAAACATATGCAAAGTATACATTTTATAAAAGGTTATGAACATTATATTATAAGGAAGTAAAATTGTGAGCCTGGGACCCTAGTTGTTGTGACAACAACTATTTCTTTGAACAAAAACTCATTGAAACATTTTTATATAAATGTGGAAATAATTCCATCCTGGCTCAAGTAAAATGTAATCTGTTTTCAGCTAATTATGGCCCACATATGTTGCTAAAAAGTTGTATCATATTTTTTGTTTATAGGTGTTTGTTTTAAAATTATGAAAAGCTAAACATCAGGAACCCATGTTGTTTGTTAGCTCCAACTTTAGAGCATTGTAACTGCATACGAAACACAGATGAAAACAAAAATGATGACACGCTTTTTTAGCTACATATGTGACCAGTAATATCTGTAAACAGTTTGCAGTTTGATCAAGCAACTAAGAAGGTATTACCACATTTGTAAGCCCAAATTGCATTTAATTTCTGAACATACAAACTGTTGTCTTTGCAGCAATTAAAGTCAAAGGATCATAATTTTACCTTTTCCATAATGTACTTATCACTACCTTTCCCAAAATGTGTACTTTGCATATGTTTATCTAATTACTTTTTACATTATGAAGCAAGAAAAGGGATAGTGCACTAATTATACTGGGGCATGCCTAGACCACCTTGAGGATCGTGAAATATATACATCAATATGCAAATGAACTCGTATAAATACCTATGTGCTGAATGTCCAGGCGCAGATAACGGTTGGGCGCACTTTTATCTAAAATCTGTACCATGTAAGTTTTTGTTTTGTTTTTGTTTTTGACATAAAGTGATTAATTTCAATTCGAAATAAAATTTATATTGTTTGTCTTGTTGAGTTGATGGGATGAACTGGATGAAAAGATAGGGAGCCTATATCAATTTTATTTTTATTTTGTTGCTCGCCGAATTAGTTATTTTGTTGTTTGATATGGTTGGACTGGGGAATTATCTTCAAAAACGAGCGAACAGGATTACATTAAGTTTCAGTGTGTTGAGTCCGACTGTTCGGATCTTGAAATAGAGTATCCATGCAAAACCTGCACCAAAAGATGTTTTTTTTTTTGGGGGGGGGGGACAAGCATATCATATCAGACTAGCATTCGATAGATTTGGCTCTCGGACTCCTGAGTGCCTATACAACTAAGTTGTATGGGAGGCTTCTGTAAGATCGGCAAGCGAGTCCAACCAATGAATTGTGACAAACCGTTTCATTTAAAGAAATACGTATGTCAGTGAAGCAATCAACGTAGAACGGGAAATGTGGGCGCTTACCTTTTCAACCAGTCGAACGAAATGTATGCAAGTTCGTCAGATGATTGGGTGTCGGGAAAGAATGTATGCTCTTGTGCGAGATGGAGGAAACAGCTGAGTAAGAAAGAATAGGGCGAGTATCTTGATGGCCGCTGTTTTGAAAAGATTAGTTGCCCTTGCAACAACCAAAATGATTATGTGGTATTCCAATGGAAAGCAAAGGTTCTTTTGGGAAGGTCTGCTGTGCAGGCAAAACCCCAAGAATCATATCGAATGAAAATGGAAGTTTAATTCTAGATGAAAATTGATACAGCGACCGATTCAGGATGGTCCGCCGACCTTCAATTGCAGATTGAAATTGCTAATCCAAAGTAAACCCGACAAATTAACATTGGACGTATACAAAAGCCTAGAACTATTGTAGGTTCGATATCTGCCCCCGCATTTGACATTATACCGTTTGAGAAATAAGCATGAAATAGCTAGTTTTTTTCCTGCAACAGCTATTTCTAAGTTGAAAAAAAGAGTGATTCTGGCTCAGAGGTACATTCCGACCATGTGACTGACCTCTGATGGAATGTAACCTGTGACCCTCTATCTCTTGCTTCTAAACATCTGTATGAGGCACTGAAGAGGAACCAGTATAGCGACTCAGTTCTTACAATTTGACTTTCTCTGAAAAGTGAACGCTTTTATCACGAAGTCTGTGTCGCTACCGTGAGGATTTCATGTAAATAAGCTGATGATTTCAAATTCATTACAGTTTGGCTGTTTTGGGACAATTTGCAAACGTTAATAACGTGGGTTCTGTTTGTAAACAGAGCCATGTGTTCCATTAATATATTTTGCAATGAAAGGCGGTTTGTGTTACGTATTAGATGATGAATTCTAAAGCTTGACAGGTTTATAAATTGAACTTCCGACAGCATTAACGATAAATGTTATAAAGTACTGCCCAGCCCATCACTGCCAAGGTTGGTCGGAAGACGTAAAAGCCGTAACATATTGCAAGTGTACTGATTGCCGCATAAAGTTTATCCATATGCTGCAGGAGCTTGTACAGCTTTTAACATTTATCGATATATTTAGATAAATCAAGTAATTGTGTAGTTTGCCACGTGAGCCAAGCGTAGTGCTTGATTGTATTTGAATAAATTTTCCCCAAATACTTCAATATTTTGAAGCTTATGACTTTGGGGGGGGGGGGTATTTGATTTCATGCTTAAAAAGAAGTCTTGTGTATTCATATATCTGAAGAATTAGCAACGATTAATATGACCTGCGAGCAGTAAGCTACCTATATTTGTATGCTGGTACAGGAATGAACAAGCAGAGGTGCCATCGGAGGACACACCATGCGAAAATTGTATACGATGCTGAAGAGACCTCTGGTGCGAATGTTCTCTTCCCAAATTAATTACAGTAGGCCAGGGTGCTGGAGTAGGCTTCAGATAAGAAGGGGTGCATGGGGGTCCAGATCCCAATTCCCAAGAAATAATTTGATGAACAGTTCCCAGCGATTTTTCATTTCCCAGTAAATAATATTTCACTTTCCCAAATCCCAGGAAATAAATAAGCCCTTTCCGAATTCTCCGGAACTAAAAGCAGCATTTCCCAATTCCCCGGAGATAATTTGATGGATTCCCAGTACCCAGTAGTGTTTCATTTCTCATTTTCCAGTAAATGATATTTCAATATCCCAATTCCCAGGAAATGAATAAGCCCTTTATCAGTTCTCATAAATACCCACGCTCCCCGTCCGATAAGCTACCGCAGGTGCAGCTAGCGACTCCATAGTAGAGCTGTATATCAGACCTTTCAACTTTCTAAACAAATAAAAACAAACCTTTCTTTTTTGCACTAATTTTCAATTCATGCATCATGTTCAGAAATAGCTCGGGGGAGGGGGCATGATAAACATATATGTGTCCTGAGGAGTATTCTTTTATGTTTTATTTTATCTTCAAGTTTATCCGAAGGAGATTTTACTTGCTTTTCTGCCTCTTGAGCCTTAATTTTTTTATTAACGGCTTTAGCTCAGACCTTGCACCCCAGTTAACAGTGGCGGCACTGAGTCTGTCAAAGCAGGTGAACGGAAATTAGGTTTATCGTGAATAGATATATCTAAAAACACTGCCTATAATGAGCAGTATAGGCTAGAACATCAGAATCATCCATGTGCAAGGGAGTCAATCCCACACTATTTTGATCAAATTGTTCATATCTTTGACATATCAGCCTTCGTTACTTCGGTCAAAGCCGGAGATACGCAGTAAGTGGGTGCATTCTAAAACTTCTTTCCTTTCTCTTCATCTATCGTTGGTATTACTGTATCGTTGATAATTGTATCTTGCACGCATAGTAAAGTGCTGTAAATGACATGTTTACATGTTTAATAATCACAACAACGACCTCTGGCGACCTATGTACAGGTATTGTATAGAATATATATATAAAATCAAGTATAACGATCATGCGTAAATGTGTGCTTCCTACTTGTTTTAATCGACCTTGGAATACTGTACGTATGAAGTCATCGCCAGTCCAGGCGATCCTAAATGATGGTAAATCCTACTTTGGAGATGGCCCAAGCCGAAGTACTCCTTTCTCGTGTAGTTCTAATGGATTAGTGGATACTCTCCGATACTTGACCTCTCATGCGAACTTTTTTTAAGACCTTGGTCAGATGAGCATATTTTAACAGTACTGTTAACTCGTGCCTTCTAATTGGCTCACTACTTTGCATATAATGCTGCTTTGATGGATCTGTGGACGATATTCTGGCGGTGCGGGCGCTCCCAATATGGGCGCGCTGGCGCCGCTATATGACTCTGGTCCGCGGAGCCGGCAGGCTCCATACATAATACATAAGAACACAACTTAATTGGATGACAAGAATGTGATCTTTTAGTCTAAGGGTGTCACGAAAATGTGTAGAAATACATGTAGCTTAATTGTATATGGTTTGTGTATTTATTTTATCTGTATAATTTCCTCGAATTCGGGGTTTTTAATAAAGTTATTATTATTATTATTATTATTATTATTATTATTATTATTATTATTATTATTATTATTATTATTATTATTATTATTATTATTATTATTACAGTGGCGTAGGAACCGGGGGGCCGGGGGCCCTACCCCCCAATAATTTGACCCCCCAAGCAGGGTGCACCTTCCGTGCACAGTTCATCACTTGGGCCCCCCCCCCCCAATAGTTCAAAGCTTCCTACGCCACTGTATTGTTATTATTATTATTATTATTATTATTATTATTATTATTATTATTATTATTATTATTATTATTATTATTATTATTATTATTGTTGTTGTTGTGTTTGTTGTTGTTGTTGTTATTATTATCATTATTATTATTATTATTATTATTATTATTATTATTATTACTATTATTATTATTATTAGTATATTGCTAGTCAGGTGGTCTATCTTGCAAATTGTGAACATTTTCCAGACGTTAAGCATACCCTCCACAAACAGTAAGACTCTGTTGCGCACATATATCAAATTTATTGAAAACCATGTATATCATCTCTGAGCAGAAACTTCCGGCACCTCAATCAAGATGCCATAACAAATTTGAAAAGCATGATGGTATCGCCAACAGCACATCAACTTTGAATGTCGGCTTTTATAAAATACCAGGCACATTGAGCACAATTAACTTTTTTCAGACATTTGCTATTACATTTAACAAAGTAACATAATGCATATATATCTTAATGATTCAAAACAATGTGTATCACTTGTGGGCAGATAGCTGCCAAGTTTTGGAACCATACTCAAGCTGCCATATCAAATTTGAACAGCAAACAGACGGTATTGTGCAGAACGCACCAGCTTTGAATGACGGCTTGTATAGATGACCTTGTATCTTGAGCACAATTTACTTTTCTAAACATTTGCTATTACATTCAGAAAGTAAGTTTATATGCACATAAATCTTAATGGTTTAAAACAATGTATATCACCTGTGAGCAGAGTGCTACCTACTTTTGAAACCAGGTACGACGCTCAAGATGCTGCTATCAAATTTCAAGGGCAGGTAATAAAACAGCAACTTCTGGTGAGCAGGTCACCACTCTCAATTTTTCGGTGGGGTGCCCCAGATATGTCAACCAATGGCATATTTGGGTTAAAAGGCAGAGTAGTTTACGATGGGGAGTTTTAACGTGAAATAGATGCGGGTTCTCAGGCTTGCATAAATCATCAAATTAATATATAAAATAGTTTTTGTTTCAGATTTGGACTAAATTGAATGTTTGGAATAAATCTTATACGGTTAGAATTACGGATTTGCTGCTATTTTTCAAAATTGTATATTTTTGAAAGATGCAGAGTCATTTTAGACGAGTTCGATATCACTGAGATAAGAAGGTGATGGCGGTATGCTTTTTCAACGCACGAGATAATATATTCACATGTTCAATAGACACTTCTTGAATAAAGTCCACAAGCAACGTGGTGTAATATCAAGCATACGTTATAAAAATATTTCCAAATGAAACATATTCACTTTTCGTAATGAAAGAAATGCTTTTTCTATATGTAGCTTTGTGCAAAGAGCATAGCTATCATTGAATATAATGCCGGCGGGCAGTCAAAATATTTCGCTGATATTATAAACTATCAGGCCACCAAACATCTTAAACAAACAAAATTTCATTATTTATGTATGTGTGATACAGCTAAGAAAGTTCAGTTTCATGTGATACATGTTTCCCGGACCTGTTTATCTGGTCCATTGACTGGAAGTGCGGATGTAGGCGACCTGTATTCGCTCAGCCTAAGATTGTCGACGCCCTCAGTTTATGGAAGAGAGGTGCCGAAGGTTCGTTCTGAGGATGCTCGTTGCCTTCGGCAACTCCGCTCCGCGGACCCAGGGCGCTAGCTGTCCAACGGCGCGCAGACTGTAGCTAAGCAGTCAGCCTGCCACCGTGCTAATGTCTGCCCCGCAAGGCTTGCGAACTACCAGTGGTGTTTGTTGACATAATTCATTCTTTTGGTTGTTATTGTCGGTCTCTTTATTTTTTCCTTTTTTCGTTTGTTTCACATGCATGTGCAATTTCAATCATCATCATCATCATCATCATCATCATGCCAGAATTCTGTACTATTTTGGCAATCCAAGGAAAATAAATAAATAAATAAATAAATAAATAAATAAATAAATAAATAAATAAATAAATAAATAAATAAATAAATAAAAAAAAGTAACCATCGTCGTCGTATAAATATCATATCATTTGCTAGATATATTAAGGTGTTTTTCAAAAAATACAAATAAATGCTGTGTAACACATTCAGGTTCACACACCACAAGTAGAGATGTCAATCCTATCTGCTGTGAACGTATTTCATTTATTTTCATTGGCGACGCTTCTATCCTACGTAAATAATAAGAGAGACTCAAGTATGTCCGATACTTTTATTCCTGCAAGAATGGGGTACTCACATAAAATTATCGTCACCTATTTGTATTGATAGTTTAGTATAGTTTCTACTTGCTTGATAATTCAGCATATTTTAGTTAAACTTGAGTTTGACTGTCTCACTGGTATGTGTTTGTGTGCACAAATTATCTTGTATGCATGCCATATTTATGTACTGCCTATGATGCCTGTGTGCACCAAAACTGTGTATTTGTGACATATCGGTTAGAATTGACCTTTCAATAATGTCAATGAAATTACTTACTTATGAATGCAGGATTGGATGCGTGTGGTTTGGCACAATCTTACTCTCATTTAAAAATACTTCGATCACTTATCATACCAGTCACTACATAGTTTTACACACAATCACGTAAACATATATGTTAAAAAAGAACTGCGTTTTCAATCATTATATATATATGTGTATGTATATATATATATATATATATGTATATATATATATATATATACTTTCACTTATACCCGTGTCCTACAGATAGCGAGAAGCCATCAACGCACATTGGCCACATGAGACACGTCTTATAACATGCTTCCCTTAGTGATAATTTTCAATTTGGCAGATCTACGGTACTGTGCGATTAGCGCGAACTCTGTCGATAAAAAATCAAGCTAGCCTTCACAGCAGCTGAAAAACGGCAATATACTGCAATAGCACAAATCGGATTCTAGCAAAAAACGCCGAAAACAACAACATTCGCCCGTATGTGTATTTTCCGTATCACAAAATATCCCGACGGGGGATTTGATCGTATTTGTCCGTCTGCGGTTCTCCCTTACACAAGATTCTCCGGATTTGTCCGTATACGGCAATATCAGGGAAGTATTTGACCCGAATTCGTGCATATGTGGCAGTATCACGACAAATGACCACGCTTAATGGTCCGATTCCACCCATTTTTGCGTAGTGATTGGTTTAGTCGTGGGAACCGTTGTTTTCACGCGGGCATGGGCCAGACTCGACCCCTCACTAATTGGACAATCAGGCCAAAAGTGGAATGCATGATTAATGACGGTCCGGAAAAGTTCGTTACAACTCGGTATGAACAGGTCTTGTGGAGACATGGTGTGAGAACATGGAATTAGACGCATCTGATAGGATGGTGCGTGTCACGTGATTTAATTAACCAGTGACAGGCCTTGAAACTTCCATCGACTTAAAAAAAAGTTACGTACTGTATATTTTGAGGGATATCTTAGGAATTTTATATTTTTTACCAGTTTGAAAGCGTATACACAGAGACAAAACGTAAGCGGAGGAGACAAAACGTTAGCTTTCCAGCGCTATAAAACATCATGGCTGTTAAGAGAAATATGTAAGCCCCTAACAAACTTCGCACATTATCATTTAAAATGCGAACAAGAGGATCATGATGATCCTGTGCTCTGCTGACTGGGATCTGCTTTTACAGTATTGGAACATATGGACATTTGATTCAGCATTTATCAAAGATACAAATTGACAGTATAGAAAAGGTCATAGTTGACTATTCAGGAAACAAAATTGAATAGGGCGACCTGACTTGTCCATGGTAGTACATGTATTATCCACTGACATACCTTGCTGTTTTAATGGCTGCCAATGTAGAGTGGCAGCACTCACTTACAGTCACAAAGTCTGATATCGCATAACTTTGTCAAAATTTAACATATCCACATTATTTTCGCAAACTTTTATTGTCTAATGTCCAACTATCTTTTGATAAAATTTTAAGCAATTCTATCATGCTGTTCTGGAGAAGAAGTCCAAAATACCCGTAAAAATTCATAAATAAAAAGGAAAAATCGCAGCGCCACCTGGTGGCCAAAATGAGAACTAGTTGACCCCAGGTGACCCTATGTGCAATATCAAAGCAATTGACCAGGTAGTTCTTCAGATGAAGAATTTTTTTAAAAATTAATTAAAAAATTCATTAAAAACAGAAAAATTGTTGCATCATCATCTCCTTCGCAAACTTGGTAGACGTTCACCTCGGCAATATCCATGTACAAAATTAAAACATTCCATACAGCGGTTTTTGAGACGAAGTCAAAAGGGTAAATACAATAGTGTAATATATGCACTGTATTACCATATATATATATATATATATATATATATATATATATATATATATATATATATACATATACATACAGCTGCAGCACTTCCTTACAGTTGCGAAGTTTGATATCCCATAACTTTGCCAAAAATTAACATATCCATATTATTTTCGCAAATTTTCATTGTACAATGTCCTACTATATTCTGATAAAATTTTAAGCAATTCGTTTCAGCCGTTCTGGAGAAGAAGTCGAAAATAGCCTTAACAGGCAATAATTCATAAAAAAAAAAATAGGAAAAAAATCACAGCGCTTCCTGGTGATCAAAATAAGAACTAGTTGACCCCAGATGACCTTTTGTGCAATATCAAACCAATTACTTCGCAGTTCTTAAGATGAAGAAATTTTAATTTAAAAAAAAAAAAAAAAAAAAATTCATAAAAAATTTAAAAAAATATTGCATAATCATCTCCTTCGCAAACTTGGTAGAGGTCCACCTAGGGATCATCCATGTGCAAAATCAAAACATTCTATGTAGCGGTTTTTGAGAAGAAGTCGAAAATATAAAAAGTCTAAAGACAGACGGACGGACAGCCGGACGACGGGCGCAAACGGATTCTATAAGCTCTGCTGACTGACAAGTCAGCACAGCTAAAAAACGGGTGGTTGTTAGATTTTTATCCGTTTGACAGGGAAGTACTCCTTTTGAACACAAAATGGAAATAGCCAGTAGCAACCAGTGACGTTTGTCTACAATACGATGTACACGCTCGCAGGTGAATTAACCATACGGGCGAATGGTGAGCTGATGAATGTTGGCTTGCGGTGGGGGATAAGACACTCGCAAACGGTGGCAAATGATTGTTAGATTTAGAGTAATAGTATGGGGAGATTATGAGTAAAGTCGGATACTTAAGGTTTATATTGTATAAAGACATGAAGAGATGAAAATTGTGAAAGGATTCACCCCCATGAAAAATTGAAACGAAACTTTTCTTTAAACTTTTACCCCACTTGAGGATAACATTTTATTGAAAAAATTATGGAAGTAAGGAATGTAATGTTGAAATGGATTATGTTGTGTGATAATGTATTCATTTTATCATTTCATTTATTCCTTTGCATTCCACTTCAAGTGGTCAAAGCTGTGATTGTATCACCGTTGCTGCTGTGCCTATTACAAGTCCACCCAAATGAATATTATTTGACTACATCTCACACATTATACATGGTAATATTGGTCTGCCACACAACACAACAAAACAGATATGATGCAGTACGCACATCACATCCCAATACAATTCAGTACAACACAAAACACATCAAGACAACACACTATAAGCTGGTGTCAAGTGTCACCTGCTTTGGGAGATGAGGGTTAATTGAGGGGAACTCCCAACACTGGCGGGATGGGGGTGAAGGTCCACGAACAGGTGACATGACTGCACGCCAAACAGTCTTTGGGCTTCATTGGTTTCCCACATCGTTTAATGTGTTGATTCAATTCCAATTGTACAGTTGTTTTCATGTGTGAGCTGACACGGTTACTATTGTTTGTTTGGCCTATAGCATTGTTCCGTCTGGGCTGACTGGTATGAGACGAGAAAAAAAACTTGGTTGAAATGCATGAATGTGTAACAGCTAGTCTGCTCTCAATATGTTCTGTATAAATAAAGCTCACATGCAGAACTTGTATTCCCTGACATTTGGGTCATTATAAATAAAGTGTAAACTTTTAGTTTGAAAGAAGCAAAGCTATATTACAAAATGATTGATTCATGTAAGAAAGGAAAGTTCATGGGTGTTTGTATGAGTGTAAGTTGACATTTTAAAAACATGTTAAACTGAGAAGTCTGAAGACCATTTTGGCTTTTCTATTTTTGACTAAGCCTGTAGTTAAGATTTATAGAATTGCCAGTGTTTTGACACTTTTGGACACTTTGACGCAAGAAATTGGTATTAATTTTATGCTAATATGGTTCCTATGCATAGGCACTGGGAGAAAGTGGATCCTCATTAGTATATACCTGAATAGCCGGCTGTTATCTTTCACTGCATGGTGCTTTTGGTCCCAGTGGGAATCAGGGGCTTTTAAATTGGTCCACCGGGTAGTTGGAAAAAAGGCTCTTTTCTGGCCGGGAGGATAAGCCCATGCACCAAGCATGTAAATCTCTTTGCACGGTGTCTGAAATATTGGATTTGTGTTTGGACAAGGTAATAGTGTTGATTATTTAAATATGTGTAAATGGCGTGTCAGCGGTGCTAAATATTTCAAATTGCTCCGTTAGAAACGTATTTGGTTTTCATATTTGAAGCAGTCAGTTGAACCGCTGACGTTATACAGTGGTTTATAGCCATTTTGTTTTTTCACTTCTCCAAAGCATTTCCAGGAGCGTCTTCTTTTTTATGGGGAAGTAATTTGGGACGGCCCGTGTTAAGTTTCTTCACAGGTCACACTAACAAGACATTTGATGTTTTATGAGGTTTGGTATTACCTGTACTTTGCTTTGCCGGGCCAGGTGATTTGAAATAGCACTTCTTGGTAACCTGAATATTTATGATTCAATAATGGTGCAAAATTTCAAAATCATTTTGATGTTTTCTTGTAGTTTTCGACACTTTTGCAAAGTCATTTTCTAAGAAATCGAGTAGAAATACATATCTTTTACGACTTCTGTCCCCAAGCAGCAGGTAACGCAAATTATTATTTCTTAATTGTGAAGTTCTTTTAATGGTTTCCTAGTGATTGTTCAGTACACGATGGTTTGGTTGTTCTGAGATTACTAGCTTAAATGAAAAAAAATTTGTTTAATCTTTGAACACAAAGCTTGATTGCATCCTTGTCAAACTTTGTGGGGATATCCCCTTGCTCAGGCAGTACTGAGCACATGTATATAGCCGTGTATAGACAACTATTGACCTCCATTTGCTCAAGCTGGGATCGTGACTGTGTCATATATCTTGTTGGAATCAGATGATATATGCATGTTCGTCCCTTTGTTTCATGTTATATTTAGGCTTACTGCAAGGTATACCTACTTGGATACTAAATGTCATCAACAAATTTTAATATATTACCGTTGGCCTGATTTGAAATTGGAAATGAGATCAGAACTGGGATTTGGCAATGATTAATCACTACAAGTAGATACAAACAAAACTAATTCAAACTCCTCCTATGATAAATTATCGAAGCACTACTATAGATGACGCTGTAACATAATCTTGTTGAACAAAAACCTGTTATTTAAAAGAACCCCACAGCGCCGGCTACAGAATATATAGGTGCAAAAGGACAAAAGTATTAAAACAGTGACAATACAACTT
Organism: Hermodice carunculata; assembly: GCA_964020975.1. NCBI lineage: Eukaryota > Metazoa > Annelida > Polychaeta > Eunicida > Amphinomidae > Hermodice > Hermodice carunculata. Next base: position 15,066,032 of record OZ026625.1, on the reverse strand, counting down.
CGATGTTATAGGGTTTGAGAAGTTTGCTACTAAACAGTCGAAGTAAGAACTGTAAGTGACAAGTCATGGTTTCCACATGATAGTTATATCACAGTTATGCTTCAGATTGTACCTTCTCGCAAGATGGGCATTTAACACCATAACAGGATTATATTAACTCTTTTGTATAGATCAGCAGAGAAAATAATCTTACAGGTACGTTTAATTTACTCTTATTTTGGTCAAAATACCATAAGTTTTTTGACCAGCTGTTCAGGTGTCTGCACAAAATCATTTTGTTGATTTTGAAGCATTATCCTTTACAACATCAATAGGCCATACAAATATACCTGTAAAGTTTCAAAGATCAGAGATTACTATTTCTACTTTTTGCACAGCATCGTTTTTGACTTGAACAGACCATACAAATATACCTGTTAAGGTTCAATTTTTTTTTTGGCGTGTGCCTCATTCTTTACAACCTCAATGGGACATACAAATATATCTATGATGTTTCACATAGTACTTATACTTCTGCATTTGACACTGTTGGTATCACTGAAAGTGTTCACAGCGAAACAGAAATTGTACATGCTCAGAGGAAGCCAGGCTCTAGGTCACAAGAGGACTATGTGACATTTGTGCTGCATTTTGTCATGTCACAATGGTGCAACAAATTACGCTTATACCAAATATGACGAAAGTAATAACACGCATCTAGTTCCACCGTGTAAAAACATACTATATATGTTTAAACTAAACAGTTCTTCATATCACGAATTTTCACACCATTTTAAGCTCATTAGAATTATAATCACAGAAAACTTGTGGCAAGGTGCAATCACAAACATGGTGATTATAAAAGTATAACTTTGGACATCAAAGTACATAAGGATTTCTCTATTATGTTCACTATTATAAAATTGGACTTTATGTCTTCAATCATCTGAAGCAACTAATGCTTATAAATGATGAACCTGAATAAAAGGTAAAGGAGACCTGCCAGTCGCAAAGTGCAGAACTGTTGATTGATAGAGAACATGGGGGAGCTATATAAATAATGTAGTCATTGCATCCCCTCAAAACACCTTGTGTTTTCATGTAAATCATTGCACTATCCATTATGCGGATGCGCTTGGGTATCAAGAGAAACTACATGCTACATTCCAGACAATATCACTAGTTTCATGGCCTGATGAGAATCGCACAACTGACACTAAACTTCACTTTATTGAAGTGAACATATATTTCCTGCTAGCAACGAGCAGGTTTATTAGGATTTGGGTATCACTAAAAGCTGGTTTTATCAAGCATATGGCCAAGGCAAAAAAGTGTCTGACCATGGAGGACGATAAGATTTTGACACAAGTTTTACTTCATAACAGTACACTCACAACTTCTGCTGGTGGTAAGATTTCATTTCACATGCAATGCGATTCATCAAAACGGAATACAAGCCTGTTTCAGTGGCACATATTCGCAGCTAGCCCTAAGCTGCTTTGCGCCTTGTCCAAATAAATGGAAATCCTATATTCCGGAAAACTTGCCCCAATTGCATATTTAGCATGTATGAAAAGGCATTTAAGATTGGAACCATTGGGAAAATTTCTGGTCAAAACCCTGCTGTTAATGTCACATCAAAATCAGAGGAAGTAATCATTAAATACAGACACCATACTCTTGAAGTTTTCAATGCTGATAACCAATTCACTGTGGAATACAGTGTTTGTAAACAAATAGGTGTTTTGTAGAATTCCAATGGCGAAAATGCTACTTACAAATATTCAGGATACTGTTTGTGTCAAGGTATAGCAACTAAAGCTTTGACTGCCTATTTACCGGATTATCTCATCTCTAGTATGGGGCACTGGACTAAAAACTGTTTTGTCGAAGTACCTGACACTGCTATTGCCTCTGCTCAAAGTAAATCGGTGGACGCTACTATATGTCCTTAATCTCTTTATATCAGGGATGTCATGCGCAGGAATGCTTTGACTTACTATGCTGTCATCATTACTTTACTTAGTGTCACCCATCTCAGATGTAAGACAATTATTGTATTCTTACCATGTAACCAAACTGGCTACGTTGAATTGGCTACTTCGAACCCACTGTTTTCCACTACCATTAGCGTAATTACTTTTTTGTAAATGTTCCACACTATCTGATGTTGAATACTAGAACTAATTTATTATATATATTCAGCAAAGTAATCCATGTATCTATCTTATCATCAATGATGACGACCGAGTGTAAATATCTGTTACTACAGAACTGTTAACTCTCACTTGTTCAAAAGTTTCACATTTTTAGGCCTATCTCTGCTCAATTCCTCTAATACCTGAGGCCTGGGTGCGCCAGGGGCCCCTAGGCCTTTTCCTCTCATCAATCAGGGTTTCTCTCTGTGTGGTCTCTTTTCACCATCGGCAGCTACCACATTGAGACTCCAACCTCAGGGTTTCCCTCCCGTGCATTGACTTGATTGCCATTGGCAGTACCCACTGTGATAGTCTAACTCCACATAGAGAATAGCATAGCGCCATACTGCCTTCCTCTCTTGTCTGTGCGCCATGTATTCACTTGTGGCAGCAGTCACTGCACGATTCATTATCCCATCCGACTAACCTTCATTGCTCTCCCCGTTTAACTAGACTACACCCCTAACCCTTTCCACCTTACCTTCTGTTGAGTTCCTTTTTCTCTTCCTTCAATCATTAGGAGCAGAGTTGGTCAGCACTACCCATCTTTGCTTTTCTTGATCCGTCTTAATTCTTTTATCTTACTCGGCATCAATCAATAATTTACAGTGAGTTGATGGTATGCCACTGTGGCTGCTATTCCAAAAGATTGCATATGTTAAAATATGTTTATATGTTATCATTAAGTTATGTTTATGTTTGATAGTTAAAGTAATAAATTGAAAACATGTAAAATGAACATATCGTCGATTTATGTGTTGACCATAAATGTTTCCCCTAATGGGCATACATTTAAGGTGATACACAAGGTTTATATCAACTGACGTCAGCCAGTGTCTCAGCTGTTCATGAGGCATTTGTTTTTAACTGACTGAGTAACAAGTATCTAATATACTGACCTAGAGTAGAGCCGACGCCTGTAGAAATTTGTATCAAGGGTCTGGGCGGTCAAATGTCGAGACCAAATGACTGACTAGTTTCCTTTCTGCTGGTTTGCCTGCCAACCAACCCCAATCTGCATCTTCATCTTCGATTACTCAAGTGGCAGTACTGTCAGGTCTCTTGTATCCAACTTGGGATAAACTAATCAAGTCAAGCCCCACAATACACAGAGTTGTTGGTGTGTCACTGTGGCTGTTTTCCCAAATGATTCCGTATGTTAACGTATATGCGTGTTTGTATGTTATAATTATGTTATTTATGCTCTATATTTGATACTTAAAGGTAATATTAAATGCATTTAAACCGAGCATATCTTTTCTCTCTGTGTTTACCATATATATATATATATATATATATATATATATATATATATATATATATATATATATACACACATGTGTATATATATGTGTATATATATACATATATATACATACATAGGTGTGTGTGTGCACGTGTGCGTGGTATATATGTATAAGTATATATATGTACTTATATATATATATCATTTTTTTGTGATTTTGTTTGTCAGATTCACTTAATGTCACTGGAGCAATACATATATGTTATATTGCTGTACTCATGTTTTGATTTCAATTTGAATATCAATGTATATGCATGTTTGTATGTCATCATTATGTTGTTTATGCTCTATATTTGATACTTAAAGGTAATATTAAATGAATTTAAACCGAGCATATCTTTCCTTTCTGTGTTTACCATATGTAAATGTGTATATATGTATATATATATATATATATATATATATATATATATATATATATATATATATATATATATATATATATATATATATATACATATATATATACATACATAAGTGTCTGTGTGCACGTGTGCGCGGTATATATGTATAAGTATATTTGTACTTATATATATATATATATATATATATATATCAATTTTTTGTGATTTTGTTTGTTAGATTCACTTAATATCACTGGAGCAATACATATATGTTATATTGCTGTACTCATGTTTTGATTTCAATTTGAATATCAGTGTATATGCATGTTTGTATGTCATCATTATGTTGTTTATGCTCTATATTTGATACTTAAAGGTAATATTAAATGAATTTAAACTGAGCATATCTTTTCTTTCTGTGTTTACCATATATATATATATGTATATATGTATATATATATATGTATATATACATACATAAGTGTGTGTGTGCACGTGTGCGTGGTATATATGTATAAGTATATATGTATGTATGTATATATACATATATATATATATCAATTTTTGTGATTTTGTTTGTCAGATTCACTTAATGTCACTGGAGCAATACATATATGTCATATTGCTGTACTCATGTTTTGATTTCAATTTGAATATCAATATGCATTGTGGCATTGGATGTTTAAGATAGATGACCGATTTTCTTTTTAAATGTCATTTTCTTCAATAATAAGGGAAATCCATCGATTTTACAAATGTCATAGCATATTTTCAACTTTCAAATTTACACAAAATCAAAGGTTTACAGATAGTCTTGCAAGGTATTATAATAGCACTTATTGGATTTAACGTCTTTACATTGATCTAGGTTTGGTAAATCCGACATAATTTTCATGCGTTTTCATGATTTATTTGTACAGCAAGAGCTACCATCTCTGCATATTTGAAAACAAATACTTCCTGAAGTTGTCGCTGGGGCACTCTCAAATGATACATTTTTTAGCAGTGTGGCTCCACTATCTTAAGAAACAGGCTGGGAGATTATCTTGACAATTTGTGTTGTGGTAGAGAGGTACAAAAAGACCATCAAGTAGGTAGATAGGGACTTGTTGTTTTGGAAACAAATTTAATTTTCATTAATTATTGTTTATTGCATTTTGTTACCTGCACCTTCACCATGTGGCTTTGTTGATAGTTGCATACAAAGAGAAGCATATTGCAGTGCTTTCTTTGCCTATAGTTATACGTGCTGTAGATGGCCATTATATGCCATTAGCACCCAATTACTCTTCATGGGTACTTGTTTTTCTTCAGACACAAGTCAATTAAGTACAGTAGAATCTCCAATTAAGCCCACCCCTGTAAAGAGATCATCTCTATATTCAATCCAGCTTGCGTTTTTTTTTCATTTGTTCTGATTAATTGATATGGCTCATTAAGGCCACCCCTGTTAAGATTACATTGTTGAGCCATTTTGATGGCCGCACTATGACGATTCCATTGTACACTGTTCATTTACTTTCAGTAAAAAGTCACCAGCTGCCTTTGGTCTTGTTTTGCTGAAAGAGTGACTTAATACAACAGTTACTACTCTACAGTAGGAGTTGTATTTTGAGAGAACTTTTTCTACCACATGAAAGTCGTCACATTATGAAAGGTTGGACTGACTTACCAACTATGTTGAAAGTGTTATAACACATGTGGTCTGATACACAAATAGTATTCAAGACACGCACTTCTGTATTTAATATCATACGTTTACATTGCTGGTACATAAGTTACTATTTTCCATCTTCATATCATGTCATTGCTTTTATTTTATCATTCAAACAACACTGAAAAAGTCTGCCAACTTTATCGTCGTTGTCTTATCATCCATATGCACGTAATTATATTTTCGACTTCCTTTCGAGAACTGTTGGGCACATCCTCTTCAAACTTTGTCAGGACATACCTTGCCCAAGTCTTTATGATGTGTGTTAAATTCATTATGCTCATGTGACATGTACATGCACTCCTGAAGATAAGAAAAATGCCACCCGCATTGATTTTAAATAGGCTGCTCTAAAGTTTGCCTGCTAAACAGACAATTGTTCTGCATGTCTGACTGCGCTACACAGAAAGTCTGCCAAACTTCAGACCAAAATCTTTTTAAGGGGCTATTAGCTCTCGCTTAATTGATGCAAGAAAAATAACGTTACTACAGGCCTCTCTGGCCAATTATTGCATTGTGTCTGCCGGCTGGTTGATTGCCCTCTAAATATTAATGACCTCTTCTGCAGCCAATCAGCATCCTGTTAGACGTCCCGTTCGACACACTTGCATCGGCACATTGCAAGCAAACATGCTTAGCGTGTGTATTCCGTGAAGATCAAAGAGCTAATATGGTTAACTGGAAGTGAAACATGGCACACTGGTAGCTCCTGGAACTCTGACAATTCTGAGTCAGAGATGTCAAGATGGCTAGAGTCGCTACCGTATTTTTGCGTGAAACAATACCAGTACAGAACATGAGTATTTTGTTCTAGTACTCTCCTGTCAAAAGCATGTTCTTCCATTTCTCATTCGCGATCAAAGCCTCGGGACATCGCATAATAATTGGAAATTGTTCTGCTAGCAGTTTACCCTCATTGTCAGAAGTATCCCAAAATACATACGAGGATATCCCCAAATGATCAACCTCCCACGCGTGGGACTTCATCCGTCTTTTAAACACTCGCATGCAAATAAAATATATTTTTCGCCGCATTACTCTTACTTACGTTCAACAACTTTATTAAAAGAAACTTCATGATACCAATCATGGTCACTGTGTAAGTAGTAAAGTTTGAAAGACAAACCTGTGCAGTTTCACAACTCCTCTGAATACGTTGCATCTGCTTATAGATCAGAAGCATCCCAATTGATAACAATGATAATCTGCATAAGCGGTTGTCAAAACAAAAACCGAAGCAGTAAAATTAAGTCTTTGAAGCTGTTGTGCTGAGCATCGTCATATCCCACCCAGCCTGACAATGGGGCTGGTTAAATATTTGGCCACAAACAAATTCAATCTTCAAGTATCGGTTCAATTTAATAATAGCCTGATGGCAGTAATGCTAAAAACCTGTGATAATTCTAATTTTATCAAATACAAATAAACAGGAAGAAAAACACCACGTGTATACATATCCGCCAGCGGTTGACTTGGCTCAAGTCAAGTTGATCAACAAATTTCAGAGCACATGCGTGTCATGGGTTCACAGAAGTTATGCATAAGTATTGCTCTTGCCTCAATAATTTAATCGTAGTATGTAGAAAGTAATACAGAATTAAAGACCTGTAATAATTGTGATGTAATTGAATATAAAATGAACGGCAACACAACACCACATGTCGATGTGTGTTTTGCTGAACTTGCCAAAAGAATCAAGAGTTTGTCACTGTTTGACGTTCGAGAGCCTTGTCAAAAAGCAGTCGATTGCAGTGTGTTTTGCCAAATTTTCCTGCTTGCAGGTCGCATTCTGCAGGTGGTCGCTCACGACAGTACATTTAACATGAGAAAAATGTCCATGCATGGGAAAAATGCTCGTTTTGACTAGGTAGTCACAGACCGTGGGGGTCGCTAATGGCATATACTACTGGCCACTACTATATGCACAAGTGCTAACTACCGCTGCTGAAAATGACGCTTATATGATAACTCAATTAACTCTCTGCATTTCAATCTTAATGGCCGCTCACTGATCCCATAAATGCTGGGTTATAAAATGGAGGGAAAATAGTGACACTTTGCTAGAGGTTAAAAGCCAACGACCTATTACAGGCTATAAATATTTTCCTTCACAGAAGGATGAAAGACAGCCAGCCAGTTGCAGTTTGGAAGACTAAGTGGAGCGCCCACACAGTAACAATAGTGTAACTTTGAGTCTTAGCAGGCAACCCTAAAATGAGTTTATGTAGACAGTATGGGTTTCGCGTGGAGTTTTATGTATCATGTACAGGATAGCAAAGGCTATGCTTGAACATTCATACGAAAAGGAAATGTACTGGAAATAAGATGACCAAAAAGCAAGGTTAGGAGTTTTTAGTTTTGGGGTGCATATGGGCCTCTTGGGGGTCATGGGTAATGCAGGGACCAACGTGAATCCACAAAGCCATGGCATATGGGTCACTCAGAGCTCTGAATTCTACAGGGGCATAATTGTCAGCATGTCGGATGCTGGCTTTTCCTATCATGAGCTTGCCAGGAGATTGTGCTGCTTTAAGTCAGTAGTCAAGAGGTGTTGGTGGGACCTTTGTAATGAATGGAGAAAATGCGAGAAGAAAGATAGATCTAGAAGACAGACTGTCACATGGGAGGGCTGCATGAAGAAACCTGTGCTTTTTCACATACTGCACGATCTATGTGAAAGAGCACAAGTTTGTTTCATGGAAAATATCGGTAGTACCAGCGTCAGGCCTGTAGCATTGCCGTCTACCATAAACAAGAGACTGGTGATGGCCAAATTCAGGTCATACTACCCTGTCATTCACATCACTCATAGTCCTGCACCCAAATCTTTAGGTGCACAGTGGTGACAGGAGAAGTCTTCCATCTATCAAATCCCCCCCCCCCCCCCGTCAACCGTCAACTGGCAGCAAATGCTATGGTGCTGATTTAACATTCTACTCTCGTGTCTGATAAAATGTTTGCAAACTATGATGTTTTGCTGCAGCAGATGGTGATGGAAGTATCTCAGCTAGTACAGCCCCGTTGCTTTTGCTAATTTTTCTGCAAAAATAGATGTATCACAGTGAACCCGTTTGCTCCTGGCTTCCTCCATGCAGACAGATAGAACCTTTTTCTACAGCAGCAATGATATCAAATCTTAAAACTTCACATGGATCAATAAATATAGCAGCTTTAGAACAGTAATACTGATTGTCCGGAACTATTTTTATGAGTCAGATTCTGCCATACTAGGAAGTCAGGAATATGAGTCATGCAAATGTTTTAGCAGACTAAAATCTCCCACCAACATGGTAAACCCTCAACACAAGGGGGTCTGTAACATTTCCAACCCAAAAGATAGAGACATTTTAGGTGCCTCTAATACAACTTGCCCATTTAGGCTATCTGCATCTCCTTTTCATGGCGTATACCAGAGTCTCAAGATACTTTGCAAGCATGACAATGAACCGTTGATTACATTTTGAGGAACACACTCTTTTTACCTTAAAAGTCATACCACTTTACAAGTGTATAGTCTAATGTTGGTCTTACAAGGTTTTTCATCCTCAATATACGATCCACATCTTTTATTGATGGGCCTTACTCATAACCGTAAAAAATGATGGAGAATATACTCTACATATATTTTGCATATGGAACCATAATTTTGTTTTCATTACCTAGGAAAAAGTTGAAGAGCCACACCATCCAGCACACATTGCACTTCAGCTGCAGGTTTTACTAATGAACTTTGGTCATTGACCACAGTTCTTGTCTAAGGTTAGCGTTATCGGCATCCCATGGTAAAGTTGGTAAATCAAAAGTGAAGGTGGATAAAAACAAATGTTGTATTTGAATATAGCACCAGGATTGTCACTTAGCTGCCCAAGAGAGACGAGTCTCTGGAATAGAACCAGAGGGTCTGTTGATGAAGAAAATGTGAAAACGTAGCCTGATTTGTTGAATCAGAGTTGCATGGGTTTTCCCCGCCATTTTATCCAAAACCATCTCTAATACATACTTTGCCTTGTGCACATTTGCTTTTTGTCTCCTTACACCTGTATAACTACTATGAAGAGCATCACTTCGCTCAAATGGATTGCTCTCTCCAAGAATAGCAAGCATCCTTCTTGTGTCTTTCGCATCTTTCTTCTGGTGCTACTCAAATCTTTATGTTGTTGACTTGTTGTGAACGCCCGACCCGTTAATTCCTGCATTGCAGAATTTAAATAAGCAGAGGCTTGTCTTTACAATAGCCAAACAGCTCTCTGAGTCTCTGACATGTCTTTGCTACGCATAAGACCACCCATTGTTCTAATTCCGCTTATTAAAATTTTGTTCCATGACCAAATCCATTGACATGCCTGCCCAGTGCCTATTACTTCTGTGTGCAACATGGTAAACCTCTTCAATGTACTTGGACACATCAAGATGATCACACTCAATGTGCTCAATAGTTTGCAGATAAAAAAGGGCAGACTTTGCATAGGCAGTGTGACCAGTTGCACAAAAATAGGAAAGGATTGGATATACAACTCTCAAACTCGACTTCCAACTCCTGTTTGTTCAGCCTTACTGAAGCAGAAGCAGTAAAAGCTGTCCAGAACCTGCCATAATATGGCCAATACAGCCCCGCAAGACGCATATGCATTTGTGGTCTACCTAGCCTCAACACGACTAATCTCAAGTAGCTGCCTCTGTTGTTACAGATCACACAGTCATCAAAGCTTGCCAACATACTGGTTCATTGAATGTGATGATTGTTGTTAAATGATATACCTTCCTTTGCATTGGTATTGAAAGCTGAATGTTGATGTTTTGGTGAATCTTGAAAGGGATTTATATAGGGTTACACCCTTTTTCCGAATCGCCTTTTTGAAATAAAAATGTTTCAAAATCAATTCATGGATCTCTGTCTTTTGCTGTAGTTGACTGCTTGCATTGTTAGGTTGGAACTCATGACAGTACTATTTTTTTAACTATTTGGCTAGTTCCACACAAAGACCCCTGTAGAATTAATGCAAGAGGGATTTGTTGCATCCATGTAATCATAGTTAGCAAGGTCAGCATCCACTGCAGGGCAGGATATTTGGCCACAAGGTTGTTTTGCGTGTAGTCATGAGACAAGAAGAGAGCCTTGTGACTGCAATTGCCAACATGGTACGAGGTCCCCCTGACAAAAGCGACCAAAAACTTGATGTTAAGTTAGACAATGTTGAAGAAACCAAGGTTATAAAGTTGTATGCCACAAATCTAAAGGATGCAGAGACATAACTTTGAAATTCTACAAAAGTATTTTCAGTATGCTGCTGCTGAACAGCGGAATACAGGTAAACTGACAGAGATCATGTCACAAATTTGAAATTCTACAAAAGTATTTTCAGTATGCTGCTGCTGAACAGGGGAATACAGGTAAACTGACAGAGATCATGTCACAAAAGGTACTAAAACTTAAGAAAAGATGCAAAGTGATCCCTCTTTGCAATATGCACAGCATATCAGATAAACTAGTTAATGGCAATTATGGGGAAGTGACAGATTGTGAAACAAATTATGTGGAAGTGAAGTTCTTCAACCCTTAGATGATGGCTAGAATCTCTTAGCATACTTTCACTGCTGAGTTGTGTTCAGTATTATTTTTATTATTATTTATTGATATTATTATTATTATTATTATTATTATTATTATTATTATTATTATTATTATTACTATTATTATTATAATTATTATTATTATTATCATTATTATAATTATTATTATTATTATTATTATTATTATTATTATTATTATTATTATTATTAACTGTAATGTGTTGATTCACCGTGTATATACTTTAAATGTGTTGTGACTTTAAAACCAGAAGATTTGCATAGAGAAAAATAATAGAACAATGTGCATACACTGAAAAAGCTCCCTTGTTCGGCCTTAGGGGGTAGATCAGTGAAGATAATTGCAGTGTTTGGGGATATATATCAGAAAAATATGACTAGTCAAGAATTACAAGAGTATTCTGTCTACAGAATTGTACGATGAACTTTGCTCATTGACTGCCAAAATATTTCTACGCAAAAGTTCCAGCAAAGCATTTAATTTACTTTTGCTCAGCTTGTACAATATAACCAAAACACAAATTGTACAGTTAAGATCAGCTTCTATGAACAAAATCATCTATTTTCCTACAGCAGCACTGGATTTTACATAAAGATAAACCAAAATGCCATATAGTCAAAGATTGCCAAGCACTTTCTTTACAAAGACCAAGACTTTGCATTAGAAACATTAGTTTTGTTCGCCTGCTTGGCAGGCCTAGGATCTTTCATTTTTGCAGGACCAATGAGGCCACCAGCAAAATCGAAATGTAGCGAGTCAGCTAAGCATGCAAGGGCTTTTTTGGATTATTGACTAATGTTACACTTGTCTTGTCTTGTGTATATATCATTTAAGATGTTGTGGAGAAAAAAGTAAATGTTTTGTTTCAAAGTTCATTAACAGTGAAAACACATTGCTCCTTCTTGATGGTTTACATTCAAATAACCTGCCCCCTGCCTGCTTAACTGACTCTCAGGTTGTCTGCTTAACCATTTATGGCTAAACAGACAATCTCCGTGTATACTCTTCAGTCTACTTCAAATGAAGTGGGTACATCGTGGAGCTTGGTTTGCTTAGTATTCAACCTCTCAGGACATTTTTGTAACTGGCTGGTGCCTCATTCCAACATTCAAGGGCTCTACTCTGCTGAACAGCAGCCAAGTATGCCGCTGGCATGGTAATGTTAACACTGGTGTCCACTGATTTACATCTAGAACATAATTTGCACAATATATTTGGTAATAAGGCGATGTACATGCCTCAGTGCAGGTGACAGTTTACACAAGCACAGAATGACAGTTGCAGGGTGGTAAAGTACGCTGGGCTACCAGCAGGATACTCAGATGAGCTTATAAGGAAGTTTGGGAGAGTTGGCCCCCATGTGCTCTAAAGCAATTCAGAGTCTATGTTCTACTGCTAAGCCTTTGTCTACAGATTATGCATATTACCCCAGACCAGGACCTTCGATGTTATGGTCTCAGATTAGACAGTTCAAGAGAAATGTCATTGTGTTACCATAATATAGCAGAGAACACATTCTGAACCCACATTAAGCTGTTAGATATCCAGTAAAACCTGTTTGAAGCCCAAAAAATGAGTACATAAGCAGGTAGAAGGAGGGTTAGTGGCTCTTGCATCACCTGGCCAACATGTAACCTCCACTGTGAGGTCCCATCCATAGTGAGCATGTACATTTACATGTCGGTTTTCTTATAATAGGCCCCATTCAATCATATAATCATTTACTTATAAATTTTTCGAAAAAACGGTACAGGTAAATGAATTTGTTAACTGATTTTGACACATTTTCCTCACTTTATACTGAGTATATGTTTTTGTGGGCTGTCAGGCCAACATCCACATTCATTACAAACTTAGAGTGCACGTGGTTGCTTTGGCCACGCAAATGCAAATTTAAAAGATTGCAATACTTGTAAAGTTCCACAATGTACATCATTGTATGTGGTGTGATGGGGGCTATAATGATGTTTAATCTACCAAAGCAAACTAATTGTTGCTTTTTCATGAACTGAAAAAATAGGGTTTGTCCAACCTGTCCATTCAAACATTTGCTTGAGATCCTTTCACTAGCAACAAAGAGATACAGTTTGTCATGCAATAAAAACCAAGTTTAGTCACATCATATGTGACAAAACTATAATCTCAGCATTTATGGTCAGTATTTTTGGCTAGTGCAACAAAATGTGGCAACTTTAAAGGTATTTCGCCATGCAGATAGTTTGAATATATTCTTGTGAAGGGGGCACATTGTGTTGAATATAAAATGATTTGTTACCTTGAAACAATATAATTTTGAATGCAATCATGAATTATATATGATATCAAGTCAGATTGCCATCTTGAAGGATTTTATTGAACTACCATCACTCTATAATTTTTTATGTAAAGGAGCTTATGATAACCATGCAAACCCTGTTAAGGGAAATGCATGTTTGGGTTCAGTGTGGCTACAAAACAGTTCTTCCCAGTGCTGACTGACTGGAGATTAGGTTTCAGACACGGTCCACTGAATAAGGAAGCCTGCCTCAGTGCTCAACTGAGGCTGGTAGAAAGGTAGACAAGGGACGAAGGCCCACGGTCACTCACTGCCTGAGCACTGGACATGCATGTTTACACAGCTGTGTGTATTGGGGCAGAGGGAGAGGCTAACAGTGGTCACAGCAGCATTTCCTGCTTACCTATAAACTGTCAGGCTATTTTTGGTTGTGGCTAAAGGCCCAGGATCCCTGTCAAATTGTCAAGGGCCCTGTGCCTACTAAACAGACAACAGCATCAACCTAAACAGGACCTACATGTGATGGGTTATTCCCACTTATGTAAAAACTCGCCAGTACTTTTGGACCTGTATCCACTTTCAGGGCAACCTTCTCCATTGAGCTTTGTCTTGGGCAGAGTGGGTCGCCTGGCACTCAGCCAATTGCTGACCCTTATTTATTGCCTCGGGGCGACTTCTACATCTGATACAAGATACTCTATCTGGGGCCTACAACTGGTCACTGTTTGTCGGTGTATTTACATTTTCAGATAATGCTCAGTCTGGAAAAGTCCCACTATATATTTTACATTACATTCATAAGACAAGTTAACCTTCCCTTAACACTAATCACACATATATTTTGGACGCTACCTCTTCAAAATATCCAATCGACTAAGCTGCCATTGTGTAAACAGTGAGTTCCGCACCCAACGCCAATGGTTTGTGAATGAACATAAGGATGATCTTGGCGAGTGAGGGTGGGAAGATGGTGAAAATATATGAAACCAAAAATATATATTTTGCAGTTATTTTAGAGCATCAATGATGATATATATGTTGTGGCCGTGATTTACTTTGATATCCAAATCAAGTGTAATTTTGTGAGACTGTCCCGCAATCAAGGCATTAAAAATTGCGCATCAAAATTGGCGCTCGAGCCTGCCGTGTCGTACTTGGATTTGTAACTAACGATAACTGCTTCAGACACAACAGAGTGGGCAGATTAAATTTAAGATTGTAAGTCATGTTCTAAAGTACTTTAATGACCGTTTGCGCTGGAACTCGCAGAACGGAAAACTGAAACCATGCTGAAAACACGTGGCCATGATTCACTGTGATTTTCCTTTCCCATAATACATTGCGCCATGTTTAAATGGATGCCGAATGTGCGTGCATTTTGTATGTCTTCATGTTGCATTTGGATTTTGAACAAATGATGCTAGCTGCTTCAGACATAACTGAGCAGGCAGATTTAAGTTTAGATAGTAATTCATCTATTAAAAAAACGTTGACGACTGTTGCTCTTGTAACTCGGAGAACGGACATCTGAAACGTAAAGATACTAGATACTGATACCGCTCCCATCATGGCTATGCTTTTTTTCCCCGCCCAAGTTGATTGTCTAGACAAGTTGAAATAAAATGCTTTTTGAGTTGACTTTACTGCGAAATAACGGCACACGTTGACCAGTTTTTCTGTTAGCTTTGTCTTAAAACTTGATTACGGTTGATTTGAACCACCGTTATTTATGGGTGGTTGTTTGTGGGGTGATTTTGCTTGTCGGTCGCGTGTTGCAGCTGGTCCAAGGTTGTCCAACGGGAGCATTTTAGGAAAATTGTGAATCACAGTTCTTGAAAATGCCACAGAATTTGACTAGGTCGGTAATTGCAGGTCTTACTGTACCATGATTAAACCTATTCCCATGCATAATCTGCCAGGGTATGTCAAATAAATGTAAGAACATTTTCAAAAATAAGGTGAAATCATTCTTGATGCATGAGATGGGAGTACTGGAGAGGGACCGTTTTATATATCTATAGTTTAAGTATCTTAGTGTTACCAGGGACCTGCAAATTATATATAGCAGGTCCCTGGAGTTATAAAAATTACGCCTTTGGTGCTTATATTTATTTATCAATTTATTGAAAATTTAGATCAATATTTATTCATAAATAATTGAAGCATTTCAGCCACAAACCTGTGCAAAGCAACTTATTTTTTTTCCCGATTTCATACTTACATTTCTACTATTTTCATGTGTGATCCAGCATAGAAAGTAGATAACATGGCAATATTTTTTTAACAAATTTTTGCTAATTTTTATCAGATTTTTGTACAATCTGAGGGAAAATAGCCAAATCAGTACAGTAATGACTAAAATGTCGTGATTGCGTCAACCATGTGAAGGCAAGATACTTGAAACTCCCCAGATAAACCATTTTGCATGCTCAAATTCGAAATTTTGCGGGGAGGGGAGCGGTAATCCCCCCAAACCCCCACCCCTTATATGCTTTCGCCCTTTTGGGCCATGTAGGTCACATTTGGGCCACTGAAAAAAGGTACGGACATTTTTGGGCCACTTGGGTCTCTGACTGAGTTTGTAGCACTGGCCTGGGTCGACCAGTATTTATTAGGGAAGGGCGACTGAAAGGTACTTTTTTTTGTTCCATCCATTTTTAGGGTTAGTCCTTTTAAGTAGGGTCTGTCAGGTTACCAGAACCACACACTTATTTTGTTAGGCCTTGGGCAACTTACACATTTGTTCAAACATGTTGAAAATGTGTGGTCTTTCCCCTTTTACACATTGCCTCTTTTGAGGTCAGTTTAATATGTTAGCTTCGCAGAGCCGGACGCACTTGTTCTGCTTTAAAATCTTGAAAGAGGTCATGACTGGGCACACAAACACACACACACACACTCTCTCTCTTTCCCCCTCTTTCTTCCTCATGTTTATATACAGTAAAACCTGTTTTTAAGACCCCTCCTTTGGGTGACCACCTTACTTTTCTGACCACTTTTCTTGTGCAAAAACACATTCTGTTGATTATTTGCCTCTTTTGGGAGACCACCTTCAGAACCTGACGCGGGACCAACCAAGATTTACGCAAAAGACCACTTATTCAGCCACAAATACCCCATTTAGATAAGTAAACATCCACCAATTTTGGCAAGATTGCTAAAACTGTTTTGATAAAATGAGTTAACAAAAACTAAATATGTTAATGATATCAATAGGTAAAAATTATTTGACTGCCAGATGGAATCAGGTGTAAAATATGTAGAAACATTCATGTAGATGTATCAATCTAAATTATGGATGGATATATAAACTAGAGGCTAGTTGCTGGCCAGGTAGCATAACAGTTAACCCTCCTTTGAGAGACCACCTGTCTTATGTAACCTCTTTTTGGTATGTCCCATGGGTAGTCTCTCAAAACAGGTTTTCACTGTACATGTACAAATAATGAAGATTGTGACAGTTTTAACCTGGGCAGCAATTTATGAAACGTTGAGCATATGTCATTATTGTTTGTCCTTTAGATAAGATTCTAGCAAATATTCTACTTATGCATTGATCCCTTAACCATGATCTTCAGGACACAATTTGACATATTCCGTAAATTTACTTTATTTCACTTAAGTGTCACACGTTTTTTTACTTATTTTGCTCATGAAACAAGTCCACAAAAAGAAACCCCGTGTGTGACAAGAATTTTAACTTAGGTTTTCAACTTAAGTGAAAAAACTGAAAAAAAGTAAAATATACACACATGAAAATAAGACAATTTACAATACATGCATGGAAAAAATTGGCTTGCCTCTAGGGCCTTGCCCTTTTCTTCTTTTTTTAATTGGTAAAGTGATCGTTTATGGTCATATTGTGTTGTGAGGTGGTGAATTATCACTGGAAGGTGATGTGTATATATATATATATATATATATATATATATATATATATATATATATATATATATATATATATATATATATATATATATATATATATATATCCTAGTAAAGTACCTTTTGATTAATCATCTCATGAAAGACCACTTTACTATACTTAATGCTTCCCATGTTAGTTTAGACCACCTGTCTTCTAGGACCATTTTTTTATATCACTATGCTATGTTATCAGCAGTAGCCAAAGCTACTAAAACTAAAAAAATGTGTCAAATGGGTACTAAAATCTTTCCAAAATTCTTACTTTATTGCAAATATTTAACAGATTTTAGGTCTGTGTAGGTCTTTCCCAGAAAAACTGGAATATTTGCAGCTAATATAAGAATTCTAGTGCTAAGCCAGTCTAAGGGTGGTCCCCAGCTAATATAAGAATTCTAGTGCTAAGCCAGTCTAAGGGTGGTCCCTTATGAAAGAGACTTCGATGACATCTTCACACATAAATTTGTCTGAGATCCATTCACTAGCAACACACAGATATGTTTTCCCATGCAAGGAATACCAAGTTAATCACATTAATTGTGTAGCAAAAGTATAGTCTCTGCATTAATGGCCATTATTTTAGGCACTTAACGTTAAATAATACAATTTTAAGAGCTTTTTATTTTTGTAAATAGTCAGTTTGCATTCATACACAGATTCAGATATGTGCAAGAGGGGGATGAAGGGGGCCCCAGATTGCAATCAAATGATTTGTTAAATTGACACAAAATAAATCACCCAGTTATTATGGATTGTATAATAAATCAAATTTTACATATAGAAGCAAGCATTGAGTGTCAATGAATTTATTTTCTGGAAAAACCGTGAATTTTCAACACCAGTGTGTCCACCATCAAAAACCCTGCAATTAACTGAATTGTAATTAGGCATGGGTCATATCCCAAGTTGCCTGCTTAGGTGACTCGGAGGCTAGTTTAGATTTCGCTGGTGGCCTCTGAGGGTCCAAGGCAAAAATAAAAGATCATTGGTCTGCTAAGCAGGCAACCAGACCCCCTTCATACATTCAAAAACTTTTTCTGCTTTCCTGTCTTTCAATTTACTCCATCTGCTCCTGATACGTATAGTTTTTAACAAATCATTTTAAAAGACACAACAGAGAAAATATATGCTTCTTGTTTCAAATTTCTGGGAAAAAATGGCAGTGTCCACCAAGAGCATTGAATGATGTTCCTGATGAAAACATATGCTGTATCTAACATTTCTGAAAAATTGTCAGACCAAAGATGTGAAATA
Source organism: Hermodice carunculata (assembly GCA_964020975.1). NCBI lineage: Eukaryota > Metazoa > Annelida > Polychaeta > Eunicida > Amphinomidae > Hermodice > Hermodice carunculata. The sequence goes on along the minus strand of OZ026625.1, from coordinate 15,047,448 downwards.
AGAGATTCCAGATCAAAAGTGAGTCATGCTGGAGACTGTGAAAAAAATCTGGTTATTTTACACAAATATTAACCCCATGGCCTCGAATTGTTGGCTCCCGAAACCTAACAATCCGAGGCCATTAGGTTGGGGTGAGGGAGCTGCTTGGCAGGGTTAAAATTGTTGGAAAATAACAACCCCCCCCCCAAATAATTTTTTTTTTAGTCTTCACCAAGATTTATCAATGGTCTGACCTTGGCAAAGAGATACTGCAACTCCATCTGTAGATAAGAACAACTCCTCTTACACTTTTACATGTACATTTACTTAAACTTGGCACATAAAGTATTTAAAATTACGTGTATACGTGCACAAGAGTGCAAGAATGCCAGATGCAAATAGATATCTGTGATTTTACAGTGCTCTTTTTTGGCTGCTATCCATCCGTTTCCAGCTACAATTTTATATGATAGTCTCCCTGCTTTATTTGACCAGTTTTTTACCTGCTCTAGCCTAGGGGTGGTGTCTCTCACTTCAAAACAAACAGAAGCAACATAGATCAACTTTTATTTGGAGAAAATATTTGCAAATTAAGATTCAAAGGCAGAAAACCATACTTTTTCTTTAAAATTCTTTGATGCTGCACCTGTGTGCATTTTCATCCAATGCAGAGAAAAGTTGTTGGCCAGGTAATGCAAGGGTCACACAGTTTGCACTTGGGAAATCGCCTGTTTTATATGACAACTGTTTGGAATGCACCAGGGGTGATCTCTCATAGGAGGAGCTATTGAATGTACATATAGTCTGTCCATTGATTGACTGCCGCTGGTGTACCTCAAAAAGCATTCACATATTGATAAGGCATGCTGATGGTCGCCCGAAGGAGGGTTGACTCCTATTTTACCACCTGGCCAAAAACAAACCTTTACTTTGAAGCACCATCCTACATGTACATTTACATGCAACTTCACTTATCATAGATCTCATTCACTTTTGGAGTCACATGTTTACATATTTTCATGATTTGGTCCATGTCAGTATTTGTAAACTCTTTCAGTACCAAGTTTTGGATGGAGTCAACAGCTTTTCTTGGCATTCTTTTGGGTTAGCCAAAGGCTGAAAGTGCACTAAGGAAAGCTGTTGACCTGGTCTATTCTTATGAATTAGTCTTATCTTTTCTGTAACTACAGGGATGCTAGTACTTAAATGAAACATCTTTTTCAAGGAACACGAATTAAATCTCCTTAAATGATATTTCAAATAGTTTGATTGAAGTATTTTGATTTTGGGTACAATTGACACTGAAACGGTTAACTGTTTTTAAACCTTTTTTTTACCGATTTGGTATTAAATAGGTCGATTTGTACTTATCTAGTATGGGGGAGTTTTTGTTCTTTAGGTGGTTAGAGAGATCTTGTATGGTCACTGGTCATGTTCTGCAGGTGGTCTCCAAAAAGACGTACAATGGTCCCTGTCTTGAGAGACCACCCAAGTGCAGGTAGCAAAGTGGTCTATTGAAACAGATGGCCTTCCATTAGAGTACCATAACATGTAAAAGATAGCCCAGTGAATTGACAGGGTGGTCTTAAAACATATGTGGTCTCTCAAGGCAGGTACCTGTTAATCATCATCGAAAGGTGTTTTTATAGAAGTGAATGAATAACTATAAAGAATTATTGTATTTAATACTGAATTTGTATACGTATTGTTATTCAAAAACCAGGAAACAGAAAGAATTTAACTCTTTGCTATCTGCCTTGCAACCACAGGCAGTAGATCAATTTTAGAACGCCAATTGGAACAAAGTAGTGGAATTGGTTGAGAGTGAACAGGGTGAAAGTGAGAGTGGTCTTACCGAAAAAAATATCAACTGCCATATCTCACCATTGGAATCTGTACGCGACTTTCCCCTTACTTCCCTGATTTGAAACAAATGGTCCAAAATGGAGAGCGTCCAAGCTACTTCTATCATGTAGGACAATCCATTGCTGTTATGAGGCAGAGTCAGTGTCAGAAAACGTTTATTTGACAAAATATAATTGTTATGGATACAAACAAGATGTAATATTGGAACTCAAAAGTACAAGACAGTTAGACGCATTAGAATACAAAAATCGATGAGTGCCTGGATGACCCCAATCAAGGTCTAGAGTCCGCTATCACTGAGACCACAAAAAAGACGGTTACTTAATACACAAACTGATTACTCACAAAATTACGATGAAATTCATAAAGATGCTAAGGATGACTAAAACATGTACACACAAAAATGATTATTAGACAAGACTAGTATCAATTATTACATACATAACGGTTTGGCACAGTGCATATGTCTTGATTCCTGTTAATTTTTTTTTTTTGCATAGCTGGATAAACCAGAGTATGAGTGTGTTTCAAACTTCTCTGTAATACAAGAGGGAATATTTGATAAGGGATGGGACATAGTATCTTATTTTCTCTATTTCTGGTGAAGTGAGAATGAATCATGGTCAGAAGTTTTCAAAAGGAAATTAGAGGGTATTACTGTCAGTCAGGCATCACAGCCAGCACCTATTATCAGGAACAGGTATGCATCAGGTGCTGTAGCTAACTACAGATGCAAACTGAGAAGCCTCATGTAGTCAGCTAGATACAAGCCAGAGCAGTATGAAAAAGTGAAGCTTCGTGTTGACTTGCCAGAATTTTTGAAGATTTTGGAGATGGAGATTATTGCCACAACAGATTATCCAGAGTCCCTACAAGAAACACTTGAGAGACAAAACATCAGAGAAGGCCTGTCACACATCAAAGATTCGGCTTTTCTTTTCTTCCAGTCACTCTGTGCAATCACTATTGACTTACAGACTGCAGATAATCTCCATTTGTATGGGAGTGAGATGTTTGTGATGGTCACTAACAGTGTAATAGGGTATGTTGCACAGTTTCAACAGTTGAAATGTGTCTTCAAGTCATTCTGCTCTGCTTCAATGCATACCAGAGGTGAATCTGGTAATATTTTGAGAGCATGTGCCACAGCTTTTTCAGAAATAATTTCTGTTGCTGATGTTAGCAACATGCTACTTGATGAGGTTGTGGTCAAGTTTATACGTGTACTGCATGCTCAGTTTCGCAGAGACTACTTGACATGATTAAATGCAAAGAAGAAAGATGCACATTGGAAAGAAATCCAAAAAGCAAAGGCTCATTCACAGTCAGAAGATGTAATTGGGAGATCATTCAATTGAAATGTATTAAAATGATACCACCAAGGGTCTACAAATGTCACATTGGATGCTACTGAAAAAGTTCAGCAAAGGCAGGGCATACTTACAAGGTCACTTCTTCACCAAAAGTGACATTTAAGTTTTGTGTGCAGCCTATGATGTAAGCTGTAGGAGCAGAGCCACAAAGGGAGCAATGGCATAGATTCTGAGAGGAAAAAAATAGAACTTGACACAATGCCACACCCCAAAATCATTGTTGGTGAACCATTCGCAGCCTGACCTGCAGCTATTGGTGAGATACCACGAATCCCTGGTCCTCAGCCTACTCCCCAGACAAGTACTAGTGAAGAGGATAATTGTGCATTATACCATTTACAAGGAGGGGATCAATGGATCCAGTGAAACAGTTGTTTAAAATGGTATCACCGTTTCTGTGCTGGATTGAAGGCTACAACTACACGGAAAAAGTACAGCAAGCCAGACCAGCAGTGGTCCTGTAAAATGTGTAAAGGGAAAAAGTGAAAGAGTAAGTACATGCCTACAATATAAGTTACATGTTCATGGCTTTAATTTCATGTATGTGTGCAGAAAAAAGGTATGTACTGTATATATAAAATAAATCAATAAGTATTTCAACATAAGCAGCTCTATACAATTTAAATATTGGCTTGAGCAATGAAGACTTATCATTCATGATCACCTATATTTAGTTCACACATTTTAGGAGCCTTTCTTCAAATAGCATTTGTATGGATCTTTCAAATTACATGCAGTGTGGTAATGTACATACAGTGCCATCTGTTATCATGCACACAGACTTACTGTACATTCCCATCAGGCTTAACGAGAATCCAGCAAGCAGTTGGGGAGAGTAAAAGTAACCATTTGTACAAACTTTGTAGGAACCCTCTCAAGATGTATTCCCACTGAGTTTGAAGTTGATACAGTGTCACTTTTTCAAGATATTTTACCCACAGGAAATTAAATATGATGTAACATAAAATCTTAATACATGTAATCCAGGAATGAAATACACCTCAAGCCTTTACATGTAAAGCTGTGTATTCAGTTGAAAACCTTGAAAAGTTGTTATTGTTCCCTCTTCTGTTACTAGATGTATTATGACAGAAAAAGGATTTATTACTCATAATCATGACCTTATCTTTATTTCTTGAAGTTTACGAAAAAGGATTCCTGAAAAGCAGAACTGCGACTTCTTGGACTGTCAGGGAATGCATATGAAATATATAGCCTAACCTTTTCTCATGTATACATATACATGTGTAAAGTGTCAGTTTGCGATCCAGGAGACTCGTATTACGGTTATAATTTTACCGCTAAAATACAAGCCACCCACAACATCATTTTAAATGATAGTTGATGATCACATAATTGACAAAACCCCATAATACATGCTTTAAGGTAAAAAAACATGTTTTCTCGAGACATGAGTTTTTGCTTTGTTTCTTTTGCAGTTTTGGAGGATAGGTGAATGTTTTGTACCAATCAACAAACCAGTCCAACAGCTCTCTTAGTTCAGTCAGCCGAGCACATAAAGGCGCAAACATCCCTGCAAGAGCATGGCCTGTACACTGTTTTGTTCCACAAGATGAATTGTGCCAGACAGGTAAGAACCATCAGGGTCCTTTGACCTTTGAATTGCCTTCAGCAATCTCAACATTTCTTCATCCAGAACATCTTCAGCCCTGTGGTTCCTTATCACTGATGCCTGATCCGGGTAAATATGCTCCTGAGTCAGTTTCCGGTGTACCCACACAAGGTTAAGTGTATCCTTCAATCCAGTGAGTCCATTGGATACCAGAGCCATTACCCAATTGTAAGCAGCTTGTACATTTTTCATGGTATCCTGATTTTAAAATGTTGTTTCGGATCTTATTTACTACATGGGAATAATCCATCCAAAAGATAATGTAATCTTGCCCAAGGTTTATATGATTTCTTGCAACCATTTTGTACTTTTATGGGGTCATGTTTGGAAACATTCCTCTTTTACAGGTACCATCCGTGTTTGTGTCAATTACTTTGAAGTCCCAGGCATCAAGTTCTCGAACAGACCTCCAAACATTTATGTAATTACACTTTGTGATGCCCCTGTTGTCGGGAAATGTGAAAGGGAAAACAGAATCCCAACAGACCTAAAAATGTCATTTGTAGTACATGGTTGGCCAGCTCCTTTTTATTGCTGCCAGTCCTCAGCACTCTCATGTAGTCATATAAAAATATGAGAACAAGTTTGTGCAGACACATTGTGTACTACTTTTAAGTTAATTATGATGCACATTTGCCCCCCCCCCCCACTTTTTCCTTTACTTATAGTTGATTACTCTGTTCTAGATGAGGTATGATTTCATACTGAACATGCAGGACCCTCCTAGCCAACCATCATGTTCAGGTTTTTTAAAATCATTTTAATGAAGTAATCTGTAGGGTTAAGGGGGTTTCGGTTACTATGAACCACTTCCAGGATGGATATATAGTTTTCTTGCAATCTAGACTTTTACTCAAAACTTCATTAGCCATCAGCAGAACCCACAAATAGGTGATGTGTTTATTCGCATCTCAGTGGGCTTCCAATACATGTAACATTGTAGGCTTAGGCTTACCGTTTAATTGTGTGTTTTGGATCAGCCTCTCTGATTGATTTTTCATGCCCCCTGTGTCGAAGTAGATTCTAAAAGAGTTGATTTTGTGCATAGTTTGGCTTTATTAACTGTTAGTTCCCATAAAATTGCATCAAAATTACAAAGTGTTGCATAAACATGCATTTTAAAAGAAACTTTTGTATTTTATTGTTGTTACATCATCTTTTAACCAGTTAATGATGATCTAATTTAATCTGATTACAAATTGCAATGCCGTTATCAACATTTTAGATTGTGTGTTGAATTTTAAGCTTGTGTTGTGTTTTACTGGCTCCCTCAATCATTTGCAGTTTTGGCCTGACCGGAACTACACAATTACATGTAGTTACACATGGCCTTATCTAGCTCAGGGCCTTGGTCGCATGAGCCGAGTGTAGAACTCCCATTTGCCATGTATACAGTAAAATGTATTTTGTGAGACCATCCCTGGGGTAACCCAAAAAGTGATCAAATAAAGTAGGTGATCTTGCAAAGGAGGGTTGACTCTTGTAGCAACTATCCTGGTCAACAACTAGCCTCTAGTTTGAACCCCATTCCACACTGAATATGTACGCTTTAGGCCCACATTTACATGCATGTTTGTTTATTATAGAGCCCATTCAATCTTGTAGTCACGCTTTCATGTGCATATTTTCAGAAATTGTTACATGTTAGTATTTGTTAACTTATTTTTACACATTGTTTTACTGCATGATTTTGCACAAAGGTGGGTGGAGAAATACCGGAACAGCTATCATTATGATTTTAGTCATTACATTATGAAGTGGGTGACTATTGAACATGTTTTGTTTCAGAAAAATACATCATATATCATGTTATGCACAAATAATGTCTTACCAGTTTACTGCCATATTGCTGACTTCAGAAAAATATAGTCTTCAAGTTACAATATCAGCACTTAGTTTCTGGAACTAAGAATCATGACAAACCTGGATGCTGTTCACATGATCAACATCTTCGATGTGTTCAAACTTCCCTCCAAAACTCAGAAGAGTCAGAGTATCCCTGAGTTGGCAACGCTTATTTCATTTGTCAAAACTCAAAAGTAAGCCACTAACAGAGTAGAAGGCATTTGGTTATTTTTTTTTTAAATAAAAGAGTCAGAGCATCTCTGAGTTGGCAACGCTTGTTTCATTTGTCGAAACTGCTCAGTAAGCCACTAACATAGAAGACATCTGGTTATTTTTTCAAATAATTATATCTATTTTAACAAATGAAATGAATACCTGTTGACGCTATATTTAATTTTATTTCAGGGGAAAATATCAAACTTGCTGTCAATCAGAGGGCACCTTGGAATTGGGTGCGAGCCCGGCCATTACAATGGCAGCCAAGTTGTTTTGGTTGATACCAGTGGCGATGTGAAACGGAATTTTGGTCTAGATTGTTGATTGGGGGTCATGCCAACACATGTTTACTTGTACAGACAACAGTAAATTGACTATGGAACAATCATAGAAAGTTACAACCTCACGGATCCAGAAGGAAACTCTTTATAGTGCTCCTACTGGGCTTTGAAATTGGTGCTCAAATGTGAGACTTTTTGCCCGACTGGACAGAATTAGGACTTTTGTGATAAACATTGGCGTGTAGCGGTAAAAATACACAGATTCCAGTGCATACACTGTTGAATTTACCGGTCAAATATAGTTGAAGGTCAATGGAGAGAGTTTCAGTTTTTTTCTTTTTGAGTAAGCACGAGAAATAGAGCAAACGTAAATTAGGTGGCTGCCTCAATATGAGCTTTGTTTCCTCCCTTGATCAACACTGAAGCATGAAGCACCTTTACCCTGAATGATGCTCCTTGGTGGAACTACAAGTCTCTTGGCTAAAGTAATTTTGGAAACACTGAATGTTTCATTTCCACCCTACTTTATTACTGCCTCGTGTATTTCATTGTCGATCTGTAACATACAACAATCAAAGTTAATCTTGCATTTGTGAGCATCTAAAAAGTCAAAGCCCAGGATGGACTAGTCTGTGATGGGAGCCACGTACATGTCCCATCTGTAGGACCTATTCCCTAAACTAAGAGACACTTCTTTCACCCTCTTTGTTATCATGGTTCCTTCTTTTGCGGCACTCTTGAGTTTAACCTCTTCTATGTTTTTCACTCCCGCACCCCCATCCCCAGTTTTAAAAAAAGATTATCATTAATGGCCACGATCCTAGCTGATGAATCAACTACTGCATTGACTTCTGCTTTATTTAAACAGGCTGGCAAAATCATGCAAATTCCTTGGTTCACAGTCCTGACTGTAACATTTTTGACCTTTGACCTTGACTGGGAAGCTACACTACTATACACTTTAAACTGTTCCTGACTGATATTGCTCAACTGATTTCGAGTCAAGATTCCGTCTGATCAGTTGATTTTAACGATAAAACAATGTGGGGGTGAAAATGCATTTAATGGAAAGAATGAGTCAAACTATTTCCATTTGGAACTTGCACCTTGCAAGATGTCGTATTTGAACTTAATGATAAGGTTAGGTTTTGGCCGATCTCCTCTGAGGGACGAAGTGTAGCCATTCATTCTGGCCCTATATAGTTTGATGGCATGCTCAGAGACAACAGTGTAGTGTAATCGTTCCCTCCATTAGCCTTAACCATATGTCCCATTTGTCCACAGTGATTACATGTGACACTGGGCAAATCAAATCTCCTCCTTAGACTGGCTGACATCACTGGCCTATGGATACTGCTGGTGTAAGAAAGTGTTCAACAACTTTTGATTAGTTTTCTGCTCCCTCTGCATAGCCGCTTGATTTTTCTTCATGATCTGATCTGACTTTTTTTCATTGTTTTTCAAGTTGATCCGCCCATGACACCCTTGGTTTGTCTTTGTTGCAACATCTATTTTGGTTGTTCAGAGACATTGGTGCAACACTGAGTAAATCTTCATCCTCATATGCAATCTGTGTAGCCCTAGGTTTGATGCCAAACAAAATATCCTGACTATTTACATTCATCTTCACCATCTCCAATGCACTTTCCAAACAGAGACCAGGCTTTTGGGTCATAATACTCAAAGCAGCATCTTTATAGGAAACTGCCTTCAAAAAGGCATCTCCAGTGATTGTCTCCATTAACTTATATCCAAACCCTAGTCCTAATGAAACAAATCCAAGTCAATTCCGACCAAAGACAATGTTCCTTGGTATGTATACATGAACCAGATAAATTTGTATTCCGTCTGTACCCAAAAGAGTCCAAAACGTATGTGCAAAGGTCCATCGATTCCAAACAGCCACATCTAGTTTTAACATGACAGAATGCAAAAAAGTTTTGTTGAATGTTATAGGCCTATTTCAGTAAATTGACTTTAACATGTGCATCATTCATGTGCATATAGGACGGTACAATTCACGAAAAGGAACCAAAATCTGTAGCACCTCAAAGAATTCGTACGCACAGGTTCCTAATTTGTTGAAAATATATTAAAAAAATCAGCATTTAAAAAGTAACTAGACCATCAACAAGAATCCAAACAACATGATTATACAATTTGAAGTGTTTTTTAAATGTAGCGAAAGGCATGATGTTGTTTTAAAAGAGATAAACTAAGATTGTTTCAAAAAGAAAAATGTTTGAATGTCGAAATATATTGGGGGAAAAGTCAAAACAATGTCAGAACTTGCAAGTGCGCTGGTTCAAATATCAAACATCAGCCAGAAACAAGTGACACCAGGCCTCAAACACAAAACATTAGTAAAAAATTGCAAGAACAGTGTGCCATTGTAAGTCATCTGCAAGTCAGCTAAGTATAATGTACATCTATCTCATGGTTCTATAAAGTTCAAAAGGTCTAAATGTTAAACGATCCTAATTATTATAAAATTCTCTCACATTTATCAGAAAAAGAGTTAAGTTTCATGAAAAGAGAGAGAGAGAGAGAGAGAGAGAGAGAGAGAGAGAGAGAGAGAGAGAGAGAGAGAGAGAGAGAGAGAGAGAGAGAGAATTCGTGTTGAAATTCTTAAAGGTAACTGTAAGTACAGCTGTCTTCCATGTAACAGTTATAAATATTTTCACTGACAATCAGACATAGGTCAACTTGCCAGTCAGCTGATTTAGATGCTAATTATTGATACAAGAGAGACAGAGCCAAATATGTATAAGTTTACCCATTTATTGAAAGTAACCATGTATCAGCTGTATACAAACACTTTGAGCCAACCTGACATGATTTTCACAACAACAAACTATATTCATTAGACAATTATAAAAAAACAACATCAGTTCCAGTACATTTGGAACACTTACTGCACTGCAATATGTGCAGAATCTAAATGTTCAAATTGTTAGCAAAATACATAATAGTTTCATGAAAAGAGAAGCAGACAACAGCTTTCAATGATAGTGATAAGGCTAAACCAAATACCGGCTGAACCTTGTCAGATCAAGTATCATTTTCGAAATAGTAAGACATGCTAGTGTTCATCGGAAGGACCTATCACCAACAATAATGAAATTTATGTGAATAAGGGTATCTTCTACTTGACTTGGAACAGGTTATCAACATATTGGCAGAGGGTTAAAACAGTTTTGCGTTATCCCAATCCTCCGAATTTGGGAAACACCCACATTCATCTAAAGTAGGCTTTAAACAAATTTAGCCCTTAATTTTAATGCACAATTAAAAAAGGTAATTACATGACCATAGTTTATAGACATCACCCAAACAGCGATCGGACAATTAAGAATTTTAAGTCAGACTACTACATTTACACTAGAATTGCATAATATGTCACAATTTGAGTTTAAACACCAAAACAAGGTCTCCATGTAAACACAGGACAACCAAATTTGATAATGACGTTATATTTATTAAGAAACATGGCTAAGTCTACCCAGTTTCTTTCTCAATCAAAAAATACAGCTTTACAGGCCTAAAATTTGTTATAAGCCATTTGTTGACATTTCGCAGGCATCTCCTCAAGCGTCTTTCCCTCCAATTGCCTGGCGTTTTCTCCGAACCAACACTGATAGATCTCTCCTACCAAATCAGCTGTTCATCTTGACAATGAGCTTTATGTATTCCTCCCTCTCTGACTCGTGAAGAGTGCTATCATATACCAAGGCTTTGTCTATCAAGGACTCAGCCAACTGGTCCAACTTAACTGCCTAACTCCACTTACAAGTCTTTCAACTCCTTCCAAATTGCATAAAGAATGGATGCCAATCTGACTGTCCATCAAATGTTTATGGCCTGTGTCATAGCACTCCTTGACATCTTACCTGGTCATTATCTCCCTTCCATGTACTTTTTCCTGGTTGGGGCCTATAATCAGATTTATCAGACTTCCCCTTTTTAAATTCCCGTGACCTATTCTGATATACACCCCAGGAAGCCCCTTGATGGACTGTATTCACAAATAATCCCAAAAAATTACCAGAGGGATCTGCAGTACCAAACGTATCATCATCATCATCATCATCATCATCATCATCATCATCATCATCATCATCATCATGTTACTCCATGGAATCCACATTTACTTCTAAATTATTGCCTAATTTGGTGACCTCAGACAGCTTGGCCAAATCATCTTCAAGTTGTTTGCTAATGTCTGACTTCTTTGATATCATCCAGTCTTTCATATCTAGGAACATCTTGTTTTGTTGATCCATCATGCATTGTATTTGCCTTTGAATGCCTTGAACCATGGCTTCCATCTGCTTATCCCATGGCTCACATGCAAATCAATCTTTGCATCATTGTACAGCTATTGTAATGTGGTTAAAAGCTAAGCATCTTTAACTTGAAGGAAGTTGCCTTCTCTGAATACTCGCAGCTCTTCTTGCTTTCTTATTAGTCTCCAGCTCTTCTTGTTTTCTTATTAGTCTGCCACTGTAGCTCACAAATTCTGTGAAGTCAAACTCACTGATGTACAACGTAGCCATCATTCTTGTGTATTTTGATCTATTATACAAGTCACAGTGAAGTAAAACACTGAATACAAAATTTTAGAAAAGAGCATCTGTTCCGAAAAATTAAATATCCAATGCAATGTTATGAGTCACCTCAAAGTGAAATCCCTGACGTGCAGAATACGATTTCAGAAGAGAGATTCCACTCTAAAAACCCATTATCTGCACTGAAATGTCACTGAAGCGAAGTGTTAAACACACTAAAGTAGCACGTACACAGTCAAATGCAATTTACCTACTGAAGTTTTATGATATACACACTCAAGCGTAAAGTTTAAAAAAGTGAAGTGAGACGTCGATCACACTGAAGTATCACGTTCACAGTCAATTGAAGTGCAACAATACAAACACTCAAATTGAAGTAGAAGAAATCAATAATCTATTCCACACTGAAGTGAGACAGTGAAATATCAAGTGAAATAAACCCAAGTATTATATTCCATGTGGCAATCACACTTAAGTGAAATGCTTTTTCAAGGGTCTGCCCCAGGGGGACCCTTTCTGTTTACACGTTGTCTGTCCATCCATCCAGCATTTGGATGTCAGTCTGAATGTTCGGATGTCTGTCTGGATGTGCACATTCTGGTTACTACAGTATATCTACAGAATGCCTCCATATATTTGCTCAAATTTGGCAATATGCTTACCTTACCTCGCAAAAATAACTGATTAGATTTTGGTGTCAACATGACCTAATTTGAACAAAATTCAAACCCTTCAGGTAATGCTTCCATTGAAAGTATGTCTAGTTTCCACTCAAGTAAGTCACTGATCAAATATTCCACACTGAAGATAAATATCAAGTCATAAATATTCATTCAGTGTCTGTGTTTCAATAATACATAATATGTCTCACAGCCTCTTGGTTTCCTTTTCCTTTTTATATCGAGTTGTATTTGTGTCTTTTTGTCCAGAACCTCTTCCTAGTAGTCATTACCCTGTTCCGCAGTCTGAACTCTTTACTCTCCATAAGCTAACCTGTCCCTGTCTAACCTACATACATATGGAAGTACTTTTGTCCATATTGCACACGTTCCCTTGTAAAATTTCGACAAAGGCTGTATTAGCCCAAATAAATTAAGGGTCTTCAGCAGATAGCTACTCAGAACATGTTTTGGGGCCTATTACCTGTACATGTCTCTCTGAGTAGCTTCTTGTCTAAGCTAAATATTCAGCAAAGACAACCCACATAAAAGTGAATAAATATAAACGTGGAAAATGATGATTTTGCTAAATACGTGAAGTTTTGCCTTTAAATGCAGAGCTACATTGCGAAAGAAGATTACCTGTCAAACAAACCTTAATTGCTAAATGTGTATACTACAGGTTCAGATAAAAACAATTTGGCCTACCCCTGAACCGATATGTACCCTTTTTAGCTGGATAGCTTATCCCAGTTAGACCACCCGCCAGTATATAACTGAAGTGGAAACAAGCTTGTGCGTTATAATCAGCCCCAGTGATTGTACAATAAGCAGTTGCAGCTAGACCTCCTCTGCAGATCAAGGTAAATCCTAACAAGGGCTGCAACAATGGACATCCTGCACCAGAAATGTAAAACAAACTCTATGATGACAGCTACTCCTCCCTTGAAAGTCTATAAACAATTAAGCTCTATTTCACTGCCAACCCTGTGTCAATGTCTCAATGTCATGTGTCAGGTTTGTGACATTTGAGAAGATACTTTCAATTTTGAGTAATTTTTTGATATTGAGTAAATGTGAATTTAGGCATTTCAGAAAAGAATGAAAGTCATTAGCATTTATGCCAAAAATATGTTATCAAAAGTATTTTCTTAACAGGATTTTAAGTACAATTAGGCAAATAAGTAACTGTCATAGGCCGCTGTTTGCTACCGATACCCAGTGGGGAGGGCTACATGACAGAAAACATGTAAGGCTTAAACGTCATAAAGTGAGTATTAGAACAGAATGATGCCAAAAGATAAAGTTAAGTATCAAAACAGACAAGTCTAAAAACTGTAAATTATTGTCGCCAAACTTTCTAATAATCTTTTGATATTAACAGCAAAATCATAAGGCAAGTCAGAAAAAAATGAAAGTCATTTGTATTTTAGTCAAGAGAATGAAATGAAAATATATTTCTTAACCAGATATCAAGTTCCATTAGGCAAGCTTGTAACTGTCGTAGATTGGTATTTGCTACCGATAGCCCCTGGGGGTTTACCCTAACAGAAAACAAGCTAGACTAAAATGTCTGAAAGGTGAATATTAAAACAGAATGATGGCAAAAGATAAAATTAAGTAGCAAAACACGCAAGTCTAAAATCGCTAACATTATTGAAGCCAAACTTTCTAATCATCTATGGATATTGACAGCAAAATTTGTAGAAATATTTGATCAAAAGTACATCTTTGCAATAATATATATGCAATGGAACAATGTCTAAAATTTTTTGGCCAAATATGTACAAATATCATTAAATATATAAATAGGAAATCAGCTGATGTTTAAGTGATAAATTCTCTGTGTGTGTTTGTGTGTTGTTATCCATTTACTGTTGGTGTTTGCACGTCAATTTTCCCAGGAACTGCCGCAAGTGTAATGGAATGACCTCACCTTGACCTCCAACACTGATGACGTGACCTTCTTTAACTTGCAAAATGGTGGGAATTCAAATCTGCATGCACATTTGAAAAGAAATACGAACTTCACAAAACACCATCATTTTCATAATGCCAGCCTTTGAATCACTATTATGTATCTTACTGGCATGTTTTAGAACAGAACTTCTGCTCTTTACCCACAACTTCTGCAAGGATCTTTACATTGAGGGTTCATATGTGCATTAATGGCGATCCTCCTGTCAATTTCTGAACTTTCATTCCTAGTTTTCAGGCATTTTTGTTGCGAATCCTGACACCAATGCTGAGGAATTGACTACCAACCTTCTGTGGACTCGATCCTGATGCACACAGACCGTGGCCGTGGCAGACTGGCAGTGGACACGTTCATCGGAGCACTTGTGTTTAACACATCGCCCTATGGGGAACATGTCTCTATATCTGCACCAGTCCTTGCTGTGACGACACCCACTACAGCGAGATGAGACTTTGAACATTATGCCTCACAGGATTTGTAACATACATTGCATAAATGTTGTTAGTTTAAGGTTGAACAATTATATTATGACATTCTTTGAATTTATGACCTGCATACTGGATCCACCATCTAACTGTATGTGGGGTAGTTGCAAATATTGACTGGTTCCATCCCAACTTTATGTTGTGTAAGTTTTGTTATAATTTTAGAATTTCATTTCATTTTTTCGACAGAGTCCGAAGTTTTGCTTGGTATGGCTTAGGCACTAAGTGCCAAACTCACAAGGAAAGCCATTGACCTGGGGCAAGTAATCTCGATAGATTCCACCCAGAATTTTTATTTCTGTTGTTTTCCTGCACTGTTTAAAATAAATTGAAAACTTTCAAGCAGACCATGTTTGATCAGCGGCCAGTTGTAATCAGTTTAAGGGGAAGGGTTCAGTTTCCGGGTTTTGTAATTGTGACATAATTAGACTTAATCAAATATATTTGATGCTTGATTGTTGTTTGCCTGTAATGATAACCCATATGCATTGGTAACTTCACTGCTATGTCAGAGCTGATCCCGAAGGAAGCAATCCCTTGCAAATACGTTATGTCATAATTATTTCACTATAATTCTGTATTTGTAATGCATTTCTCTTTTGCAATACATTTCTTGCAGAACGCTTCTTTCACTTGGTGTGTGTGGAGTATTAACAAAAATATCTTGCAAAATAGCTGTTCCAATTGTCTAGGAATTTGAAAGATGTTTGTTGGTTGGTTGCTTTCTGTGGCCAATGTGGACATGAGCCCATTATGTTATATCTTATTTAGAATTCACTGTGCAGGAAATTAAATCGTAGATCTGTCGTAGTTAATAATCTTCCATACCAGTGTACGAGATTTGAGTCAAGCATAAAAACCAGATAAACTTGGGTATAAGTATACAATCCTCCGGGTTTGAAAAGCAGGTATTTTTCTGTAAATAAGTACAATGTCAAATTGTACTGAAAAGTCACAATGGTAAGGAACCTATGTTAAGTTGTGCATAACACAGGTCAGTTTCTAACAGAGGACCACAGTATTTTTTCGCCATACAATTTCTTCTTTGGCAGTGTGAGAACAGTTAAATTGTTAGTTGAGGTTGTCCGCTTCATTATCCTTGGCTCAATAAGCTGTCTTCGACTCAAAGTTCTATTTTATTCTTGATCCCAATGAGGGTCCACGCATGTGCAGAAGTGGAGAAATGAAGAATTTGGTGTAAATATTTAAGTCAGTCTTGTAAAATGGCAGACCCATTGGTTAGAATACATATGTGCGAGTGCACATGAAAATAATATGAACCTGATTTGAAGTTCATTATGTTGTAGCCTTCATATATGCAGCTGCTTAGACTTAGCCACTGATTTTAAATGTACAGCAATCAACAGTGAGAAATCACTAGTTGAAGTAATGCAAATTCACCCCAAAATCAATAAATGAAGACAGTTCTCCAACGTGCTCACTACCAAATGCGACTTAAGTTGAAGTACTTGATAAAACTACTCTGAATTATCAAATGGCTAATGTGATAATATTATATCTCTGGTGCAGGATGTACATTGTTACAGCCCTTGTTAGAATTTCCCTTGGTTTGTACAGGTGGTCTAGCTGCAACTGTTTATTTTACAATCACTGGGACTGAATATAATGCCCCAGCTTGTTTCCACTTCAGTTAAACATTGGCGGATGGTTTAACTAGGATAAGCTGTCCAGGTAGAAAGGGTACATATTGGTTCAGGGGTAAGTCAAATTGTTCTTATCTGAACCTGTACTATGAAAATTTGGTAATTATGGTTTGTTTGACAGGTATTCGTCTTTGATATGAAGCTCTGCATTTATAGGCAAAACTTCACATATTTAGCTAATTCATTCATTCCCACGTTCATATGTATTCATTATTATGTGGGTTGTCTTTGCTGACTTTTGAGCTAAGACAAGGAGCCGCTACTCAGAGAGACATGTACGGGTAAAAGGCTCCAAAACATGTTGAGTACTTACCCGTTGAAGACCCTTTAATTTATTTGGGCTAATACAGCCTAGGTCAAAATTTTACAGAGTGACCGTTAGCAATATGGACAGTAGATTTTAATGTCAAAGGGATGTTTTTAGTATAATACAATTAAGTTGAAAAACATGAACTATATTCATAAATATCAAACCCAACAATGACAGGAAAGAGACTCCAGAGTTATCAAAGCACAATATTCATCTTCCAATACCAATGTGAAGAAACAAATTTCACCCCTGACTTGATATAGGCAGTCACCTACAAACGGCAACTGGTGGTTTTAAATCACTCCTCTCAACCTTTGAAATATTCTTCATTAAATACAGATTAGTGTTTCCAATATGTGTAGGCCCAACCACTCAAAATCCACATTGTATTACTTCTGCAAATATAAATAGACAATTGCCAGGCCTATCACTATTTTGGTTCTTATGACTAGTTCGTTAGCTGAGTTTAGAGCAAAAGTAGAAAGTAGGCCTTTATCGTTTTTGTTATATCTATGAATCTCGATCATTATGTAATTAATAAGTTAAGTGATTGAATCACTGATATAGAGTATCAAATGAAAGGAGCAGACTTCTACAGGTCCCTCACCATACAACTGACGTTCTACAGACGAACGTCTCTAGTATGATGCACTTGTGTAGATAACATGACCCATATTCACAAATATCAAACCCAACAATGACAGCAAAGAGATTCCAGAGTTATCAAAGCATCAACATTCATCTTCCAAGACCAATGTAAAGAAACAAATTTCATTCTTGACTTGAGACAGGCAGTCACCTACAAAAGGCAACTGGTAGTTAATTAATGATTAATTAAGACTATAACATCAACCAAAAAGACAAACAAAACCCTAAATGCACGTCTTCATATATGGATATATGTTTCCAAAAATGTCCATGGTTTTAACTCAAACGCTTTTGGTGATATGCGTGACACAAATGTGACAATTTTAATGTCGAACGGACGGACCGACAGACAAGGGCAAATCTATATGCCCCCTGGTGGAGGCATTTAATTTCTTTTGCAAACCTATTTGTACATGCTTGGTAAAAGCATGGGAACCCATCCTGCAGGACGAGTTTAAGAAGTGAATTGTTTGATGAACACCAAGAGGGTGTTCCACGTGTATGCATGGCTGTCTCAAGTGTCAGTAAAGCTAGAACGACAAGCATTTGGCTGCGCACCCAAGATGAGGCTGAGGTTTTAAATGAATATTGAGTTTTCAACGCTCATTGGCTTTATGGTTATGTCATTTTTTAATATAAAAAATCCAACAAATTTAGTTTAAAAAATCTTTTAGATCGACTGCAAATATGTAAAAATATTGAAACGGTGATATTTCATTTGATTTCTAATGTAAAAGTGCCCAGGATATAACTTGTTAATATCTGTTTTCAAATGCATTATACATCATTGGTTAAAGTTATTCGTTTAAATTTCAATACTGTTGGTCATGGATCCTTCTATTGATGAGCATTAGCATGTCTTGTCATTTCGTAAATGATACTGGATCTGACAAGGTTAAACTGGTATTCGGTTTGGTCTCATCACTATCATTGAAAACTGTTGTCCGCTTCTCTTTTGATGAAACTTGTATATATTTGGTAACAATTTGAACATTCAGGCATTTTCTGCACATATGACAGTGCAGTAAGTGTTCCAAGTGTAGTGAAACTGATGTTGTTTATTTCTAATTGTCTGATGAATATAGTTTGTTATTGTTTAGGTCATGTCAGGCTGGCTCAAAGTGTTTAATGTACTCTCTCTCTCGTATAAATAATTAGCATCTAAAATCAGCTGACTGACAAGTTGAACTACGGCTGAGTATAAATAAAAAGAAATAATAAAACTGTTCCAGGAAATCTCTCTCTCTCTCTCTCTCTCTCTCTCTCTCTCTCTCTCTCTCTCTCTTTTTACTTTCATAAAATCTAATTCTTTTTCTGATAAAGGTAGTAGAATTTTACAATAATTAGGACTGTTTTACATTTTGACCTTTTGAACTTTATAGAACCACGAGTTAGATGTACATTATGCTTGGCTGACTTGCAGATGACTTACAATAGCATACTAATTTTTTTATTTCTAAATTATTACCCTAATAATTGACTTATTAGATGACTTGTGGGATTCTATGCTTTCTTGAACATTTAAATTTCCTTTCAAAAATACTTCTGGAAACCAACTTGAAATGTGACTGCCAACCTTACAAATTTTGGCTATTGTAATACAATTTTTGACTACGTTTTTATGGTTTCAGGCCTAATGTCACTTGCTTCTGGCTGATGTTTAACATTTAAACCAATGTGCTTACTATATTTGCAAATTCAAACACTTTTCTTTTTGAAATACTCGTAGTTTATCTCCTTTACAACAACATAATGTCTTTAACTACATGCCTAAAACACTTCGAATTATATAATCATGTTGTTTGGATTTTTGTTGAGGGTCATTTTAGACCAAGGGGGCTTTTCTGATGGATTGATGTTGGTGTTAGTGTCACTTTGTGGACTTATATGCATAATGATAATTGTTGAGATGGTGGTTGCAAGTAGTACCTTTTTAAATACTGAATTTTATTGACATTTTCAACAAATTAAGAAACTGCGATTGCAAATTCTCTGATGTGCTGCAAATTTTGGTCCCTTTTCATAAATTGTATGGGCCTGTATGCGCATGAATGATGCACCTGTTCAAGCCAATTTACTGAAATAGGCCTATAATTTCAAACAAAACATTTTGCATTTTGTCATGTTAAACTAGACATGGCTTTTTTGACCCTGCGGATATTTGCACTTACGTTTTGGTCTCTTTTGGGTAAATACGAACTATAAATTTATGTGTTTCAGCTATACATACCAAGGAACATTGCCTTTGGTCGGAATTGACTTAGATTTGTTTCATTAGGACTACAGTTTGGATATGGTAGTGGCACTCTAATTTACTGAGATCAATCTAAAGGCCCGCTCTGATAAACCCACACTTAATTTTCTATCCAATTTCACACTCGGCACTGTGCCGAGTTTTGGGAATAGTCACAAAAAACGTGTGAAGTAAATGTTGTGACAATAAGTAAATCACTCAAAATAAAAAAAGGGTATTAAAAATTAAGCGAAGGGTGGGATGGAGGTCTGAAATGTCAGAGCAACGAAGATCAGTTGAAGATGTACACTCCTGGATTTCAGGATAAGGTGTGAGAAGGGTGAAGATTGATTGAAATTAATATCAGACGAAGCCTCATTAAGATTTTGCTAGCCATACGACTAGTAGTTGATGAATGTAAATTTAATTTTATCATAGCAAACTCCGTTACCAAAGGCACTGGCAAATAAAATCACATTATTGTAGGTCATAGAAACTCTGCGACGACTTGTTGTCTATGAGCTGTTGCCCGCGACCTCTTTGGACATGGCCATATTTTTCCAAAAATTCGTTCATTTGACTTTCTCCATTTTTCATATGTACTAAAATTATGAGAAATAATTAGATGCAAGTTTTCTTGTTTTAAATACATGCTTTTATATTCCTCTTGTTGTATGAATCCATTTCAAGAAATGAGAAAAATTACCAAATGCAGTCGCTTCAGGTGTTAAAAAGTCTGTTCTACAGTACCTACTTAACGTAGGGAGAGGAATAATCAGAAAATTTAGGGCAGCATGCCATATTCATCAATGTTATGGTTTTGTCTCGACGAGCTTTATGGGTAAATTCTGGACAATGAACTGGCCATTTGGATTACAAGTTTAAGCATGAGCAAAAAGGAACTGTTTGTGAAAATGGACTGGAACGACGAGTTGATGGAGAATGACACATTCACCGCGAGTACAGCTGCAGTGGCACCATCATCTTTACTACTAGAATATACCCTTCCTCTATCTTGCTATAATTTGACACACAAGTCCCAACAATGCCAGTTGATTTGATTGAGCAGATTTGAACCATTTTTTCCTCGCTATTCTGTTATATTCAGCACAGAATTAGTCATCTATGATAAATTATGCTTTAAGACTGCATCATCATAAATTCCCTATAGACCTGCAGTCTGGAGCGATCATCCAACTTCTTTGGCAATCAGCCAAAGCCAAACCATTGACGCCGATTGCCAAAGTAGTTGGAGTTTTTGATCGGGTCCATGGACTTCCAACAATTCGCCACGAGGTAGTATATAGTAAGCATTAAGTGCTCAAAATAATTGATTTTCGAAAGAAACATCCTGTCTGAATAAAAACCTCTGTGGGAACAGCTTCGTAGAATACTAAACCTAAACACATACACACATGTTTATTTGCATTAGCATCTCTATGCTCTGCACACCAGGATTTGCACCAATTATCGTTATTCAATTCAAGATCATTTCATGGATAGGCTGCTTGCATCAGTACATGGTCAGGATATTGCATTTTCCATATTTTTTAATGATTTGTTTTTTTAATTATTTCGTCACATCGGTTAATTTATGTAAATAAGGTTTTCACGGGCTGAGTTTACCTGAAGCGTTTTTGTATGTTGGACAGTTTTCACACGCTTACATAAACAGGGTGGTTTCATTTTTAAATAAACAGAAAAGTTGTGAATGGATGCTTGGAACGTTGTCTATCACCATTTCAATTGAGTGGCCAAGGACTTAAATAATATGTGAATGTGTTGCATCGCATTTTGTGATATTTGGTACCAAGTAACCAGGAGGGTGTGATAATGGGATAGAATTTTTGGGATATCGGGTTATAGATTAAGGCTTATAATAATGGTAAAAACATGTTATTATGCTACATTTCTTGTATGTGAACGTATAAACCACAAGAATAAAAAAATATTCCTATGGCTTTCACGTATAAAAGAGAATAGGCTGCATCCTTTTATTCTGCAGCGACAATTTGGGAATCCTAATTTGATGACAGTGTCCTCTACTGCCTGCTGCGAAAAACAAAAAATAAACTTTCATATGTGTGCTTATCAACCCATATACAGTATAGGACTAACGACTCGCAGCCACTTTATTTCAGCACAGAAAATACATATCGTTAGGTTAACAGAAACTATACATGCATTTGATGGTAAAGGAGACTCCCATTAAGACAAATTATTGTTGTCATGGAAGCCACCTTTATTTATGTTTGTGATTTTACAGGCACGTTACATGCGCTTTTCAATATAATTTCCTTATGACTGTACCAATTTAGTTTATAATAATCAGTATAGTCCTTTGGTTCAAATTAAACTTTTTAAGCTGCATAAATACTTTGGGGTGTAACAATACACTGATGCTTTGATACAACACAGAGCTCGATTCATACCCAGGGGTCAGATATAATTTGACACGATACACACAGAACTATTACAAAATTTAAGGCACTGGAAAGGACAAGATTCTGTACTCTCATATGCATTTACAGTGCCTGCTGTTTCCACTCTTTTCAAAGTGTTGAAATTCAAACTCAACGGCACTTTTGGAGGCGGAGGGCAAATAATTTATGCAGTTCAATGATTTTTTTTACAGAATTATTGAATCAGAAGAATTTCATTATGGTGCAAAATTCAGAGAAGTGCTAGTGTGTGGTTAAGTTTTGCCTTCCCATTTTCTTAAGACATCCTGCAATGTTTCCTCGGAAGAGATTATGACATTTCATGTGCATATCACCCCTTCATTCTGTATCCCTTCCACAGTATTTCTTGATGTAGTATTTCATGATGGAGTCCGCTCAGCACACGCTGCTCTCACATTTCATTTACGTTTGGTGTCAGAAATGACATAACAAAACTATATCAAGATATTTTACTGAGGCCAATTTATTCTATAATTCCTATGGCTACAGTTAATTATCTTGCTTATTAAGCGTGACTTATTTAAGTTCTATGCACTTTATATCCTACTGCAAATAAAAGATTAATTCATAATATCGACAAAATTAGTATACACAATAACATTAAATTTCCCATAGAATAACAGATATTCACGTGAATTCCATTGCTACAGGATCTTCCATTCTACTGAAATGTTCTTCCATTGAAATATGTTCAAGATTCAACGAGGGCTCGATAACTTATTTGTCAACAGAAATTGTTGGCCCATGTCCTCGATCCAGTTTCATTGAGATATGTACAAGCATATCATTGCAATTAAGAAATCCTAGTATGGAAACACAGGTTGTATTACAAATAATAGCCCTTGAAGATTTCAATATATTGTGCCTGCACATTTAAATAAGATACGATACTATCAATTCAAAGGCAAATTATTGTAACATGTGGATCACTTGTGTTCTAGGAAATTCTTGTGTTTTTTCTGTCGTCCATTTTATGAATGAATAAACTGACAAATTTTAAGTTACGGATACTCTGGATCTTGTGTGGCCCTTCAAAAGTTGGGACTAGTTAGCCCATAGTGCATTTATGCACTTCTCGTTTGACAAGTAATGTTAATCTATGTACTTATTCAGAATGATGCTTATTACAAATGATCTTTTTTCTTCAGCCTTTAACACGTATCCTCGCTCAAGCTAATGATTTGAGCCATGTGACATGTTGTACTTCAGTTCATTGTTGAGTATTAATTGACCCTCTAAATGTTGTAGATATAGGTCAAACTGCAGTCCGAAAAGGTATAGATTTAGCACTAATAATAAACGCAGTATAGCACATACTTCTTTACACTTCTTAAAGTCATGAGGTCTCCAATACTCGTATCGAGGCTGTGTGTATTTCCTTTGTTATGTGATCGTGGCTTATTGTTGCATTACATATTTGTAGAGACACGTTTTTGTCTGTAGGCGTTGAGCATGGAAATGCTGGCAAAGGAGGTTTTGAAGGCATACGATAGGTTATAATGCATCTTATTTATCAACACTTTCTACTTTGCACATGCGATAAAGTGACCAATCTTTGCGTGAAAGTTCCGTGTTAAGATCAGTTTGAATATTAAGCTGACAATAAACAAAATGACACAATGAATGCTTTAAGATTCAAAGAAGGAAAGGCCTTGATAAATATTAAAATTGTTTTGTAATCCCTAACGAAATGAAATTGTAAGTTATATGTTTGCATAAAACTGATAAACATAAAAAGCTTATACAAGTTACATATTCATCACAGCAAATCAAAAAGGAATGATATTTTGATAGGGACATAAATTAAGGAAATTTAAACTACATGACTGCTGACTACTTGGATCATTTCTAAGACAAATGTACCACCTCTGCTTCAAATGCTTACACCAGAACTAATCAATGAGTTCCATGTCAAAGAGCTTGGATATTGTGCTCAAACACCGTGAATATATTTGTTGGTATTTTTTTGGCATTTCACGACTAATTAAATTCAAGAGTTTTTTATTAAATAAGTAACAACATCGGTTTAGTCATGGTGTTTTACAATGAAGATCACTTTAACACGGCAGTTTGTAAATAATTTTCCTCGAAGTGAAAGAGTTAAATAGGTATTAATCAAATGATTTTTAACTGCATCAATTTCTCGGAACTTTTTTTTTCTTAAAAACGTCAAATATTGTACAACATTTTCGCATCGTAAATATCAAAAATCTGTTAGCCAAACTCTGCTCTCTCTATATCAATTCCAGTTGCTGGCCACTTTTTAAATACTTGTCCAGAAATAGTGAAGATATTTATGGTAATTGTTTACCAAAATGTGTTGAACTGATATGCTTTTTTTTTCTTTTTTGAAAAAAGCTACATCAATCAAAGAGATACTAAGAGCTCTTCAGAATGTAAGAATCGGAACACGTATTGGACCCTGGAATATCTGGACACATATCTCTAATAGGGGCCTCTTGTCTCATCTAAACATAAAAAGAAGAATATAAGAACATCAAGTGGTATTGGATAAGCATGTAAAACAATGTGTACATTAACGCGCTCGTAAGTGAGAGACCTTTCAAATGAGAGGCTAAACTGTATCATATGAATTTTCAGTATAAAAAACATATAAGTATAACTTTGCATTGACTCACATGCCTCATAATCATGGGCCACAACCGTCGAGGGTCCTAGAGGTACAAACTAGCATATAACTTTATGTAAAAACAGTTTTGTACATTTAAAGCACATAAACTGGTTGTAGTTTTGATTGCTTTTGATGGAAAGAGAATCTAGGATTTCATTTTTAGCTCAGCTGATTGTGGGTCAACTGAGCTTATCTTCTGGTCCGTCGTCCATCCATCGTCCGTCTACAATTCACACCTTTTACTTCTCCGAAACCGTCAGCCAGCTCCACTTCAAACTTGGCGGGGATATGGCTTGGGTGGGTCTCGAGCAAGTTTGTGCAAATGGATTGTCCAGTGATTTTTGGATTTTTTATGAATTTTTTGGTTCATTTTTGGGGGCAAATCTTAAAAAATCTTATCCGAAACAGCTCACCCAATTGCTTTGATATCCCACTGGAACACTTCCTGGCACTCCTAGTTCTTAATTTGTCCACCAAAGGGCGCTGCGATTTTATTCTATTTCTTTTTTTAATGTTTTTGTGTGTTTTTGTTATTTTTTACTTTTCTCCAGAACCGTCACTTAGATTAAGTTGACACATTGTGGATATGTGCCTTGTAAAAAGGGTCAAACAAAGTTGTTTACTAGATGGCAATGCTATGGATTCCTGATTTGTAACGATTTTTTCAATTCAGGTACTTGTTGGTCAATGCAGCTTTCCTATTTATTACTATGTAGGTCCATGGACAATCTAACGCTAATTCACAGTTTTGACTTCTCAAAAACCGTCATCCAGATTGACTTCAAACGTGGTGGCAATGTACCTTGGGAGGATTTCTACCAGGTTTGTTCAAATGGTCATGGTGCAGTGATTTTTGGATTTGTATTAAATATTTTTTGTTCATTTTTGGGGGACTTCTTAAAAAATCTTATTCTCCGAAACTGCTTGGCCAATTGCTTTGACATTGTATAGGGACACTTCTGGGGACCCCCAGACCTTAATTTATGATGAATTATTTTGTTCATTCTGGGGGGAAATCTTGAAGAAATCTTCCTCTCCGAAACCGCACTGCCAATTACTATGAAATTGAATAGGGACACTTCTGGGGACCTTGTGGAAGGGTCACACAAGGTTGTTCACCAGGTGGTAATGCTGTGGATCCCTGATTTTTAACGAATTTTTCAATTTGGGTCCTTGTTGGTCAATGCATACATTCCTATTGTTTACTATGAAAGTCAATGGGAATTGCAATGATAGTTTACATTTTCAACCTCATCTGAAAACCGTTAACCAGATTCACTTCAAACTTGCTGGGGATGTGTGTTGGGTGGGTTTCTACCAAGTTTATTCAAAATGTTCACGGTCCAGTGATTTTTGTTTCTTTTTAGGAATTTTTTTTTTTGATTTTACATGCCTAACGATTACCATGCATGTCAATGGGGATTGCAAAGTCATTAGGGTTTGCAATGCTAATTGACAATTTTTTACTTCTTCTGCGAAACCATCAGCTAGATTCACTTTAAACTTGGTGGGGGTGTTTCTCGGGTTGGTATCTACCACGTTTGTTCAAATGGTCCCACTCCAATGGTTTTTGGATTTTTTTATGATTTTTGTGTTCATTTTTTTGCCAAATCTTCAGAAGTCTTTACCCTTGTATATACTCAGCCAATTGCTTTGAAATTGCATAGGGACACTTCTGGGCATGAGGGTGATATATGTAGAGTAGCTGAGTGACCTTGACCTCATTTCCAAAGTCACAAGGCGAGGTGCATGAAATTCACTGTTTATAGGGTAGCTTGAGAACTATTAAGGGTAGGACATGCATATTGCACATGCCAGTTGTCCTTAATAAGGGCCAGACGAGTGACCTTCACCTGACAAGTTGAGAGCTATTTGAACTTGGACCTTGATGTTGAACATGATGGTTGTCCTGAGCAAAGGCCAGACTTCGATAGTACATGGGTGACCTTAACCTCATTCCCAAGGTCACTGGGACCCAGACATTTACATGAATTTTATTTTTCATTTTATATCTTGAGAACTGTAGAAGGTAGGACCTTGATGTTGAACTTGTTGGTGCTCTTCTATTTAGGAAAGATTGATACTGTACATGATTGACCTTGACCTCATTCTCAAGGTCACAGGACCACTAACATGGATTTTACTGGTCGCGTGATAAACTGAGAAGTATTTGTACTGTGACTTTGATCTTGCACATGGGGATGGCTCTCTGTGAAAGTTATATTCAGAATAGGTCACTGATCTTGACCTCATTTCCAAGGTCACAGAGTAAGTTAGTCAGCTGAGCACAGTACTATCACAGTCCTCTTGTTTATGAATTTTTTTCAAAAATCGTTACAAAAGTTTTAATGGTAAGTTTTACATGGGAATTTCTTGTAATGGTGATAACTTGAATAATTTGGGCCAAATTTACTTCACACTTGGAGGGGATGTGCCTTGGGTGAATCTCTACAAATTTGGTCAGGCTCTGTTCATTTTTGGATTTTTTATGAATTTTTTGGTTCTTTTTTGGGGCAAACCTTAAACACTCTTCTCCTCGGAAACCGCTCTCCCAATTTCTTTGATATCGTACATAGCCACTACCAGGGACAGTTAGTTCCCAATTTGTTCACCAGGTGGTGCTGCAATTGTTTTCTAGTTTTTTTTTTATG
The DNA here is from genome assembly GCA_964020975.1 of Hermodice carunculata. Taxonomy (NCBI): domain Eukaryota; kingdom Metazoa; phylum Annelida; class Polychaeta; order Eunicida; family Amphinomidae; genus Hermodice; species Hermodice carunculata. The sequence continues at coordinate 15,019,965 of OZ026625.1, read as the reverse complement.
AATTTGTTGTATGGTTTTGCTTTTTTTTACTTGTTCTCAGAACCGACAGCTGAAATGTGACGGATATGTTCTTGTGGGAGGGTCAAACAAAGTTGTTTACTAGGTGGTACTGCTTTGGATTCCTGATTTTTAAGGATTTTTTTCAATTCGGGTATTTATCGCTCAATGCAGCTTTCCTATTGATTATTATGTAAGTCAATGGGCATTCTTATGCTAATTCACAGGACAACTGGCACGAAATTTACTGTTTACTTAATAACTTGAGATCTGTTATGAGTTAGTACCGTGATGCTGCACATGTTAATGTGTCTGTATGAAGGTCATGCTTAGACAGTACATGAATGACCTTGACCTCGTTTCTGGGGTCACAGTGCAACATACATGAATTTTACTTTTCATTATAACTTGAGAACTGCTTGAATCTTGATGTTGCACATGTAAGTGTTCTTCTATAAAGGTCAGGCTTACTCAGAACATGCTTGAACCTTTCTCAAGTTCTGCAAGTGTGATGACTGAATGTGAAGATCCGATGAGCATGGGCTGTTCACACAGCCCTTTTGTTAAAATGAACCAGTCCTTTGAACATATATATATATATACTATAAATACGGCTATATATATATATATATATATATATATATATATATATATATATATATATATATATATATATATATATATATATATATATCTACTATAAATACGGCCAACAAAGTATATATTTTAAGCACTACATAAGGTAGAATATTGTGCTTTTGTCATTGGAGTTGTGTCACCTGTGTTGTGTTTATACAACAATTGAACAAAGTAAACGTACCATTTTCCTGATTGATCAGTTTGAAACGGATTCAACTTTTTTATTTTTTATGTGGGATGCCAACTTTCCAAAATCAAACAGTCCTGGAACCCAAACAAAGCAAAACGGTATACTGTAATTTGGTGGTCGAATGGGATATTTGTATTTCAGTATTCAGATGATGATGGGTCAAAAAGGGTTTGCAATTTGTTCTCTTTAGACGGTGTTTGGAATATTGGATTTATGTTTTGACATAGTAATATTGTTCACTATTTAAATATGTGTATATGGTGTGCATCCTTGTCAAACTTTGTGGGGATGTCCCTTTGCTCAGGCAGTATTAAGCACATGTATATAGCCATATGTAGATAACTATTAACTCCCGTTTGTTCAAGCTATGATCATGGCTATGTTATATATCTTGTTGGAATCGGTTGATATATGTATCTGTGTCCCGTTGTTTGATGTTATTATATTTAGGGTTACTACAAGGTTAAGCTACTTTGATATTGCGTGTCATCAGGAAATTTCAAAATAATACAATTGCCCTGATTCGAAATTAGAAATGAGATCAGAACTGGGATTTGGTAATGGTTAATCACTCCAAGCAGATGCTGACAAAACCATTTCAAACTCCTCCTATAATAATTTATCTAAGCAGTGTCATAGATGGCACTGTAGCGCAACCTTGTTGGGCAAAGGTCTTCTATTGAAAAGAGACCCACAGCCCTGGCTACAGAACATATATGTACAAAAGGGCAAAAGTATTAAAACAGTGACAATGCAACTTCAATGTTATAGGGTTTGAGAAATGTGATACTAAACAGTCCAAGTGAGAAGTGAAAGTGACAAGTTCTGGTTTCGACATGATAGACATATCATAGTCATGCTTGAGATTGTTCCTTCATGCAAGAATGGCAAAAGCACTATAACAGAATTGTATTAACTCTTTTGCATATGTCAGCAGAGAAAATAATCTAACAAGTACGTTCTATTTACTCTCTTTTTGTCAATATACCTTAATTCCTTTGAGCAACTGTTCAGGTGTCTGCACAAAATCATGTTGCTGATTTTGAAGCATTATCCTTTACGACTTCAATGGGCCATACAAATATACCTGTAAAGTTCCAATATTACTATTGTTACTTTTTGCACAGTACCTTTTTGGCTTGAACAGACCATATAAATATACCTGTTAAGCTTCAGATCTGACCTTCGTGCTTTTTGGCGTGTGCCCTTTGTAACTGTAATGAGACATACAAATATATCTATGATCTTTCAGATATGACTTATACCTCTGCAATTGACTCTGTGCGTCAGACTGAAAGTGTTCACAGGGAAACAGAAACTGTACATGTTCAGAGGAGGCCAGGCTCTCGGCCTCGAGAGGACTATGTGACATTTGTGCTGCATTTTTGTCACGTTACATTGGTGCAACAAATAACGCAGATAACAAATATAAAAAAACTGACACAATGCATAGATACCCACCGTGCAAAAAACACAGTATATACGTTTAAAGTAACGAACTCTATGTATCACGAATTTTTGTATCATTTTAAACCTTTTGGAAATATAAACACAGAAAGCTTGTGGGAGTGGTGCCATTACAAATGGCGTTCTGATATAAATGTAAGTTTGGACATTAAAGTACAAAAGGATTTCTCTATTAAGTTTACCATTGTAAAATTGGACTTTGTTGTGTTCAACCGTCTGAAGCAACCAATGGTTACAAATGTAGAACCTGAATTAAAGGTAACAGAGACTTGTCAGTGGCAAAGTACAGAACTGTTTATTGACAGAGAACATGGTGGGAGCTATATAAATAATGTTGTCATTGTATCCCCTCAAAACACTGTATGTTTTAATGTAAACTATTGCATTATCCATCAAAGCGACTTGCTTAAGTATAAGGAAAAACTACACGCTACATTCCAGGCAATATCACTAGCTTCATGGCCTGATGGGAAGCAAACAACTGACACTAAGTTTCGCTTTATTGAAGTGAATATATTACATTTCCTGCTAGCAGCGAGCAGGTATATTAGGATTTGGCTATCACTAAAAGCTGGTTTTATCCAGCATATGGCCAGGGTCAAAAAGTGTCTCACCACAGAGGACGATAAGATTTCGACACAAGAAGTTTCACTTCATAACAGTACACTCACAACTTATGGTTGTGGTAAAGTTTCATTTCATATGCAGTGCTTTTCATCAAAACGGAACTCAAGCCTGTTTCAGTGGCGCATATTTGCAGCTCGTTCTAAGCTGGTTCACGTCTTGTCCAAATATATGGAAATCCTATATTCCGGAAAAACTTGCCCAATTGCATATTTAGCATTTATGAAAAGGCATATAAGATCGGAACCATTGGGAAAATTTTGTGGTAAAAACCCTCCCGTTAATCTCACATCAAAATCAGAGGAAGTGATCATTGAATACAGACACCGTACTCCTGAAGCTTTCAATGCTGATAACCAATTCATTGTGGAATATTACTTTATTCACAATAAATTACAAGAAAGTGTCTGTATGTTGGAATCCGTTACATTTGAAAGAAACTTGTTATTTGGTTCACCAACGTCAGGTAATCTTGTCAAACCAATAAAACATATTATGTTCTTTCAAAAAAAGCTTGGACAGGAATATAATATGATAGTTATGGGGTTTTTTTGGTCCCAGTGCAACATTTATATTATGAGCTATGGTGACAGGTTTCTTAGTCACTTAACTAGTGAAGATAGATACATTAAAGAGGGATTCAATTTTATTCATCGCAACATAGTTTCTGGTCTGCATAGTTTATCTGTTGTTGTGTGCTGCATACATAACTATGACAGTGGGGCTTTGAAATTTATTGATCAGATGAAATTGAATTTGTACATGAAAGTTAGTTCTGTTAAAATACGACAGACTAAAGGTCAGACTCACCTGCGTTACAAGTACCGTATCTGCAAAAGGTATGTTGCAATAGTTCAGTTTTCATCTCCTTCCCACACGTTTATTCAGTTGACAGTGTTTAACTTATCCTGGTCGGGGTCGGAACAAAATAACTGCTTGCATGGCGGGATAGCTATCTTTGATGGCAGTGATCTATACGATGCCATAATAATCGGCCCATTTTGTAATCACTTACGATACCTGCTGCAAGTAAAACCAAATTCATCAATTCCTGTGACATCTGGCAGTAATCATTTGTTCATACTCTTTTATTCCTCTCGAGGTGATCATCTGTCTTTTGTGTTATCAGCCACATTATCTCTTTGCCAGGGTGTCTCGCAATTTATGTATCTTTTAAAAAGCAGAAATAAAATGCAGCTAAATCTGTATAACAGCCGTCTCATGCTGCCACGTGATCAGACAGATACTAGGAAGGTGGTAATTATTGTTGCAAAATGTGTCAAACTTGCTCAATATCCGGACGACGTTCCAATGCATTGGAAAGAAAAGTTTATGATACAAACAAGGGAAACCCACAGAGTTTTGGTACAAGTGGCCACAAATTATTTGGGAAAATTCCTATCAGAAGATGTTTTGAAATATTACACATGTGTTACCGTTGATAAAATGGACAGGTCAAGTTTTATACCTGATACAGGCATTCTTGTACGTCAGCTTTCTGTGGAATTTCGTGTATATAGATGTCAGCTTCAGTCACTTCAAATCATTGCTTACATTAATCCAAGACCACCTTGTTACTCTGTCAATTTTAGTGAAACATTTTTTGTCTTTGCTCCAAAACAGGGAATGCCCCATTGCACCAAATTCTTGTCTTCTTTAACGATGCATTTGGGAATCGCAGTCTTTTCTGCATCCTTTCTCAACCCAAAAGGGTTTACAAATATGTTTTTTCCTGTATGGATGACATTTGAACTTTTTCAGAAAAAAATACATTTCAAAGGGGTATCCTTGCAAATTTATGCACATAGAAAAGATTTGTCCTGTCAGTGGGAGAAACACATTCTATACCTTTTATGGCCCTATATACATCGCGAAGTGTTAAAGAAGCACTGGCATGATTTAAAAAGGCAGTACAGTTTAATATGGATTTACAAGTACATTGACCTCCCTTATTTTTCATGGAATTTCGAATTACGCACAATCAGATTTGATAAAGAAAGTAACATGTGGAATACATTCCACGATTTCCCACCCTTTTATCAAAATTGTATTGAATTGTGGCCCCAGTTTGTATTTGACATACAAACACCCACTGCAAAATTAAAACAAACATGTTGCTTTAACGTCACAATTAAATTTCACAGTGTTAGAACTAAAGCTGCTGAAAATATGCTGCTGATCGGATTCGAACCTTTTAATTTTCGTCCTCTTCGTGAAATGAAAAATGGCTGGCTCAAAATAAGATTTGGTAGATACAGACTTGGGTCATGGAAACAGTATGCTCAGTCCATTAGTTGGTATCAGGCATTATATTTCTGCATAAAAGAAAGATCATACTTACTTGTTTTAAACACTCAGTTAGAGCTTCAAATGTTAAAACATTTGCTTTACTATCGGGATCGATTAATTTACACAGACCCTCTTTGTATCTTTCAGTCAATTTTTGTTTTCATTGGATTGAGGAGAAAGCTGGTAAGTAGTGCTGTAATGACACAGGTAAATTGATTGCTAGGTTTACCTTTATCCGTCAGAAGGAGTAACTATACAAAACTTACAAACATATTTTATGACTGAGTATTCTTTTAATGATTGGAAATGATAAATGACATTGTGTTAAGTTTGAAGAAGCATGATTATAGTGAAAGGATTTCATGCTGTGTGTGATTTATGTCTTTGGTGCTTTTATATCTTTGATGCCGTCATGTCAAGGGTTTTCATGTCCCAGGAGATGTTATATCCTAGGTGTTGTTTTGTCCTAAGTGTTTCCATTTTCCACGTGGTTTCATGTCCTAGAGGTTTCCATGCCCTTTGTATTTATATATGGTAGGAGTTTCAATGTTCTACACATTTCATACCGTGGCTTTCCCATCCGACATATCACAGGATACTGTTGGCTATTTCTTCACTATTGGAAGAGAGATTGGTCAATATCAAGCTTTGTATTTTACTTGTTCCTGTCTCTATTCTATAGAAAGGGCCATTGTAAGTCTTACAAAGACTTTCATCCAGCACCGCTACAAATTTCATTATGGCAGCTGATGAATCTGACCCTTGCAGAATGTTTTTGAAACTCGTTGTATTTCTATATGTCCATAGTTAGTTTATCCCGTCTTCTCAAAAACCCTAGACAGACCCCCTTCGACACTACCCTAACTGTATGACACGTTTTTATAAGATCATTGTGCTTTTCATTTTTTAATTGTGAACATTCATTAACAGCACAGTTCCCTAAATTGTTTGGGCATTTCTTAGAGACTGAGAAAGAGAGAATTTAGGTGGCCCTAGTCATCATGAAATATGGGCAAATACAGCTTGTCCTTGGAAACTCCTTCAGGACGAACAGTGTCCTAAGTCTTGTCTGGATTGTTGGCATATGAATCACTATTTACAGATTTTTAGACATATGGACGCCCATTCCTGTAAGGAATACTTATTTAGCGCAGTTTTTATGGAACGGTAGCATCACTTGAGTGTGCAAGGTTTTGTCTTTTTGATCGAGTACTGTGAGGTACGTCTAATTTTGTTCATTTTTTATCATCTCAAAGTCCACAAAATGTTCTTGTGGCAGATGACACTAGTTATATGTCAATCCAGATGAGGAGTTTCGGTACAAAAATAGGCACATTTCCTTTGTCTCTCTTATTGTTGTAACATATATACTGCCAATATTCTATAATTGCAAAATGCGATGTAGTAACCAACTCTTAAAATACACGTCCGGTTCCCTCTTATGGAGTTATTTCTGTTTATAAGTCAATGCTCTCATCTTCTAACGTTTAGAACGGACAAGTGAATGTGGGCCAGTGTTTGCAGGAAGAATCGCACATGAGACACACAAGGGTGAATATAAAGCGGTAAAAAGTGCCATGTTAGTTGTCCCATTGACACTTTAACTTCCCAAGAGAATTGTATTATTTCAGAAGTCGTACGAAGGCAAAAGTGGTTAATAACCATAACATATTTATGTGCACAGAATATCGACAAAAGTGACATGCATCTGTGAAACTAATTATAGTTTAGGCCAGCAAGTGATATGAAAGGAATCATGATGTTGACCACCTGATGACGCTGGTGGTCCTCGTCGCTGGTCATTATCAGTCGGCAATACTTCAAAGCATCAATGCCAACTGTAACTGACCAAAGCATACAAAGCCATTGTGCCATTATATGGCTGTAACAGTGAATGTAAATGTGCAATCATGTTTTCTGCATTATGATGAAAATAAGGATCTAAGGCCACACAGGTAGTGTACAGTACTTTACAAGTGCAAGCGATAATGTTATCTCTACCCGTAATTTGTTTACTTTTGGTCAATTTCAATTTCAGACGCCAACATGGTTTTTGCGCAGTAGTAAAAATTTTTATGATGCTTCGAATTTTCCATAAATTTCAAGTTACTATGTATGGTGAGTAGGCTGGTGGATGGAGTTAGACAAGAAAACACTTTATATGAGCGATGGCCAATATACAGTTTATGTTTATAAGACAGTATTGGTTTTTAAACAGCTAAACCAAGATACTGGTTATGTGCATATGCCGTAATGGTTTTCAAGCTCAGTGGCCGAGATACCGCGGCAATTGGTTTAAAAGATAAGTGGCCAAGATACTGTTTATGTGCATTACATTGCTGTTGCAAAGTACCATAATCATGACTGAAAAGGCAGTATTAAAAGGGATAGGACATCATTACAGTCTAATGAGAAGCCATACATCATAATACACTATTTTTGACATTTTCCATAGAACTAACTGTTTGCACTATTTCAGCGCAAATGACATGGTAAAAGTTTGGAGTTAGAGTCTATCAAAAAAGATGACACCTTATCCTGCCTTGTCAAAAGTGTGAGACATGTAAGAATGTAACTTAACCGTTTCTCACAAAAGCCATTGAAACAACAATGCATCTTCTTACCTTGAGGGAGATGTATGCAGCATATACTGCTGACTTCTTACTATGTATTCACATTTACAAGCTCTTACATATATTTTCGATCCATAGAAACAAGGAAACAAATCTTGCAAACAAAGGCGTTTCATCTGTTACAAAATTACTCCTGTAAAATTCCTCAGTCCTGTAAAACCTATCCTTGTTGACACCTATACAATGCAGACACTTGTATAATGTGGACAGCCATGTTCACGACTGAAAGATCAATTTTCTTGTCCAAAACACCTGTCTATTGTGGACACTTGCCGACTGTGGACACTTTTAGCCAGTCCCAGAGGTGTCCACAATGGACAGGTTTCATTGTACCTGTGTCCCGAAATATTTACATTATTTTATCCCTCAAAACTAAAGAATTTTTGTGTTAAGTGTCTATTCTCAAAATCATTTAAGCGAATTTGTATAGCATATTCTCTTGTTTATTGAGAAGGCATGTCTCGTTATTTGGTGGGAAGGTGCATTCTGTTATTTAATGGGAAGACATATTTCGTTCATGATTGGGACACTTCTTTGAAAACAGAACTCAGTCTTGCCCCGACTTTGTCACCAACCAAGTCGTGATAAGATCTCTAAAAGCTGGCTGTTCCTCTTTGTGTACATAGATTATAATTGATGATATTGTCAGGGACCCAGCAGAGAGGCCCGCTGATTTGGTTGTTTCATCTTTCGCTGCCAAAGGCTGCCCACGTGCCTGTCTAATAAGGGTGTGAGGTTGTATGTTTTAGCTGCGTGAAGTGGTCGGGTAGTTCAAAAAAAAAGAAAAAAAAAAAAAAAAAAAAAAAGATACAATTACCTCCATTTTCATTTTGAGCGACAAGTTAAGTAAGTGACAGGTGACACGGCTTTCAACTTTGTACTATAATGCAACAACAAAGGCTTAGTCCAAAACTCTCTCGCCCTGCTCAGTCCTTACGCTCCCATGCTAAAACCTCCTGCTTTTTGAACCTGAAATGTTGGCAACTGTGGAAATAGCACTGAAAGAGCTAATACATGCAGTAGGCCTAGGTAGGCCTTTAGTTTTATGCATGTCAGCATATGCCTATTATCACCAAAGAAAAGGGAATATATAGATATACATATGTGACACTCTGTCCATGTCATGTAGATCTGCCAAATCGTTACAGTAATCAATAACTGTGGTTGGTATTAACACAAAACACATTGAATTACGCCACAATTTATATCTAAGATCGCCGACTTACATTTAAATACACTGAAATATAAAATACAAACACCTCTAGAGAAAAAATTATGTAAAATGCGATGAATCAGGTATCTTTCCTCATGTTGATAACCACAAAGTAGCAACATAAATCTCGAACTCTTCATGTATACTGTAGTCAAACAGTGACTATATAACTGTTCAAATGTTTTACTTGGCTTATTTTAAAATGACATGCACGTGAATTGGTTTATGTGAGAGGTACAGAAGAAATGTGCACATTGGCTGACTGCAGATGACTCCTAGGCCTACAGCAAATTCACTCCTGTCGGCCCCACACAGTATTTTCGTGGTGCTTGATGATAATTAAGAGATACCTTCATGCTAATTATGTTGCCTGTTGCTAAAATGAATACCGGTCCTAATACGATATATAGCATAATAGAATAACAAGAACAAAATTATGTGTTTATCTTTAAATTTGTAAAAATAAGAAAAGCTAAAATAGTACCAATTTAATTGGCCAGCCTGAAAAATATTTCGTTTCGTATAACGCGCCCGGTGAGCGCAAAACTTTGCGGTTGGAATATTTTTTTCAACAGTGCAATTTTTTTTCAGGCTTGATTTAACGCTACTTGTACGCCCCGTGTGGCAGTTCTGTAAACGCATATCGTTTGCGTACCTACCATGAATGCTATCGGTACATCGTAGTAAATTTGCGTATAAAGTATTGGCAAGTTCCTTGCAATAAACGGTGTTCCTAGATCAAATTCAAACGAAAATTTTAATAAATCAAATCAGAAATCGAGTGTGCGCACCGTCGACATCTTTCCTGCAACTATACACCAACAGCTGCTTTGGCCATGTGGTCTGACGCACAACACATCACCTGATTGGTCAATTGAGTTGCATGCAAAAATGAGCCAATCACGGCTCGTGTTACGGTGTTTTCATCATGGATTCCGCCTAGTGAACATGGGTGAATCTGCCGTAATTTACGGAGGGAACACACAAACGGGAAGCTTTGTTTATATTGCAGCATGTGAAAATAAAGATTCTAGTGCTTATTGCAACTATTATTTGGAGTCACAGGCAAATACGCAAAGGTAGGGGATAGCAGGAATAGCCGAATGTGTCCCAAATCAGTCCGTGAGACTGGGTTAGTTCACTGCAGATTCACTCCACGCAGTCACTTGCGTGTGACTGGAAGTTGTGTGCTGTTTTTGCCTGGGATGTCGTCTCAAGGCACCTATTTTTTCCAACACTGTTAGAACACACCGATAAATGGCATTTGATTTTAATTTGCAGATGAATTCGCCATGCAAATTTTATTGTATTTTGACGCTGCTTTGACATAGTTGGGGCAGATCACACCGACGGTGAATAGTGTGACCCCGCTCAGCAAACCAATAATGACTGCCGGTACCTTTGCTATCGTAACGTAATCGTATGTACGACAGTGAAAATGTCTGCTTGTGTTGACAGAAATAAAGTTCTGATGAATACAACTGCCGACCAAGTAGTTGTTTAAACTTGGAATGTTTATCAATTAGCGATTATTGTCACATATCGGCGCCCCACGCACGTGCTGCGAAAGCTCTGATTTTTTAAATGATTAGACCCCCCCCCCCCGTAGCCAGCCTTGAAAACAACTGCAACTAGCGACTGCAACTTGTAACTGTGTCATGGAAATTTGAGGAATAGAGTTCCCTGCGAAAAAGAAATTAGTTGCCCGACTGGGTAACTACCTATTCATTTTAACCTGCCCGAGATTAAATCTGACTTGTCCCTGACAATTGCACACGTTAATTGCCGAGCCCTGCTTTGTACTCTCAGTTTGACCATGGAGCAGTAAAACTCTTAATCCCCCTCCCCTCCCCTCCCTGCAGTTGTCAAGTGAAAATTAAAACTACACATTTGTATTTGATATCTTATTCTTTTTCTTCTGTGATATTTTTTTTTTAAAAAGGGCAACTTTATAATCACGCTAATCCTTTGTTTCTTGAAGCCCTGTACATGTACATGTTTAAAATAGCAAAAGATCCACTTTAATTCAAGCCAAGCCGAGGTGTATTTACAGTACAGCTACTCTGTCTCAGCGGCAGCAAACCAGCCTGAAGCATATATTGCCCCGCTATGACCTCATCTGTGGCAGAGTCTCTTGCTTTAATACAGATTTAATAAAAAATTTTCAACCTGGAATGTTTTTTATCTTGTATCAATACTAAGTCCATCAGTCCCTGTACGGGCTTGATGCCCCTATTGTAGTAATACGTACATGTAGTAGGAATGTGTGGTGAAAATAAAATTTTAAAAAAAAATCCTCCCTGCCTCATCAAATTTTCCAAGGCACTGTTACACGAAACAGAAAGATTTTTAAGACTGGCCTAATCTAGTACAACTGAGATGAGTAAGACATTTGCTGCTATATAGTGCTTACACACTAAAAACAATGAACTGGGCCGTATCGACTGTCATTCCCGCATACCGCCCTCCATTGAATCATTCATTTTGAGGAATATGGAAGTGGTCCACTTGGTATGTGCGTTTCGGCTTTGTCGAAAATACGCCATAAAAACCATCTGTTATATTGGCCACTCTTGGCTGGTCTCGCATAGCAGACACTACTGTGGATGTGATGTTATGATATGTGTGTGTGTGTGTATATATATATATATACATATATGTATACAAACACAGTAGAAACTCATATTAAGAACAATACATTAAGGCAGATGTATATGGAGTACCCTCAACAGTGTATGATTATGAACATGGTCATAAATGTGCATATATAAATGAGTAAAAGAGTGGCAGAAAACTTGTATTTGATATGATAATTTTAATTGTATATATATATATATATATATATATATATATATATATATATATATATATATATATATATATATATATATATATATATATATATGACTGCTGTTAAACTCTCAAACAGAATGCAAAAGAAATCCCAGAAGAATGCACAGTCTTGTTTTCGCAATAGGAATTTCTGGTCGTAAGTTCCCAGTCCAGGTCAATTATGATACCGCTGCCCACACCACAACATGCTGTGCCATGTCGTGCCATGTCGCGCCATGCCGCGCCATGCCACGCAGCGTATTTTGGACTAGGCTAACAACAAATACGGCAGACAAATGATGGATACATTCAAGAACCATGGGCCTAAATTGTGACGGGATGATGACTACTGCTTGATGATCGAAACACACACACACGTGTGGCCTTTAGATCCTACGAGTTAAGTGACCAGTGGTGACTGAGTCAGCATCTTTCATAGATCATCTGAGCAGTTACTATTTTGACAATGTATCCCTCGTTGCTTTCCCATTACGACGACTTTGTTTCATTTGTCTTTCTGTCCTTGCAAAGTAATTGTGATGAAGAATATATGGCGATTCAGAAATTTATTCAATAAAAGCCTAGGCATAATGTGTAGCTATGTGCCCACTCTGATACACCCATCAAATAAAGGCGAATGGAAAATGCCAGTCATTTGTTACCATTTTGCTCATGGAGGTGATACAGGAGGCCTCCTGGTGGTGGCAGGCTAGAAAGAGTTGCTTCGAACTTTGCCAAAAAAGTCAACCAGAAGAAGAGGGCTATCACGTTAAATAAAATACATTTTCATTTTAAGCCAATTCGCAGTTTTTTTATGAGAGGGGAGGATTATCAACGGATCAGTGATGCATTAAAAATTCATTTGTGATAGATTCCATTTGATTTGTATGATATACTTGTTCAACCAAGGAGGGTAGAGAGAGAGGAGGGATCTGTCATGAATCTTACTCCTATCTTGCCCTGTATTACAGATTTGTTTCATGTGAACGTTTTAATGAAATTAGAAAATTAAGTTGATCGTTCCAATATTAATGGGTCATGTCGGCATCAACGATCATACGGAGCGGTAACAACACATCTGCGTGTTCGTAGAGGCTTCGGTACTGTGCGTTGACCAATCTCCAAATTTCCTTGCTTTCCGTCAAAAAAATTCTACTCCTGTATTATTCTGTGTTCATAATTCTGTTCTATTGAACTTCAAGTCTTTGAAGCTACAGCGCAAAAATAGGGCCTAGATCCTGGATCTAATAGCTTGTATACTTGGGTGCCCAATTGTCGGACATCTAAGGACTAAATGACTTTGTACAGATAGAGAATAATTTCAATATTAAAAAGTCATATATAATATTTTATCTTACCGTTAGTATATTTAAATGGCATCTTGATTTTAAGTGGCATCACTTTCATTGATCGAGCAGAGTCCGCCGTGTTCCGAAAGGTGGACATGAAGCACCTCTCAGTGCCGGACACAAAGGGGTTCTGTGTTTGCGCGCCCATGAGGGACACGGGCAAGCAGGTACCATTTTCAAATCAACAAATGAATGTAGCCTACATTTGTACTTATAGTTAATATTGATTCAAGTGTACAAATACTAATAACAGTGTTCATTATGTATCCTTGCAAAAATTTTTGTCAAAGATTCACACAGTAAGTAATTTGTTGAAATTGGCCTATTTTATAAAGCCATGTTTGACATGTCAACATGGGCATACAGTAGATATATTAATTAGATGTTTTACTTTTGTTAGGCTTCTATTACATCAAAATAGAAACCATTGTACCATTTATCTAAAAAAAACTTCACAAACTTGCAAAAGCCGCATAGAAATAAAGTGTTGTGTTCTGTGCTTGCTGACTGCGCTTTTTCGGTCTTTGTTTTTGTTTTCAAATTTTTGGTTTTCAGGCCAACGACAGAAATAGATCTACTGTTAGTAGGCCTACTAACAGTACAGATGACAGCTCTGGCCTGGTTTTTATTGTACGTGAGGCTCAAACAGGACACAAACACTCAGCATCATCTACAACAACCTGTACATCAGTGCAGAATCCTAAATGTACACAGCCACTGCAATTGCTGCATTATGCCCATGAAACAATTTGCACATTTTTTTAAGGTAACAGCGTGCAGCCCACTTGCCACAAACACGACAAATTGTGTTTCCATCAACACTGAAAGGACAATAATTTTCAGCTACAGAGCTACCAGTACCACTAGGCCTAGCAGGTATGATGTACTTTGCCCAACTTTATCTACACTGGTTTCAACTACAGGCGGAACACAAGCATCCGGCAAGGAGGCCTCAAAAATATTGTCTGTCTGGCTGAGTGGAGAACTGGTGGATCATCGTAAGATTTGGGGATTTTAATCAAGCCGACTGGTGGCTCAGCTGCTGATAACGTCTTTACACATTGTTTCTTGGTAATGGTAGTTTATTTGATAGATACTGCTAAATCTTGAAATCAGAGGCACTGGGTTGGACACTTCCTTCAGTTTGTTCCTGGTTACTTAGGCCAATATGTACAGCGTGGCTTGGCATCGTTTGATGTTTGGAAATTTGAGGGGGATCAAAAGGATATATCCCTGTGCAAGTGAAGCCAGCAATCAAATTCTATGGGGAAAAGCTTGGGCTTTTCGTGACAGCACCTGGGAAGTGTGCTAATGAAATAAACGGAATTTAGAACTGATACAAAATAATCCAGTTCCTGTTGTAAGAAGTGTTCCAGTTCTAATTGTTCATTAATTTTTCATTTTATTTCGAACAGCAACATTCAGGAAAAGCTGGACCGATATATTAATTACCTAATATTAGGTATAAGCTAAAATGCTCAAAGTATATATAGAAATGTTTCAAATGATTTTGAGGGGTTGCATAGATTCCATGCGTTCAGTTCCGTGATAATAACGTTGAAAGTGGTGTAAGTTGGTAAAATATAGAATAGGATTACCAGGTATATTTTGGTACATACTGAATGTTTTATCGATTTAGTTGCAGTTACTGCAAAAAAAGGAGAAAGCCTTTCACTACGATGAAGCAAAATATTGCGGCCCGATAGTATACTAAGACATGAACACCTGAATTTGTGAAGAGATTCACCCCCACGAGGAAATGAAACTTATCTATTCTTTTAACTTTTACACCATTTCAGGTTATCACTTTATTAAAAATATATATGGAGGAATGGTAATATTGAAATAGATTATGATGTTGTTTAATTATATTCATTTCACCATTTCATTGATTCCTTTGCGTTCCACTTTAAGTGGTCAAAGTTACCAGTGTATCAATGTTGCTGCTAGGCCTATTAGATGTCCACCCGAATGAATGGCTTTATTTGACTTCACCACACACATCATACATAGTAACATAAGTCGACCAACTCAACACATGTTAAACTTGGAAGTCTGGAGACCATTTTGGCCATTCCATTTTTTGACACATGCTGTACTACTACCATATTTGAGTAGAAAATGTTATCTATAGTTAAGATTTATAAAATTGCCAGTATTTGAGATGTACACTTTCACGCAAGGATTGGTATGATGTTTATGCTAATCTCGTTGCTATGCATAGGCACTGGGAGAAAGTAGGTCCTCATTAGCATATACCTAATTAGCGGGCTGTTATCTCTCACTGCATGGTGCTTTGTGTCTCAGTGAGAATCGGGCGCTGTAAAACTGGTACACTGGGGCGTTGGAAAAGGGAGCTCTTTTCTGCCTAGGAAGCTAAAGCTACGTCCCAGACGTGTTTTGAAATAAAGAAACAATTCACACGCATATGATGCTGTACCATGATGACATTTTAAAAGAAGTGGCATTCAGCATTACTTTCATTCAACTGTGGTAAGATTATACGCAAGCACACTATATATTTCATGAAAATATTATATCTAAACTTGATGAAAGCAGCATCCTGGAAGGTAATCATATGTATATGAGACAAACACCATGTTTCTGACCTAATAAGGGTAATATCCATGCGGGATAATTGAAGTATTGTACGGAACTTAATATTATAAAAGAAAGAAGATACATTCATAATATGTAATATAAATGTGTGCCAAAAGACCAGATAGCATTAAACAGAATATGAAAATTATAGCATAACGATGAAGGTGCAATGGTTCGAAGTCATAAGTGCTCGACCTTTTTATTGCTCTCAGATTTGTATGTTTTTATTTGTGACAGACTGAACTTCTTAAAACATCTGGAAATAGAAGAATATATTAGTCTATTATCCGTAAATGGCAGGACCTTCGATACGTGTAATTAATAATTATTCTAAATTTGAATTCCATAGGTGGTTTGTACACGAGGTGAGACCATTAATTTGTTCCATTACGTTGTCCCTGAAATACTGAAACTAAGGGTGTATGATGGTATCTTCCATGATAAAAGGGTAATACACAGTGTACCTGTTCACCGTTGCTCAAACCTCTGCCTACGATATATATATATATATATGTATAACAGCCAAACGCTTTTTTCGCGTTTTGCTGGTGTTTGGATTGTGTTTGGAAACGTTTGAGAACGTTTGGAATGTGTTTGGAAAGTGTTTGGAAAGCGTTTGGGAAAATGCGTTGTACAATTACCCGAACGATTTCAAACACTTTCACAAACGCATTCCAAACACTTCCATTTAAATGATGAAGAATCTCCAAACGTATTTTCAACAGGTCCAGCAATATATGGTGTACCTACATGTAAATGTGCACTTATCCAGCATTATAGGTTGTATATATGCATATAAAACACCATCCAAATACGTTTACCCAAGTGTCTAATTCAACTGAAATTAATTAAAGACTTAATTCTTCATTCAAGATGTCATGAATACTTCATCTTTCAAAACCTGTTTGGGGGTAAATCCATAGGCAATACTATGATCAGATCATGATTCATGATCTGATCATGATATTGCCTATAAATTTACGCCGAAATAGTTCCTAATTTTCAATTAAAATATATATAATTACTCCAAGGACCAATGGAGTATCGCCTGGCTTACTGCACTGGAGCTAATTCTATTGCTTGGCTTAGCAAGCCAAACAATACTTAAATTGAGCTGCTTCTGTATTTCTATTCGAAATTTTAAAAGTTAGCATTTTTTCAACTCCACTTTCAGAAAAAGTATGATAGCGGCTGGGTATACGTGCTACTGAAAGATCTGTAACTTTATAATAAATGAAGTGTTAAACCTGTTAATGTAGGCATATTATTTGTTTTCTTCTACCTATACTTATATTCTTCCTTAATTAGGTATGACCATGCCATAATATTGTTGATTACCAGTAACAATAAAAATATTAGCAGATAAAGGTGACAAATACATTTCATTAGAATTAGATTACCAAGTGAACATGTACATGTGTCACATACGTTTGGCGCAAAGTGTAAAGTGTTTGAAAGCGTTTGGAAAAGTGTTTGAAAACGTTCGGCTTTCACCAAACGTGTTCGGCAAAGCGTTTGAAAGAGTTTGGAAAAGTGTTTGAAAGCGTTTGGCAAAGTGTTTGTAAAACGTTTGGAAAGTGTTTGCAAAGTGTTTTCTACGCGTTTGCAAAACGTTTGACTTTCACTGAAAGTGTTTGGGAAACGTTGGTGCGTTTGGCGTTTGTTAACTTGAACGCGAGCGTAACTATATATATATATATATATATATATATATATATGAAAAGTTTCCTTCAGCTTTTAAAACTGTCTAGTCCCCTTGCGGTGAACTTTATGATGCTGTACATTTACAGATGCACTGATAAAAACATGGATGAAGGTTCTCTGTGGTATTTCAAAGACCACAATTAGGCAATAGTACTCAATTTGTGAAAACAGTATGCCCGGAAACATCAAAGTTAAAGGGAGAAATATGTGTATGGTTGATATAAATAAATATTTGAGTATGATTGTTAAACGTTACTTATCTCACCAATATTTCACACTTACAGGGCCACCTGATGGCCCGGAGCGTCATTGCTGTGTACATGGTGTTTCGGCCATCAATCTTTTCTGTGCGTGACTTCATCGATAGAGTCAACTAAATATCTGATAAACACAATGAAACAACATTACAGGTACAATATATATTCTATGTGACTTTAACATTGATGTTTCAAAACCAAACTCTGGTCTGCTGGCTAATTTCTACATCTGGCAGACCCACAAAGTCAAAACAAATAATAGAAGAGCCTACAAGGACAACTGAACATTCTAAAACATATATTGACTTAATTCTTACACTTTAAGAGGTTTGATCTCGGGATATGTGGTCATGATTTGATTTTTTACGTGCACGTAACGGTAAAATCCCAATGCCAAAATCAAAGTACATACACATTCGCTCATTTAAGAACTTCGACCTAAGCAACTTTGTAAGTGATCTTAGTCAAATACCATGGTGGGTTTTGAACCTGTTTGATGACATTGATGATTGTTGGGATTTCTTTACAAATAAATTTAATCCATTCTATGACACTCATGCCCACACAAAGTTTGTAAGCATAAATGGCAAATCTGCTCACTGGATCAGGGATATTATTCGTGAACTAATGTATCTACCAGACTACAATTGTGCAAATAGAAAAGTCAAAAGACGGTATAACATGACCATGATATGTACAAAACTCTTAGAAACAAACTGATTGTCAGAATTAAAGACGCACGAAAAGTCTTTATGATGAAATAATTTCAGTAAACTGTTCTTCTAAGAATATGCGAAATACTCTAAAAACGTTTTTACATAACAAAGAGTCTGGTGAAAACTGAACACTAAGAAATTTATCATATTGCAGTGTAAGAACCTAAATCCATTTCAGCTCCATTCAATCCATTTTTTAAAGAAATTGGATTTAAATTTGCTGAACAGCTTACCAGCAGTTTTACATGTCAGCTTCAAAATATCCATACCAAAATGTGTTTTAAAAAAATTCTGAAGAAACTGATTACACTTGGCGTGAAAATGTTAAATACTAGTACAGCTAGTGGCACAGAGAAGTTGGATCCAGCTTTTCTGAAGGCCGGTGCATATGAATAGTCTGGCCCTTTGACTTGCTAATACAATGGATCATTGTGTACATGCATGGTACCTACTCAGTTGAAACAGGCAAAAGTATTTTCAACCCCCCGAAAAAAAGCATCTACGTACCAATTTCTCTCACAAATGCAAGTATAAAAGTACTTGAAAGAATGGTTCATGACCAACTTTATACTTATGGAACAGAAAACAACCTCCTAAATACTATACAATCCAGTTTGAAGCCTTTCCATTCTACAGCTAGAACTCTCATTGACGTCAATGACTATGTCCTTTTAAACATGGACTTGTGTTTTGTAACAAGTGTATGCTTTTTACACCTAAAAATGCCTGCGATACTGTGCCACACGATATTGTCCTGCTGAAACGAAAGTTTATTTTCTTTGTTTTTTGATTCATTTATCTGACATATTCAGTTATCTCACACTTTTTTAGGGAACAGATGGTGTCATTATAACGAGTTTTCACTGTTTTGATAATCTATTGTCTGTTCTCACACAAAGTCAGGTAGTGTGTGTGCAGATGCCACAGCTATATTCTTTGCTGCCAAGTATGTGTATCACATTGAAAGAATGTTAAATGTTGAAATCTGCAATGCAGCTAGATGGCTGACAGACAACCACCTAACATTAAACATTAAAAAAAAAAAGTATGTCATTAAGAATTGGTGTAACACAACGAAAGAGTAACCAGATTAGTGTTACAGTTTGTGGCAACCAAGTTGAACAGGCTGAAACTTCAAATATGTAGGATTATGGTTTTACAATCATCTGTTCTGGAACAAACATGTTGATATCATATGCTTAACTCCATATGTGTAAAAAGTTTGGTTCTACTTCTTTACAATGCCCCGATATTACCACTTCGTGACTTCTGTGATTGTTGCGATGTCCACCTTCAGAAATTTCTAGATTATAAACAAACTCTACCAAGAACTAGAACAGGCTGATTTTCCGACATAAAATCAAATGTCTCCCCATGCACCCTTACTATTGTCACCCTTATTTTTTATAAATGGGCTTACCGATTTCAATGGTCTACAGATACAATGAAGGTACACTCTCTATTGACATTTCAAAATCTAAAAAAACAGGCCACGGTCAAACATCTGCAGTCACAAGCAAGGTCCTTAAAGTCTTCCAAAGAAACATAATCACACCAAATTTCAATCTCTGTAAGTCAAATCTTTCACTAGTGTGTCTGCAATTATTTTGAAAAAGTGGCATGGGACGTTGAAAAAGGTCAAGGTCACCCATCTACAATCCCAAGCAAGGTCTTATATAGGAACATCTTTACATAGAATTATAACTTCCCAAGTCAAATCTTTCTTGAGTTATCACATCCACATCGATTTTAGAGGCAAAAAATAAAAAAAATTGTAAACCGTATAGTTTCTTTCTTATATGCCTGAATATGAATGAAATACTTAGCTTGTAGAATGCAATTATTCAATACATATGAATTCTTTAACTTATAAAAACCAAAGATGATGTCAAAAGAGGATAGTACAATGGTTGCATTACATGGATATCATTCCACCAATCCTGAAAACTTCTCCAAAATATTTTAACCTGATTGCACTCTGTGAATCTATGAACAATGGAATCTTTCACTGGGCAATAAACACAGGTTTCAGACTCCACTAAACCCATTTTTTTTTAGTCTAAATTTATGAGGTACCAATCAGTGAAGTAAAGAAAATTGAAAAGCTTGTAACCTAGTGTCCAGAGTGCATGTATAGCAGAGCTTAAAAATGTAATCCCAGTTTGATTCAACTACATCAAATATTTCCAACCATCTTGTTTGGCACAGTGGTACATCCTTAAATTAGAATCAATGAGGATCCAGTAGAACTGTTAACAGGGGAAAGATGTAAAATACTACGAGATGAACCATTCATATGTATGACTGGGAGGCCTTCAGGAATTTTTATAGTGTCGAAACAAATTTTTTGTTTCCAATGTCCTGGAATGGCAGATTGTACAGAATAATACTCTAAAACGTGTGTGACAATACCATACTTGTTCCCTAAGTCTTCTTCAGATAAAAAATCATCGCTGTTATTGACAGTGTCTCCAATGAATTTAACCCCTTTCTGGTACCAATGTTTAAAAAATATAGGTTTTTTCTGAATTGTAATCAAATTATTGTGCCATAACATTTAGTTCATGATGCCTGCCGCTGTAGTTGGGATAAGATTTAATTGAGCATCTTTTCATGTATTGATTAAATCATGATAAAAGAGAGGAAGTCCAGCCAGGTTAAAAGCTAAGAAACATCTACTAAAGAAAAGGTCTTGCACTTTCATATTTAGAATGAATTCTTGAAAAGTAGTTTTCCACTTTGAGTCTCTCGAAT
Source organism: Hermodice carunculata (assembly GCA_964020975.1). Taxonomy (NCBI): domain Eukaryota; kingdom Metazoa; phylum Annelida; class Polychaeta; order Eunicida; family Amphinomidae; genus Hermodice; species Hermodice carunculata. Next base: position 14,998,700 of record OZ026625.1, on the reverse strand, counting down.
CAATAACCGTTTGATCCAGTTAAAATTCAGTGCACCAATTTGGGATTTAAAATGTAATAGTTTCAACCCACCATTAGGAAAACCTCTATACTTGACTCTGGCCTTTACTTTCGGTATTCCATCATTCCAACAAAATTACCAACGCAAGCCTGTACTTCCTTGATGAGGGACTCATCAACATGAATGAGTGAGCACAGGAAGAGCAGTTTTGAAATTGGCAAAGAAGTAAACACTACATTTTTTTCAATTAAAAATAAATTTCTAACTCTCCAAACTTTCACAATTTCTTTAAATGATATCAATTTAGAATCAGAATTTATTTGAGCATGCGCTTTTCATCCTCGTGAAAGGTTATACCTGACAAAGTAAAGTGGTCCCTGCACCAGAGAACAAGTAAGTCGCCATCTGGAGAAAATTTGTTTGCACCTATCCACCTGGCAGTGGCATTGCATTTCAAACCTGAGCATTTTTCAAAATATTCAAGGACTTTCTACAGTTGCTTCGCAGATTCCAGGTCTGCCAAAAAACAAGCTGTGTCATCGGCCAGCTGAGAGATTTTAATCTCCTCACCACCCAAAGTAATTCCCTTCATGTCTGGGTTACCTCTGATGAAAATGGCAAGCAGTTCCACTGCCAAAATAAACACAAAAGGAGAAACTGGACACCCTTGCCTTAATCCTCTTGATAAAGCAAGAATTCAGAGGCATAGCCATTGTTTATGACGCAGCAAGAGGCGTCATTAAACAAGATGGAAATCCACCTCTTGAAGTCTGGTCCAAAATTAAAAACCTCTAATACTTTATTAATGTAGGGTCACTAGATTGTATCAAATGCTTTTTGAAAATCCATCAACATAAGCAGTCCGGGAATATTGTGCATCCCAGTTATTTTCAAAATATCGTCAACTACTCTTATATTCACACCAATAAATCTATTCTTTACATAATCACACTGGTCATTATGTAATAATTTGGGCAAAAAACTCTGCAATCTATTTGCAACTGTTTTGGAAAGAATTTTATAGTCTGTATTCAATAATGAGATAGGGCGCCAATTTTTCAGCAAAAAGATTTTTCCTCATATAAGATTTGTTTTGGGTTGGTTATTTCTATGTTGTTTACAGTTTGAAGTTTTGTGATGTGTTTATTCTTATAATTCCTTTTTTCAACGCCACAAAAATATTAAGTGTTTTTTTTTCACCAAGTTCTATCCAACGGGCTTTCGACCGAATCATGACAGCTTCAATTTGTTTATCATTTATACTATTCATAAGTGATTTAACTTCCTCGAACCTTTCCATTTCAATATTGGTTAAGTTATTTATATTTTCCAACAAAGAATCAAATTCACTTTTTACACAGTTTTCTTGCTGTCTTTCTTTTCTACGTTTTAATTTAGAATATTTAATAGTAAAACCCCGGATCTCACATTTTGTTACATCCCAGATAAGTCCTTTATCTCCTAGTTCAGCATAGTTACCTTTACAAGTTTGAATTAACTCTTTTACTCTTTCTGTATATGTCTCCTCATGCAGTATACTGGAATTAAATTTCCAGAATCCTGGACCCCGCCTTTCATAAAGGTCGCCTTCTAAATGCAATGAAATGAAACTGTGATCAGTCTTAATAGAGGGTTTGTTATCTTTCACCCACTGAGACAATAATCTGCAATGATTTTTAAAAAGTTGCCCTGTGACCTTGAAAATAGGTCAAGGTTACCATCTACAATCCCAACCTAGTTCATATTATGGTCCATAATCATGCATAATTTCAACCCCTTAAGTTAAACAGAGTTGTTCCATCTGCATCAATTTTAGATGACATGCCCATGTGAGCATGAAAAATATGTCAAGGTAATCCATCTGCAATCCCAAGCAAGATCATATATATGAACATTTTCAAAGTAAATTTCAACTTTCCAAGTCAAATCTTTCTTCAGTTATTGCGTCTGCATTGCACGCTACAATGTGTTGATGATGATGAAGAAGAAGAAGGAGAAGGAGAAGGAGAAGAAGAAAATGAAGAAAAAGAAGAAGATATTCCGACCATTGCACAATGAGACATAGTGACAACGATGAAATATATTTAACAGTAAAAAATCAGTACAAAGTATGTAAATGAAATTATACACTTAGGTATGTTGATACTCTAATAATTAACAGACTGCATGTTAACCCTAATGCCTGGTGAGAGATACTACACCTGTACTTCCCCACAGTTCTGAGTCCTATGGTAGGTGCCAAATAGTCTGTTCTAAATCCCACAGAGGCAGAGTTTCCTTCCAATGTGATACACAGAATATACGGTGCTGGTCCAAACCAAACAGAAATACAGTTTGGTTTCAATGTGGTACAATGAAACACCAAATATACCAGTCCACTCAATGGCACTGTCCACACCCCACAGGTACAATGTATGAAAGAGTATCTCCTTGGCCATAGCAATGGGTCACAGTCGCACTGGCTTGAAGACACATAGCTTCTATCAGATCTCAGAATTCTCCTCTCCTAGTCATGCAAGCAGCTGCTTTGTACATCCAGGCTGAGAACTCGCACCAATATTTTATAGGTTTCTAATTAATCACCGATCATACTTCTCTGTGATGTTTCTAGACAACAACAGAATTTTCTCCTTTACCTCTTTGCATGTATGTTGGTCACCACTTCAAGCCACTCCATTGCCCCCTGATCAGTGCTCAATGACAAAGCTGGCCAATTCAGTAGCCTGGCCCCAATTCAAAGAATCCAGTGACCATTCCATCAAAACAAGCAACCATGACAGTAATGTACAGGGAAATTATTCTCAAAAACCCTAGACATACTACAAAAAGTTCGAAATCGGGCAGCAAGAATAATTCTTTGTAAAGGTCATAAACAAGTATCAGCAACATGTTGAAAGGACATAACTGGACTGATTCAAGGACTTGACACATTTACCATTTAGCTGTCTATTTTTGTACAAATTTCTAATGAAAAATCGCCCAGTTACTTCGGTAACATTTTTACCCCAGTGTCAAATGGTATATATATAATGGTACCTTTTAATTAGCCAGTAAATCACTTGAAAAATATATATATTTTACCTCAGGTGATGTGTCAGACAGCTGCGATTTTAGGATAGTCCATTATCTGATATCCATTCACATATCAGCCATTCCTAAAACCGTCCCTTAAATCCTCGTTAAAATGTCTTTCTCAAGGCCAATGGCTGTAAAATTGGCAAAGGACACTTCTTGAAGTAATCGACACTGATTATCTTTTATCCCCATATCTAGATATATATTACTGTCCTAAAAGCATCACTTGAAGAAAGACTAATATACATGGGTAATAAGGGACGTTACAAAAGTTCCATTAACAGTTTGAACAGTTTAAACAGATAAAGGTTATGTTGGACAACTTGAAAAGAAGTTAAGATTTATTCTGAGATAAATAAAACAATACATAGTACAAAGACAGACGTTATAAATTGTTCAAACACTTGGATAGAAATAGGAAAGATGCGATACATGCTACAATTGCAAACTGTGCACAATTATTGAGAATATTGAGAAACAAAAGCACTCGTCTGAAGAGAAAAAATAAACAAATCATTCCTCTTTCAATATGAGTGTTAATGTAATTGCTATAAACATGCCGTAGAATAGCATTAAAAATAGTTTTGAACAAGGACATAGTTTTCTTGATAAGAAAGCATGTGTATTGAATGTGAACATGGATCGATCTATAAAATGTAGAGCAGAAGGGATGACTAATGTGCTTGAAGACAAATTGTGGGAAAAGTGCAGAATCCAAGAACACCTGTGTGATGGGCGCTTGTCATACTGAGAGACTAAATGCAATAAATGTGGAGACAATCTAGAACGAGATTCTCAACTTGTATAAAAGTATATATTGTGGTCAGTGGTGCATTAGCAAAGAAAGAGGATCACTCCACAATGTCATTCCCCACCAGGTCCCCTAATGGTAACTCACCAGATTAGACCATCCCCTTGGTCGACTCACATTAACACTCCCATGCTGGAAGATAAATGGTAAACGACTTAAAATAATAGCTAGGAAAACAGTCGTTACGCATCAATATCATAGCCAAAAATTCAGTCCAAGGCAAAAAGAGTCCAAATCTTCACTATCGTCATTAATCGTTATTTAAAAAAAATGTGAAACAGTAATATTCGAAATTGAAAGAAAGAACAATCGTTTTTGAAGATTCTGGGTGAAGATGAAATTGTATTATGTACATATCCAATGGATTTCACATGCTGTAATTTGATGATGTAATAAATATGTAAACCTAACAATTGCTGTTGTGTCAGGTGAGGTTAATGTTGATAGACTAGTTAAGATTTGGACGGTTTAGAAGTGGACTGATTTTGACTATGGTATTGAAAGGTAAAGGTGTCGCTACCAATTGGAAAACTTAGTTGGCTGTTTTTGGGCTGCAAGCATTTATCTCTGACTTAACCATTTTATTTGTGGTATATATTGCTCTTTACAATGTCAGTGCGTACAGACAAGGTTCCAGGCTCCCACCTTTAAAGGACCTCTTGTCCCAGGTTGCAGGACAAGTTAATCTTGTTGATGGTAATGCTATGCCACATTTTTACAGTAACGTAGCAACATCATGCATAGTTTGTTTAGAATGACGGGACATTACCAGAGAGAAGCAGAACATCTATGTAGCAAGTTCAATCTCATTTAATGCACTGTACAACTTCAAAATTGCATGTGTGAAATTATACAAATAAAAATAAAGTTTCAAACTTGTGGCCGATGCAGATACTAGACGTGCTGAATTTTGAAAACTCATTCCAAATTTGCCGCATCCTTCCAATAATAACATGTATTTAGCTGTCCAGCTCCCATATGCGTTTTAATTTTTCTGTCCATGAATAAATATGATTTACTTAGTACCATGTCAAAGGTGTGGACTATAGTACATTGGAGAAACTGGTAGAGGACTCCATCTTGGAATTGGTGGTCACCGATCTACAGTTTGGAAAAAGAGGGAATAAAAGGTAGACATTTTTCAAAACCAGGACATATTTTCCATTTGCAATTTATTGCAAATGTATCAATACAAGGAGAGACAGAAAAAGAATTAGGAATCGCAGATAAGATCTGGAGTTACCTTGGCAAAAATATTGGCAACTGTTTGTTGTTTGGGGCTTAATGATCGAGTAAAAGGGATAAGGAATGTCTGTAAAAATATTCTTAGATTGGTTGCTCATCACAGTTGATTAAAACTCAGGCTAGGCTGGGTCATACATAAGGGCATCGTAAACATACTAATAGGTCCCACCACACTTGTTTTTGTCTTGCAGGTTATATTATCCAAATGGTCTTCACATAATTAGATATGTGCTTTATACCATACCACTGTCAGTCATGAACTGATTCAAACCATACATAAAGATTTTATTCCAAAGAAAAGAATTTGACCATATATTTTATCACATTTTTAATGACATAGCTTTGCACGTTTGTAAACCTATAATTATTGATAGAAAAACGCCAAAGATGTTTTCATTAAATTAATAATACATTAGTGTAGGGTTGTTGATTACATAAATCTGTGTGTAACGGGGAAAATCAACAGTGGTGACGACGTTTGGTGGCTTTTTTTACCTTAGCAAACTTTGATCCTGAGAGAATTAGAAACATACAATTGCATGGCACCATCGGAAAAATAGACTTACACTTTATATGAAAAGTAAGTCAAGTTTGCCTTAAATAGTAACACACTCTACTTTGAAGTAAAAGTCAGAAGCAATAGATATATCCAGTATGCTTCAGTTTCAGTGGTTTGACCCAGCAGTAACCTATCTATTTGAATTTGTGGCAATTAAAATGATATTGCCAAATATTACTGCTTTTGCCCAATATAATATATCACATTCCCATTTCCAGGCAAGAAGTGTATTCTAACACTATCAAGCTTGACTTTTAATGGGACCACAATTACTCATTAACTTCAAAATATTGTATTAGGTATTGGCCACTGGTCACGATAATGTTACATTTTTCTCTTGCAAGGATCATGGCTGTTGCCAGCACTTATAGCTAAATTTAAATTAATCTAGCTTTTTTGCGAACATTAAACTTTTGTTGGGTTCCCTTACCGCAATGCATATACATATAGGTACAATTCACTTACACCCTAATAGCACCTTCATATATACTCCTATAACCATGGCTCTATGAACTTGCAAAGTACACATAATTAAAGTACGAGTATGATACAAAATGTGCTGTATCTTTAGTTTAAACAATAAGTCACTTTAAAAAGAGGATTTGTATACAGCCTTCTCTGTGTTTGTATAGGTCAAAACTGGTAAACCGTGCCTGTCATAATTACCAAAATATAATGTTATATGGTGGCATGAGTAGGGCACCAAGTGCAGAACAACTATTTACTGGAACAAGGTATCATATACACAACACCCAACTGACTGACACAAGGTATGATGGACACCCAGCTGACAGGCTATAACACTACTGAAAATAATAAAGAAATAAACAAATAACTGGGTGTCTTCTAGGACTATTTACATTTTACTTCAATGCAGAGAGTCATTTTAGCAAATATCACAGACACATTAATCTCAGGATGGAATTACAACTGAAATTGGACCACAACCTATAAGTGAAACCACTCCCTTATGAGTCTATGCTTCAGTTTACATGTCATGACCACTGTACAACCGGCCTTGTCAGTGTGGATTCATATAGAAAGCCACTAACTCTACTTTTTTGCACTTCTGCAAATGTAGCTGAGAAGGGTCTGTGTTACTTGACAAACTTTATGTGCACAAAAATTACCAAGTTGCATGGTGCTTTCTTACCCATTATTGCAGAACTTGGCTGGAGCTCTGACCATACACCTGAGCATAACAGGAGTGACAAGAAAAGTGTCAAGATATGTTTAACCTGTCACAGTTGGTCAACGTAATTTTCTGCCTGGCCACTCAAGAGCAGCATCTATTAACCGATGAAGTAAAAAGTCAAGGAAGTAAATATCACACAAGTTTGTGACTGGTCACATCTCCTATGCATTATACAATAAGAAGTTGCAATCATGCCTATCAGCTTAGTGTGATAGTGCTGCTCCTAATGCTTCATACAAATTTCGAAAACTGTTGCCTCCAAGATATTTATGCATATAAATGGTCTTACAGAATTGAATCTAGATGACTATAGAGAAAACAAATACCCATCCATGTCTTAATTCGCCTTAAATATCAAGTCACCATGGTCATATAATTACTAGCGATTTTTCTATTGTACCCACAGAGGCACTACGTAAACTAATTTCAAAGCAGCCTAAATACCAACAGATTATTGTTTGGGGTAAAGACAAGAAAATGATTACGGAAATTGTTGAATCTGCGAGAAAATGGGCACAGAACGGTAAGTGTGATATTTCTCTCTTAGATGAATGGATCTGTGAATTGTGGTATATCGTACTAAACTTGATACGAATATCACAGAAAACAACAAACCACCACCAGATCCTATTCTGACAAGCCTAGAAGATGTTCAGTGCCTGCAAAAGATGCATGGAAAAAAATTTTTGCGCCTGCTGATACACCATCCATTAATATTATTGTCTTATTAAGACAGTTTTATTGTAAGTTTTTAATTGACAAATTACGCCTGTTGACCAAGTGAAATTCTCCCACATATAAGAAAAAGTAAGCGAATCATTAGATATTGTTTTGGACGAACATCAACAATACCACCTTCATTTAGCCTGAAATTTTCTGATGTGCATGCCCATTTACCCACAATTTACTTGCTTCCAAGGTGGCATAAAAAGCCTTACAGGTTTCAATTCATAGCATGTTCTAAAATTTGATTTACTAAAAAATGTCTTTTGTTGTCTATAGGCTTGAAGAAAGTACAGGAATTTTGCTTTAATTACTGATCAGATAGAAGCATCTTCTGGTATGAACAGGTTCTGAATGATTGTACCTAATTCAAAGATCCATTGCAGCAGTTGAATGGTATTGATAATCCCCCCCCCCAAAAAAAAAAAATCTTCTTGGGACCTCTCCAGTTTTTTTACAATTTTTTCCTCAATCTGATTTGAAAGAATGTAACATATCTCTCCTATGTAAAACATATGAGGAAAAAACAACTGTCAAAGAATGATCATACGTTATAAGGGTGCAATTTTTTGGTAATATGAAGGATGACCAGTCTGCATTTGAATACGATCAGATTGTTGAGTTGTTTAACTTTTTGATTTATAACATGTTTTGTTGATTTTTGGGATCCAATCTTTAGAAAGACAATTGGTATTCAAATGGGTACCAATAGTGCAACTTTTATCGGCCAATTTATATATATTTTACTATGACCATCAGTAATTGTTTTGAAAAGCTGTCAAAGAAAAAAAAATAAGTTAAGGAGATTAATGTCTTACGTTGACATTTAAATATATTGTGGACTTAAAAAACAACAGCAGAAAATGACATGGTATGTTTTTGTACACATTTTAATACAGAACGATAACAGTGAATTGGATTTCAGTTGTAGGGGTTTTAACATCTTTACTTGGCAAAGTACATTGATACAGGTATTCATTATAAAGGGGACTCTGGTCTCGCAACTAGTACAGTAGTCTGGTCTCTCCTGTAAAATATATCGTTGTAAAATCTTGCCTCCAAAATTCCAATAAGTTTTCCTGGCTCAAATGGCATAGTTGATTCACTCCAACCACTTATTTTTTTCAGAGAATTATTTAAAGCTTTTAAGCTTAGGTAGGCATAACATTAACTCACTTCTCTCTTAACTGAGGCCTTCTTAGTCCAATTTGCTGTAGCTGGGCTGGGATGTGGGTATACACTAGATCATCATTGTTCTCGGCTCCAAGGCCCCAACCTGGTGGCGATCATCTATATTTCAGTGGTGGTGGTGTCGCTCTTAAGTCCTGGGACCCTGAGGTTTCTGGGATAGCTGATGGTCTCAGCTCCCAGGCTACAGTTTGCTTGATAAACTGAAATATAGTGGCAAAAGTTCCATATGGCACTCTGCAAGGATGTGTGTTTGTATTTGTGAATTTGACATTCCTTTTATTATAGCCTTGCTTTTATCATTGTAGCGCCAAATCGGGCTAGTCTTTATGTGTATATTTCTAGTATTTATGTAATTACTCTTTTGATGTACAATTGATTGCCTCGTTTCATGGGGGCTTTAATAAATTATTATTATTATTATTATTATTATTATTATTATTATTATTATTATTATTATTATTATTGGTGTCATGTACATGGTGGCTAACTTCAGGTTTCAAGTTTAAAGTTTCAAGCTTATATTTAGCATTGGACCCAATACGTATGGACAAGTGTCGTCAGACAATATAGTATGAATGAGATAATGGGAATTTACGGTGATATGATGAGATACATTATGAAGAAAACAGAATAGTAAAACCTGTTATGAAACTAACCACGAGTCATGTTCCAAGAACGTCGGGAAGTCTTGGGCTTTTGGTTGGGAGGATGCAAATAAAGTAAGTTCATAGAAGGTCAGCACTTAGCCCAAGCTTTAGTTATCTTCACAAATAACTATTGCCACAAAATCTATATATTACTGCAGTTTTGCAAATAAGGCGTGAATGCTGCTCCAAAGTCAAGTTCACAAATGGAATAATACAATTGACTACCTTAATATCACCATTATTATATGACAGCATAAAAATAAATTTATTTTGCTCCTCTAGGTCAAGTAAATTGGTGAACTCTCCAGAGCTGTCAAAGGGAGCTTTCCTTTCCTGGGTAAAGCTGGGGTAGTATGTGATGAAATGCTGCTCATCTTCTACTGCCCTACTATTACAAATTTTGGAAAATCGGTTGTAGGAAGGTGCCTTCGGGACTGTATACCTTCCGATCTCTATTTTGAGTTCATGTGCACTGATTCTTAGTTTTGAAAATTCATATCTTTTTTCACATGTTGTATGTATTAGGCAATTTTCAAAGGCAAATGCTTGTTTGGATGTTTTGTATCTTTGTAGTTTATTACCTTGGTTGTTAGAAGAGGTACCTTTGCTTAAGGATCTGCGATCAGTTCTTGCTATTGCTATTATGGATGGCTTCCTCAAGTGTCGAGATCAAATGTATACCATAGGTTTGTTATAAAATAATCCCAGTTTGGTGTTTTTGGCATTGTTGGTATGCTTTATACACCAGTTTAGATGGATCAACGGCAGCATGAGGGAGAAGCTCTGTAAGTAAGGGGATTGTGCCAGTTCTCCTCTTACTGCTGCATTGCATACTTTCCTGTTTACCCCTAATGTATGTTTGCAAAATTTTAGTGAGACTTTTTCGACAGGAAGTCGCTCACATGGAGTTATTAATTTGTTGGGTTAATTCCCTTTGGAAGGATGGGCTTCAGATCTCACTGCCATAGCTTAATATAGGTATATCAGGTATTAAAATAGTTTGAGCACAATGATTACATTATCACACAAGTTGTGGTATTTCAATTTGAAGATAGCTTTTTCGGCTTGGTTTACTAATCTCTCAGTTGCTACTTTGAAGGTACCCCTCACTGAGAAATCACTCCCAAGGTAGCAGCAGTCTGTTACAATGTCTGTTTCAGAATTGTTGAGTGTAAATGTGTTTCTTAATTAGGTGACCACTTTTGTTGAATGCCATAATCTTAGTTTTATTTAGGTAAACTCTCAAACCCCATTTTAACAATAGCCAGATTGAGAATTTAGTGCATTTTGAAGGCCTATGGGGGACTCAGATACTAAAACAAGATCATCTACATATCGCAGGCAATTGATTTCCATGTCAAATAAAGTTGACAGTAAATAATACAAGAAATGCAGAAATACAAAAAAAAGGTTGAATAGGGTTGGTCTTAGGACACAAGTGAGGTATAAATGTATCTTGCACGTCGTCTATGTGTTTACCTCTTTGCATGGTAGATTATCCTACATTATTGATCCTGAAACTCATATTGAACAGTTTGTCAATAAAATTTTGTATCCGGTCAAAGCAATGGGACCATTTCTCTATGATCACATCTCTGACTGCAGTTTTTATTGCTGACAGACATCCTTGTGATACACCAGGCACATTTGTTCAGACCTATTGTATCAATGACTGAGCTAGACACACTAAAACTAGGCACGTTCGTTCCTTCGGCCTATATAAATTCAAGTGTCATTTACTCACATCACAGGAGCTAAAATCATCCATATCTTTATATGACTGACTGTCAACTCAGTTACATAGGTCGGCCAGCAACTCCCATCAAATCGAACGGATTGTGCCTCATCAGCTGAAGACTACTCCCAGCTATTTGAAACATGGAGTTGTTACATTGTTCATAAGGCTATGCTTTAAACCTCTCAATTCTCTAGCAAGTTTGTTGCTTTCTGTACCTTCGCTGAAAATTTGGCTGAGATTATAGTATGATGCACTGTCTACCGTCCTTTTGTCTGTCCATCTATGTATCCACAATTCACATTTTAAACTTCTTCTCTCAACCCATTACCAGATTCCCTTCACACTTGGTGGGGATGTAACTTGCTTAATTCTCTACCAAGTTTCTTCATGCTTTATGGAATTTTGAACTTTGAAATTTTCATTCATTTTTTGCCACAAACTTCTCAAGCCATTCTGCCAATTGCTTTGAAATTATAAACAGACACTTCTGGTGGCCCCCAAATTCTGTTTTTCTTTTCTTCAGTGATTGGCTCTGCAATGTTGTATTTTTTAATATTTTTATGAATTTTAATTCAAGGCACAGATTATATCGTAAAAAAAATGTCAATATGACAGCGTTCCTCATCCCACGGTTTAGAGGTACTGTCATACAATGAGCCATTGCTGTGGGAAATAACATTTTGCCTCTAAAACCATTGTCCGATTCGTGGCTTAACAAAAGCCTGACTTAAAATGAATTTGTGATATCCTTCACTTTATACACTAACGTGACATGTTGTGTGTATACCCAGCAAAGGGACGGCCTTAAAGTTCAAATGTCAAAGATGACGGTAATTTCCCACATTTTAGCATTCATGTGTACATCAGAACCACATTTTTCGAACCCGAAAGAATTTTTGTGTGATTTTACCTCCGGGATACGAAAAAAAACCCTATTTTAACACCCTCCCCACTGAAAACATTATTCAGGATTTTGCCGTATTTTGACCGCCAGATGGCGCGCTTTGTGACGTCATTCTTGTCAAAGCGAGCGGGAAAGAAGATGGCGGAATACATGTTTGACCCTATGTTCGGTTGGGAAGATGATGAAGAGAGTAGTTTTGGACCACAGGTTATATTCAGATCCATTGTAAAACCGTACATGTACAAGCCCTTAGCAAAGAGGAGACGTATTCAGGAGGTGGCGGTGGTGCCGCGCGACTCCGAGAAGGGGGACCGGGGACCCAGAGCCGGAGGACCCACCAAATGTTTCATGGACATGGTATGTGGATTATGCTCAATTTTGCGAGAGGAACATACGACACTCGGACAGAGTTTTGTAGATTTTTCTCGTGTCGTGTGGTCACAATAGCGTACACTCAAGTTTCGTATCGAATTAAAGTTATAAAGATCAACAAATTCCGCGTAGCTGGCAATGAAAGACGTGTGTATGCTGGGGCATTTTTCCGTTCCCTTTCTCGGGAGCACCGTGCCCGTGGAAGACTTCAGTAAAGCCCCTTGTCTCGTTTGTAAACTCGAGTTTGTCTGTATTTTAGATGCCATTGGTATTGTGCATGTGATGATACTTGTAACAAAAGAATGGCATTTTTTAAAAGCCAAATCTGACCGAGCCGTCTGCACAGATCGTGAGTAGCTTGGAGTGGGGCAGTAATACACAAGGCCACACAAAACTCGCTACCGGGTCACGCTTTATCGCATTGCACAATCACTGATGCTAACAGTGATAATTAGTTTATGAGGGGCGGGAGGTAAACGGCAGCTACTTTTCTGGCTAAGTAGAATACACGGGCGTGCATACAAAGTCAAATACGGTGCTGAGGAACGACTAGGTAAACGAAACGCTATGAATTGATCGCTATGAATAATTCCATATTTATGAAAGGGTTTTTGAGTGAGAGCAAGTATTTCCCACCCAAATACCGTCTTGATGGGTGAAAAGTTCGTAGCAATTTTCAACATAGTTGCTGCTTCTGTAACATAAAAAGTGCGAAGTGAAAAAAAAAAAAAAAAAAAAGAAAAAAAAAAAAAAACAGGGGGGAGGGTGGCATTCTGACAATTTTGAAATCCAAGTCTTTCATTCAAAGCATAGCTAGGAGGCAGTGAGGCTTATTCAGACTATATGAGTATCCAAAAGCTTTCTTCTTTTCCTTCCTTTCGCTTTATTTTCTTTCCTTCTCTTACTTTTCTTGCTTTCTTTCTTCTCTCTCACTTTCTTTGACTTGCACCAAAAAAAGAAAAAATAACACAAAAACAAACAAAAAAAAAATAAAAAAAAACATCAACACAAAAAAACACACAAAAAAACACAACAAAAAAAAAAAAAAAAAAAAAAAAACCCACTGGGCATTGTGACAATTTAAACCATACACTAAAACTGTCAGAAGTTTCCTAAAACCTTTTTACTGTTCATAGTATAAATAGTGGTGAACTGTGATTTTGATCACTTGTAGGCAGGCTAGCACAGGTAAAGAAAGAAAAAAATATCTTGGGTCTGACAGCCAAAATTCTGAAAAACTGCTGGGACTTTCCAAGTATTGATTCATTATTGAAGATCTATTTTGTAATTCAAACATATAAAATATTACACTTTCCATTCCACTTTGTCGAAGAAGATAAATTTATGTTGCCAAATCTTTCTTTGTATGCCTAAAGTTGATGGTTAGTCACAGCCCATATAGATCATTTGAAACAAAAGCAAAATTAATCATGAATGTATAAATTCAGAAGTATTTTGTGTAGCATTACTTTTTTTGAACTATCAGTTATAAAATATTAGTTCAGTCTTGGATGTCATCTGTAATGTAATCTCTCGTGGAAGCAAAGGAAACATACAGGGCAAGTAGGATGAGGGTGGGGCATATACTTGCCAAGATACTGTTATTGGTGAATAAAATATAAAATACATTTTATCAAATATCAACCATACTAAGACCTTTCCATAGGAAGGTTACTGATTGTGCACCAAGGTTTTGGAATAACAAACACATTTGTGTACAAAATCACATTTTATTCTAGTTATGTCATCAGATCTCTGACCAGTATGTACAATTTTCCAATATTTACACTTTTTTCTACAGGTGCAAGTGTACACATTATGTACCAATGAAGACAAAAGAGGAGAGGAAGTGCTGCTGGAACTATCTGCCAGTGAAAGCCCATATGGACATATTTGCTTTGTCAGGTCTCTCGTATTGGCTTGCAATAGGTGGGATTACCGGCTCGGACTGTTGAAGTTGAAGAACGAGTTGCCTTGCAAGTCGGTAACTGGGTACTGTGTCCTCAATCGCAGTACTTCTTCCGTGAGCTCTTGAACATACGCTGTAATAAAAACGATAATAAATTGACAATACTGCATGTGATGCACAAGTATCAGACAATGGACCCTCAATTTACCACAATATTACCAGTGAAAAGCACAAGGACCTTTGCCTCCAAAATACTGATCAACATGTGCACTTTTTCCAGTAATTCATATTTGGAATAAATATTACTATATTTGGTTCACAATGCTTCATCCCCTAGATATATTTACACGTACCATATGTACATTTTCCTTTCATCGGCTATATTGTTGGCGCTCCCTTTTTTGCCTTGGGGAAAGACACACTGTACTGAAGCTCTCCATCCTTGGTCCTTGCCTGTTGACGTCTACTGTTCCAGTTGAAGTGAAGGCAAGCCAATAGCAACCTGTAATTACACCAGAAATATTCAGCTGGTGAATGAAATAAATGTATTTTCATCTGATTGTATTAATTAAAATTAATATTGACATCTACTATAAATACGTATTGGTGCAATATTGTCTCGAATAAAATGTGTTCAAGTGTGTGTAATAAAGGCTTTCTCAAGATACCTGGTTTTGTTTCTGCCATTTTCTTTCTTTCCTTCTTTTTTTTTTTTGCTTTCTGCAGGCGAAAGTTGTGTAAAAAAACAACTATTTCATAATAAAAGTAGAGTACCATGGGACTGCAAAATGATGTACATGATATGAAAACATAATAATAATAATAATAATAATAATAATAATAATAATAATAATAATAATAATAATAATAATAATAATAATAAAAAGGTTATTGTGCACCAAGAAGCATTTTATTTCACATTTTTCCCCCTTTTTTGGCACTTACTTGCCTACTCTTGTTACTGAGTGAAAAATGTTATACCATTATGTAACTATCTGAAATCACTATATCTACAATTAGCAAGTAACTAACTTGAAAGTAAAAACAGTTTTTTCTGCAGTTCCTAGTAGAATAACCTTTTGATTATCTACAAATGAAAAGTCATAAAAACATTATTTATTTCTGTTCACTGAAACATGCTTATCTGGACTGGCATAATGTAAATTATAATGACCTTTGGTGTGTCCACATGGATAGGAGCAGATAGATGTGGGCCTGTCGCATTGGAACTATGTAAAACTTGGTCTGTCCCTTGCAATTGAGTACCAGTTTGCTCTGTCTGATAGGCCTACCCCATTGAATTCAAATACAGCTTACTGTGTCCCTTCAGTTACCTGTTCTTGCTATGGCCTGGTCGTGTTCTGCAATTAGCTTAACATAAAAATAAAAAAGTCAGTACTGTATGAACACATGATGAAACTGTCACTTCAATAATAACCACAACTCACGAACACAAAACCCAACACACAAAATGTAACTAATAACTATGGCCAAATAAACATATATTTATTGTTCACTCTAATCGACAGTAAAAGAATTATGTTATTTATATATATATACATTTTTGGTGTTGTGCATAATCGATGTAGGCCACACGTTGGTCTTAGTATTGCCACTGAACGTCGTCTTGTGTTTATGCTGTTGCGGGAAACTCAGCACGGTAAACAGGCGAAATGCATGGATCTGATCAGGGAGGTGGAATGAGTCGTGCACGTTCAGATTGAGACCATCGACACAACAGACGACAATAATTAACCCGGTAATTCACTGTACATAATTTTATACAACTACCATAACTTACTGCAATACTGAATACAGCCAAATTTACAAACGTTTGATGATGAATACACGAGACCTTGTGAATTACAGGCGCCAATTGGCCATCACCGATAAGCGACCCCCCGGAACTCAATGAGAACACAGAAATAGACAAGTGCTACTGTGTGTCGCCTGTACTTACCGCGAGGTTCTGGCGTTTGGTCAGTGCGTTCGATCGCCTTCGCATCGTCGGCGCACATTCTGAATCTGTGATATCTCCCTGTCTTTTCGGAGTGTTCTAAATATGAAGAGTTGGAATTACATCCTTCTTCAGCCGCACTTGCATTCCAAGTTTGCGTGCTATCTCTGGGTTCTTGTCGAACGCATCTTGACGACTTGAGCAAAATGGTCACTGCACAACACTGGTTGCGTGTGATGGTCTGGATTAAATCCGTCTCTTTTGATCGCTGCCGTCCATGCTTTCCGTAACTTTTTGTTTCTTGGGAACTTGTAGAAACTTCCACCGAAGTTTGTACCGTTGGTACAACCAACGGCAGCGCAATACACCATAACTGCCCGGGAACTATTGTAACAACCAGCAATTAATACAATAATGGCCACCGGGTACTGGACCCCAATGACAAGAATGACGTCACAATTGTGCTCCGCTCCAGCGGGCCGTGTCCAAAATGTTCAGGAACAATGGCCATCTTTGAGGCTGCCAAAAAAGCGCTTTTTGACAGATTTGGTTCATATTTTTTACTTCAACTGGTAACTGTTGATTATTAGAAGGGCCTCGCATCGAAAAAAAACACAAATTTAATAGCAAATTTGAGCTTGTCATTTGACCTTTAATTAGTATATGGCATTAGTCGTACACATAAACCCTCAATTCCTTAGCTTCTGATACATTATAACCTGATTATAATATCACTCAGATATCTGACATATTCAATATCATGACACAAACTTCATGGGGAAAAGTTTATTTTCTTTGTCATTGTTATTTGACTCATTTGTCTGACATATTTAGATATCTGACACATTTCTTAGGGAACACATGGTGTCATTATAGATAGTTTTTGCTGTATTATGATTTTCAGAAACAGTTTTTTGCCTAAGCCGCTGCAGCACTGGCGAAAGGGTTAATGGTAGACTGGAGCAAACAAGATGCCAACTTTTATACTACAACATTTGCCGGATAGAGAGCCGATGTCTGCAGCATATGTAGTAGCGTGTCTCATGATACTTCCTTCTGTGATCACATGTTAAATCATAATAGTAGCCAAAATGTTTATGCCAATGCCAAATCAAGCCAGTCAAAGGACATATATGCCAAAAAAGGGCGATTCATTTGCTATTTACAGAGGAAACAGATCTGCAATACCTTTAACGAAGAGAGATGCCCTGATACTGCAGGTACTTGCTTCAATGCTCATGTATACAAAAATTGTCAAGATTCTATGGAAGCAGCCTTTGACTTGAAATGTGACACATTTTCTTCTCCAGCTAAACTTTAACCTTCAATCAGCATTATACCTAGAACCACCACCTAAACAGGAACTGACAAAGTTGTCAAAACACTTTGACCTCAAAAACACGATAGTCGGGTGCCCAAAATTGGATTCATGGCCCAACCCCAAAACATAGTACGCATAGTTTTTTTTTTTTTTTTTTCATTTTATTCAGGTTTATTATGTTTTCAGCCAGAAACTTGATGATGCCACCCTGTCATCATTGAGGGTTTTGAAAAATCCAAGATCGCCGCCATGGCCATGATACCAACCAGAACATAAATTCAGGATTAACGTTTTTTGCTATTAGTGCTAAGTGGTTGATTATGCAATTTTATGTATTTGTGGGGTTAGTGAATCCATATTTGGTATTAGTTTAAGGACAGAATGTTAAGAAATAGCTATAACTATAAATAATGGCAATACAAGATGACTGCCATATCTAGAAAAAACACACGTTTCGAAATATTACTGGTTTTCTTTTTTGAGATAAGTGGAAGATTTCTTCTAAGTATGGTTTTGGAAGAAATTATCCATATTAAGTGTAAGTTTACTTCTCCAGTATTCAGAAAAAGCTGTAAATATTACAAAATGGCAATCCAAAATGGCCGCCATATTTTCAAAGGCAAAAATTCAAGTATAATTGTTTTTTGCCATTTGAGATAATGACTTGAATATGACTAGATGACAACACAATCCTGAGGATACTGAGGAATAAAACGTTTACACATAAATGATGAATACAACTGTAACCCTTCAGACTGCAGAGTTCAGATCTGGCAAAGGAGCTCAAAAGACTTAAAGGAAATTTGTCAAATACTATATATTAAGACACCAGGCTGTTATGTGAATATCTATATCTTAACTGAATGACATGTACACTTCTTTGAATGGCAACTGAACTTCTAAATCCCTCATCCAGTGACAGTCCTTGAGAATTTAAAATTTGATGTGCTGTTGGTTGTGAAAGGTAACTTAGTTAATTCCTGCTAATGTAACCAGCTGACTTTACAATTCCCTCTACCAAAGAACTTAAGATAAATGCCTATTTCATTCAGAAATTGTGTGTATATATGACTGTTTAGAAACATGATGCTTGTTAAAGATATATTAATCTCAATATGAAGTGTTGTCATCTAGTCATATTCAAGTCATTATCTCAAATCGCAAAAACAATTATACTTGAATTTTTGCCTTTGAAAATATGGCGGCCATTTTGGATTGCCACTTTGTAATATTTACAGCTTTCTCTGAATACTTGAGAGGTAAACTTACACTTAATATGGATAATTTCTTCCAAAACCATACTTAGAAGAAATCATCCACTTATCTCAAAAAGAAAAACCAGCAATATTTCAAAACGTGTGTTTTTCTAGATATGGCGGCCATCTTGGATTGCCATTATTCATATTTATAGCTATTTCTTAACATCCTGTCCTTAAACTTATACCAAATATGGATTCACTAACCCCACAAAACCATAAAATTGTACAACCACTTAGCACTAATAGCAAAAAAAAAAAATAAAATAAATAAGCCTGAATCTATGTTCTGGTTGGTATCATGGCAGCAATCTGTATTTATGAGAACACTCAAGGATTCCAAGGTGGCATCATTCAGATTCTGGCTATGGACATGCTAAACATAAGTAAACTGCAAAAAAAAAAATTGTGAGTACTATTTTTTCGGGGTGATGATACCTACCACTGGTCTATGACTGATCCTTCTCTGTTCACTCCCTTTACTCCTATTCATACTGATATATTTGGGGAAGAGTTAACCAATTATGTGAATTCCTCTTTGGTCAGTACAATGGTGTATGGCTTCATGGGAGGGGTTCATATAGGCAATGCTAGCACCCCAATCACTTTTCTTGCAAGAAATAAAATAAGTTTAAACCAACAGCTTATGGTGTGAGTTCCACAAAGGAGTCAAGTAATTGCCTTCCGAGACCAAGCGAAAAAATCGTCAATCTTGTTACGAGGAAAGTGTGTTTCTCACCTCTGCCATTCAGGAAGAATAAATCAAAGGATATCTAATCAGTTCATTCACCGCTGACACATGCCCATTCTCAATCTACAGGATTAAACCCCATTGGCGTTGTGGAAGCAAAGTACTCAACGAAAAACACAGTGTAATTCTTGATCTGAACAGCCCTTATGATACACCTCGCAATGAAAATGTAGCATATCAGTGATGCAAGTTCCTTGTATAGTTTTAAGAAGAGCATCCTTCCATGCATTTTCAGTAGTGTTGAATGCTTCTAAACCTCAGGTTTGGAAGCATTCTACTTGATGCTTACTGTTTAATTTGCTATTTATTCTGGATATTGATAGTTAATTTTAAATCATTTGCCATATGTCCCTGTGACTCTTATATTTTACGTATTTATATAATTATCTTTTATACTTGTAATTCATACATGTTTTGGGCCTCCATGCCTAAACAGAATATTGTATTCTGACTATGGATTGCCAAATAAAAACTTGAAACCTTGAAGTGTAAATTCTTTGATACGTAAAGAGGACTTTTTGCTTTCCTACATTTGTATGGATGATGCAATAGAAATCTTAGATGTACTTGGTCCAGGCAGTAGTAAGAACGAGTTGGATGTTAAAGAGGCATTTAAAAACATGCCTCCTTCAGCCAATATGCGGCATTGCATGGTCCAGCACGGAGCAATTGTATTTATTATTTTACATGCCTTTGTTTTAGATCTCCCTCAAGTCTATTCTTATTGACACCACGTGGTGAAGTGGTATATTTTATGGCCAGTCACAAGTATGGTGTACGTGATTTACTGGGTCTGTCTTTTTAAAAAGCGACAAATCACCCATAATGGCACAACGATCTATGACAATTATAACCATGTTATTCAATGAACTAAGTGTTCCCCTGAGCGACTTTAAAACAGCGGACTTGACAGACTTTGTGATTTACTGTCAGCCTATAAGGAGACCAAATGTGCTAAACGTGAACTATTAAGTAGGCGAAGTAATATATATGTGTATTGTCAGAGCGATAATACTTGAATGTAAACAATAAAATCACAGATAATAAAATGACATATATATATATAGATCTTATCATTGAGGAAGATTACATGTCAAACAAACACAGAGCTCTTTTTCTACCTCACTGACTGTACGATATTAACCAGACACATGTTTGTAAAATAATATGTATTTTGTTCATACTCACTTCCGAAAATGCTAGTTACAAATTTTCAGGACACTGCTTGCGTCGAGGTATAGCAATTTAAACTTCGGCTGCCTATTTACCAGATCATCTCATCTCCAGTTTGGGACCCTGGAATAGGGACTATTATAAAACGTATATCAAAGTATCTAACAATGCTATTGCTTATGCTCAAAGTAAATTAGTGGATCCAACCATATCCTTAATCTCTCAAGGATGGCATGTGCAGGAGTGCTTTAACGTACTTTGCTGTCATGATTATTTTACTTAGTGTCGCTCATTTCAGATGCGAGACAATTATTGCATTCTTACTATGTATTATAAACAGGTGCGTTGGATTGGCTCCTACTAAACGAACTGTTTTTCACTAAACATTACGGTACTTACGGTTTGTAAATGCTCCACATTATCTATGTTGAATACCTAAACTAATGTATAATATATACTTGGCTAAATAATCCATGTATTGATCTGATCATCAATGATAACGACCAGAATGTCTATAATTTTGCTTATGACAGAACTATAAACTCTTACTTGCTAAAAAATTTCACATTTTATGCCCATCTGTGCTCAAGTCCTCTAATACCTGAGGCCTGATTGCACCAATGGCCCTCGACGTTTTAATCTGATCAGACAGGGTTTTTCTCCACATGGTATATTTTCACCATCGGCAGCTTCGACAGTGAGACTCTGAGCCAAGTCTTTCCCTCCCATGCGTGGACTCGATCACCATCGGCAGTAGCTACTGTGAGGGTCTAACTCACATAGAGAATATCATTGCGCCATACTGTCTTCCTTTCTAGTCTCTGCTGCCATGCATTCACCTGTGGTAGCTGTCACTGCATGATTCATTATTCCACCCTACAAACTTTTAGTTCTCTCCCAGTTTAACTAAACTACATCCATATCCCTTTTCATCTTACCTCCTGTTGAACTCACTTTTCTCCTCCTTTCTTTACTTCATGTTTCTTACCACAGACTTTCTCTCAATAATTAAGAGCAGCTTTGGTCAGCGCTATCCTTCACTTCATTTCCGTACTGTTTTAGAGGTACAAAAAGGCCATCTATTAGGTAGATAGAGACGTGTTGTTTGAGAAATAAATTTTATTTTCATTAATTGCTCTTTACTGCAGTTTGCTTCCTGCCCCTTCCCCATGTGTTATTGTTAATAGATACATACAGAGAAGCATATTGCAATGCTACTTATGCCTATAGTTA
Organism: Hermodice carunculata; assembly: GCA_964020975.1. Taxonomy (NCBI): domain Eukaryota; kingdom Metazoa; phylum Annelida; class Polychaeta; order Eunicida; family Amphinomidae; genus Hermodice; species Hermodice carunculata. The sequence goes on along the minus strand of OZ026625.1, from coordinate 14,976,640 downwards.
CACCTGCTGTAGATGGCCACTGTATGCCATTATTAGTCAATCCCTCTTACTGGCTACCTTTCTTTCTGGAGACAAAAATCAATTAAGTACAGTATGAATCTCCAAGTAAGACCACCCCTCTAGAGAGATCGTCTCTATATTCAATCGAGGTTACAGTTCCGTTCTTATTTGCTCTAATTAGTATATATGTCCTATTAAGGCCACAGCTATTAAGATTACACTGTTGAGCCATGTTGATGGTCATACTCTGGGGATTCCATTGTACACTGCCCATTTACCTTCAGTAACAAAAGTTACCAGCTGCTTGTGGCCCTGTCTTACAACAGTTGCTACTGTACAGTTGGACTTGTTTCTTGAGAGTATATTTTCCACCAGATAATAGTCGTCACATAATGGATGGTTGCATTTCACGGCTGACTTACCAACTATGTCGAAAGTCATATATCACATGTGGTCTCATGCGTATAAAGTATGTGCGTGCCTTTCTTGACTACTATGTAGAAAGTATTCATCCTTGTCTAATCATACGTATTAGAGAATGTCATTACCATATCCAAAGTGTAGTCCTAGTGAAACGAATCGAAGGCAATTCGACCAAAGGCACTGTTCCTTGGCATGTTTAGCTCAATCACATAATGAAACGTTCGTCTGTATCCTAAAGAGTCCAAAGATTCATAAGGTCAAAAAAGTCATGTCTAGTTTTAACATAAGAATTCAAATAACAAAATTAGTTAAAAAATATAGGCCTATTTCGGTAAATTGGCCCGAACAGGTGCATCATTCATGTGCATATGGGATCATACAATTCATGAAAAGGGTCCAAACATGGAGGACAGTTTATATTTCGTCTGTTTCCAAAAGAGTCCAAAGGGTCAAAAAGTCGTGTCTAGTTTTATAATGATAAGAATGAATAAAAAATTAATTAAAAAATATAGGCCTATTTCAGTGAATTGGCTTGATCAGGTGCATCGATCATGTGCATATGGGACCATACAATTCGTGAAAAGGGACCAAAAATGCAGGACAGTAGAGCATGTGCAAGCACAGGTTCCAATATTCTCGCAAATTCAGCATTTAAAAGATACTAGTTGCAACCACTGTCTGAACAATTATCATCATCCATACAAGTGCACAAAGTAACACCCACATCAACATCAATCCACCAGGAAAAGTCCTTTGGCCGAAAATGACCATCAACAAGAATCCAAACAACATGAGTATATAGATCGATGTGTTTCAGACATGTAGTTAAAGGCATGATGTTGTATTAAAGGAGACAAACTGAGAGTGTTTCAAAGGAAAAATTTTGAATATGCACGTATAGTGGTCAAAATTCAATACAGTGTCAGAATTTGCAAGTACACTGATTCAAATGTCACACAGCAGACAAAACCAGATCCATTGCAAGAACAGGAGTCAAAATGGATTACAGGAGCAAAAAATTGTAAGCATAGCGGTCAAATTTCAACAATGGTTTCCAGAAGTATTTTTGAAAGGAAAATTAAATGTTCAAGAAAAGATGGGATCCCACAAGTCATCTCATAAGTCATCAATTAAGGTAATAATTTAGAATTTAAAAAATATAGTAGATTTATCAGAGAAAGGGTTAGGTTTTATTAAACAGAGAGACAGAGAGAGAGAGAGAGAGAGAGAAATCATATTGAAATCCCTAAAACGAACTGTATGTGCAGCTGTCTTCCACATACCAGTTTTAAATGTTTTCACTGACAATCAGGTCATAGGTCAACTTGTCAGTCTGCTGATTTAGATGTTAATTACTTATACGAAAAAAACAGAAGAGGAAAGAAGCCAATATTATAATTTTACCCATTTCTTAAAAAGTAACCATGTATCAGCTGAACATCAAACACTTGTAGTCAACCAGAGATGATTTTAACAATAACAAACTATACTTATCAGACGGTTAAAAAAACATCAGTCCCACTACATTTGGAACACTTACTGCACTGCAGTATGGGAAGAAAATGCCTGAATGTTCTAACTATAAGCAAAATACATAGTAGTTCCATGAAAAGAGAAGCAAACAACAGTTTTTAATGATAGTGATGAGACAAAACAGAACACCAGTTAAACCTCGTTAGATCCAGTATCATTTTCGAAATAGTAGTATGCAAGCTATTATATTTTTCGACTTCTGTTTGAAAACTGTTGGGCAGATCCTCTTCAAACTTAGGGGGGAATTATCTTGCCTAAGTCTCCATCGTGTGCTTTAAAGTCAATATGCTCATGTGATAAGTATATGCACCCCTGAAGATAAGAAAAGTGCCACCCACATTGATTTTAAATAGACTGCTCTAAAATGAGTTTGTGTAGAAAATATAGGTTTCACATGGAATGTTATGCATCATGGACAGGATAGGAAAGGCTATGCCGGAACAGTCATACAAAAAGAAAATGTCCTTGAAATGAGATATCGACCAAAAAGCTGGGTTAACTGTCTTTGGTATTGGGGTAGCCATGGGAATTTTTGGGGTCATTGGTAATGCAGCGACAAATGTGAATCCACAAGGCCATGTCTTATGGATCACTCAGAGCCCTGAATTCTACAAGGACATAATCGTCAGCATGTTGGATGCTGGTCTTTACTAGCGTGAGCTTGCTAGGAGAGGGGCGCTCTAAGTAAGTAGTAAAGAGGTGTTGGTGGTACCTTTGTAAAGAATGAACAGGGTAGGAGAAGACAGATGGATCTAGAAGACAAAGACTGTCGAATGGGAGGGACAAATAAGAAACCTAGCCTTTTCCACATGCTGCACCAGGTGCGTGAAAAAGCACATGAAAAATATCAGTAGCAGCAGCGCCAAGCTTGCAGCCCTGCAGCCTTGTCATCTACCATCAACTAGAGACTGGTGTTGGTTAATTAAGTTGATACTGCCCTGTCATTCACATCTTTTATAGTCCTGCATCCAAAGATGTATGGGCACAGTGTAGTCAGGAAGTAGTCTTCAATGTTTCAGATTTAACACGCCCCCTCCCAATCACTTGGCTGCAAATGCTATGCTGCTAATTTACCATTCCAGTGTCGTGTCATGTAAAATGTTTGCAAGCTGTGAAATTTAGCTGAAGCAGATGTTGGTGAAATTGACTCTTCCAGTACAATCCTGTTGCTTTTGGTATTTTTTCTGGAGAAACAGGTGTATAACTGAACAAGTTTTCTCTGGGCTTCCTCCATACAGATGAATTAGACTTTTCTCTACAGCAGCAATAATATCAGATCGTGAAACATCACGTAGCTCAATAAATACTGCATCTTAAAAACAGAAATACTGATTGTCTGAGGAGTCAGATTCTGCCATACTAGGAAGTCGAGAATTTGAGTCAGGTAGATGTTTTAGCAGACTGTTTGTCCAAGTGCAGCTTTTTTTATAAATAGTCTACATGATTCTATCTTTGTTTGTTTCTGCTTAAAGAAAATGTAAAAAAGTCTCCCATCACCATGGTAAAGCAGCACAAGAGGGTCTGTATCATTTACAACCAAGAAAGGCAGAGACATTTTGGGTGCCTCTAATACAAGTTGCACTTTTAGGGTTTTTGCATCTCCCTTTTCATAGCATATGCTGCAGTTTGTCATTTCAAGATATTCTGCAAGCATGAGAGTGAACCTCTGCTTTTTCCTTAAATTTCTGAGGAACACACTCTTTCTAATCTTAAAAGCTTCACCACTTTGGAAGTGTACAGTGTACTTGCGATGTTAAAAGTTTATTCACCCATAATATATGAGCTGTATCTTTTATTCATTGGCCTTCCTCATTACCATAAAAAATAGTGGACGCTTGTCCATATTTGTGGAGAACATACTCTGCATACGCTTTGCATATGGAATCATTATTTTGTTCTTGTTGCCAAGGAAATCGTTGAAGAGCCCCATCATCCAGCACACATTGGCCTTCCGATGTAGAGTTCGATTGATACCCGTTGGTCATTGACAAGTTCTTGTCCAACTTTAGCGTTATCGGCATCTGTTGGTAAAGTTGGTAAATCAAGAGTGCAGGTTGATAAAAACAAAGTTTGGATTTGATAATAGCAGCAGGATTATTACTCAACTGTCCAAGAGAGATGAGTCTCTGGAATAGAACCTGAGGGTCTGTTCATGAAGAAAATGTAAAAACTTGGTATGATTTTTGAAATCAGAATTGTTTGATGTTTTAACCCTCCATTTTTATCCAAAACCCTTTCTAATACAAACTTCGCATTGTGCACATTTACTTTGTGTTTCCTTACACCTGTATAACTGCTATGGAGAGCATCACTTGGCTGAAACGGATTTGTCTCTCCAAGAATATTAAGCACCCTTTTTGTGTCTTTCACATCTTTCTTCTGTTATTACTCACATCCTAATGTTGTTGACTTGTTGTGAACACCTGGCCTGTAAATTCCTGCTTTGCAGAATTTGCATCAGCGCCAGCTTGTCTTGGCAATTGCCAGGCAGCTCTCTGAGTCTCTGACATATCTTTGCGTGCATAACACCACCTGTTGTTTTACTGCTTCTCATAAAAATTTGTGACCAAATCTGTTGGCAACCCTGCCCATTACATGTCACTTCTTCGTACAGCATGGTAAACCTCTTTAATGTTCATGGACACATCTAAATGATCACTTTCAAGGTGCTCAATTCTTTAAAAGTAAAGATGGGCAGACTTTGCATAGGCAATGTGACCATTTGCACAAAAATAGGAAAGCACTGGGTATACGGTTCCCAAATTCAAATTCCAATTTTCTGTTGATTCAGCCTTGCTGTAGTCACTTAGAATGTTTACCATTGCTTATCATCTACTGCAACCAAAGCTTAGTAATTGGCATTTCAGTAAGGGACTTCGTGCTTTTACAGACCTCTTCTTTCACTGTTTCTATATTGTTGGACATACAGCTTTTTCTATGGAACAGTTCTGTGTCATGAGGTCACGGACTAGCTGAAAAGTTCTAAGCCTAGCTGTGAAAGACCTGCACAAAATCGATGGTTTTCATTTATTTTTCAACATAGTAATGTGCTCAACCCTCTCACAAGAGATGCCCACAACACTGGCAATATGTCGTGTGTTCAGATAGTTGATCAACCATCACCATGTCATGCACTAGAGTAATATTTTCAGGAATTGTTGCTGTTGAAGGTATTCCTGGACGTGCGTCATCATCAACGTTCTCTCTACCAGGCTTAAATTCCGCAGTCTATTTCTTAGCAGTCGTAAAGGAAGAGGCATTATCCCCTAAAGTGTTGACCATGTTGGCATGCGACTGTGCTGGAGTTAATCGTTTCAGTCGCAGGTACTTAATCACTGCCCTATTGCCAGTGTTGTCCATTATCTGCTGATTTCAATGGATATGTTCACAAGATGGTCTGGTAAAAAAAGGCCACATATCACAGTACAGTTGCAGCTCTTATGTCTAAGATTCATTAAATGATTGTTCTTCTTGGTGGCAAAAGTTTGTTTCTTTCTTATTGTGGTGTCCCACTAAGGCTTAGAACTTTTCAGCCAGCCCTAGAATGTTTACTTGTAATTGTGACTCTAGGGATTATGAGCCTTGCCTCAATAGCTGGAGTACCAGCTGTAACAATACTTTCTACGATTAAAAGTGTTTAAACTACCAAGATTGCTAACATTTTGATGCACGGTATTGGTTATTTACTGGTATTTATCCTGTAATATAGCTATATCATCAAGAAAAGCTGGAAAATACTGACTGGATGATAACCCTGTCCATATCACCACAGTGTAAAGGTCCCCAGTCAACAGTCCCATGTTCACAGGGATCAAAGTCCAAGTGGTTTATTTGTTGGAGCCAATTTCTTTGCTCCTGTAGATAAATGTATCAAACTAAAAAAAATGGCCATGCTTCTTTCTGATGTACCATATCGATGGAAAATACGTAACTTGCTTGGGCCTTTCGCACCAGTATTTCACTGATAATTCTTTTTTGTTGTATATGACACTCACATTGTGTTTTCAAATGACCCAATTTCTGGCTTCTGCATCACACATCTTCATACGCTGAGCTATGCATAGGCATCGTTTGAAGTAAAGTTGAAACGGTTTTTAAATTTTTTCTTTTGTTATAATGTTGAGCCCACCTAACTTTCTGCTCAAGCACAACAAACTATGTTCCAAAACTAAATTACACATTTATGCTCTTACCATGAACAAAATACAAAGACAAGAACTGCATATACATATATTGATCTGACACTTACAAATAAATTCACCGTTAAATGTTCAAGCAGCATATCTTCCAGGGTTGTCTGGCTTTATCTCTGTATGGACCCCACTTGGTCTGTCATCAATCACTCTGGCTCCAACTAAAATCGAAGTGCAGTATTAGAAAAGGGAAATATATCTAAATCTTTGTCTTGACGAATCTATTGAAAAATACTTCTCTTTATACCTTGCCAAAATGAATTTAGAATTCCTATTTCTACGTACACCAGCAGCCAGACTCAAGACGTATGTAAACAATGAATTAACAGTGAAATCACACAACAATCGAACAAGTACATCTCTATTTATGACACACTACATATAATTTATGTATCCATAACGTTTATATAAATATTTATTAATTTGGTTGATTACCAACCTACAATGGAGCTTTCTTCCAGCTGACAACTTAGACAAATTTGGCCGCTCATAGACCTATCGTTTAATATTCAAAACCTACATATAACATGGAGCAGTACTGGCTATAACAGTCACACAAATGCCTGAATCTGGAACCGCCTGTCTAGAGGAATGTTAAATTTAACAGGCATGTATCAGCACCTTTGCCAATGTATTCAAGGGCCAGCCATTGACAAAGATTGCGTTTCTGGCCCTTTATTTATTACAGCCAGGGTGATTACTTTTCCCTGCTCTAAACACTTTTTACTTAGTGGCCCGACCTCACTTAACCAATCAGATCCAGGTGTCCATATGATCCACTGATGCCATAGGTGTGCACGTGCAGATGAGAGTACATTAACTCTATTAAGCTTAAGTTACAGTGAATCATGACAAAGCTATACTCAAATCTTAGTTCTTTAACATTTCAACTCATTTCAGTTCACACCACACATTTGTAACCATTCTTTCTAACATATATATATATATATATATATATATATATATATATATATATATATATATATATATATATATATATATATATATATATATATATATATATATATATACATAATAAATTGTTTAAACACGTAACACTTTGTATTTTACAGTGAAAAAATCACAGCTATAATTACTAGATAAAGTACAACCAGAGGCATAGAGAAGACCTGTCATATTTCGCAACAAACAACGGTGACAGAAGTTTCAGTGAATCTGGAGGAAATTCCATAGAATTTTAACAATTATTCTTTACCTCCAATGATGGTTAGTTTTCGTTTAGCATTTTGATATCATTTTTCAGGAGATTGGAAGCTGCTTCTAATCTGCATTTAGTGTCAGCTTCAGGATTATCCTTTTGTTGCTGTACAAAAATCGTAGAGTACTCAGCTTGCAGTCGTTCACACAGTGACAACATTTTTGCAAGTTATTTGCTATTATCTAAGCATACTGACAAGTCAGGAGAACCAAATGCGACAGTCCTGTCATGACTTTTTATCTTTGACACAAGTGATAAATTTTGTGTTTTGAGCGATTAGACCTGTATGTTTTGGGCAAAAAATACCAAAGTCTAGTTTATGAAGAACATTTCATTCATTGCGAATACTGGTTTAAAAGCACCAGTTGCTTTTGATGGGTGACTGTCTGTTTCAAGGTTTATTTCTTCACATTAGTATTGGTAGATGAATGTTGATGTTTTGGCAATTCTTGATTCTCTGTTTTTACTGTAATTGAATTTGCTCTCAATCTTGGGTTGAAATTTATAAATACGAGTGATGTTTTTCTAAAGAATTTGATGAATACTTTATTGAATATGTGGTACTCTGGACTGTGTTTTTCGACTCATAGTTATAATGGAGGCAGAGCGTTTTATAATGTTCCACATTTATACATCATGAAGACAATGTAGTCCTACCTCTTTCCTTTGCTGTCATCTCAGCTCACTGACAAGTGAGGAGACTTCAAAAGTTGCTGGTCTACCATGTCTCTTTACTCTTTCCAAAAGTGATAAATTTTGGGTTTGAGAGATTAGGTCAATATGTTTTTGAAAAATCTGAAGACTGTACTAAATGAAGATAGTTTTAAATGTTGAGAGGGCTAGTTTAAAACCGCAACTTGGCTTAAATGTGTGACTGCCTGTATCAAGCTAGGAGTAGAATTTATTCATTTATATATTGGTATTGCAAGATGAATGTTGATGTTTTGATGACTCCTGAATATTTGCTTTGCTAGTTCTGACTTTGCACTCATCATTGTGATGACATTTATGAATTTGGGCATGTTTTGGTGATCTATTCTAGTTCAATTTGTTCAAAAGCTGTTTTGGTCATCAGCTTTACCACTGGTTTAGATAATTTCCTCATTTACTGACTGAACTAAATAACGGTGTAGGGTCATGGTGCATATACGTATTTTCTTTCATTTCATTGTCGCATACTAGTGTTGCAGTGCTATTGTTTAAATAGTTTTGTCGGTCTCGGTATGGAATAAGTCACATTTGCCATACTAGTTAATAATGACAAAGTGGGAGTGGTGTTGTCCCCAACTACCAATACATTACCAGCCAGAGGGGAGAGTACAGCCAAGGCTACATGTTAGAAACCTTTAGGGTTTTTTGTTTTGTTTTGTTTTTGTTTTGTTTGTTTTGTTTGTTTTTTTGAGCACTTAGTACTAGAAGTGATACTGTAACTTTATAAGGTAGCCTGGTTCATTTATCCAACGTTTAGCTAAAAAGAACAATGGTTTAGAAAGTTCAAAAAAATTCAAGAGAAAAGCAATTGGTGCAACAACCAACACACAAGGCATTAATGTCAGACACACTGTAACAATCAAGTCACAAAAAAGTTAGTATGAACATCAAAATGCCAGTTCCCATATGAAGAAACATGCATGCAACGTGCAGCTAAAAGGAGTATTCCCACGCTACTATTGTCGTCTGATCAAATATAATTTACCTGTCATTTTTTTCACGATCGGTCAGTATCGATATTCTAAGCATATTCCGAGCGGTATATTGAACAAAAACGCTGAAAAGTGGTAAAAATGCGCGTTGTGTTGACGAGTTTCATGACCAAGTCTGAGCGACCGTTGGAAGGGAAATTCATGACCACCCTGCGAGTCAATAAAATGACGTCATGTCACGTGCTCATAAACTGGGCCAACACTGTCAACAAAGCAGCATGGAGATCACTCTTTTTCTCTGAGGCAGACAAAAGTGTTCCTTTTCTCTTTGTAGTCTTGGGCATATGGTCGGCATCTGCCATGATGATGATAACATGTGCTCGATGTTGTGTACATACAGGTACCGCGACAATCGCAAGGAATTGTGGGAGGAGTTTTCCGAGTTCAATTTAGCTACGCTCTATTCAAACGGGAATGTGCAGAAAAGCTATCGATAGTCTTTCACACGAGGGCCAGGATAACATTATGAGTTTGGGATATTTCCCATTCATGAAATTCAATAAAATTCACGAAGCTTATTATATAAAGGTAGTGCTGTAAATTGACGAAAGTTGAACTTTATTTGCTGCATGGGAGTTTTTCCAGTGTATGTGCTTGTGGCCGCGCAGGCCTACTCCTTTAATGGATATGTAATGGCCAAACTAAAAATATTACAAAGGGTGTAAATGTGCACAAGTTCAAATAAAACACTGAGTACCTTAAAACATCTAAGCAATCTATTCCATATCTTGAGATATGGTGGAAAAAATACGACATTGAACTTTGGACAAGGTCATTGTTCTTTAAACTCTATCTTTCAAATGGCCTTATGATCTACTAACATTTAATTTGATGACTTGCAAAAAATTCATTTTCATGGATTCAGTGTCCTTTACTAGATTATTTTTTGACCTTGAAAGACAGGTAAAAGTCACACATTGAGGAAAATGTGACCTGTGGTGTAATACATATTTCCTATACATTTTCTAGTTCTATCTTATCACAATAATGATTTTCTTTTATACTCGTGACATTCATTCCAATTAATACCACCTGCGGCGCCACCTTGACTGCACACAACATAAACTTTCATCTGTAAGATATTCCTGTGATGGTACAAGGATATACATCACAAGTTGAGATGAAAAGACCAATTTTGGAATAATTTTCGAGAATGCACTCTTTTCATGACCTTAAGATAGTATGTCAGGGACTTCCATATTATGTACTGGAAACCTTGGATATGTAATAAACATTTGTGCCATATTTGGCATCATTACCCTTATTCTCTCTGAACATACTGAATTCGGCATCCTTTGCAAGGTACTTCATGATCTTGAAGATATCTAAGATCACCCAAAGTTTGGCAAAACTTGATCAAGTTGGTCTGATTCCTATGTGGCATTAATTTTGTCATTTCGCTTATATTTTTTATCACAATGATAACTTTAAGGTGTTTTTATACCAATGATGCCTCAATTAATACCACAAGTCACAGACTTTTGGTTTGGAGAAAATTTCTGTGATGATATATTAATAACATATATTCACAAATTGATATAGAATGATGATTACAAGAATCCTTTTTTTCCCTCCATCACCTTGGTCATGGGTCGTCATGCTATGTGCATACACACTGCTTCCTCCCTGCTCATTCAAAGTACAGGAGTAATATCAGTATTAATGAGTAGACTTGCCTCTTGACCATCATTACCAAGGCCTTTGTGTCTGGGCATGATGCCCAAGAAGTTGAGAGGGAGATTTCCACTCACTTGATCCTGAAAGCCTGAATGTCCTGTGGCACTATCTATCGGTTCATGTGGAACTGATGGTGACTCCCAGTGCACATGCTCCCACTCTCATCCTTCCTGATTTGGAGGTTGGTCAGTTGACACCTTCTGTAACAGGAAGCGGGGTTGGTCAGTTGGGCCTCTGTGGTGGTCAAGAGGAAAGTGTACTTTGTAAAACAGATATTACTCCCAATATCCCATATTTGCATCTCGATCAGCTTCTTGGACCATGCCCTGCCCTGCCTGTTCAGGAAGGTTACCTTGCACCTCTTGTGGCACATTATGGGGACATGTTGTTCTCCACCAGGTCTCGGAAGTGGAGGAGCACTAAGGGTATCAGCTCTAGTTTTGACCAGTTTATGTGGTAAGCCACAAACTATTCCTCCAAGGGTGTGACACCATTCAGCTCTGCATTTGACCTCCCCACCCAGACCAAGAAGATTCTGTGTAAATGATGAGTAGGGCGTGAGAAGACTCCAGCATTTGTCCTCTCATGATGTTCTCCCTCACAGTCTACCACTGAACGTGCAGTAGATCCTTGTTGAGGACCAGCACTGGCGCCTGATAGCCTTGGTTTCTTGTCATCTGCTCCACAGAGCTTGCTGCAAGGGACAACTGTGAAAATGACCTAGCAGGACCCAGGAGTCCATTGAGGACAGGGAGCCCAACAGGGCTAACCATTGTTGTGCTGAGCAGACCTTGCAAGTCAGAAAGGGCCTGAGCAATGACTGCAGTGTGTCCCACCTGCTCTCCAAAGGGTGACAGAGGTATGCTACCAGCTTGAACCGGATGCTGAGGAAGACAAACATCTGCTCTGGTTGAAGACTGGACTTAAGTAGGTTCACTACCAGGCCCAAGCAAGTTCAGAACAGTCTGTGTGTGATGCTATGAAGTGCCCGGATAAGTCAATCATCCAGGTACACATAGAGTTGAATGGCTCAACTGAAAAAGTAAGCAGGAACTGCCTGCTTGAACCTGGTAAATGCCAGCTGTGCAATGGCGAGACAGAATGGAAGCACCCTGAACTGGTATATTTGGCCTGCCTCTGATTAGTATGTGGAAGAATGCTTCCCTGAGATCCAGGGACATTGTCCACTCCATGGCCTGTAAGGCTGCTGCCACCAATTGGGATGTCTCCATCCAAAAGGATGGGACTTCCAGGCAGGTATTCAGCGTCAACAGGTCTATGACCTAGCACCATCCTCCTTCCCTCTTGGGTACCAGGAGGAGTAGGTTGTAGAAGTCAGGAGAGCCTTGATCCTCTTCCAGCTGTTTGGCACATTTGCTCTGAAGCATTTGAGCTGCCTCCAGGAACACCGATGCCTTGGGTTCCAGGTTGATAGATGCATAGCACTGAAGTTCTCGGCTTAATAAAGGCTGCCATTGCCAAGAGGCAGCCTGTAGCCATGTTTCAGGATGTTGAAGACCAACTAATAGTTCATGATAGACTATGTGGAATATGCAGTGAGGCAGGCACCAGTTGGGTGCTGCATGGAGTTTAATGAAGTGGCAGTTGGCAATCCTGAGACCCTTCCAGGATATAAGAATCAGGAATGCCTAGTCTTTCCCCACTTCTTTCCTCTACTGTAAAGCTTGCCCTTCCCGCATTACTGTCTGCCCTTCCCAGGTCATTGTACCCAGACAGAGCATGAGTCGAGGGATGGGTATATGGGGTTTGAGAAGTACCGTGCTTTAGTGCTGGAGCAGCTAAGGATGACAACAAACAAGCAGAGTCGGTCAGCGCCTTGAAGTGGCCTGGTCAGCTTAGTGAGCCAAAAGGTCCTGTGCCCACTGAACCACTTCTGTCATCTGTCCTGCAAACTGAGTTCATGAGAAGAGGGGCCCTTATGCTCGCTCTACAAAAGATTGAGTCAGGCAGCTTCTGATCCTGGAGAGAAGCATCCCTTCATAACAAATAAAGGTTTACATTTGTATGCAAGTGGTCAGCACCTGGTGATCACCAGCTCGTGACAATGATGTTGCAAGAAGTGTCACCTGGTCTAACCAGTCTTGCACTGTCTCCATGATCTGTATGGAGGCCTTGAGGTCATCCTGGAGATACCCCAAAGTGATCAACAACACCTTGAAGTAGGACACTACAAGGACGGATCCTTAGGCATCTTCCTCCAAATGCTTGTAGGCCTCTATGGAACATAAATGGTTCTCAGCTGCTGAGCATCAAACACCTTCCAGTCTAAGTCCATCAGCAGTGAACCCGACGGGAAGATCTGTTCAGGTGCAGAGTACCACATGACCTGGACATCCCACTTGGCAAGGAGTCACCCCTGCTTCAAGTAGCCAGATGCTGGTAGCTCTAGAGAGACCCATGTGCCATAACTCTGGTCTTAAACTCAGCTACAAAGGGCAAAAAAGTAATCACGGTTCACTGACACATATCTTCGAGATACAAGCCCTGGGATGACAGTGCAACAGTGCCTGAGCTGTCCTCCAATGGTACGACCCCAGCTTGGTAACCAACCAGGCTCTGAACAAGAGCTTTGACATGGTTCAAGCTTTTGACAGGTGCAGGTGCTGGGTCCATGGGACTAGGGACTAAACCCTCTTCAGAGCCCAAGGTCATTGGCTCTCTGCACCTGTTGCTGATAGACAAATCCTACAGCAAAAGATCATCCTCTACCTTGATGTCCAGGTCAAAAGACTTCAAACTCATGAGGATGGTGGTAATACCCAAAGCCTCATTGAACAATGCATTGTCCAAGGGCGAAGGAGTAACCACATGTGAGAGCAGGGGATCTGTCACCACACTGGCATAGGGGTAGGGAGCACCTGTGCAGACGTGGTCCCCACCCCAGACCCTGCCTAAAGCTGGCCCTCCCATGTGGGCAGAGACAGGGAACGTTACGCAGGCTCCTACAGCAAGATTTCAGTGGTGCTGACTGAGAAGTCTGCAGGGAGGGGTCTGGAGCCAGAGCTGCCTCAAGGAAGAAGCAACGAGCTGCTTCCTACCCCTATGTCTGGTGTGGTGACAGAGTCTGCTCAGACTTGGCAACAGCAGAGGTGGCTCATGCGGAAGAAGACTGAGCCCCTTCATGCAATTGCTTGTCCTTCCAGAGTTCGAGTTCTGCTTGCTGCTTGAGAGAGTGAGGCAGGGTTCCCACCTCAAATACAGGAATAAGCAGGATTGCCAGCTGTCTCACTCTGGGGCAAAGCCACCATAGGTGCAAAAGGGACTGCGGGTACTGCTGTGGAGGGGGGGGACAGGAGGTTTTAATTGGATCCGATTTGTGAACACCTCAGAGGCCAGGGACGCACCAGCTGCAGAAGGGTCCCTCCAATGGCCTAAGTGTCTTCCTCCTACCTCCCCTATGCCTAGGCTTATGATCCAAGCCCAGAGACGCAGGAGCTCAGGAAGTTTGCAATGGTAACAGCCCTATACCTGACACTTCAAGCTTATGGTCAAAGCACTCAGACCAGAGGGCTCTGACTGGCTTGGGTGTTGGCTTTCCATACTGCTCAGAGTTATGCTTCAAGCACTCAGACTGGCAGAGGTGCCAGAATTCTTGGGCAGGCACCCGTAGGTTTTCAGTCTGGAAGCACTGGTTTGCATGACTGCTGCTTTCAGAGTGCTCAGAGGCAGAAGACTGACATCTCCACAGCTGCAGTCTATGCATGGCTGACTTTTATGACACAGAGACCAAAGAAGAAACAGCCTGCTGTGACGGGTCAAACACTGCACGCCACATCTCAGCCTGCTGCATCACTCTTGCCATCACCTCAAAAGTATGGACACCCTTTGGATTAGTGACAAGAGCAGATATGGCAGTCGTTTGGGGTACAGTCTTTTGTGCAAGATCCCCATGTAGTGATCTCTTGCCACCTGACTTGCAACTATGCTGTCTCTTCACCTTCTCCCAAGGGGTATCAGGAGTGGAGACATCCATCATCTGCGACTGCCTATGAGCTGAAGCAAGTCCATGCTCTTTCCCATCAGCCATATCAGATGGCGGGTGAACCAAAGGCTTATTGTCATTGATCAGTGTCTATGCTTTTTTCATGGGGGATCTTTGGTGAAGACTCAATGGAGTCAGTCATATTGGCCTCACATTTGGCAGCTCCAGCCACCTGAGACCTACACCTATCATGGTCAGACTTTTTCCCTGCCTGCTCACAAAGCCCCCATTTGTCTATCCCTAATCCTGGCAGTATCTGCAAGTTCGCTCACAAGAGCAAACTTGACCAAACTGCAGGTGACAACCATAGCAATGAGGATGGTCAGCCCAAGCTGCCATGTAGTGGTTCTGTGAGCGCAACTTATGACTAGGATCCAATCAGTACAATGGTGTGAACAAAGTGGTCACAAGATCAACACCCATGGACTGCCTCCAAAAGTAGGCAATAGCTTGGTGTGCACTGCTTTCCCTCTCTCAGCATTATGCTTGCTGCGATGCTATCTTGATAAATCTAAGCAAAGGTCAAATGACCAACTTTGCACTAACTATTTCAGTGGTATCCAATCACAGAAATTAGCTATATAAGTATCCTTAGATTCCTGGACCACTGAGAAAAGATTCTCCCCAGAATAGTATGGGTGTAAAGCACAATTGCAGTGAGTTGGAATGAAAGTTCATGGTGATTCAACTCAGAAGGCATGCCAGAAATGACGCCCAGAAGAGGAAGGATGAGAAGGGAGCATGCTTACTTGGAGTCACTATTAATAGATGGTGCGACAGGTCAGTCAGGTTTCCAGGATCAAGTGAGTGAAACCTTAGCTCGATTTCTTTGGATTCATGCCCAGACACAAGGGTCTTGGCAACAGTGGTCAAGAGGTAACGTTACCTAACTAATTTCATATATAATGGTATGTGTGGAGTGCAGCTTTGCCGATATTTAGGGCAGCAAATAATGCTTGCAGGTTTGTGCTGATGTGCCGTTGATAAATTCATTTTGCCAGTGAAGTCTTGAAGTTTTTAAAGTTTTACTTTGAACAAGATTACTGAAGCTATGAGTTAAGACAGAGACAGAGACAGCTACCTTTTTATTCAGAACCACACAGAAGATGTAGCACTGTTACCTTTGTTGGTTTTATAAAGGTTTATGATTTTCTGCCAGCACCCAATGGACACTTAAAATGTTATTCAGTTCGTTTCGCTGCCACAATAGGTTAATATTGGCAAGTTCAAGATA
Source organism: Hermodice carunculata (assembly GCA_964020975.1). Taxonomy (NCBI): domain Eukaryota; kingdom Metazoa; phylum Annelida; class Polychaeta; order Eunicida; family Amphinomidae; genus Hermodice; species Hermodice carunculata. The sequence goes on along the minus strand of OZ026625.1, from coordinate 14,960,655 downwards.
TTGAATATTGCCATACTTTTGGCTGAGGGACTAAATAGAAAAGCTGACTGGTTCAATTGAATCTTGGTCCTTGATATTGTCACAGGATATTGGGTTAATTGTTTTCATTTTCATGCTTACAATTTCACAAGATTGTGTTTGAATATATCTTTTATATGAAATTTTTGTTGAGGACCTGCGGGGGTTTGGATTTATATCTACAGCTTTACTTGATGCTTTCCAGAAGTTTTTACCATCTCCAAAGGTTGGCAAAATAAAATGTGTTTCTCTGGTTTTGGTGTGAGGGTACTGTTTTCAAAATATAATCACATATTTTGCTGCAGAAATTGTGACTTTCTTTTAACATTTGGCTTCTCTAATTTTTTTAATACATTTTGGCACTATTATATCATAAATAATTTAATTGTCAAAATTTTCTTATTTACTGTATCTAGTTTTTTTTGTCATATATACATATATTTTTGTGTTTTTCAGGTAGGGTAATATACCATAAATTCAGGTCTTATGAATAACTGATTATAATTACTATTATTTGTTTCCTAATTGCAATATCTACATAACTGGTTTCCTCCACATGAAGAAGAAACTACCTATGGGTTGGGTGAATGGATCGTGCTGAACCCCAGCCACAGAGTATATTGGATAAGTGAATTCATTTCTAAAATGTTTTTTTTTTCTAGTTTCATTCATTAAATCAGAGATACGTCTTTATGGGACTACTCTTTTGCTTATATTTAAGTGATCATCAGTCAGGATTTTAATTAAAAGAATAAAGAAAAAAATGCAAAAATGAATGACTGCTTTTACAGGTGAAAAAGATAAAATCCAGCCCTTTATGTGTGTCTGCGAATTTTGGGCTGTGTAATATGCTTCGTGATAACAGTTAATGATTTCCTGCTGATGACCTGTTTATAAATTCGTTTGGCTATCTAAACCTTGAGTTTTGAAAGATAGTTAAATATATTGATGCTGGTGGATTATATATAGATGTAGTAATAAGAAGTGACTGTATTGACTGTGAAATGCAATGAGATAAAATAGGCCTTTAGCCCTTTTTTTAAAACTGAAACCCAACAACGTTAATCATAATACTTTCCAAGTATGACGCAATTAATAGTGTGACTCTTCTTTGTCACATTATTACATTGGCAGTTTACTTATAGGTGGAGAATGTTGTTATCTTTTCTCGTCAGGTAGGTCTAGTTGGGTCTACATTTAAGACCAAGCCTCTACGTGAGTGTCAGGTTTACTATACTCAAGTAAACAAGATAAGTTTGTAAAACATAGATGCCCCCCGCCCTCATTACCCTTGCCCTCGCTACCCTATTGATAGTGGTAGATGGGGCACTTGTGACCTTACAAAATTAGTGAAGGTTGATCATACATCAATGTCACATATCTTTAAAATTTAACCTAGCCCTTAAAAAACGACTTAAAACCTGGACAATATAAAAGTTATAGCGATAAAATTAGTCATCATTTAGAAACCATATTCAGCAAAGTGGCTTTATGACCTTGGGAATTAGGGCAAGGTCACTCATTTTCACTTGACCTCCAGTTATTGTGCAGAACCCACAGGAAGTCTACTGTATGTGTGTGACTCTCAAAACTGGGTCAAGGTCACCCGTCTACAAACTCAAACTAGCCCTTATAGGCAACCATAAAGCTGTGCAATATAAAAGTGCTACCTCTAAAATGCAAGTTATCCTGCAGAAAAAGTATTCAAGCAAATGGCTCTGTGACCCTTGAAATGAGGTCAAGGTCACCCATCTTCAAACTTGACCTAGCCCCAAATACGGACAATTATCCAGTACAATATAAAAGTCCTAGTTGAAAAACCTCTTCAGTTATCATGTGGAAACCAAAATACTTTACTCAGGTACCACTGTGACCTTGGAAATTAAATCAAGGTCACCAAACTTTAAACTTCTTCTAGCCCTTAGCAAGAACTATAGACCTGTAAAGTATTCCAGTCCTAGCTAAAAAACTTCTTGAGTAATTGTGCAGAAACCACAGGAATTCTACAATCTCTCTGTGACCCTGAAAACTGGGTCAAGGTCACCCATCTTCAACCTTAACCTAGCCCTTACAGAGAACCATAAAGCTGTGAAATATACAAGTTCTAACTCCAAGGTATAAGTTATCATGCGGAAAGCATGAAACCATATTCAGTAAAGTGGCTCTGTGACCTTTAAAATTAGGTCGAGGTCATCCATCTTCAAACTTCCCCTAGCCCAAAATATGGACTATAATCCTGCACAATATAAAAGTCTAGCTTAAATACCTCTCAGTTATTGTGCGGAAACTAAAGTTACCTCATGTACCACTGTGACCTTGGAAACTAGGTCAAGGTCACCCATCTTCGAACTTTGCCTAGCTTCTGACTGGAATGATACACCTGTACAGTATCAAAGTCCTAGCTTAAAAACTTCTTGAGTTATTGTGTTGAAACCACAGGAATTCTACAATCTCTCTGTGACCCTGAAAACTGGGTCAAGGTCACCCATCTTTAAACTCAGCCTAGCACTTACAGAGAACCATAAAGCTGTGTAATATAAAAGTTCTAACTCCAAGGTTTAAGTTATCATGCAGAAAGCATGAAACCATATTCAGTAAAGTGACTCTTTGACCTTTAAAATGAGGTCAATGTCATCCATCTTCAAACTTCTGCTAGCTCCAAATATGGACTATAATCCTGCACAATATAAAAGTCCTAGTTTAAAAGGCTTTTCAGTTATTGTGTGGAAACCACAGTTACCTCAGGTACCACTGTGAACTTGGAAATTAGGTCAAGGTCACTCATCTTCAGACATAGCCTAGCTTTTAACTAGAATAATACATGTGTCACGATATATGCCCCACTTTCTTCGAAGGGGGGCATAATAATTAATTTATTTCTGATTATGCACGTTAGATGTTGACTTACATTCTGTAAAAGTAGTTTAATTACATTAATGTAATGTGGGCTACATTCATAAGTAGGTATATCAACAAAGGAACATCATATTTGCCTAATTCAGTAATGCATCAGCTCGGGATGTTTGCATCAGGAATACAAACATGGTGCCGCCAGTTAACTGAATGACTTGTCTGGGGACAAATGGCACTGACACAAGTCTTGCGTTGGTCGCCCCCCCCCCTCCCCCCCCCCCCCCCCCGCTCGGTTACCCCAGATTTTATACAAGGGCTAATCAAGACTAAAACAATCTGGAAATTTAAAATTTTATGAATATGGTTTGTTTTCCTTCAACAAAATATATTTTAAAATGATTTCGAACTATACAGTTTTTAATTCGTGGTACGGAATAGTGCTTTGCACCTGAACATTGGACTTGGTGGTGCTCAAACTGTACTTGGGCATATTAATCTTCTCTTTATATTAGATATATCTGCTTCTATCTTTGGAGTAAGAAAACATACCTGGTTGGCATCCTCTGAAAATACACATGCAACCTGTCAAATTGGTAATTATGGATCAGATTGTATAATGGATATATTACCCCCAGTGTACCAATAAACACCCATGTGTGTAGGCATACTACAAACACACACACACACATATACATACACACACACATATATATGTATATATCCTTGACTCTATCATAACTCGTGTTACATAGGTTAAATTATGATGTGCATTTACTTAAGGTTAAACTTGCTGCATCAGCCGGTTGAGCATATAACTAGAAAATAATGATGTGTAATTTTCTTTTACTTGACCAACATGGACAGCATTCATGGAAGCATTACCAGCAAGGACTGAATTGTCACTCAAGCTGAAATAACTTTGACCTGATTGGTGTTTTTTAAGGGACATTCGCACAGTTGGATAACTAAAGACCCAATTATTTTGACCGAGTGGCTACAGAATCAAACGGACCTTAATTACATGTTCATGCGTGATACAAGAAAATTTCAAACATCGGAGAATTTTATATCTAAACAACCAATCATTCATCATGGGTACTCTGTAACCAATTTTAAGAACAGAGTGAATAACTTTGAGGGAGACAACTGCACCGCCATGATGCTAAGCACTCCGTCTGGTATGTCAAACTGGATTGCTATCCCCTGTCATATAAAATATCAGCATACCTCATTCATATGTGAACATAAGCGTCAGGTAAAACGTCGACTCAACGCGGAAACTAATTGGCAAGGAAATAGAAATGAAGACACAATAGACTGTGACAAACACTGGTATTCGTTTAACCAAAAATGCATCCAGTTGTTTCTTTTTCGTGTGAGGAAAAAGGTGAAAGATTTACACCCAGATATTAGTATATGTCCTGGCTTTGATAGCATTTCAGCACTGCTGCCAAGGAAGGATTTACTTGTAATTCAGAAAGCTGTTCGGCTGGAGAGTACAACAATGTACATGGGATGGATTGGCAGCCTTGACCAGTATATTTATAAACAAAGACATTGGAGAATAAATACTGCTGCACGCCAATTTGTGTATTTTTTAGATGTCTTACATTTGACTGATCAAAACATAACAATGTTACTGAACCTGCAGGAGACAAACACCACAGAAATCGCCTCCATTAGTCCTAGAATGTTGTACAGACATTTTGATGAATGGTTCATCGGAAAAGCTGTAATATGGCAAGACCCCTCACACAGAATGGTTTATCCTTATTTTTCTGATTTACCTCGTCTACCTCTTTTCACACTAAACATGAGATTTGGCAATACCGATGCTTCATTTTTAGCAAATGCAGAACTATGTGAACGGTCTCAGGGCACACAGCGAATTTGCTGTCGATTAGAAGAATTCTATTGTGGGGATAATACATGCATACTAGAATACTACCAATGTGATGGCATTAAAGATTGTTATGACGGTAGAGATGAGAGAGAATGTCTGTATGTTTGCCACTTCCCACATAGCCCTGATGCTGGTGATGCTTTCTGTTACATTTCATGTGTAAGGGACACGTGCAAATGCAATGAATTGTACTTCCAGTGTTTAAGTGGAGGCTGTGTACATTTGTCAAAGTGGTGTGACAAGCACCACGATTGCTCTGATAGTTCGGATGAGAGATCATGTTTTGATTTGGCTGGTTCCACGCGGTTCGACAGCGACCCCATGAAAGTTATGTCTGTAGGTTTGGTCAAAAACCGTAAGTTCTCAGTAGGTAAAGTTCAACCTCGTACCTGCTCACTGTTGAACTGGATACCATGTTCCGATGAAGAAAACGCAGAATGTTTTCCAAGAACAATGGTATGTGTGTATGGACATACTAAGGATGGTGGGCAGCATCTGTGCAAAAACGGATATCATCTTTCCAGGTGTAGAGCAGCAGAGTGTCCAAGAATGTATAAATGTCCAAAATCCTATTGTATTCCACTGCAGTTGCTTTGCAATGGAGAGAATGACTGTCCTACACATGTGGATGAACACAATTGTAAAAAATATAAATGTCCATATCTGTTTGCTTTTCGCTGTAAATATGAAAACACCTGTATCCACCCTAGTGACGTGTGTGACCAGACAGTCAATTGTATAAAAAATTGGGATGACGAAACCTTATGCCAAATTTATGAATGTCCACACAACTGTGCCTGTGTTGGTCATACAATTAATTGTCATAAATGTGACACACATCAGTTAAACTCTTTATTTTTCTTCAAAAAAAGTTTGATGAGGGCAATACTAATACGACGGTGTAATGTTCAAATATGGAGGCCACCTGGCATTAATACATTGCTCTTGCTGTATTGCTTGGATTTGTCTTCTAATAACATAGCTTTTCTTAAAGGACAATCGTTTATCTGCTGTAAAAATCTACATAGGCTTGATCTAAAAAATAACAAGCTTTGTCAGATACATGCAAATACGTTTGTTGGACTCAATCAATTAACAGTTTTGACACTTTATAGGAATCCGTTGGGCCTGATTGAAACAAATGGATTTAATGGGCTTTTTTCCTTATTGCATTTAAATATGACCTCCTTAGGGCTGTCACGGCTTCAACGCAATGCTTTTTGGGGACTGCTAGGCCTGAAATATTTAGACTTGTCCCGAAATAATATCTCTACCATATGTTCATCTTGTTTACGTGGAATGGAACAACTACTTGTTTTTAATATATCAGGCAACAAAATACAGATAATCGAATACTCAGCTTTTGACCAATTGATCAGTCTTGAGCAGTTACAAAGTAGTCATCACTACGTCTGCTGCTTTGCACCATATGCAGAGTGTGTGCCCCCTGTATACAATAAAAAGGCTTGCTTGAATCTCTTGCCAGATAGGTTTATTCAGTTTGCTGCTTGGGCAAATTTTCTCTTAGGTGGTATAATGAATGCAGTAGTGATTTTCCACTTCATGTTCTTTGCCCTTAGAAGTCCAGCGAAATTGTTAAAGTTGTGCCTTGGCCTTTCAGACATGCTAATGGCATTTTATTTGTGCATGATCATTATTTCAGATATGTCCAAAAAGGGACATTATATGGCATACCACTCGTCGTGGGTTTTTAGCTTTTGGTGTCAACTCGCTGGTGCTATAGCATTCTTTTCATATGCGACTTCACTCTGCAATCTTGTCATCCTGACCGCTGACTTTGTCATAAATACATTTTTTGTTTTCACATTTGCAAAGCTGACAAAGCCACGTGTCGCAAAATACATATTCGCTGGAACAATCCTAAATGCCAGTACTGCTACTATACTGAGCTTCAGCAATCATGGGCATACCATATATTCCTACCATTTAGATTCAAGCACATGTCTGCTGCCATACCGTAAGTCGTCTCCTCATTTCGTTTTGGGATATACATTCATTTTCCTCTCAGTTGCCTTTGAAATTCTAATATTGGCAGGACACCTGTGCAGCCTTGTGTCAATACATAACAGCAAAAGGCGGTCAGGTCGGAAAGAAAAGCATGTTGCAATAACAATGCGCATTATCATATTTATAATTTATATCTGTTTATATCATTTACCTACAACAATATTAAGCTTCACCTTTACTGGGGACAACCGAGACGTTGTATTTAGGCATTTGAAACCTTGGTATTCGATACTTGTCTTACCTTTAACTAGCACATTTCACCCACTGATTCTGACGATTACTACAATGGATATTAAAGGGAAAATGCAGAAGTACTCCTAGTGTGCCAAAGTAGAAAGTCTGTACCGATCAGCCAAACGTGTATTTGTCACAACCTATTTAAAATTACTGTCACTATTTACAAATAATATGATCATAGTGTAAACGTGGTCCTGAATTTTAATTTGATGTGCTTTTGATCCGAATCTTTGGCCTAATGTTTGGTCTAAACGTCCAGGATTAACTAATCTATGTCCCTTGCCATAATATGCCGTGTTTTTAACATTTGTATTTAATCAAAGAAATCCTACATTGATGCAGTACTTTATCTTTGTAATTGGCCAGGTCAAAATGGGCGACCTGCATGGATTTGCACCAGGTTTTGTGTTGCTGCTGGGAGACAAGATTACTCAATATATTTAGTGCAGTGGTCCTAAACAGATGGTACACGGTACCAACATGTGTATCATCTTCATCAATGAGCTTGTGTAGGTCTATCTAGTGCACACGGTGCTTGTTTGGAATGGCGAGAATAGGGTTGAAAATCGGGTAATTTTTTTAAAAGCTATTTAAGTGCTGCTGACATGTTGGCAGAGCATATGGAATCCGTTTTGATCATCGTCCGTGTGTCCATCTGCCTCTGAAAGATTTTTTTTAACTTCTCCAAACAGCTGCATGAAATGTACAGAATTTGCACTTAAATGTTCCCCAGGAATCCTCTACCAAATTTGCGAAAGAGATGCAATTATTTTTCTCTAAATTCTTAAATTTTACTTTGGAAAAATATGAAAATATTTTTCTCCAGAAATACTTGACCAATATCTTTATATTGCATGCAGGATTACTGGAAGCTATGTATTTTACAGTTATGCCACTGGGCAGAGCTGTGGGTTTTTTCTTATTTTTCAACTTGGTACATGCGTGTTAAAGCTGTTTTCGACTTCTTCTTTGGAAATGCCATGAACTCTAGAATATTACAATTGACCATCAAACATGGAATAGTTCTCCATTTTTGACCGGGGATGCATACATAACAGTATTTAGTGCAATTCAAGCATTATGATGACTCCGCAAATCTGACATACTGGCTTATGACTATACAATGGGGGATGCTAGGCCCATGGTAACTATCACACATTAAAAGAAAAAATACCTAAGGGTTTTTTTATGATGTAACTAATCTTGAGCTTGAGTTTCCTTGAGATGCTAAGAAAAGGATTGTCAACAATGTAGTCTTTTCGTCAGGGTTCTCTGGATTTCCAATCTTACACGGGTATCATCAATGATAAAAACATAACCCTCTTGATATACTCTCAATTTTATTAATGTGTCGCGGGTAGCGGAGTGATTTTTTTATCGTTCGATAAGAGAAAAGTCAGAAAGAAAATTTGACTCAAAGCATATCTGTATGCTTTCAAAGGTCAAATATAGTAAAACCCTAAAATATTGACGTTATATCTGTCAATATGATAGTTGCAGAAAAATAGGCCAAAACATAAGAATGACAACTGGGAGGCCTTTTGAATGTTCAATTAACGTAGAAAATCCGATTTAAAGAATTAATTTTGAGTGATTATTGAAGTTAAATTGACATCTTCATCTTTGATGTTTTTGAGGATTTTCATCATTTGAACAGACAAGCATTTATTTACATTTAGTGAAGTGGCACCTGATGTTGACATAGTTATGAGGATATGCAGCATTTGCATCACTCAACTGTCCCTAATTTGCATACACTAAACTTTTTTCAGGGCCAAGTTAGACTTTAGTCGAACTATTTAAACTGAAATGCTCAGAATGATAATAAGGAAGCTTAATTCATGCTCTTTGTAAAAAGACCATTCCTGCAAGTACCAGCCTGTAGTTACATAGAATGTACAAGTCCAGGTCAACAGCTTTCCTCGGCGCCCTGTGGGAGCAATAGGCCCACAGCACTGAGGACAGTTGTTGACTCAATGCATAATGTGGCACTGGCAGACAAATATACTGTACTACTTTTTGTAGTCCATTGGATTCGCCTACAGCATGAACATATTAATTAAAGTTCGAATGACACCTGTGCTTATAATAGATTTGATTATATTTAACATTTTAATTATTCTAGTTTTCATAATTTTCATCAATTAACTTTTGCGTGTTGTTCATTGGATGTGCCTACAAAAGAAACCTGAGAATTGAAATTGGAATGTCATTACTGCCTAGAATGCTTTTATAAATATTCAAAATCTATACTTTTTACATACCCCTTACTAGATAAATATATATTACAATCTTACTCTGTGGTATGTTTATAGCGGAAACCTACAAAGTGAACTTGAGATGATATATCCTGCTACAATTGCTTAAATAATCAAATGAAAAGTTTATGTCACTGTAATTTGCATTATTTTGAATATGTTGAATATTCCAAACCAAGGGCACCATTTCACTGCGTCAGTACTTACTGTGTTGAACGTGGTATTTACTTGGCATTATGGTGTCTTAAGAAACTTCTATTTCTGTTGAGAAAAAAAGCAAGACCAGTGGTTGTCAGGAGTAAATAGCAAATGAGCAATAAAGAGCTCTTCTAGAAGAGCTTAGGTGAGCACTTGGCTAGCGCCGTAGGCGCAAAGCCTTGCTAGGGGGGTCCGGGGGCATGCTCCCCCGAAAATATTGAAAATTTAGACATATAAAACAGCAATCTGGGCCACTTTGGGGCATAATCTCTCAGAACAATGCATGCCTCAATAGCAATGGTATTGCCCAAATTTTACACTGTATTAATATGAATTGTGCTAATTTCTTGCCACTGATGTAGATTTTTGACTATAATACTATGAATAAAGCAAGCCAAGGTGAAAAACTTAAGATGCCTGGCAGTCTTCCTGTGTTTTTGTTTTAATTCATACTCATCTGCATTCAGTAGAGAAAGATTTTGCACTGCTTGTATTGTAGACTAGACTGCATGCACTCTAGTAGTATCACTCTGCAAACTGTATATCTGCATGGTGGACCTGGTAATAATATGAATTGAATGTGTAGCTGTGGCAGTGGGCTATGACTTGCTTGCTTGCAATGCTTGCTCCTCTTCTTGTTTATCTTTTTACCTCTACATAACCACCACAAACTGAACAAGTGGCAACCCACTGACATCACATACACCATCAGTAACTTGATGATTCAATTAGGATGCTTTTTCTACACAATGAGCTACAAGTAAATTGCGTAAAACAACACGTTTGTGCCAAATCAGTTTTTTTAAAATTTATTTCAATCACAAAGTTGTATTTTGTTTTCCTTTTTAGTGAATCAAAACAGAAAGTACAAATAGTATCAGCCAGAAAGTTACTTTTCTGAAGTTGAACACGTGTTGACAAGAGTTTCAGAAAAAATATTCCAAGCCATGAAAAGAAAAAGTTCAAAACGACTAATTATACTACCCTTGGCCTTGCGAGAGCCTTTCCAATGATATAAAATGCGGTTTTTCAAGAGTATGATCTGAGTTTTATTTATTAGGCCTACCATGATCGTTTATTAGCATCATAGTCAGACATTCAGTCACGGCTGGTCAAACATACCTGCACAACAAACATCTTGCCGTCGATAAGTTATGTCTCATAAGTTATAATCAAACCTATCCACGGAGGGCCACTTTCTTTAAATAGGTTTTCAATTTGACATAATGTCTCTTTACACTGTCCGACAACTGAGGCTCAGCAGGGCTCGACATTTTTTTTTTAAAAATCACTTGTCCGTAGCCTCTGATGCCGTGATGGGATGTATATCGTTTGCATACCTACCATGAATGCTATCGGTACATTGTGGTAAATTTGCGTATACACTATTGGCAAGTTCCTCGCAATAAACGGTGTTATTAATTTAAATTCAAACGGAAATTTTAATATTTCAGATTAGAAACCTAGTGCGCGCACTGTCACCATCTTTCCTGCAACTGTACACAAACAGCTGGTTTGGCCATGTGGTCTTACGCACAACACATCACCCGATTGGTCAATTGAGTCACATGCAAAAATGAGCCAATCACGGCTTGTGTTACTGTGTTTTCATCATGGCTTCCGCCCAGTAAACATGTGTGAATCTGCGGAGTGAACACACAATCGGGAAGCGTTGTTTATATTGCAGCATGCGAAAATAAGGATTTCAGTGTTTATTGCAACAATTATTTGTGGAGTCACAGGCAAATACGCAAAGGTAGGGGATAGAAAGAACTGCCGAATGTTTCCAAAATCAGCCCTTGAGACTGGGTCAGTTCACCGCAGATCCACTCCACGCTGTCACTTGCGTGTGACTGGCAGTTGTGTGCTGTTTTTGCCCGGGAAGTCATTTCACGGCACCTATACATCATCTTTATTTTTTCCAACATTGTAAGAACCCACCGATAAATGACATTTGATGTTATTTTGCAGATAAATTGGCCTTGCAAATTTTAATATTTTTTTATTCTTTGACATCTTTGGGGCATGTCACACTGACGGTGAGTAGTATGACCCCGCTCAGTATGACAGTAAGCCAGTATCTGCCAGTACCTTTGATATCTTAATCGTATGCACGCTGCACGGACAGTGAAAATATCTGCTTGTGTTGACAGAAATGAAGTTCTGATGAATACAATTGCTGACCACGTAATTGTTTAAACCTGGAATGTTTACAAATTGGCGATTATCATCACCTATTGGCCCACGCACGTGCTGCGAAAGCACAACGGGCGGCTCTGTTGCCGTTTCACTGTACGATAAACACGCAATAAACTGTTACATAATGCCAATAATATCTGCGACTTCGATCATTCACGTCGAGATAGCTCGACACAATGCAAAAACTTTACGTTTTTGGGGTGTGTGTGTGGGGGGGGGGGGGGAAAGGGATTGATATCGAGGTGCGCTATGGTGCGCAAGCGCGATCGCGCTCCTTAAAAGGAAAGCACTGCAATACATGATTGAAAAAAAATCTTGGACTCTCACAGACAAAATTAAGAATTCTCCAAAAAATAATATTTCTTTGTTTAATGACGCACGGACATAATAATGGAAGCTTGAACTTCAAATGTCAAAAATAAACATTCACTGCTTTCCTGTGTGAAACCGTTTTAACAAGAGTACTTTCCATGCACAATTTGATAAATGCTCTAATAAAGCAAGGGTTCTTGCAAAAGAAGCTGAAAATATACACACACAAAAGATAAATTACAAAATTGAAAAAAACATCGTAGGACAAGAGGAAAAACAGCAGCGCAACCTGTCCAACAAAAGACAATTTAAAGTTTGCCCGAAATTCAACCTGCCATTTTCAAGCAATCATTTCACCAGATTCCGAGATTGTCTCAAATTTGGAAAAAAAAACATAAAATTCCAAAAGTGACAGAAACAGCGCCATTTCAACATATAAACTTGGAAAAGGTCTACCCCAAGCTACATCACTACTAAGTTTGATGTGTATCGGATGATAGTGTTTTTCTAGAAATCGCAGTAGTGAATTCTGGACAGATAGCCAAGGGAATGCATGGAAATATCGCAGTCAATAATGGCCTTTATATGTAAATACCATCCATTAACATTCTTTCTACAGATAAAAGTGGTGAGTGCTGAAATACACTCCATTATTTCCCGTTCATTTGCATAAGGTCTTTTGCATACTTTAGGCAGATACTGATTTTTTTCTGCAGATAACTGACATTCATACTGCCAAAAAATTGTTTTCATTCTGTTCGTAGATCCCGTTTAGTAATGCAAAGGTCATAGTATATCTGTTCCAAGCTCCAAAACATGTTCTGAATAGTTACGTGCTGAAGATCTTTTAATTTATTTGGGCTATCACAGCCTATGTCAACATTCTTCAGAGAAACGTCTGTAATATGGACAATAGTACTTCCATATGTATATAGGTTAGACAGTGACAGGTTAGCTTATGGAGAGTAAACAGCTTGGACTGAGGAATAGGGTAATGACTACAAGTGGGTGGTTCTTGACAATAGACACAAATACAATTCATTTTATTCAGCAGAGGAGCAATATCATTAAGATTGTTTTTTTTGGAGATTAATTTGCAGCTGTATCGAAAAAACAAATCAACAGCTGCTCCTGCTTTTTTTCTGAGGAGCCCCTCGAATGTTATGATTCATACTTTCCCCTGTAAACACTTCTTTTGCTTTTGCCATCAATTCTAATGACGGACAAGTCAGCAGGACCACAAAACGGCAGCGGCTGATTCCAGCGACCACACATATCAGTTTTTGTCTCTCAGCAACACAGTCGCTCTCCTTCCCGACACTGACAGAGACCAGATGGCCCCTCCTCACCCCTCGCAACTTATTTTATTGATTTACTTAACAGACTGCTCAGTTCAGTTCTGTCTGTCTGTCTGTCTCTCTCTCTCTCTGCCTGTCTGTCTGTCTCTCCCCCTCTCTCTCTCGATATATATATATATATATTCCGTAAATCATTGTCTTGTTTGACGTTATTCTCACAGAGCCCAATATGATATATCTACTGAACTGGAGATTTTACTAATTTCCACGAGCCAGTTAGATTCATCTCATGGTGCACCTCGAGGATTCTCTATTTTCTCTTCACCACCTGTTTCGTCTGTGAAAAATATAACATATAATAATGTAAATTCTGCAAATTATACAAGAGAGAGAGAGAGAGAGAGAGAGAGAGAGAGAGAGAGAGAGAGAGAGAGAGAGAGAGAGAGAGGTTGTCTGCTATGACACTTATGGGTTAATAATCTATGTTTTAAGACAAAAGTCCATATTTGTTTCCACCCATATATATCACACCCAGCTGCCACGAGATAGACGCCAACCTCCTGGCAGCCACCCTTATTTATATTGTTTGATGTTCTAAAATTGCGGGTATTTTTAAAATTACGTTTCTGAAGTCAGAAGACGCAATATTATGGAAGTGGTATTTTATTAATTAAGTAATTATTATTATTAGTATTTTCTTTATGGCTTTGATCTTTGAACTTTTTTCTACATCATCCAAGATTCATTGATATTTTTGCAAATGCACAGCCACATCACAATACAGACACATTTTTTCAATGTCAAGGATACCAATATACCCCCATCCCACTCCCACCCCCACCCCCAACGAATGCTTTGTTATAAAAAAAAGAAAAGAGGAAACGACACATTTTTTTGGTGAATTTTTTATTTATTCACACAAAATACAAACTTATTATAAGAGAAAAAGCGATTAATTCCAAGAATTTGGTTTTCTAGCAAAGTCTCTTCTGTCAAAAAGAGGTAAAACAAAATAAAAAACCCCAAAAAAAACCCACATTTGTAATGTGATCTCGGCCTTTTCTGACCAAACATACTCACACAACACATAAATATTGGCACTTCTATTGAACTTAGCGGGTAAACACACGCTCTTGTTATGATATCTATTAACACATCTACCAGCTATAAGTGAGATATAATATTAATACTCACTCAAAATACAGACTTAATAATAATAGAAAATGCGGTTTGTTTTCCAGGGCATTATGCCAGCAAAGTAAATTTGAGAGAAACCCAGACATTTGCAATTTAATCACCCTCCTTTTTTTACCAAACATTTTCAAACAACACATAGTTTTGTGATGAATATTACCACTTTTATTGAAAGCAAAGATAAAAGCAATATGCACTATTATTACAATTTTCAGTAATACACCTACAAGTGAGATATAATGGTATCTGTCGGTGAATTAGTTTTGCTTGCTAAGCATTTTATGATAAGCATAATCATTTCCTAAAAAAAACCACACCCCTTTATATTGTACCTAACTAAACACACTTATTAAAATATCAAACTGCACACCTACATGTGAGACAGAAACATTGTGTTAAATTATGCCATATTTAGTTTCCTTTTTTTACTAAAGATATTGTACCCACTGTCTGTTGTATTGGCAATACTACAAAATATCTGCATGAACTCCATGATCATGATTCTGTTACCAAGGGGCACAGGAGCCCAATGATGGTATAGGACCAACCATGACAAAAAGACGAAGAAGAAACAGAAAGCTTAATTTATGATAACTTTGGGCAATACTCTTTTATAGCAAGAAAAACATAATGAAGTTTTGTTATATTTGCTATGTCGGCATTGTGCCCTTACATGAGAAGAAGAAAATAAAAACATAACAATATGACAAGGAGGGAAAAAATGCGGTGTTCTTATGCCAGCATCAATATCCTTTTCTTTAGTTGTTCCGGCTCTTGTGGTCTTGTTTTAACTTTCCTTGTCAAAAATCTGTTACATCTCTCCATTTGCATAAGCCCTGTGAACCACGAACAGTTTCATTCAGGCAACATCTAGATGTTTCAATGAGGGTTGTCAGTTGGTAAATCCGTTCAAATATTAGTTGTGCAATACGTAACTTGGCAGGTAAATTAATATCAAAGTTTTACTTGTTACTCATATTGATCCTGTATAATCTGGATCGGTCACGCCACCTAAAACCCTTAGGTACAGCGTAAAGCAAGACCCAGAGTGTGACACGATTCGACCATAACAACCGTCTGAAAACATAACAGCGATACCAGTATCCTCCATCGCATTTTCCCATGTTCGAAGATGGATGTCAGTCAGGTGTACAAGTCAAAATCTGGTGCTGCTGGACTTCCTCAAATAAGCATTGTAGCTTCATCTCACGTATTAACTGAATCTCTATTTTTTCCATCGATGATGGTACTTACTTTACTCAACACGGCTTAAACAAAGTTGAAACTTGGCTCGTTAACACACCAGTGTCATAGACTGTTTTTGTTTTTTTTTTTGTTTTTTGAGTCAAATTCTTCCAGTTCACTAAATAATCATTCTTGTCATGATATAGATTGGAGGTATTCACAATATCATTGGGAGGATCCCCGCAACATCTTCTCCATTTATAGTAAATGAAATACTGACCAAAGACTGTGGAAAAGTAACTTTGTAGCTTCCTATTTTTATTTAGGTGAAATCAGTTCCTAGGAGTCGCAAAATTCCATATTTTAAAGAGGTAGACTGTAAGAGTCAAAATACTACTTCCCTGATTGGCCACAAGGAAAAACAGCAACCCAATGTGACCCGGGTGAATGACTCGGATCTAGATAAGTTAGGTAACCTTTTCCAGATGCAGCTCTTAACCCACATACAGCTGGTACTCTGTCCAAAGGGAAGCCGCCTTGGAATATTTCACGTGTCAGTCTGTGGCTTTTTAAAGATTTACAGAGCTCTTCACTGTCCATTCTAATTTAGTCAGAACCTTCGGCATAAGAGATGTTCCTGTCTTTATTAATTTCCAACACACTATCATTTGAAATGTAACAAACTAATGTCACACTTTCTGGAAGTGGCTCAGACAATTTAATGCCAAGGCTGAGTTTGCCTTCTCTCAGGAGTTGAAAATGGCTTCCTGGGTCTTGGTCTGGTGTAAAATCGAACCCATAAAGTGCGGATTCTTTTGGATAATCTATGAGAGGATGGATACCGCTATCAGAGTTGCGAAATAACGTATTGGTACACTGCAATAGGGACAGGTATCCTTGCATATAGTTTTGATTTTTAAAACCCAGTTCTAACGATTAAAATGGTGTTGCCACACCATTTTACGTAAAACCAGTTCTGTTACATTAAAATGTTTAACTATGAATGGCCAGTAGCTAAAGGAACCGTGAAATGCAGAGATACTCACCAATCCGACTATAACTTTTCTCAGAAGTATTCCTGTCACTAAATTATTTTCTGACAAGTCTTGGCGCCCCAAGCCCCGAGTAAAAAACTTCATGTCCACCATGGTATATTGGTCTGATCATATCTTGTTTGAGCTCCCTTGTTATCATATATACCAATGTCCTCCTTCTCAAATACATCTTCATCAAATTCATTACTGTCTTGTGCCGACAATCCCAAATGTAATTGACTCTTCCTTGTTTGAGCTCCCTTGTTATCATATATACGAATGTCCAGCTTCTCAAATACCTCTTCATCAAATTCATTACTGCCTTGTGCCCACAATCTAACATGTAATTGACTCTTCTTTGCTTCCGAACCATAACTCAACAATGCTTCCAGATTAGCTCGGTATGTACACCTGTTATCTTTACCGCCAACGAATTGGTTATTGACATAGGTTTCTACCTTTTTAAACCTAGTGGCATGAAAATAGTTAACAGGAACAACAACAGCAGCATCGTTTGTTTCTCCTGTCGCATCTTGTGCTGGAACAATCCTTCTAAACAAATATAAAATCCTTCTCTTGGTGTGCAAGTACGAGCTAGAGATATCGATATATTCCTTATCTCCCGATCTAATAAAAAATTATATCGGCCCTCTTCGGTCAAGAGGAATTATATGATAATAGCAGACAAAGCTTCCTTTTTCAACGCTATTTTGTGTAGCTAAAATGTCAAAAGGTTAAAGCTCAGATTATGCACACTCGCAACTTTCACCATCACCTAAAAGTTGAAGTTGAAGTGGGAGCTTATTCCAAGTCATCATCATGAAGAATCTCAGCCAAGCTGCTCTTCGTTGTTTGTCGACCTCGTGCCTTAATTAATTCACCGGAACTCTTGTTCTCTAAAACATCAGCCAAGACTTGGGCACCAGTTATTACAGCTTTTAGAGCTTCCCTCCCTGCCTTCTTGAGAAATGACACGGCAGTCCTTTTACGGAAGAGCATGATTGTTTTACCTAAACTAGACAGTATATTTTCTAACTTGTAACCCTCTTGTCGTAATCTGCCTTGGAAAAATGGTAAACCACCGGCATCTTTTAATCCAGCATAATGATTAAGATATAAGTTCGGATTGCATTTGTATGATACCTTCCTACAAACATGTTGGTTTTCTTTTGGCGTTTAAAATGAAGTTTCACAAGGAGTCTAGAGTATTCAAAACTCATTGGTTGACCTTGATCACCACAAACTGTTATTCGAATGGAGTTTATGGTATGTGTTGTCACCCTTGACCACACATGTTATTCCAAGAATATGTAAAATGGCATTCCACCATGGCACATACCCAAAAACCTTTTCCACGAAGTTTAAATGGCACAAGCAAAGGAGTGGAATAATCGCTGATTGCAATATGTGGAAATTCATCCGTGATTACATTGCTTGGCAACACGATATGAAAGTCATCTGATACCTCCATAATAATTAAAGAGAGATATCAAACTCAGTTGTTTGCACGTTTGTGGATTCCTCCGTGGAAGTTGAACCCAAGACTGTGGGACCTCTATACTGTGCACTGCTCTTAGAAACCAATATCCTGCTATTGAAATATCAACGTCATTAGAAACAATATTTGTATTCATAACTAATCTCATTATATCTATAAAGTTTGATTCATGATATGTTACACCCTGAATGATGACTTTCATTTTTGTTCCATGGTACCGTATCACTATGTGTCAAATACAGTTGAGTCGCATTTGATTTTTGTTTTGTTTTGTTTTGTTTTCCTTTGTTGTGTGACGTAGGTTGAAACTACTGTCTGCTGCCTTTTCCCCATTGTCTCGTGGGTTTACCCTGGACTTGTCCGACCTCGTTCACTGTTACCCAGCTATTTTAAATACGTATATACTTTCCCGCGCGTTCCGGCGCATATATAAAGGTGAAAAATCTTGTTGTCAACCGGCGTCGCTGTTCACAGAGAGTGGAACAGTTCAGTTTACGTTAACCGCTTACGAGCGCCATGGGACTGTGTTCCCCATCTATTATACATAATTAACAGGCACATGGGAGCCAGTTGTAAGTGCCTGTCCATTTCCCGTCGATTTGCTTCCAATTTTTGACGAGTATTCAACTCGTTATTTTTACCTACGTGAAATTTGATGGAATTATATCTGTTTTTTTAATCATGCGGTTCTTTTTTGTAGCCGCACTTATAACAGGCATGTAAGGTGCGTGCATGCACACTTCAATCTGTAACTAACATGGGTGGTTGTAACGTAGACACTGCAATAGTGTTCATGTAAGTATATTAAGTTTAATTTGATATTAAAATACACATGTACATATATATATATGAGTATATATATAAATATATATATATATATATATATATATATATATATATATATATATATATATATATATATATATATATATATATATTTATATATATACACATCGTTCAAAAAAGGTAACTCGTGAAAACGCATTTTACTGGGTCATGCCTTTTGCCGTTAAAGTGTGCTAATTTTTTCTTGGTGATGCTTCACATGTAATAGTAATATAAGGTGTTAGGATTTTGTGTTCAATGTAACTTACGTGCAACGAGTTTATGAAGTAAATTGAGTTTTTTCAAACTTCGTGTATTGTTTTGTAAAACTTTGGTGTTATATATGTGCGCGTTGTATGTTTATAGAAAGACTTTCCAAGTAATAAAGGACGCGTATATGTCACGCTGTGTCAAGTAAGATGCACGCGTCACGCTGTGTCAAGTAAAAGCTTTATTGGTATTTTATATGATGGTTTAAAACTATAATCGGATTTTTTTCTCTGTAATATACAGCTGTGCCGTTCATTTGCACATATGACTCAGTATTGTTGGATTGGTACTTGTGCACGACTTGTTGAAGGTGGCAAAATGCCGGATATGTACTCCGTAATACTGTAAGCATAAGTTATTTTCTTTTCACGTCGTAGTTTAAAGTGATTGACTGAGTATTTGTTATCAGAAAGTACTTTGAAGTTTGACGGTAATCATATCAATTTTGTGTGGTTTACAATTTTTGTTCACGGTAATATAAGTGACAAAAGAGCCGTGCTTACTGTATACAATTTGGACTTTTCGATTTAATGTAATTACAGGTGTGATATATGAATGTGGCTTGTATATGTGATATACTATGTTAAAGGTTCGATTTTGATATGGAGATACTTAGTGTTATGAGTGTAATTGCAGTTAATGCAATGAGCGATGTACGCTAAGCGGTAAAGAATGGATTAAACCTGGTGAGGTGTTAGCGACCACCGTGCTGTAAAGTGTCCGAGTTCAACTTTGTTCAAGGCAGCAGTTCTGTGTGCACTCGTAGTTTTTCCGAGTTCTCGTGTAGCTCACACTATGTTCTAATATTTTTCTTAAGATGCTACTAACAAAGGGTCTGTCTTTTATGCTAAATAGCTGAACAATTGATGAAATGTCATTCTGCTTTTAGGTACCATCATTTACTGTTGTAGCTTGTTTAACAATCACAGGCTTTTTTCTTTTTATCGAAATACAACCGCCGGTGTTAAACATGCAGTTCAATTTTTGTATCATAAGACTTCAAAGCATCAACAAAAAGAAATTTGCTACCTCTAACTTTACTATCGTCAGCATCTTCGTCTTTAGCTGTCAGTCTGTTGTTCATTGCTTGATCATGGTTTTCAAATACTCCAGCAGCAATTTATAAATTACACTTTTCAAACATAGATAAAGGTATGATAATTGACTCAGAAAAGTCAGCCATAGTTTAAAATTATGCTCGTCCAGGTCCAAACAAACTACCCAGGGCAGTAAGAGCAAGTGGTAATAAGACAGCTAAAAACACACCTTGTAATTTTTGCAGTTTTTTCTTTCTCAAGATAGAACTTTTATCCCAAAGTTTTCTCAAGAAATTTTTTAACTTTTCCAAACGTTTCAGTTGCGTGTTTCTCAGATGGACAAAGACGCAACTGAAACACCATTTCAGTACATTCAAAATGATTTCTGCTAATGCTGTCACTTCATATTTGTCTGCGGTTTCAATCAACGCGTTACGTCTCTTCTTGTTCTTCCGATTCTTTGCTAATAAAAAAAATAAAATCTCTCCATTTGACTCTGTCGTGCCATGATTGCATTATGTAATTGTGTTTTGTTTGCTATGACATCATAAATTTTGATATGTCAGGAGAGAATTCTGTTTCAATTTAAGTGAAAGCATCGCTGGCCGGGTCCAACAACATCGGGCCTGTATCTGGCCTTCTCTGGTGTGTCCTACTTTCCATCCAGTAAGACATCAATATTTTCCAAGGATATAAGAAAATAACTCAGAAACGCGTTTGCGTTTTGCAGGCTCAAACCATTGTGCAACGGTCTGTATAACCGTTCGATCCAAATATTTCCTCAAGAGACAGATATAGTGACAGGATCTTTGACAATTGATCCTATCTTGACCGGCAGATTATAGATTTTGCAGCACCAGACAAATTCTTGTTTTCATGATGGCTGCGTTTTGTGAAAATGTCAGAAATCTGCTTATCTTGTCAAGTTTCGCGCTGCAGGTATTCTATTATGAATAGACCTGCTTTTTCCTTTCTATAAGAGTGTTGTAAATGTCTGGTAAACCGTGAACGAACGACAATGTACTTTTTAGGGTGTTTCCCAATTGATCGAAAGGGGAATCCTCTGTACCTACCAAGATGACTATGTTATCACAAACAGTGTCAATTAAACGATGTATGTATGTCAATAGATGTAAACAGAATTTTGACTTGCTTGCTTGACTTTGACCCACGAGAACGAGAATAAATTGATGCTTTAGTCGAGCATCGAAAACAGAGAACGATATGTTTGTCACTTGTGCGTGCTACTAAATTCAATTCTTGGTCAATATGCAGCATTTATTTTTTGAATTAAAAAAATAAACGCCTTTGCTTTATTTTGTTTGAGTACTCCGGGAATACACATAATACTTGCTGAATAAATACGAACACGGTTTTTATCACCCGATCAGTTAGCTAGCAATCGTTGAAACTTTAAAAATTAGACATAAATATATAAATAAATAGATAAGACAATAAAGAGCTGCCTTGCAGTATAACACCATTGGAGTCTCTGAGTGGCTGTGTTCGTGGACAGCCGATCAGTCATGAAGACAATTTCTTTGCTCCATCCGGGTTTGTACCCTCTTGCAAATGTAGGTTTGTACTTTGAGATTCTCACAGGATCATTCATTGAAAATCTTAATTTCCCAGTCCGTGACCTCAAATATTTTCCATATTGATACTTAAATATTTCCTTTTCATTCTTTTTTGTCACGTGTACTGGCACAACACCAATTGTCCTATGTTTTCGCTCATTATATTCGTCTACAAGATCTTGGAGCATGCCTATGTAGCGTAAAGTTTGATTGGCTGAAAAATACCTAAACATCCTGTCACTTCTAAAGAACGAATCCCCGGCACGTCCAAGTTAGACCACCATATTCCGTCATTGAGTATATGTACCTTACACGTGCCTCATAAAGCTAAAAAAAAAAAAAAGTACAATTACGAACAAGTTTTACCTGTCATAAGAGTTAACACACACTGTCGAAACATTTGCCAAATACTAAGCATGGTAGGACCTTTAACTTTAGTACAACTAAGCCCACATGTGCGAACTCGCGAAATGTACACGCGAACATGATGGCAAACACATTTTAAGTTGAATTTGCATGATGCGTGTCACATTATCCTTATATTTACATCAGGCTAAACGCGTGAACCCTAAACAGCTATTACAATAATTTACAATGTCTAAGAACACGCGAACTCGTATTAATCTTAAACTTTGCGACCATAAGAACTTACGTTACTAATATTCCACTCAAGCAATTTTAGGTCCCATTGGAGAAAAATCATAATACATGTCGCATGTTCGCAAAATTAATTAACTAGACAATATTATACATAGAAAAGCTCTTCAAAATGCAGTCGAGTCATGAGCATATGTGATAAGCAGCTTCTAATGCATTTGCGCACATCATGTCTTTGCAATATGTAGGCACAATTAATCAGCAAAAGTTCAGTGCCAAAAACAACAGCCAGTAAGCGACGCAGCACATATTAATGCACAGGTAAGACATTTGTACCAAATTCTGCGTTCAAGTTATTTGAATACGCTGAACACATTATGTACGCGTGCATACAAATTGTCTGCCGGTACAAGTCATGTGCACACAAATATAAATATAATTTCAATAGCGCATATATATCCCTATATTGCTGCAATAATGCAAATAACGAAGACAAGCAAAAAAATTACAAAACGTGTATGGCAGTCTAAAGGGCAGTAGACAGTAACATGGCATAGCAGGAACAAAACCGTAGCTAATATCTGAGGCAAAACCACGAGTCCCTTGTGATTGGTGTGGCTGGCTTGACAAAGACGCCCATGGTGCTATAGGAACAAAATATGGCCCATAAGTGAGTAAACCAAAAATGTTACCAAAAAAAACACAAAAAAGCTGGAGGAAATACGAGTGAATTTCATGGAAAAACTTATGATAAATAAAAGACTCACCAGGTAGCAATATGCTATTAGACCTGCGGCATAGAGGGCCCTTCCGGGGTCATACCCCAACCCGTGGTATAACAAGTTACAACCTATATTTTCTTATAAGTATATATGTCCTCTTCATGTAAAAATAGGTTGTGGAATCTGAAAAGCGTTTTATCATATATGTTTCTGCCCGTTTCCATGACAACCTATGCCATTTCTGAGATAACTAGAATTTGTCCTTAAAAATAATAACTTTGGTGATACTGCTTGTGGAAAGGCTAAATAAACATCAAAATGTGCTCAATTGCTCTAATATAGTCACAAAATACAGAGTTTGTTCAAAGTGCCTAATTATCATGTGTTAATTTATGCAAATATATGAAATTTACAGCGAAATTTAGTATTGTGCGACGGATAACATACTATATTTACTAAGATATAGTTTCGTTTATTTAAAAAAAGGCAAAATGATTAGGAACAGTACTCATACAAGTTTTATTTATCATGTTCATATGAGTATACCATATGCATATTAATAAATATGCTAATATAGCTATCATATGTCATCTTCGCTTAGCGAACCGTCATAACAATTGCCAATACAACTGTTAAAGTAAGATAGAACTTGATACCATGTATTCACACCTACACGTAATTTACAGTCAACCATCCCATGGAGTCCTGCAACATAACTAATGTATCTCTGGCATCAAACTATAATTCAAGATGCCTTTAGTAAAGGAAAACAGTATAAGTACATGTACACACTAAATACAGAAAGCTGATCAATGATGGTCACGGTTTGGAGATTCTACGCCAAGATTCAATCATCATCTTCCTCATCATCACTGTCTGTTTCAGTTTCAAAAGTGTCATTTGCACACTCAGGTCCAAGGCATGCACATAATTCTGTAAATTTAAGTCCTGTCTGGAGGCAATGGCACTCTCTTGAGACAGTACACTCAATATCGGTGCAATACATATGAGTCGGGTTGCGGACTTCCAGTGGGGCTAGCTCATTGGTATACATCAAAGGCTTGAGGCAGCCATCATTAGACATTTCCCAGCCGTTATCATTGGGATCCCACACTTTAGGGTTAGGAATGTGACTTGTATTGGTGTCTTTTTGTCCAAAACCACTTCCTAGTGGTCATTACCCTATTCCGCAGTCCGAACTCTTTACTCTCCATAAGCTAACCTGTCCCTGGCTAACCTATATGCACATACAAGTACTATTGTCCAAATTGCACACGTTCCTCTGTAAAATTTTGACATAGGCTGTATTAGCCGAAATAAATTAAAGGGTCTTCGGCGAGTAACTACTCAACATGTTTCGGAGCCTTTTACCCGTACATGTCTCTCTGAGTAGCAGCTCCTTGTCTAAGCTAAATATTCAGGAAAGACAACCCACATAATAATGAATAAAATGAACGTGGCAAATGATGAATTAGCTAAATACGTGAAGTTTTGCTTATAAATGCAGACCTTCATTATGGAAGAAGAATACCTGGCAAACAAACTATAATTACCAAATTTGTGTGGTACAGGTTCAGTTAAGAACAATTTGACTTACCCCTGAACCAATATGTACCCTTTCTAGCTGGACAGCTTATTCTAGTTAAACCATCCGCCAGTTTTTAACTGAAGTGGAAACAAGCTGGGGCATTATATGCAGTCCCAGTGATTGTAAAATAAGCAGTTGCAGCTAGACCACCTGTATAAACCAAGGGAAATCCTTACAATGACTGAAACAATGTACATCCTGCACCACAAATGTAAAACAAACTCTGCGATGACACCTTCTCCTCCATCAATTAAGCTCTATTTCATTGCCAACCCTGAGTCAATGTATCAACGTAGTGTGTCAGCTTTGTGATATTTGAAAAAATACTGTCACTTTTGACTATTTTTTTAATGGTGAATAAATGTGCATTTAGGCATGTCAGAAAAGAATGAAAGTCATTAGCATTTATGCCAAAAACATGTTATCAAAACAATTTTTCTTAACAGGATTTTAAGTACAATTAAGCAAACATGTAACTGTCATAGGCCGCTGCTTGCTACCGATAGTCATCTGTATTTCAGTCAAGAGAGTGCAATGAAAATATTAGCCAGATATCAAGTACAATTAGGCAAGCTTGTGACTGTTGTAGGCCGCTACTCGCTACCGATAGCCCCTGGGGGTTTAACCTAAGAGAAAACAAGCTAGCCTAAAATGTCTGAAAGGTGAACATTAAAACAGAATGATGCCAAAAGATAAAATTAAGTCGGAAAAAAGCAAGTCTAAAATCTCTAAAATTATTGAAGCCAAACTTTCTAACCATTTCCAGATATTTACAGCAAAATTTGAAGAAATATTTGATCAAAAGTACATCTTTGAATCCTCCTGACTCGAGTTGTAAATAAAAATTTGGTTCTAGATGTAAGGTCCTTAAATTTACAACAAATACGACCAAATCTCAAAATCTGTGAAAAAAAACGTATTATATCCAATGGTATCCGAAGTAATACTGTCTGGGAAAGGATAATTAACTACTTCAAAGTTAAACTCATCTATTTTGTGATAGACTTTAATACAAAACCTGTCATTAGTGACCTGAATATCCAAGTCCAAAAACACATCTCTGAAACCATCTGAATTGTTACCCTCCAAAGGGATATCTTTTGGGTAAATTTCTTTACAATTTACTGAAATTTTGTACATTTACACAAGCAATGTCATCAATTTATCTTGCGTTGTTTGATAATTTTGTAGCCATTTGAAAGTCCTTTTTCATCAGTTTTTCCATATACTTAAATTCAACCAGGTTAAATACAAATCTGCCAGTAAAGGGGAGCAGTTGCTACCCATTGCAATGCCTTTTATTTGTTGAAAAACCAATGGTCCGCATTGAACAAAAGTATTATCCAAAAAAAAATTTATAGCATCTATCAAAGTTTCAACAGTATACGATTTAATGTTACTTTTTGAATATTTGTTGTGTTATGCTTTCTTTGTATATCAATTAATATTAATGTATGGTTTACCATTATGGTTAAACATTTTGCTTATTAATTCTGAAAGTGAACTTTTAACTTCATCTATGGGTAGATTTGTGTGCAGTGAAGGAAAATCAGAACATTTGATATTTTTTGCTTTTACATCTTTGATTTCAGATACAAACTCGGAAGCATTGCTAATATTCCAAAAACAATTTAATTTTCGGTTTCTAGAAATTGCATTACAGTATTAACGAAAATGATTCCTAAATGCAGTCAAACACAAAGTTCCTTCTTTTGATAATTGTTTTCTTGTACATTTTGCAGCACCGGCTATGCATCTAGATTTAAAAGCGTTTTTATGTAATTTGGATATCCAGAACAAAAGTGGAATAGAGGAGTCCTCTTCAGAAATTTTGATATTAAAATTCCTTTTAATCTGATCTTTATGTGTATCTATTAAATTATCAATGGATTGTTTGTGTAATTCATATACGCCATTTCCTCTTATGTCTGAAATATTGTTTATACCAAGTTCTTTTTTCAAAACATCCAGATAATATTTTTTGCAGATGATCCCAAGATTGTTCCATGCCTTATCTATGTTAGGGACTACAAAACTTTCTTGTAGTTCTTTGACTGCTTTTGAAACTTGAGGTTGTTTTAGATTAACCGTATTGAAATTCTTAATGTGGGATTTGTAACAATAAATTCTTTTTCTAGAGACTTTTTTCAAGTTTGATCACTGTCCTTAAAATTTCTGAAATTCTATTTTTCTTTCTTTGCCCATTTCATACAGTAGGAGTCAAATGCATCACATGTATCCTGAAAAATACTGTCAATGTTCAACTTGGAACATATCCGAAATTTTGTTCCTTTTTTCATAATTTCTTTTAAACTGAATTTTGTATGATATCCAAATTACCTGTAAATACATGGTTGTGGTATGCATCAACAAAATGTGAATATTTACTGTTAGACATACGGTCACAATTTTGATTCACTGCGATATCTTCAAGAGTAATTGAAGCCAGAAATTGCTTGTAATTCATGATACTTTATCCAATATTGTTGCCATATTAATAGGAAATGATGGGGGGTCTTTTATTTTGCACTCCTTGGGAATCATGTTACGAACAAATTTCAATTTGAAAAGGGACTGAATGTTTAGTGAATCAATAATTTTGCGTTTGAAAGGAATGCTGCAAAACATTTGATCTAATTTTTTCTTATTATAATCTGGTTTCCGAATAGTTGTTGTGTAAGCGTACACGATTTCACAAACATTTTGCGGAAATGTGTGTTCTGAATCAATAAGACCCAAATATTCATTAATTTTTGTTATGTCTCGAAATGATAGTGCTTTAATAGCTGTATGTAATTGGTCAATGCCATTGTGGCACCAGATGGCACATTGGTATTGTGCCCTTTTCACATGTTGCTCAAATGCATCCTCAGTTTGGCGGTAGTTGAGCAGCTGATTGGTCTGTGGTGGAGGCAAGCGTATATCGTAGCTTGTCCAAAGTAGTTTGGTAATCAGTCCCTTTTCCTGTGTTGAGAGCTTTGTTACATAAAACAGGTATTGGGATTTAGCTTGGCTGGGGGTGGCTTCTTGGATAGCGGTTCCAGGTTCATGATTTTAGGTTCACGGTACAAAATTATCTAACCTGCAAATACATTAAAACGTGGGTGTTCTTACCAGGTCCAAGCTTCAATTTAGAAAATAATCCAGTTCACCACGTGTATATTATTAATCATGCAACACATTTTGACAATATGCACAGTCATTCTCAATAACTCTGATAATGAGACAATCACATAGCAGAGTTAGAATCCGACATGGACTCTGGAAGTCAAAGAAATGTGCCCAGATTTGTGCTTTCTGGTGCCTCTACAACACAACACATAAATTATAAAATCCTAATTTGAAGATGACCTCATTTGCATAAATTTAATGATAGGGTTTCTAAATTGTCTTCACTTCATTTTTTTTCGGTAATATATGCTAAATTTGCTCAAATTCCAACAATGCGTTCTGGAGAAAGCACTGTTGCACAAGCTAGGCAGACCAGACAGCCCATTAACATAATCCCCCCCCCCCCCCCCCCCCCGTGGCGGACCCCTTAAAATTTCAGTAAAGCTGTGAACGAAAAACGTTCATAAGACGATTGGGATTCTATGTTCTATATGCTTTGAAGCACTTTTCAGGGAAATGTATATTTTTTGCATTGGTACAGCACATAATGTGTGATATACATCTCTAGAATGGCTTCAAAAACCCCAACATCTGAAGCCTAATTTGTATACATGTAATGGTGTCCACTTCATATACTCCAGTTAATTTGGTATCAGTATATCCCCGGAAATATATTACCTTCATCAAATAACATTTACCCCCAATTTTTGGTAACTGCACCAAACAACATCAACAAATAGAGGTATTTATATTGCCAAATAGATGACAAAATTTTGCATATAATTATAATAATAATGATGTTAATCAAATAATTTTTTAAAAGCTTCACGTCTGTTAAAAGAGTAAGGTTAATGCTACCTTCAGATGAAATTTGGAGTGTTTATCTTCAAAATTAAGGCAGATATTAAAAAATTAGTGAAAAGTAATCATTTTCCACAAAAAATAGAGGTTGCCATAGAAACGGGCGTGTAAACATACCAAAAAACGCTTTTCGGACTCCACAACCTATTTTTCTGTAAAGAGGAGACATGTGCGCACATTTTGATATAGGTTGTGTTTTGTTATACCTTTGGTTGGGGTTGCACCTATTTTTAGGCCACTTTTGAAGCATTTGCCGCTAGGCCTATATAGTATGGCATGATTATCAGAGCCATATGTGAAGGACGTCTGTCCTCGCTCAGTGAAGGGCTCTGAAGGAAAGCGAGAAAACTGGTCCTGCGGGTAAAAATAAATGCGGCGATTGCAAACAATGATTCAATTGGCGACGTTGTGTCAGAGCAGTTCCCCCATAGATTAAAGACGTGTTAAATATTAGTACAGTCAAGGCACAGGAGATGTCACTGTAATAACATTATAACATACAAAACAGCACCTTGAAAAAAAAAAAAGAAAGAAAGAAAGAGAAAAGAAAACTAAAAAGAAAATAAATCAAAATTTCCAGAGAATGAAAATAACAGTCCCCTCCGCTTGATTCTCACGATCCAGGAAAAACCCAATGATATAATCACAAGAAAACCCCAAATGTTGAGTGAAGATCGCAAATAATAATTGTCATGGGATAATGTAATCAAGGCCCGAGACCTGGTGTATAACACAGCAAATACCATAAAAAGCACCTAAGTGTTTACGATTCTCTTCACCAACACAGTGAAGCATGCGAAAATAAAGATAACAATTTTATCCGCATCCCTGATGCAAAATGGATATTTGGACCGCTCATGAACTCAAACCTCCTTGCTCCGACTGTAGTTTTAGCAATAGTATGACATAAAATTGCTCTCACGAAACTAATTAGGCACCCAAGACCCTCCTGAGATATACCTAAGTGACTAGCAATCCCAAAGGGGAAAACCATCCGATCCACTCCTACATAACATGATCACCGAATGGTTGAGTAATCAATACCAATAATGGCATCGACTCGGCAAGCAAACGCATGAACAGAAGTATATTCAAAAACTACATGGCTCAAGTCAAGATTACAGTAGCTTAAATTACAGATTCACCCAGCAAGGAGCATGCTTAACTTGTTTGGCATTTTGGGAGTCACAATCCAACTCCAGTCGAACAAGTCGAGTAATAAGCCTATGTTATTCAGTCAATTGTGTTTTTTTAGAATGGCCGAACGCACTCTACCATCCCGGCCGACAAAAAACTCCTTGACAATAGCAAGGGGCCATAGATTCCGTGCTAAAGAGGTTTCAACGATCATGTCTAATTCCCTGACTTTAATATCTTTAGTGGGTACTCTCCGCTTGGACCTTCTATGCAGTTCGGGAAGATACTCACGTACAAAGCGAGACCACCACTCACGTGCCAGGTACTGCACGTAACGCCACTGCCTACGGTAAACATCTGCAGCGGATCCTTCACAACGAGACTGGTAAGCATCATGCTGGAATACCAAAATACTGTTGGGAGTCAATGGAGTAAGATCTCTGGGATCATCGCTGAGTTTTTTCAGGGGCCTGCTGTTGACTTTGGATTCAGCCTCACAGAATGTGGTCACTAAGATTTCGTCAGTGAGGTGACTTGCTTTGGGCAAGATGGTTCGAAAGACTCGCTTTATCAATCTTACTAATCTCTCTCTCTCTCAAAAAAAACCCGCCAAAATGTGGTGCATGAGGTGGGTTAAATGACCATTCAAAGCCTCGCGCAGCTGCATAAGGTTGTAAATCGCGCTTGGAAAAACGTAAGAAAGCATCACAGAGCTTACTCTCAGCTTTCAAGAAATTCCTTCGGTTATCGCTGTAAATTGACAGGCAGCCCTATGTGCGCTATAAAGCAACAGAATGCATTTAGGAAGGATTCAGCGTCACTATAAACCCCTGTTTAAAAAGTCTAATATTTGAGTTTAATGATCTATATAATATCAGCTTTAAAAATTTCACCATAAATTCTTTAATATGAAGTCAGTATACTTCAATAATTTCGAAATAGTACCAACCTTTGACTTACATCATCAAACACTAGAGGGAAAGAGAAACTCATAGTTCCCAGATTATCACACATTTGCACAAAATGTGTATCCGCCATGAGTTAGTCAAACTTATGAATGAAACTACTAATATTATAATAGCCCACACCCATAACCTCGTTGGCTTCAGCATGTTTGTAAAGCAGAAGTTTATTAGTAAATCTTGTACTGCATAATTATTGGTTCTTGAGTTTGCTTTGTGACCCACACACCTTCGTGTGTACTGTATTGCCGAATAACCTTTTTAGCATAAGGAAAGTATGCTTAGCATCCTAAACTTACACTGTGAACTAATATCGAAATATTTATTACTGTTTTATTCCGTCTCCATGTCATGTCCTGAATATAATGTGAATGTCATATTCTATTTACATGTTGCCGGTGCTTATATCTGTTCTGAATGTTGTATGGGTGTCATATCCTATTATGTTGATACTGGTGTCTACACTTGTCGAATGATATATAACTTTTCTTCCATTTTAGGTTGCACGCACGATAGGGACCAACTTGTGATCTTAGTGTTGGCCCCTTAACCTTAAACCCATTCGTATTCTTCACATTAGTACCTTTGAATGACAGAGTACTCATATATCCAAATAAATTTCCTCTATTGTATACGTTTGCTGGTTGAAATAAAATTTTTACGATTCTTGATTCCTGGTGGCGTTCTCACAGCACGATATATCAGTGAAGACTCCTGTCTAGAAGTTCTGGAGTAGAGGGAACAGTCCCTAGATTGACTCTGTAGCAGACTCTGACGATGATGAGACTTTTCAGCTCCGCTGACCAAAGGTCGAAGAGCTAATGGGACCACTCATGTCTGTCTGTCCATCTGTAAACCTTTGCTCGTTAGCGCGATACTGTCCACAGTTTTCAAGTTACCCTAACATAACTTTCAGGACTTACAGGGTGTATGAAAATCTAGACCGCTTTCGATATTGGTAGCGCCACCTACATTATTATGTAATATATGGGTCAAAATGTGAAAATCTTGTAAACACTTTAGCATCTTTAATTTTTGGCAGATCTTCACCAAATTTGGTGGGATTGCAGGGGAGGTCAAAGTCTAAGTTGGTAATTATACAAGTGGTGCCACCTATACATTGACAGAAGTTATGGACCAAAATATCCTTTAAGATGTAAAATTCTATATTTGAAAAAGTAATTGGATTAGACTTGCTAAATTTATATGATATAAAGACCATGGTAAGAGGAAAAATTCATGTAAAATCAGTGACCTTGACCTAATTTTGTGAGGTCACCATGCCTGTAAATTTGAAAAGGTGACTTTGTAATGGCCAGGTGTAGCTTGGACCTCAATGACAAAGAAAGTTGTGCCTCCAGATCAAAATTGCACTTGATTACGTAATACATAAAATGGTACTTGGTGACCTGCTTTTTGGGTCACTCTGACCCAGTAATAATGGACTTTGTTGTTTGTCCAAGTTTATTGTTTTTCCTCAATAACTCAAAAAATTTGAACAAACAACCTACAAAGGAAAGCTGGAGGTGGGGTGCATATTTTGAATGGTACATTTTTTAAATCCGAGTCGAAGGTCAAGGTCAAATGGCCAGTTCGAATATTGGGGTCATCTTGTGAATGATCTGCACTCCACAATTCTTGGCCCATTTTACATTTAGGAGTCATAACATGTATAAAATTTTTGTCGACATCAATGTTGGTGGCGCCCTCTGTGGTATTATGTAATATACAGGTCAAAATATGAAAATCTCGTGACCACAGTACTGTCCACAGTTTCCAAGTTTGCCCAATATAACTTTTATGACTTATAGGGGTATATAATTCGAGGTTCATTTCGATATTGGTGCGCCACCTACAATATTATGCAATACAGGGGTCATAATGTGAAAATCTTGTGAACCCTCTGGCATCTTTATCCATTTTGGTATAGTCCGGGAGATGAGACACCTTTATTTATGTTTTCGAGTGCATTTTGTTTGAACATGTTTTCTAAGGCAGAAATACCTGGAGAAATCATATCTGGCAGTCTTACAAGCTGAAAGTGGTCCATTTTCTTTCCATACAGCTGTTTTGGAGGGAATCTCGCCTTCCAAAATTGGCACAAAATTAAGGGGTAGCGGAAATTTAAACGGCCATATCTTCGTCCATACTGCTTACATCAGAATGAGTTACCCCTCAAAATGTTTGTATTTAGCCCCTCTATTCAATGAAGCAAACCAAATTTGAATATATAAATTAGTGACGTCAACAGAGGTCATAAGGTCACCAAAACGGGTCAGAGGCTATACCTCCTGGAGGCTCCAGAAAAAAACCCACAAACTAGAAGAAACAAGACCAAAATGATTTATTTGACTTTTATTCAGTAGAAAAGATGATACTTCAGACATCTGATTATAGTAAATCTTTGTGAAAGACAGTCTGCATTGTTAAAAACAAACTGATTCAAGTTTTTCGTTCCTACATCAAATATTGACATCTTCTCCCCTTGTGCATTACCTATCAAAGATAAATGTATGCGGAACATATTTCAAAATATTGCTCAATTCATTTGATTATATTTACGTATGTTGGGGTAATTTATGTATCAATCAGTGATTAGGCCTAACAAGCAACAGTAAGTGAAATTTATTTTAAACTGAACTTCTCATAGTGAAAGTGGGTAATCCCCACTTCAAGTACACTGCATGGTAATGACTGAAAGTGGGGAAACCCCATCTCTATTCTGTTCTGTTGTGTATAAATACTGGGCAGATCTTTTCGTGGAGTAACAGTTCCCAGGGGTGTAGGACAATTAGTCCAAGTATCATGTTGCAGACAGTCTGCTTTTGAAAGTGTCTATTGTCTCTGCAGAAATTTGATGACTGGTGAGATTGTTCCAGTCAATGACCATTGTTGGAAAGAACAAGTTTCTGTGTTTTTCGGCTTGTGATGTACATATTAAGTTTTTCATTAAGTATAAGTCAGAGATATGGGTTGTGTGTTACTTGTCGAAGTTGTTGTTGGTATAAATGATAACAGTGGTGTTTAGGTTATTAGGTCCTGTTGATTTGCATGATATAACAAAATTTTGTCGATGTTGAACTTCATGCCCCACGTGTTTGACTAGTGCTCGAATGCAATCAGGTCTTGTATTGTCTTTCTGTCTGGATTTGATGTACCAGAAGTGTTTGCTGTTTTTCTGAACAAAACTAGTTTCGATAATGTAATGAGATATTTAGAATAAGATTTTCGTATCTTTGACTGGGTGTGTCCTTTATGTTTCTTGTAGATTTCAATATTGAAATGTTTGTGGGATGACTGCATGTGGTTATGTGGTTTCTGCTTACGTTTTATCAGTTTTTTTATCTTTAACTGCCGCCTCCATCTGTATTCTGGTCTTTGCAGTGTTTGTTGTAATTTGGTGGGAAAATTTCACTGTCCTTGTTAGAATTGTCTAGCCACATTTCTGTTCCTAAAATAAGGTCTGGTTAAATGTAGTTTGTAATTAGGGCTTAATCTGTTTATTATTTTTT
Organism: Hermodice carunculata; assembly: GCA_964020975.1. Classification (NCBI taxonomy): domain Eukaryota; kingdom Metazoa; phylum Annelida; class Polychaeta; order Eunicida; family Amphinomidae; genus Hermodice; species Hermodice carunculata. Next base: position 14,926,241 of record OZ026625.1, on the reverse strand, counting down.
ATTTTTGTTTTTGACACTTTAGCAGTTAACTAGTAAAGTCCCAGTTGTTTGCTTTAGGTAGGCAGTAGGCCGAAGAGGATGGTAAGCAAAAGGACAGTGCATTTTCTCCACTCTGTTGTTGGAAAGACATTTAATCTTGGCTTAAGTTAGGCCAATACAAAAGCCAGTCAGTTTACTGCTTGCTTTTGGTGAGCAGGAAAGTTATCAGCCTTTATTTTATTTCGTGAATGTGCTGTTTGTATCATCCTTAGTCTTTGTTTTATGCACTTGTGTTTTGTACAGATGCAGTGATATTTTATGCACTTGTGCTTTGTTTCTAGATGCAGTGATATTTTATGCACTTGTGTTTTGTATAGATGCAGTGAAGGCTACATGATAGTTGATAAGTCTGCAGTACTCCATGTCAGTTGTGACAATGTCAGATAAGCCATCAACAAGTACCGGTGTCAGAGAATACCTGCCCCCCCCCCCCCCGAACGGATGGTCCCCCAGGGGCCCATTCATTTGCCAAACGTTTGCCCCCCCCCCCAAAAAAATACCTTGTAGGAACTATCTCACAATCCCTCCAAGTTGTTTTTTTTTTATTTGTGCAACACATATTTTAGCACAAATCTACCCCACATGTATAGATTCGGGTGTCTCCATTTCCCCATGATTCCTGGTTATCTGCATTGCTGGTAATACATACGCAGCATATCTGGCTCTTGATATGAATGAAAAAAATACAATAAAACACCAGATTTTTTTTTTAAAGAAAGCTCTTTCATACTGGGAGGGCCTAAATATTCTGGAATGGACTCAGGGATGTGGGTTTTCAGCTGATTTCTTCTGTTTGTAAGCATCTTAAAGTGGATATAAATGGGAGGGGCCCTTTGGTTCCAGAATATTTGGGTCCCCTATTTGTTTGTGTCTTAAAGTGGATGTGAATGGGCAGCGGGCCCTTTGATTCCAGAATATTTGGGCCCCCTGTTTTTAAGTAAATGCATTGCAGTGGATATATATATGGGAAGGGGGGGCCCTTTGATTCCAGCATATTTGGGTCCCCATTTGTGTGTGTCTTGAAGTGGATATAAATGGGGAGGAGGCCCTTTGGTTCCAAAATATTTGGGCCCCCTTTTTGTAAGTAAATGCCTTGCAGTGGATATAAATGGGGAGGGAGGGGCCTTTGGTTCCAGAATATTTGGGCCCCCTATTTGTTTGTGTCTTAAAGTGGATGTAAATGGGGAGGGGGCCCTTTGGTTCCAGAATATTTGGGCCCCCTATTTTAAGTAACTGCATTGCAGTGGATATATATATGGGAAGGGGGGCCCTTTGATTCCAGCATATTTGGGTCCCCATTTGTGTGTGTCTTGAAGTGGATATAAATGGGGAGGAGGCCCTTTGGTTCCAAAATATTTGGGCCCCCTTTTTGTAAGTAAATGCCTTGCAGTGGATATAAATGGGGAGGGAGGGGCCTTTGGTTCCAGAATATTTGGGCCTCCCATTTGTATGTGTCTTGAAGTGGATACAAATGGGGAGGGGGCCCTTTGGTTCCAGAATGTTTGGGCCCCCTGTTTGGAAGAAAATGCCTTACAATGGATATAAATGGGGGAGGGGGTCCCTTTGGTTCCAGGATATTTGAGCCCCCTATTTGGTAAATACCTTGCAGTGAATATAAATGGGGAGGGGGCCCTTTGGTTCCAAAATATTTGGCCCTCTATTTGTAAGTAAATGCCTTACAGTGGATATAAATGGGGAGGGGGCCCTTTGGCTCCAGTATTTTTGGGCCCCCTATTTGTTTGTGTCATAAAGTGGATATAAATGGGTAGGGGGACCCTTTGGTACAAATAGGGGCCAAATGTACTGAAACCAAAAGGCCCCCTCCCCATTTATATCCACTGCAAGGCATTTACTTACAAATAAGGGGCCCAAATATTCAAGAACCACTTAATGCATTTAGATACCAAAAGGGGGCCCAATAGTCTGGAATCAAAGAGCCTCTTCCTCATTTATATCCACCTTGGGGCACTTAGATACTGTTCAGGGGTCAAGTGGCCAAAACATTTGGGAAACAAAAGCCTTCCCCGCCCCTCTCTACATAACTGGAAATTAAAAGCCATTTATAGTTATTTTACAGAAGTGTGTGTACATGTAGTTTCGGTAGCTCAGCTATTCATAAAAATTATTTTTATATTCAGATCGCGAACATACTTGCACCAAGTTAAATTTCCCATTTTCTATTAGAAAGTAAACTTAGGATCGAGTCATCTGGTCATAATTCCGCATCAATTATAATGCCATTCACATGATTCAGGACTACATTTTAACATTTTGCACAGAATCTATTCTCATGCTGAGCTGACAAAACACTGTGACCAGCACCTTTTACCTTAAGTCTAGTGTAACATGACCAATTTTGCTATTTTGCACTGTTAACATCATCAATGTTACAACTGTAGTTAAGATGTCACATGAAATGCGACAAAAATCAAATATGAAAGGGGGCCCAAAAATTCGTTGACACGGGGTTGGCAAAGTAGAGTCGTCAGAGTATTACCAACATCTCTTTGCTAAGCTGGGAGAAAGCAAAGAGATCTCAGACGGCAACAACAAAGCAAAAGTCTCTAACCTAGGGGAAGCCAGGTACGCAATCTTCAGAGAAAAGTATGCACCTAGAAAGGAGTCTGAACCACTAGCCAAAATTAAAGGAGCAGATGCTATCACTCTTCCCCCATCCAGGCGAGTTCTTTCACAAAAGCTGAACAGGACAAACTATGTGACTATGATTTGGAGAAATGCACACCTCCAGGACCCAATATCTGATTCAATTGATCCTAATGAGTGTGGTTGGAAACTAACTGACGGCAAATACCAGCTGGTCTGGTTTGTTGGGGACCAAATGCCAAAAGACATAGCTGAGCATGTTACAGCTGACCAACCATCAGACAATGATGACCAGGATGAGTATGAAAATTCCTTTAACTCTAATGATTCAGACTATGAAATCGAAGATGGTTTATAAAGCACTTGAAAACCCTTGATTCAGCTTTCTTGATATATCAAAGGGTGCTATATGTTTCCATTATTTTGCAGCAAGTCTGACTCTGTTTGGAAATGGCAACGAGTTAGTCCCATTCACAAGTACCGAACTTCATCTGTTGAGTCCTCTCTATCATCCAAGTGGTCAGAAAAGACCATAAGCAATGTATCCGAGCTTTGCGTAATCCTGTAGACCAGAAAGTTAGCCTAACAGCTGCGGACCACTTTACAATATCAAGCAATGCACCAGAGTGGAAAATGTCAAAATTTGATGAAAAAGCAATGTAATTTGAATCAGTTTGTTTGAAACAATGCAGATTGTCCTTACAAAGATTTACTGTAGGCAGATGTGTGAAGCATTATCTTTTCTACTGAGTAAAAGTCAAATAAATCATTTTGGTCTTGTTTCTTCTAGTTTGTGGGTTTTTTTCTGGAGCCTCCAGGAGGTATAGCCTCTGACCCGTTTTTGTGACCTTATGACCTCTGTTGACGTCACTAATTAACATATTCAAATTTGGTTTGCTTTATTGGATAGAGGGGCTAAATATAAACATTTTGAGGGGTAACTCATTCTGATGTAAGCAGTATGGACGAAGATATGGCCATTTAAATTTCCCCTACCCCTTAATTTTGTGCCAATTTTGGAAGGCGAAATTCCCTCCAAAACAGCTGTATGGAAAGAAAATGGACCACTTTCAGCTTGTAAGACTGCCAGATTTGATTTCTCCAGGTATTTCTGCCTTAGAAAACATGTTCAAACAAAATGCACTCGAAAACATAAATAAAGGTGTCTCATCTCCTGGACTAGTAGGATTGTGGGCAAAGTTAAAGTCTAGGTTGGTATAATTTGATGGAAATTATGAGCCAAAATGTGTTTTAAAAAGTAAAATTCCATATCTTAAAAAGGAATTGGATTAAACTTGCCAAATTTATAGGATATATGGACAATTTCCATATCTAGAATCAAATAAAATATCAGTTACCTTGATCCATTTGTTGAGGCCACCATGCCTGTAAAATTAAAAGAGGTGATTTTGTAATGGCAGGGTGAAGCTTGGACCAGTGGCAACGTCAGCATAGCCCCAGGCAGCCCTATGGGCCTCTTGTATTACACAATCTGGGCATCCTTGATCTTCTGTTTCAAGGTCACTGAGGATATAAAGTGAAGAACTCACTCATTGTTTTCTTGGAATATGCAACAATATTCATCACAGGAGTTCTACAAATAAACTATGATTACATTTGGAGTAAAGTGCAATCTCGTGAACAATTTTTACATTAAGCTTTATATGTTGAGAAGCCACTTGAGGACTCACAGCTTTGAAATGAACAGGGGCAATATAGCCACAATGCTAGCAGAGCATTAGGCCCGTGGGTCTCTTCTTCTGATGCTTGTGCCTCCGCTGATGTGCAGACACTGAGCGTTGTGAGGAGCGAGGGGGCCATGACCTCGGTGCAGTGTTGTGCCCAACACGACTCCCTGGAACCATGGTTAATTGTGCCTATGGGGCTTGAAACACCACGACAGTAGTCTGGATCATACTTGGTATCAAAAGTTTAAGTTGATCATGCCAAAAGGCTCCCACTTAAGCCCTGTCTGATAGTTTTAAGCGGGGTTGTACAGGTACCGTTGATCCCATCTAATGGGGCCAGGTGATACCACTCCTGCCAGCTGTGGTGTGGAGTCCACCTACACGACGCTACCCTTTACAGATGGGAATGATGATGACTATTCCAGCGACTGTTCTACATGAGCTGGTCTCGTAGGCATCACAACCTGCAGTGGAGGGATAGACGGTGTATGGGACAGTGCCATGGATGGGGACAGTGCAGGTTGACTGGATTCAAAAGTTGCATGGGACTGTCTCTGCCCCTTTTTGTGTAGTCTGAACATCACCACATTTTTGACCATCCCAGGCACACATCACAGTACTTCTGTTCACTACATTTGTACCCCCTTATCTTCTCCATGCATGCAGGACATTCAGAGCAAATATGCAAATTAACCATCAAATGACCATGGGAATCCTACTTTGGTTCAACAGGGCCCCTATCCGCCACTATACAAGTCAGGGGCCAGGTATGCGTGAGTAACTAAAGCAGGAGTGAAAGTGAAGCAAGTTCTAAAAGTAGGCAATGTGCCATGAAAGAGATTTTCTTGGAACCTAAATAAGGTCCCTGTCATCCTGGAGATCAACTGATGTGTCAGGTCAAGGCCAGGAGTCAGCTAGTATAGATGGAGCTGCAGTGGCCTTCTACCATGTGTGCTGTTGTCAAAAATGGTTCCGGTGGTATTAATCTTAGGACAGACACAACCTAAGGAGCCCAATACCCATTAATGTTCTAGAGGTAACGTATTATACCATAAATTGCATATATGCCAATGGAACAGATCCTGTGTGACACTCCCAGCTATTTGCCTTTTTCAATGATTAGAACATATTAAAAAGCCATCGTATCTCAAATGGCAAGGTAGCTTGTTTCAAACAGACAAAAATGCATCTGGGACACGTCTTTTATAATATATCCATCTACATGACTCACCATGATTCTTTAGGTGACCTGCACCATAATAAAGTACATAGCTTTCTGCCATATCTCCAGAACTATTCCAGCTAGAATCAGATCCACAAAAGAACTGCACACAGAAGGCCATGGCATAATCCTCAAAGTAAAAGAGTAACTTTTCTAAATCATGATGACATTCTTTTTAAGGGCCAATTTGAGACTACACTTGGGCGTCCTTCACTTCAGTTACAATCACATGGGGCTGTTGTATTGAATTCAATGGTGAAGTATTATCTAAAATCAACTTGACCCAGGATATTATGTTGCAAATGATGATAGGCTGCTACAAAGGTCTAAAAGGGTCAAATGAAAGCTCTATATACGTGACGTGGACCCAATTCCCAAAATATTTGACCAGATGAGTGAACTTTACTATTAACTTACTTACCCAACACGTAGTTGGACCAAAACACAGTCCCAACATTATGGTTGTCTTTCTAGCAATAGGAATATTGTACATGGAAGACCATCATTAATGCTTTATACCAAGTATCACATGGCTCCTTTTTTCTTGCTCGATTGTAAATTATGATAATCCTGTGAACATTGGACTGTCATGGGCCTATTCAGTACTTTGTCTTAGGAAAGAAATCCACCACCTATCGCAAAAGTATTCCGAGGTTGAACTCATTCAGTATGCAATACTGTACACAAGCCTATGCAGCATGGTTCATGGCTTCCTTTGGTCTCCCTGAGTAGGTTTAAGGAAAAAATCGCACTTCAACACTTTAAGATAACTTGACAACTCGAAAGCTGTTCCATAGTTAAAAGATTTCATTTTTATACTTTGTTAATGTCTATTGATTTACATTACATAATCGTCATGTTTCAGGGTGATGAAAATATTAAATTGAACACGGCTTATGCTGGCTTGGGCATTATATATCTTCAAGATTTATTTAGCTCTGAATATCATCAGGCATCTGCAGCTCAGCTCCCCAGTTAGGAGTCTCGTGTAGGGATAAGGCAGGTCTATATTGATACAACTTAGTTTTAGCTACTAAAAGTAAAAAAAAAAACCCACATTACTTCTGTTAAATGCAACCCATATAAAAGTTACATACAGTAAAATCAGAGATTCAAGACTTACAATAAAACATCAACATAAATCTCCTACTACCAATGTAAAGAAATATGAATTTCATTCTTGATTTGAGACAGCCAGTCACCAATTAAAGAAACTGGTGGTTATCAACCACTCCTCCCAACCTTTGAAATGTTCTAACTACAGATTTAGTTTTTTTCCAAAACATATAGGCCTAACCACTCCAAATCCCAAATTCATCACCTGTGCCAAAGCTAAAAAGGCATGATAGGCCTGCAGTAGTAAATGTACCAGCAACCGTTTTTGTCTCTCGGCAACACAGTTGCTGTCTTTCTGACACTGATAGACACGAGATCGCCTTTCCTCCCCCCTCGCAACTTATCTTATTTATTTGTTTAACAGACCGCTGATCTCAGTTTTATCTCTCAGCAGTGGTCAGTTTTGGAAACACAGCCGCCTCTTTTCCGCTGAAAGGTACCTGTTCCCTCTGTCTCAGTCTGTCTGTCTCTCTCTCTCCCTATATTTATATTTATATATATATATATATATATATATATATATATATATATATATATATATATATATATATATATATATATATAATCATCAGCGACCACACATATCAGTTTTTGCTCTTTACCACAATATCAATCTCCTGTTTTTCCCGTATACATCCAGACTCCACATCTGCTACCTTATCACTTCTAGCCTTAAACCATATAAGAAATTGCGGCGATGGTCTCTTTTTCACATTGTTTTAACCGTTACGCTTTCTCTTGAAGGAAAATAAGTAGAAAAAAGCTTTTAAATGGATATTTAAGTGTCGAGTAAGCTTTACATTTCTGCATTCATTGACTCCAAAGCTAACTCGGACCCTTTGTCTTTAACATACTATATGTCTACCAGTTTTTATAGTCGCTCACTTATTTACATTTGAATGTTTTGAAGTCATACTCCAATGAATTTAATTCCAATTAACTCCTCTGTACAACAGCTGGAAGATTAAATATATTAAATCTACTACATAGAAATATTTAATATTTTGCGTTTTGATTGGTTTGTATCTTTGTTTGCGCACCTAGCTCCTATAAATTTGGTTGGGTGTGTAGTATTTAGTCATTCTTGACGAATTTGTGCCATCTGCTCCAGTTCCACGAATTGTTCCAGTTAGTCTGCCTACTGGTTGAGAAGATAAGTCTGTCCTTAAGGTACTGTGACATATATATATATATATATATATATATATATATATGTGTGTGTGTGTGTGTGTGTGTGTGAACAAACTAACAAACAGTGTGTAGCACTTAGGTGATAGTAGAGTTATTTACGTCTATAAGTATAAAGACTATCGAGGTTAAACTTTGGAAAAAATGCAATAACAGAAGCAAAAGTGACCGCAGCAGCTGTCTACCTTTATGCCATCGTCCTAATTGTAGTTGACTTCCACGTCTAACGGTGCCTGTAGAGAAGAGCAAATCTCTGCATAGATCAAAATGAGTGAGCCGAGCAGGACATATAGATGGAATGCATAGGTCAACAGAAAGGGAAAGCACTGCAACAGCTGTTGACATTACGTACATTCCCACATATAATTGAATTCTTGAATTTGAACTCTCTTGTGTTGCTTGTTATTGTAAAGATGGCACTAGATAGGAGGTATACAATGTTCAGATTTAGCAAATTACAGAGAGATGGAGGAGGGACAGCAACAGCTGTCCACTTTCTTTTCCATCGATTGCCTAGATGTTGCACGCAAGTATAAAGTGCATCATCGGCCAATGGGCCTAAAGGATCCTCAAAAACATTGTTGACAGTACAGAAGAGCCCCTGAATTAGTCACCTACATTCTGTGGAGTCAGGAGGCTAAGTATAGTGATGCAAGCGAGACAGGGAGGGACCGCACCTGCTGTATAAATCCCTAGATTTTAATATCGATCAGTAACATTAATGTTTACCCATTTGTGGGAGCAGGTGATCACCGTCAGAAGTAATTTTGGCTCATCACAAAAACTATGGGTACAAAGCATCCTGTATATCAATGGCGACTCTTGCATGCCATTTATAAAACAATAGTTTCTGTACAAGAAATATCACTTGTTATCCGTCATACAAATTTTGTCAAAGAGTTTCCTGATTTGAAAAAAAAAATCCTTCTTTGCTTGGAGCAAGTTATGGCACCTGAGTGCCAATATGCTGTATGGGATGCCATTTTGGAACAATGTTTTCGACTTAGGTCAATTAATTTGGTGATGAGATTTATAAAATCTCGCAAGTGACACTCTTGTTCCGAATAATTTGCAGAACCTTGGCTTAGATTTTAATATCTTTTTTATTCTTCAAAATGAACAGTTCCTATGGTTAAAAAAACGCCGATAGAATTTGGGTCTTATTTGTGATTGATTTGGCATAGTTTTAATACACTTGCAATAACGTTATAAGTGTTACGGTGGGCAAGTACATATGTATCCTGGTATGGTACTCTGTTAATTATATAGTTTAAAGCCTACAGCAATCTTTACAATATGCAGAGCATCAGGGAGAATAATTCCAGTTTCACCATATTCTAGTATATCGTTCTCTATTTATCTATATTGTTAGCTGAGTGAGGCTCCCAACAGTGCCTCCCTATTCAATGATATAATGAGTACAGTATGTAAGGCACGCGCACCTTATGTTGATTAAAGTTAAAGGTTCTGGTGTCCGCAATTTAGAGTATGTGTGTTTTCGTCTTCATGATTCCTTGAAATGAGCTTGATGTGGCTGCAGTCAGAGACAATAGCACATATTGCAAGAGCACAGATTTTATCTGGCCAGGTCGCAGATACACACTATATGACCCTAGTTAATTTCAACCAAATAGTATAGCTCTTCAGAAATAGATAAGCTGTGTCAGCTATATGGCATATAAAAAGCAAAGAACAAAAAAGTGCGGGAATGTAGTTGCGACGAAGTTCGGTCAGAAACTTATTGAGGCATGAAAAGTTTGTTGAATTCCTCAATTAGGACTTACATGATAACATGGAAGTCTCCAGTGGGTTTGTTACCAAGTTGGTCAACCCAGTTAAATAATAGGGAAACTACCTGCTACTCCCCCTGGAACCCTGTGGTACAACCTGCAGTGTATGTTAGCAAACAAAAGCAGATATAGTCTTCCGTTTTCTAAAGATTACGACAGCATGACTTACATTACAAGCTCTAGTCCAAGCGGGAGAGATTATCTGAGATGATGACAGAGTGACAGCATCAGAAACTGGCACCAGTGCATTTTCCTTTCAGCACACTGGTGCTTTCCAAAGGAGTGCTGTGGACATGTAAGCAAATGGTTTTGGTTTTGGCAGGCCACCCTGTTTCCCCATTACCAGTGATGCCCACAATACGCCCCCACCAGGGTGTCACCATCGTATGCCTTGTATTGACAAGAAGCCTTGACGGTGCTGAATATTATTAAGGGCAGGCCTTCATCCCTGGTCCAGCCACCCGCGGATGACGTGTGCCTGACCCCAGAGGTACAATGAAAGCTCAAGAAAATATTTCCCCTTCCACAGAGGGTCATTTGATTTCCTTGGAGACAAATGTGGAGCAATCAATTTTTTTTTTGTTTCTGGTATGCCCTGTAATGACGTTTCATCACATGAGATAAAAGGGGAGGAACATATTTTCAGGATGGCTTCAAAGCCCTACGAGTGCATGTGTCAGAGGTTTGTGATGCTCTCCGGCGGTTTTTTCCAGGATCTTTGTCACTATCTCATCCTGGGGAATGGGGGGAGACCACGGAGCAGTTGTTAGCATACTTGACCACAGTGACCAGTTCATTGTGGATCACTTTATGCAGGAAGGGATGGGCTCACCTAAAAAGCTGAACCTTCAGCAACGTTTAATTTGTTTTCAAAATGGGTAATTGATATATAAACTAAGGAATGATCTGATCTATAGTATGCTGTTGCATGTTTCTATTTATGATTTTTACTTAACATAGGTTTTGAATAGTCCAGTTTTATTGTGACTGGCGCTTTCTTTCTTACATTTGCATGTTAACAGACTTGGTTTGAGATTCTTTGATCTTTCATTTTGACACCTTGTTTCGAATATTTCATTCTGTCTGGGAGTTTTTTTTGTGCTCATAATTTAAAATTTTTGATGAAATTTTTGTTGCAGTATAGTGATGACCGGAGATGGAGCATGCATGAGTTCGGCTCTTCCCAGTTACTTTGGTAGTCTGCTTGAGCAGTGTCTGTGGCTTGCAGAAGGATACTTATAAAGCTGTAAATGATGGATCAATGTCTAGACATACGGGCCCGAGACGGTTACAGTAGGTCAATTACACCGTTTTACATTCTATGGGCAAAGGTATGTTTGACCATGAGTTGATAGATAGTTTTGACTCAAAATCTGAAACTGTTGGTGCTGATATTGATAAGGCAAAATCCAGTGTGAATGTGTTCAGTGGAGAGGGGGTCTTGCTTATCGTGACTGATGTTGATTTGGATGCTACCATCGCAGAGCTGTAGGGCTGTTTGACAAAAGAAACTATTGCAGCCCACCGTAGGCTTTGGAAGATCAGTGAATTCCAAGATCGGATCAAAAGACAAATGTGAAGTTTTAGGTAAGACTGCACGAAATACCCTCTTTATCCCTCCTATATGCCTTTCCCATGGACCTCCATGCTCTGGACTTAAAGGAGGTATAAAACTTCAGACAATGGAATGGGCAGAAGCATACAAAAACAGAGCATATAACTCTGTCTGCTCTTACAAATTTTTGGCCAAAATGTAAAAAAAAAACTTGACGGGTAAAGACCTACGTGCTATAAAAGGACGAAAAGCACAAATGAATTGACCTACTTCTAGTGAATATAATATTTTCATGTGCTCAGCACTAGTAGTCATGGAAGTGAATATGCAACCATATCTCTTTCTTTGTGAATGGTACAGCAGCATCTCAATTGGGACAAAATATCACAGCCAACATCGCTAAAGGGCTTGCAATAAGCTCATATATGATTGATACATTGGCTTTACAAACAATTTTGCCCATAGTATACAAATAGTATAGAAAAACATGATCCATATTCATTAATTCCAAACCCAACAATGGCAGCAAAGAGATTCCAGACTTGCCAAAGCATCAACATTTCTCTTCAAATACTAAAGTGAAGAAACAAATTTCACTCCTGACTTGAGACAGGCAGTCACCCATAAAAGAAAACCGTTTATGTACGCTTCACAAGGTATCTATCTTTTACAATCCAATATTCAGCATGCACCAAGCTGAGAGTCCATTCTCAGCAATGGCGACCTTTCCCATGAAAACGACATAGGATACTTACAGCTTCAGGGCTATTTTAAGGAATTAACACTGGATGTTCTCCTACTCGACTTCCAACACACATTATCCCTCTACTGTCCAGAAATGTATTAAGAGAAATAATGGAACTTTACTTCAATATGGACGGTCAATTATAAAGTGTCCACACATCTGAATTAACGACCGACACCACTTTCTAGAGGAAAGTCTTTATTAGCTCTTAACGGCCACACACTTAACATGGAGTCCAGAGCGTTACACTACGCAAATGCTTGAACACACAGTTTGGCCATTCTTGAGACATACACTGAAATAATTTTACAAAATCAGTACGAAAAAAACAAAGAAAGCACCTAATCTCCAGTATAGGACATTTTATCGCTGCACTGACCTTATAGGAGCGTATAACCTTAAATGCCCATGTACCTTTTAATCCATACCACTATATATCCGTATATTTATTTTTAATACGCACTTTACTTTATACCTATGACACATTTTGCACCTATACTAAGTTTACATATATACACAGACATTTCTATACCTTATAAATCAAGCTAACGTTTACGTGCAACAACCAATTTTCTTTCACTAGAATTTTATTTAAGCAAATACCTTTTCTTACAATTTTTACCTAAAATATAAAACTATAACAAGGCTCAGCGCTCCTCAAATAAGAAAACATATACACTTCAGCATTAAATCTTACTTATAAGCTAGACCACTTGAGAACACAAATTTGTTAACGCTCTTTTAAAAGCGCCTCCTCGTGAATATAAAGTAAACTAATATTATGAAGCTGAATACACGTGTCTTTATAGCCTATCCAGCAACAGGTGACTGACTGTAAATGCACCATGGAAATCTGCGTATAGAAACAGTATGCATTTTAGAAAAGCACACATATTTATCTACCGGATATTTTAAACCTAAATAATGATAAAATGCTCACCGAAACTTTGGCTCTCCAAGGACTTTGGTCGCAAAAAGTTTACGCTTTACACTGAGAACGGGCATTTTCACGGACACTAGAAAAAAATAGATATAACTATAGCCAGTGACCATACTTTATTTCAACAAAATACAACATATGTACCAATAAGCTATCAAAATAGGCAAATTCACCAATAGCGGTACTTACACGATGGAACCCTTGACACCTGGGTTAAAAACCCCAACAGAAGAAGTAACAATTTGTACCACATTGCTACACTTTTGCCTCTCTTGAACAATGTTAACGTTTCTATAGACTGGACCACAGAGTCCCGAACGTACAATCTCGACCTTAAATATCACCTAAAGTTTAACAAGATAATCTAACATCCAATCACAAATCAAATCTACATCCACCTGACCTGTGATTCCTTTAGTATTGCCAAATAAGGGACTTTCACTCAGGAAAAAAACTAAAAGCCCTTGACCACATCGCCCATTCTACAAATGCCCAAGGAAAAATTTATACTGAACGTAAATCTATGACGCATTTAAATAATTTTACTGTCGGGAAAATGGCATGGACTTGCCTGATTTTAAATCAGCTACTTCCCTACAAAAAGACTGCTCTTGAATATGTCTGATAAGCGTATCACGTGCACATTTTAGCTCGTCAGCAGTCAACACTCCATGTATACTGCCACATTCCATCTTGTGCAGAATGAATCTATGAATTCATGCGACACCTACTGTCATTTTTGATGATGATGAAGAAGGATACACGAGTCTTTTCAACAAGGATTCTACACAAAGTATACGTCTAAAGCACAGCAGCACATTTAGCTGCCTGAAGCTCTAATCTTGATATGGTGGAATAAAACCGATTTTTCTGTATAACATGAGCTTTACTCGTTAGGAGTCAACACATGATCCCCCCTTTTTTGTTGACACATCTGACAAAAATGCGGCCCGATATCAACGCCCTGAACTGCCGCAGAAAACGTGATACTCCTGATAACCATCATCGAATTGAGAATGCTTAATACATGGGAAACAACAAGTTGTTCAAGTAAAGTGATCTTAAATAGTTAATCCACGTATTCTAAGTGGCACAGGTTTCGTGTGGCACCTCTTCATCCCACTCAAGTTTTAAGCATGTAACATCTTATATCAAAAGTTTGCCTGGCAACACCCACTCAGTAATTAAACCCAAAGGGTAAAAACATGATGAAGTGAAGCTAAGCATTGTCCTACAAGTTACTTGCATCAATGGAACAACATCCTTGACGGTAAACATGAACATGTCATTATGTATATGACGCTATATACCTAAGGCTCGGCATACAGACTTATACGAAAACTCGTGTACCACCTTTGCATGGAGACTAGGGGGAATTTCTTCCATTAAAGCTTCATCATTAATGGCAAACTTGGCAAGGTCAAAGCCTCCTGAAAGGAGCACAGCAGAGACACTTACAATGATCTTATGTACATCTCCCCCAGATTTTGCAGACTTGGTCAGGTCATCCACATACAGAGAGTTCAAAAATGTATCTTTCACTGAAGAATCAGCATCCATATGGTGAAACACTGTCTTTCCCAAAGCATAAGATGCTGCTGCAGATGACCAAGCAACTCCAAAAATGTTCACTTTACTCCTTAAATGTATGAGCTCTCCGTCCTTAAACCATAAGAAACGAAGGGTATTACCCTCGTTACTAGGAATAAGAACCTGATTGTACATAGCAACAATACCTGCAAAATGTCTTGACAAATTACACAGTCCGATAATTCAGTGAAATAAAACTAAATCCTGGTTATGAACGCATCTTTGCCATGAAACGCTAATATTACTTTGCACATAATAGCACTGCATCATTCGCATAAGGTGAGAAAAGAATGCTAGTCATCAAACATTCTATGCTTATACTCTATACCAAAAAAAATATTAAATTTTACTTATTTCTTACACTCCCTATAGGGCAAACCACATCAAGCCGTATTTCTGGAGTTTATTAATATGACATACTTTTACGATATGATGAATGATTGAGCACAAAATTCTCATAGAAAGCACTTAGAAACAAAACAAAAATATACTTACACGAACTTTATCAGCCCATTAACGCCAACATATTACTCCCGCAATCCAACAATCCCTGGATCAAAGAGCTCCAAAGTCCAGAAAAATGCGACATGGCTGGGACCATGGTATGCATAGTACATATATGGCAGACATTGCAAATAACAAGCTTCCACTCGTCTTGTACTTCTGCCAATGCCCCAGTTACTTTTACCGAGTTTCGACTTTTTATACTAAACGGGGATCCATTTCACGTGCACACATCTTACTGTGCCCCCAATAGCGTCTATCATACAAAAAATACAAGTGAACTTTCTGTGACACGTAAATCTAACTTGCAATATTCACACGAAGGGTTCCTGACAAAAATGTAACGTACAATAAACTCGATAAGGAGATGACTTTATATTTCGCAAGTGACACATTCGTGGAGCTTTCCAGGCATGTCAATTTGCATTTTTCAGTTCTTACTTCTCTTTTGAGAAAATCTTTAAAAAATTCTCCGATCGCAACTGCAGGTCCACAACAAAGAAGTGATCACTTACGAACATATAGTTGGCAGATATAAGTGGCGTATAAATTGTATATGATTATATGTGTATGTATGTATGTATGTATGTATGTATGTATGTATATATATATATATATATTATTCTTATTTTTTCTTCTGCGATAGCTCATTTATTTGTTCTTATAATTGTTTATTTATTCACCTATTTTTCTACCTTGTGTGGCATGTGATATATAATTATCAACAGAGCCTCCGTAGATACTTCTCAGGTATCACCAAGGTTTACGTTCAATTTAGCATATGATTGTATGTTTGCTTATTAATTTTTGTATATTTCATGTTATCTCTTTTTGTTGGGGCTACGTTCAATTTAGCATATGATTGTATGTTTGCTTATTAATTTTTGTATATTTCATGTTATCTCTTTTTGTTGGGGCTCATTCTATTTCTAATAATGCGTTTCCTACACATTATAATACTCGACAAATATATGATCTGCCTCATTTCAGAGCCCGCACTGATTTATTTAACAATTATTTCTCTCCATCAACTGTACGCCTCTGGAATGAATTATCTTTGAAAATTCAAAATCTGCCATCTTTACCCATATTGGAATTTAGATTACATGATCGCTTTGGATGGTCGAATAAGCGTCCAGATTATTACAATTTTGGTGAGAGATATAGTTCTGTATTGCATACTTGCACCCGCTTGGGTAGCAGTCAGATGAATTCCCATGTGTTCAAGACTGGTGTCAAAACACATGCCAGTTGTCAATGCGGTGCAAGTAATGAGGGTGCCTGGCATTTCTTCTTTTTCTTGTCCAACGTATACTGCTATCCGATCTCAACTACACAAAATCATTCTACTGTATGCTCCTTTTACATTGCAAACTGCACTGTATGATTCTCCTAACTGCACCCTGACAGAGAACACCCAAATTTTCTCTGCAGTTGAAGATTTTATTGTGCTCTCGGAAAGATTCACACAAACAGGTATTGGCTGAGGAATTATTTGTTTTTCTTACCCAAAACTTTATCTGAAATATGTATCTAGTAAACAAAATTACTGATTGTTTTGAATGTATTGAGCCCCCCCCCCCCATCTGTCCCTGTCCAACTGTGACGTCTTCTCACTCTTGTATCGCGGCAAGTTGGTGGGCCCTGTTTCACTGTGCAGTGATTGCGTGTCTGTTTGCCTCCTTTTTAATTGTTGTCTGTTCTTCCACCAGAGGGAAATTATATAGGGCTAAGCCCTCTTCCCAATTGTTAATTGCCAATGAGAATATAGTATTTGTACATTGTTGAAAAAATAAAATTCGTTTAAACCAATGGTCTTAAACCCCATGAGACCGGGTCAACAGCTTTCTTCAGTAAACTCTGGGTACGATCTGTTCGGAGTGCACTGAGGAAGGCCGCAGACTGATGGCTTACCATTTGTAGTGACCCATAAATTAAAAAAAAATACTTCCACAACTTCAGGTGCCTACTTGTCAATTTTAATTTTAGGTTTGATTTTAATGTGAAAAAAGTTTATACCAATACAGCACCAGTGACTCAAAAAAGTGCTCATATAAGAGAGCGGTCTGCATACAGGTATACTAACTTGGGCAGAAGAGAACTTGGTCTTTGGCACAGCCCCAAGAAAGGGTGGTCCTTCACTCTGTTGGTCTGGTGGTCTCTCACACTGAAATAATCTTCGACAGGGCAAAGTTCAGACTACCAGGTATTTTGACCATTTTTGCTGGAGCTGCCCAAAAAGAATGTAGGAATAGTATGAAATGCATTTTTATTTATGTGTTAATGTGTGTGTCGGGGGGGGGGCACATTTGCTTGTTGTCGTATAATGCGTTATCACCATATATTTTACCATATGAATCAAGTAAATTTAAATCAGGTTCTATGGGCAGGTATCTCTGGGTTTATTATATGCACAGATATCTGAGACATGGGAAACATCAATTTATAAAAATAAAGTGTCAATGTGTCAAATGAAATCATCATTTGTTGTCCGTTAAGTACAGGATGAGACATGAAATGGCAATTCAATTATGGAAATTAGCATCTGTTATCAGCAGAAAAATGGATCAGATTAGAAAGTGCCAAATTTCTGTTTTCTGTAATGTAGATAGTGCTGTTGCCAAGCAGCACGTGAGTGGAGATAAAACAGCATCTGTTACCTAGAGAATACAGGATGAGACATGAAATGTCAATTTTATGATGAAAATCAGCATCTGTTGCCAGTATAATACTGGATGAGATTAGAAAGTGTCATGTGTCTGATTTCTGTAATGCAAACACTAGTAGTGCTGTTGTCAAGCAGCAGGTAAGTGGAGATGAAAACACAGAACTTTGGTGGCAGACTGCAGGTGGTGTTGACTATAAGTAGTTGCTTATGTACTCATATATTTCGCAGAAATGCCTGTTTGTACTTTTGAAGAGATGCCACCATGATAAGAACATGTCTTGGAACACCTTATGGTAAAAATAGTTGAATTAGGATCAGGTAGTGTATCACAGGTAGTTTTTCCATACACTTACATTGTTGCCTTTCGCTCAGATTTCAGTGATTAATCACTGAAAGGTGATGGTCTTTTTTTTAAATTATGACTGCATGAAGGGTCTCTGACCATTTTCTGTTGTCCATCTTGCACCTGTTATCCACAATTGATATTTTTGACCTCTCCAAAGCTGTTAGCCAGATTGACTTCAAATTTGATGGGAATATACCTGGTATGGTCTGTCTATTTGATTTTGTTCAAATGGTCATTCTCCAGTGATTTTTTATATTTTCTGAATCTTCAGCTGAGCTGACTTGTCAGTCAGATGAGATTATGTTACGATTGGGCATCCGTTGTCCAGCATCCACAGTTCATATTTTCGACTTCTCCAAAACCACTTGCCACATTCACCTCAAACTTGGCAAGGATATACCCCAGCTTGTTCTCTACCAAGTTTGTTCAATTGGTGATGCTCCAGAATTTGTTGATCTTTTTATGCATTTTTAGCCCAGCTGACTTGTCGCACAGCTGAGCTTATAGAATGTTCTGTTGTCCATCATCCTTCCGTCATCCATCCACAATTCTTATTTTCAACTTCTTGTCCAAAACCGTCAGCCAGATTCACTTATCCACTAGAATTCTGTTGGGATGTACTTTGGGTGGATCTGTACCAAGGTTGTACAATTGGTCATGGTCCAGTAATTTTTAGCTCAGCTGACTTGTCAATCATATGATATACTGTGGTGGTTAGGCATACGTCATCTGTCTGTCTGTCCATCGTCCATTGACGTTGACAATTCATATTTTTGATTTCTCCAAAACCAATGGGCAGATTCACTTCAGACTTGGTGGCAATGTAATTTTAGTGGGTGTGTATCATGGTTGTTCAAATCGTCATGCTATAATGATGCTTGGATTTTTTTTTATTGATTTTTTAATCCTTTATGGGCGAATCTTTTTAAAATCTCTTAAAAACACTCACCCAATTCCCCTGTGAAAAAAGGCAAACAAAGCTGTTTACTTGGGGGCAATGCTGTGCATTTCTGTATTTTACCATTTTGTATTTTGTTCTTTAATTCCGATACTTATCGATATATTTACCTTTCCTATCGACTTCTGTGTAATTCGTTCAGCATTCTAATGCTAATTTACATTTTTTAAACTGCTTAAATTTTGATACATGCTATAAAAAATTTTTTGTAATACTTTTGTTCAATGGAGACCATTGTTTTTTTCAACAAAATAAAAGGCATCCCAATGGGTAGCAACTGCTCCCCGTTACTTGCTGAAGTTTGAGTATTTGGATAAATTGATGAAAAAGACTTTCAGATGGCTATAAAATCAAGTCAACTTGATAATTGAGCTGTGCTTTAAGCAACATCAATTAACTTTGTCTTACTCTGGCTCAAATGCTAAGTCATGTGAACAGTGTGACCTGCATGTTGACTTCTCATGCTGTAAGAAGGGTGATATGTTTGTGGTGTTTGAAGTAAACACTGAAGAAGATGACAATCTTGAAATGGAGGCATTGAACACATACATGGAAGAAGAATTAGATGCAGAAATAGAAAGATGTACTGCAAATATTCCACTTGTTAGACCATGTCCCGTCAATAGAGGGAATGTGCTAAGACTTAAATACTCCACAGCATAAAACAGGAAACAGAGAGAATATAACTCTTTGCTATTTGCCCTACAACCACATGCAGTAGATCAATTTTCTGATACCAATTGGATCAAAGTGGTGAAATTGGTAGCGAGTGAACAGGGTGAAGGTGAGAGTGGTATTACCGAAAAACAGTCAACTGCCATATCACACCATTGATATCTGTACGCCACTGACCCACATTCTCCTTACTTCCCTGATTTCAAGCAAATGGTCCAAACTGGAGAGCTTCAAAGCTATCACTATCATTAAGGACAAGTCATTGCTGTTATAAGGTCATATTCAGAGTCAGAAAACGTTCAGTTGACAAAATATAATTGTAATGGATACAAACAGTACGTAATATTGGAACTCAAAAATACATCATAGTTAGACACGTTAGAATACAAAAATTGATGAGTGTCTGGATGACCCCAATTAAGGACTAGAGTCCGCTACCACTGGGACCACCAAAAGGGAGGTAACTTAATAAACAAACCGATTACTCACATAAATTACCATGAAATCCACATACTAAGGATGACAAAAACATGTACACACAAAAATGATTATTAGACAAGACTAAATTCAATTATTACATTCATAATAGTTTGGCACTGTCATATATCTTGACACCTGTTGATAAAATATTTTTTGCATAGCTGGATAAACCAGAGTATGAGGGTGTTTCAAACTTCTCTGTAATACAAGATGGGAGGGTTTTGATAAGGGATGGGACATAGTATCTTATACGTTTTTCAGACATAATATTGGTGGGCCCAGGAGGAGAAACATTTTCTCTATTTCTGGTAAAGTGAGAATGAATCACGGTCAGAAGTTTTCAAGAGGAAATCAGAAGGTAACACTGTCAGTCAGGCAGCACAGCCAAACATCTATTATCAGGGACAGTTATGCATCAGGTGCTGTAGCTGGCGGTAAAATTTGACACATACCCCTGATATCATTAAAAATCATTGCCAGTACACTTGTTTGTTCCAGATGGTGATTTGTGCCAGACAGGTAAGAACATGCGGGTGCTTTGACCTTTGAAATGTCTTCAGCAATCTCAACATTTCTTCATCCAAAACATCCTCAGCCAAGTGGTTCCTCATCTCTGATGCCTGATCTGGGTAAATATGCTCCTTAGTCAGTTTCCAGTGTACCCACTGAAGGTTAAGTTGAACCCATTTAAAGGCTTCAATCCAGCGAGTCCACTGGATAACAGAGCCATCACCCAATTGTAAGCATCTTGTGTATTTTTCTTGGTAGCCTGATTTTAAAATGTTGTTTTGGATCTTCTTTTCTACATGGGAATTATCCATCGAAAAGATTATGTAATCCTGTCCAGGGTTTACATGATTTCTTGCAACCATTATGTACTTTATGGGGTCATGTTTGGAAAAATTCATCTTCAGGAAGCTCCTATTTTGACAGGCACCGTCCATGTTTGTGTCAATTTCTTTTAAGTTCCAAGCATCAAGTTCTTAAACTGCCCTCCAAATATTTGTGTAAATTTCACTTTGCGATGCGCCTGTTGTCGGGAAATATGCAAAGGGAAAACGGAATCCTGAGAGACCTATCCACATCATTTGCAATACATGGTTGGCCAGCTCCTTTTTATAACTGCCAGTCTTCAGCACTCGCATGTAGTCAGCTTCACAACCTTTGTCCACAAACCCCACTACCTTCATGTATTTCCCCCTCTTTACAACATGTAAATTTTCCTGAATGGACATGTCATCAAATATTAACCCTCCACATATCCCTGCCAACGAAATGGGGTTTTTTTTCTGGCTGCCTGATCCATCCACTCAAGCATATCACCACTAATACCTGTGGCGTGAGGTAAAATATATTTATAATATGTTTATAGTGTCAATTTCCACTAACTGCTCAGATACATGGGGACTATTTGCCCAGACGGATAAGCAAAAACGAAGAATCTAAGGGTTCCATCGCTTTCACCTTCGATTTCCAACATTTTAGTAGGGAAGTTCTGACTGAAGAAGGGATGAAAACTGCTTACACACTAAATCTTTCCACATTATGAATAATGTTTTCTATTCCTTTTCATCTTCAGAAGCAAGCTGAACATGATCTGATTTTATTTCATGTTTATCTTGTAGAGTTTCAAAGTCTTGCAACTTTTCACGGCCCTACAGCACTCAGCTTGTGCACTGAAACAATAGATTACCCGTTAACAATTTTTAGATTGTAGTCTCGTGTGTTGAATTTTCTTGCCCAGCATACTCCCCATTTCACTTGTATATGCCCGGTCGTCTGCACGGGAAATATTTTTCCCAGAGCATAGTTTTATTTTCCTCACTATTTCACAGACAAGGTTTAATGTTACCCTGTTCATTTCAAAATGATTATCAATATGTAGTTTATGTAGTTCCACATTGCATCCACCTACACTTACACCACTGATCCCTATTCAGTGTCACATCCTTTGTGACCCGTTGGCCATTCCATGTTTCTGGGCAAAATGTTTGGATGCTTACCTCTGTGTTTGTACAGTTTGTGAGAAAAAATCTTCAGGTAATATATCAGTTATTTGACTCTCAAACTCAAATCACCTATATGTGTCTGGATCTACATTTTGATTTTTTTTTTTGACACCTTGATATTCATCATACAATCCTTGAGGCATCCTCTTCCTCTTCACACTGACATTGGTGAATAGTGCAGTCAGAAGACATGTGAACTGTGACTTCCATACATATTCTTTTTGATTGCCACATTTTTCAAATTTATACATCATGTATAGCTCTTCTGTCTTCAAAATGAGTCAGAAAGGGGCACCAAATGAGACATAACCCTGTAATAAGACACAATTTTATAAATATCTGCTATTTTTACCGAAAGGTAGCCTTGGCGATAGCGGACCATAGAATCCTTAGCCAAGGTCATCCTAATATTATTTAGTTTAATTGCAAGTTCTTGGTTATTGCCTTATCACCACTTTGTCACTACACACATTGAAATTCATGTAACCCATTTCATATCATATTAAATAAACTGTTGTGAGTTCTATGATTTTGTTACTCATACATTATACAGATGTATGAACTCATTGCCCTGTAAAGTTGTAAGAATCCCCAAGTACAAACATAGTACATAAAAAAAATAGGAATCCAGTTGTATTTTGTGTTGGTCTAATCTAACTGGCTGGAAACAAATCTCACCAGGTAAAGAAGTACAACTACTGGCTTTTCACTATTCCTCTTCGGTCACAGAGATGGCCACTTAAAGTTGATATAATGTACCACTGTATCATTTAGTATGACAACGTTTTGCGAGTCTGCACTGTATATAAATAAAAAAGAGAAAGGAAGAAAGGTTCAACTGGAGGAATGAATGTGAAAGAAAGAGATTTGGATGGTAACTCATGTGTTTTGATCTTGTAATTGATTATTATGATGATGATACATTAAACCATTGACTGTGAGACTGGGTGAGTTTTCATGAATTATATCAATTTAGTCATATAATAATATAACAAAGACAAGTTTGTGCAGACACATTGCTTAGTCCTATTAAGTTAATTATCATGCCCATTTGCCCCCCCCCCCCACACACACACAAACACACACATTTTTGTGTCTACTTATGGTTGATTACTCTGTTCTGTGATGGAGTATGAGTTCATACTGTACATCCAGGACCCTCTGTCCAACCAACAGATGTTCAGGGTATTAAAACCGTATTAATGAATTAATCTGTAGGGTTAATGGGGTTTTGTTTACTGTGAACCACTTCCAGGATTGAGATATAGTCTTCTTACAATCTGGGCTTTCAATTGAAACCTCATTAGCCATCAGCAGAATCCACAAATAGGTGCTGTGTTTTTTCGCATGTCAGTGGGGTTCCAATATATGTATAAGTGTAGTCGTGGGTTTACTGTTTATTTCTGTGTTTCGGATCAGCCTCCCAAATTGATTGTCCTTGCCCTCCCCCCCCCCCCCCCCCCGTGTTGAAGTAGATTCCGCAAGCGTTGATTTTGTGGAATGTTTGGGTTTATTTACTGTTAGTTCCCATATAATTGCATCAAAATTACAAATTGTTGCATAAACATGCATTTTACAAGACATTTTCCTTTTTATTGTTGTTATGTCATCTTGAAACCGGTTACTGATGATCTAATTTAAACTGATCACAAATTGCAATGCGCTTATCAACATTTTAGATTTTGGGTTGAATTTAAACCTTGTGTTGTGTTTTACTGCCTCCCTGAATCATTTGCAGTTTTGGCCTGACCCGAAGTACACAATCACATGTAGTTACACAAGGTCTCATCTAGCTCAGGGCCTTGGTCGCATGAGCTGAGTATAGAACTCCCATTTGCCATGTATACATTAAAACGCGTTTTGAGATACCACCCCTGGGCCACCCTAAAAAGTGATCATATAAAGCAGGTGGTCTTCCAAAGGAGGGTTGACTCTTGCACCACCTTTCCTGGTCAACAACAAGCCTCTAATATATTGTTTCAAATACATTTTTCTCACATTTTGATTAGTAAATCATAAATTGAAATTCATATTGGACTTTTAATCCATGTGATAATATTTCTGATATCCAAATATTTCACCGGTGATGTCCTTAGCTTTCTCAATGGAAGTACAGATGTTATTTGAACGTTAGACTGGTCAGTTAGGCCTAGCACGTAATTATATGTGATTTTTGACAACACTTACGTAGACACGAAAGGCAACAACATATTTGTACTTATAATAATAAAATGACGTAGAACTTTTCATTATGCTCTAAAAATACAGCCTAGGCCTACTAAGGAATCATTCAATTATTTTGCTTCACAATACAGTCCCAGACGAATCCTCTCTCCAATCCATTATCCCGATTCATACCAGTTTCAGGAACGGTCTTGTATGTTTTCATTTTCCAATAATTGGGCTCAAAGGTTAAAGGTTTGTATTCTTTCCAAAATATTTGTTTTCCACAATCTAAACAGTGTTCTGCTATCGCCGACTTCTTAATTTTGCCTTGTGTATCTGCTTTCCTGTGCTCAGAAATTCTTGCCGTTAGAGGGCGCCCAGTTTCACCGATACATGATTTACCACATTCACAATCAATTTTATAAATGGCTCCTTTTCTTTCACATTCCGGTATTTTATCTTTTCCATTGCATAGAATAGATTTAATCGTCCTGGAAGATTTATGATCGACTTTTATGTCGTATTTTGATAATGATTTTCCATTTTTTTCACTCAAACCTCTCACCTATGGAATTGATATATGTTTCATTTCCTTTTTCTCTTTTTTTATGGGATTCTTTCTACAGGCTTTCTGTAAGGAACGATAAATTTGAGTCTTGTTGTACCCATTTCTTTTGAAAATTAGCTTTATATAGTTCATTTCTCTTTCTTGGCTGTCTTTATCACAAATTGCCATGCATCTGTCGAACATTGTTTTCATTACACCTTGTTTTATGCTGGCAGGGTGGTACGAATTTTCCTTCAAATATACGTTCGTATGCGTTGGTTTTCGGTAAACTAAAGTGCTGATTATTCTTCTTTAGTTTCGCTCGACCAAAACATCTAAAAATTCCATTTGCTTCTTTTTCCAATGTAAATTGGATATTAGGATGAATACTATTGATGTGATTAAAGAAATGATTGATCTCGTCATCACCATGCTGCCAGATCACAAAAATATCATCGACGTACCGTTTCCATAACTTAGGTTTGTTTTTACCAGAAGAATTGGCTGAGCTTTCAAAGTCATCAGCCAGGCAAACTGATAATGGTAAACCCATCGGTGCTCCAGATTTTTGTGAATAAATTTCATCTTGCCATAGGAAGTATTAACAATCAAAACCAACTTTCATCTATTGTCTAATGGATGTAACGCTTAAGGAACTTCGTTGAGATAAACTATTATCGTCGTTAAGTTTGGTACATACAATTTCAATGGCTTCCTCGACTGGAACTTTCGTGAATAATGATTTGACATCAAAACTAATCATTGTCAGTTGGTTCCATAGAATAATACAATAAATTATCTGCCCTCCGAATGAAGACTGCAGTAACTGCAAAATTGGGAAACTGAGAAAATCACACTTAAAGTTTTCTGTCCAGCCACAGAAAAGTATTTCTGTGATTCTGTTAATTATTATTTGAATATATTACTTTGTGGCATAAAAGTTTTTTAGAAGTGAAAAAATTCGGGAATGTCTATTTTTGGATGACCTTATTTACAAAATACGTGGTTACTGCACTCTTGGCTGGGACAAGGCTATATGAACCCTAAAGTTAGGACTGCAGTAACTTTTGAAGTATTGACATTTTCAAAGCAAGAAAGAGTAAAAATAGACTGCTGTATGCCCGAATCTATATATTGAAGACAATATTGCAATAAAAATATGCCATCTTGATTCAGTTTAAACACGACACATGGTTAACAATGAAATTGCAGACATCCCGGAGATTTTTGCACTTAATCATCTAAACCCTCGAAGTTGACAGAGTCATTTTCTATTGACTGACAACTTGCAGTGTTAATTTTAAATGGGTAATACCTGTGGGTACCCCGTCTTGCAGTACCTGAAAAATCAGGTACGCGAGTATTAGATATTAGAACTCAACAACATACATACATACATACATTCTTACACACATACAGTGACCGTCGTGTTTAATGGATATTGCACATAGTTTGAATTTTTTGCTTGAATTAGCAAATAGGTGAAGTTAGTGATGTTGCGAAAGACGTTGATATATTGATTTGAACATTGGTTGACAATTGAAAATGATAATTCCACGAAGACAAAGTAACGGTGCCTACCATAATGAGGATGGAGGTGATGGCATTTTAACTCTTTGAATGCCAAATGCGATTTCAGTCGTCTTCAAACGAGTTTTACCTATACGATGATTTCATTTTCAAATTCCAAATGGAAAGACCTTTCATTCAAATGCCAACATGCGCAGTATAAACTCAGTTTCAGAAATCATGATCTCAGTCAACAGCTTGCCTTGGCGCACTGTGTGCAAAGTGCAGCGAGGCAAGCTGTTGACTCAGTCTCGAATTCATCACTGAAAGAGTTCTAAAGACTGCAAATGTACTTATACTCTTTCTACCACAAATAAAGCTTTTTGTAAGGAAACAAGAATTTTATTGGTGTATAATTAACCTGGTATTTCTGGCAAATTTATTCAATATTTGATCGTTTTTTATTCATATTGTTTCCTTGTAAATTCGGCCACTAACAATTTAAAAAAAAACAAACAAAAACAACATATACCTCTAAAATCTAACATGGGTTCTTCATTAGCCGTTAGATGTAAATGTACAATGTACATTAAAATATATCAACACGTGACATGGCTAAATCTAGTGAGAATGTATCTGTCGGTCAGTAGACAGGGGTCAGCCCTGACCCATAAATAGATACAGCAGCAGAAACATGAAAGGCTTTTTTGTTATCTCAAACTCCTGTATATCTCAGTAGTCTGCATAACGCACCTAGAAATTAGGCCACCCTTTCTTATTCTATCATTTATATTTAGGGTTTATTTGCTGAAGTGTCTTCACTCGACAGAGTCCTAGTTGGGGAAAACTGATGCATGCATGGAGTCAAGAGAAAGAAAACCAGACCCAACTTGTCCTCAAGTTTGTAATAGCAGATCTATGTGGAAAAATATACAGGCGGCTAGCTGCTGGTCTATGAAATAATGTACGTGGCAATCACTTGAGTAAATTGACCCGACGTGTACTCATGACCTGCTCATACTCCCCATGTTTTGTTAGTTCCTAAAGTTATTAAGGTCTTTGTATGAGAAATTTGTTTTTGGTATCATCATACTGATTAAAAATGGTAAAAATTTGGAATTTAGATATTAACACAGTTTGTTTCATGGATATTTTACCGGTATGACAAGGTTTTGTTATAGACAACTTTGATCTTCATACAATAAAGTTGCTTGTCGAATTCACATTCGGGAAGGGGCTTTTAGTTAACGTGCGTCGGTGTTTCCATATAGCATGTGTTGCGCTTCAATTTGAAAATCAAGATGAATAACTGAACGAGGAGAGGTATGAAAACTTTCAATAAAATAATCACCCTTCAAAGATTACAAAAGCAAAATAAAAGAAAATCACAGCATAGTCTTTAATAATTAGTAGTCTAAATTTTTTTGGATCGAATAATAATAATGACTCATACTTGTGGGATCTGCGAATCATTTCACCTGATGTGTTTTTTCATATATTATACATTATGGACACTCTGAGAAGCTCTACCGTAACACGTCATCCCATAGTCAGACAGGTACAATCAGATTGTGAACTTTTACAGCATGTACATGTATGTAGGCCTAACGAAAGTAGGCCTAGTCGTGGACGGAATCTTAGAATTAGGCCTTTGTAATTTTACCCTTAAAGTGACAAATAATATCCTATTTCTTACCCTTTTTCTTTTCCTTCGATGTCCTTGACTTCTCCAACGCCATTTCCATCATACGTCTCCCCCAAAATAGTGCCATAATTGTGTTCAATTTGCAAAATTTCTTGAAGATAGACTGATTGCATGTTCCCTCCAGAACACGATGTCCAAAGGAGGCTTGCAGTAACTGCAGCCTCGTTTTCAAAGTAAGCACTGACACAAGTTAAAAGTTCAGTAACTACACGAACTATAGCATAGCACCACTCAAAAGTGCAGTATGTGTACTTACTGCAGTTTTTAGTGGTTTTGAGGACTGCCTTTGGAGATACTGTGCTTTCACCACCCCATTATCTCAGTATATATAAGGTAAATTTAGTAACTCTATGTGTCAATAGGTAGCGCAGGTGACACAAAGTAAAATGGTATACTTAGTTCATTTTCGACAAAATTACAGTTAATGCAGTCTTCATGGGGGGGGGGGAGGGGCAGAGATGTTTGCTTGATAACTCCCACAAAACTTTGTGAATTTTTCAACATGATATTCTGATTTTACAAGGATCTGGTTAATTATATCCGTGAAGTAATTTGATATTTGGCAAACTGGAGAGTCTATACAATTCACAATTGGGCGAAGTGGAACCTGATTTTTATGGATTTTGGGTAGTCCATAAATCCTAGGTGTTTGGCTATGTCTTGGATTTAATTTCCAATACGTATCTTTGCTGATATCTGAGTTGTCTTCAAGCAACTTTAAAGAATTTGTAACTTTCTTTTCAAGTTTCTTAGTAGGATTAGTGTCTAGTTTATCACATTCATTCTCATTCAGTAGATTATCCATTTTTTATGTAGTCTCCTGTATTCAAGACAACTAGAGCATTTCCCTTATCAGACGGTAGAATTGTGATATCGTCATTTGATTTTAGATTATTTAACGCCGTCTCTTGGGATATTGAGATGCTCGACTTTGGTAACTTTGCTTTTTCCAAAATAGTACGCACTTGATGTTTTATCTGATCTGCTTGGTTTCGGTTGGTCATTGACTTAGTTGTAAGTTCAATCTCAGATATAATTTCTTCATATGGAATCTTCTCTGGCGCAATTTTATTATTATAAGTACAAATATGTTGTTTACTTTCGTATCTACATAAATGACGTCCAAAATTACATATAGTTACGTGCTAGGCCTAACTGACCAGTCTAACGTTCAAATAACATCTTTACTTCCATTGAGAACGCTGGGGACATCACCGGCGAAATATCTGGATATCAGAAATATTATCACATGGATTAAAAGTCCAATATGAACTTCAATATATGATTAACAAGCCTCTAATTTGAAACCCATTCCACACTGAACATATACGCATAGGCCTACGTTTACATGCATGTTTATTTATTAGAGACCGCATTGAATCTTGTAGTCTTGCTTTCATACGCATATTTTAAAAAATTGACATATATTAGTATTTGTTAACTTATTTTTACACATTGTTTTACAGCATGATTTTGCACAAAGCTGGTAGGTGGATTGCATATATATATATATATATATATATATATATATATATATATATATATATATATATATATATATATATATATATATATACATATATATATAAACATATATACATATGGAAGTGATTTTTCATGGTCATTTTGTGTGGTTCTGCACCATCACTGGTCAGACTTTGCTGTTGGTCTCCCAAAGGAGGTCAGTTATTACTGGAACGGTTTTTTCTCAGAAGTAAAGTGGTCACAAAAGGGAAGTTGTCTCCAAGGGGTGGGGGTCTCTCAAAACAGGTTTATTTTAATTGTATATGGGTATGCAAGCATTGTACCGTCTCTGGCAGCCAAATTTGAGTTTGGTTGTATGGCCTTTCAATGCGACACTGTCAGTCCTGTACTCATTTAAACAATTGTAAAAGAGGGAAATGGTACTGACTTCTACTAAACGTGTCGAGTTTCAAGGCTCAGCCTCGCAGGTGGGGTGGGGGTATACCAGAATAGGTGTCATTATGACTTTTGTCATTACATTATGAAGTGAGTGACTGTTAAACATGTTTGGCTTTAAAAATACATCTTATATCATGCTATGCATAAATAATGTCTTACCAGTTTACTGACATATTGCTGACTTTAGAAAATATAGTCTTCAAGTAAACAATATCAACACTTAGTTTCTGAAACTTGTAAGAATCACGACAAACCTGGATACTGTTCACAGAATCAACACCTTAGATGTTTTCAAACTTCCTTTCCAAAACTAACTCGGATGAGTCAGAGCATTCTTGAGTTGCTTGCAGCTTTTGCTTCATTTCTCAAAACTGCAAAGTAAGCCACTAATATAGAAGACGTCTGGTTATTTTTTCAAATAATTATATCTATTGTACCAAATAAAATGAAGACCTGTTGACGCCATATTTAATTTTATTCCAGGGGGAAAAAACTAATTTGCAGCCAATCAGAGGCACCTTGGAATTGGGTGTGGCCCCGGCCATTACAATGGCAGCCAAGTTGTTTTGGTGTGGCCCCGGCCATTACAATGGCAGCCAAGTTGTTTTGGTGGATACCAGTGATGGTGTTAAACGGAATTTTGGTCTGGATTGTTGATTGGGAACATGAAAACACATGTTTACTTGTTCAGACAACAGTAAATGGACTATGGAGCTATCATAGAATGTTAGGACTTCACGGATCCAGAAGGAAACTCTTTATAATGCGCTTACTGAGGTTTGAAATTGGTGCTCAAATATTTTACTTTTTGCCCAATTCGACAGAATTTGGACTTTGTGATAAGTATCGGCATGTAGCGGTAAAAATATACAGACTCTGGTGCACAAACCATTGAATGTACCCGTAAAATATAATTGAAGGTAAGTGGAGAGAGTTTTAGTTTGTTTTTATAAGAGAAAGCGCGAGAAATAGAGCAAACGTAAATCAGGTTGGTGCCTCAGTATGAACTTTGGTTCCTCCCTTTCAGTGAAGGACAACTGTCTGACGCCCACAGTCCACCCGCCCTCCAGGCATAACTTATTAAACGTCATGAGACCCTGTAGAAATAAGTGATTTACACAGCCATAGATGTTTAGTAGCTGGACTTGACAACCAAAATTCATGGTTACTTGGGGGGTTGGTGTCTCTAACAATGACTGCCAGATTTTTGTCTTTTTTCTGATTCCTCTGTGTCTCTTTAGCTGGTACACTATTTGCCCAACTAACAGTCAAATGTTCTATTGAATCTTGGATGTCCCTCTTCCCTGCTCCCACTACGAGTGGAAAGGGACAGCAATCACAAGGTAGAGTAAACACTTCAACTCCTGTCTTATATCACTGACACATGTCCATATCTTCTGTCGTGATATAAAATAGCATAAGATTTTCTGAATTACGGTCATGTCATATTGGGACAGTTCCTCCATCCACCATGTTAACTGGCCTTCTAATATCTTAAACCACATTAACCTCATCAAACTGCTATAGTTTGTGTGTACCACGAATGGACATCCCTGTAGATAATGCCTGAACTGCCTTGTGAAACATACTACTGCTAACAGTTCTTTCCCGATGGTACCATGTTTCTGTTTAACCGGTGTCAGCACAGCACTCCCATAGCAAATGGCTCACTCCTCTCCATTGTTAATCTCTGGCAGCTCCACTCCTTCTGCCTTCTGTGAAGAGTCACAGTCTACCATAAATGTTCCCTCAGATTGTGGTAGGGGTAATACTGGAACACAAACAAGCTTTTCCTTGATATTTTTAAAAATGTTTTGAAAAGGCTATTGGTGCTCTTTCTTGCAGTAAAAAAATTGCTTTTGGTCCCGTGCGATCATACAACACTTAAGGTATTTTTGCAAAGTCGGCGATAAGATCTGTCTCATAGTTTACAAAACCTAAAATGATTGTACATCATGCATGCACGCTGGTACATGCCAGTTCTTTACAACATCTGTTTTACCATGATCGACAGATGTTACATCACGTGATGCTACTTTCACTAGGAACCTATTCTGTGTCTCATATAGCTAACACTTTTTCAGCTTGAGCTTCAGATTATGTTCCTGAAATCTACCTGGCACCTTGTGCAGATTTTTCAGTTTGTGTTAAAAGAAACCATACCTTGTAAGAAATGCTGTTTTGTGCTCGTCTTCTTCGTCCATTTTTATTTGATAGTTTCCAGAAGCCACATTTCGAGGGGACCAAAACATTTACTACTGCTTAAAGTATCAATGCACTCCTCTATGAGTAAAAAAAGATGCACACATTTTTTTAACAGTCACATTGTTTTTATCAATAATACTCAATGGACCACATGATATTCAGGTCTTTCCTCTCAGGAAAAAACCGGCGGGGAATCCCAGTTAAAAATATATGGTTTTATAACTCCAGCTTTCAAGAATATCCCTAGATGCTTTTCTTATTTGTTCAAAACAACCTTTGTTGAAATCATCTTTGGAGAAAACATCTGCATATACTAGCAACAAATCCTTCATAAGTTTTGTTGATCCACATCCAAAGAAGAACCGGATTTTTATAGGTGTCCTGTCAGATGTTCTAGAACATCTTGCCAAATAAGTGCAGTGCTCGAATTAACTCAAAAAAAGGTTAACACTTATTGCAATAGAAGTACAAAATTGATCAGCAATGCTGTATTTTGCATAGCAATAATAAACACATTACATCATGGATCAGGAATTGTGACCTTCATGGTTGGCCATTATTTAAGGTCATTTCAGGTTGGCCATTATTTAAGGTCATTTCAGGTATTAGCTCAATGAAACCTGGACAATTTAGTACAACTTCATTGTTGGGTTTTAAGCCAAAGATGGAATACTTAAAAATAAAATTTGTGTGGCTGATGCATATTCTTTTTAATTTTGTTCATTTTTATTGCAGTTTGACAGACTGTCTTCCAACATGAAGATTGGAAAATATTACGTCAAACGTGTAAGAATAACAGACCAAAGACAAGCACATGTACAAATGTATTCCTAATCCTCTCCAGACAGCTTTCGTTTTCTCTCAGATTGGGACTAAGTAGTACAGCAACAAGGAAAGTCACTGTAGAAGATTTACAGCAGAGTCTAGAGTAGATAGACTATTATTTAGCTGCCAAGGCCAACAGTTTGAGAAAAAAAATATATATATACACCCGTATTTACCCACATAAAAGTCGCCCGGGCGTAAAAGTCGCAAGGTATATTTTTAGACCAAAAATCTGATCGTCAGTCCAAACCTGGCATAAAAGTCTCACCCCCTGATCAATAAAGTAAAGTCAAAATACCTAAAAACAGTATTTAACACTTAGCACGCTGGGCACTTTTGGGATCGGCACAGCCAGTGACCGGGCAATTTTTTTATTTTGTTGCGTGGGCCTAACATGCGACATGCTGGCGTAAAAGTGCCGTAATTTTTTTTTATTTTTGCAATTCATGCAAAATGATCTCAACTTTTGATTAGCGCGACCCTGTATAGATTTCTATGTGGTTTCTTTGTCAATTTTAACAAAACTCGTGCCCTGCACCGTAACAAAGTGGATATGTGGAGATTCCAAACACGAATTTATCAAATGGTCAAGCTTGTGTGAATACAATTGCATGGGTACCGGTCGGCGCATTTTCCTTGGTTAGCTTTATGAACGATGGTTCCTTTTTATTTTTTTTCTAAATATCGATTGTGTGTCACAATTAAAGTGGTTGAGTTTGTTTGTTGCTGTAGTAAATAGTCTATAGTAACACACTTTATCGTAGTCACTGATAATTTAAACTGTCAACATGATCAACACATGCGGCAGCGTGCGGTGGCATTTTCCCCCGAACCATGTTTACCTGCGGCCGGCGTGTTTCACTCTTTTTCCGTGAAAAATTGTACCCTATGCTCTATTGTACGCAAAAACTGGTAGTATGTTATCATTCTGACCAATTTACAGCGTTAAATTTTGTTTCTTGCTCTAATAGATTGTCCGTAATCGTCAATCGTGTTCTTGCAAATGTCGCCCATCTTTCAAGCCAGACTTCACAACACATGGCAGCGAGAACTCCCGAGTTGAAACAGCAGTAGAAAACGACGCATTTGATTGGACAGCGAACACCATGTGATCGATTCCGGCCCCCAAACTCACCTAGAATATTCCGTAGAATCGTCTTCGGTAGTTTCTGACTAAAATAGTGATGCATATTGTTTGAAATAAAAGCAGTTTTGGAGGGGTTTCCCCTAAAATACTTTTGCTTCAGCCAATGGGAAAGCTTTTTCTTAAAATAGACAAAGTTCTAAGGATTCTAATGATGTAAACAGCATTGCGGGCCGACGAAAAAAGATTGAAATCGTGATAATTAAATCATCCTATTTTTGCGCAGTTTTGCACAGTTATATCATACAAATTGTCGCAAACAGTGGCCCAGCAGCTGAACAGCAAGGTGTGAGACTTCTGAGAGCAACGGAACGAATGATGAGATGGAAATCTTATTTGCCGTCTGTAGTATAAAGCCCACAACCGATTATGGTCGGGTCCACCGGCAATCTGTATTGTTTTTTTCCCCACCACAACACTGTTATCATAGCGTCACATGCTTTTTTTATTTACATTAAATATGCACAGTTACAGATATTATGACATTCTACATGCAGGTGAATATATGATATTGGGGATTTTCGACAACAACCTGTAAAACTGCAGTTTGACCAGGTTTGGCGCTTGTCCATGCGATCTTGTTATGGCTAGTACCCCTCTTGGGGAAAATGACAAAACCTCGCTACAACGAGATCTCGTTGCATGAGACTTTAATTATTTGCAGACGAAGTCCAGAGATGACGGCAAGACAAGACCACAGAACCTCTTCAGCAGAATAAAAAATGCGTGTTTGTTTCAACTATTAATTGAATCGCAGATAATGCTATGTGTTTTTCATTTCAGATCGCAAAAGGCTACATTTTATATCGCAAAATGCGATGCGAAACCGCTTAAGGTAGCGGCCACATTTCGGCTACATCGGCAATATGGTGACTCATCATAAAAATGGCTTTTTTCAATTTTCATGAAGTCCATTATCTAAACTTTGTGCTCACCAAAAATGACTTTAAAAAAATTTATATGAGAAAAATGAAGAAAAACATCACCAAGTTTGGTCTGTCAATTACACGTGCTTGGTCTGTTTGTTGTTTATGTTAATTGATCGCCAAGTTTAGATAGTACTCGGCCGCTGCCTATGGTCCTGACAACGCGGAAATACGGTCGACTGTGACTAATGAGACTTTGGGGCATCGCTTGAGTGAATTGACAATGCCACATGATATGAAGACGAAAAGATTTTACTTGTACCCCTCCTTTATCGACCGAGAAATTCTCTCTTCTTTTTGTTTATCTTGTGGTCTATGATTGACATAAAATAACTTTTCACGATCCATTTTGACGATCGCCCTTTGTCAAAATGGCGGCATGATCGAGGGGCACGGAAGATTACAGCAAAGGCGGCCGAACAGAGGATTACCCGAAAATCATCATTCATCATGCAATGATAATACTACTAGTATTAAAATGATAAAAGCTTGCTGATGTTCTTATAATTTTGTTACGTGATGAGTAAACACAATTGGTGATCGGCGAATTTCAGTAAATGCAATGTTACATGCAAGTCCCTGTTATGACATTTCCTTTCATATCAGGCGGCACTTCGTTGTCTGCGTGGTTCGTGTGTTGACTACATTCCAGGAAAACATTGCAGTGGTGGTCTAAACCTTACAATGGACACTTGTCGCAAATCATGTTGAAACTAATGGGTTCCCGGCATTTGTAAGACATTTCTTTGAAACTTTTCACTGTGGTGGGGTCTGTGTGTTCAGCAATAATACGACTCTACCTTCAGCAGCAACCTCAAAGGTGGATTAATGGCCCCTGATATGTTCATCAATTAGATAGTGTAATAAAACAGTGCGGGCAAGGACCTTACTTTCTTAGTCATTTCATATACTGTACACAAAAACCGTACGGTCCCTAGTCACTGCTTTCAGACTTTAGAGAGTCAAGTAGGAAAGAATTATACCAAAAGCAAAGAGAGAATCAAAAGCAGGACGACGCCAGGTTGCCGAGAGTGTAAAAGTAACGGAGAGAGAGCTTGCGAACCAGATAACACAACTTGGTAAAGCTTTATTCTTTGTTTCCTTTTCAAGTATATAAACAACTGAATATTATAATCATGATTTAAGCCTGTACATGCCGGCCAACCATTTAACTTATCATTTATTGCTTGGGCAGTTTAATTAACCCAGATGAAACGTAGGTTTAGGGGGGATTAATTGAGTGAGCAATAAGAACGTATAATTTTGCCAAAATCAGACGAATCCAAAGTCTTGCATTGGCTGGCTATTATGCTGACATTTATCAATATTGACAATATGTGTTGAAGTATTAAGCTATAAAATTACAAAAACAACAAACAGCACCCCCACCCCTCCCGAGCTAAAACATGTATCTGGTCAAACCAAGGCATATAAGCCTCACCCTGGAAAATTAGCATTGGAGAGATCGACCAACTGATATTTTCTCAGCCGATCCCTTCCAAATTT
This sequence comes from Hermodice carunculata, assembly GCA_964020975.1. Classification (NCBI taxonomy): domain Eukaryota; kingdom Metazoa; phylum Annelida; class Polychaeta; order Eunicida; family Amphinomidae; genus Hermodice; species Hermodice carunculata. Next base: position 14,889,668 of record OZ026625.1, on the reverse strand, counting down.
AGTGACTTAGCTACTGATTTTACATGAAAGGTTGGATACTGCAGAATTTTGTCATGATTAGAAAAATGAAGAGGAGGAAGGTCTTACGTGTGTCACCAAGCTTCAGAATACTTACACCTTTTTGTTTGTTTGGTGCATGTAGCATGATTGGATTTACATGTACGTTCATGTACATGCAGGAAATCAGGGATGTGCTAACATACCATAGGCCCAAAATTATGATAAGAGTGCCTATTCTCATCGCTATTTCATTGATAACTTTTGTCCTTCTGTCTCTGGCTCAGGTATGACGGAGAAGGATCGAGCTAACTTCTCCGTAAAAAAACATTTGAAATGCACGCCGTCTTCACTTACAGCCGCCATATGTAAACTCTGGCTGTTAGGGTCAAGGTTATCACACGTCAGGTCACGTGATTAATCCACCTACAATTCCTGTTTGAAGTCAGTTAGCGGCATGGGAAACCAGCCAGGTAAAACCAACAGTGTGGCTGCCTTTGGAGTCTTTGAGTTTTAAAACATGCTTTTTAACGCAGAAAACATCAATACAGTTTACGTGCAATACATCAAATGTGAGGTTTGCATGTGTACTACAAAGTTGAGCCGGAGAAAACAACCCGTATTCCCGCCATAGACAATCATGTACGAAAACGGGCCATTCTACCTTTCATTGCGATTTACTCAGAAAGCAATTTTCGTAAGATCAATCCATTTTGTAAACAACATTTAAAAAAAACCCAGTAGGTTTATCCTATCAAAATGAACAGATTTTGGAAGGTAACTACCTAAGCTTGGAACCGTACCTGGCATTTTCCTTTCTAACTGTTCCTTCCGTGACTTTTGAAGCGCTAAAAGGGACAGAACTGTAAGACTTTATGATGGCGATGAAAGAATTCAACATTTTCAATACGCATTCATTTCATGAACGGTAAGAACGGTTCCTGCGTATTCGGCAGTACTTTAATCCTGCATAGTTTTAAGCCTGAATTGTCGAATATTTTTCCAGTGGGTGCGGCAAAAAATGCGATCTGATACCCTCTTGGAAAATTACTCAAGACACCGTCAAAAGTCGTCACATTTATACAAAACGTGGTTCTTTCAAATCTAGACATCTGTACCATTAAAATAAGGTATAATTTTATGGGTGAAATGGCAAAAACGAAAAAGTTATAGGGGGTTTAAGTCGTTAGTTCTATACGCGCGGTCGAAATATGGCCGCCACCTTAATTCGAGCACTGAAGTGGCACCTGTCATCCTCTTGTATGATGGAACTTTGTCTTTTGGGGCATGTAAGATGTCAGAACATTCAGTTTACTTTATTATACTTTTTGATTGACCTCTAATATGTTAGATGTCAGGAACGTCCACCATTTGAACATATGAAGAATTCACACTTGTATCACACACATTTGACAAATTATCTCCTTAAACCTCTGTCATAATTACACCATCAGACAACATAGCGTTCCGAACTAAATGCCCTGCCTTCAAAGTGACTAACTTCTCCGTCAAATTCATAATGGAAACTACCATATTTGGTTGACCTTTGACCAGCATTGAAGGGAACAGCAGACCAAAATGCCATCCTGTTGGTATAACAATATATTCTTGATCAGCACTCAAACATGAAGCACCTTTAGCCTGAATGATGCTGTGTGGTGGAACTACAAGGCTCTTCGCTAAAGTGCGATTTTAGAAACGCTGCTTGTTTCATTTCCACTATACTTCATAACTGCCTAGAGTATTTCATTGTTAATCTGTAACATGCAGAAATCAAAGTTAATCTCGCATTTGTGAGCATCTAAAAAGTCTCTTCCTAGGATGAACTGGTCTATGATGGGAGCCACATACATGTCCCATCTGTAGGACCTATTCCCAGAACTTAAAGATACTTCTTTCACCTTCTCTGCTATTATGGTTCCTTCTATTGCAGTCCTCTTGAGTTTAACCTTTTCTATGTTTTCCATTTTGACAGTGAGCTTCATGTAGTGCTCTCTCACTGACTCGTAAAGAGTGCTATAATATGTCAAGGCTTTGTCTGTCAAGGACTCAGCCAACCGATCCAACTTTATGCCTAATTCCACTTAAACGTCCTTAAACTCCTTTCAAATTGCATAAAGAATGGACGCCAATCGAGCTCTTCATCAAACGTTTATGGCCTGGGTAATGTTAGTCCTTGACATCTTGCCTGGTCATCATCTTTTTTTTCGTGTACTTTTTCCTGGTTGGGGCCTTTCTTCAGGTTTATCTGACTTCCCCTTCTTAAATTTCTGTAACCAATTCTGATATGCACCCCTCGAAGCCCGTTGATGGATTGTATTCGCAATAACTCCCAAAAATTTACCAGAGTGATGTGTAGTACCAAAATCATCATCTGACTCCACCCTTACCTCCAAGCTATTAGCTAAGTAGGGGACCTTCGACAGCTTGGCATTGACTTCATCAAATTGTTTGCCAATACCTGACCTTTTTAATATTATGAAGCTCTCACATCTAGGAACTTCTTGTTTTGTTGGTCCATCATGCATTTTATCCGCCTTTGATTGCCTTTAACCACGGCTTCCATCGGCTTATCCCATGGCCTAAATGCCAATCAATCTTTCCACTAATGTACAACTTTTGTATTGCTGTGAAATGCTTAACATCTTTTAATTGAAGGAAGTTGAGTTGTTTTCTGTGAAAGCTCCTAGTTCTTCTTGCTTTCTTATTAGTGGATTACCAGTTCTCTTTCCAATGCCACTGTAGCTTACAAATTCTGTGAAGTCAAACTCATTAATGTACAATGTAGCCATGATTCTTGTGTATTTTGATCTTCAATACAAGTCAGTGAAGTAAGTAACTCAAGTATAAAGTAAGAGAAATACACTGAAGTGAAACTTCGATCATACTGAAGTATCACATACACAGTCACGTGCAATGTACACACTGAAGTGTAACGGTATACACACTCAATTGTAAAGTAAAAGAAACTGATAATCTTTTCCAAACTGAAGTGAAATAGTGAAATATCAAATAAAATCTTAAGTATATCCAAGTAATATTCTATGTAGCAATCACACTGAAGTAAAATGCTCTTTCTTAAAGGTTCGTTGCATGGGGGGCGGGGGGGGGGTCTTTATGTTTCGGGTTGTGCACATTCTCATTACCATGATATGAATAGAATGCCTTTTGCTGATATTTGGCAATATGCTTACCTTACCTGATAGGATGAACTGATAAGATTTTGATGTCACCATGACCTAATTTGACCAAATGGCGGACCCTTCAGTCGTTACTGGCATTAAAGGTATGTCTAGTTTCCACTAGAGTAAATCATGGTTGAAATATTGCACACTGAAGTAAAATATCAAGGCACTAAAAATTCATTCAGTTTTTGTCTTTCAATATAACATGTGTCTCAGAGCCTCTCGGTTTCCTTTCCTTTTTATTCTGACTGCAACTATTTACGTGTAAATTAAACAATAGCCCAATATGTTGTCAAATACTATTCAATACATAAACAGGAAATCAGCTGATGTTTAAGTGATAAACTCTGTGTGTCTGACTGTGTATGTGCATTGTTATGTGTTTACACTTGCTGTGTTTAGACGTCAATTTTCTCAGGAACTGCCTCAAGTTGAACGGAATGACCTCACCTTGACCTTCAATACTTCAAACTTCATGAAATACCATAATAGAATTTGTGTCTTTTTGTCCAGTACTACTTCACTGTAGTCCCCACTCTATTCCGCAGTCTGAACTCTACTCTTCATAAGCTAACCTGTCACAATCTTACCTATATACACATGGAAGTGCTATTGTCCATATTGCACATGTTCCTCTGTATAATTTATACATTGGCTGTATTAGCCCAAATAAATTGAAGGTTCCTCAGCGGGTTACTACTCAAAACATATAACGGAGCCTGTACCTGCACATGTCTCTCTGTGTAGTGGCTCCTTGTCTAAGCTCAATACTCAGCAAAGACAACCCACATGATAATAAATAAATATACAAATAATACATAATTTAATTTTCTTCATGCCAACGTGTGAATCACTATTCTGTATCTCACTGGCGTGTTTTAGTACAGAACGTCTGCTCTAAATCCACAATATTCTGCAAGGGTCTTCACATCCATGATTGACATGTGCATCAATGATGATCCCCCTGTCAATTGCCAAATTTTCATTCCAAGTTTTCAGGCATTATTCTCGTGAATCCTGACACAATTGTGGAATTAAGTACTAACCTTGTGTGGATTCTTACATGATGCTCTCGGACTGGTCAGATGGCCATGGCAGACTGGCAGCAGACACTTCCCACAGAGTAATTGTGTTCAACACGTACGTCCGTGGGAAACATGCCTGTATGTCTGCACCTGTCCTCGCTGTGACCTCACGAACTACAGCAAGAGGACACTTTAAACATTAGGTCTCACAGAATTGGTTACATGCATTACAGCTCTTCACCACAGCATGGCTGGGGTACACACAATCTTGTTAATTTAAGTTTATAGAATTTCATAACGAAATTATTAAATTTTATTATCTGCATGCTGGGTCCACCAACTATATAGGGGTAGCTGCAAATATTTACTGATTGCAACCCAACTCTGTTGTAAGTTTTGTCATAATTTAAGAATGTCCCTCCTTTTTTTGTTCGACAAAAACAGAAGCTTTGCTTGGTATGGTTAAGGCACTAAGTGGCCAACCCACTGGGGAACCTGTTGACCTGGGGCAGTAATCTTGATAGATTCCACGCCCCATTTTTATTTCAGTTTTTCTTTTTTTCCGTACTCTTTTATATTAGGTAAAATTCTAAAGCAGACCATGTTTGATTAGCAACCAGTTTCAGCCAGTTTAAGGGGAAAGGTTCAGTTACCAGGTTTTGTAATTGTGACATAATTGGACTAGATCTAATATCTTTTGATGCTTGATTGTTGATTGCCTGTTATGTAAAGCCGTGGGCATAAGTAACTTCACTGCCATGTCACAGCAAATCTCAAAAAACAAGCCCTGGGAATAAGTTATGTCATAATGATTTCATTCTAATTGTGTATTTGTACTGCAACTGTCTTTTGCAACACAGTTCTTATGAAATGCTTTACCACCCATGTATCCTGCATTACACTGGATTAAGCTTTACAGCCACGCCAGAAAAAAAGCTGATCTATAGGCATCGTCAGCTCATTTTAATCACAAGTTCATTAAAAAAGTGTAATTAAGTTTCTGTCTTTAAGATGGAGATGCTTAAGAGTGTAAGCGGAAATGAATAAGTACATGATTGGTACTTCTGTATGGACTCAATTGTGCCGCTTGAGGTATGCTGTTGCTCGGTCTTAGCAACTTGACCATAAGGATGCTGAGAGGGATTGTTGGTATAGGACAGATGCCTGCATGGCACCATGCTTCATCGCAACACTACCCTTGTTCTTTTTGTTAATTCTCATAGTTACTTCTCTCTGCCGACACTTCTTTTTATCATCATCTCCCCCGGCTACCTTAAAAACCAGCCTGCTTGTAATCATGGTAATCATGTATGTACCTGTGTATTGGAGAGAAAGTGACCATCCTCTCTCTCTCTCTCTCTCTCTCTCTCTCTCTCTCTCTCTCTCTCTCTCTCTCTCTCCCCCGCCGGATTCTATCCATGGAAGAGGAGCCAAATGGAAAAAAACTCCTACAACTCTGACTATGCATGGTAGTTTTCTCTGAGTCCTTCGGTTTCCTGTATTGCAAAAAAATTAAACGTATATCCAACCAATAGTTTAGAGACATTAAACATCTCAAAATTCGTATAAATGACAACAAATCCTGCAACACTTGTTGAACACATAAAGATATAAAATTGCTGGACGGGCCATTGTCTACTTTTGAAGCATTTGGCCGTTTTCACATAATACTTTTTTTAGTTTGACACTGAGCAAAAACGTTCAAGGACAATAAAATACAACGTCCAGTGGTTTTATGGTTATGTCATTTATGGGTAGGAAAATCTCCAAGAAATTTAGTTTCCAAAATCTTGCACTTCAAATCGACTGCAAATGTGTGAACATAGCTAAAACATTGATATATCATTTGATTACGAATGTAAAAGTGCCCCAGAACTCACTTGTAGATACCTGTATACAAATGCATTATATTTCATCAGATAAGGTTATTCAATACAATGTATCATAGAAGACAAAGCTTCCTTTACTTAATCTAAAGGCTCGCTCAGATCACCCCACAGTGGTTCTTTTCTTCTATTCAATTTCACATTCGGCAGTGTGCTGAGTTTTGGAAGTCACAAAAAGATGTTAAGTAACTGTTGTGACAGAAAATAAATCACTCAAAATAAACAAGTGCATAAAAATTAGGAGCAGGTGTGGTGGAAGCCTGAAATGTCAAAGCAATGAATATCACTTCAAGATGTACACTCCTGCATTTCCAGGACATAGTATGAGAAGGTGCAGATTGCTTGAAATAAATATCAAAAGAAGCTCATTAAGATTTTGCTAGTGATACTAGTTTACAAATGTAAGTTCAATTCTATCAGAGTAACCTCGGTTGCCAAAGGGACCCGCAAATATAATCACATTATTGTAGATCGTAGAAAGTCTGCACCAACTTGTTGTCTATTACCTGTTTTTTATGTCCTCTTTCGACATAGCCACATTTTCCAGGTGTTTCATTTCATTTTTTCCATTTTTCATATGTATTAAAATTATTTTTAAAAAATTAGATGCAAGTTTTCTTATTTTAAGTACATGCTTTTATGTTCCTCTTGTCGATATCAATCCCTTAAAAGAAATGAGAAAATATTGCCAAATGTAGTCACGTCAGTTGTTAGAAAGTATGTTTTACAGGACCTACTTATACTGTAGATCCATATCTTTTACATGGATTGCGAAACAGACAAAGCCTTTTTTAATCACTCTCCGTGACACAGATGCTGGCGTATATTTTCCTATCTACTTGTAAAGTGGAGGAAACGGAAGAATTCAGAGAAAACTACCATACACAGTCAGAGTTGTATGAGTTTTTTCCACTTGGTTCCTCTTCCATGGATAGAATCCGGGATACAGATGTGAAAAATGGACTGGAACGACGAGTTAATGAGGAATGACATATTCACCACTTGTACAGCAGCAGTGGCATCATCATTTTCACTACCAGAATGTACCCTCCCTGTATCTATTTCGTCCAAATTTCTACCATTAGCATCCCACAATATCAACACAACTTTAAAATGTACGGAAGAGAGTAGTGACATACAAATTTCATGTGCTGCTTGATTAGTCGTGATCACAATATAGAGTGCGCCTTAGAAATGAGACAGTTCAAAGTAAAGAGTCAGTAACGCTTCCCCTCTATCAACATACTCGCATCATTTGTTAAATATTGTGTTCATTTAAATGTTTGCAAAGTTTATCTGTGTACTTCTGACAAATTCATACAGTGGCAGTACATGACAAAAATCTTGGTAAAGTGGACTGTATACACCAAAGCGTTGTTGCCTTGATAGTGGGGATGTATCCGTCAGTAAATCATCACGCCTTGCAATTCTGTTTCTTTATTTCTAAATACGTCCTTGCCAATCTGTTGTGTTTCACCATGGGAAAGGGAAAACAATATAAACGTCATCATGAACAAATGACTTCAGTTTTGATTCCAATTCAGTTGCAGCAGTGCCTTGACCTTGCATACCACCAGTTTTGGTTATTTTTTTTTATTTTCACTATATTTTGCATTGGCATCAGTGCCACATATTTTATCTTTGGAAAGCTTAAACCTACTTTGTTCAGTGCACCCCCTCCCCCTCCCCCCCAAAAAACGTTGTGGCATGTAATCGACAGAATAGCTCACAAATTTCAGGAAACCTTTTTATCACTTTACATGAGGTCTGCATTGACAATATTGCTATATTTTCACACAGAAGTCCCAACAATGCCGGTCAATTTGAATGGGCACATTTTTGTGGCTATTTTGTAATTTTCAGGACGTAATTAGTCATCTTTTATAAATTATACTTTAAGACTGCATCATGTTAAATTCACAACAGACCTACAATCTGGTGCGGTCATCCAACTTCTTCAGCAATCGGCCAAAGCCAAAGCATTGACGCCAATGGCCAAAGTAGTTGGAGTTGTTGATCGGGTCTATTGACTTTTAACAATTCGTCAAGAGGCAGTCTTGTAGATAATAGTTAGCATGAGCTTTTCAAAATAATAAATTTTCCAAAGAAACATCCTGTGTAAATAAAAACATCTGTGGGAAAGGTTTCGTAGTACACTACACCCACACAAGCACACACACGTGCATTTGCATCTCTATGCTTTACATACCAGGATTTGCGCAAATTATCGTTATGTAATTCAACACCCTTTAAAGCATGAGATGCTTGCATCAGTACATGGTGAGGAAATTGCATTTTTCCTATTTGTTGATTTTTTCCTTTTGCTCTTGTATGTTTCGTCACGTTGGCTGATTTATGTAAATTAGGTTTTAATTGTAAAATAAGTTTTTAGGGGCTAGTTTTGCCTAAAGTGTTTTTGTATGTTAGCCAGTTTTAACACTCTTATATATAAACAGGCTGATTTCATTTTTCAATTAACAGGCAAGTCGCAAATGGGTGCTTTGAACGTTGTCTACCAGCATTTCAATGAGTGGCCATGGACTTAAGTAATATGTTAATGTGTTGCATCGCAATTTGTGACTCAAAACAAACAAGAACAATTTTCATTTTACAAAGGAACCCGACTTGACTGTTGTAAAAGGGGAGAAATCGGTTGGGCAAGTTTGTATTTACTAGATCTGTTCATACCAAATTGTACAGATTTTTTCCGGACCGTAATTAAATATGCATTCCATTGTTGGCCTGATTGTGCAATCAACAACTGGCCAAGTCTGGCCCATGCCTTTATGTTTACAACAATTGTCCCAGCTAATGCGAGTGATTGTGTTGAACATTGCAAATATTTTACCTAAAATGTGACATCAGTGGTGAAGCAATCGCTTTTAGTTTGCTGACAGTTTGATCTTTCATTAAATCTAAGCACATCCTGTGTTTTCATTTTTGATCATTCCACATGTAATCCGGCCAGCATGATCGAGCACAAAATGTAAACAAAAGAGTTTGCCTTTCCTGAAACGGACTGAATCAACCCAAGTCCTATGAACTGGTCTAGGTCCAACACGTGCATGGGATCGCATGTGTATGTTCTGCACATGGGCAAACAAACAAGGATGCCATACATTGTGTAGTGAATGGCCAAAATTACCCTAAATCTAAGAAAAATATGCGTAAAACACAATGTAATTTTATTGAGGATATATGGAAAATATATGCGATGGACCTCCAACATTTGTTAATGAGCTGAAGCGGAATTTTTGGCACTGTATCCTTGAGAAAGAGAAATGAAACTGTAACTAGTATCATTGAGTGCAGAGGTCGTAATCCCTCAAACTAACTGCATACAGCCTGACTAAAACTAGTCATTTCCTCACATTTGGGTATGAAGAAGCCAGGAGAGTGTCATAAAGGAATGGAACTTTAGGGACATGAGGTTTTAGACTCATACTGGTACAAATGGTGACAGCATGTTACTGTACTATATTTCTTGTATGTGCTTGTATTTATCACATCCCTTAGGCTCTCGTGTATTAAGACAACAGTTTGCATCCTGTTATTTTGCAGCGACATATTGTGAATTCATATTTCATGACCATGTACTCTACCACCTGCCGTGAAACACTGATATAAACTTCCAGGCGTATGCTTGTCAACCTGGATGAAATTCAGGACTAAGGACACAATGCCAGTTTATTTGAGCACGGAAAAAACAAATCTTCAGCTTAACAGGAAGTATGCATGCATTTAATGGTAAAGGAAACTCCCATTAAAGGTCAAATCTCAGAAAGGAAAATCAGAGATATTTCACCTAATCTTACTCCCCTCTATACAATTACATGAAAAACCTAAAGGCATACATGGAGAGGCTGAGACAACAGGTTCCACCGATACTGTCCTCCAGCTGCAAACATCCCCGCATACATATCTCTGTCAAGGAGTTTGTGTACTGTTACTGCTCTAACTACTTGGTCCGGTGAATTGACACAAAGTTTGGAACTGTACAATGTACTTTGCTGGTTTAATATCATGTAAGTTCATCCAAAGATGGAAAACGTCCATGGACTATGTTGACCACACACGATGGCAAGGACACTCAGATGTTCCTTCCCAGGAATCCTCAACACCATCAAAAATTGCCTATAGGCTATATATCTGTAGCGTCTGCAAAAAGTGTTGACCATTTGACCAAATACATGTGAACTGATGATGAAAGCTTCTATAACATACTAGATGTGTAAGTGCTTGACATTGACTGATTTAGGGGTTTAGTATTTGTAAAATATTACATCAGAAAGACTAGGCAATTGTTGATAAGAGCTGATACACTCTACACCATATATGCCTGGCTCCTTTGGTCCTTCACTGGACTCATCCGAGGTTAATGGGTACCAGGGTAATAACTGGCTACATGTTTAACATAACTATATCTAACGCTCATAAGAGCAGGGAGTTGATATCTTTCAACCCCACTACTGTCCGGTGTATTGTATTACATTTCTTACAAATTATGTGTGCATTCTCAATGCTGAATATAGGAGTTGGTGTAATGTCAAGCCTGAAATGTCATAGTGAATGCTACATTCTTCATTAATATTGTGTGCAAAGACATATACATGTGTATATAACAAGATGACATAATAACTCACCAATTTGTCTAATTTCTAGAAAGTAAAATTATAGTAGTAATAATTTCCCTTCCAAAACATGAACACCTATAGTCAATCTCTTACGAAGAAGCCTTCTAAGTGCCAGTATTATCTAAAACATTTTATATGATGATTTTGTGCCTGTATTTTGGAGAAAATACAATGGTAAAACTCCAAGGATACAGCAGACAAAGAGCATGCCTTTTGTTCTTTAGGGCATACCAGCTTGGAAATAACACATACCAAAATGTTTAGTTTCTGTCCTAAGGTTAGTCCCAGCTGATCATTGTAAGTCTCTGCTTTGGGTACATGTAGCTGTCAGACATTCTGCTCTGAAATTTAACAAGATAGTCGTAAAACAGACATTACACTCTTGTGTGGACCCTACATGGAATGTATTGCAAGCCTGAGAAGAAGAAAAAAAAAGCCTCCCCAAATATATATATATATATATATATATATATATATATATATATATATATATATATATGGTACCTGTGAGAGGGAGCAGCCCAAACTCCATATTCCTGCTGGTATTGTAGGTAAACACAATCAAGTGCATACCTAGCAAGGCATACCTGTGCAAACCCAAGAAGTTCAGTAATGCATTTGATGTTCGTCACATTGTCTACCTCCTCATAGACTGGTTCCCTCATTACTTTTCCACCTCGTCCGACTCACGGCAACAAGAGGATTCGTCCTCTGTGGCCATAGGTTGACAAACCTTACACTGGAACCGCCATATATATATATATATATATATATATATATATATATATATATATATATATATATATATATATATATGTATATTTATATTCACATGTATCAAAGTTTAAGTCATCCAACTTGTACATGTACAATGAGATACAAATGGTCTCTTTGTTTTTTTTTCTTTCAGAGAGAAGAGATATAGGAAAGAAATCACTTCATGTTACCTGGTCTGCAGTGCATGTATATGCTTTGAAGTTCATTTCATAAAATGGATACATGCACCACAAGATAGAAAGGACATGACTGTCTTTTTTTTCTGGTTTGTTTTTTTTTTTTTCTAACAAGTAAAACACACATAAAAGGAATCACTTGTGCACATGCTACAAATCTGCATGAGTGCTTCCCTGCAAGCATAATTGACTTGCAAACATGTAAAACGGTGACAGAATAATGTACTTATCATATTTTGGATAGAACACATACATACCACATTGCTCACAAATTTGCATGTCTGTTTGCCTGGGAAAACCAAAATCAACTTAGGGCCAAAATTTAATAGAATAAATAGGTATAAACATAGTACGCACTGTACCCATTAAATTCGCTTTCATTAGTGCAGTAAACATGCCATATAACCAGAAGGCACATCAGTTACAAAAAAGGAAAATGTAGCGAGAAAATATTGGGGTGCCATTGCCAATCAAGGAAGAGAAGAGAGGTACTCATCACCCTTAAGACACAACTGTCAGAGTTGTATCTGCAATAGGCATGCAGCAGTAACAAACTCTTTATTATAACCAACACTCCTGCCACGAAAAAAAATTCAGGTGGTCACACTTGGTAGCTTATCATATATATATATATATATATATATATATATATATATATATATATATATATATATATATGTATATATATATATATATATATATATATATATATATATATATACACATAGATGCATTTACAAATGTTAAGAAAGCTGTATGTTTTCTATTATCTCAAAGAGGTTAATATCTTGAACATTAGGCCTATTACTCCTCACACAGACACACATGGAGATTGTGTTGTACTATGTTTTGTAAGCCAAGACAGCATTCAGTTTCTCTGAAAAGTGTAATAATGACAAGAACTCAAGTCAGAAGCATAATCCAAAATTAGAAAGTGTATTAGTTCATGTAAATGTTATCAGTAAGTCTGCCTTGGTTACAGATGGATGGCATCTATATTTCCTTCAGGCTCAAGATGCCACCACCAGTGTATACTTTTGTTGACTGGTACTGTAGTACCCCCATGGACATCATAGACATGATCGTTTTGTATGCATATTACCTGTTCATTCCATACCCCTGCCACATTATTACTTGGCATGATGTATACACCACAGCTACCAAGAAAATAGATTTTTTACCCAAATTTTTCTTTTCCCTACCCAAGTCCAACTCTCTTTGAAGGCAGGCGCTGATCACTGCCTAACACTCTCAGCCAGCTTGTGTGTCACTTTCTCTTGATATCAAAATTACTATAACAGCTGCCTGTAGTCCAGTTTCTTTTGCTTCATGGTACAGAATAGATGCACAAACTCACTTTCTGTCAGCAAATTTGTATGATCAATGTGTCAATTCCATATAGAATTTTCTGAAAATTAACATGATTAGCACGATTTTGTTTACATTTGAAAAGAAAAGTTACTGGATGAAGCTAACTACAGCCCCTTATCTACTGACTGAAGTGCTATCTCATAATAGTAATTAGGTTGTATTACTAGGTGTCGTTTGAAGTTCAGGTCAAGTCTGACCCTGCAGTCAAGGCTTGCAAGGAAAAATTGGGGTGAAAATTATCCTAGAAAATGGCTTTCAGTCGGGTATCTTTAACTGAAGTGTACACATCATGGTGTTGTATTGCATGATGGGGTCAGCTAAGCACATGCTGCTCTGACAGTTTATTTGTGTTTGGTGTCGGACATGACATGAACAAAAGAAATAAAGATATTTTACTGAGGCCAACTTATTCTTTCATTCCTGTGTCTACAGTTGAGTATCGTGCTTTTCAAAAGTGACTTAATTGCGTTCTATGCTGTTTTGATCCTATTGCAAATAAAGGATTAATTTATGATGTCGACAAAATTAGTATACAAAATACCTTAAGAACTTCCCATGCAAGAGCTGGTATATGCAGATCATAATGTGAATTCCGTTGTTACAGGATTTTCTCCCTTTACAATGTGCTGAAGATTCAACGAAGTCTTGAAAACTTCTGTTTCAACAGAAATTGCTAGCCCATGTCCTCGATTCGCGGTGAGTTGCATTGAGCATTATGTACAAGCCTATCTGTGCAATTTAGAAATCCTAGTATATGAATACAGATTGTATTACAAATAATAGCCCCTGAAGATTGCAATATGTTGTGCATGCACATTTTAATAAGATACGATAGTATCAATTCAAAGGCAAATTATGGTAACATGTGGGTCATATGTGTGCAATAAGGAAGTTCTTGTGCTTTTACTTCCACCCATTGTACGAATAAATAAACTGACAAATTGTAAGTTACCGATACTGTGGTTCTTGTGGGGCCCCTTTAAAGTAAATTTCATAGGATTAGTTGGCCATAGTGCATTTATGCAATTCATATTTGACAAGTTATGTTGACCTACGTACCTATTCAGAATGATGCTTATTGCAAATGATATTTTTGCTTTAGCCTTTAACACTTGTTTAGCATTGACCCTCTCAATGTTCAATATATGGGTCATACCAGTCTTAAAAAGTATAAATGTTGCACTTATAATAACTGCAGTATATTATACACTTCTTTACATTTCACAAAGTGTTGGGGTCTCGCACACTTGTGTTGAAGCTGTGTACCTTTGCTTTGTTAGGTGGTTTTGGCTTTTTGTTGCATTAAATACTTGTAGGGACACGTTTTTTTACTACAGGCATTGAGCACGGGAATGCTGGCAAAGGAGGTTTTGAAGGCATCTGCTATTCTATAACAGACATAAGTTATCAATATTTTCTACTTTGTACATGCGAGAAAGTGACAAACCGTTGTAGGGAACCTCCCTGTTGAGATTTGTTAGAACCAGTAAGCTTACAAAATAAACAAAATGACACAATGACTGCTCTAAGACTCACAGAAGGAAAGGCCCTGATAAATATTTAAAACATTTCGTGATGTCCTAACGATGTGAAATGTTAATTATATGTTTGCGTAAAATTGGTTTACATAATGCGATGAAATAAGTTACAACCAATCAAAGATGAATAGTATTTAGATAAGTACATGAATAAAGGATATTTGAAATACGTGACTGCTGATAACTTGGATCTTTTCTAAGCCAAATGTTTGACCTCCACTTCAAATGCTTACACCAGAATGATTCGTTGAGTTCCATGTCAAAGGGCTTGGATATTGTGCTCAAACACCGTGAATAAATTTGGTTGGGGTATTTTGGCATTACAAAACTAATACAACTCCAGGGTTTTTTTTAAAATAAATAATTAACAAGACCAGTTAAGTCGTGGTATTTTACAAGAAAGATAACTTTGAAAAAGCGTTTTGTAATTATTTTTCCTGAGCTGACATCAAAGAGTTATGTATGTGTTAATTAATTGATTGTTAACTGCAATAATTTCTCTGACAACGTTTTGTGTCAAAACCTCAAACATTGTACAATATTTTTGCATCGCCATTATACAAATCTGTTAGCCAAGTTCTAAACTCACTATATTCATTCCTGTCATTGCCTATTTGTAAAATACTTATGCAGAAATTTTGAAGATTTTTATGTTTATTGTTTACCAAAACGTGTTCAACTAATAGTTGTTTATAAAAAAGCTACATAATCCAAAAATATACTTAATGTTTTTCAGTACATAACAATCGGAACACGTATTTCTGATGGGGGCCTCTTGTCTCATCTAAACATAAAAAAGCAGAATATGAAAACAAGAAGTCGTGCTGGAAAATTCTGTAAAATATGGTATGCATGCACTTGCTCGTAAGTGCAAGACCTTTGAAATGAAAGGCTACAGTATGTGTTTAGGCTACAGTATGACTACTTAAACTACAAACTAGCATATCACTTTCTGTAAAAAGATCTGTACATATATAGCATATGAACTGGTTGTGCTGTGGATTGCTTTTGATAGAAAGAGAATCAGTGTGTGTGTGTGTGTGTGTGTGTGTGTGTTATGGAACGCCGTTTCTTGTTTCATTCAGTATTTGTTCAGGTGAATAAATATTTAATCAGAAGATTAAATATTTAATCGCATGATCATATTGACTTGATCAGATGAACAAATGTATTGATTCATCTGATCAAATACAGTATTGGTTCTTCTGATCAAATTTATTTGATGAGAGGAAACTGATTTAATCCGATCCAATTGATTTGTTCATAGGAACAAAAACAATGAATCTGATCACATGAACAAATGCATTTGTTCTGGTGAGTAAACTAATTTGTTTTTCTGATCAAATAGAAAAAGATACATGCCGATTTATTCACCTTAACAAATATATTTGTTTCCGTGATCAAATCTTATTGATTTTCTGAATGAAAAATAATTTTCTTCACTTCCAGATAATTATTACTCCCTGTAGTATGCCGCTCTGCACTTCTGGTAGTCTGGTATTAAATATTATTTGCTGGCAGGTCAAAAACTTTTGGAAATGATTTGTTGGGAAGTAAAAAAATTTGATCTGTGGACCAAATCAGACAGGGAGCGCCAATTTAATTAAGTTGAGGGATATTTGTTGAGGTGATCAAATCGATCTGATCAGAAGAATAATTCAATATGACAATATGAGCAATTACCATCTATCTATTCTTCTGACCAAATTGACTTACTTATCTGAAAAAATACATTTGTTCACGTGACCAAATACGAGTATATTTGTTCGTCTGATAAAAAGAATTTGATCAGAGAACAACTCAATTTAATCAGAAGGTCAAATGAATTTATTCAGAGGAACAAAAAGACTGTATTTAAACACATGAAGATATGCATTTGTTTACACCATGAAACGATTTGTATTCTCATCAAATATTTGATGAATTTAACTAATACTATATGAAACAAGATATATATATATATATATATATATATATATATACGCAAAAATTACGTCGAACAAAGCATATATTTAAAACTGTACATGAAGTGGAAAATATGTGGGATGTCAACCTTCAAACATCAAACAGGCATTTAAAACAAAGAAAGCAAAATGGCTTAATATAGTGGTGGTCAAATGTGATATTTGTATTTTAGTTTTAGGATGATGATGAGTCATCCCATGACCAATAATCGTCATGGGATCAATTCTCGGGGATGCTTCACCAGTTACTTTAGATCACTTCTCGGTCACAACTAGAGGTGCCTTATGTTCTGCATTGATGCAACTCTCGGTAGCATTGTGTATGTGTTGTGGTCTGTCTTGCACATTTTACTGTTCAGGGACTTCTTGTAGTCACATGTAATATTCTTGGACGTTGGATGTTTTCAAATCTATAAGCCTTAGCAAGAGACATAGAGAGTCTCTGTACGCATTTAGTAGCCAATTTCGGCCAGCGTTTCATAAAGAGTCTAAACTATTTTTTCCACTGACACAAAATTACCATTGTCTTGTTTATGCACATTATGTATCTCTATAGTACCATTGACCCATTTAATGATGTCTGTATTGGAATATCCAAAGCCAAGTTGATATGTGCAACTGATTTCCTACGTATACTTAACTTAAACATGTCTGTGGTCCAGGGAGATTTGTGCATCCTTTGACACGAAGCTTTGGGTATTCCACACAATAATGCAGCTGTCTGTGCTGTTACTTTTTTTGTCCTTTATCAGTTTCAATGCTGTATTCACTGATGTCTCATTGTGGGTTTTTGAGTGGACCTTTCTCTGAGGTTGTGTCTAAAAACAGAAGGGGAGGGGCATGTTTGTTTCATGTTATTCTTGTGTTTCTTTTCATTATTTTGTTACAAGGGCTTTATTACAAAAACCCAATTTTCTGCTATCAAATCATTGTATAATGTGCGTAATCATTAACTAGAAAAAGTTATATAAAAAACATCTATCCAATTATTGATTAATTAACATTTTTAATACCATGCAATATGCATAGGCGATAAAGCTAATAACATGTGTGCTCTGTACACATGTTATTAGCTTTATCGCAAGATCACTGTCTCAACAGTGAAGGTTTTTGCCGCTATTATGTCAGTGTTTGTTTCTGAGGAGGCTTCTCAGATGGAGCAACACAACTCATCTACCTCTTCTTCTCCTTTTAGGGCTGGATTGCAATCATGGATAAACATATGTGAAATTGAACAGGTACAAGAACGCTCGGCAAGTCAAAACGTGCATTATTAGAGCATATCCAGCAGGTTTTATAGGAAACAGAAGGCCCCGGTGACTGTCAGAGAGTGACCATGACCTCATTAGTATGCTGTTACCTTTGTCTTTTCAAACAGACGCAGACAAAAAAAACTTTGTTAAAATACATGTCCAGAGGTCATTTTAAATGGCTACAAAATTATCAAACAACGCAAGATATATTGATGACCTTGATTGTGTAAATGTACAAAATGTCAATGAAATTACTAAAGAAATTTACCCAAAAGATATCCCTTTGGAGGGTAACAATTCAGATGGTTTAAGAGATTTGTTTTTTGGACTTGAATATTCAGGTCACTAATGACAGGTTTTGTATTAAAGTCTATCACAAAATAGATGAGTTTAACTTTGAAGTAGTTAATTATCCTTTCCCGGACAGTAATATTTCGGATACTTCTGGATATAATACGTTTTTGTTACAGTTTTTGAGATTTCGTCGTATTTGTTCTAAATTTCCGGACTCTGCATCTAGAACCAAATTTATTTACAATAAATTTGAGTCAAGAGGAGTCAAAGATGTACTTTTGATCAAATATTTCCACACATTTCGTTGTAAATATCCCGAAATGGTTAAAAAGTTTGGCTTCAATAATTTTACAGATTTTAGACTCGCCTGTTTTGCTACTCAATTTTATCTTTTGGCATCAATATCTTTTAATGTTCACCTCTCAGACATTTTAGGCTAGCTTGTTTTCTGTCACGTTAAACCCCCCAGGGGCTACCGGTAGCTAGTTGAAGCTTACGACAGTTACAAGCTTGCCTAATTGTACTTGATATTTGGTTAATATTTTAATTGCATTCTCTTGACTTAAATACAAATGACTTTCATTCTTTTCTGACATGCCTAAATGCACATTTACTGAATGTTGAAAAATTACGCAAAATTGACAGTATTTTCTCAAATGTCACAAACTTCACACATCACGTTGATACATTGACTCAGGGTTGGCAGTGAAATAGAGCTTAGTTGTTTGAGGAGTAGGTGTCATCATGGAGGTCCATTTCTGGTGCAGGATGTGCATTGTTGCAGTCCTTGTTAGGATTTCCCTTGGTTTGTACAGGTGGTCTAGCTGCAACTGTTTATTTTACAATCACTGGGACTGAATATAATGGCCCAGCTTGTTTCCACTACAGTTAAACACTGGCGGGTGGTTTAACTAGGATAAGCTGTCCAGCTAAAAAGGGTACATATTGGTTCAGGGGTAAGTCAAATTGTTCTTATCTGAACATGTACTATATAAATTTAGTTGTTATGGTTTGTTTGACAGGTGTTCTTCTTTCAAAATAAATCTCTGCATTTTTAATCAAAACTTCACGTATTTAACTAATTCATCATTTGCCACGTTCGTATTTATTTGTTATTATGTGGGTTGTCTTTGTTGAATATTTAGCTTAGACAAGGAGCCGCTTCTCAGAGAGACATGTACGGGTAAAAGCTTTTGAAACATGTTGAGCAGTTACCTGCTGAAGACCCTTTAATTTATTTGGGCTAATACAGCCTATGTCAAAATTTTACAGAGGAACGTGTGCAATATGGACAATAGTACTTCCATATGTATAGAGGTTAGACAGGGACAAGTGAGCCTATGGAGAGTGAAGAGTTTGGACTGCGGAATAGGGTAATGACTAATAGGAAGTGGTTCTGGGCAAAAAGACACAAATACAATTTACACAATGTTTCTAGGAATCATTATTAAATTATTGATATTATTATGAACAAATTGTTACAATTTTTTTTACCTGTTTATGCTTCATTGTGTGGAACAAATTAATATGAATGCTTCTTGGATAAACAACACGACACTTGGTCTGAAGATGGGCAATTGAATTTTATAGCCAAGAATTGGGCACGGCCGACTCTATGGGGAGATCTGGGTTAGTTCTAAATTCGCTTAAAGTTGGTGTTGCCCATCCTGTTCACGGTGTACTGTGCACATCTTGTGGTCACTTTCCGTGATCCTCACTTTCTCTCCATAGATTAAATTGAGAAATTAGCACATATAAATTTAACCTCTCTATATGTTGTCAAATAAACAGTCAACTTTCATTTTATCACAGCTGGCTCTATTTGTCAAATAAACAGTCAACTTTCATTTTATCACAGCTGGCTCTATTTGAATTATAACAATATGTACTGCAGGTAGATTAGAATATGATAATACCAAAAATCTGTCTCATATGCAGGGTAAAACCTTCGGGTTCATTGTAATGTAAGGGGCTTTGCTGACCCACCTGACATCAAATTCTATGGATTTCTAGGTGTCACAAATACGCATCATGGGAACCAAACCATGTGTGTCAAGAAATTAAACTATCCCAAATGACCCCTTTTGGGCACAGAACTATACGTGCACGCGTTGTATTCATCTTCTGAATAGGCCAGATCACAGGACTCTGGTTTATTCGGGTCACTTGGGTAAGCTCTTCCTGCTTTTTTACATTGTGTGCTCGGCCACACTGGCCAGATTATACGTGGAGGGATCACAAAGTAGGCAAAAACACAAGATGTGCTTGGACTTAATCAAAAATTAAACTGTGAGCAAAGTAAAACTGCGCGTTTCATCACAGATGTGACATTTTAGGTAAAAGTTGTGTACTGTTCAGCACAATCCATACTGTAATCATCAGTTCAGTCCTGGCATCCATTGTTATCACGGGGGCATGGGCTAGACTCGACCACTTGCTGATTGGACAATCTGGCCAAAAGTGGAATTCATAATTAATTACGGTCCAGAAAAGTTCGGTACAACTCGGTATGAGCAGGTCTGTTGGAGACATGGTGTGAGAATATGGAATTAGACGCATTTGATTGGATGGTGGGTGTCACGTGATTAAATTCACCAGTGAGGGGCCTTGAAACTTCCATCGACTTCAAAAAGCGACGTATTTTATCTTTAGAGGGATATCCCAGGAGTTTTATATTTTTTACCAATTAGAAAGCTTATGCACAAAGAGACAAAACCTCAGCTCTCCAGCGCTATAAAACATCATGGCGGTCAATGAGAAACATTGAAAACCCCAAAGAGGCAAAGTTACCTTAGTTTTTGCGTCAACTTTACACATCATCATTCAAAATGCGAAAAAACGGGTGGTTGTTAGATTTTTATGCGTTTGACGGGGACATACTCCTTTTAAGCACAAAATGGAAACAGCCAGTCGCAAATAGAGACGTTTGTCTACCATAAGATGTACACGCTCGCGGGCGAATTAACAACACCGGCGAAATGATGAACTGATGAATGTTGGTTTGCGGTGCGGGTGTACACCCTCGCAAACGATGGGAAATGGTGCTTAGAGTTTGTATGAAGGGATTATGGGTAAAGTTGGACACCACATGAAGTCGGCACGTAAGGTTTATGGTTTCTTTTGATGAATACAGGGAACATACTGTAAAAGTGTAAAGAAAAAAAAAATTGTGCTTTTTGTCCAAGACTCGATGTTTATCTATTTTATGAAATAATATTTCATTTGAAATCTTAATGAGCTACGCACTGGTCACGTTCAACAATATTAAAAAAAAAAGTGATTTTACAGATAAATTCTTAACAACCTTATCTTTTGATTTTTGAGCTCCCCTTTGTGGTGCGTATTTAATACATTAAAGCAGCTTTGTCTTTTTCATGACAGCACATGGGACGTGTGCATATGATTTGAATGGAATTTATAATTGGTACAAAATAATAGAGTTCCTCTGGTAGTTAGGTGTATACGAGTTCAGCAAAAGCTGGACAGATGTATTAATTACATAATATTAGGCCCAAACTGATATCCTCAAAGTACATGCAGAAATATTTCAAATGATTTTGGGGGTTGCATAGATTCCATGCGTCCAGTTCTGTAATTATAACATTCGAAGTAGTGTAAATTGATGAAAATAAGAATAGTATCACTAGCTATTGTTTGGTACATACTGAATGTTTAATCAATCAGTTACTAAAAACAGCCTTTCAATGCAATCAAGCCCAATATCGCAACCTTATATTGTATAAACACATGGACAGGTAAAAATTGTGAAAAGACTCACCTCCATGAAAAATTGAAACGAAACTTTTCTTTGAACGTTTACCCCATTTGAGGTTTACACTTTATTCAAGAATAAATGGCAGTAAGGAATGTAATGTTTAAATGGATTATGTTGTGTGATAACATATTCATTTTATCATTTCATTTATTCCTTTGTATTCTACTTCAAGTGGTCAAAGCTGTGATTGTATCACCGTCGCTGCTAGGCCTATTACATGTCCACCCAAATAGATGACTGACTTTAACTACATCTCACACATTATACATGCTAATATTGGTCTGCCACCCAACACAACAATACAAGATATAATGCAATACGCACATCACAATCCGATACAATCCAGTACAACACAAAACACATCAATACAACACACTAAAACCAAGTATCACCTGCTTTGGGAGATGAGGGTTGATTGAGGGGAGCTCCTAACACTGACGAGGTGGGGGTGAAGGTGCGCAGTTTGTTATCTCCACGAAGAGGCAATATGACAGCGCATCAAAGATTCTTTGGGCTTCATTGATTTTGCACATTGTTTAATATGTTGATTCAATTCCAACTGTACGGGAGGATTTACCCCAGTGGTGTTCGTTTGTGAGCAGACACGGTTACCATTGTTTCTGTTTGGCCTAAGGCATTGAACTGTCTGAGCTGACTGCTTGAGACGAGAAAGAAATTTTGTTGAAATGCATGAATGTGCAACAGTTAGTCCGCTCTCAATATGTTCTGTATAAATAAAGCTCACATGCAGAACTTGTATTCCGTGACCTTTCGCTCATTATAAGGTGTGAACTTTGAGTTTGAAAGGAGCAAAGCTATAATAAAGAATTATTGACTTCATGTGAGAAAGGAAAGTACATGGGCGTGTGTATGAGTATAAGTTGACATTTTTAAAACATGTTAAACTCGGAAGTCTGGAGACCATTTTGGCTTTTCCATTTTTGACTAACCATGTAGTACAACCATATATGAGTAAAAATTGCAGTTAAGATTCATAAAACTGCCAGTATTTTCGGACTTTTGGACACTTTGATGCAAGGATTGGTATTTATCTTATGCTTATATGGTTCCTATGCATGGACACTGGGAGAAAGTGGATCCGCATTAGTATATACCTGATTAGCAGGCTATTATCTTTCACTGCATGGTGCTTTCGGCCCCAGTCGGAATCAGGGCTATTAAATTGGTCCACTGAGGAGTTGGCAAAAAGAGCTCTTTTCTGGTCAGGAGGCTAAGGCCATGTCCCAAGCATGTAAATCTGTTTGGACAGTGTCTGAAATATTGGATTTGTCTTTGGACAAGGTGATAGTGTGTTGATTATTTAAATGTGTGCATATGGCGTGTCACCAGTGTAAAATATTTCAAATTGCTCTATTAGAACATATTTGGTGTTCATATTTGAAGCAATCAGTTGAACCGCTGATGTCATACAGTGGTTTATAGCGATTTTCATTTTTCACTCGTCCAAACAATTTCCAAGAGCGTCTTCAATTTTGAGAGGAAAGTAATTTGGAAGGGCCCGTGTTACGTTTCTTCACAGGTCACACTAAGAAGACATTCGAGGTGGTATGAGGTTTTGTATTACCTGTACATTGCTTTGCTGGGCCAGGGGATTTGAAATAGCACTTCTGGGTAACTACAATATTTATCATTCAATAATGCTGCAAAAATTTCAAACTCATTTTGATGTTTTCTTGTAGTTTTCGACACTTTTGCAAAGTCATTTTCTAAGAAATCGAGTAGAAATATATATCTTTTAAGACGTCTGTCCCCAAGCAGCAGGTAACGCAAATGATCATTTCTTAATTGTGAAGTTTTTTTAATGGTTTCCTAGTGATTTTTCAGTACGCGATGGTTTGTTTATTCTGAGATCACTAGATTAAATGAATATATATATATATATATATATATATATATATATATATATATATATATATATATATATATATATATATATATACTTTGTACACAAATCTTGATTCCATCCTTGTCAAACAACGTGGGGATATCCCCTTGCTCAGGCATTACTAAGCACATGTATATAGCCGTATATAGATAACTATTTACCCTCATTTGTTCAAGCTGGGATAGTGACTGTGCCATATATCCTGTTGAAATCAGATGATATATGAGTGTTTGTTACGTTGTTTCATGTCATTATATTTAGGCTTACTGCAAGGTTTACCTACTTGGATATTCTGTGTCATCAGGAAATTTCAATATATTACCGTTGGCCTAATTTGAAATTGGAAATGAGATCACAACAGGGATATGGTAATGGTTAATCACTCCAAATAGTAACAAACGAAACCATTTCAGACTTCTCTTATAATGATTTATCTAAGCACTACTAAAGATTACACTGTAACATAATCTTGTTGAACAAAAGCCTGTTATTTAAAAGAACCCCACAGTGCTGGCTACAGAATATATATATATATATATATATATATATATATATATATATATATATATATATATATATATATATATATATATATATATATATATATATATATATATGCAAAAGGACAAAAGTATTTAATCAGTGACAATGCAATTTCGATGTTATAGGGTTTTAGATATGTGCTACTAAACAGTCGAAGTAAGACGTGTAAGTGACAAGTTATGATTTACACATCATTGTTATATGATATTTATGCTTCAGATTGTTCCTTCTTGCATGATGGGCAATAATAGTATAACAGGATTATATTAACTCTTTTGTAAATCAGCAGAGAAATAATCTTACAGGTACGTTAAATTCTCTGATTTCTGTCAAAATACCATAATTTCTTCGAACAACAGTTCAGGTGTCTGCACAATATCATTTTGTTGATTTTGAAGCATTATCTTTTCCGACTTCAATAGGCCATACAAATATACCTGTAAAGCTTCAAACACCAATATTGTCACTTTTTGCACAGCATCCTTTTTGACTTGAACAGACCATACAGATATACCTGTTAAGCTTCAGAGATGACTTTTGTTCTTCCTGGCGTTTGCCTGATTTTTTACAACTTTAATGTGACACACAAATATATCTGTAATGTTTCAGATATGACTTATACTTCTGCATTTGACACTGTTGGTATCACTGAAAGTGTTCACAGGGAAACATAAACTGTACATGCTCAGAGGAAGCCAGGCTCTTCGTCAGGAGAGGACTATGTGACATTGGTGCAACAAATTACGCAGCTACCAAATATGAAGAATCTAATGAAACGCATTGATATCCACCATGCAAAAACACACTATATACGTTTAAACTAAAGAGTTCTACATATCACGAATCTTCATTCCATTTTAAGACCTTTGGAATTATGTTCACAGAAAACTTGTGGCAGTGGTGCAATTACAAACATGATGGTTACACAAATGTAACTCTGAAAATCAAAGTACAGAAAGATTCTTTATTAAGTTCACTATTGTAAAATTGGACTTTGCTGTCTTCAACCATCTGAAGTAGATGATGCTTAAAAATGATAACCCTAATTTAAAAGTAACAGAGACCTGCCAGTCGCAAAGTGCAGAACTGTTTGTTGACAGAGAGCATGGGGGGGGAGCTATATAAGTAATATAGTCAATGCATTCCCTCAAAAATGTGTGCTTTCATGTAAATTATTGCGCTTCCCATTATGCGGATGCGCTTTGGTATAAAGAGAAACTACATGCTACATTCCAGGCCATATCACTAGTTTTGTGGCGTGATGAGAAGCGCACGACTGACACATTGTTTCGCTTTATTGAAGTGAACACATTATATTTCCTTCCAGCACCAAGCAGGTGTATTAGGATTTGGGCATCACTAAAAGCTGGTTTTATCAAGCATATGGCCGAGGCAAAAAAGTGTCCGATAAGATTTCGACACATTTTTACTTTATAACAGGACATTCACAACTTCTGGTTGTGGTGAGACTTCATTTCACTTGCAATGCTTTTCATCAAAACGGAATTCAAGCCTCTTTCAGTGGTGCATATTTGCAGGTCGCTCTAAGCTGGTTTGCGCTTTGTCCTAATAAATGGAAATCCTATATTCCGGGAAAACTTGCCCTATTGCATATTTAGCAATTATGAAAAGGTATATAAGATTGGAACCCTTGGGAAAATTTATTGGTAAAAACGCTGCTGTTAATCTCACATCAAAATCAGATGAAGTAATATTTAAATACAGACACCATACTCTTGAAGTTTTCAATGCTGATAACCAATTCATTGTGGAATATTACTTCATTCACAATAAATTACCAGAAAGCGTCTGTATGTTGGCACGTTACATTTGAAAGAAGCTTGTTATTTGGTGCACCAGCGTCACGTGATCTTGTCAAACCAATAAAACATAATATTATAGTTATGGATTTCTTTTGATCCCAGTGCAACATTTATATTATAAGCTATGGTGATAAGTTTCTTAGTCACCTAAGTGGTAGTGATAAATACATTAAAGATGGATTCAATTATATTCATTGCATCACAGTTTCTAATCTGCATAGTTTATGTGTTGTTGTGTGCTGCATACATAAATATGAAAGTGGGGCTTTAAAATTTATTGATCAGATGAAATTGAATTTGTACATAAATGTTAGTTCTGTTAAAAAACGCAGGACGAAACGCCAGGCTCATCTTCTGTACAACTACCGTGTCTGCAAAAGATATGTTACAATAGTTAGTGTCATGCCCTACCCGCACAGTGTATCACTTATCCTGCTCAAAGTCAGACTATACAATTGCTTGTATGGCGGGATAGCTATCTTTGATGCAGTGATCTATATCATGCCATCATAATCACCTCATTTTGTAATTACTTACGGTACATGCTGCAAATAAGACCATATGCATCAATTCCTGTTACATCTGGCAGCAATCATTTGTTCATGCTCTTTTATTACTCTCGAGGTGATCAACTTTCCTTTGTTAAATCAGCCACACTTCTTTTTGCCAGGGTGTCTCTTTATTTATGTATCTTTTTAAAAGCAGAAACAAAGTGCTGCTAAATCTGTATACCAGCCGTCTGATGCTGCCACGTGATCAGCCTGGTACTGGCAAGGTGTTAATTGTCGTTTCAAAATGTGTCAAATTTACTCAATATCCGGACGAACTTCCAATGCTTTGAAAAGAAATGTTTATGATACAAACGTAGCAAACACACAGAGTTTTGGTACAAGTGGCCACAAATTATTTAGGAACGTTCATTTCAAAACAAGTTTTGAAATATTACACACATCTTACCATTAGCCATATGGATTGGTAAAATTTTATACCTCGTAGTGGCTATCTTGTTTGTAAGCTTTCTGCGCAATTTCACGTATATAGATGTAAGCTTCAATCACTTCAAATCATCGCTCTCATTACTCCAATGCCACCTTATGACACTGTCACTTTTAATGAAAGTTTGTCTTTGCTCCAAAACAGGGAATGTCCCATTGCACCAAATTCTTGTTTTCTCATTTAACGCTGGATTTGGGAATCGCAGTGTTTTCTGCATCTTTTCTTAATCCAAAAAGTGAATACAAAGCCATTTTTTCCTCTATGGATGACATTGAAACTTTACCAAAAAAACCCAATACATTTGAAAGGGGTATCCTTGCAAATTTATGCATATGGAAAACATTTGTCTTTTCCCCAGTCCAAACACATTTTATATCTTTTATGGCCCTATATACGTCGCAAAGTCATAAAAAACACTGGCATGAATTAAAAAGGCAGTACAGTTTAACTTGGATTTACCAGTTCTTTGATCTGTCTTATCTTTCCGTGGAATTTTGAAATTATGCACTGTCAAATTTGATTTAAAAAGTAACATGTGCCCCAGGTGTTTTCATATTGCAAGAGTTTTCATGTCATGTTGTCATGCCTCAAGTGTTTTCATGTCTCAAATGATTCCATGTCCAAGCAGTTTTCTTGTCCTAGGTGTTCCCATGCCTGTGTTTATATATATGGTAGGAGGTTCAGTTTTACACATTTCAGCCATGGCTTTCCCACCTGACATATTGCAGGATACTGTAGGCTATGTCTATCCTATTCGAAGAGATTGGTTCATATCAAGTTTTTGTATTTTCACTTGTTCCTGTATTTACCCTGTAAAATGAGCCATTGTAAGTCCTACAAAGACTTTCATCCAGCGGCGTTACAAATTTCATTATGGCAGCTTATGAGTCTGACGCTAGTAGAATGTTCTTGAAACTCGTCCTAATCCTATATATCCAGAGTTAGTTTGTTCCGTTTTCTCGAAAAAGGTAAGACATACCCTCTTCGAGACTGCACTTACTGTATGGCACGTTTTTATTAGATCATTATGCTTATCATTTTTTAATTGTGAGTATTCATTAACAGCACAGTTCCCGAAACTGTTTGGACAATACCTTAGAGCTTGATCAGTTCCAATGTAAAACTATCTGTTATCTGCTGGAAAGCTTGCCATATTCGACTCATTGCAGTTATGTAATATTTGATAAATGCCCTGACACACCCATGCATCAAATAGTAGATACAGTATTCACATTAAACTGTTATAACAATGCCTTTGTGCGGTCATAGTCATCGTGAAATATAAGCGAAAATAGCTTGTCATTGGAACACCTTTAGAACCAAGATTGTCCTGAGCTTCGTCTGGATTATTGACATATGAATTACAATTTAAAGATTTTGTTTAGACATATGGACGCCCATTCTATAAGGGATGGTAATTAAGAGCCGTGTCTATGGAATAGTAGCATGACTGGAGTGGGCAAGGTTTTGTCTTTATGGTTGAGTCCTGTCAGATACATCTAATATTGTTCATTTTTCTCATATAAAAATCCACAAAATGTTCTTGTGACAGATGACACTGGTAAGTTGTCAATCCGGGTGAGGAGTTTGGGTTCAGAAATAGGTACCTTTCCTTTGTCTCCCTTATTGTTGTAGTTTATACACTGCCAATATTCTGTAATTGCAAAATTTCACTCTTATCATGGAGCTATTACTGTTTATAAGTCCATTCTCTTATCTTGTAACGTTTAAATGGGTCAAGTGAATGTGCGCCAGTGTTTGCAGAAAGAATCAAACATGGTACACACAAGGGTGAACATAAAGTGGTAAAAAGTGTCATGTTACTTGTCCCATTGACGCCGGAACGTCCCAGGAGAAATGTATTATTTTAGATGCCACACAAAGGTAAGGGTGGTAAAGAATCATAACATATTTATGTGCACAAGATATTGACAAAAGTGACGGTCGTCTGTGAAAGTAATTATAGTTTTGGCCAGCAGCTGATATCAAAGGAATGATGATGTTGAAAACCAAGAATATCCTGGTGGTCTTCTTTGCTAACCATTATCTGTCGGCAGTACCTGAAAGCATCAATGCCTACTATAACTGACCAGAGCATACAAGCCATTGTGCCACCAAATAGCTTTAACAGTGAATGAAACACGCTAGTGCAATGTTTTCTGCATCATGAAGAAAATAAGGAGCTAAGACTACACTAGCAGTGTACTTTACTTAACAAGTGCAAGCGATAATGTAATGTCTACCCGTAATTTGTTTTACTTTTGGCCAATTTCAACTCGATATCAGATGCCAACATAGTTTTTGTGCAGTAGAAAACAATTTGTTTGGATTTCTTGAACACTCCATAAATTTCAAGCTACTATATACCTTGAGGAGGCTGGGGGAGGGAGTCACACAAAATAACGCTTTTAATGAGCGGTGGCCGATATACCGTTTATGTTTATAAGTCAGTATTGGTTTTAAGCATCTTAACCGAGATAATGTTTATGTGCATAACGCGGTAATGGTTTTCAAGCTCAGTGGGCCAGATACCGGGCTACTTGTTTAAAAGGTAAGTGACTAAGATAATGTTGGTGTGCATATTATATATGTTGCCAAGTATGACTCCCTGTAGCAGATATAAGCTCCCTGAGACAGGTTTATTTTAATGTCATAATCGTGACTTAAAGGGCAGTATTAAGAGTGATACGACATCATTGCAGCTTCATGATACATTATTTTCTGACATTTTATAATAGCCAACCGTTCCCAATATTTAAGCACAAATGACATTGGAAAGGTTTGGAGTTAAAGACTACCAAAAGAGATGAAACTTCATCCCACCTTGTCAAAAGGGTGGGACATGCAAGACTGTCACTCAACCGTTTCTCACAAAAGCCATCCAAACAACCATGCATCTTATTACTTTGATGGAGATGTGCACAGCATGTATTGCTGACTTATTACATATTCACACCTCCAAGCTCTTACCCATATTTTCGATTAGTAGAAACAAGAAACCACACCTTGCGAACCAAGGTGTTTTATCTGTTAGAAAATTGCTCTTGCAAAATGCGTCAATGCTGTAAAACCTGTTCTTGTGAACACATCTACAATGCGGACACCTGTATAATGTGGACAGATTTGTCCAGGAACGAAAGGTCAATTTTATTGTTGAAAACAGTTGTCTATTGTGGACACCTGCCAACTGTGGACACTTTTTGCCAGTCCCGGAGGTGTCCAGAATGCACAGGTTTCATGTATCTGTGTCCCTAAATATTCACATTTTGTGTTCCTCAAAAATAAAGAATTGTTGTGTTAAGTGTCACTTCCCAAGATCATTTTAGCGACTTTTCATGGCACAGTCTTTTAGTTTGTCAAAGAGGCATGAGAGGGCATGTTTTGTTATTTGGTGGGAAGGCGTATTCCGTTATTTATTGGAAAGGCATATTTCGTTAATTTTCTAGGAAGTTGCATGTCGCTTTTATTCTGAAGGAATAAGGAAACAATTCATATGATGCTTTACTTTGATGACATTTTAAAAGAACTGGCACTCAGCACTGCCTTCATTCAGTGGTGGTTAGATTATCTACAAGCACAATATATATTAATGAAAATATTATATCTAAACTGGATGAAGGCAGAAGCCTGGAAAGTTACTAAATGTACATGAGACAAAACACCATGTTTAAGACATAATAAGGATAATTGCAGTATTGTACGGGACTTAATATTACAAAGAAAAAAAGGTACATTCATGATATATAATATAAGTGGGGGACAAACAAACCAGATTAGAAAAAATGAATATGAAAATTATAGCATAAGAATGGAGATACAATGGTTAGGAGTCATAGCTACTTGCCATTTTTATTGCTGTCAGATTACTATTTATTTTTACTTTGTGATAGGGTGAACTTCTAAAAACATCTGGCATAGGAACAATATAGTGTCTCTTATCTGTAAATTTCAGTTCCTTCGATACGCATAATTAATATCTATTCTAATGCGTGCTTTCATAGGTAGTTTGTAGACGAGGGGAGACTATCAATTTATTTGTTCTATTACTTCGGCCCTTAAATATTGAAAGCAAGGGTGTGTGATGGTGACTTCCATTACAAAAGGGTAATATATATAGTATACCTGTTGAACGTGGTGCAAACGTCTGCCTACGATTTTATATATCTAAAAAGTTTCCTTCAGCTTTTATCAAAGTTCAAAATATAAAGAAAAAATGTCTAGTCCACTTCCAGTGAACTTTATGATGCTGTGCTTTCACTTATGGACAGGTAAAAACATGGATGATGGTTCTCTGTGGCAATTAAAAGACCACAGTTAGCCAATAGTACGTAATTTGTAAAAACAACACCTTGGAGACATGAGAGCTAAAGGGACATAAATGTGTATAGTTGATTTTTTAATGAATATTTGTCTATGATTGCTAACCGTTACTTACAACACCAATATTTTACACTAACAGTGCCACCTGATGGTCGCCAGCGTCATTGCTGTGTATTTGGACAGTCCAATGATATAACTTTGCCATGTATTCTTAAAACTTAAGGAAAGACAATTTTTCCAGAATGATTTTACATCCACCATGCCAAAACATGAATGTACACAATTTATGTCATATTATCATTACACACACAGGGCAGACCTGTATATATGTGTGAATAATCGTAACTCACCATGAATGAATGAATAGCTGTATTACTGCATCGCACAAAGTACACATTATGGGCAAATGCATAGCTTACAAAGCATTGCTTAACTAAATGTAGGAAAGCCGTCAAAAGATCGATGTCTGATGAAAAAAAACTACCCTAGTTTAGTAAGGGGGTGGTAAAGGCCTGTTTAGTATCTCAACGGACAAAGTTTATATAAACACAAAATATTGACATTTTACTTTTAAACGGGAAACACCGTTTTGCCGATATATGTGAGGATGTTTATTCAAGTAGCAGTCAACTTTTGTACCATAGAAAGTAAAACGTTCTTGGTTATCATTGTGTTCACGCCTTTTG
Source organism: Hermodice carunculata (assembly GCA_964020975.1). Classification (NCBI taxonomy): domain Eukaryota; kingdom Metazoa; phylum Annelida; class Polychaeta; order Eunicida; family Amphinomidae; genus Hermodice; species Hermodice carunculata. The sequence continues at coordinate 14,857,519 of OZ026625.1, read as the reverse complement.
GAGCCATTTACCTGTTATTGGCTCACTGTTTTAGCCAGAGTAATACATAAACTTATCAGCCTGTTTCTGTTATTTGTTTTCACAGATATTTATTTCATGATTAAGTTTGTATGCATAATTCACACACAGTGGCGTAAAGCTGGCAAGTTGTGCTCAAATCATGTGTTGTCTGGGTATGACAGGTAATCACTGGCATAAATTTTGATTTTCTCTATAGACTTGCCTTTTTTATTGTGCATGTTTTAATGAAAGGTGTCTGCACAATACCAATTGCATACTTTATTTTAAAAATTGACGGAACATACATCACACACCCTTATGCTCATATAAAAATATACAGTAAATATAACGGTGGTTTCATTCAAAAAGGAACAATATACGTGAGTGCGGGGCAGTGCAGGCGCCATTTCCCAGCCAGTTGTAACGGAATACTGGGTAGTATGGGCAGTGACAGCAGCTGTTTTTGTCCAGAATGGGCGATTTTTTTTATTTATGGTCATCCACGAAGCAAGATGGAGCATTTTATGAGCAACCAGCGAGGAAAGGATGTGAAGCTGTCAAACAGTAAAATCAAATAAATGGTTACAGAAAAGGGAGTGCACCGTGGTTAAATTTGAAATGATAGCCATCGGAACTGGATCAATAATTGAATGAAGAGAAAGTCCATGAATGAAAAGAGCGGAAAATAACAGATTTCTTCTATTGCATATCATCAAAATGTGAGGCATTTTGAGCCCATCAACCACCTTTTTATTCAGATTCAAAGTCAAATGAGCCAGACATGGAAATATAAATACGTAGTGTGAAACTTGTACATAAATACTGAACACAAAAGAATAAACAAGGCATAAATTTTAATGGTGAAGTATGTTTATTTGACAGCATTCAGGATCAATCATTCACAAATGGATGTGACTAGAAAGCTGCGGACTGGCACAGTGTGGAAGACTGGCAGGTATGTCACATTCGGCAAGACATAATTTTCAATGTAAAGTTAACTTTGGCCTTTAGGGAGAGGTCTGAGCCAAAATTAAATTAAACCAGCTTTTTTTTTTTGTTTTTTGTTTTTTTGCAAACATTAAACTTTTGATTGGTTTCTTTACTGCAGTGGGTATACATGTGTAGGTAGCATTCACATACATCCTAAAAGCACCGTCATTTATACTTGTATAATCACGGTTCTCTGAACTTGCAAGAGTAAACATCCTTAAGGACAGCTAAGTCACCAAAATAAATCCCACTTTAATCAATCCTAGCTCAAAAAGTATTAATGGTAGGATAATAAATCATATATGTGTGTAATTGTCATACTCCAAAGAATTTATATGTTCTGTATTTGGGTGTCTGCGATGGTAATTGTTGAATAAACAATCCAAAGTTGACGCAGAGCATCCACCCCATGAATGTCGATATAAGTTTATTTGTGATACAATCATAATTACACTTGAATCTGAATCCTGATAGATTGGCAACAAAAATCGATCCTGGGTTTTTTTTTTTTTTTTTTTTTTTTTTGCTTGTTTTTTTTTTTTGGGGGGGGGGTCTAGTTTATCTGTTATCCATCCTCAAAGTTTGACATTTCAATTTTCCATTTGATTTCCAGCATGTCCATTTTCCTCATATCACAGAAAAAGAACGAAGCAAAATTTTGAAAATCGCTGAATCTTTTTTGCAGTGCAAACATTACAGACTAAAAAGCCGTTCACCAGATTTAATTTCGCCCTGCCGTTTTTTTTTTGGAATAAACATTTTTAGGAAGGGTTCTCATCCTAGAGAAAGCAAGCTTCAACCGGCCTTGATGTTGATCATTTGCCTCTTAAACAATTCCATATGTACTCAGGTTGAGCTGGTATTTGTACAAAATGTAGTAAACATCGTCCCTTTACATTTGGTGAGGTTGTCAATCAATTATTGGCCAATTACATGAATAAAAGAGTGTTTTAAGTACACGAAACATTATTCAGCGATCTGTCAAACCGCGACAGCGACAACCTGGTTTCGAAGAATAACGTCATGGAGGCGGCCCTTTGGGCCGAATGACCTCAAGCCTGACAATAAAAGTTGTGTTGCCTTGCTTTGGTTGGGCCACCTAAGGCTGCTCGTCGGTCGTGATCAGTGGCTGGATGGCGGGTTGTCTTCCATCCCTACCTCTTCATCCCGTATTTAGGGATAGCATTTTATTGTATTTACTCCTATCTGTATATTGTATGCAGTTTCCTCGTTAGACTTGTCTGTACACTTTACTTAGGGATAGTTCAACATTATCATCATTTTTGAATTAGTACTTAGGGTACTAAATTTCATGACCCCCCTCCCTCGCCCCAAATTAGTACTTTAAAAATGATGATTTTCCCCCCAAATCATAGCAAAATTGCACAAAACAGACCAAAAATTTACCATCATTTTCCATGTCCTGTGAAAGTGAATAGACCCATTTAACCCCCTCCACCCTTGCGTACTGTAAGTACAAATTCAAAAATGATGAAAATGTTGAACCATCCCTTAGTTAGCTTGTCATTATTTTGTAGTCGTTTCCTCAATGAGTTTCATTTCTCTTTCCAACCTAAGTTTTGTATCGCATTTTTTTGTAGTTTTTGTTCCGTTCATGTTTATGTACATTTCGTTGTGTTTATTTGTACTATTATTTCCTCATCCTTGGGTTTTGATCAAATATTATTATATACATGGGTATTCTTCATTAAGAAGGCACTTTTTTCCCCAAGCCTGTCTTTGGTGGGTAGGACCACTGGGATAATCCATCGCAGCACTGCCTTTGAAGGGACGTAGTCTGACGATTCCCGCAGCTCCTGAACATTTAAAGTCTCCCTTCATTAGAACGCAAAACGAGCAAGACAGCTATAAAGTAAACCACTAAGGCTATGGTATGTTAGCATGTTTGCATTTTATTTCCTGCCCACAAACATACTTTCTGCATCTCGCCTGATTTCGCGGTGCCGCCGTGATACCACTCTCATTTTGCCATATGCCATTGCTACCTGTGGCCATGTGACAGACTGGAAAGTTTGATTGATGGGTTGCATTGTTCCGCTTGGCAGCTGAAAACCAAAAGAATGACACATAGACGTTCGGATGTCCACATGCATGTGTGTTCTTTTTCTCATATTACTACTTTAGTTAAAAGTTTAAAATTTTGACCACTTCTAGGAAGGACATTCATCTTGTAAAAACAGTTAAAATCTGAAAATCGCCCGTGCAAAGGTTTTTTGGTGTATTACCTGTCCTGAAAGTATGTATTATGTATTATGATATACTGTATCTTTACTGCAAACAATATATCATTTTAAACAGAGGATTCATATACAATCTCTTTCCTCTTTGTATATGTCAATACTGGTAAATTGTGCCTCTCATAATTACCTGTTGACCAAGACCCAATGTTGTATGCTGGCTTGAGTAGCATACCACGTGCAGAACAACCATTTGCTGGCACAGGGTATCATATGCATAACACCCAACAGAATGACATAAGGTTCGATGGAAACCCAACTGACAGGCCATAACACTATTGAAAATAATTTTGAAATAAAGAAACAAATAACTGGGTGTCATATAGCACTAATTTAACTTTACTTCAATGCACAGAGTCATTTTAGATAATATCACCGACACATTTATTTCCGGATGGATTTACAAGTGAAATTCGATTTGCAACTTGCAAGGAAAATACTCCTTTATGAGTCGATGCTTTAATGCAAATGGTATGGCCACCGCTGGACAACATACCTTGCCAGTGGGGATTCATATAGAAAGCCACTAGCTGAGAAAGGTCACTGTTACTTGACAAACTTTATGGGTACAAAAATTAGCATGGTGCTTTCTTGCTCATTTTTGCGGAACTTGGCTGAAACTCTCACCATACACCTGAGCATATCACAGGAGTGACAAAAAACATGTAAAGATATATTTCACCTATCACAGATGGCCAAAGGATTTTTTTCCCTGGTCGCCCGAGGGCAGTATCTATTAACAAATGAATTAACAAGTCGAGAAAGTAAATATCTCACAAGTTTGTGACTCCTCATATGTCCAATATGTAACAGAATAGGAAGGTGCAACCATGCATATAGCTTACCTTGATAGTGCTGCTCCTACAGTTTCATACAAATATTCGAAAACTGTTGCCTCCATGATATTAAAGCATTCATATGAAAGGTGTTACAGAATTTAATCTGGATGACTATAAAGCAACCAAATACCCATATCCAAGTCTTAATTCGCCTTCTATATCAAATCACCATGGTCATAATAATAATAATAATAATATCTGTGGCACTCCGCTTATCTGCCGCGGTCCTGGCTAGCCTAGCAGCTAGTCAGGTGGCCTTTAAAAAAAAAAAAAAAGCAAGCAAGCCCTATCCCACTGTCGCAACTTTGCACTCGACATGCCCACAGCCCCTACTGATGATGCCACCTGACAGGGTAATGGGAGCCCTAATAAGGGCTACCTTCTCCCTTCCCTTGCTAAGTTTGTCCTCTATTCTCTTCCGTGATTAATCCTAAGATATTATTCCTACTCTCCCAGCACTGCACCAAGAAGCCTTTCACTGACTCTAAACCAACTGTACTTCCTGGAAAATCGCCCTTCAATCCTAGTATCCATGCTAACCTATCATTCTCAGCCATGTCCCTGACTTGCTCTAAGCTTTTACACTGCCCATCTCTTGTTCTCCATTGTAAAAACAGCTGGTCTCTAAGCACTCTATAACCTGTAGACCATGTCATCATATGATCAATGGTCTCATCCACATCCTCCCTACACACCCTGCACTTCCCATCACTCCCATTTATCCACTTCTGTTTCCTCTTCTCCAGATTGATCACTCCTGCTCTGCCCTGATACAACAGTCTAGAACCCTTGCTACCATCCCAACATTTAGTCTTCACTGGCTTGTCTACAGCTCTATATGCTTTCAATGTGCTTTTTTCCTCAACCCCTCTTTTCCACTGCTCCACATGTTTCTCTTGGATCACCTTTCCTATATAGGATTTCCACGCCACTTCAATTTCATCTGGCCCTTTCAGCTCATATTTCTCAGCTACCTTGTCTATTTCTTGAACCCATTTTGTCTTTTCACTGACAGCCTCAATGTACGCCTTCCTACACCATCTTTCTTCATTCACCTGTTGCAAATATCCCCAGTAGCCTAGCGTAGCCTAGCCTTAGCTATTCTATCTCTTATTGGTAGCCATCCCAACTCTCCCAACACTGCCTCTGTTGCTACACATGGTGGTGCCCCAAGCACCCATTTCCCCATCTCCCTCTGTGCCTTCTCCATCCATTCAATATCCTTCTCACTAATGGCCATTACATCTATCCCATACAACATCCCAGGTATGGCTACACGTTCCCACAGCACCCTTCCTGTGAATGATCTTTTGAAGCTGTTCCCTGCTGTGACCTTCATCATACCTTTTGCTCTATTCACCTTCTGTCTGATTTTCTCAACATGGTACTTGAACATTCCATGTCCTGTGACCTTAATGTTCACCCCTAAATATTCATATTCCTCACCCTCTCCAATTCTGATGACTTTTTCTTGACCCTTTGGTATCCTAAACTACCCTACCATCCATTTCTCCTCCTGCCTTCTCTTCTGCCCCAAGACCATGACCTGACTTTTCTTCTCACCAAACTCTTATCTCCACTTTTTTCCATAGTCTCCTGCTATCCTCAAAAGTTCCTGTAACTCTCTACCTGTATCTGCCCTTAACACAATGTCTTAAGCGAAGAACAACCCTGGTATCTTTTCTCCTCCTATTGTTACTCCTTTATTGCTCTCCTTCAGCTCAGTTCCCAGTTCTCTCATGTATATGGCAAACAAAATCGATGATAACACACAACCTTGTTTTAGCCAGATGTCTAACCTTGCCCCGTGAGTTTCCACGTCTCCCATACTGAGACTACAATTTATATCTGCATACAAAGCCTTTAAAACTTCCAGAAAGCCACCTCCAAAGCCTAGCCCTTCCATTTTAGCCCACAGTGCATTTCTCCAAACCCTATTGTAAGCTTTCCGCACATCAAGGAAGGCCATGTATACCTTTCTTTTCCTTTTCCTTGCTATCTCTAGCACCTGTGATAATGTAAACACATGATCGACAACCCTCCTGCCTGGTCTGAAACCATTCTGAATCTCTCCTAAGAAACCCTCCCTCTCCACAACTCTCCCCAGTCTCATGTACATTACACGTGCAAAAATCTTTCCAATATTTGAGGCTAATGCTATCCCTCTGCACTGATCTAGGCTATCCACTGATCCTTTCTTTGGGATGTATGCTATCTTCAGCTCCCTCCATTCTCTTGGGGCTTCCTTTCTTTCAATAACCAAATTAAACAGAAATTTCATACTCTCCCACAATTTTTCCGGACCTTTCTTTATAAACTCATTTAGTACCCCATCTGGCCCTGGGGATTTTCCTACTTTCAATCTGTCCAATGCTATTTCAATTTCTATTCTCTCAATTCTCTTGCATAGTTCCTGTTCCCACCTGTCAGGTCCTGCTTCTACTCTACCACTAGGTGGCTCCCCCGCCCCCCATTGTGGGTCATTAATTTCATCCCAGTGTTCCTGCAATGCCGCTTCTATATCCTTCTTCTCCTCTATTTTTCCTTTATGTTTAAGCTTGTCAATTCCTACTCTCTTCCTTCTTAACACGTTTCCAAAAAACTGCCGATGAGTCACCTCCACTTGACAGGACCCTTTTCGTCATCTCATCATTCCTCTTTATCTTTCTCTGTGTCTTCATCTCCTGTACGATCATTCTTGCCTCCTTGTACTCCTCCTCAGCCTTAGCTATTTCATTCTGCTGTCTGTATTTCCTAGCAAACGTCCAAGCTATATTCTTGACCTTCCTATTTTTAATTGCCATCTTTATCTCTGCATCTATGCTATACCCTTTCTTCTCTACTGGTACTCTTTTCCTTCCTGTTACGTCCTTTGCAACCTCGAATATTACTCTCCTCGTGTCATCTGCCATTCCCTGAATTTCAACTGATTCACTCTCCACCCACCGTTCCTCCCACCCCCTCAGCTCATCATGTAGTCTTTGTCTGTATGCCTCCCAGTCAGTATCCTTACCAACACACCAAACCCATTTGACGCCCCCTTGTTTCTTCACTTTCTTCACACACCTAAGATTCACAACTATCCAATTATGGTCACTTCCAATATCCATATGCCCTTCCTCATCAATGCTACATGTCTCAATATCCTTGAACATTCTCTCGTCTACCAGCACATAGTCTATGATTGACATCCTGTCACCTGCACCCCATGTCCACTTTCCTTTACACTGCATGTCCCTATTCAAAATCCGTAGCCCAAACTCCCTAGAGAAGCTAAGTAGCCTCCTACCATTCGTGTTTTGGTCTCTATCACCTCCATCAATCCCATCTAATCCATCTCCTATGTGACCATTGAAGTCCCCCACAACCATGACCTGGTATCCCTGCTCCTGTACACTGTTGACATGTGATCTGAACTGCTCATACACTTGGTCGTTCCATTCCTCTGGTAATCCCTCTCTGCCTACATATACTACCCCTAGTGCTATCTTACTCCTCTGTGACTCTATTCCTATCCACTGTATCTCATTCCTAATCTCACTGCGCTCATCCTCTTCAATCCCAACCCTGTGCCACTTCACTCCCTTCTTAATGAGAAAACCTACCCCTCCTCCCTTTCTCTGCCCTACTGCTCTCCCTCTTCCTGTGAAGTTATACCCCTCAGGTATCTCTAATTGGTCCTGTTCTCCTCCCCTTAAATGTGTCTCTGTCATATAATTACTGGCAATCTTTGAAAAGGGCCTAAGTACCAACAGGAGATTGCTTCGGGTAAAAACAAGAAAATGGTTATGGAAGCTGTTGAATCTGCTATAAAATGGGCAAAGAATGATAAGTTTGATATTTCTGGCTTAGATGAATAGATCAGAGAAATACGGCATATCGTCATAGACTAGATATGGAAATCACAGAAAACAACAAACCACTACCAGACCCTGTTCTCACAAACCCAGAAGTGTTCAGTACCTGCAAAAGGTACATTAGAAATATGAATTCACACATGCTGATAAAGCATCCAATAATATTATTGTTAGTTGTACACAGTTTTATTATATGTTTTATTGACAAATTTGGCTTGTTGACTAACTGAAATTCTCCCACATGTGAAAAAAAGGTAAGCGAATCACTGGATATTATGCTGATAAAGCATCCAATAATATTATTGTCATTTGGAGACAGTCTTATTACAAGATTTTTACTGGCAAATTTGGCCTGTTGACCAGCATATTATTATGAATAAACGTCAACAATCTGTATCTTCATTTAGCCTGAAATTTTCTGATGTGCAGGCATTTTTAGCCAAAATTTGCTCGCCTTCCAGATTGCATCAAAAGCGTTAAAATTTCCTCTACTAAAAATTGTCTGTTTTGTTGTCTATAGGCTTGAAGAAAGTACAGAAATTTTTGGTTAATTACTGCGGTTGAATAGAAGCATCTTATGGTATTAACAGGTTCTGAATTTTACCTAATTCCAGGATCCTGTTGCAATAGTTTAATGTGATTGATAATCGATCATTTACCTTTTAAAATGATTTCTTCTTGGGTGGTCTCCGGTTTATTTACAATTTTTCCTCAATCTGATTTGAACGAATGTACTAAGTCTCTCGTATATAAAACATATCAGGCAAATAACTTTCAAAGCATGATCATAACTATGCTATAAAGGTGCAAATTTCGGTAAAATGAAGGATGACCAGTTTGCATTTGAAAATGATCAGTCTGTTGAGTTGATAAACGTTTTGATTGCTAACATTTATATCAATTTTTTTTATTCAATCTTGAGACACACAATTGGTACTCCAATGGGTACCAAATGTGCACCTTTTTGGGCTAATTTATATATGTACTGTGAGAATCAGTAAGTTTCTTGTAAAGCTGTTAAAAAAAGAAGTTTCTAGATCAATGTTTTTCGGTTGAAATTTCAATATATTGATGACAACTAAAGCATCAATAATAAATACTTTCGAGAATATATTTCACCAATATACCCTGGTGATCTCGAGTTAAAAGTAACTACAGAAAATGACGCAGAATCTTCATTTTTAGACATAGTAATATATATGACGATGACAGTGAGTTGGGGTTTCAGTTGCATGTCAAATGTGATGATCTGGAATTTAAGATAGTAAATTACCCTCATACGAATATTTATATTCTACTTGGGCCAGCTTAAGGTGCCTATGTGTCAAACTTATACACTTTGGCTAGAGTATGCATTGCGTTCGACAACTTTGACTCCTGTCACTAATAATTACTGCTTTTTGTAAAACTTCAGAAACAGGGATATTCGAAAGTGAAAATAAATCAATCATTTCTGAATTTCTGGGTGAAGATAAAAAATTATTTTATCGATGCCCAGTGGATTTTGAGATGCAAAAAAAAAATCATATCTTTGAACAGCTTCCACAATCACGGGTTTTTTTGGGGGGGGTTTACTTTTTGTTGTGTTTGCCTTTTTTGCTTCTTAAATTTTTATTCCGTTTTTCTAAACTTGTAAAACAAGGATGTCATATAATTATGCATATCTTTCAGCTTTGGTTGGGTCTCTTTTCTTTTTTTCTTTTTTTTTTTTTTTTTTCATTGTTTTTTTTTTTTGTTTTTTTTTTGTTTGCTTTTTTGTTTTGGTTTTTTTTTTTTTTTTTTTTTTTTGGTTTCTTTTGTTTTGTCGTATCTCTAGCAATTATCTTTTGTTCACGGTATTAAGCCCTTTTGAAATTAGTTTACAGAGTGCATCATTTGGTACAATAGATTGATTGCCAGTAAGTGTATGGCCATGACGAATTGACATATAAGGAGACTTATGACATGGACGTGGGTATTTGATTTCTTTAAAGTCATTAAGCTTCAATTCTTTGACCACTATGGGTGCTTATGTATCTGGGAGGCAATAGCTTTTGTATGAAATGATTGGAGCAGCCCTATCAAGATTACTTGTTATGCACGATTGCACCTACTCATCTTATATTGCACAGATTTGTATATTCGATACCCCAATCATAATTAATCAATTGATTGAAATCATCCTTGGGTGTCTTCTTATCAACCACTACAGGTTTAAAAACTCTTTGAAAAGCTATGTCATTGATAACATGATATAATATTTTATAAATTACTTTCCTTAGGAATGATTTCGTGATATCTTGTTTTAATTACTTCAAAACTGATAGTGGCATAGAATTAAGCTCATATCTATGTATATGAAGACCATTTGCATTATTAAACTCTGCAGTCAAAAACTGTTTTATAAGCATAGTGAGGCTTAATATGTTTATAATGTCCATATGTATGTCAAAAGTATACAAATATTCACTTTGCACAGTCCATATGCTTCTGTTGTCTCGTTTGATTTTCATATAAGCTATAATATTTGGAAATAAACAAAATACCAGCAGTGATGAGCCATGCACAGGTCGAAAGTACTGTTTCTGTACCTTATGTGACAAGTCACCTGAAATTATAATAAGGTCCATTGTTCACCGTTCTAGTGTGTGTCCGTCCATCTGTCCACAATTCATGGTTTTAACTTCTTTTAAACACCCATCAGCCATATTCCCCTCAAACTTGGTGGGAATGTTTCTGGGTTAATTCTCTCAGACTCAGACTCAGACTCAGACTCAGACTCCTAATTAGGTCATTTGGCAAAAAAAAAAGAGTTTACATGCAATTCTCAAGACAAAATATAAAATGATAATACAGAGCACCATGTGGAAGTCTAGCGGGTGTCAAGAGACAATTCATTAAGGCAGAGAAGACTGACACTATCATGGATGCCACCTAATGATGAGAGAGGTTATATTACATTATGTAGGTTAGAACAAAAGAATAGCATGTAAATGCTTACACAATGAGATATCATGTAGTACACTAAAAACAAATAAAAATAAATATAGAATAGGTAAAATTAACTCCATGGTAACACCACTGAAGTATCAGGTTCACAAATATAACAAACACTCAAAAATCATGTTCGCAAATATGACAATTCGGGTTTGTATATTTTAATTTATAGTGCAAAATGTACCAATTGTGTACATAGTCGAGAAGTCTTTATAACTATGCGTGTTAATTTACTTAAAATGAATATGTTTTTCCATGAACAAGATTGATAACATAATTTCTAATACAATTTTCTTCAAATTTCCGATCAACTTGATATATATACAGCCGATTTCAGTTTCTTGTATCAACATGTGACTTTTGGGTGCTTGACTGAGTTCGATAGTTTGGAAATAAATAAGAGGAGATTTGTTTTGGTCTTTGAAAAAGGACTGCAAGACACATCGTTTACATGGATCTTCTCTTTTAAATAATTTTAATTTCTTGAATAATGGTTCGGTATGAGAGTTGTATTTTTTATCGAAAATCATATGCATAGCCTGCTTTAAAATCTGGGAAGACGAGAATGTTGGAATCCCCTAGCAAGAATGGCATACGATAAGACACTTGTGAATTATTCCTAAAATCGATTCAGATAAATAACTTTTAAGTTTATTCATGAGTCCCATTACTCTAGATATCTTATTTGAAATTTAATAAATGTGAACTTCCCAAGCCAGATTGTCATATCAGGTAACACCAAAGCAATCAAATGAACAAACCTTTTCTATTACGGTACCCTCGATTACAATATTACATATTTTCTTGACCAGTTTCCTTTGGGTGTATAAAAAATTTCATGCTTTTAATTTTGTTTACATTTAATGAGAGTTTATTAACACACAACCAGTCGTGGATTTTTTTTTAATTCATTATTTAGTGCTGTAGCATTATCGATATTGGAATTGAGTTTCTAAAGTAAATTGCAAAGTTGTATCATATGCATACATACTTATGTGAAAAGGCTGGATGTAGTTGCCAAATGATTAACATCGGTAAGAAATATAAGGGGTCCAAGTATGGCCCCCTGGGGAACACATGTACTAATATGAGAAAGACCCGGTTTGGCTTCAGTGTATTCAACATACTGTGCACTGTCGTTTTGTAGGTGACTATTAAACCCCTGAAGCTGTCTATCTTGAATTCCATATGTATTTTCTGAACTTGAAGAGTAATTTGTCGCGGACCAAGGTATCAAAAGCTTTGGATATGTCCTAAAATATTGTAATTGGTGTATTGCCTATGTCTATTTGATTAAGAATCTTATCAATAGTTTTAGGACCAGCATGTAATGTGGAGTGCTCCTTTCTAAATCCGTATTGGTTGTTGTATAATAAATCATACGTGTGAAAATTTTCATATAATTGGTTAGGAACTTTTTTGTGTTCAAAACCTTTCGCTAGAGAGGAAAGACGAAAAATTGGTCTGTCTTTGTCAAATGAATGAGGGTCGCCCTTATTGTAAATCGGTGTTACTATTTTCAACTGATCAAGAAAAGCAAATTATTTCATTCCGTGGCAATTTCCACCTTATCGCTGATATGTGTATTATTTATGCCACAATAATCTGGAAAATCTTTCCTATTACTATACATGCTTAAATAGTTAAACAATTAAAATAGTTAAATTGAGTCCCAAGTTTTCTTAATATTGAATTTATATCTGTCAAATTGCCTATGAAAATACATGTATTTAGCTTGACGATTTTTTGTTTTAAAGATATGCTTATATGTAGCTACGTTTATCTTAAGAGACTCTTAATTGGGTGAATTGGTATCAGTTAATATCAACCTCTTGTAGAAGCTGTCAAAGTATTTAATTGTTTTAATTATGCCTGTAGTAATCCGTTTGGACTTACGGTGAATATACTTCTGGTACCAAACGTTATAGCCAGGAAAATATTTCCTTTTTGCTGAATTTAATGTTATGTAAACTTTGAAACAGCACAATAAGGCGCAGTTAATATTTTACATAGTAAAACACGGGAAATGATATCATATAATAGAGATTTAGATTTCTGATGCCAATTTTTTTTATTTGGAATACTGCAAAATATATCAATCAGGGTGCCATTTTTCTTAGCAAATCTTGTTGATATGGTGATGAGTGGATAGAAGTTACTTGTCGCTAACAAATAGAAAAAATACTGTAACAATCTCTTTCGTTCATTTTAGTAGATCAAAATGGAAGTCGCCTGTGAACATAGTATTTTTTTGCTTTTGTTTCCTGATTTTGTTTACAATAAAAGTCAATTCGTGAACAAATGTATTTTATTTGATTTTAACATTTTGCTTAAGTTGTTTGATAATATTGGCAAGTACAAGTTTCCCATGCGAGGTATGACATGACGCAGTACTTCATGAGAGAGTTCTTCCCAAATATCAGAATTGATATACAGATCCAATAATTTATATTGAAAATCAACATGAATATAAGTTATGAGAACACCTGGGCCCTGAACAGCATTTACACAGTTGTACCTTTTGAGTTGCAGTTGGGAAAAATTTGAATTGTCAGATAACAAGGTCTCTTGAATACAAGTAGCACCGAATTAAAAACCAGAAGTATTGAATTGCTCCACCAAAATAGATAGTTTGTCTATTTTAGCCTGGAAAGTTTGAGCGTTCATTGTTAAACCGTGAAATTATTATATTAAGATTGGAGTAAATCTGCTAAAGAATCAGTAGCATGATAAGGCGAATACTTAACGGTACCTTTTTTCATGTTCCGAGCGTTCATTGTTAAACTGTGAAATTATTATATTGAGATTGGAGTAAATCTGCAAAAGAATCAGTAGTATGATAAGGCGAATACTTAATGGTACCTATTTCATGTTCCGAATTGGACCAAGAATGAATACTGTTCATATTTTTTTCCCCTTTTTTTTTTTTGGCCAAGCCACCAAAATTGTTCAGTATGGCCTCATCTAAACTGGTTGATACATTTCCGATTTAGCTGGAGAGGCAAGACAGAGCTGTACATATTCATTGAGCTCCTTTTAATAACGAGCGGCTTTGCTGGGTAACACAAAAATATAATAGGACTGTACTCAATAGAAACGTGTTGTTTGGAGATAATAGCAGTCTGTGGAAGAGCTGAAAAATAACTAAAGTCTGAGGGTAATATCATGTAACATATGTGCAGAAGAAAAGCAGTTTTCTTACATGGTGTTTTGGAAAATAAACCAGTAAGATTATCAAGCTGCATGGCAATATGAGCATATAAGTATGGTTAAACAAACACCAATTCAGAGTTTTGTTGGCAGTAGCATTTTCAATATGCACATGAGCATATGATAAACAATATAACGTTATATGGCTAACACGATCAGGTACAATGTACCAAAAACATCCACTTTTGCCACATACCCACCGCTTTTTTCCTATTTAGAAAGCAACACCAACAATGAAACAATGACAAAGAATACAAAATACATCGGAAAAGTGTTAAATTCAGTTTATATGTGAATAGAGTTATGTGTAGCATCAACTGCATTAGAAACATGAAAAAATAAAGATGTTGCTTTACAAGAAAAATTAAACAGGACGACCAAAAGCCCAATATTCGTTTCCAAACTATACATGCCATGCAAGGCAACAACTCCGAGTACAAGTCCCAAAAACGTATGCAATAAGTAGCATTTACTAAAGGACGGCACACATTGTTTAGGATCATCCAAAACGCATTGTACTTGAATATACTTTTGGAAAGAAAAATATGCCCATTGCATCTGCTTAACGACCCAGTGTCTCAGCTCATTTAAGCACATTCTCACAAAAGATTGTGCCAATCGTTACCTTTTCATGAAACAAGAGTTTTCAGATTAAAACTCTACACAATGAGTTCTGCACTGAAGCCATAAACTAGGATGGTATGCTTTCTGGACCACTGAAATCAGTGGGGACCATATCCACAACAGTGCAGGAATAACAAAAGTAACTTATTAATTATTTTTACGTTCTCATCATGTTTTAGTGACAGCTAGTGTATTAAAAAAATAATGTCACATTGATGTGAAGATATTATTTCAAAAGTGAGCTAGGAAATATAGACAATAATAAAGGAAGCTCTGCGAATATTAATTTTTAAGACAACAGTAACAACACCCGGGTTCAAATGGGCGAATGGTTACAGCTATGCATACTTAAAACCATCACATTTTAGAGTTGTTGGTTTGACTCCTTCTTGTGCCTTCTTTTTTTTTAATTCTTTCTCTCTCTCCCTTTTTTCTTTCTCTCTTTCGTTTTTTATCTCTGTGCTTGTCTCTTTTCCTTTGCTGCTTCAAAGCCGCGAACATTTAAGCCATGCAATATTAAAGAATTAAATTGGGTTCTCTCTCTCTCTCTCTCTCTCTCTCTCTTTCTCTCTCTCTCTCTCTCTCTCTCTCTCTCTCTCTCTCTGTCCATGCCCAGTCGTTTTGATAAAAAACATAATAAACGATGCATCTACAGAGCAATAAATAGCTGATAATGGAGAGAGGATTAAACGATAATATAAATGAAATTACCTTTCGACATTGTAAATGAAAAGATTTAAGTGAAAGTATACAGTATAACACTCATCTAGTTTACGTTTCGTTTTTTTTTTCTCTCTATTTGCTTGTCTCTTTTTCTTTGCTGCTTCAAAATTGCAAACATTCAAGCAATGCATTATTAAAGAATTAAATTGATTTATATGACGGTAATATTTCGTTGTCTCTTCTCTCTCTCTCTCTCTCTCTCTCTCTCTCTCTCTCTCTCGTGCCCACACACACACAGACACGCCCTCTCTCTCTCTCTCTGTCTGTGCCCCAGTTTTTTTTATAAAAAACATAATAAATGATGCATCTACAGAGCAACAAAATTCCTGATAATGGTGAGAAGATTAAACAATAATATTGATGAAATTACCTTTCTACTTTGAAAATAAAAAGTTTTAAGTGAAAGTATAGACTATGACACGAATCTAATTTACCTTTGACAAAGTTTGACAGCATGATTTATTAGTTTAGCATTAAGCAAACCCTTTAAGTACTATCCCGAGATGCAGACAAGAAAAAAGTCACGAAGAACAGATAATATCATGCATAGTAATAGCTTTGCAAAACACCAGAAAGAGAATCATATCCCATATGTAATACCTGTGGGTCAGTCTTCAATGATATTGAGTGTTGCAATGGGAAAATTTAACAATAATCTATACTATGGCTCAGTACATTGTGAATCGTCGATTGAAACATTTTTTTTTTAAACATGACTGTTGAATAGCGGCAGGATAAATAAAAAAGTTATTCAGTTTAGCAGTGTGTTCACCACCATTTCATGTGTTTCCTTATGCCAAGGAGACAACTGGAAAGCCACATTAATTATTTGTGGAATTATGAAGCAAATTCTAGTCCATATCAGTATCTGCCCCGGTAACGTGTACAAACTGCAATCATTGGACTCGCAAAAAAATATAACAAAGCAAAACGGAGATCTGTCGGGCCCTAATAAATGTAGGCTAAAGAATTTGTTTACAGGTAATGGCAGGTCTTTATATTTTCGGGGTTTTTTAAATTTACATTTTATGGCAATTGGTCAAAAGCGTTTAAGCTGTTTACATTCAGCGGTAATGTTTACATTATACAGTCTGACACCAGACGTAAAAAGTGAAGTTATAGTCAAAGTTTTTTTTTTTAGAAAAAAAAAAGAACTGAAGCTGTGTAATTTCGGTGGTAATGTTAACAGTTGACAGGCTGATACTAATCTTACATGTAAGTTTACATTTAGAAGTGTGTTCGGTCAAACACCTTTACCTACATGTATACACGGGATACAGAATTGACAGCTGCTATATTATTATTATTATTATTATTATTATTATTATTATTATTATTATTATTATTATTATTATTATTATTATTATTATTATTATTATTATTATTATTTCGGAAAGGTGTTTTTATGGTGGATGAGGAATTGTTGCATTATAATGTGTGCATCTCTCATCCATTTATTGTCTTGAACCATTCTTAGAATATATACCAATCGTTTGATCTGCTCTTTTGGGAGGATTTGGTGGCACTGAAAAGGGAGGCACAATAAGTGTATTCCATGTGCATATCCAAAAATCATCAGTTTCATTGCCCGAATGGTCACTCTCGTCACTGCTATTATCCTTAGTCAGATGACCAATGGATCTACTGTAGCTTCTATGATAACTCACGCCACTATGAAGTCCTCTTCTATCTTGATAACCTTCTGCAGTGCCCTGGAATAATTGTCAACTGTCACCTTTTGGAATCCTTGTATTGTCAGTTCCTAGGGGTCTTTCAATCTAAATCGGTTCTCAAGTGCCATGGGCCCCTTTACTTTACCCCATATCATCTCAATGGGCTTGAGTTCACGGTTACGTGGAGACAATCTCAATACTACATGTCCATGATGACTGGCTATGATATCAGTTTGGAAATAAGGTTTGGGCTTGTGTAAATTAACCAATTTGTACACCTCTAGTTTGGTGATGTCAGCAGGCACATCTTCTCCTTTGTTTTGCGGCTATTGCACCATATCTCCTTTGCAGCTGTTGGATGTTCACGAATTGAAATTTTAGTGCCAAATCAGTCATAGTCTTGTGTTTGTCAGTCGCTTTCCCGTTAAATACCAGCCAAATTCTTTGCACGTGGTGAACCTCAGACCACTACATCACAAACAGCAAACGATCCACCTTCTTTATAGCTTTGAAAATCTGGAGGGACATTTTGAGAGTCTGCATTGTGTTACTCTTTGTTTTCCTTGCAATGTTCACACACCAATAATTAAATCTGTAAATGATATTTTACTATCATACTAAGTACCCATATAATTTTTTTTATATAATTTTTATGGCGCTTTAGCTCGTGCCCCTAAATAAGTGTTGGCCAAAAGAACATAATAACAATGTCTTATTCTTAATCTTCCCTCCTATTATGTCTTAATAAAAATAAAACACATTTTGAAGCATCGGGATTTATGTCTTGTTAGACCCAGTCCCAGAATGTAATGAAAAAAAAATGAAATGGTATTAAAATACAAAGACGGAAAAACATCTGTTATTTTGATTCACACACAGTAAATATTGATGGTGCAAAAACAACTGTAAACAGTAACTTATTATGGAAAAATTCATTCGTCCAATTAATACCTTTACAACCTCTTTCAAACATTCTATGACTTGCAAATAGTACAGAAAAACATGATCCATATTCATTAATTCCAAACCCAACAATGACAGCAAAGAGATTCCAGAATTGCCAAAGCATCAACATGTTTCTTCCAATACCAAAGTGAAGAAACAAATTTCAACCAAGACATTTTGATTAAAACTTCTATCTGCCAAGATTATGAAATGAAAAACAGAGTGAACAAATTTTGTTATTATCATTATCTTTATCATATTGTAAATATGAAACTGTCCATATGCAGATATGCGAAAATATGCTGGTCCTTAACGTTTTTGATTTTTATTAATATTACATACGGAAAAACCGTTAAAAGGACAGAAAACAACGATATCCGAGTCAAATGTCCATATTAGATTATAAAATTGTGCCACAGTCGTTCCTTGTGCGACAGAGAATTGAAATGACGTGCGAACAACAAATTCAAAGAAAGATAAAGAAAGAAGGGAGGACGAGAGAGAAGAAAGGGAGGAAGGAAGAAAGAAAAAGAAAGATGGATGGGTGGCTGGGTGTGTGGATGGATAGATGGATGTGTGGGTGGGTGGGTGGATGGATAGATAGATAGATAGATAGATAGATAGATAGATAGATAGATAGATAGATAGATAGATAGATAGATAGATAGATACTAAAATGACAAAAATTGTAAATATCCATAGGTGCAATCATTTTGGCATCCCAACTCATGTGTTGTGATTTTCGTTTCAAACATGTTAAACGTAATATTCATCTGGCTTGTCTTTTTCATTGCCCATATTTACTCGTCTATTTTAGCAATAATTTCTTCACATAAATGCGTTATTATTTTTTAATACACCAGCGCTCACTAAAACATGATGAAAAATTCAAAATAATTCATAAATCACTTTTATCCTTCCCGCGTGCTGTTGTGGATATGGTCTCCACTCATTTCAATGGGTCCAGAAAGCATACCCCCTAGTCTATAGCTGCAGTGCAGAACTCATTGTGTAAATTTTCAATCTGAAAACTTAAGTTTCATTTAAAGTAACAATTGGCACAATGCTGTTGCGGGAATGTGTCAAATGAGCTGGGCGTTGGACTGTTAAGTACATGCAAAGGGCGGAAATCCTTTTTTTCCAAAAGCGTATTAAAGGACAAGGCATTTAGGACGATCCCCAACAATGTGTATCAGTCTAAAGTTCATTGTTTATGTAGGTCTGCAGTGACTTTGTTAGAGCAGTGTTATGAGCTCATTAAGTCATTGAACTTGTAACTTACATCTTATCATTTATGCAGTTAAGGTACGTTGTGGTAATGTAACTACAGGTTATATTAGCTACCTTGTCCTTTAATCCTGAGTGACACATATGGCCATGATAGGTGGTATTTGACGTGCAGCAGTCTTTTATGTTGAGGTGGCAAGCAGTTCACTGCATATTTGCATAAGGTCTGACTTAGACTGAAGAAGTGTAGATGGGAGGTCAGACATCACTTAAAACGTCTTGGCATTCCTTTTAACATGTGCAAGGTCAGGGACATTGTGCACCCATAGATTGCAATTGCCCAGATCGGTGAAACAGCCAATTATACCCTCATTTCCTTGGCCGCTTGGCCAATGACAAGCAGAGAAATGGGTTCCTTTCATATTGTCCACTTTCGGTGGTCATGGACAAATGGTATAACTTTCTTTATTGTTGGTGTCTCTGGCTCTTTTATAGAGATTAAGGATCAAAGACCATTTCCCCTCTGACCTTCCATGGGTAAATGCCTCACTGTCGTCTAAATGGTGTTGAAAGTGAGGTTGCAAGTTTCAAGTTTTTATTTAGCCTTGAATCACATGGACAACTGCAGTCAGACAATGCTGTATGAATGAGATAATAAGAATTTACAGTGATATGTTGAAATACATAATAAGGATAATATAATAATGAAACCTTATATAAAACTAACTGCAAGTCATGTTCAAAGAGCCATGTCAAGTGTCGGGCTTTTTGGTAGGGCAGATCCAAAGAAGGTTAGCTCTTGGTACCACCTGTAATGCTCTTTGCAAGTTACTATTGCCACAAAATCTATATATAACTAAAGTTTTGCAAGTTTGGCAGCACAATGCCTCGAAGTCGAGTTCATAAATTGGAGAATATAATTGAGTACCTCAATATCACCGTTATTATATGATATTATAAAAAAAACTTATTTTGCTCATCTTAGCCAAGGTAATTGGTGAATTTTCCAAAGTTGTCAAATACAGAATTTACAGTGATTTGCTGCAATTGTGTGGTTCCTTTCCTGGAGATGTCAAGTTCAAATGTATGCCATGGGTTTGTTATAAAATAATCCCAGTTTGGTGCTGACATTTTTTGGCATCCTTGGGATGCTTTAGATACCAGTTTAGATGGGTTAATGGCAATCAGATGTAGCGAATATTTGGAATCATGAGGGAGAAGGTCTGAAGGTAAAAGAAAATTGCCCTAGTTCTCCTCTTACAGCTGCATTGCATGCTTTCCTCTTTACCCCATTAAATGTTTACAAAATTTGAGTGAGTTTGTTTTTCAATTGGGAAACCATTCACAAATAATTGCTAAATGTGTTGGGTCAATTATCTACAAAAAGAATTGGCTCCAGATCTTACTGCCATAACTTAATATGGGGTATATGACGCATTGAAATAGTTTGAGTGCAATGATAATATTGTCACGCTGGTTAAGTTGTTTCGATTTGAAGATAGCTTTTTGGGCCTGGTCTGCTAATCTCTCAGTCGCTAATTTGAAGTTTCCCATCACAGAGAAAACAATCCCAATGTAGCAGTGGTCTGTTACAATGTCTACTTCAGAATTGTTGAGTGTAAACTTAAGTTTCTTATTTAGGTGATGGCGTTTGCTACCATAATCCTAGTTTTATTTCGGTAAACTGTCGAACCCTACTTTTTGCAATAGCCAGAATTAGGCTGTAGGGCACTTGGAAGGCCTTTCAGGTGCTCAGATACTAAAACAAGGTCATCTGCATATACAGCAGGCAATTGATTTCCATGTGATCTAAAGTTACTAGTTGACAGGTTGTGGAAATATTTGCTGGAAAATCGTGCAAAAAAACATTGAATAGAGTTATGCTTACAACACAAGTGAGGTGTAAGTGTATCTTGCAGGTTGTCCATGTGTTTACCTCTTTGCATGATATATAATTCCACATTATTTATCCTGGAGCTCATATTGAGCAGTTTGACAACAGAATTTTTTATCAAATCTGAGTGATCAGACCATTCCTCCGTGATCACATCTCTGACTGCAGTTTCCATTGCACACACAAGTTCTTGTGAAACACCAGACACCTTATTGTAACCATGGCTAAGCTAGACACACTAAGA
Source organism: Hermodice carunculata (assembly GCA_964020975.1). Taxonomy (NCBI): domain Eukaryota; kingdom Metazoa; phylum Annelida; class Polychaeta; order Eunicida; family Amphinomidae; genus Hermodice; species Hermodice carunculata. The sequence continues at coordinate 14,836,059 of OZ026625.1, read as the reverse complement.
CTAGGCACTTTCGTTCTTTCCTCTTATATGAATATGAAAGTGCCATTTCCACACATCACAGGAGCTAATAATTATCCACAGCTCCATCCATATGTTTATGTGACTGACTGTCAACTCAGCTACATCGGTCAGCCAGCCACCCCCATAAGATTGAACGGATTGAATACCATCAGCTGGAGAGTACTTCTAGCTATCTGCCATGTTGAAATATGGAACTATTATATAGTTTATAAGTCCATGGCTGAAACCTCTCAATTCTCTATCAAGTTTTTTTCAAACAGCCAAGGTTTCTGTACCTTTGCTGACAATTCAGCTGAGATTATAGTATGGTTCACTGTCCACCGACATTCGGTCTGTCCATCGAACTGTCCGCAATTCACATTCAAATGGTCCTCTGAACTTTTTACCAAATTCCTTCAAACTTGGTGGGAATGAACCTTGCTTAATTCTCTACTAAGTTTGTTCAAACGGTTATGCTTCATGGAATTTTGAATTTTGTATGCTCGCATTCTTTTATTGCCACAAACATCTCCCAAACCGTTCAGCCAATTGCTTTGAAATTGCATAGAGACACTTTTGGGGACCCCAAAACTTATTTTTGTTTTCAGTAATTGGCGCTGCAAGTTTTTTTTTTTTTTTTTTTTTTTTTTTTTTATTTTTTTTTTTTTTACAAATTTTAATTTAAGACACAGATAATATCGGGGAAAGGTGTCAATATAACTACGTGCCTCACCCAAGGGTTTACGGGTGATGCCACACAATGAACCATTGCTATGGGAAATGACATCTTGCATCTAAAATCACTGTCTGATTCACTGGCTTAACTAAAGCATAACGTTAAATGAACTTGTGAAGTTCTTCACTTGATGCACTAACGTGACATGCTGTGTATATTCCCAGCAAAGGGAGGAGCTTAATCAGCAAATGGCATAACTCTCAATTGCCTAGCTTCTGTTATTACGATTACCATAAACATTTTTCTGCCAAAGCCGTTGTCGCACTGGTGAAAAGGTTAAAGGTAGACTGGAGCAAATGAGATACCAACCTCTATACTGCAATATTTGCCGGGCAGAAAGCTTATGTCTGCAAGATATGTAGAAGTGTGTCTCATGACACCTCTTTCTGTGGTCACATGCAATATCGTAATAGCAACCAAAATGCTTATGCCGATTCCAAAGCAAGCCGGTCAAATGACATGTGTGACAAACAATGGCAATCCTATTTCCAGACAAAACAGATCTGCAATAACTTTACCGAAGGGAGATGCCTGATACTGCAAATACTTGCTTCAATGCTCATGTAGGCAAAAATTGATAAGATTCTATGCACTCAGCCTGTGACTTGAAATGTGGCACAGTTGTTTCTCCAGCTGACACTAAACTTCCAATCAACATTGTACCTGGGACCATCACCTTAAAAGTAACTGACAAAATGGTCAATCAAAGCACTTTGCCGTCAAAAACGTGACAGATCCTGCTCTGTTCGCTCCCTCTACTCCAACTTTTACTTGTATATTAGGGGAAAAGTTGACTGACTATTTGAATCATTGCGTTGATATTGGCATTGCCTGCTCCCAAATCGCTTTTTCTTGCAAGAAAAAAAATAAGTTCAAAGCAACAGCTTATGGTGCAGTTTTCACATAGGAATCAAGTTATTGCCTACCGAGACCAACAAGTGCAAAAATCGTGGATCTTGTCACAATGAAAGCCTGTTTGTGAACTCTGCCATTCAGGAAGAAGTAATTAAAAGATATCTAATTGGTCCATTCACCACTGACTCATGACCATTCTCAATCTACAGGATTAACCCCATTGGCGTTGTGAGGGAAAACATTCAACGAAAAAAATAACGTGTAGTTCTGGATCTGGGCAGCTCTTATGGTACACCTGTCTATAAATGTGCTTATTCTTTGATGTGTAAAGAGAACTTTTTGCTTTCCTGTATGCATGATGCAATAGAAATCAGAAATCGACTTGGCCCAGGCAGTGGTATGAACAAGTTAGATGCTAAAGACACACTTATAAACATACCTCCTGCATCTAACATGCGGCATCTGTATGGTCTAGAATGGAACAATAGCATGTTCTTCCATACACGCCTTTATTTCAGATCTGCCTCAAGTCTATTCTTGTACACATTACTTAGTGAAGTGGCACATTTCATGGCTACTCATAAGTACGGTATACGTGAATTTACTCTGTCTGAGTGATGACTTTTTAATCGTCAACAAATCACTGATAATGGCACAACAATCTATGACAATTATGACCATGTTATTGAATAAACTAGATATCACCCTGACCCACCATAAAACTGCAGGCCCATTAGATGTCACTGGATTTTTTGGGATAATGCTTGATACCATGCACATGGAAGCACGCTTGTCTCCACTTAAACTGGACAGGCTTCATGATGTACTGTCTGCCTATAAGGGGAAGAACAAGTGTACTAAACGTGAACTTTAATGTAAGCCATGTTACACGTCTATTGTTACAGTGATAATTGAAAATGAACAACAGAATCACGCAGAATAAAATAAATATTAGTATATGCATATATATAATAAAACACGCACTTTTAAGCAGATCTTTTCCATCCTAATGTTGCAATCAAAATATTTGAAATGGGGAACCATCTTTACCCGTATACAGTCTTATGATTCAAAATCTTACCAATGAAGAAAACTACCTGTGAAACAATCAGTCTTTTTTCTAAAACTGAGTGTCCAATATTAAACCGACACGCATTTGTTAAAAAAAATATGTGTTTTGTCGAATCCCACTGGCGTAAATGCAGTTTACAAATATTCAGGACACCGTTTGCGTCGAGGTATAGCAACTAAAGCTTTCAACGTCTATTTACCAGATCGTCTCATCTCTAGTACAGGGCGCTGGAATAGAAACTGTTTTAAACTGTATATCGAAGTACCTGACACTGCTATTGCCTCTGCTCAAAGCAAATTAGTGGACCCGTCTATATGTCGTTAATCTCCTTGTATCAGTGATGTCATCATTATTTTACTTACTGTCGCCCAGTTCAGATGTTAGACAATTATTGTATTCTTACCATGTATTATAAACTCAACTGTTTTCTACTACCATTACCGTACTTTTTGTAAATGCTCTGCATGAGCTGTTGCTGAATACTAGAACTAATTTATTATATATACTCAGCAAAATAGTCCATGTATCTATCTTATCATCAATGATAATGATAATGACCAAGTGTCAATATTTGCTTTCTTCAAAACTGTTAACTCTCACTTGTTAAAACGTTTCACATTTTCAGGACTATCTCTGCTCAATTCCTCTAATACGTAACGTCTGAGTGCACCAGCGGCCCTAGGCCTTTTACTCTCATCATTTGCGATTTTTCTCTGCGTGGTCTGTTTTCACCATTGGCAGCTACCACAGTGCGATTCCAACCCCAGGGTTTCCCTCCCATGTATGGACTTGATCACCATCGGCAGTACCCACTGTGACGGTCTTACTCCACATAGAGAATAGCATAGCGCCATACTGCCTTCCTTTCTCGTCTGTGCCACCATGCATTCACTTGTGGCAGCAGTCATTGCACGATTCATTATCCCACCTGGCTAACTTCATTGCGCTCCCAGCAGCTTTGGTCAGTACTATCCATCTTTTCTTTTCTTGATAGGTCTTAATTATTTTATCTCACTCGGCATCAATCTATAATTTACAGCGAGTTGATGGTTTGCCACTGTGGCTGCTTTCCCAAATGATTGTGTATGTTAAAGTATGTTAACATGTTATCATTATGTTATGTTTATGCTTTATGTTTGATAGTTAAAGTAATAAACTGAATACATGTAAAATGAACATATCGTTTCTTTGTGTGTTGACCATAAATGTTACCCCTTATAGGCATAAATATAATGTAACACACAAGGTTTATATCAACTGATGTAAGCCAGTGTCTCAGCTGGTCATGTGGCATTTGTTTTTAACTGATCGAGTAACAAGTATCTAATATACTGACGTACAGAAGAGCCGACGCCTGTAGAAATTTGTATTAAGGGTCTGCCCGGTCAAACGTCGAGACCAAATCACTTTCTGCTGGCTTGCCTGCCAATCAGCTCCAATCTGCATCTTCATCTTCAATTGCTGAAGTGGCAGTACTGTCAGGTCTCAGGGCGGGCGGTGTTATTTCTTTTATCCCACTTGGGATAAACTAATCAAGTAAAGCCCCCCACATTACACAGAGTTGATGGTGTGTCCTGTGGCTGTTTTCCAAAATGATTTCGTATGTCAAAGTACATGTTTGTTTGCATGTTATCATTATGTTATGTTTATGCTCTATATTTGATACCTAAAGGTAATATTGTATGCATGTAAAACGAAAATATCTTTTCTTTGTGTGTTAACGATACATATATGTGTGTGTTTGTGTGTGTATGTGCGTGCATGTGTGCGTGTGTATGTATATGTATAAGTATATAAAGTATATATATTTTCAATTTTTTGTGATTTTGTTTGTTAGATTTACTTGATATCACTGTAACAATACAGATATATTACATTGCTGTAGTCCTGTTTTGATTTCAATTTAAATAATAATTTGCATTGTGACATTGGATATTTAAGCTAGATGGCTATTTTTTTAATTTGTCAATTTCTTTAATAATAAGGCACATTCGTCGATTTTACAAATGCTACAGTATATTTTCAACTTTGAAAATTTACACAAAATCAAAGGTTTACAGTTAGTCTTGCAATGTATTAAAATAGCACTTATTGGATATAACGCCTTTACATTGATCTAGGTTTGGTAATTTTCAGGTGTTATCATGAATTATTTGTACAGCAAGAGCTACTATCTCTGCATATGTGAAAAATGTAAGATGTCGCTGGGGCACTCTCAAATGATACAAGTTTGAGCAGTATGGCTCCACTATCACAAGACACGGGCATGGGGGATAACCTTGACAATTTGCGTTGTGGTAGAGAGGTACAAAAAGACCATCCAGTGGGTAGATAGGGACTTGTTGTTTTGGATACAAATTTAATTTTCATTAATGATTGTTTACTGCAACTTGTTACCTGCACCTCCTTCATGTGGTTTTGTAAATAGTTGTATACAAAGAGAAGCATATTGCAATGCTCTCTTTGCCTATAGTTATACGTGCTGTAGATGGCCATTATATGCCATTAGCACCCAATTACTTTTCAAGGGTACTTTTCTTTCTTCAGACATAAGTCAATTAAGTACAGTAGAATCTCCAATTAAGACCACCCCTATAAAGAGATCATCAGTATATTCAATCCAGCTTGCAGTTCCTTTTCTATTTGTCCTAATTAATTAATATGTCCTATTAAGGCCACTCCTCTTATGATTCCATTGTTGAGCCATTTTGATGGCTGCACTATGAAGATTCCATTGTACACTGTCCATTTACCTTCAGTAAAAAGTCAAAGAGCTGCTTGTGGTCTCGTTGTGCTGAAAAAGTGACTTAATACAACAGTTACGACTGTACAGTAGGAGTTGTATTTTGAGAGCACTTTTTCTGCCAGATGAGAGTCGTCACATTATGGAAGGTTGGAATGATTTACCAACTATGTTGAAAGCCTTTAATACATGTGGTCTGATACGTAGATAGTATTCAAGACAGGCACTTCTTCTATATTAAATATCATGCCTTTACATTGCTGGTACAAGGGTTACTATTTTCCATCTTCACATCATGTCATTGCTTTTATCATTCAAACAAAACTGAAAAACTCTACCAATTTTATCGTCCTTGTCTTATCATAAATATGCACGTAATTATATTTTCTACTTCCTTTCAAAAACTGTTGGGCACATCCTCTTCAAACTTAGTCAGGACATACCTCGCATAGGTCTTTATGGAGGGTGTTAAATTCATCACGCTCAGGTATATGCTCTCCTCAAGAAAAATGCCACCCACATTTATTTCACATAGGCTACTCTAAAATTTGCCTGCTAAACAGACTATAGTTCTGACTGTCTGACCGCACTCCATGGATAGTCTGCCATACCACAGACCAGAGTCATTACAAGGGGCTATTAGCTCTTGCTTAATTGATTCAAGATAACGTTACTACAGGCCTCTCTGGCCAATTATCGCTTTGTCTTTGCCGGCTGGTTGATTGCCTTCTAAATATTAATGAGCTCCTCTGCAGCCAATCAGCATGCTGTTAGACGTCGCGTTCGAGACACTTGCATGTTCACATTGCAAGCAAACCTACTTAGCGTGTGTATCCCATGGAGATCAAAGAGCTAATGTGGTTAACTGGAAGTGAATCATGGCACACTACTAACTCCTGGAATTCTGACAATTCAGAGTCCGAGATGTCAAGATGGCTAGAGTCGCTACCGTATTTTTGCGTGAAACAACGCCTGTACAGAACCTGACGATTTTATTGAAGTGTTGTCAAAAGCAAGTCCCTCCACTTCTCATTCTCGATCAAAGACTCGGGACATCCAATAATAACTGGAAATTGTTCTGCTAGCAGTTCAGCCTCTTCGTCAGAAGTATCCCAAAATATACACGATGATACCTCCAGATGATTAAGCTCCCTTGCGTGGGACTTATCCAACTTTTACACGCACACACATGCATGGAAATAAAATATATTTTTACTCTTACCTACGTTCAATAACTTTATTGAAAGAAACTTCATTATACCAATCATGGTTGATGTGTAGTAAGTAAAGTTTGAAAGACAAGCATGTGCAGTTTCACAACTCCGCTGGGTACGTTACATCTGCTTATAGATCAGAAACATCCCTGTTGATAACAATGATAATATGCACAAGTGGTTGTCAAAACAAAAAGGCAAGCAGTAAAATTAAGTCCTTGAAGCTGTTGTGATGAGCGTCGTCATATCCCACCCAGCCTGATGATGCGGCCGGTTAAATGTTTGGCCGCAGAGAATTCACTCTTCTAGTATCGGTTCGCTTTAATCGTAGCATGATGGCAGTAATGCTGAAAAACTGTAATAATTCTAATTTAATCACATATATGATAACCAGCAAGCAGAACACCACGTGTATGCAAATATGCCAGTGGTTGACTTGGCTCAAGTCAAGTTGATCAACAAATTTCAAAGCACGTGCCTGTCCTGAGTTCACAGAAGTTATGCGTAAGTATTACTCTTGCATACTGCACCATGTATGTGAAAAAGCTCGGGTTTGTCCCATGGAAAATATCTGTCGTAGCAGTGTCAGGCCTTCAGCTTTGCGGTCTACCATCAATAAGAGACTGGTGATGGCTGAATTCAGGTCATAGTCCTGCACCCAAAGCTGTGGGAGCACAGTGGTGACAGAAGTCTTCCATCTTTATCTTTCAGATCCCCCCCCCCCCCGTCAACTGGCTGCAAATGCTATAGTGCAGATTCACCATTTCACTGTCGTGTCTGATGTTTGCAAGCTATCATATTTTGCTGCAGCAGATGTTTGTGGAAGTGACTCAGCTAGTACAGCCCTGTTGCTTTTGGTAATTTTTCTGCAAAAACAGATGCATTGTAGTGAACGCCGCTTCCTCCATACAGACAGATTGGACCTTTTTCTACCACAGCACTGATATCAGATCTTAAAATTTCACGTGGCTGAATAAAGAGAGCAGCTTCAGAGTAGAATGTTCGTCCAAGTGCAACTTTCGTTTTTTAGCTAAGCTGACTTAATAGTCAGCTGAGCTTATCTTATGGTCCTTTGTCCGTCCGTCCCGCGTCCGTCAACAATTTACGTTTTCGACTTCTTCTCCTAAACCATCTGCCAGATCCACGTCGCACTTGGTGGGGATGTGCCTCAAGTGGGTGTCTATCAAGTGTGATCAAATGGTCATGGTCCAATGATTTTTGGATTTTTTAGGAATTGTTTCTGTTCTTTTATGGGCAAATCTTAAAAAATTTACTTCTCCGAACCGCCCACCCAATTGCTTTGATACCACACAGGAACACTCCCTGGGATGCCTAGTTTTTAATTTGTTCACCAGGTTGAACTGCAATTTTAAAAAAAGATATTATGAATTTTTGTGTGTTATACCTATTTTCGACTTCTTCTCCAGAACCGTCACTCAGATTAAGCTGAAACATGGTGGATATGTTTCTTATAGAAGGGTCAAAAAAGTGGTCACGATGTGGGAATGCTGCGGATTCCTGATTTTTGACGATTTTTTCAATTCAGGTACTTATCGGTCAATGCAGCTTTCCTATTGATTACTATGGAAGTCAATGAGCATTGTAATGCTAATTCACATTTTCGACTTCTTCTCCAAAACCGTCATCCAGATTAACTTCAAACTTGGTGGCAATATACCTTGGGTGTGTTTCTACCAGTTTTCTTCAAATGTTCATGCTTCAATGATTTTTGGATTTTCATTGAATTTTTGTTCTTTTTTGGACAAAGCTTTAAAAAAATCTTCTGCGAAACCGCTCACCCGATTGCTTTGATATCACACAAGAATACACCTAGGGACCCCTCGTTCTTAATTAGTTCACCAGCTTGCCCTGCAAGTTTTTCTAATTTTTTATGATTTTTTGTGTGTGTTATGGCTATTCTCTACTTCTTTGCCAGAGCCGTCACTCAGATTAAGCTTAAACGTTGTGGATATGTTCCTTCTGGAAGGGTCAAATATTGTGGTCCACTATGTGGGAATGCTGAGGATCCCTGATGTTCAACGATTTTTTTTTCTATTTGGCTACTTTCCGGTAAATGCACCTTTCCTATTAATTACTATGTAAGTAAATGGGCTTTCTAATCCTAATTTATATTTTCGACTTCTTCTCCAAAACCGTCATCCAGATTTACCTCAAACTTGGGGGGGATATACCTTGGGTGGGTGTCTACCAGGTTTGTTCCAATGGGCATGTTCCAATGATTTTTGGATTTTTTTATAATTTTTTTTTTCAAAAATTTTTACAAAAGTTTTAATGGGAAAGTTTAACCTGGGAATTTCTTGTAATGGTTATAACTTAAAGGGCACGTCTCGGAAAATATAAACATGCTGCAAAAACGTTTTTGTTGCCCCAGACGTAAGATTATATATAAAAATAACAATTAATTAGGTACATTTGTTACACATAATATATGTAATGGGTTTTTTAGTGCTTTTAAACATAGTGCCACCGAGGATGTCTGAGAAAATTTCAATCGGGAAGATCCACTTTGGTGACATCACTGTGGGAAGACGTTTGTGAATCTGGCATTTGACCTTGGCAGTCGTGGCTATTTCATGATAGGACACACATTTTTGTCTTGACTCAAAGGTTTAGATTATCTCTAATTTTTATGCGCGAAATATCGTTTTTGGCACCATATTCATTTTTTAGACCTAGTTTATTATTTTTGTCACTGCCATGCCCCATCGTTCTGTGGTAGTGTGGTCTGGCAACACCACCAAGACAGGCCGCAGGCCTAGCCTCCGAGCGGCATGGAACAGGTTTGCGGTCAACTGGAAAGACGCCTCCGATTACAATTTAAAGCATGCTATATGCTATACATTTTGAAAACTCTATGTTTGTTGGTGATATGATGAAGGATGCTGGGTTTCGATACCACATCGACATTATTCCTGGTGCTATGCCCTCTATACAGCCACAGGCACAGCCACCCCCTGAGCGGTTGGTCAGTGTCCTAGGACCCAAGAGAGGTCGTGGTGCTTCTGCCACAAAGTTGACTCCCGAGTCCAGACGTCGACGCGTGACCACTGCAGTGGAGAAACTTGGTAGACTAGAAGCCATGTACGTTTGCAGTATATATTAAAATACAAAGCAATACAATATTTTGTTTCTAAAACGTTTGGAATTTTTATACCTGTTTAATCTGTCAGTATAAGATAATCGTCGGGCCTGGGGCCATAATCTGTATGCAATTCACTGATTGTTTTATTCATTAACCGTATATTAGGTCTAAGCTTCAGTGGACATTTTTACAATTGTGCAATGAAAACAGCAAGGGTTCATTTAAAAAATAAACAGATTGAAGTGGATTTTGGAAGTGCTGATTCAATACCCGTATGCATGCACTGGGAATTTTTCACACTAAGAGGCAAGTTACTCTTGTTAGGCCTGACACGTTCAAATACTTTTTCATAAAATGGATCAATGGAATTCTCTTCCAGAATTATATATTGTGTCTGCCCCCTCTCTGTCATCTTTCAAGAAGAGACAGAGATCCCTGATAAATAACCAAGAGGGATAAATTTACTCTATTCTTTCTCAGTACACCTCCATCCCTATGAAAAAGTGGAAGCACGGTTTTGTTTTTCGTTTTTCACAGAAAAAATGGAAGTACTGAATAAGTTTGTTCCTTGTTTGGTTCTTTTATTGATCTAAAGTACATATATATACATATATTTATATATATATATGTATATATACATATATATACATCTATATATATACATAAATATATATATACATATATATACATAAATATATACATATATATAGTGCATGTACAGTATTACACTAAATGCATGGTGTAAGTTTCATCATTTATTTTCTCATAACTTGTCTGTAGGTTTTAGTTGCTATTTCCAGGGATGTTGCCCATATACCTGCTATTCCGAAAAAAATTCACAGACCAATATGACAGGCTGCCACGGATAAATACATATACTGGTCAGAAAAGCAATGCATCACCAGGATGATAAGGAAATAAATTTACGTGTGACTTAATAATAATGATAATTTTATTACATGATCAAAAGCATGCACCTGCAGTGCACCCCTCCCCCTGGTGTACTTTGGTCCTTTCATGATGAAAATGATTAGCTGAAAATGCTGAATGTTCCCAAATCAGCTGTTCAATTCTCTGTAGGTTGCCTTTATCACATTGGTGATTGGATATTTGGAAGGGGCCATCTCACTCCTATTTTTATGTCTTTGCATGATATTTGTGCACATCATAATCCTGACCATGTAATGATCTGTAGCGTGTACATTTTCCGTGAAATGAAAAGGGTGCAGGTTGTTGTCATGTCTTTTCCTTATATCAGAACTAAAGGCGATGTTATAGGGCCTACCTACTTGCCCACTAACAGACATATTTTCAATATTTTCTCACATGTGCTCAGTAACGGACTACAGGTCATAGAGATTCTTACTACCTAGTTGTCAAGATGACAATGTTTATTTTGCGTGATTGATGCCCACACTCTTTTTTTATTCAAAAAGAACTATTTAGATTGGAAGCCCATAGTTTTAAGCTTTGTTGTGAAAGAAACATTTTGCGATAAGATAATGGTGTTAAAATATAATATTTCAGTTTTACAACACTTTACGTTCCTCCAAAACTAAAACTTGCATGTAAGTGTGACAGTGTGGCATGTATAATGCTGGTGGCCAATTTGCAACATCACAAAAACATCATGTAAGAAAACACTTCTGCGTGTTCTGTGCATGTACTTTGTACATGCATAAGGTAGTTTAATGCAAACTGAAAACATTCAAACACATATACAGTGGTACCTGCTGTATGCAACTACTCCTGTGAGCAGCCAAATTGCTTTTTGTGGTCACTAGCTCGGACATCAAGTTTTCCTGCTTAACATACTCCAGGGGTGTGCCTAAGACTACCTTGACCCTTAATCTGTTTGTACACTGCCAGCTGAAAAAGGACTCGCGGTACCATTGGATGAAGTGCAGTGAAGGGCATCTTCTGAGTCCTGTTACACTGAAGTCCACCAGCTATGGGTGCACCAATCCGTTGTCTAGTCAGCAGTTAACCACGTTATTTTCTAAAATGCCATCGTGCAACATTTGCATTCATGTACAAAGCTGCATTTGATGTTTAGCCCCACAGCAAATCTGTGAAATTTGTACCTAGTCGTGGATATGTTGATACACTACATGGGGATCTCAATCTTTTATTTATCATGAGTGATAATTTGAACGAACTTTCAATTTCAATGACAAACTGGTGTCATCAAACGAAAATAAAGATATAATGAAAAAAAGTAAATTTACGGTGCTGCCCAGTGTAACCAAGTACTTGCCATGGCAAGATATTTTTAATGGTTGCTTGTGTTTAAGAATTATGGACATTTAGTTTTTCTTTCTTTTGCTGACAGCCAATTAGGTTACTAGTTGAGTGATAAGTCTTCCTTTGGTTTGCTCATAGCCATTTATGCTATTTTTTAAGTATTCCTACTCTTTGTTCTTGGTTCATTCACTCTGACAGGCCCCACAAAATTTCCTCTATTTTCAAATCATAAAATCCAGTTGGAACAAGCTACAAGACTACAAAATAACTGCTATCTTTACTTCTCCACATCATTCTTATTCCTGGTTCTCTTTTTTTTTTTTTTTTTTTTTTTTTTTTTTTTTTTTTTTGATATTTCTCATCAAGATGACAGTAAATGTGAGGCACACGTGATTTTGAACTAATAAAACTGTTGTGGATTTCCGCCAGAGTAGGGTATGCAAGAGACAGCAAAATACACAAGCGGTATATTATTTCCTGTGCAACATCTGACTTCATTTACACTGTAAACAGATCTTTGGATACAGTGTATTCCACCTAAAACTCAACAAGAAGTTTCATCATTTATGGACCATTTATTCATCCTTTAGTGGCGACCACCAATACCACGACAATGATATATTCCAGATCGGCATGAGAATTTTGAATCACTTGCCTTTGGGGTAGGTAACCGGGAATTCTGCTTTTACAATTAGACTTTAAATATGAGGCAAGTGAAATAGTGTTTCATACTTGCCTTGATGACAAAATCGAAAAACAAGTGGCTGATCCTTGGGCTTGCATGACACACTCAACTCAGCTGGTAACTTCAGTCTTGATACTTATCAGCCATATGCATGTTCCTAAGACTACCTTGACCCTTAATCTGCTTGTACAGTGTTAACATTATTATGGGCTAAATGATACTGGACTTTGTAGGTAAACACTTAAAATTGTCACTGCATTTTTTCATGTCTGGGTTACCTTACAGTAGTGTGACATAAGAAGTGCTGGTGGCCGATACCCAAACAACATACATCCAGGGGTAGAACCAGGAATCTGAACAAAAGGGTGGCGAAACATTGACATATTATGTTAAAACGAGTGTCTGGGGGTTCTACCCCAGATTCTACCCCAGAAAAGTTTTGTGTCAAATGGTGGACTCTAAGCCATTTTTAGACTAAAGTGCAACAAATATTTGAAGAGAGTTTAAACAAAAGTATTCACATGTATTATGTAAAACAGAAAAAGGTGGGCAGAGGGGACTAATGCCCTCTCAATCTCATCAAAATCCACCCGTCCTACACATGTGCTGCATTCTAGATCTGATACTTTTTAATCACCTGCATCAATTTTAATGGATGCAAACATGTACATAAATTAAAAACTTGGATCTGATTTGAATCTTTATGAAAATCATAGATAGGTTATAAAATAACAGCAGAAACTATACTTTGTCTCTATATTTCCTATATCATGAACTTCTAACCAACTGCCGTGTAGTTGATGTTGACCATCACAGTTCAAGTACATGTAAAATAAAGTAAATCTTTTGTGCCAATGCCAATTTTCACAATCCTATCACTTTTACATTACAATGAGGAGAGGGGTAGTAGAAGATTCAAAATATATAAGTTGCTGTGCGCATAACCCTTGTAACTTGTACAAATATCTGACTTCAAACATAAAGCATAGAGACTGAATGATTTTATTGCAATTGAACAATCATGTAAAAATAGGAGATCTACAATATGGTAATCAACAGGAATACAAAAATTACTTCTCCCCTCCCCCCTTCTAAAAAAATGCATGACCATTTGAACAAAGTTGGTAGATACCTACCAGATGTTCATCCTCAGTAAGTTTGAAGTGAATCTGACATTTTTATCAATTATTCTTACCTGTAAACTACATAGAAGCCCACCCACCCTTCCCCCATCAGATAATTCTTCGGGACAAGTCCGTGAATAGAATAACTTATGTATACAGTCAAGGCCAGAGGTCAGCTTCCCGGTATAGATGGTGCTGCAGTGGGATCCATTACCATGAGCAGAGATTGGTCAGAAAATATAATCCGGTGGTATTAATTTTTGAAAAGACGTGACCGGACAGATCAAGTACCCATTAGTAGTCTAAGGTACTGTACTATGGTACATATATAAGATAGGCAAAGATGGCGGACAAGAACACTATATGCATCCCCTCTAATGGGGGATGCAAAATAACCCATGATTGTATTTCATGTTTCCTACCAATCGGCACTTTTAGATTAAAATGCAGAATGACACAGCACATTTGCTTTGACATACAATGTAAAATATTATTCAACCATACAGAAGATACATTCATTGTTTTATGGGCATCTGTGCTACAAACATACCACATGGTTCCTATTTTAGGTTATGTGTTGTACATAACGAGGAATGGCCCCTCTTCAGAGAGACCTGTTGAGTTGAGGACCAATGCAGTATAACATGAAGGTATTATAGTCATATGCTTGCATATATGGCAATCAATGCATATATTCAAATCAAACAGTGTCTATCAGGTGACCCACATGTATCCATTACTGCCTTCATTATGCATGCTGGTAGAGGATGCCTGTTTTTTCTGCCTAGTCTACCCCAGCACCACTTTACAACTTGGCGATAAGCAATGTACCTGTACCTGCTAAAGACAAGACACAATTTAGAAATTATCAGTTACATGTATTCAACACAAAAATGATAATTAAGATTCATGTGGAATGTACACACATATATATCTCATCTGAACACCTTTCTTTACTTTTGAAGACAGCGAGAATTTGGCCAGGCACACAATGCAAAAACAAACAACACGAGGACTATGATGGTCCTATTCTCTGCTAACTGGATTTTGGTGGGAAAAAGTGTATACACCTATTACCCCTGCCCTCAAAGATTTAAATGTATAATCAAGACAGTGCGATCAATCACTACATATTTTTCTCAATGCTTGACCCTTGCAGTTTTGCAGTGTAAAGTAAGGTAAGTAAAAGTAAAACATATGGTAAGGTAAAGTGAAAATCGAATAGTTAAATCCATGAATAAATAAACAAATAAATGAAAGAATAAATGAATGAAGAAATAAGTGAATAAATTTCAGAAGTCCATATGAAAAAAAGTTTAAAGAGTAACCTGCATTTTTGGTACTTGCTACATAATACCATCCCTATGGCCAGAAAAATGTGCCCACATATTGCAGGTTGTCTTTCATTATTGGTAATTTAAAGAGGGTCCAAATGGCGGTCTTCAAAGTCACTATGGTTTCTCACCAGAGATGTCTTTGAAGCAAGTACCACTGTATTGCATAGTATTTGAAACAAACATTGCTAAATACCCAATGAAGCAAGGTCTTATACACATAGGTATCAAAAGCCTTATTTACAAGGAAAGGTCCATCTGCCATAAAACTTTCAAAAGCCTACAGCCAGAGATGAGGCCCAGGAGGTTGGCCACATTATTCATGTTGGCCTAGCGGGAAGGGCTTTGGAAAGCACCACATGGCTACCGGTACTGCAGCTGGGGCAGTCATAGGTTACCTGGAGACTACCTGGGCAGTCTGCAGTTAATGAGATAGTCCCCTGAGCTCATGTCGCCCTGGACAGACTGTAGGAGTAATGTCAGACATGTGACCCACACCATTACCACCCAGCCCTCTATGTGGAGAAAGGTCAGTTGAGGCACTTGACCTCTCATTCAGTAGACACTTTTCCATACAGTATCTGAATCATAGCAAAGAAGCATGTAAAGTGGGAAAACTCACAAGCAAGAGTACATCATGTACAAAAGGCACAGACATACATAGATACATTTGTATGCACTCGCACCTTGACATATATATGTATGCATTTGGGATGGGTGGAGAGTGTCATGGGAACAAAAACAAAATGCCTAGAGGTTTCACTGTATGCAGTACACTTCCTCTATCTGATGTAAGCAGGCTGGATATTACATAATGCCACATGACAAGAGCAGGACACAATCTTTCCACAGTTAACTATAACAAAGCTCACTGACAAATTCCAAAACTTTTAACATGCCACAGTTTCATTAAAAGTTAATGTATCCTCACCATATTTTCAAATGTAAATGTACTTGAGCTAAAAAGAATCTGAGAAAATCTTAAAGAGTTCTATGCATATTTTTGGACAAGGATTGGAAAGGAGCCTTAGCACACAAAACTTCAGTAAATAGTGGCAAAAAAGAGTATGACCACCTGTTAGCCAAAATAAGAACTAAGTGACCCCTGAAGACCCTGTATGCAATATCATGCAAATTGGGCACGCAGTTCTTAAGAAAATAAACTTTTATTTTTTTGTCCCAAAAATTATTCAACAATTCGTGAAAATTAGAAAACATGTCGGCTCCTCACCTTGTTTGTACACTTGGTAGAGGCCGACCTGGTGAACCTTCATGTGTAAAATGAAAGCATTCCACAAAACCGTTTTTGAGAAGTGGAAAATGTAAAAAGTTAACAGATAGATGCAAAGGGATGGCATAAGCTCTGCAGACTGACAAGTCAGCAGGGCTAAAATCCATATATGGTAAAAAATAACATGAAATATATGTATAAGGCCAGATATACTGAATGGATGGTTTCTGGTTGGAAACACAAATTATTTGCAATGTATTGGGCTGATAAGGTGCCCTTTCAGGACAGGTGGTCTCTCAACGCAGTGGTCCTGAAGACAGGGATAATTGTGTACTTTGAATCTACAATCCCTGTTAAAAAATTGTGCAAGGCAGTGTATTCCTCACATATACCGGTACCTTAAGTGTACATGCATCAGGTGCTTTGCTACAATATACATATAGTACCTTCTTAACTGTCGCCATTAAGAGACCACTGTTGTTCTAATCATTGAAGATTGCCTCTGTAATAGTGGCTTGCATATATTGCACATTGAACAAGAAACAGCGACAAGTTCCATGCCCATCTTTGTACATCAGACTATCTTGGGGCATACAACCTGTCCCACAGTACACTCTGCTGGCGATATTTCTAATGTGTCCTTTGGCTGACAATTGTCCCATGATTCCAGTTCCAATGCTGTAAAAAAGGGAAAAATGATTAGCTGTAGTTACCATGTTAACAGATTACAATACACCAGGATTACTATGCTGCTACTGACAAATACGATTCCTGATTGTTGTGTAACTTGTGATTCAAGTTCGGTGAAAATTGAAAAATGGAACTGGGGCTATCTACATTTACGTCTAAAAGTGTTGATTTAGTTATACTGCATTATGCTAGATTCATTTTGTGTATCAAGATCTAATTCCATGCTCATCTGTAATGTATGACTAGCCCTGTTAAAACTGTAAGAAAAGACCACTCTATGTCTATAAGCATTCTATAGTGTGAATAAAACACTGTGTGCAGTGAGTCAGCAAATGTAATCACCTTCAGCCAAAGCCAGCTAAATCAGTGTTAAACTTTCAAGTCAAACAATGGCTTCCGTGGTCAGATTTTGAAGCATAATTTTGTCTTTAAGCCAGTGAGTGTTTGATGGATACAGCACCAAGCCACTTTGAACTTTGAGGCCTATAAAAGAGGTCACGGTGACAATTGTAACAGTTACATCTACAGATCTGTGTATTCAGTCTTTTCAGATGAATATACAACACAGTGTCAAAAGTGACAAAATTCTGTCCTGGCCCTGATGATGGTCAAGCTTTGTATTGATAATTATGTACAGTTGTACATGCATCTTATTCTTAACAACCAAAGCCTCAAAGGCTCCAGAAAAGATGAACGCTACATATAGTCTCAATTATACATGATTCTTATTCTAATCTGTGAATGTTCGAACTTAGTAAGCTAGTTATAATATATGATATATTAGGCCTATGCTTATAGTATGGGTCTTGTGACAAAGACGGCGAAGCTGCCTCACGGTATCAGCCCCTCGAGATTTCAATTCATGACTTTCCAGCGACAGTGCTATTCAATGCAACGGTTTACACTGACATTTATCGTCGACTGGGCCACCCTGCACTCTCCTCAATCGATGATTGACTAAGTATCCAAACTTGTGCGTCATCAGTTGTTCATGGCTACACTGAACATGAGGCTTCACTTAACATGCTGAAAGTTTCAAATTCAAAACAAATAAAATCACCAAGGAAGGTTATCCTCTCAGCCCTCGTACGGATGAGGATCTTGGCTAGGCGGGCCGCTTCCATCAGCTGACTTTTTGCTAGGGCTTTGGGCCAATGTTCGGTTCGTTGTCTTCCTCTTCAATATTATCCACCTAAAACATATCTCCTCCACGTCGACATTGATCATGTACTGTAGTTGAGTACCATCTTGTGCAAGTGAACCAGTTCCCTAAGTGACGTCATGAGCTTTGCGGATACCGATTCAAAGTTTTTCATAAGAAATGGCTACTAAAATCTTCCCAAAATTTTGCCTTTTCTGCAAAAATTTAACAGATTTCAAGTCTGTATAGTGCTTTCCCAGAAATACTGGAATATTTGCAGCTACTTTGAATATCCGAGTGTGAACCCAGTCTAAGGATGGTCACTCATGACAGGGACTCCTGTTTTCCAAACATAATGGAAAATATAGCCTGAAGACCAAGAGTAATTTTAAGACCTTTAATGAACATTTTTATATCTTAACAGTTTTTTTTTTGGGGGGGCGGCCCAAATGTTTCACATGTGGTCAGACTGAGTGTTCAACAACAACATCAAACACTAATTTTGGGTCCAAGCTACAAAATGAATTCGGATGACATCTTCATGCATACATTTGTCTGAGACCCATTTAAAGCAACAAAGAGATATGTTTTCCCATGCGAGGAATACCAAGTTTAGTCATATCAATTGTGGAGCATAAGTATAGTCTCTGCATTTATGGCCATTATTTTAGGCACGTAAGGCTAAATAATCCAAGTTTAAAAGCTTTTATTTTTGTGAAAAGTAGGTCTGCATTCATACACAGATTCAGATGTGTGCAAGAGGGGGTATGATAAAGGGGGCCAGATTGCAATTAATGTCAAATTATTTGTCACATTGACACATAATAAATCAAACAGTAATCATGGATTGTATAGTTAATCAAGTCAGTCTCACATATTGAAGCAAGTAACAAGTGTGAATGAATTTCTTTCCTGCAAAACAGTGAATTTTTAAAACACGTTTGTCAACCACCAAAAACGTGGAATTAACAGATTGTAATCAGACATAGGTCATATACAAGTTGCTTGTATACCTGCTAATTTAAGAACAACATCTACAGTCCCCCCCCCCCATAAGGGTACTCAAATGCAGGGATAATTTTAGATTGATTTGGTCTTTTCCAAGTTCGTTCACTCATAATGGTGCTTGTATTTCATGATAGTAACAGTTTGTAAAAATGGTTTATTATAAATTTAATACTTTTCCAGGTACACCATGCATCATGTTGTCCATCCATCATGATGTTTAAAAGCATAGTGTGGAATAGACAACATGATGCACAAATGCATGAAGATTTTTGTTGTTTACAATACCTCTAATTTACATACAGCCATGGTTGGAAGTATTAGAATATTTACAGATCTGAATTTGTTCACAATTCCAATTGGCAAATCATATATAAGTACATGTACGTACCTGGATTGAATACAATGAGTTAACAAAAAGACGAAAAAACGTTTACTCCTAGGAGAACAAAATAGTGAAGACAAATAGTGGTCAGAGGTGTACAAAAAATTTATGTATTGCTTTAATAAAACCGGGACAAAAGGGTTTTGAAACTTAATGATATTGATTTGCATTCACTTACTGTTTTCCAGCAATTGGCATAATCTGCTACTTGTGAAAATTCTGCTATCAGATGTAGCACCAGGCCATTTTGCAACCACATTCAAAATCCTATGGTGGGCATCACAAACCATCTGCATGAGAAAGGATACAATTATCTAGGTTATAAAAATCAATTTTCAAAATAGTAAACTATAATTGTCGGGTAAATTTTGCGTTTTGGCTCCTCAAACAAATTTTTTGTCAGGCAGAGTTGAGGCATAAATGAGCATTTACACCATGTTTCCTCATATGGAAGCAATCAATTTGACAATATTAGTGCACTTTTATCCAGTTGAGGCTACATCCTGTCACAAGTCAATGATTTGATGCCATGCTTTTTACAATAAAATACTTCAAAAGTGCCAATGTGACCAAGGTGCTGGTTTGCCAAAAAGTCATTGAGGCATATATATATTTGGTGATAACAAGAGCAGTATGATAAGTTTTGTCATGGAAATGACTCAACAGAGTGATACTACAACCACTAGAGCACTATATATGCTTTTCTGATGGTAGTGGCCCTCAGAAAATCATGTGTAATACATTGCAGACCTCATTTTTATTCCAAAGATTAACAAGGCCACTTAAATGAATTGTAGCACTCAACTCATCAATTTAGATTTAAACTATTTGAGATTTAGCTTTAATGTTGCATATGTTGTTGGTCCTCTGTGGATTAATTATGATCCGACCAGCATAGTACATATGAGACCTTGAGGTCATTACCAAGATCACAGGGGTACTAGAATATATTCAAAGTCGGCTCAAATATAAATATATACCTATATGTGCATCCTTAACTATGTTTGCCTTTGTAAATTTGACACAGAATGACATAGCTATATTTAGCTCTGCTGACCAAAGGTAGCACAGCTTATGAAACCACTCGTCTCTGTCCGTACGAACGGTTTAAAACCACCATTTGGCTTTTGTGGGTGATTGCCTGTCTAAAGTCAGGACTAAAATTTGTTTCTTCACATTGGTATTGGAAAATGAATATTGATGCTTTGGTAACTCTGGAATCTCTTTGCTGTCACTGTTGTGTTTGATATGTATCAATATAGGTCATGTTTTTGTATAC
Organism: Hermodice carunculata; assembly: GCA_964020975.1. Taxonomy (NCBI): domain Eukaryota; kingdom Metazoa; phylum Annelida; class Polychaeta; order Eunicida; family Amphinomidae; genus Hermodice; species Hermodice carunculata. Next base: position 14,815,218 of record OZ026625.1, on the reverse strand, counting down.
AAGTTTATCATACAAGAGACGTCCGTAAACTTTGGCTCGTTAGCGTGATACCGTCCACAGTTTTGAAGTCAGCCCAATATAACTTTTAGGACTTATAGGTGGTACAAAAATCTAGGTCCTTTTTTATATTGGTGGTGCCACCTACATTATTATGCAATATGGGGGTCAAAATATGCAAATTTGGTGAACACTCTAGGTTCTTTAATATGTGGCATATCTAAACCAAATTTGGTTGGCTTGTGGGGGAGTTCTAAGTCTAAATTGGTATTGATACTAAGAACTCACTACTTGTTGTCTTGACAAATGCAGCAATATCCATCACAGAAATTGCACAAATAAACTATGATTACATGTGAGTGAAGTGCCATTTAGTGGACAAACAAGACATTAAATTCATATAAGCTCTACATGTTGAAAAGCCATTTAAGGACTATTGACTTGGAAATTAATAGTTGCAATATAGCCATAGTGCCAAGAGAGCATTGGCCCATGGGCCTCTTGTTTTTCAGGTATCAGCATATGTTTATACCCAGTTGTGCGTTCTGTCATTGAACTTTGTAATTAGGAAGAAAATAAGATCACACCTACATTGTAGCTCCAGAGGCAAATGACATTGAAATTCATAATTTGCTCTCTTACATTGTACATGACTTTCAAGTAGGTGATTTTGTACATGGTTCAAATTTAAAGACTGTTAACAAAATAAAAATAGCCATAACAAATATTCTGGTCATAAATGTATTCCAATACAGATAATAATACCTCTGTATTTGTCTTGAATCATTTCACAGGAATATAGTAAAAGTTAACACCACACACAAAAAAAATAATAATAAATACTTGGACATTGATGGAATGGTAATTTTTCCGATTCACGAAATCATATTCATCCTGTTTAGAACGTATTATCCTAACATGTGTGCAATCAATGCACCCCAGAACATTTAAAGTTTCTGAAATTAATAAAATTGTTGAAAAGGTATTTGCATATTGGGTACAAAATAATGTACTACTATTCATGTTATTTATAAATCCTTTGAGGGAAAACCTGCTTTATGTGACCGCCTTTTGGGTGGCACTAGGGGCAGTCTCTCAAAGGAGGGATTACTGCAAATAACAATGTAATTGAATCCACAATGACCAATTCTGTACTAGATTTGCATAAAGGTCAAATTTATGAAGGTGGCATTGAACAGCATGCTAATACACTTTTTAGCTCTGCTGACGTAAGGTTGAAGAGCATATGCAACCGCTCATGTCTGTCGTCTGTAAACTTTTGCTCGTTTGCACGATACTGTCCACAGTTTACAAGTTAGCCCAATGTAACTTTCAAGACTTCTAGGGTCTTTAAAAATATTGGTAGAGTTCAAAATTTGTAGTGCCACCTGTAGTATTATCATGCAATATGGGGGTCAAAATGAGAAATTTATTTGAATGCTCTAGCATGCTTAATTCTTGGTGCCTCCTCGTGAAATTAGGAGGGAATGTGGGGGATGTCAAAGTCTCGATTGAGTTTGGTAATAGTGGCACCAACTTCAGTTGTATTGGAATTATGAGTCTGAGAATTAATGGTAAAAAATTGTATAATAATCATTTTTTAGGATGATTGCAAATACTAAAGCTAGTCATACCAAGTATATGGAATATATATATATATCATGTCTGAAAGTAGAATGTTACACAATATACATGATGTTTACCTGTTTATTCAAGGTCAAAAGGCCTATAAAGTTCATCGACTTGATTAGTTGAAGTCGGGCCTTGTACATTTATTTGCAATTAAAATATGAATATAAGAAATTATTTGTCAACGTCACCAGGTAACACATGTGTAAACAAAAAAATGGCATGTAAATGCAACATCATCGAATTAAATTTTCAATATCAGCAAAGCATTAGGCCCATGGGCCTCTTATTATTAATTTATATAGGGTACAAGCCATCTTATATAGGTATAAGAAAAGGAAAATATTGAAAAAGGACAATTAGATCGAACAAAACAAAAATTCAATTTTGAAACTGAGGACTTCCACTGCGTCTGTTTATCTTTTCATTAAATTTTACAGACTTGTGGAAAAGTAAACATTTCTAGGTCATGACAATAAGAAAAACGCAGTCCTAACTCATGTTACTTGGCAAAAGCAATAAATAATAACATAATTAGTAATTTGATTTGTTTTATTGATTTGCTTCATGCCACAGGTTACACAGCCGGCACTTGCCATCTGTCCATTAGAATGAAATGCAATACACATTACTGCAATCATGTGGGTGCAGGTATTTGTGTGACACTACCCCTCTGCGAAATGGGGGTATCACTACTTGTAGACAATTTCCCTGTGGACGTGGTTCACCGACAATTTAGGTCCGTGATTGGTTTGTGATAGTAAACTTTAAAGGAAAATTCAAAACTTTATATTTTCAATGTTTAAAACACCACAGCCTTAAAATTTGAGTCCGTAAGTATCTCTGTAATTATATAACTGTCCCTTAACAACACAATTGCATTACTTGACTTACTTGGCCTAACGAGGAACGTTTTGACAGTAATTTCTTGTTTATGCAGGTTGTAATAGATAAGGGTCAATAGTTTATCCTTTGGCTGTGTAACAAATTAGATGGACGTGGGTGTTCTATATGCTTATGTTTATTTGAGGAGAGCTCCGTACCTATTTTATGTGAAGTGAATCCCCCAATGCCTTTACACCAAAGTTTGGTCGAATTTCTCTTGCAACACCGTTCAAGGACAAACTTTCAAAATGGAGTCATTATCGCCGAAAGAACATTATTATGGTGCTTAAATTAGGACTTTTACAGATTGAGCCATGTGATTATATTGTTTTTCTGGATGATAATACAAGGATGATGTCGACACTTACAATGGGACGCCAAATCAAGACACTCACCAGCAATCTTATAGAATTCCTGATTAGCGGCCAGGCGTTCTGTGTAAGAGTATGGAAAATGGACGAACGCCACTGTTTTGTCCTGCAGAGCCACCGTTTATTTTCTTACCACACAGGAAACTGTTGGCTGTGAAATTTTTATAGAGTCTGCCAAGCAGATTTGGTAGCTTCCTGTCGCAATATATCGCAAGGCCACAAGAACTTGCAGGTTTGGGGAAAGCGAATGATTTCGCCTCGATTGAACAAGGTCCTCCCAAAGCACATTTGTAATGCGGACAATGGTTTCTGGATGGAAACGATACCGACTCCGTATCTGCTCCCTGCTTAGACATTCAAGAGGATCCTCTCGATTTAGGGAAACTCTTTCACGACGAATCAAATTGCGATTTCTTTGCTGCACAAGATGTAAGATGGCCGCCATATTGTCTGTCTAAGATTGCTTCGACGCTTGCTTACATTTTCATTTTAAACTAAGACGAATCTTGAACTTAGATTTTTTATGAATACGGCTTACACCTGACATTAAGCTTTGTGCTTAGAATAAGTCAGATCTTGTGCTTAGTAAGTTTTGTGAATACGGCCACAGGCTTTTCGGTCATAATTTTCAAAGCAGCATCTTTATAGGAGACTGGCATTGGAAATGGCATCTACAGTGATGGTCTCCATTAACTTATCATCAGCCTCACTTTACCCATCCAAACTAGACAGTGTCATTCCCATATCCAAACCCAAGTCCCAATGAAACAAATCCAAGTCAGATGTTTCTTGGTATGTATAGCTGAATCACATAAATTTATGGTTCTTGTGTACCGAAAAGAGTCCAAAACATATGGTCCATAGGGTCAAAAAAGGCCATGTCTGGTTTTAACATGACAGAATGCAAAAATTTTATTCAAATTTATAGGCCTATTTCAGTAAATTGGCTTGAACAGGTGCATCATTCATGTGCATATAGGACCGTACAATTCATGAAAAGGAACCAAAATCTGCAGCACATCAGATAATTTGTAAGCACAGGTTTCCTAAATTGTAGAAAATATAAAAATATTCAGCATTTAAAGGGTACTAGTTGCAACTACTGTCTCAACAATGATCATCATACATAAAAGTCCACAAAGTGACACTAACACCAACATCAATCTATCAGAAAAGCCCCCTTGGCCTAAAATGTCCATCAACATGAATCCAAACAACACGATTCTACACTTTGATGTGTTTTAGACATGTACCTAAAGGCATGATGTTGTTTTAAAGGAGATAAACTTAGAGTATTTCAAAAAGAACAATTTTGGGATGTATAAATATAGTGGGGAAGAGTCAAAACATTGTCAGAATTTGTAAGTACACTGGTTTAAATGTCAAACATTAGCCAGAAACAAGTGACATCAGGCCTCAAAACACAAAACAGTAGTGAAAGATTGCAAGAGCACTAGTTAAATTGCATTACAATAGCCAAACATTGTAAGCATAGCAGTCACATTTCAAGTATCGTTTCCAGAAGTATTTTTGAAAGGAAATTTAGATGTTCAAGAAAGCTTAGAATCGTACAAGTCATCTAATAAGTCGTTTATTAAGGTAATAATTTAGAATTCAAAAAGTGTAGTATGCCATTGTATGTCACCTGCAAGTCAGCTTTGCATAATGTAAATCTAACTCATGGTTCTATAAAGTTCAAAAGGTCAAAGTGTAAAACGGTCCTGATAATTGTAAACATTCTACCACATTTATCAGGGGAAGAGGTACGTTTTACGAAAAGAAAAAGAGAGGAAGTATGTTGAAATTCCAAAACAATATAAAAACCTTGGTTGCTCTCAAGTAGGCAGAATACATTGACATTTTAACTACGCAAGTATATGAAAATCCCAAACGGTTTTTGTCATTTTTTAGAGCAAAAACCAAGTGCAAAAACTTACCTAATATAATCAAATGAAAAATAAGATTTTTATGTCGACCTGTATGGGCTTCGAACCCACTACCTTCGGCACACTCGCCTAGCCAAATGTAAAGTCCAACACGCTGACCTCTGGGCCATTGGGACAACCCCAAAAAAGGTTGATCAAGGACCCAGGGTGATGTTATAGCAGGTGTGGCTTGTACATTGACACGGTAGGGCACTTCCACGAAAGGATTTGGACAGGAATTTTGTAACCCCAAAACAAAAGCTTCAGTCTTTAGTCGCTTTTTTATTATGTCTGTGATCACGATAGTCAATCCCTGCGTTGCCCAGCATTCGCTGCATTTTTGGATCCGAGACTGGCTCAATGCACGTTCTCAACCGAAGCAATAAAGAAACTACCTTAAAACCTTGACCCAAACAAAGCCATTGTGCCTCACAATATTTCAGGTCGTGTCTTGAAAGAATGTGCAGCTGAACTAGCCCCCTCACTGAAACTCCTTTTTGCAAAATCTATGGAACAAGGTATAATTCCATCTCAGTGGAAAGATGCAAACGTAATTCCGGTCCATAGGAAAGGCAACCATGAAGACGTTAATAACTATTGACCAATATCATTACTGTGTATTGTAAGTAAAGTGATAGAGCGCTCTCCATCAGTTTCAACATGGTTTCCTTAAGGGTAAGTCTTTTGCCACTCAATTGGTGGACTTTGTCCACAAACTGGGTAAAAATCTAGATAAGACGACTCAGGTTGATGTATTTCGATTGTACCATAGCCATCGACTCTGTGCCGCACCACTGGTTACTGCACAAATTAAAGAGCTTTGATATCAATGGTCAGCTCCACGATTGGTTTGCTAGTTATATAACGGGTCGAAGGCAGTATGTCCAAGTGGAAGGATCTCACTCTGAATGCAATTCTGTTGTATCTGGTGTTCCACAGGGTTCCATTTTAGGACCTTTCCTGTTTTTATTATATGTTGACGACATGCCCGTCACTCTCTCAAACGGCACCACCATGTTCTTTTTTTGCAGACGATTCCAAATATTTTCGCAAAATTCATTTGGAAGCACGTGTACTGCACAATGATAGAGAGAAACTAATCTCTTGGAGTAAATTATGGGGTATGAAGTTCAACGCTAACAAATGCAGCATCCTTACTGTCAGCAGGTCCCACCCTTCTGTAGTTTTTACCTACAGTATGAACGATACCCTACTAAATTGGGTATCCTCCCAAAATGACCTTGGCTTCGAATTCAAGACTTCCCTGAACTGGTCAAAGCATATTCCTAAGTGTTGCATTAAAGCTAACCGTGCCCTGGGTGTAATAAAAAGAACATGCGGGTACAAAGCTCCCCATGAAGCGACTAAAAGACTCTATATTGCTTTAGTGCAGAGTCATCTTGAATATGGCACGGTTGTGTGGAGTGTTACTAGCAAGAAAAATCTAATGGCACTGAAAAATATTCAAAGAAGAGCGACCAGATACAGCTTAGGGCCTCCCTTCTCTGAATCATAAGAGTCCCACCTTGCCAAATGTAATGTACTCCCATTATCTTATAGGCAGAAACAACTGGATCTTGCGTTCTTGTACAAATGTGGTAATGGTTATTACAAGGTAGATTTCTTCAATATGGTCCCCATTCAAACAGACCTGAGAAATGTACGTACTTCCGACAATAGTCTAGGTTTCAAAATAACCAAATGTAAAACAGAAACTTTCCGTTCATCGTATGTAAATCGCTCTATTGACAATTTGAGCATCTTATCCTCCCATATCAGCGATTCTCAATCTATCCATATTTTGAAAAGTAGACTATATACTTACTGCAGCAAGTTGCAACAAGAGTATTTTGACTCATCCAATACGTGTACATGGCTGAGCAGGTGTTGCTGTCCAAAATGCAGGTTACATATTATTTTGATCGACTGCTTACGATTTTTGTAAACTTTGTAAAAGTATAAATGATACTAACTATCTTAATTTAACGAATTATTTTATATGTGATAGTCTGCTGGAGCTCCTTATATTTGTATTTTATACACGGACATTTGTTTTATCGTCTTTGACCTTTTTAATTAATCATCACCATTATCATCCAGTGATAGCTGTACTCATCTTTATCGCCAATCATTAATGGGGAGTCAACTTGTGTAGATTTAATCACCTGCTTGACTCTTCCTAGTCGGCAGAATCTGTTTTAATGTGTTGTGATGTTTTATTTTCCTTTTATCTTGATGTACTGCTGATTGAAGCTCAATTAATAAAAATAAAGGTAACTAAGTACAGCTGCCTTCCATGTAACAATTTTAAATTTCTTTATTGACACTCAGACATAGGTCAACTTGTCAGTCAGCTGATTTAAATGCTAATTATTTATACAAGTGAGAGGGAGTAATAGTGAAAGAGAGAACCAAATGTGTATAAGTTAACCCACTTATTGAAAGTAACCATGTATCAGCTGTACATCAAACACTTTGAGCCAATCTGACATGATTTTCACAATAAGAAACTATATTCATCAGACAATTATAAAAAACAACATCAGTCCCACTACATTTGGAACACTTACTGCACTGTAATATGTGCAGAAGTGCCTGAATGCTCAAATTGTTAGCAAAATACATAACAGTTCCATGGAAAGAGAAGCGGACAACAGTTTTCAATGATTCATCATCATCATCATCATGGAAGCCACCTTTACTTCTAAGTTATTGCCTAATTTGGTGACCTTAGCAGCTTGGCCAAGACATCTTCAAATTGTTTGCTAATGTCTGACTTGTTTGATATCATCCAGTCTTTTAGATCTAGGAACATCTTGTTTTGTTGATCCATCATGCATTTTATCTGCCTTTGATTGGCTTTAACCATGGCTTCCATCCGCTTATCCCATGGCTTACATGCAAATTAATCTTTCCATTATTGTACAGCTTTTGTAATGTTGTTAAAAGTTTAGCGTCTTTAACTTGGAAGAAAGTTGTCTTCTGTGAATACTCCCAGTTCTTCTTGCTTTCCTATTAGTGCATTAGTGGTCGTGTGTCCAATGCCACTGTAGCTCACAAATTCTGTGAAGTGTAACGGTATACACACTCAAGTGTAAGGTAAAATAAACTGATAATCTATTCCACACTGAAGTAAAATAGTGAACTATCAAATAAAATGTTAAGTACATCCAAGTAATATTCTATGTAGCAATCACAATGAAGTGAAATGCTCTTTTTTTAAGGGTCTGCCGCATGGGGGAGGAGTCTTTCTGTTTTTGGCTTGTCTCTCTGTCCATCCATCTGCATGTCTGTCTGTATGTACACATTCTCATTACCACGATATGTACAGAATGTTTCTATGTATTTTGCTCAAATTTGGCAATATGCTTACCTTACCTGACAAGATGAACTGATAAGATTTTGATGTCACCATGACCTTATTTGAGCAAATGCCGCACCCTTCAGTCAACGTCTTGCAGTAAATGTATGTCTAGTTTCCATTTAAGTCAATCACTGATAATATATCCACACTGAAGTAAAATATCAAGGTACTAAATATTCATTAGGTTTCTGTGTTTCAATATAACATAACGTGTCTCAGATCTTCTTGCTTTCCTTTTCCTTTAAATTCTGACTGCAATTATTTACATGTAAATTAAACAATATCCCAATATTTATTAGCCAAATATGTTGTCACATATAATATTTAATACATAAACAGGAAATCAGCTGATGTTAAGTGACAAATTCGGTGTGTGTGTTATATCTGTACACTTGCTGTTCAGACGTCAATTTTCCGTGTATCCTGCATTGCACTGGACTTAGCTTTACAGCCATTCCAAAAAAAAGCTGATCTATGGGCACCGTCAGCTCATTCTATCCACAGGTTAATTAAAAGAGTATAATTAAGCTTCTGTCTTTAAGATGGAGATACTTAAGGGAGAAAGCGGAAATGAATAAGTACATGACTGGTACTTCTGTGTGGACTCAATGGTGCCGCTTGAGGTATGCCGTTGCTCGGTCTTAGCAACCTAACCATAAGGATGCTGAGAGGGATTGTTGATGTGGGACAGATGCCCATATGGCACCATGCTCCATCACAACTCTACCCTTGCTCTTTTTGTCAATTCTCGTAGTTACCTCTCCCTGGCGACACCTCTTTTCATCGCCATCTCCCCCTGCTACCTTTAACCAGCCTGCTTGTAATCGTAGTAATCATGTTTGTACCTGTCAATTGGAGAGAAAATGACCATCCACTCTCTCTCTCTCTCTCTCTCTCTCTCTCTCTCTCTCTCTCTCTCTCTCTCTCTCTCTCTCTCTCTCTCTCTCTCTTTTTAATAACGGGGATTTGGTCGAGTGGATATGTGCGTTTCCCATTTCAGCTAGGCGACTGGTGTGAAAAGTTCGAGTCGCGCTCGTTCCGAACATAATATATATATCAACACATGTATACATCATTATAGCTCAAGTTTCTTAGCTTTTGACTCACTGCAAAATGTGGCACTGAAAGATTTAAAGTCAAACTTAAGGAAACGCTTACCTAAACTGTATTGCAAACAAATGTAAACGTATATCCAACAATAGTTTTAGAGACATAAAACATTACAAAATTCGTATAAATGGGAACATATCCTGCAACACTTGATGAACACATAAACAACTAAAATTACTGGACGCAAATATAAACACATTATTGTAGATGATAGAAACTCTGCACCGACTTCTTGTCTATTACCTGTTGTCCATGTCTTCTTTCCACATAGCCATATTTTCCAGGTGTTCATTCATTTCATTTTTTTCATTTTTCATATGTACTAAAATTATCAGAAATAATTAGGTGCAAGTTTTCTTATTTTAAATACATGCTCCAATTTTCCCTTGTCGATATCAATCTCTTTAAAGAAATGAGAAAAATATTGCCAAATGTAGTCACTTCAAGTGTTAGTGTTAAAAAGTATGTTTTACAGTACCTACTTATAGTGTAGATCCATATCTTTTACATGGATTGCGAAACAGGCCAAGCCTTTATTAATCACTCTCCATGGCACAGATGGTAGCGTATATTTTCCTATCTAGTTGTGAAGTGGAGGAAACCGAAGGACTCTGATAAAACCACCGTGCACAGTCAGAGTTGAGGAGCTTTTTCCACTTGGTTCTTCTTCCATGAATGGAACCCGGTCTGCAGATGTGAAAATGGACTGGAACTAGGAGTTAATGCAGACTGACATATTCACCAGGAGTACAGCAGCAGTGGCACCAACATCTTCACTACCAGAATATACCCAACCTCTATCTATTTCGTCCAAATTTCTACCATTGGAAGAATGGTAAAAGCATGTTGTTGTACTATTTTTGTGCAGGGGCCGTGAGGGCCCTGCATATTTATATGGCGAATATCCAGCCTGTTTGTTAACATGTTACGTAACCTATACACCACAGAACATAGGATTATGTGTGAAATTATACAATTTTAAGTCTGCACCATGTTAGAAGATCGAATAAAATGTTTATTTGGCATATTTTCTCTAAGTTGTGTTGTGTCTTTTTTAAAAAAAAGCGTTATTTGACTGTTGGGGGCCCGTATCAAGAGTCATGAGAGTTTTGTACAGGACCGCTACAGACGCCGATGGAAGGGACGTGCTGAGGCACTGAGGGAAACCACGCTTCCACTGTCTGTGCAGTGAAGAAAGTGCACAAATCAGAATACAGTAGTCCCTCTATTGAGCGACCACCCCCAGCGCAGACCAAAAAGCGGTCGTATAATGCAGGTGGTCTCTCATTGGAGGAACCCCACACTCGCGACCTCAACAGCTCAAATCCTGGGCGGCCTTTCCCTGGTGGTAGCGCGGTACGCAAACTTCTGCCACCACCAGTTCATCATAATCGATTATATATGCTTTGAAAAGAAATCACCATTTATTAAATTTAACAATTACAACCCTTAAAATCTTTATTTCAATAAAGAACTCTTGTCTGGGTGCTGAGAGATGTGTGTCGCAACTTGAAAATATTTGCCGGTCGTGACCTTGATGTTGCACATGTTAATAATCTTCTATATAGGTCAGACTTACTCAGTACGTGGGTTTTGATCCTATCGCAAATTCACAGAGCTGGAAGTCTGATGAATGTCTAGGTCATCTGGGCATGGGCTGCTCACATGGCCCTCTTGTTTAGTAATTTTTTGTTTTCTTCTTTTTTGGGGGCAAATCTTAAAAACTCTTCACCTCTGAAACTGTTCGCCCGATTGCTTTGATTTCACACAGGAACACTCCTAGGGACTCCTGGCTGTGAATTTGTTCACCAGGTGGCGAAGCAATGTTTTTTTTTAAATTTTGTGTCTTTTCGCCATTTTCAACTTCTCCAGATCCGTTTTTTAGATAAAGCTGAAACTAAGTTGAGATCTCCCTTGTTGAAAGGCCAAACAAAATTGTTCACGAGGAAACAATGTTGTGGATTCCTGATTTTTAATAATTTTTTCAAGTCGGGTACTTGTTGGTAAGTGCACATTTCCTATTGCTTAATCAAGTCAATGGGAATTCTAATGCTAATTCACATTTTTTTACTTCTCCTGCAAAACCATCCTTCAGATCGACTTCAAACTTGGTGGCATTGTACCTGGGTGGGTCCCTAGCAGATTTGTTCCAATGGTCACACTCCATTGATTTTTTGATTCTTTGAGAATTTTTCTGGGTTGGGGGGGGGGGCAAATCTTAAAAAATCTTCTCTGAAACCGCTCACTTGGTTGCTTTGGTCTCACGCAGGAACACTCCTAGGGACCCCTGGTTCTGTATTTGTACCGAGTACCGCTGTGGTTATTTCCACTTTTTTTGTGCGTGTGTTTAATTGCTATTTTCGACTTCTTTTACATAACTATCACCCAGATTAAGCTGAATGTTGATGGGTATGTTCTTTAAAGAAAAGTCAGACAAAACAGTTCACTAGGTGGCAATGCTGTGGATTACTGATTTTTCACGATTTTTTTTAATTCAGGTACTTACCGTTAAATGCACCTTTTCTATTTATTACTGCGTAAGTCAATGGGTATTCTAATACTGATTCACATTTTGACCTCATTATGAAAACCCATTATTCAGATTCACTTTAAACTTGGTGGCAATTTTCCTTGGGTGGGGTCTCTAGCAGAATTGTTTAAATGGACATGCCCCATTTATTTTTGTATTTTTTATGAATTCTTTGTTCTTTTGGGGGGCAATTTTAAAAAAACGGCAAGGTATATGTACATGGCAGCTGAGCACAGGCATGTCACAGTCGTCTCGTTTTATAAACTATTTAAAGCAGAAGCAAAGAACTGGTTTTTATTTTCATAAATTACATTCAACAAAATGTTGGTTTTTTTTACACCTGAACAGTCTTTCCTTCAATTATTTCAAATTGCTCAACAGCCCAAAAGACCTATACTTGCTTTGCCCCTGCATTTAGGCCACCAGGCCTTGTTCTTGTATGTTAACGTATTAATCACATCCCTTTGGCCCCTCGTGTATGAAGACAACAGTCTGCATCCTGCGACATTTCGTGAATCCTTATTTGATGACCATGTACTCGACCACCTGCCCTGACACACTGAAATAAACTTTCAGACGTATGCTTGTCAACCTGTATAAAATTCAGGACTAAGGAATGAAGGCCAGTTTATTTGAGTACAGAAATACAAATCGTAAGGTTAACAGGAAATAATCATGCATTTGATGGTAAAGGAGACTCCCATCAAAGAGCAGGACTCAAAAAAGAAAACCAGACATATTTCAACTAATTTAACTCCCCTCTATACGATAACATACAACAACTAAAGGCATACATGGACAACAGACTCAGCTGACACTGTCCTCAAGCTGCAAAAATCCCGGCATAGATACCTCTGTCAAGGAGTTTGTGTACCGTTACTGCTCTAACCAGTTTGTCCAGTGAGTTGACACAAAGTTTAAAACTGTAGAATGTACGTTGCTGGTTTAGTATCGTGTCGGTTCATCCAGGTCTCCAGGGGCCTTATGATACCCCTCAAAAGACCAAAGATGGAAAACGTTCAGGGACTACGTTGACCACACACGATGGCAATGGCACTCAGATGTTCTATCCCAGGAGTCATCAACGCCACCAAACAAACTGCCTATAGGCTATGTATCTATAGCGTCTGCAATAAAGTGTTGAGCATTTTACCATATACATGTATACTGATGATGAAAGCTTCTATAACAAACCAGATGCTTCATTGCTTAACATTAACTGAATAAGGGGTTAAGTATTTGTAAAATATTGCATTAAAAACACTAGGCAAGTGTTGATAAGAGCAGATATACTGTGTACCAAATGTGCCTGACTCCTTCGGTCCTTCACAAGACTCATCCGAGGTTAATGAGTACCAGGGTAATAACTGATCACAGGTTGAGCATAACTATGTATTACACTATTAAGTGCAGGGAGTTGATATCTTTCAACTCCACTACTGTCAGGTGTATTGCATTACATCTCTTACAAATAATGCGTGCATTCTCTATGCTGAATGTAGGAGTTGGTGCAATGTCAAGGCTGAAGTGTCTTGGTGAATGCTACATCCTTCATAAATATTGTGTGTCTATAACAAGATGACATAATAGCTCACCAAGTTGTCTGATTTCTAGAAAGTGAAATTATAGTGGTAATAATTTCCCTTCCAGAACATGAACACCTATAGTCAACATCTTAGGAAGAAGCCTTCTAAGTGCCAGTATTATCTAACACATTTTGTCATGATGATTGTGTGCCTGTATATTGGAGAAAATACTATGGTAAGACAAAGAGCATACCTTTTGTTCTTTTGGGCATAACAGCTTGGAAATATGACAAACAAAAAATTTGGTTTCCGTCATAAGGTTAGTTCCAGATGATTATTGCAAGTGTCTGCTTTGGGTACATGTAACTGTCATACATTCTGCTCTGTTATTTAACAAGTCAGTCGTAAAACAGACATTACACTCTTGTGTGGACCCTACATGGAATGTTAGGCAAGCCTTACAAGACCCCCCCCCCCCCAAAAAAAATGCACACACACACACACACACACACACACACACATATATATATATATATATATATATATATATATATATATATATATATATATATATGGTACCTGTAAGAGGGACCAGTCAAAACTCCATATTCCTGCCGGTATTGTAGGTAAGCACAATCAAGTGCCTACTTAGCCACATACTAGTGCAAACCCAAGGTGTTTAGTAATGCATCCGATGTTCGTCCCATTGTCTACCTCGTCATAGACTGGCTCCCTCATTATCTGGTCCACTTCTTCCAACTCACGGCAACAAGAGGATTCGTCCTCGGTGAGCATAGGTTGACAAGCCTTACACTGGCACCCTACCTACATATATACATGTATAAAAGTTAAAGTCAACCAACTTATACATGTACCATGAGATACAACTGGTCTCTGGTTTTTTTCTCGGAGATAAGAGATATAGGACAGAAATCACTTCATGTTACCTGGCCTGCAGTACATGTATATGCATGGAAGGTCATTTCACAAAATGGATACATGTACCACAAGATAGAAAGGGGGGCGTGATTATTTTTTTTCTCACAGGTACAACACACATGAAAGAATCACGTGTTCACATGTCATAAACTTGCATATCTGCTTCCCTGCAAACACTATTGACTTGCATACATGTACAATGCTGAAAGGATAATATAATTATCATGATCAGGATAATACCCAGACATATATAGTGTGTTCCACATTGCTCACAAATTTGCAACTCAGGGCCAGAATTTAATGCAATGAATAGTTATAAAAATATTATGCACTGTACCTATTAAATTTGCTTTCATTAGTGTAGTAAACATGTCATATAACCAGAAGGCACATCAGTTACAAAAAGGCAAATGTAGCAAGGAAAATATTAGGGTATCATTGCCAATCAAGGAAGAGAAGTACTCATCACCCTTAAGACACAACTGTCAGACTTGTATCTGCAGTAGGCATACAGCAGCTCTTAATAGGGAAGGGCAGTTTCTTAAGTTTCCAGAAACCTCCACTGCACGGCGCGAGTCATCGCTTTCATCTGGGTACTCGCCTGCGGGTGAACATTGGCCGGCGGATTTGCAAGCACTGTGATAACATTGTCCGTTTCGGCAATCAAAGTGCCAAAAATGTTCCTTTTCACGTAATATTTGCTAATAAATTTTACACACACGAAAGATAAGATTGTATTATAGCAGAGCATGAATGCATTTGTTCGTATGTTTTGTTAAAAAAGTGAAAAATCCATTTGAACCGCCGTGACCGGGAACCGCATTCTGCTTGTTACATTCCTGCGTAGCGCCACTCGACTATGTGAATGGTCGAAAGAAATGCAATAATGAAGAATATTCTTCGACAGTTATTAAGATAATGCAATGATCACATATAACAAATTACCGACATAGCACATAATATGGACTCAACAGCATGAGGATTTCGTGAGACTCCTATTGCAAGGATTTAATGTGACCCGGTTCATCGCGGGCGATAATGGACGATCGATTAGGATAAAACAACTTTGGTCATCGCGTTTTAAGACTAAGAAGTCGATTGTATTTTATTGGCCGGGTGTGTTGTCATTGTGTCAAAAATAAAGTCAAGTAGACAACCTCATCAGAATATGTTATTGTAGATGAATTCCCAAGTTTTACAATGTTACTGTATGTGTGTGGGTGGGTGGGTGGGGGTCGGCAGGTAGCGTTAAAAGTTAAATTAAAATTAAAATCAAATGTGATTAACTCCACAATAATGTGTATTGCGTTGATTCCTTGATTGCATTACTTTCTACAAAAAGTATTTATTAATGATAACATTATCATGATTATGAATTACACTTAGTTATTTCATTCGCCAAGAAAAACGCTCAGTTTGCACCATGCGTTAACACGTCATAGTATGCGACGCTACTCAGGTTGACCCGCTATTGAATACCCGGATGAAAGCTGTCCGCAGCGCCACATGGCGGTCAATGAGAGAACGCAGAGTTATTGCTCTACCATATTATAACCGACCCTCCTACCACGGGAAAAATTTAAAGTGGTCACACGAGGCAGCTGATATATATATATATATATATATATATATATATATATATATATATATATATATATATATATATATATATATATATGTATATATATATATGTATGTATATGTATATCGAAAATGCGGTATGTTTTCTATTAACATATGTTACAGAGGTTAATATCTTGACCACTAGGCCTATAACTCTTGTACACACACACACACACACACACACACACAAATATTGTGTTGTGCTATGTTTTGTGAGCCAAGACAGCATTGAGTTTATTTGAAAAGTGTAAAAATGAAAAGAAATCATGTAAGAAGCATAATCCAAAATTAGAAAGTGTATCAGTGCATGTATATGTTATCAGTAACTCTGCCTTGCGAACAGATGGATGGCCTTTCTACTTCCTTCAGCCTCAAGAGTCCACCACCAGTGTATAATTTTGTTAACTGGCATTGTAGTACCCCCATGGACATCATGGTCCATTACCCATGTTGCTTGTGGTTTTATTCCTTATTGTACATACAACTTTTTGCCAATTAAAAGAGGAAGATATTGCTTGCACTATTCACTGGAGCCCAATCACTAAGCACTGAGCTATCTAAATACCACTTGGAACCCTTTGAGCTGTAGATGATTGATCAATATGGTAGTTAAAAAAACAAAACAAAAACGGCAATAAAGATGGATGATTGACCATGCCCTCAGTAGGGAGAACAACTATGTAAACTAGGCTCATTGTGCCATTTTGGTTTCTAATAATAAGTGTGGTACTTTGGTTCAACTTAGACTTTTTAAACTGAATAAATACTTTGGGGTGTAGCAATACACTGATGCTTTGATACGACACGGAGCTCAATACATACCCAGGGGTAAGATATTGTTTGACAAGATACACACAGAGCTATTGCAACATTTATGGCACTAGTAAGGACAAGATATTGTACTCTTATATACATTTACACTGCCCACTGTTTGCAGTCTATTCGAAGTGTTGAAATTCAGAATCAAGGCCACTTTTGGAAGGGGTAGGGCAAATTATTTTTGCAGTTCAATGATTTATTCACAGTTTTTGATGAAACGCCACACCCACATAAATAGATAAACAGTTGAGCAAGTGTATGCATATATTTGTATGGTAATATATATATATATACATATATATATATATATATATATATATATATATATATGTTTCACAATTTCACAATTGTGCAAAATTTAGAGAAGTGCCAGCATGTGGTCAAATTTTGCCTTCTTTTTATATGCACATCACCCTTTCATTCCGTGAAACAATCCTAGAAAATGGCTTTTAGTTGGGTATCTTTAGCTGAAGTGTACACAGCATGGTGTTGTATTGAATGATGGGGTCAGCTAAGAACATGCTGCTCTGACAGTTTATTTGTGTTTGGTGTGGGAAATGACATGAACAAAAGAAATAAAGATACTTTAGTGAGGCCAACTTATTCCCTAATTCCTATGTCTACAGTTAAGTATCATGCTTATCAACAGTGACTTAATTACGTTCTCTGCTGTTTGGATTTTGTTGCCAATAAAGGATTAATTTATGATGTCGACAAAATTAGTATACAAAATACCTTTAAAATTCCCAATGCAAGAACTGGTATATGCAGATCTTAATGTGAATTTAATTTCTACTGGATGTTCTCCCTTTAAAACGTGCTCTAGATTCAATGAGGTCTCGATAACTTCTCTTTCAACAGAAATTGCTAACCATGTCCTGAATTCGTGGTAGAATGTATTGACCATATGTACAAGCCTATCCGGCAATTTAGAAATCCTAGTACAGGAACACAGATTATATTACAAATAATAGCCCTTGAAGATTTCAATATATATTGTGTATGCACATTTAAATAAGATACGATAGTATCAATTCAAAGGCAAATTATTGTAACATGTGGGTCATATGTGTGGAATAAGGAAGTTCTTGTGCCTTTCCTTCTATCCATTTTACGAATGATTAAATGACAAAGTTTAAGTTACGGATACTCTGGTTCTTGTGTAGCCCTTCAAAAGCAAATTTCATAGGATTATTTAGCCTATAGTGCATTTATGCAATTCATTTTTGACAAGTAATGTTGATCTACGCACCTATTCAGAATGATGCTGATTACAAATGATTTTTCTTCCTTCATCCTTTAACACGTATCCTTGCTCAATTAAATGATTTGGGCCATGTGGCAGGGTGTACTTCAATTCATTCTCCTGTTTAGAATTGACCCTCCAAATGTTGAAGATATAGGTCATACCTGAGTCTTAAAAGATATAAATTTTGCACTTATAAGAACTGCAGTATAGTAGACACTTCTTTACATTTCACAAAGTCTTGGGGTGTTGCATACTTGTGTTGAAGCTGTGTGACTTTGCTTTGTTAGGTGATTTTAGCTTGTTGTTGCATTAAATACTTGTAGAGACACGTTTTTTACTAAACTGGCAAAGGAGGTTTTGAAGGCATCTGAGAGGCTATAACGCATATAAGCTATCAATACTTTCTACTTTGTACATACTATAAAGTGACAAATCGTTGTGGGGAATCTCCGTGTTGAGATGAATTTGAACCATTCAGCTTACAATAAACCAAAATGACACAATGACTGCTTTAACACTTAAAGGAATGGCCCAAATAATTATTTAAAACATTTTGTAATCTCTTAATGAAATTAAATGTTAATTATATGTTTGCGTAAAACTGGTTTACATAATACGCTAATACAAGTTACAACAAGTCAAAGATGAATAGTATTTAGATAAGTACATGAATCAAGGATATTTAAAGTATGTGACTGCTGACTACTTTGATCATTTCTGAGACAAATGTACCACCTCCACTTCAAATGCTTACACCAGAATGAATCATTGAGTTCCATGTCAAAGGGCTTGGATATTGTGCTCAAACACCATGAAGATATTTGGTTGGGGTATTTTTGGCATTACGAAACTAATAAAACTCCAGTTTTTTTTTATTAAATAATTAACAAGATAACTTTGAAATAGCGTTTTGTAATTAATTTTCCTGATCTGAAATCAAAGGTTTATGTATGTATGAATTAATTGATTTTTAACTGCAACGATTTCTCTGAAACCTTTGTGTCTCAAAACCTCAAATATTATATAACATTTTCCCATCGTCATTATAAAAAATCTCTTAGCCAAGCGCCATACTCTCTATACTTAGCCAGAAATTTTGAAGATTTTTACGTTAATTGTTTACCAAAACGTGTTCAACTGATATTTGTTTGGAAAAAAGCTACATCATACCAAAATATCCTTAAGGTTCTTCAGAACATAACAATCGGAATACGTTTTAGGCCTGGAATACCTGGACACGTAACTCTAATACGGGCCTCTTGTCTCATCTAAACATAAAAAGAAAAATATAAAAGCATTAAGTCGTATTGGAAAAGCATGTAAATTATTGTGTGCATGCACTTGCTCGTAAGTGCAAGACCTGTTAAATGAAAGGCAACAGTATGTGTCCTATGTATTTAGACTACTAAAAATTACAAGTATTCATTTGACTACAAACTAGCATAGCACTTTCTGTTAAAAGATCTGTACATTTATAGCACATGAACTGGTTGTGGTGTTGATTGCCGTTTATGGAAAGAGAATCCAGGGTTCAATTTTTCAAATAGACCAGTCCTTTATATATATCTGTGTGTGTGTGTGTGTGTGTGTGTGTGTGTGTGTGTGTGTGTGTGTGTGTGTGTGTGTGTTATGGAACGCCTTTTGTTTTTTCATTCAGTATTTGATCAGGTGAATAAATATTTAATCAGAAGACTAAATATTTAATCGCATGATCATATCGACTTGATCAGATGAACAAAAGTATTTGTTCATCTGATCAAATACAGTATTTGTTCTTCTGATCAAATTGATTTCATGAGAAGAACAAATTGATTTCAACAGAAGATCAAATGAATTTGTTCAGAGGAACAAATACAATGAATATGATCACATGAACAAATTCATTTGTTCAGATGAGTAAACTGATTTGTTCCTCTGATCAAATGGAAAAAGGTACATCCAGATTTATTCACCTAATCAAATAAATTTGTTTAGGTGATCAAATCTATTTGATTTGCTGAATAACTATAATTTTCTTCACTACCAGATACAGATTACTCCCTCTAGTATGCCGCTTGGCACTTCTGGTAGTGGTGGACCCGGCATTAAATATTATTGGCTGTGCAGGTCACATACTGGTGGAAGTGATTTGTTCCGAAGTATAAAAATTTGATCTGCGGACCAAATCAGACAGGGAGCACCAATTTAATTAAGTTCGGAGACATGTGTTGAGATGATCAAATCGATTTGAACAGAAGAACAATTCAGTTTTGATCAGATGTTGAAATACCATGTCTCTTTTCTTCTGACCAAATCGATTAAAGTATCTGAACAAGTACATTTGTTCTCGTGATCAAATAAGAGTTTATTTGTTTCTCTGATAAAATCAGTTTGATCGGTAGAACAACTTGATTTAATTAGAAGGTAAAAAGAATATATTCAGAGGAACAAATTGACTGTATTTGATCACATGAACATATGTATTTGTTCACCGCATGAAACGATTTGTTCTTCTGAGCAAATATTTAATGATTTTAACAAATACTATATAAAACTATATATATATATATATATATAAACATACATATATTAAACCGTACATAAAGTGGAAAATTGTGTTTTGCAATTGGCGTTTGCGTCACTTGTCTTGTGTTTATACAGCAGTTGTGCAAAGTGAAGGAACAATTTTCCTAATTTATCATTTGAAATTAATTCAATTTTTTGTATTATTCATATAGGGTGTCAACCTTCCAATGTCAAACAGTCCTTTAAACAACACTAAGCAAAATGTTTTACTGTAGTTTGATGGTCAAATCTGATATTTGCATTTTAGTTTTAGGATGATGATGGGTCAAAACAAGATTGTAACTCATGATTAGGACACTTCTTTGAAAACTGCTCTCAGTCTTGCCCCGACTTTGCCACCTACCAAGTCTGGATGAAATCCCGAAAAGCTGGCTGTTCCTATTTGTAGATAAGCTATAATTGCTGATAAGGGCAGGGACCCAGCAGAGTGACATTTGGTTGTTTGATCTTCTACCTCATGCGATACACTGGGCAAGCGACTGTGTTATAAGGGTCCGATGTTATATGTTTTAGCTACATTAAGGAGACAAGTAGTTGCAAAAATATTTAACAATTACCACTTTTTTCATTTGAGCGACAGGTTAAGTAAGTGGCAGGTCACAAGGCTGACATCTTTGATGCCGAAATGCAACCACAAAAATTAATACGGCCGACAAAATATCGATACATTCAAGCACCAATCCTGGGCGTAACTTGTGCTGGGATGATGACCACTGCTTAATGATCCACACACGCGTCTTGCTTGTGTACTTTAAGATCTTACGAGTTACGTTACCAGTGATGACTGAGCCAGAAGTATTCATAAGTCATCTGAGCAGTCATTATTTTGACAATGTAAGCATCATTGCTTTCCCATTCGATGAATTTGTTTCATCTGCCTTTCTCTTCCTTTTTAGGTACTTTTGATTGTAAGATTATATGGCGATTCAGAATTTTTTTCCAATATAGGCATAATGTGTGGCTATGTGCCCAAGATTTTTCCACACCTGATACAGCCATCAAATAAAGATGCATCAAAAATGCCTGTCATTTGTTACCATTTTGCTCATAGAGGGGATACGGAGGCTCCTGGTAAGTTCGAAACAGTTGCATGGAACTCTGACAAAAAATCGACCAAAAGAAGAGGGTTGTCACTTGTAAAATAAAATATATTTTCATTTAAAGTCAATTCTAAATTTTTGATGAGTGGAGAGGATTATCAACATATCGATGATGTTTTAAACAATTCATTTGTGGTGGATTCCATTGGTTTGTACGATATACATGTTTAACCAAGGAGGGTATAGAGAGGAGGATCCGTCATCTGGCACAATTTTGCTCGTGTTTTGTTCTTGTTACAGATTTGTTCCATTTGAACGTTTGAATGAAACTAGAAAATTTAGTCGATTGCTCCAATATTAATGTGTCATGTCAGCATTTGCGATCTCCCCGAGGGATAACAGCACATCTACGTGTTCGCAGAGGCTTCCTTACTGTCACCGGGGTAACCAGAAGAATGGTTGTCATCATATTCTGGTTGATACAAACCCATTCATACTTACCACCAAAGCCACAAGAAAAATGGGTCCCCCCTTTTCCCACGTTGTTTGTCTGTTTTAAACACGCTCTGCTGCCTGACACATATAACCCTTTATACCAAAAGATTCGTCGCAATCCACTCTCTTGATCTAATTATTAAGTTGTTGGACACATTTTTAACCCAGTTGGGCCACTTAATTCTTCGCAAAGCATCTCCACTGTCAATGAGCCACTCGTCGTTGAACAGAAGTAACCCCCCACATATGGACTCAAATTTCCCCTTTGCTCTGAATGGCCCCCATTGAATAAATTTGTGTTTTCGTGTACAGTATTTTGTTATTACAGATGTGCACACAATTTAGCAATTAAAATATAGCTGGTTACTGGGCGGTGACCAATATCCATTTTTTCTTTCTTTCCGTCACAAATTTTCACTCCTGTCTTACACTGACTTCAAAGTTTTGTTGCATTCAACTCCAAGTCTTTTTGTGAAACTAGAACGTAAAAAAATAGGTCCTAAATTCAACAGCTTGTATACTGCCGTGCTTAATTGTGGCACATCTAATGACTAAATGACTTTGTAAAGACAGAGAATATTTTAATCTTAAAGAGTAATATATGATATTGTATCTAACCTTCAGTATATATTTGAATGACATTCTTATTTGAAGTGGCGTCCTTTCCTTGGTCCAGCTGACACCACCGTGTTTGGAAAGATGGGCATGTAGTGCCCCCAAGTGGCATGCCCAAATGTTGCACATGAAGAAGTTCTGTGTATTGGGCCCATAAGGGACACAGGCAGGTATGTACCTTTTTCAATTCAACAACTAAATGTAGCCAACATTTAGGCAGGTATGTACCGTTTCAATTCAACAACTAAATGTAGCCTACATTTTTACTTATAAGTAATATTGATTAAAATGTACATATACTAATAGCATGGTTCATATGAGTCCTTGCAAATTTATTGCCAAAGATTAACGCAGCAGGAAATGTGTTGAAATAGGCCTGCTTTGTAAAGTTATATTGGACATGGGAATATATGCATACAGTTAAAATATAAAAAAACATGTGTTTCTTTTTAAGGCTATTGTAAGGTCAACTTTAACATAGAAACCAGTATAACAATTTACTTGAAACAAACTTCACAAATTTGCACAAGCTTCACAGAAATAAATTGCTGTGTTCCGTGCTTGCTGACTACACCTTTTTTAATTTTTGCTTTCAGGCCAACGGCAATGACAGAAATGGACGTACTATTAGTAGTCCTACTAACAATAAAGATTACGCCTCTGCTCTGGCCTGGTCTTTTCAGCATACGGGATACAAACAGGACACAAAATCTCAGCATCATCATCTACAACCTGGAAATCAGTACAGAATCCTAAATGTACCCAGCCAGTGCAATTGCTGCATTGTGCTCATGAAACAATTTGCACATTTTTAGGGCAACCAGGTGCAGTCCACTTGCACACAACACTTTTTTTCATCTTCACAAAAATCATTTTCAGCTACAGGGTGACCACTAAGCCTTCGAGGTATTATGCATGATGTACTTTGCACAACCTTATCTACACTGTTTCAACAACAGGCGGAACACAAGCATCCGCATCTGACAAGGAGTGTTATGAAAATGTGTATGGCTGTTTGTTCAATGTCTGCCGGATCATTTGTTCAATGAATGCTGTGCAGGGACACTGCAGAGCCACTGAGTTGGCCTGTTTTGTTGGTGACTCCTATGTTACTGGTAAACAGATGGAATAAGCTGGAGTGGTCACCTACATTCATGTGGGGTGGTCCAGACAGGTCTCAGTGGATGTGTGACTAATTGGAAAACTCTGGAACAAATTAGAGATTTCTCTGTGTTCATATAAAACTGATATTCTTCTTACTGAAGAGAGCAGAGGAGAGAATTCTGAAGGATCTGACAGAAGCTGTGTGTTGTCATCAAGCCATTGGGACTGTGACCCATTGTTTACATGGTACCTGTGGAGTGTGGATAGTGTCTTGAGTGGACTTATATATTTGGTACTACCTAGTTACACTCTGTACCTTTGGAGCCTAGACATTGTCTGTGAGTGGACTGGTTTATTGTACCACATTGGAACCAAACCGTACCTCTAAGGGATTGGATCAGCATCACACCTTTCAGTACCACATTGGACCCAAACTGTAGCTTTGCGGGATTTGTACCAGATCGTTTGGCACTAGGACGGATACCTCCTTCAGTTTGGTCTTGGTTACATAGGCAAACATGTACAGCTTGGCTTGGCATCGTTCGATCTTTGTTAATTTTAGTGGGATCAAAAAGATGAAGCCAGCAATCAAATTCTGTGGGGAAATTGCATTGTACTATATCTTAGATATTAGCTCCCCGATGTTGTACGTTTTTATGACCTGACCTCATCCTGTGACCAATAATGGTCATGGGATCAATTCTTGGGGATGCTGCACTAGTTACCTTAGATCCCCTCTATGTCACAACTAGAGGTGCTTTATGTCCAGCATTGATGCTACTCTCGCTAGCATTGTGTATGTGTTGTGGTCTGTTTTACAAATTTTGCTGTTCTAGGACTCCTTGTATTTATATGTAATATTCTATTATGTTGGATGTTTTCAAATGTACAAGCCTTAGCTAGAGACATAGAGAGTGTCTAGGCACCTTAAGTATGCAATCTAGGCCAGCGTTTCATGAATAGTTCTCTCTTTTCTGGCCAGGACGCTAAGGCCATGTCCGAAACATGTTATTTCTGTTTGAACAGTGTTTGTAATATTGGATTCATGTTTGGACAAAGTAATAGTGTTGATTATTTAAATATGTGTATGTGGCGTGTCAACAGTATAAAACTTTTCAAATTGCTCTATTAGAAATATATTTGGTTTTCATATTTGAAGCAGTCAGCTGAACCGCTCACGTCGTACAGCAGCTTATAGACAATTTTGTTTTTTGACTTCTGCAAACCATTTCCAGAAGCATGTTCAATTTTGATGGGGAAGTAATTTAGGTCGGCCTCTGTTGAGTCTCTTCACAGGTCACACCAAGAAGATATTTGAGGTGTTATGAGGTTTTGTATTACCTGTCCTGTGCTTGGCTGGGCCAGGTGATTTGAAATAGCTGTTCTGGGTATCCCCAATATTTATCATTCAATAATACTGCAATAATGTCAAAATTATTTTGATGTATTTTGGTAATTTTCGACACTTTTGCAAAGTCATTTTCTTGCAAATTGAGTACAAATATATATATATATCTTTTCAGACTTCTGTTCCCAAGCAACAGATAACACAAATTAATATTTCATAATTGGGAAATTGTTTAATGGTTTCCTAGTGATTGTTCAGTACACGATAGTTTGGTTATCCTGACATTACTAGCTTAAATGCTGATATATATATATATATAAATAGTTTTTGTACATAAAGCTTGATTGCATCCTTGTAAAACTTTGCCGGGATATCCCCTTGCTCAGGCAGTACTAAGGACATGTATATAACCTTATATAGATAACTATTAATTCGCATTTGTTCAAGCTGGGCTCATGACTGTATTATATATCTTGTTGGAATCAGTTCATATATGTCTATTTGTCCCCTTGTTTGTTTTTATTATATTTAGACTTACTGCAAGGTTTACCTGCTTGGATACTGTGTGTGATCAAGAAATTTTAATTTATAACCATTGGCTTGATTTCAATTGGAAATGAGATCAGAACTGGCATAAGGTAATGGTAAATCACTGGAAGTAGATGCAAACAAAATCATTTCAAAATCCTCCTATAATAGTTTATCTAAGCACAACTATAGATGACGCTGTAACATTAGCTTATTGGGGAAAAAAAGCCTGTGATTTAAAAGAGCAACACATCGCTGGTTACAGAATACATGTGCAAAAGGACAAAAGCATTAAAAGAGTGACAATGCAGCTTCGATTTTATAGGGTTTGAGAAATGTGCTACTAACAATCAAAGTACGAAGTGTAAGTAACGATTATGGTTTCCACACAATAGTTATATCATAATTATGCTTCAGATTGTTCCGTTTTGCAAGATGGGCAATAACACTATAACAGGATTATATTAACGCTTTTGTATATATCAGCAGCGAAAATAATCTTACAGGCATGTTTAATTTACTCTCATTTTTGTCAAAATACCATAAATTCTTTGAACTACTGTTTAGGTGTCTGCACAAAATCATTTTGTTGATTATGAAGCATTATCCTTTATGACTTCAATAGGCCAAACATTACTATTGTTACTTTTTGCACGGCATTCTTTTTTACTTCAACAGACCATACAGATATACCTGTTTATCTTCAGATCTGAGATCTGACTTTCGTTCTGTTTGGCGTGTGTCTCGTTCTTTACAACCTTAATGGGACAAACAAATATATATATGATGTCAAAGATATGACTTATACTTCTGAATTTGATACTATTGGTGTCCCTGAAAGTGTTCACATGGAAACAGAAACGGTACATGCTCGGAAGAGGCCAGTCTATAGGTCGCGAGACGACTATATGACATTTGTGCTGCATTTTTGTTATGTTACATTGGTGCAACAAATGACGCACATAATAAATATGGAGAAACTAATGAAATGCATAGATATCCACCGTGCAAAAAACACACTACATACGTTTGAGGTAAACAGTTCTACATATCATGAATTTTCATACCATTTTAAGCCTTTTGGAATTATAATCACAGATAACTTGTGGGACAAGTGCAATTACAGACTTGGTCATTACAGAAATGTAACTTTGGACATCCAAGTACAGAAGGATTTCTCTATTCAGTTTACTATTGTAAAATTGGACTTTCTTGTCCTCAACCATCTGAAGCAACCAATGCTTTTGAATGAGAAACCTGAATTAAAGGTAACGAAGACTTGCGAGTCACAAAGTGCAGAACTGTTCATTGACAGAGAACATGGGGGGAGCTATTTAAATAATGTAGTCATTGTATCCCCTCAAAATACTGTATGTTTTCATGTAAATTATTGCACTATCCGTTATTTGGAAGTGTGGGAGTTTAAAAAGAAACTGAGTGTTACATTCCAGGCAATGTCACTAGTTTCGTGGCCTGATGAGAAGCACACAACTGACACAAAGTTTCACTTTATTGAAGTGAATATATTGCATTTCCTGCTAGCAGCAAGCAGGTGTGTTAAGATTTGGGCATCACTAAAAGCTGGTTTTATCAAGCATTTGGCCAAGGCCAAAAAGTGTCTCACCACGGAAGACGATAAGATTTCAACACAAGAAGTTTTGTTTCATAGCATTACACTCTCAACATCTGGTTGTGGTAAGATTTCATTTCACATGCAATGCTATTCATCAAAACGGAATTCAAGCCTGTTTCAGTGGTGCATATTTGCAGCTCGATCTAAGCTGGTTCACGTCTTGTCCAAATATATGGAAATCCTATATTCCGGAAAAACTTGCCCAATTGCATATTTAGCATTTATGAAAAGGCATATTAGATCAATACCGTTTGGAAAATTTTGTGGTAAAAACCCTGTTGTTAATCTCACATCAAAATCAGAGGAAATAATTATTGAATACAGACACCATACTCCTGAAGTTTTCAATGCTGATAACCAATTCATCGTGGAATATTACTTCATTCACAATAAATTACAAGAAAGCATCTGTATGTTGGCACAAGTTACATTTGAAAAAAACTTGTTATTTGGTGCACTAACGTCACGCGATCTTGTACAACCACTAAAATACATTATGTTCTTTCAAAAAAAGCTCGGACAGGAATATAATATGAGAGTTACGGGTTTCTTTTGGTCCGAGTGCAATATTTATATGACAACCTATGGTGATAGGTTTTTTAGTCACTTAAGTACGAATGATAAATACATTAAAGATGGATTCAATTTTATTCATCACAATATAGTTTCTGATCTGCATACTTTATGTGTTGTTGTGTGCTGCATACATAAATATGACAGTGGGGCTTTAACATTTATTGATTTGATGAAATTGAATTTAAACATGAAAGTAAGTTATGTTAAAATACGAGAGACCAAAGGCCAGACTCATCTTCTTTACAAGTACCACATCTGCAAACGATATGTTGCAGTAGTACAGTTCTCATCCCCTATCCGCACATTTATTCAGTTGACAGTGTTTAACGTATCCTGGTCGGGGTCGGAACAAAATAATTGCTTGCATGGTGGGATAGCTATCTTTGATGGCAGTGATTTATACCATGCCATCATAATTGGCCCATTTTGTAATCACTTACGGTACCTGCTACAAATAAAACCAAATGCATCAATTCCCGTTACATCTGGCAGTAATCATTTGTTCGTACTCTTTTATTCCTCTCGAGGTGATCAACTGTCTTTTGCTTTATCTGCCACATTATCTCTTTGCCAGGGTGTCTCACAATTTATGTATCTTTTAAAAAGCAGAAACAAAATGCTGCTAAAAATGTATACCAGCCGTCTCATGCTGCCAAGTCATCAGGCAGGTACCGGCAAGGTGGCAATTGTTGTTTTAAAATGTGTCAAACTTGCTCAATATCCAGATGACGTTCCAATGCATTGGAAGGAAATGTTTATGATACGAACGAAGCAAGCCCACAGAGTTTTGGCACAAGTGGCCACAAATTATTTAGGAACGTTCACATCAAAATCAGTTTTGGAGTATTACACATGTCTTACAGTTAGCCACGTGGATTGGTCAAACTTTATACCTCATAGTGGCTATCTTGTTTGGAAGCTTAATGCACAGTTTCATGTATATAGATGTCAGCTTCAGTCACTTCAAATCATCGCTCTCATTACTCCAAGACCACCGTGTGACACTGTCCATTTTAATGAAACATTTTTTGTCTTTGCTCCAAAACAGGGAATGTCCCATTGCACCAAATTCTTGTCCGCTCCTTTAACGCTGGATTTGAGAATCTCAGTGTTTTCTGCATCCTTTATCAGCCCTAAAGGGTATACAAATACGTTTTTTCCTGTTTTGATGACATTTGAACTGTTCCAGAAAAAAACAATACGTTTCAAGGGGGTTTCCTTGCAAATTTATGCATATCGAAAAGATTTGACCTGTCAGTGGCAGAAACACTTTTTATACTTATTATGGCCCTTACTACGTCACAAAGGCTTTAAAAAGCACTGGAATGAATTAAAAAGACAGTATAGTTTAATATGGATTTACAAGTACATTGATCTTCCTTATTTTTCATGGAATTTTGAATTACACACAATCAAATTTGATAAACAAAGTAACATATTCCATGATTTCCCACCCTTTTACCAAAATTGTTTTGAATTATGGCCCCAGTTTGTATTTGACATACAAACAACCAGTGCAAAATTAAAACAAATATGTTGCTTTAACGTCACAATTAAATTTCACAGTATTAGAACTAAAGCTGCTGAAAATATGCTGGTGGTCGGATTCGGCTCTGCTATTTACCATCCTCTTCGTGAAATAGAAAATGGCTGGATCAGAATAAAATTAGACAGAATTGTTACATACAAATTTGGGTCATGTAATCAGTATGCTCAATCTATCAGTTGGTACCAGGCATTTCATTTTTGCAAAAGGGAAAGGTCATACTTACTCGTTTTAAATACTCTGTTGGAACTTCAATTGTTAAAATACTTGCTTCATTATCGGGATCGATTAACTTACACAGACCCTCTTTGTATCTTTCAGTCAATTTTCGTGTTCATTGGTCTGAAGAGAAAGCCGGTAAGTACCGCTATGATGACACAGTTAAATTGATAACTGGGTTTACCTTTACCTGTCAGGTGGAGTAACTATATCCATGTGACAAACATATTTTAAGGAAACAGTATACTTCCTAAGATGAAAAATGACAAATGGCATCGGGTGAAGTTGTGAAGAAGCATGATGATTCGTGCTGTGTGTGATTTATGTCTTTGGTGCTTTTATATCCTTCATGTTTTCATGTCAAGCGTTTTCCTGCCCATTATGTTTTCACGTCCCAGATGTTTCCATGTCCAAGCAGTTTATATGTCAATGTACAAGCCACACCTGCTATAACATCACCCTGGTTCCTTGGTGAACCTTTTTTTGAGTTGTCCCGATGGCCTAGAGGTCAGCGTGTTGGACTTTACATTTGGCTAGGCAAATGTGCCGAAGGTAGTGGGTTCGAATCCCATACAGGTCGACATAAATTTATCATATTTTTCACTTGATAATACTCTATTGGTTTCGAAATGCTGTGGGCCATTGCTCCGACTTCGAAATTATATTAGAGGTGTACTTCATAAATTGTCGGTCTGTGGAAGTGCCCTACCGTGTCAATGTTCAAGCCACACCTGCTATAACACCACCCTGGTTCCTTGGTCAACCTTTTGTGGGGTTGTCCCGATGGCCTAGAGGTCAGCGTGTTGGACTTTACATTTGGCTAGGCGAATGTGCCGAAGGTAGTGGGTTCGAACCCCGTACAGGTCGACATAAATATATCGTATTTTTCATTAGGTGTTTCCATGCCCTGTGTATTTACATGTGGTAGGAGTTTCTTTGGTCCACACATTTCAGCCATGGCTTTCCCATCCGACATATTGCAGGATACTGTTGGCTTTGTCTATCCTATTCGAAGAGATCTTGGTTAATGTCAAGTCTTTTTGTTTCATTTATTCCTGTCTTTATCCCATAAAATGAGCCATTATAAGTCCTACAAAGACTTTCATCCAGCAGCCTTACAAATTCAATGTCAGCTGATAAGTCTGACGCTTCCTGAAACTCGTTGGAATTATATATATCCAGAGTTAGGTTATTCTGTCTTCTCCAAAAGCGTTGGGCAGACCCTCTTCGAGACTGCCCTAACTGTATGACATGCTTTTATTAGATAATTATGTTTTTTATATTATTAATTGTAAGCATTCATTAACAAGACAGTTCCCAAAACTGTTTGGAAAATACCTAAGAGACTGATTAGTGCCTATGTAAAACTATCTGTTATCTGCTGGATAGCTTGCCATATTCGACTCATTGCAGTTATGTATTATTTGATAAATGCCCTGACACACCCATGCATCAAGTAGTAGATACAGTCTTCACTTTAAACTGTTATAACAGAGCCTTTGTGTGGTCGTAGTTATCGTGAAATATGGGCGAATATAGCTTGACATTGGAAACACCTTAAGGACAAACAGTGTTCTGAGTTTCGTCTGGATTGTTGACATATGAATTACTATTTACAGATTTTGTTTAGATATATGGGCGCCCATCCTATCAGGAATACTAGTTTGGAGCTATTTCTATGCAAGAGTAGCATGAATGGGTTCAGCAAAGTTATGTCTTTATGACTGAGCAATGTCAGATACATCTAATATTATTAATTTTTCTCATATGAGAATCCACAAAATGTTCTTGTGACAGATGACACTAGTTAGTTGTCTATCCGGGTGAGGAGTTTAGGTTCAGACATAGGTACCTTTCCTTTGTCTACCTTATTGTTGTAGTTTATATACTGCCAATATTCTATAATTGCAAAATGCTAAGTAGTAACCAGCTCTTAAAGTACACCCGTTCGCTCTTATCATGGAGCTTTTTCTGTTTATAAGTCCATGCTTCTAAAGTCTGCAAGGGACAAGTGAATGTGGGCCAGTGTTTGCAGAAAGAATCGAACATGATACACATAATGATGAACATTAAGCGGTAAAATGTGTCATGCTACTTGTCCCATCGACGTTGGAACATCCCAAGAGCAATGTATCAGATGTTACACAAAGTTAAAGGAGGTAAATAACCATAACATATTTATGTGCACAGGATATTGGCAAAAGTGACAGTTGTCTTTAAAATTAATTATCGTTGAAGCCAGCCGCTGATATCAAAGGAATCCTGCCGTTGACCACCAAGACGATGCTGGTGGTCTTCTTTGCTGACCATTATCGGTCGGCAATACTTCAAAGCATCAGTGCCTGCTGTGAGTGACCAAATCTTTCAAGCCAGCGTGCCATTAAATGGCTTTAACAGTGAATGAAACATACTTGTGCAAAAATGTTTTCTGCATTATGATGAAAATAAGGATCTATGGCCACACTAGCAGTGTACATTACTTTACAAGTGCAAGGGATTATGTGATGTCTATCCGTATTTTGTTTTACTTTTGGCCAACATCAACTTATTATCACATGCCAACATGGTTTTTGCACAAAGGTAAACATTTTGTTTTGGATGTTTCGAACTTTCCATAAATGTCAAGCTACTATGTACTGTGAGTAGACTTGTGGAGGGAGTTACACAAGATAACGCTTTTAATGAGCAGTGGCCGATATACCGTTTATGTTTAATAAGTCATTATTGGTTTGAAACATCTTAACCAACATACTGTTCATGTGCAAAATGCGGTAATGGTTTTCAAGCTCAGCGGCCCAAATAACGAGGTAATTGTTCAAAAGATAAGTGGCCAAGATACTGTTTATATGCATATTATATTTGTTACAAAGTATGACTTCCTGTAGCGGAAATAAGCTCCTTGAGAGAGGCTTATTTTAATGTCATTATCATAACTAAAAAGGCAGTACCAAGAGCGATACACCATTGCAACCTCATAATACATTATTTTTTGACATTTTGTAATAGCTAACTGTTCGCAATACTAAGCACAAATGAAGTTGTAAAAGTTTGGAGTTAGAGACTATCAAAAGAGATGAAACTTCATCCCGCCTTGTCAAAAGGGTGGGACATGCAAGACTGTCACTCAACCGTTTCTCACAAAAGCCGTCCAAACAAGCATGCCTCTGCTTCCTTTGCTGGAGATGTACACATCATATATTGCTGACTTATTCTGTTTTTACGTCTGCAAACTCTCACACATGTTTTCGATTCGTAGTAACAAGGAAAAAATCTTGCGAGCTAAGGTGTTTTATCGGTTCGTAAATTGCTCTTGCAAAATGCTGAAAAACCTGTCTTTGCGGATACCTGTAAAATTTGGACAGATAAGTCCAGGAACGAAAATCCGATTTTCTTGTGAAAAACAGCTGTCTATTATGAACACGTGCCAACCGTGGACACTTTTTGCCAGTCCCACAGGTGTCTGGAAACACAGGTTTTTATTGTATCTGTGTCCCTAAATATTCACATTTTATATTCCTCAAAAATAAAGATTTTTTTAAATAAGTGTCTATTCCGAATATCATTTAAGCGAATTTTTATACCACATTCTTTTTGTTTGTCAGAAAGACAAGAGAGGTCATGTTTCGTTATTTGGTGGGAAGGCGCATTCCGTTGTTTAATGGCAAGGCGTATTTTGTTCATTTTGTAGGAAGTCACAAGCCGGTTTTATTCTGAAGGAATAAGGAAACAATTCATTGCATATGATGCTTTACTTTGATCACAATTTAAAAGAAGTGGCCCTCAGCACTGCCTTCATTCAGTTGTGGTTAGATTATGTGCAAGCACAGTATATATTTCATGAAAATATTATATCTCAACTGGATTAAGGCAGAATCCTGAGAGGTAATTATGTGTACATGAGACAAAACACCATGTGCAGGACCTAATCAGGATAATGTCCATGCAGATAAATTGCAATATTGTACAGAACGTATATTACATAAGAATGATAATACATTCATGGTATATAATATAGATGTGTGACAAACGATGAAATTATGATAAAACGAATATGGAAATTATAGCATAAGAATGGAGGAGCAATGGTCAAAGTCATAAGTACTTAACATTTTCATTGCTCTCAAATTAGTATTTGTTTTTACTTTGTGATAGGGTGAGTTTGTAAAAAATCTGGAATTGGAACAATATATATTTCTCGTATCCGTAAATTTCAGAACCTACTATACAAGAAATTAATATTTATTCTGATGTTTGCTTTTATAGGTAGTTTGTAGACGAGGGAAGGCCATCAATTTGCTCTATTACTTTGGCCATTAAATTTTGAAACCAAGGGTGTATGATGGTGACTTGCATGATAAAAGGGTAATATATAGTGTGCCTGTTCAACATTGTGCAAGCTTCTGCCTATGATTTTATATATATGAAAAGGTTCCTTCAGCCTTTATCAAGGTTCAAATATATAAAGAAAAACCTGTCTAGTTCAGTTCCAGTTAACTGTATGATGATGTGCATTCACTGATGCACCGATAAAAAAACAGGGATGAAGGTTCTCTGTGGCAATTCAAAGACCACAGCTAGGCAATAGTACTTCATTTTGTGAGACGATATCCTGGGACAAACGAAACGCAAAGGCAGAAAATGTATTGTTGATTTTAATGAAGATTTGAATATGATTGTTAAACATTACTCGTATCATCAATATTTCACACTTCGGCATGCCGCCCGATTTCGCGGTGCCGCCGTGATACCACTCTCCTTTTGCCATGGGCTGTTAGAACCTGTAGTCACGTGACAGACTTAAGTAGGATTGATGGGTGGCATTGTTCCGCGTGGCAGCTGAAAACCAAAAGAATGGCAAGTCCACATTCATATGTCTACATGCCTGCATGCTTTTTGCGTTTTTCTCATATTTTTACCTTAGTTGAAAGCTTAAAATTTAGACAGCTTATAGAAAGGACATTCAACTTGTAAAAACCGTTAAAATCCCAAAATCGTCCATGCAAATGTTTTGGGTGTCTTAGCTGTCCTTAAACTATGTAGTATGCAATATGATATGGTGTATCTTTAGTCCAAACAATATATCACTTTTCCTGTTTGTATATGTCAACACTGGTAAACCGTGCCTCTGATAATTACCTGTTGACCAAGATAAAAAGTTGGATGCTGCCTTGAGTAGCGTACCATGTGCAGAAAAACCATTTACTGGCACAGGGTATCGCATACATAACACCCAACAGACTAACACAAAGTTCGATGAACACCCGGCTCACAGGTTGTAACACTACTGAAAATAATTATCAATTTAAGAAACAAATAACTGGGTATCATACAGCACTATTTAAACTTAACTTGAATGTACAGTCATTTTAGTTAATATCACAGCCACATTTACTTTGAATTCAGAATGGACTCACAACTGAAATTGGACTTGCAACTTGCAAGTGAAACCACTCCCACATGAATCGATGCTTTATTGTACATGGTATGGCCACCACTGTGCAACATGCCTTGCCAATGGGGATTCATATAGAAAGCCACTAACTTTCCTTTTTACACTTCTGCCAATCTAGCTGAGAAAGGTCACTGTTACTTGACAAACTTCATGGGCAAAAAAATTACCAAGTTGCATGGTGCTTTCTTGTCTCATTTTTGCGGAACTTTGCTGGAACTCTGACCATACACCTGAGCATATCACAGGAGTGACAAAAAAGATGTTTTACCTGTCACAGGTGGTCAACGTAATTTTGTGCCCTGCCACTCGAGGGCAGCATCTGTTAACAGGTGAATTAACAAGTCAAGAAAGTAAATATCAGACAAGTTTGTGACTCCTCGCCTGTCCAATATATAACAGAATAAGAAGGCGCAATCATGCATATAAGCTTATTTTGATAGTGCTGCTCCTACAGTTTCGTACAAACATTCGAAAACTGTTGCCTCCATGATATTTAAGTACATGAAAGATGTTACAGAATTTAATCTAGATGAGTCTAAAGAAAACAAACACCATGTCCAAGTCTTAATTCGCCTTATATATATTAAAAATATTCATGGTCACAATTACTGGCAATCTTTCTAATGCACCAAATGATGCACTAAATAACCTAATTTCTAAATACCAACAGGAGATTGCTTGGGGTAAAGGCAAGAAAATGATTATGGAAGCTGTTGAATCTGCTGTAAAATGAGCAAACAGTGATTAATTTGATATTTTCGTCGTAGATGAATGGATGTGTGAAATATGGCATATCGTCATAGCATATCGTCATAAATTAGATATAAAAATCACAGAAAACAACAAACCACTATGAGAATGTGTTCTATCAAACCCAGAAGATGTTAAATACCTCCGAAAGGTGCATTTGAAATATGTTTTCGCGTCTGCTGACAAAGCAACCTATAACATGATTGTCATTTGGAGACAGTTTTATTATAAGGTTTTTATTGACGAATATGGCATGTTGACCTACTGAAGTTCTCGCATACATGAAACAGTAAACGAATCATTGGATATTACGCTGAAAAGCATCTGATAATATTATTGTTGCGTGGAGATAGTTTTATTATAAGGTTTTTGTTGACAAATTTGGCCTGTTGACCAACTGGAGTTCTCTTACCTATGAAAAAGTAAATTAATCATTGGATATTATTATGAACAAACATCAGCAATCTTTATATTCATTTAGCCTGAACTTTTCTGATGTACATGCACATTTAGTCAAAATTTACTCGCATCCCAGACTACATCAAAAGCTTTAAAAGTTGCAATTCATAGCAGCATCAAAAGTTTCCTATACTAAAAATTGTCCGTTTTGTCGTCTGAAGGCTTGAAGAAAGTACAGAAATTTTGGTATAATTACTGCGGTCAGATTGAAGCATCTTACGGTATTAACAGGTTCTGGATTTTACCTAATTTGAAGACGTTGTTGCAACAGTTGAATGTAATTTATAATCGATCTTTTATCTTTGAAAAAGATTTCTTGTTGGGTCCTCTCCGGTTTATTTACAATTTGTCCTCAATCTGATTTGAACGGATGTACCAAGTCTCTCGTATATAAAACATACAAAACAAATAACTTTCAAAGAATGATCATATATTTGATGTTCGGCGGAACGAGCAAGACTCGAACCTGCAACCTTTGGCACCAGTAGCCTAGCTGAAAAGGGAAACGCACATATCCACTCGACCAAACCCCCATTCTTCAAAAAAGAATGGTTTAATGGAGGTAGTTATGTGCGAGTCTCATATCAACACGGTTATGCAGTACAAGTACTGAGTCGGCATTTATTTCCAGAATCGGGGACATAAATCCACCAGCATTAAGGAAATGCCGAAAATATATATTTGATGTTCGGAACGAGCTGGACTGGAACCTGCAACCGTTGGCACCAGTCGCCTAGCTGAGATGGGAAACGCACATATCCACTCGACCAAATCCCCATTCTTCAAAAGAGAATGTTATATGTTATAAAGGTGCACATTTTGGTAAAATGAAGGATGACCAGTCTGCATTCGAATACGATCAGTTTGTTGAGTAGATAAACCTTTTGATTGCTGACATTTATATCAATTTTGGGATTCAATCTGTAGACAGACAATTGGTAATCCAACGGGTACCAATTGTGTATTTTTTGGCCAATCTGTATGTATCTTACCGTCAGTATCACCTAGTTTCTTGTAAAGCTGTCAAAAAGAAGTTTCAAGATAATTGTGTTAGGATGAAATTTCAATATATTGATGACCACTTAAGCATCAGTAATAAACACTTTCGAGAATACAGTTCTCACATATACCCTGATGATCTCGAATTAAAAGAAACTACAGAAAATGGCATGGAATGTTCATTTTAGGCATAGTAACAAGTCACGATGACAGTGAACTTTCAGTTGTGAAGAAATGTGATGATTTTGGAATTTAAGATAGTAAATTACCCTCATACGGAGACTAATATTCCACTTGAGCCAGCTTATGATGTCTATGCGTCAAAGTTATACACCTTGGCTAGAGTTTGCATTGATTTTGACAACTTTGACTCCCTTAATTACTGTTTTTTCCAAAACTTGTGAAACAGGGACATTCGAAAGTTAAATTAAAACAATCATTTGTGAAGTTTCGGGGTGAAAATGAAAATTTATTTTATAGATGCCCAGTAGATTTTGAGATGTCATATGATTTTGGCATATCTTTCAACAGCTCCCAAAATCACTTTTTGTTTTGTTTTGTTTTGTTTTGTTTTTTGTTTTTGTTTTTTTCTCAAGCATTTAGGCCCTTTTGAAATCAGTTTCCAGAGTGCATCATTTAGTACAATAGAAAGATCGCCAGTAAGTACATGGCCACGACGGTTTGACATATAAGGAGAATTATGACACGGACATGGGTATTTGTTTTCTTTATGGTCATTGAAATTCAATTTTTTAACAACCTTGGGTAGTTATCCATCTCGGAAGCAATAGTTTCTGAATATTTGTATGGAACGATTGGAGCAGCACTATCAAGATTAGTTGCTATGCACAATTGCACCTTCTCATCTTATATTGGGCACATTTGTATATTCGGCACCCCTATCATAATAAATCAATTGTTTGCAATCATCGTTTTGTGTCTTCTTATCAACTAGTACAGATTTTAAAAAGCCTTTGGAAAGCTATGTTATTGATAACATGATATAATATTTTATAAATTTCTTTCCTTGGAATAATTTGTGATATCTTGTAATCGCTTTAAAACTGATAGTGGCATGCAATTAAGTACATCTAAGTATATGAAGACCATTTGGATTTTTAAACTCTGTTCTCAGATACTGTGTTATAAGCATAGTGAAGCTTAGTATGTTTATGATGTCCATGTGTATGTCAAAAGTAGAAAAATATTCACTTTGCAATCTTCACATTCTTCTGTTGTTTCGTTTGATTTTCATGAAAGCTATATATTTGGAAATAGACAAAATAGCAGCAGTGATGAGCCATGTGTAGATCGAATGTGTTGTTTCTGTACCTTAGGTCACCTGAAATTATAGTACAGTCCATTGTCCGCCGTTGTACGGTATGTCCGTCCATCTGTCCACAATTCATGGTTTCAACTTCTTTTCCAAACCCGTCAGCCAGATTCCCTTCAAGCTTGGTGGGAATGTATCTGGGTTAATTTTCTCAGACTCATATTCAGACTCAGACACAGACTCAGACCCACACTCCGAATTAGTTCATTCGGCAAAAAAAAGAGAGTTTACATGCTATTATCAAGACAAAATATAAAATAATAATACAGAGCACCATGTGGAAGTCAAGATGGTCTCAAGAGACAATCCATTTAGGCAGAGAAGACTGCCACCTAATGATGAGAGAAGTTATATTACATTATAAAGGTTAGAACAAAAGAATAGCTTGTAATTGCTTAAACAACGAGATATCATGTAGTTCACTGGAAGATATAAAAATAAATATGTGATAGGTGAAATTAACTCCAGGGTAACACCGTTCAAGCATCAGGTTCACAAAAATAACACCACTCAAAATTCATGCTCCCAAATATTACAATTCGGGCTTTTGTATTGTAATTTCTAGTGCAACATGTACCATTTGTGTATATAGTCCGAGAAACTTTAAAACTATGTGTGTGAATTTATTTAAAATAGACATGTTTTTTCATGAACAAGATTGATAACATAATTTCTAATACAACTTTCTGTAAATTTCTGATTAACTTGATATGGATTCAGGCGATTTCGGTTTCTTGTATCATACGTGTGATATTTGGTGCTTGAGTGAGTTTGATAGTTTTGAAATAAATAGGAGGAGATTTGTTGTGGTGCTAGCAAAAGGGCTGCAAGACACTGCGTTTAAATGTGGCTTCTCTTTTAAGCAATTTTAATTTCTTGAATAAGGGTTCGGTATGACAGTTGTATTTACTAT
Source organism: Hermodice carunculata (assembly GCA_964020975.1). Taxonomy (NCBI): domain Eukaryota; kingdom Metazoa; phylum Annelida; class Polychaeta; order Eunicida; family Amphinomidae; genus Hermodice; species Hermodice carunculata. The sequence continues at coordinate 14,775,676 of OZ026625.1, read as the reverse complement.
CGGAAAGGATACGTATACCCTGCTTTTATAATCTGGGAAGACGACGATATTGGAATCCCCTTGTAAGAATGGAAAAAATTTGAAAGGATGTAAGATAAGACATTCTTGAATTATTTCTAAAATCAATTCGAGTGAATGATTTTTAAGTTTATAAGACATTTGTGAATTATTTCTAAAATCAATTCGGGTAAATAATTTTTAGGTTCATTCATGAGTCCCATTACTCTAAATATCTTATTTGAAATTAAATAAATGTGAACTTCCGAGGTCAAATTGTTATCTGAAGGCACACCAAGAACAAACCTTTTCTATTTCGGTACTATGGATTACAAAAAAAAATTTGGGGGGGGGGGGCGGATACGTAAAATCATGCTTTTAATATTGTTTATATTTAATTAGAGTTTATTAACACACAACCAGTCATGTTTTTTTTAATTCATTATTTAGTGATGTTGCATAATCGATATAGGAGTTGAGTTTAAATATTCTAAAGTACCTTGCAAAGTTGTATCTTCTGCGTGCCTAGCTTTGTGAAAAGGCTGGAAGTAGTTGTCAAATCATTAACATAGATAAGGAATATAAGGGTTCCAAGAATGTACCCCTGGTGAACATCTGTACTAATATGGGATAGACCTGACTTGGTTCGAGTGTATTCAACATACTGTGTAATATCGATTTTTTTTAGGTTAATATTAAACCCCTGAAGCTGTCTATCTTGAATTCCATATGTACGTGCTGAATTTGAAGAGAAAGATGTCGATGTCGTAGTCCAAGGTATCAAAAGCTTTGGATAGGTTTGAAAATATTGCAATTGGTGTATTGTCTACATCCATCTGACAAAGAATGTTATCAGTAATTTCAAGAACAGAATGTTCTGTGGAATGCTCCTTTCTAAATCTGCATTGGCTGTTGTATGATAAATCACTTGTGTGAAAATATTCAAATAATTGGTTAGAAATATTTTTATTCCAAACATTTAGCTAGAGAGGAAAGACCAAATATTGGTCTATAGTTATCAAATGAATGAAGGTCGCCCTTTTCGTAAATCGGTGTCACTCTTGCTATCTTCAACTGATCAGGAAAAATACTGGTTTATAAAGATTTAAAAGGTTAAATTTTACCTTTGAAATGAACTTATCAATGGCTCAATATATTGCAGTACTTAAGTAGATATTTCGTTATGTCCACAGCCTGTCTTTGTTTGAAGGTTATTAATAATTGTTTTAATGTCCTAGGTGTATGAATTGGAATCTAACTCCGATATTTTTTGTGAAAAAAGAATCAAAATTTGGTTTACCCTGAGTATCTATTTTTCTGGCAACACATTTCCCTATCTTTGTAAACAAATTACTGTATCCCATGGCAATTTCTGGCACAACATATCCCTATTTTTGTAATCAAATTACTTAATTCGATGGCAATTTCCAACTTATCACTGATATGTTTATGATTTGTGTCACAATAGTCTGGTAAATTTTTCTTATAATTATACATATTCAAAATATTTTAATTGAATCCCAAGTTTTCTTTATATTGAATTTATATCTATCAAATTCCCTATGAAAATACATGCATTTAGCTTGCCGCATATTTCTGTTAAAGATACGCTTATATATACCTACGTTTATCTTAAGAGACTCGTTATTGGGTGAATTAATATTAGTTAATATCAACCTCTTCTAGAGGCTGTCAAAGTATTTAATTGTTTTAATTATACTTGTAGTAATCCGTTTCGACTTGTATATACTCCTGGTACCAAACGTTAATGACAGAAAAATATTTCCGTTTTGCTGAGTTTTATGTGTCTGCAAGGATATTACAATTCAAGTATATATCTCTATTTACCTCATGAACAAAATCAGACTGGATGTGGCTTTATCATTATAAAAGTGTTCAAATTTGTTTTGGTCTGATTTTTCGGATGTTATATACACTTTGAAACACCTGAATAAGGCGCAGTTAATCATTTTGTCTTATTTCTGATGCCAATTTTGTCACTGGGAATATTAAAAAATATAGTCAATTAGGGTGCCATTTTTCTAAGAAAATCTTGTTGATAGGGTGATATGGGGATAGAAGCTATTTGTAGCTAACAAATAAAAAATACTTTCGTTCATTTTTGGTATCAAAATTGAAGTCGCCTATTAACATTGCATTTTTTCTTGTCTTTTATTTGGTTTACAATGAGAGTCGATTCGTCAATAAATGCATTTTTTTGAATTATCATGTCGCTTAAGTGGTTTCAAAATATTGGCAGTTACAAGTTTCCTATGTGAGGTGTGACCCGGTACTTCACAAAAAAGTTCTTCCCAAATATCAGAACTAGTATGCACATCCAATAACGTTATTGAAAACCAATATGCATATACGTTATGAGGCCCCCTTCACCCGAACAGCTTTTACACAGTTGTACCTTTCGAGTTACAGTTGGGGAAAATCTGAATGGTCAGAAAAAAGGTCTTTGAATACAAATGGCACCTAATTAAAAACCTGTAGTCTTTAATTGGGAAAGGAATCAATAGTATGCTAAGGCAAATACTTAAAGGTACCTATTTCATGTTCCGAATTGGACTAAGAATGAATGCTGTTTATAATATTTTTTTCCGCCAAGCCACCCAAATTGTTCATTATGGACTCATCTATACTGGTTGACACATATTTCTGGTTTATCTGGAAAGGCAAGGCCGAGCTGTACATATTCGTTGAGCTCCTTTTACTTACGAGTGGCTTTGCTGGGTAACATTAAAATATAATCGGGCTATATTCATTAGAAACATGTTGTTTGGAGATAATAGTGCTCTATAAAAGAGCTGAAAAATAACTTGATTTCTAACGGAAATACCATGAATGATAAGAGCAGAAGAAAAGTAGTTTTTGCTTACGTGGTATTTTGGAAAGTAAACCAGTCAGATTATCACGACACATTGCAATATGAGTATACTGCGTGTGGTCAGATTTATTTATGTAGAGGTATTATAGTTAATGAATTTTTTATGAAACTGGGGAATGAGGGGAAAGAAAGGTAAACAGGGTTCAAATGATCTACAAAAGCTAAGTACAAGAACGTGGCAGCTAATTTTGTGTTGAGCTGCCACACGACATAACCCTTGATTTAAACATATTTATTTCTTCAACAATACAGTAGTCTATAATACATAACATCCGATTGGGAAAAGGGCGCGGCCCTATATAATTCCCTCTCGTAAGAAAAGAGGACGACGAATAAACAGGACATCAGCAGACACACAAATGACGCACAGCCAGGAAGCCCGACTTTCGTCCATGCCAACCGGCTGTGAGGCAGAATAGAATCAAAAAGACGATCACAGCTAGACAGGGACAGACAGTGGGGCATTCTTTAAAATCATAAAATAAATGCTTAGGCTCAGTACATAATATGATGTAATCAATTGAAGTACGTCATATAGAACGTGGTATCTAGAATTTGTAGTATACAGGATAGCGTTCATAAGACAGTTAACCAATACCTGCCTGTGAAAAACGATTAGAAAGAATTATATAACCCTGTACGGCAGAGAAAATTTGAATATTGTCCAATGTGGTGGAATCTTTTCAACCGTAAAAAACAGTTTGAAATGAAAAAGGCGCATACTTTAAGACAATGGTATGTAATTTGGATCGTGCCGTAGTATACTGTGGACAAGAGAAAAAGAAATGCCCTGAGTCTTCATATTTAGCACCACATGGGCAGCTGGGGTTTGCTTTCACTCCAATTTCAAAAATATGACAGTTCAGCTGACTGCTACCTAGGCGAAGGCGAGTGTGCAAAACAGAAGCATAACGATCTCCGAAGCTGTACCAATCAGGGCACATCCTAGGCTGACCATAATAAATAAGTAATTTTGATTTAAATATTGATAAAGATGACGAGTAACGAATATCTATAGGCAATTCATTCCAGAGACGTATTGTAGACGGGAAAAATGAATTATTAAATAATTCTGTACGAGCTCTCAAATGCGGTAGGTCAAATCTCTGCCGAGTATCATAGTTCAAAGCTACGGGATTGTGAATATTTGGAAGGATGGATTGTAAATAATTAGGAGTTAAATTATTTATAGTTTATACCCTTGATGTAGTTATGGTGAACAGAACTATTGCCGAAGATAAAAGGGGCTTATTAACATAATAATAATAATATTATTAACATAAGTATTGATCAGATTCAAGAAACAATATACACAGATCAAATATCGATGGGAAGATAATGATTAATGACCACGATGCCTGCCTTAGGGTGACTTTCTCAAAGAAGATAAGACTTTTCCAATTGCATGCCTTCATTGCATTGAAGTATTTATAGTGAGGACTTTAGCCTCTTATATAAACAATATTTGTGCAACTCATGTACTAGTATACAAAAGTCAAGTACATGGGCCAGTACCATGAGCTGTTTACATAGCCAAGCTTATGCTAATATGGTTATTAAGGTCTAATGACATCAAAACATCTGCTTTCTAAATAAAAGTACCCTTTTGGGGAGTGAGTAACTAAACGTGTTATGCAACTCGATCCACCTGAAGTAACCTAAAAATTCAACAAAATAAAGCCATAATAATATATCTTAAGTTGAGACAAGTGCAAGACACAGTTACTAAAGCTTTAGTACATACAATAACATAACAATACAAAAATACAGCTAGTTGCAAATGTTTAGGCAATTCTACGAGGGTTCATGTTACATTTGACTATAGAATAAGAATAAGTGGATATGTCCATCCCAGTATTACTCCAGTATATTACATATGTTTCAATGGGGAAACGTGTTCAATCTGTTCTTTGTGAAGTTCTTTTTACAGATTGTAACTGAACCATCATGTTATTATGCGAAAAGCATGGATATCCGCACTGCTTTCATATTCAAATAATCATCTGTATCCCGAGAACACTTGTAGAGGATATATACGGGAATGTGAAAGAGACAGAGACTGGGCAAATGCATTAGAAGAGCTGTATAGATGTATTGATGACATTGCTTGCGTAAATGTATAAAAATTTAGTGAAATTGCTAAAGAAATTTGCCCAAAAGATGTCCCTTTGGAGGGTAACAATTTAGATGGTTTCAGAGATGTGTTTCTGGACTTGGATATTCAGGTCACTAATGACAGGTTTTGTATTTAAGTCTATCACAAAATAGACGAGTTTAACTTTGAAATAGTTAATTTTCCTTTCCCAGACAGAAATATGTCGAAAACTACTGGATATAATACGTTTTGGTCACAGATTTTGAGATTTGGTCGTATTTGTTCTAAATTTCAGGACTTGGCATCAAGAAACAAATTTATTTACAATAAAATTGAGTCAAGAGGATTCAAAGATGTACTTTTGATCAAATATTTCTACAAATTTTGCTGCAAATATCTGGAGATGGTTATAAATTTTGGCTTCAATTATTCAGAGATTTTAGACTTGCCTGTTTTGCTACTTAATTTTTATCTTTTGGCATCATTCTCTTTATATGTTCACCTTTCAGACATTTGAGGCTAGCTTGTTTTCTGTTAGGTTAAACCCCCAGGGGCTATCGGTAGCAAGTAGCGGCCTCGGCAGTTACAAGCAGCTTGCCTAATCGTACTTGATATCTGGTTACGAAATACTATATTTTCATTGCATTTTTTTAATTTAAATACAAATGACTTTCATTCTTTTCTGACTTGCCCTATACATTTTGCTGTTAATATCCCAAGAAAATTACAAAGTTTGGCTACAATAATTTTACAGTTTTTAGACTTGCCTGTTTTGCTACTTAACTTTATCTTTTGGCACCACTCTGTTTTCATATTCACTTTCAGACATTTTAGGCTTACACGTTTTCAGTCAGGTTAAACCCCCCTAGGGCTATCGGTAGCAAGCAGCGGCCTACAACAGTTCCATGTTTGCCTAATTGTACTTTAAATCGTGTTCAGAAATAATATTTTGATAACATGTTTTTGGCATAAATGCTAATGATTTTCATTCTTTTCAGACATGCCTAAATGCACATTTACTCAATATTAAAAAATTACTCAAAATTGACAGTAAATTCGCAAATATCCAAGCCTGACACATTACGTTGTGACATTGACTCAGGGTTGGCAGTGAAAGAGAAAGGTTGTGTCAATCGTTGTCTTTTAATGGAACTAGAGCTTTCAGATTCAAATTGTCGTTATGGATATGGTTTCAGTTCTACAGAAAGTATACCGTTCTAGTCTATGGCTGCAGTGCGGAACTCATTGTGCAGAATTTTGAATCTGAAAACTTTAGTTTCATTAAAAGCAACAATTGGCACAATGTTTTTGCGAGAATGTGTCAAATGGGCTGGGCGTTGGATCATTGAGCAGTTGCAAAGGGTGGAAATCTTTTCCAAAAGCATATTCAATTCAAGGCACTTGAGACGATCCTAAACAAAGTGTGTTGGCCTTTGTACATAAGTTCATTGTTTATGCAGGTCTGCAGTGATTTTATAAGAGTAATGTGATCAGCTCATAAAGTCATTGTAACTCATATACGATCATTTATGTAGCTTAGGTATGTTGTGGTAATGTAACTACAGGTTATATTAGCTATCTTGTTGTTCAATCCTTAGTGACACATATGGCCACGATGTGTGGTATTTGACGTCCAGCAGTCTTTTTTGTTAGGGTAGGAAGCACTTCACTGCATATTTGCATAATGTCTGACGTAAACTGACGAAGTGTAGGTGGGATGTGAGGCATCGATGAAAGCTTCTTGGCATTCTGTTTTACATGTTTAAGGTCAGGGGCATTGCGCATCCATAGATTGCAATCGTTCTGATCGGTGAAACAGCCAATAATACCTTCATTAGCTTGGCCACTTAGCCGATAACAGGCAGATAAATTGTTTCCTTTCATATTGTCCACTTTAAGGTGGTCGTGGGTGAATGGTATAACTTTCTTTATTGTTTCTGTTTCTGGCTTTCTTGTGGAGATTAAGGATCAGTGACCAATTTCCCGCCTGACAATCCATGGCTAACTGTCTCATTGTTAGCCAAATATTACTGTCGTCTCCCTAGGGTCGAAATTGAGGTTTCAAGTTATCAGTCTTTATTTAGCCTTGAATCTTATGAATTAGTGCCATCAGACAATACAGTATGAATGAGATGATGAAAGCTTACAGTGATATGATACGATACATCATAAAGAAAATGTAATAATGAAACCTTATACGAAATTAACTTTCAAGAGCCCTGGGAAATCTCGGGCTTTTTGGAAGGATGGATGCAAATTAAGCCAGTTCATAGAAGGTCAGCTCTTGGTGCCAACTGTAGTGCTCTTCGCAAATTACTATTGTCACAAAATCTATGAAAATAACTACAGTTTTGCAAGTTAGGCAGCATGTTGCTCGTAAGTCGAGTTCACAAATTGGAGAATGTATTTGAGTACCTCAATATAACCATTATTATTTGATATTATAAAATTAAATCTCTTTTGCTCCTCTAAGTCAAGGGATTTGTGAACTTTCCAAAGATGTCAAATAGAGATTTCCTACCAGGGGTAAAGATTGGGCAGTGCATTATGTAATGTTCTCATCTTCTACTGCCCTACTTTCACAAATTTTGCAAAATTGTTTGTCGGATCGTACCTTTGGGACTGCATACTTCCGAATCTCTATTTGGAGTGTATGTGCACTCATTCTTAGTTTGGAAATTCAGAGATTGTTTGTATTAGGTACTTTTCCAGGGCAAATACTTGTTTGAATGTTTTGTATGTTCGTAGTTTATAACCTTGCTTGTCGAAGAGATACCCTCGTGGTTAAGGAATTTAGACCAGATGGCTTCCTTAAGTATACAGGCAGTTTTTGCTGGGGACTTTACCTAGTTCCTTTCCTGGGGATGTTGAGTTCAAATGTATGCCATAGGTTCGTTATAAAATAATACCAGTTTGGTGCTGACAGTTTTGGGCATTCTGGGTATGCTTAATACACCTGTTAGATGGGTCAATGGCATTCAGATGTAGCCACTATTTTGCAGCATGAGGGAGAAGCTCTGTGGGTAAGGAGAATTGTCCCAGTTCTCTTCTTCCTGCTGCATTGCACGTTTTCCTGTTTACCGCTATTAAATATTTACAAAATTTAGTTATATTAGAATTATGAAAGTTGTTGGGTTTATCCCCTTTGAAAAGAACGGGCGCCAGATATTACTGCCATAGCTTAATATGGGGTATATGAGTGCAATGATACCATAATCACGCAGCTTAAGTTGTTTAGATTTGAAGATAGGTTTTTGGGCCTGGCTTGCTAATCTCTGAGTAGCTAATTTAAAGTTACCCATCACTGAGAAAACAATCCCAAGGTAGCAGTAGTCTGTTACAATGTTTACTTCAGAATTGTTGACTGTAAACTTACGTTTCTTAATAAGTTGATGGGGTTTGTTACCATAATATTAGTTTTATTTAGGTAAACTGTCAAATCCCATTTTTTACAATAGCCAGGTAGAGAATTTAGGGGATCTGGGAGGCGAGGGGGGGGGGGGGGTTCTGAGATGCGAAAACAAGGTCATCTCCATATAGCAGGCATTTGATTTCCATGTCATGTAAAGTTACTGCTTGACAGCTTGTGCAAAAATTGCTGGTAAATCATGAACGAAAAATGTTAAATAGAGTTGGGTTTATGATACAATTGAGGTATAAGTGTATTATTTCCAGATCGTCCATGCGTTTACCTCTTTGCATGATATATTATTCTACATTATTTACCATGGAGCTCATATTGAGCAGTTTGGTAACATAATTTTCTATCCGATCTAAGCGATCAGACTATTCTTCCTTGATCTCATCTCTGACTGCAGTTTCCACTGCAGACAGAAGTTCTTGTGAAACACAAGGCACTTTTGTTGAGACCTTATTGGTTTAAACATATTTTATTCGTCAAGTACACATCAAGGAACAATAAATCGCATCAGCAATTGGGAAACAGGGCTTAGCCCTATATTAATCCCGTTTGTGGGAAGGAGACAAGGACATTACAGAACATTAACGCACACATGGTCATGACTTGCCTGGCCTTTTGACGCCCCGGCCAGTCAAGCCACAGGACATGGGGAAGAAAATCACGCACCAGGACGCAGGCAGACAGGGGGCATATAATCATGATCATCACCACACACTCTCATGACTCTGTGTAAAATACAGTATTCAGGTTGTAATGCTAGATACGTACCATAGGCTGGTCTATTATTAAAAAGATAATTATCCAATTCCAGCGGCCAAGAAACAAGACGTTTTGGAAATATAGTTTTGAACTGTGGATAATATTTTGATGTTTTCCTGCAGAGTACATTCGACTGATCCATACAGAACAGTTTGTAATGAGAAAGAGGCATACTTCAATATTAATGAATGTAACACTGACCGCTCGTTAATAAACAAAGGACATGCAAAAATATGGTGCCATACATCTTCATTTGGTGCCCCGCACCTACAGATGGGAGAAAGTTTTAAACCAAGTTTGAAATAAATAGCTATTGATATAGAGTTTCTGATGTCCAAAGGCAGTTCATTCCAAAGTCTGACTGTTGAGGGAAAAATGAACTATTGAATAGGTCTGTTCGTGCTCTGAAATGGGCAGGTCGAATCTCTGCCGTGTATTGGGATCACGTGGCACTTGCTCACTGGAAATGATCGACTGTAAAGTATTTGGAACAAGATTGTTTTGATTTTTGTAGATTAATGACAGTTTGGCTTTTTCTCTACGAGTAGCTAGAGTTTCCCATCCTAGTTCAGTAGTTTTTCTGCACTCAATATAATGTCAGAAATATGAGTAGACCATCACAGGTCGGAACGGAACCTAATTCCCAGGTGCTTATGCATATCGACATCTTGTAGAGTGTGACCCTGAAACACTAGAGGGGGTTGGACTGGAGTATTGATCTTCCGAGAGATCAGCATACTATCAGTTTTTTGGGGCATTAAAAGTTAGGAGCCAGTCCTTTGCCCATTCGTCAATAGAACTAAGGCTGGAATTAATTGTGAGCTGCCTCAATAGGATTGTCGACCGTCAGAAAAAGGGATGCGTCATAGGCGAATAACTTAATATTTGTTTTGACTAGATCGACTATATCGTTGATGTAAATTAGGAATATAAGTGGTCTGAGAATGGACCCCTGGGGAACTCCAGCATGTACCATTCCGCAGCTGGATGTATGACCTTGGATAACAACTCGTTGGTGACGATTTTTTAGGTAATCGGAGAACCAGTTGAGCAAATCACCACCAATACCATTTTTCTTTAATTTGAATAACAAACCAGGATGCCATACCTTGTCAAATGCCTTGCTAATGTCCAAGAATACTAAGGGGACCTCCTTCTGCAGATCCACCGCAAAACATAGTTCGTGATACAGAATAAGTAACTGATTAATAGTTGAATCTCCAGGTATAAATCCAGACTGATGAGCAGAAAGAAGTAAGTTTTCTCTGAAGAAGTTGAAAGTATGTTGATAGACTATTTTCAAGTACTTTGCCTACACAGCTAAGTAACGACACAGGTCGATAATTGTTGCACAGATTATGTTGGCCCTTTTTGTGGATAGGTATAACATTCGCATTTTTCCATAAGCTAGGAAATGTCTTATTGCTAAGAGACAAATTGCAAAGTTCAGCGAGTGATTTATAGATCATAGGTGCAGCTTCTTTCAGGAGCTCAGCACTTATACCATCAGGGCCTAAGGCTTTAGACACATCTAAACTCATCAAGATATCCAGAACTTTGTCGTGTGATACAATCATTGAGTTAATGGTATTGATAGGGGGACTAGGTAGCTCGGGACAGAAGCAGTTGCAGAGTCAAGCTCACACTGCTTGAGAAAAAAGAATTAAATACCTCTTCCTTTGCCAAGTTGTCCGTAATATGCTTATTGTCATTAAGGAGAGAAGGAATGGCAGATGTATTGTTACAGTTTAAGAAATATTTAACCGTTCTCCACCAGCTTTTATTTTGCCAAGACGGATTGTTCAAATCTGCACGAAGTTTGTTATCATGTTCATATTCAGCTCATCTCAGTTGATCTTGATAGTCATTACGTAAGTGACAAAACCTAGTCCAATCTGTTGTGTTGTGGCGATGCACATTTAGTTTGTGTTTAACATGAGCTCTATGGACTTTTCTCCGCAAACAACGAAGTTCGGAGTTATACCATGGAAGATCAGAGGGTCTAACATCAAGATTGCGGTTAGGGACAGTACGTTCAGCAGCATCAAAGAAAAGTTTTATCGAAAACAAAGCAAGATTCCCAATTGATGCCACTCAGGTTATTCCTGCAGTTGTTCAAACCAGCCCTGTTGTAACACCAAATGCGCTTCGAAAATGCAGTGTCTTTTTTCCTTCCAAAAAGTAAATTGGCTCCAACCACACAATGGTCGCAGTTGGTAATAGGAGGGAGCACACGAACATCCTTTATATAGTTAGGAATGTTACTAACAATTTGGTCCAGACATGTTGCAGAGTGATCCGTCTAGCGCGTTGGCTCATGAACGTGCAGTGCCAGGTAGTTAGTAATTGAAAGTTGATTGAGTTTGCGACCGGACGGGGTCTTGGGGTCAGAATTAAGGTTACCCTTAACTATGATATTATTTACGTTTGTGGCTTTCACCAGGTCGATACTGTCTTGGAGCTTTTCCCAGAAAGATACAGGGGAGTCTGGAGGTCTATAAACTATTCCCAAAAGAAATTTATTATTGTGGAGTCTAATTTCGCTCCATAGCAGTTCGAGATCTGGTAACTCTAAGTCAGATCGTCGATTTACTACAAGTGACTCAGAAACAAAAAGAGCAGTTCCACCCCCACAGCATTGGGTCTGTCTCTCCGTAAGACTGGATGAAAACCCTGCAAGTTCAAATCATCGTTTGCAGAGTTAGCTGTCAAAAAAGTTTCAGATCTTGAAATTATGTCAAACTCGCCAGAAAGATCAGTTTTTATGTGTCTCATTTTGTCCAAAGAGAGACTTCTTGCATTAAGATGGCAAAACGTGAAGTCACAATAATTATTCGCAGGTCCAGGGTTCGTGTGAATATCATCAGCGAGGAGTATTAACAGTGGACTAAGGGCAAAAACATATTCGGGTTTATGCTTACTTCTAGAATAGATGGTGGAATAAATAAAAACAGTAATTATCTATTTCTTATACCAGTCGGATAGCTATTCCACAACATAGTTGTATAAGTTGAAAGACAGCATAAATAAAAAATACAAAAGTAAATTTCAGTCTCGCCTTGTTTAGCCTGATACAACGGATACCCATCTGGGAAGGATGCATACAGTGTACATAATAATGGTAATAATTTTTCGTTAAATATTTTCAAAATTAAGCTCTGCAATACGCTTATCATTTTTACAATAGACGAAATTAGCGTCTGAACCTTGAACACCCATAGACTGTCGGTACAAAGAAAATATATGTGTATGGTTTTGGTCACCACAATGCATATATAGAGCAGCATATGTAGAAAAGGAACATTACTCGGTTTGAACGAGATGAGACCGTTCGCATGGTAGTATTAGTGTACAGCCGCACATATGAAAGGGATATATATGAATGTTGCACCTGATGCTAAACTGAAACAGCTAACATATATATGGTGAACACAGTTCAATAATGAGCAGCTGGAACGCTTTAAGCAGCTTTTCAGCAGGTTATAACAAAAAATGAGAAAATAACTAAAGCAAGATGACATATAAGAGGAATTGGAACAGAACAATCTCCGTACCAAGTCAAAAAAATACCCATCGCTATCGCATATTGGGATGGACCTTCTCAAGTAGTAATATATAATACAACATCATAGCAAGCACAGTGACCACCAATGATCATGAGTATGGTTGTAGGTAAACAAATAATTATTGCCCCAACAGATGAACAAAGAAAGGGTAAATAGCATAAAACAAATAATTGAAGCACTGCCCATTAAAAATATTGAACATGGTATTGGATCCAATACAGGGGCTGACTTAAACTTAGTAAATGTAGTGATGGCAGGACTGACTTATATGGACATCTGGACGGCATTTAACGCCTGGAAGTGGGAACTTAACAAATAATGTGCATCGATCAGTACTACTGTCGAAAAGAATAACTTGCATCATACCGATTGACTCGCGAGAGATCTTGAACAAAACCATGTAATTAAGTGGCAAATGTAGAGCTTGACATGCTTTTGTGATGAGATCTGACGCGGGTAGTCCCGTGTTATATAATTCTTGGGGCACTTTGCCTCACACAAAAGTCACCCAGGCTGACCGCAACTGACTTCACTTAATCTCTTTAAAGTCGAATAAGGACACACAGTGTGGCATACAGTGGGTTATCTGGCTACATGAAAAGAAGGATGGGGGAGAGAGAGAGAGAGAGAGAGAGAAAAAAAAGCCACTAGATTACATGTATGTAATAAGGATTTTTTCCCCTATTCTTTTTAGTTTTTATTTAGTTTTTGTTTTGATCCTTGACCCTGGACCCTGTATCGAAGCAGTGCCCATGATTAGGGAGAAAAGTCGTGTTTTCCCGCCAAGGGTACCCGTGTGAGAATTCAAATCATGATCATAGATGGTATATCGGAAATCAGCTGTGCTGTGTGAGGTCAATTACGGACAACCAAGTTTGTAAATAAATAATATGGTGCGCATTGGGTGAACGCCACTACAAAAGAAATAACAGGACAGCGTACATATGTGTATAATCTGCAATACCATATCGTGATATGAGAATATGTGCGTAAAAAAAAAAGCTTTACGTGTTCAGTTATCTCACAGGCAGTCCTGGGAATCGCGACACACAAGTCTATCCACACAACATAAGTGGATGATCTTGTATAGTCTAAAGAGGATCATTCTTACGTAGATCTGGTAAGACAAGCCGAGTCTGTTGGTACACAATCTTAATATCACAGAGACGACCACACAGACCATGAAAAGTAACAGAAGGACAATAAACTATGATTGGCCAAGCTATGTCGGCTATAATTCAACGTGCAATGCATTTGTACAACAGATATGAGTAGGAAAAATTCGAAATTAGTAAGATGTGATACACTCTAGAGTTGCAGTAGTACGTGTGCTTGGTAATTCATTTGCCATGTAACATCATATTAAAGTGATTCCCTATTTTTACAGTTAACCTGAGACAAATATCACCATAAGAAAGTGTGCGCATGTGTACATGTATATACATACACACACAAACAAATATACATAAAAATTTGTATGTGAAGTTCCATTTTGCCTGTCGAAAGTATCTTATAATTTGGTGAAACATATATCGTGAACCTTTAATTGGATTGGAAAACACGATAACAAACGTCTTTCAGCGCGTGGATAAGGTTGGGTAAACCGCTCGGCAGGTTAGTATATCACCACAGAGGGCACATAACCTTTAAGTCCAAGATGGCTAGGACACCCATCAGTATTTACTTAGAATTTCCTATCAGACAAACAATGTCATCGAAGATATCTGCTCGAAATGTATGGCCATCTTTACATTTAGCCCATACTTTACCTCTCAGTAGCCACGCACTGTCGATGTCATCGTGATCTTTCAGGCGTTGCATGAGCTTTCTGTTGAGATATGAAGAGTCTTCAAATATGGTAAAACGAGATCCCTTTTACTTCTTGTGTACTTCCACAAGTCAGTCGACGTGATCTCTACTGTGGAAGCGAACAAGCATTGGTTGCTTTCCATTTTCTTTAACGCCGACTCGATGTGCGCAGTTGATCTCGCTGATCGGTATGTTCAAATCCAAACGGGTCTTGAAGAACTCGGACACCAATTCTTCAGGTTTTTCCTACTTAGGTTCCTTCAGGACATCCAACCCACGGATGCGAACTTGCCTTCTACGGCCATGTTGTTCAAGTTTGTTCATCTCGGATCTGGTTTCTAGAGGTTCTCTCTTGAGCTGATCAACTTGTTTGCGTAGCTCTTGCATTTGTTTGTATAGGTCATCTACAGTGCTATTCGCTTTGTCCCGGTTGACCTCAAGATCATGGACCCTGGATTCTCTTGTGTCAAAATGGTCTGTGATGGACTTTTTCTCCTCGTCCAGTTTGGTATTGAGCAGGCTTTCCACAACAGAGTGGATTATACTCGAGAGTTTATCTTGAGAGAGATCAATTATGCTTTCAGTATCGTCTGAGACACTAGCACCCTTTGTCTTAGATGTGTTGGGGGGAGCCATTGTGTAAAGGTGAATACAAGCCTAATTTAGGTCTTCACAGAGAAAAAAAGTCTATATTTGATGCCTGTGGGCTAATATATGCTTACAAGCCTGGTCCAGGTCTTCGATTACCAATATGATCGTTTATACACCTCGAACAAGACCTCACCTCTCACGAAGCTATGAAATTCAGGCTCTAGATGCCGTCCTCTGTTTTAGCCCGCCATGCCAGTCACGTGAGACCTTATTGAAACTGTGGCTAGGCTAGGCACACTTATGCTAGGCACTTTCGCTCCTACCTCTTATATAAATACAAAAGTGCCATTTACACACATCACAGAAGCTCATAATTCTCCACAGCTCCATCCATATGTTTATGTGACTGACTGTCTACTCAGCTACATAGGTCGGCCAGTCACTCCCATATAATTGAACAGATTGAACACCATCAGCTGGGGAGTACTCCTAGCTATCCATGTTGAAATATGGAACTATTATATTGTTCGTAATTCCATGGTTAAAGCCTCTCAATTCTCTACCAAGTTTGTTCAAACAGTCAAGCTTTCTCTGCCTTTGCTGGCAATTCAAGCGAGATTAAGGTATGGTTCATTGTCCACCTTCCTTCTGTCTGTCCATCCAACTGTTTTCACCATCGGCAGCTACCACAGTGAGACTCCAGCCTGAGGGTTTTCCTCCCATGCATGGAATTGATCGCCATCGGCAGAAGCCACTGTGATGGTCTAACTCCACATAAATAATAGCATACTGCTTTCATCTCTCGTCTGTGCCGCCATGCATTCACCTGTAGGAGCAGTCACTTCACGATTCATTATCCCACCCTACTAACCTTCACAGCTGTCCCAGTTTAACTAGACTACAACCCTATCCCGTTCCACCTTACTTTCTGTTGAACTCCCTTTTCTCTTCCTTTCTTTATCTCGTTTCTTTACACAAACCATCCCCTCTCAGTCATTGGGAGCAGCTTTGGTCAGCACTATCCATCTCTTCTTTTCTTGATCGGTCTTAATTCTTGTATTTCACTCGGCATAAATCAGTAATTTACAGCGAGTTGATGGCATGCCACTGTGGCTGCTTTCCCAAATAACTGCTTATGTTAAAGTATGTTTATATGTTATCATTATGTTATGTTATGCTTTATGTTCTGTGGTTAAAGTAATATTGAATACATGTAAAACGAACTTACTGTCTCTTTGTTGACCATAAATGTTTCCCTTTATAGGCATTAATGTATTGTGACACACAAGGTTTATATCAAGTGACGTCAGTAAGCGTCTTAACTAGTAATGTGGCATTTGATTTTAACTGGTCAAGTGACAAGTATGTACTATACTGATGTATAGAAGAGCCGACGCCTGTATAAATTTGTACCAAGGGTCTGGACAGTCAAAAGTCGAGACCAAAACACTGACAGGTTTCCTTTCTGATGGCTTGCGTGCCAACCAACCCCAAACTCCACCTTCATCTTGCTCAAGTGGTAGTACTGTCAGGTGTCGGGGCGGGCCTAATTCTTTCATCCCACTTGGGATAAATTAAGTCAAGCCCCCACGTTACAAAGAGTTAATGGTGTGTCACTGTGGCTGTTTTCCCAAATGATTCCGTATGTTAAAGATCATGTACGTTTATATGTTATCATTATGTTATGTTTATGCTCTATATTTGGTACTTGCAGGTAATATTACATGCATGGAAAATGAATATATCGTCTTTTTGTGTGCTAACCATATATGTATGTGTGTGTGTATAAGTATATATGTACATATGTATTCATATTTTTGTGATTTTGTTGTCAGATTCACTTAGTATCGTTGTAACAATACAGATATCTTACATCGCTGTACTCATGTTTTGATTTCAAATTTGAATATCAACCTGCACTATGGCATTGGATATTTAAGATAGATGGCTAAAAGTTCCTTTTGTATTTGTCAATTTCTTCAATAATAAGGCAAATCCATCGATTTTACAAAAGTCATAGTAAATTTTAAACTTTAAACTTTTACACAAAAATCAAAGGCTGACAAACAGTCTTCCAATATAATAGCACTTATTGCATTTAACGTCTTTTCGTTGATCTTGGTTTGGTTAATCCGACATAAGTTTTCATGTGTTTTTATAATTTATTTGCACAGCAAGAACATATGTGAAAAATGACTTCCTAAAGTTGTCGCTGAGGCACTCTTTAATTACAAATTACATTTGGCTGGGCGAGTGTGCCGAAGGTAGTGGGTTCGAATCCCATACAGGTCGACATAAATTTATCGTATTTTTCACTTGATAATACTCTTATTGGTTCCAAAGTGCTGTGGGCCATTGCTCCGACTTCGAAATTATATTATAGGTGTATTCCATAAATTGTCGGTCTGTGGAAGTGCCCTACCGTGCCAATGTACAAGCCACACCTGCTATAACATCACCCTGGGTCCTTGGTCAACCTTTTTTGGGGTTGTCCCGATGGCCTACCGTGTCAATGTACAAGCCACACCTGCTTTAAAATTTATCGTATTTTTCACTTAAATGACACACGATTCAGCAGTATTGGATAAGAAATAGGCAGGGAGATATCCTTGACAATTTGGGTTGTAGTAAAGAGGTACACAAAGGCCATCGAATGGGTAGATAGGAACTTGTTTTGGAAACAAATTTAAATTTCTTTAATCATTGTTTACTGCAGTTTGCTTCCTGCACCTTCATTATGTAGTTTTGTTAATAGTTGCCTACAAAGGGAAGCATATTGAAATGCTCTCTTTGCCTATAGTTATACATACTGTAGATGGCCATTATATGCCATTACCACCCAATTTCTGTTCATGGCTACTTTCCTTTCTGCAGACACAAGTCAATTAAGTACAGTACGATATCCAATTGAGACCACCCCTGTAAAGAGATTATATCTATATTCAATCCAGCTTGCGATTCCTGTTTTATTTGTCTAATTAATTTATCTGTCCTATTAAGGCCACCCCTGTTAAGATTACATTGTTGAGCCATTTTGGTGGCCACACTATGGAGATTCCATTGTACAGTCCATTGACCTTTAGCAAAAATTCAACAGCTGCTTGTGGCCTTGTTTTGCTGAAAGAATGACTTAATACAACAGTTGCTACTGTACAGTGGTAGTTGCATTTTGAGTGTACTTTTTTTCCATAAGATGAAAGGCGTCACATTATGGAAGATTAGACTGACTTACCAACTATGTTGAAAGTCTTATAACACATGTGGTCTGATACGCAGATAGTATTCAAGAAAGGCACTTCTGCATTTAATATCATACTTTTACATTGTTGGTACATAGGTTACTATTTACCATCTTCACATCTTGTCATTGCTTTTATTTTATCATTGAAACAAAACTGAAAAAGTTCACCAATTTTATCGTCATATCTTACATACGCATGTAATAATCTTGTTGAGTACATGCTCTTTAAGCTTGGTCAGGGCATACCTTGCCTGAGTCTTTATATTGTGTGTTAGTTATTATGCTCATGTGAAAGGTATATGCACTCCTTAAGATAAGAAGAATGCCACCCACATTGATTTGACACAGGCTGCTCCAAAATGACTTTCTGTACAAAATAGTGGTTTCACACGGAGTGTTATGGATCATGTACAGGATAGCAAAGGTTATGCCCTGGACAGTCATACAAAACGGAAATGTACTGGAATTAAAAATGATCAAAAAGCTTGGTTAAGTGTTCTTGGTATTCGGGTGCCTATGAGCATTTTTGGGGTTATGGGTAATGCAGAGACCAACATAAATCAACAAGGCCATGGCATATGGGTCAGCCAGAGCTCTGAATTCTACAGCGGCATGGTGGATGGTAGTCTTTCTTTCTGTTGGTGGGACCTTTGTAAAGAATCTAGAGAAAGCAAGCAGAAAGATAAATCTAGAAGACAAAGACTTCACAAGGGAGGGATACATGAAGAAACTGTGCTTTTTCACATACCACACCATGTATGTGAAAAAGCACAGGTTTTTTTCATGAAAAAAAATAACGATAGTAGCAGTGCCAGGCTTGTAGCATTGTAGTCTACCATCAACAAGAGACTGGTGTTGATATTGTGCTGCAGCAGATGTTGGTGAAAGTAAC
Source organism: Hermodice carunculata (assembly GCA_964020975.1). Classification (NCBI taxonomy): domain Eukaryota; kingdom Metazoa; phylum Annelida; class Polychaeta; order Eunicida; family Amphinomidae; genus Hermodice; species Hermodice carunculata. Next base: position 14,756,412 of record OZ026625.1, on the reverse strand, counting down.
TCAGCTAGTACAATCCCGTTGCTTTTGGTGTTTTTTCTGCAGTGAACAAGTTTGCTCCTGGCTTCCTACATCCAGACAGATTGGAACTTTTTCTACAGCAGCATATTATCAGATCTGAAAACATCACCTGGCTCAATAAATGCAGCAGCTTAAGAACAGAAATACTGGTTGTCTGGAACACTTTTGATGAGTCAGATTCAGAAATACTGGTTGTCTGGAACACTTTTAATGAGTCAGATTCTGCCATACTAGGACGTCAAGAATTTGAGTCAGGCAAACGTTTAAGCAGACGGTTTGTCCAAGTGCAAATTTCGTGGGGGGGGGTGTTTGGGGGGGCAGGGGTGGTTTTGGGGGTTTTGTTTGTTTTGTTTTGTTTTGTTTTGTTTTTTGTTTTTGTTTTTGTTTTTGTTTTTTTTTTTGTTTTTTTTTTTGTTTTTTCTTATTTTTTTTTGTTTTTTATCATCGTTTTTGTGATATTTATGAATCTGGAATATTATAAATACACTCTACCTCCATTATGACTATGTATTTATCAAATAGTATCGAAAAAGTTGACCCATATTCATAAATCCCAAACCCAACAATGACAGCACAGCGATTCCAGAGTTACCAAAACATCAACATTCATCTGCCCATACCAATGTGAAGAAACAAATGTCACTCCTGACTTGAGACAGGCAGACAACCATATAAGGCAAGTGGTGGTTTTAAACTGGTCCTCTCAACCCTTGAAACATTCGTCATTAACTACAGACCATAGTGTTGACAAAATGTCTAGGTCTAACCACTCAAAACCGAAAGTTTTATTACTTCTGCCAAAGATAGAAAGAGACCTTGTAGACTTATCACTATGATCTTTCTGTGGGACACTGAAAATGTTATTCAGTTGGTTTTCTACCACAGCACGGAAATATTGACAAGATAATAAATATAGCCATACTTTTGGCCGAAGGACGTCGTAGAAAAGCTGATTGGTTCCTGTGAACCTTGCTCTTTAATATTGACACTATAGTTTGGATTAATTTCTCATTGCACGCTTGCAAATTCACAAGATTGCCTTTGAATATATAAATTTTGGTAGAGGACCTCCCTAGGTTTGGGTTTTTACCTACAGATTTACTTTTAGCTTTCCAGCAGTTTTCTCCATCTCCATTAATTAGCTAAGTACAATTCGTTATTTCCCTGGTTTGGGTGTGAGGGTACTTTGGGAGAGAATATGCTCTAAAAAGATATGAACACTGCATACTTTTATCATTTTCCAGAAAGTAATATATGTCGGTACAATTACGTTTAATACTTTTTATATAAAATATTATGTATGAATCGTCTTTCAGATACATTTATAGAATTTGCATTTAGAGTTAAATTTTTTTTCATTAAACGAATATCAAGAGGTTATGAGATAAAGTTTTGAAATCATCCTTTTTTTTCTTTTTTTTCTTTTTTTTGTTTGTTTTTTTTTTTTTTTGTTTTTTTTTTTTTTTGTTTTTTGTTTTTTTTGTTTTAGACATCGTGAATTTGTTTTAAAATTTGGCTTCTCTATTTTTCTAATTTGATTCATTAAATTAGATATAGATCTACATGGGACTGCTTGTTTGCTAAGATTTAAGCGATCATCAGTCAGGAATTGAATTAAAAGAATAAAGAAAATAAACAAATGAATTACTGCTCCTAAGGGAACAAAAAATTGAACCCAGCACTTTATGCATGTCCGAGAATTTGGTGCTGTGAAACATGCTTAGTGACGGGGATAAAAGTCAATTGTTTCCTATTGATGACCTGTTAACAAATTAATTTAGCTATCTAAGCCTTGAGTTTTTAAGCTAGTGAAATGTAATTATTATGATGGATTATTATATATATTTAGTAATGAAAAGTGGCCATATTGACTGTGAAATGCAGTGAGATTTGATAGGCTTGTACGCCTAATTTCAATACCGAAACAAGACAACGTTAATCTTACCAGTTTCCAAGTATGATACAATTGATAGTGTGACTCTTCTCTGTCATGTTATTACATTTGCAGTTCATTTAAAGTTGGAAAATGATGTTATGTAATCTCGTCAGGTACACCTAGTTTTGCCTGTTCAAAGACCAAGCGTTCTAGAAAAGTGTGTGGTTCACTATACTCAATTGATTAAGTGGTTCATTTTGATAGGTGTAATCGTGCAAGTTAGCCGTTGACTTATGCTCTTTTAAAGTAGTTTAATTACATTTATGTAATATGGGCTACATTTAGAAATAGGTCTATCAACAAAGGAACATCATACGTGGCTTATTCTGTAATGCATAAGCTCGGGCGGTTTCTATTAGAAACGCAAACATGGTGTCCCCAGTTTACAGAATGACTTGACCGCCGATGAATGGCACCAAGACAAGTCTTCCGCTGCTCCCCCTCCCCGATTACTCCAGATTTTATATAAAGGCTAATCAAGACTAAGACATTCTTGATATTTTTATATTTAATGAATATGATTTGTTTCTTAAACAAAATATGTTTTTATAACTATTTAAAACTATACGGTTTTTCAATGAGGGGTACGACATAGTACTTTACTTATGAATATCGGACTTTGTGGTGCTCCAACTTTTATAGGATTTACCGATTTGGGTTTGTTAAGTTTCTTTTAATATTAGATATATGCAATTTTATCCTTGGAACTCGCAAACATACCAGGTTGCCACACTGTGGAAATACACATGCGACCTGTCAGATTGTTGAATATAGATCAGATTGTATTAGAAATATATTACCGTCCAGTGTACTAATCAACACCCAGGTGTGTTAGCATTCCAGACACACACACACAAATATACTTGACTATATCATAACTCTTGGTGCATAGGTTAAATTATGATGTGCATTTACTAAATGCTAACCTTCTTGCCTCAGTGAGGTGAGCAATTAACTAGAAAAATAATGATGTGTATTTTTCTTTTACTTGACCGACGGCAAAGTTCATAAATGCATTACCATCAAGGGCTGAATTGTCATTCAAGCTAAAATAGCTTTTTTTTCTCGTTGGGGATTTTAAAGGGACATTGGCACAGTTGGATAACAGAAGACCCAATAATTTTGACTGAGTGGCTACAGTATAAAACGGACCTCCATCACATGTACATGCGTGATACAAGAAAAAATGAAACATCCGAGAATTTTATATCAAAACACCCAATACGTCATCATGGGTATTCTCCAACAAAGTTTAAGAACAGAGTGAACAACTTTGAGAGAAAAAACTGCACTGCCATGATGCTGAGCACCCCGTCTGGTCTCTCTAATTGGATTGCCATCCCCTGTCATATAACATATCAGCACACCTCATTCATATGTGAACATAAACGTCTGGAGAAACGCCGATTCAGCGTGGGAAATAAGTGGCAAGGACATCAAAATGAAGGCACAGTAGACTGTGATAAACATTGGTATATGTTTAACCAAAAATGTGTCCGGTTATTTCTTTTTCCTGTGATGAAAATGGTGAAAGATTCACACCTAGATATTAGTATATGTCCTGGCTTTGATAGTATTTCAGCACTGCTACAAAGGAAGGATGTACTTGTAATTCATGAAGCTGCTCAGCTGGAGAGTAAAGCTATATACCTGGGGTGGATTGAGGATATTTTCCAGTTTTTTTCTAAATCAGAAAATTGGAGAGAAAATAAAGTTGCACGCCAATTTGTGTATTTGTTAGATGTGTTACATTTGACTGATCAAAACATAACAATGATACTTAGCCTTCGGGAGACAAACACCACAGAAATCGCCTCCATTAGTCCTAAAATGCTGTACAGACATTTTGATGAATGGATCACCGGTGTATTTACAGTATGGAAATATTTCTCGCTCAACATGCTTTATCCTTTTTATTCCGGTTTACCTCGACTACCTCTTTTCACACTGAACATGAGATTCGGCAATAACAATGCTTCATTTTTAGCAAATGCAGAACTATGTGAACGGTCTCAGGTCACACAGCCAATTTGCTGCCGGCCAGAAGAGTTCTTCTGTGGGGATAATACATGCATACTAGAATACTACCAATGTGATGGCATTAAAGATTGTTACGATGGTAGAGACGAGAGAGAATGTCTGTATGTTTGCTACTTTCCATATAGCCCTGATGCTGGTGATGCATTCTGTTACACCTCCTGCATAAGGGACGGGTGCAAATGCAATGAATTATACTTCCAGTGTTTAAGTGGAGGCTGTATACACTTGTCAAAGTGGTGTGACAAGCACCACGATTGCTCTGATAGTTCCGATGAGCTTTGTTTTGATTTGCCTGGTTCCACTCAGCTCTACAGCGACCGCATGAAAGTTATATCTGTAGGTTCGGCCAAAGACCGTACGTTCCTAGTAGGTAAAGTTCAACCTCGTACCTGTTCACTGTTGAACTGGGTACCATGTTCTGATGAAGAAAACGCAGAATGTTTTCCAAGAACAATGGTATGTGTGTATGGGCATGCAAGGAACGGTGGGCAGCATCTGTGCCAAAACGGATATCATCTTTCCAGGTGTAGAGCAGTAGAGTGTCCAAGAATGTATAAATGTCCAAAATCCTATTGTATTCCACTGCAGTTGCTTTGCAATGGAGAGAATGACTGTCCTACACATATAGATGAGGACAATTGCGAAGAGTATAAATGTCCATATCTGTGTGCTTTTCGTTGTAAATATGAAAACATCTGTATCCACCCTAGTGACGTGTGTGACCAGACAGTCCATTGTATTAAAAATTGGGATGATGAGGCCTTATGCCAAATTTATGAATGTCCACACAACTGTGCTTGTGTTGGTCATACAATTAATTGTCAGAAATGTGAAGTACATCAGTTAAACTCTTTATTTCTCTTAAGAAAAAATTTCATGAGAGCAATACTAATACGCCAGTGTAATTTTCAACTATGGAGGCCACCTGGCATTAACATATTGCTCTTACTGTATTGCTTGGATTTATCTTCTAACAACATAGTTTTTCTTAAAGGACAATCGTTTATTTGCTGTCAAAATCTACATACACTTGCTCTAAAAAATAACAAGCTTTGTCAGATACGTACAAATACGTTTGTTGGACTCAATCAATTAACAATTTTGACACTGTATGAGAATCCGTTGGGTCTCATTGGAACAAATGGATTTAATGGGCTTTTTTCATTATTGCACTTAAATATGACCTCCTTGGGGCTGTCGTACCTTCAAAGCAATGCTTTTTGGGGACTGCTCGGCCTGAAATATTTAGACTTGTCCAGAAATAATATATCTACCATATGTTCATCTTGTTTACGTGGAATGAAACAACTACTTTTTTTAAATTTATCAGGCAACAAAATAAAGACAATCGAATCCTCTGCTTTTGACTGGCTGATTAGCCTTAAGCATTTACAAAGTAGTCATAACTACATGTCTTGCTTTGCACCATATGCAGAGTGTGTGCCCCCTGTCTACAGTAAAAAGGCTTGCTGGAATCTCCTGCCAGATCAGTTCATTCAGTTTGCTGCTTGGGCGAATCTTCTCTCATGTGGTATAATAAATGCAGTAGTGATTTTCTACTTCCTGTTCTTTGCCCTTAGAAGCCCAGCGAAATTGTTAAAGTTGTGTCTTGGCTTTTCAGACATACTTATGGCATTTTATCTGTGCATGATCATTATTTCACACCTGTCCAAGAAGGGACACTATATGGCATACCACTCATCGTGGGTTTTTAGCTTCTGGTGTCAACTCGCTGGTGCTGTAGCATTCTTTTCATATGTGACTTCACTCTGCAATCTTGTCATCCTGACCACCGACTTGCTCATAAATACAATTTTTGTTTTCACAGTTGCAAAGCTGACAAGGACACGTGTCGCGAAATACATATTCGCAGGAACAGTCATAAATGCCAGTACTGCTATTATCTTGAGTTTCAGCAATCATGGGCATACCATGTATTCATACCATTTAGATTCAAGCACATGTCTACTGACATACCGTAAGTCGTCCCTTCATTTTGTAGTGGGATATACATACATTTTCCTCTCGGTAGCTTTTGATATTCTGATATTGGCAGGGCATCTGTGCTGCCTTCTGTCAATACATAACAGCAAAAAGCGGTCAGGTCGGAAACAGAAACATGTTGCAATAACAATGCGCATGATCATATTTATAATTTATATCTCTTTATATCATTTACCTACAACAATATTAAGTTTCACTTTTACTGGGGACAACCGAGAGGACGTATTTAGGCATTTGAAACCTTGGTATTCGATTCTTCTCTTACCTTTGACCAGCACATTTCACCCACTGATTCTGACGATTACCTCAATGGATATTAAAGGCAAAATGCAGAAGTATTCCTAGTCTGCCAAATTAGAAAGTCTGTACCGGTAATCCAAGCGTGTATTTGTAACAATCTATTTAAAATTACAATCACTATTTACAAATAATTTGGTCATAGTGTGAACATGATCCTAAATTTTAATTGATGTTCTTTTGATCCTAATCTACTGAATCTTTGGCCTAATGTTTGGTCTAAACTTCCAGGATTAACTAAGCTATGTTCCTTGCTATAATATGACGTATGTTTAATATTTGCTTTTTGTTAAATTAATTCTACATTAGTACAGCACTTTATCTTTGTAATTGGCCAGGTCAATCTGGGAAAATGGGCCACCTGCATGGATTTGTACCAGATTTTGTGTTGTTGCTGGCAGAGAAAAGTACTCAATATATTTAGTGCAGTTGTCCTGAACAGACGGTATAAGGTACCAACATGTGTATCATCTTCATCAATGAGCTTTTATAGGTCTATCTAGTGCACACGGTGTTGCCTTTTGACACCTGATGTCACTTGTTTCTGGCTGATGTTTGACATTTGGACCAGTGTACTTGTATATTCTGAACTTTGACCATTATACTTGCACATTCAAAAACTTTTCTTTTGAAAATACTCTTTAAAACAACATCATGTCTTTAGCTACATATCTAAAACTCATCAAATTGTATAATCATATTGTTTGGATACTTGTTGATGGTCATTTTAGGGTTTGGGGGCTTTTTGATGGATTGATGTTGGTGTTAGTGTCACTTTGTAGATTTGTATGGATGATGATCCTTGTTGAGATGGTGGTTGCAACTAATAATTTTTAAATGCTGAATTTTATTGATATTTTCAAACAAAACTGGAACCAAACTCTCTGCTGTGCTGCAGATTTTGGTCCCTTTTTATGAATTGTATGTTCTAGATGCACATGAATGATGCACCTCTTCAAGCCAATTTACTGAAATAGGCCTATAGTTTTAAACAAACTTTTTGCGTTCTTGTCATGTTTATCCTAGACATTGCTTTTTTCACCCTATCGACTTTTGGATGTACGTTTTGGACTGTTTTGGGTACTGACGAACTATAAATGTATGTCATGCAGCCAAACATACCAAGGAATATTGCCTTTGGTCGGAATTGACTAGGATTTGTTTCTTTAGGACTACGGTTTGAATATGGTAATGACACTGTCTAAATTTGTTTGGAATAACGGGAATAGGTGATAGAAAATCGGGTATCTTTTGAAAAGAAGCTATTTTAGTGCTGCAGACATGTCAGTTAGGGGAGCATATAAAATCCGAATTTTCATCCATTGTCTGTATGTCCATTCGCTCTAAAAGTTTTTTAACTTCTCCAATGGCTGTATGGAATGTGTATAATTTGCAGTTAAATGTTCCCCAGGAATCCTCTTCCAAATGTGCGAAAGAGATGAGGATACAATTATTTGTTTCTAAATTCTTAAATTTAATTTTGGCAAAATAAGAAAATTTCTTTTTCTAGAGAAATATTTGACCAATATCTTTATATTGCATACAGGATTACCTAATGTTATGCAGTTTACATTTTGGCCACCAGTCAAAGCTGTGGGTTTTTTTTCTTATTTTTCAAATTAGTACCTGTGTGTTAAGGCTGTTTTTGACTTCTCCTTTGGAAATGCTTTGGACACTAGAAAATTATAATTGACCCTCAAACACGGAATAGTTGTTCATTATTTGACCAGAGATGCATACATAACAGTATATAGTGCAATCCAAGCATTATGATTACTCTGAAAAAAATCTCACATGCTGGATTATAACTGAATAATGGGGGATCCTAGGCCCATGGTAACTATAAGATATTAGCAGAAAAGTACCTATGGGGTTTCTCTTGATGTAATTAATTTTGACCTCGAGTTAACTTCAGATGCTAAACATACATCATAGTAATATCATTTTTAATTGTTCACCGGTAAGCTCATACAATATGTGTAATAGAGAAGTAAACTCTGCCCTTACAGAACCAGCAGATTCCAGTCAGCAGCACACAGGGTAATCATGACCCTGCTGCTTAGTTTTCATTTCCAATTTTGACATTCCTAGTGCATGCCAAACACCTTCAATAATTTACAATAACATGTAATGAAAGCTCGGTGCCTCGCATGCAGTTCAAAACATCAGTATCGTCGCAGGTCTCCGGTCCAAATACCGAATTTACCATTTTTTTCTGTAATTAACGTGAATGTGACTAGTTTAAGCATTTAAACAGCTGTGGGGTGCTTCCCTATGTGTATCTTTAATATAAAATATGTTTATGTCACTACCGTGGTCTCGATATAATCTAAATTACATTTTGAAAAATTTGCACGTTTTAAATTAAGGTTTTTTGTACGGTTTTATATATCTTAAATGATTAAATGGGCTCAAACCATGCCAATTTCCTATCTTGTATCTTCTTTTCATATATTCTGGCACCTTATTATAGTATGAATATGTTAATCTTAAGGCAGCCACCATACATCCATATGATTGCATGCTGTACTTCTTTTTTTTTCGTGTTTCAATAATGTGAACAGAAGATAGAGTTTACATGGACAGCTCTGCACATTAAGAGAAAACGGTATTTTGCACGCACAAGAAATGATGTGTCACGGCATCTGGTCACATGTTGAAGGTAAGATGATAAGAGTAGGATCGTCTACAAGGTAATCTTTTCGTCGGGGACCATCTGGACATTTCAATCTTACACGGGTATTATCAATGAAAAAACATAAACGACTTGATATACTCTCAATTCTAGTAAGTAGCGTGGGTAGCGGAATGACATTTTAAATCGTTCGATTAGAGAGAAGCCAGACAGAAAATTTGACTCAGAGCATATCTGTATGCCTACAAATGTCAAATATAGTGAAACTCTACAATGTTGACGTTGAAAATGTCAATATAATTTTTGCAGAAAAATTGACCAAAACGTAAAAATGTCATAAAGCCGACCTTTTAAATGTCGAATTAACATGAAAAATTCGAGTGAAAAAAATAATTTTGAGCGATAATTGTAGCTGAATCGGCAACTTAACTGTGATGTTTTTGAGGATATTCTTCATTTGAACAGACAAGCATCAATTTATATATTGACATTTTGTTCTTTAATTGGATTTACCTTGAAGTGGCTCCTAATGTTGGCATAGTTTTGAGGATACTAAACCTGTTTCAGGGCCAGGTGAGACTTAAGGTCGAGCTAATTCAAGCAAACTGCTCTGAATTATAATCAAGAAGCTTGATTCATATTCTTTGCAAAAAAGCCCATTCCTTCAATATCAGAGCTAAATAAATCTTGAAGATATTTAGCACCCAACCAGCAAGAGCCGTGTTCAATTTAATATTTTCATCACCCTGCAACATGAAGATTTGTGTAAAGTTAATCGATACACGTTTAGAAACTATAAAATGGAATCTTGTACATATGGCAGAGCTTTCGATCTGTCAAGTGATTTTAAGGTGTTGAAGCGCTATTTGTTCTTAAAACTAACTCAGGGAGACCAAAAGGAGAAGTGAACCAACTTACATACGTTTATGTACAGTACTGCATACTGATTGATGTCAACCTCAGAGTACTTTTGCTATATGTGGTGGATTTCTGTCGTATGACAAAGTATGAAGAGGCCCATGGCTGTCCAGTGTTTACAGTATTATCATACTTTAACAATTAAGTTAGAATAAACGGACCATGTGACACTTGGTAATAAGCATAAATGATGGTCTTCTGTGTACAATATTCCCATGGCTTGAAACACAACCGCCATGTTGGGAACTATGTTTAGGTCCAACTAGGTGTGGAGAAAGTAAGTGAATAGTAAAGTTCACCCACATATAGTCTACTTTGAGAATTTGGTCCATATCACGCATCTGGAGCCTTAATTTGACCTTTTCAGACCCTCTAAGTAGCCTATCATCATTTGCAATATAAAGTCGGGGGTTAAGTCAATTTTAGATAATACTTTACCATTGAATGTTAAAAAAATAGCCCCATGTGATTGTGACTGAACAAATCATAAAATACATGCCAGACGTATTTTTTGTTTGTTTGAAAAAAGGTACGTTGCCTTTGGAGAGAAAATGGCTTTTTGATGGGTTCCAAGCATCGAAAAAGGCAAATAGCTTTGAATGTCACGCAGGATCTTTCCATTGGTATATTTGCAATTTATGGCAGGATACATTACCTCTAGAACACAATTGGGTATTGACTCCTTAGGTTGTGTCTGTCCAAAGATTAATACCATCAAAACCTTTTTGACAACAGTGCCCATGGTAAAGGGCCACTACGGCGCCATCTGTATCAGCTGACCTCTGGCCTTGACCTAACATATCAGTTGATCTGATTTGGTACGCGTGCTGACAGGAGCCTTATCTCGGTTTCAAAGAGAGTCTCTTTCTGCAGTTGTACACAATGTTTGCTTGCATTATTTGGGCAATTAGGTTCTGTGACAGAAACTGGATTTTGTTTTTCTTGTGGCAAAAAAATGAAACTTGTTTTTGCATGGCCAAGTTGATAACTGGGTTTGCTTTCACCCCAGCTTTAGTGACTAACATTTACCCGGCTGCTTACTTGTACAGTGGTGGATACGGGCCCTGTTCAACCAAAGCAGGATTCCCATGGTCATTTGATGGCTAATTTTACTATTCACTCTGAATATCCAACATGCATGGAGAAGATAAGGGGGTATAAATGTAGCAAACAGGATTTGTGTGATGTGTGGCAGGGATAGACTGCACAAAAATGGGCCTAATTATTCACTTCATTGAGTTCAATATTGATATTGTGGGAAAAATCGATATCATTTGTTCCTACAGAAAACTAAGAGTTCTGAAAAGGGTAGTCTCATCTGTGTATGTGATGAGTATGATTCTTATAGTTAATGGATAATAAAGGACCAATGTGTACCCTTGCGGGACACCAGTAGCGATGTGAGAATGTGTTGACTCAATATCCTCCATGGAAAAATACTTCATGCAAAATATCAGATAATTTGAAAATTAATCTAACTCAATGTCATTGATACCATAATAATCTAACTTTTTCAGCAGTATGCCATGGTCGAAAGTGTCAAAAGCTTTTGGGATATGCGTATATACATTAATATAAACTTCACCTTTATCCATTTCTACCCAATTCTGTCAATTAATTCAAAAGCTGCCAGCTTGTGGATTGACATTTTCTAAAACAATGTTGGCTATCATAATATAGGTTGTAATTTTTGAGCTATTTGGGAACCTAATTAAAGATAATCTGTTGAAAAACTTAAGAAATAGCTGTTAAATTGATATTGGCCTACCAATTTTTAACAAGAGACTGACCTTCCTTCTTAAAAAATATTGGTATAACTTTGGCAATCTAAATGGTGTCCGGGAAGATACCAGTAGTCAGCATCTGATTTCTAGTTAAAGTTAGAGCCGTGCAAATATCTCTTTTTTTTCTTATACTTGGTTGATAGTCTATCATGTGTATAGCTATTTGCAGTTGAACGAGTTAATTACATTCATTGCAGCAGCTTCGGAGACCAGAAACAAATAAATGCATGAGAAATGGGATTCATGAGCAAGCGTTTTAAAATGCCATTATACAAATTCTAATCAATATTTAAGACGATATAACTAATACTGTTGGCAAGCTACATGTTTAATGCTCTATACATGTATTCTCTATTATTATAGAATTTCAAAGAGTTTATGTCATCCATGAGGACTGTTTGTGCTTGTGTTTATGTTTATGTTTATTATACTTTACAGCTTTTGCTGGTAAGTGTTTATCTAAAGATTTGGTAATTATGTTTTGTGTGATATTTGGAGACTTATTTGGATCAGTATTAATATTTTGATTCATACAGTTATGCATATTCGCATCATGAATTTTCCCTCCTTAAAACTCTCAATGGAATTAAAATGTCTAGGACGTATTTTCATAGCTAGAGGTGCAAGATGAAATTTAGGATCCACGATGTCTTAACAGCTAAAAAAGGGAAGATGTTCAGAATATGGGTAGTAATGATTTCAGCATTGGCAAAATGTAGACTAATTCAAGCTAAAACTTATCAATAATCGGATCGTGTCTCTTAAGGAGCCTGTTAGGAAGAGCAATATAAGTAGCATATATCGCCTTATTTTGCATATTTAGCAAGTCAATATTAAAATCTCCAGTTAGGACCTCCTGTTTTACCTTTGATAATTTATGCAATAAGGAAGAAAATCTGTCTATGAATTGTTCATAATTGTTTGCAAGATTTATGTTGGTGGTCTATAGATATTACCAAGGACCACTAACTTGTTGTTTGAATTTACGACGACTTTAACAAACTGACCTTCTAAGGCATTCAAATTCTCACATATATTTAGAACTTGACAATCATAAATATCTGTAACGTAATTGTCATCTCTCCTTGACCTGTACAAAATCAAGCTTTAGATAACAGCGTGTAAATTTCAATTTGGTAGAGGGAGAGGTCTATAGTATGATGTGTTCGAGTCTTTTGAATGCAGACTGGACTAGGTAGCCAACAATGAGCATTTAAACAATAAAGTAAATTTTTTATTTCGTGAAGTTTTGCATTTAAAGATTGACAATTTAAGGTTGAAACAGTTAGCTGAGTTTGCTTGTTTTTTAGGTATGAAATTAGTTGCTCGTTGTCAAAATAAGGTGATTATTGTATTACCACTGGCGCAGATTGAATTTGTCTATGCAATCAGAATAAGGAGTTTGTATCAGTGTCGCCACAAAAATTAAATATGCTATCACCCTGTTAAAACTACATTTAACTCTGTCTGCATCCCCCACTTACACTGATTATAGGTAAAAACAATTGCATGTAAGGTATGTTGGGTCTGAAATATTAGCATTTTCTACACTGAAGTGACTGCACAGAACTCAGAACTCAGAACTCAGAACCGTTTTATTTGACAATGAGGAATCAAAATACAAGAAAATTAACATCAGTACTGTACATTCATTAATAACAAAAACTTATGAGAAGTCTTGTCAGGATGACCCAGCTAAGGATTGAGATCCGCTATCGCTGGGGCCACCTTTAACGGGTAACTAATTTACAGCATCTTGCACATGGATTGCTTAACTGAAATAAAAGAATCACTGGGCAGTTAAAACTTTGGATGATGAGGAAAAATAAATACAATACATTCTATTATCTGTTACATACAAAACAATCTGGTAGGGTACAGAACTCTTGGTATTCATTTATGTAGATTTTTTTTATATAACTAGAAAAACCGTGGTATGAATGGGAATAAATTTTATCAGTTATACAGGGAGGTGTAATAAGAAGTAAACTTGGGATGTAGTATCTAATGCAATCTTTTGATCTGGTTTTGTTGGGTATTGTGAGGGGAGGCACGACTCTGGTATGAAAGTAATAGGTATGAGTGGGTTGTTGAACTTGATACATGCTTTGAAATAATAAGGAAGTTCGTCATGTTAATATTTGTAGTAAAATTTCAGTGCTTTCAACTTTCTCAAATCCTCTATTTTTAATAGATTTAGCTGCTTAAAAAGCGGGGCGGTATGTGCATTATAATTAGCATTACAAATTGTGCGGATGGCCTTTTTTTAAAGCATATAAAAAAACGCTCATATGAAAATCCCCATACAAGAATACCATAGGTTAAATGTGATAAAAACAGTGAATTATAAATATGCAAAAGACCACTTTTTGGTACAAATTTGTTGATTTTCTTCAAGATCCCATTTACTTTAGCAAGTTTGTTTCCTATTTTACTTACATGAGCATCCCACTTTAGGTTTTCTTGAATTCGTAAACCCAAAAAGTCAAATTCTTCTGTCTTAGAAATTGGAGTGTTGTCAATCTTTAAGGTTAAATCAAAATCCAGCTTTCGTTGGGGAAAATGAAAGATCATGAACTTTGTTTTCCTTATATTTAAGGATAATTTGTTTGCAGCTAGCCAGTCATACACTTTATTTAGTTCAACATTGATATTGTCTGATGCATTTTGTCCACAAGGGAAAGTGAAGGAACATAACGAGTTGAGTAATGTGGTGTCATCTGCATAGAGGATTGAATCAAATTTTGATGAGGCAAAATGCATGTCGTTAGTGTAAATTATGAATAGGAGAGGGCCGAGTATTGATCCTTGTGGGACACCTGTGGTTATATGAAGATGCTGGGAACAGACATCATCAACCTGAACATACTGAGTTCTATTTGTAAGGTAACTACGAAACCAATTTAAAGTAATGCCAGTTATGCCATAGTACGCTAATTTTTCGATGAGAATGTGATGGTTTAAAGTGTCGAAGCCTATTGATAAATCAATAAATATGCTTATTGGTAGTTTCCCAGTGTCAAGGAATTTAATAATACGGTCAACAAATTCTAATGCAGCAGTTTCTGTAGAGTGTAGTTTTTTAAACCCATGCTGACTAGTATAGAACAGAATTTTGCTAATGAAGTAGTCATATAGTTGTGTGTATACAACTTTTTCAAATATTTTTGACATGGCAGGTAAGATAGAGATGGGTCTGTAATTGTCTGGCAATGTATTATCATCTTTTTTGTAAATGGGTATGACTTTAGCAATTTTTAGTTTTTGTGGGAAAATACCTGTTGTTAATGATTGATTTATAATAAGTGCTAGTGGTTCATGAATTGAGGTGATCCCTTTGAGGAGCTTCATGGATACGTTGTCATGACCTGTGCTGGACTTGGGTTTAAGATTTTTGATGATATTTTTAATGTCCTCAGGGCCGATGTGTGAAAAAGAGAATCTGTTGTGTGTTTTATTCTTTCAGGTAAAAGGAAAAGTTTGGTTTATTTGACACGTTTATGTTAGCAGCTAATTTCGGGCCAATATTTGTGGAAAAAAGTATTAAATCTGTTGGCGATAATTTCCTTGTTAGTTGTTTCAGTACCATCTATCATGAAAAATGAGGGAAAGCTTGATTTATTTTTATTTATACCTAAGACTGATCGAATTGTATCCCAGGTCTTTTTCACGTCATTCTTAAATATCTCAAACTGAGAATGGTAATAGTCTTTTTTACATTGATTAATATTTTTTCTTAAAATATTGTTATACACTTTAAGGTTTTGCTTTAACATGTAATATTGAGGGTCATTCTGACGGGTACCTCTTAATTTTTTGTAGAGACTGTCTCGATATTTAATAGAATTCAGAATGCCATTAGTTACCCATGGACATTTTTTATGCTTATATTTATTAGATTTAACCATTTTAGTCGGAAGGTGCTTTTCTTTGACTTGTGTTATTATATTTTCTAATTTTGCATAGTTTTCATTTGGGTTACAATTGGGATCAAGATTTAACTGTTCCAAAATATTTAAACCATTTAACTCAGCATAAAAGTTCTGCATAGATAAAGTATCATTTGTGTAAGTTTTTACATACCTAGGTGTACTTTGTGTACTTCTCTGAGTGTCAATGCATGTAAAGCATGGAAGATGATCAGAAATATCTGAGAAAATTATACCAGATGTACATGATTTACTACTGTTTATCACACGACAGAAAATATTATCAATCAATGTGGCAGATTTATCTGCTGTCCTTGTTGGTAGGGTTATTTTTGGAAACAGACCATTGCACAACATAACATCTAAGTATTCGGCATATTTGTTCCTTGTGTTTAACTTAAGCAAGTTGATGTTGAAGTCTCCTGCAATAATTAAATCATATTTTTCACGTGTAAGAGACTCAATTATAGGGGTAATATCCTTCAAGAAAATATCAATATCATTGTTTTGATCTCTTGGGGGTCTATAAATGTTACACAAATTAATTTTTTGTGTAATACTCTTACCAAAAATCTCAATGAATTGACCTTCCCAATTATGGTTTGGACTGTAAATGTCTCTTACAGTATACTGGAACTGTTTATGTAAGTAGATAATAAGACCACCATGAGTGCTGCATGTTGCAGGCTGTGGAATTAACATGTAGTTGTCAAGATTAAAAAAAGAACTGTCCATATTTTCATTCAACCAGGTTTCCTGCAAACAAATAGCACTGAATTCAAAACCATTTTGAGCCAAATCATCAATAAATATTTTAAAAATATCATACTTAGCATTTATAGATTGAATATTTAAATCTAGAACTGAAAATGTATCTTTCAAAGGCTTGAGGTAATCAACAATTTTTTTGGTTTCGATATATGGAGATTCAGCTACAATAGATTTGGAGTTTTCCAAATCTTTTACATTTTCCAACAAGTTATTCAAACAGTTAACAGAAACACCACCAAAATTTGTAAGAACATCCCGCTCTAAAGTATTAGAAGCCATTCAATAAGAAATAATGTAAAGCAATAGACTTTGTATCCCATGTACCGCTCAGACAACTCAAATATGTGTATGAAGGCGTAATCATACTCATGTTGAATATCTGAAAAAGTAAGTATAAGAACATATCGATAAACAAATAAATAGCAAAGTGAGTAGGAAAAGAACGAAAAACAAAAGAATTGGGCTGTATCATAAAAGTCATTTGGCACACCATGTAGTGCATGTGTTCCTATCGAAGAGTGTTTACCATTATAATGAAGTGTCATTTTTTTATCTGACAGTTTTACAGTTGGTCTGAGAATATTAACCTGTAACAGGAAACTGACAAAACCAAACATGTGTGAAAAAAAAATACATTTGTGATGTTCATCAATCAAAAATTGATTTTTTTTATCAGCATGTGGAGGAACGAAGTATCATGATATAATGAAATATGTCATCTGTGACAGTCAGACAGTTAGTTGAATTAAGATTCAACTCAGACTCAAGTCAATATCCAGGTCAATCTCAAAAAAGCCTTTAGCAATCTTTTCCTGAACAGTTTTTGGGTAGTATGGATCTCGTCCCCTGATGTCCAGCTGCACGTAGGGCCAGGTCTTTAAGTATTTTACTCTGCTGTTCTTTCTTAAATCTGCTGAGATGTTGCGTCTGTAGTCCATAATTTCATTCTTCAGTTGGCGTGTAATGGGTGGCATGTCTGGTGATATTGATATTTTATCGGGGTGTGTACGCAGGTGTTTGGCTCCGGACAACCACTCATTGCGCTGGTCTAAGTCAACAAACCTCACGATAATGCCGGCATCTTTTTGCTGGCTAAGGCGGTGACAGGCAGACATTAAGGTTGATTCAGCATCATTGACACCTAGATGGTTTTTGGCCAATTCAATACAATTTCTCCTTGTTTCCTTTTGGTTTTCACCAGCTTGACCTTTTAAACCATTAATAATGAGGGACCATTTCCTATCGTGGATATCGTTATCCAGAATTTTCATTGCCATAGCAGTGGAAAGCTCTTTCATTTTATTGCACACCTTAGGCAACAAGTTGTTGATCACTGTATCCACACGATCACTGCAGTCTTGCAAGCTGGTCTCAAGTGTGTTTACACTCTCATTACACTTTTTGACGCTGGTCTCCAGTTCTTTTTGTTTTTCCTCAAGTTTGTCAAATTTGTCATTCAGAGACGTCAATTGTGAGACCACGTTATCAATTTTTCTTTCTAGACCCCCGATTTCTTCCTTGACAATTATGCGCACTGCATCCAACAGTTTTGGGTCAATGTCAATCGATGCCTTTCTTGTCCTGGCTGTCATGTCTAGTTCTCGTACATAATAGAAGGCTGACACATGTATGCAAACAGGAATGACCCCTCCTAGGTACACAGTCAACTCTACAATACCATCACTTCCCTTGTAGACCACATTGTATTCAAAACAATAGCCACTTGATTGTTTATGTCTGGGTTATGTGTCGGCACAGCAGAGTATATTTTTGGATTATGGACGGCAATTTAATTTCAATTTCTGATGCGCCTGTCAGATATTTTTGTTAAGCAAAAAAATTGAATTCAATAACAAATACAACTTCAAAAAAGGATAAGTTCAAGCAACAAAGAAATGTATTGATCATCAGTCCAGATCAGATGTTTTGGTTTTTTTTAACAGCAATACATATGCTGATATCAAGTAAATGAGTTAGCCAAGATCAGCATAGACATAAAGACTTAAAAAATTCAGGTAAGTTCTACACACTCTTTGTTTAAATATATATATATATATATATATATATATATATATATATATATATATATATATATATATATATATATATATATATAAACAAACTAACAAAAACAGTGTGTAGCACTTATGTGACAGTTGCGTTATTTTAGCCTATAAGTTTAAAGGCGATCCAGGTTAAACTTTGGGAAAAACGCAAGAACAGAAACAAAAGCTACCACGGCAACTGTCCACTATTATTTCAAAGTCCTAAGTGTAGATGACTTCCAAGTCTAGCGGTATCAGTAGAGAAGATCAAATATCTGCATAGATTTAAATGAGTATGTGGAGTAGTAGATTAAGAAGTAAAGCATAAGTCAACAGAAAGGGAAAGCACCGCAACAGCTGCCCACCTTATGTACATAGCCTCATATAATTGACTTCTTCAATGCAAACTCTTTGTTTTGCTTGTTCTTGTGAAGATGGTACTAGATAGGAGGTATATAATGTTGAGATACAGGAAATGACAGGCAAATATAGAAGGGCCTGCAACAGCTGTCCACGTTCTTTTCCATTGATTGCCTAGTTGCAGCACTCAATTATAAAGTTAATCATCCTGGTAATGGGATTGAAGGACCCTGAAAAACAATGTTGACAATAGAGAAGAGCCCCTGGATTAGTCACCTAAATTTTGTGAGGTCAGGAGGCCAAGTATAGTGATGCAAGCGAGATGGGGAGGGATTGCACATGCTGTTTACATCCCTAGATATTAAGGTGGAGGCTGTGAAGCTAGTGCGCAGTGAGACTGGCAACTTTGGATCGATATTACCCATTTAATTTTTTCACAAGTACATTGAACCCATGTATTTTCTGATTACTATATATCCATAGATTTGTATCCATAGGTTCTTGTTGCAAGAATGGATTTTTTTTTAAAGACTTTATTGCATTCTTTCTGACTTGGTAGGATTTTCACATTTTTCGCGCAGAAGTCGCACAAAAATTTTTTTCAAGTTGAAATCACACAAAATTTAAAATATATATCTATGTCAAGGATCGAATTCAATGGCGAGTCCTGAAATAGCATAAATAAAAAGTTATAATCTTTTTTAATTTAGTCCTGACAGGTTGTCTTATTTTCTTTCTACAAATTGCCCCCAAAGTCACAGAAGGGGTTGTCAGAAGATAAAAATCCTGGCAACGTCTCCTGGATATATACTTTTTCTTTTGATATCTGTTGATTTTAATGTGATAGGGCAATTCGTACGTTTGAGAGGCGAGATACAAATTGCAGAGTTTGAGCAAAAAACGGTTCCGAGAAAATCGCGTTGAGAGAAAAATTGCCAATTCTTTCCCGCTTATGGCTATGATATGACACATACTCATTTCTTCTGTCCTGTGTATTAACTATTGTGTGAAATAAAATTGTACCTTTACCTCTGTGATGCTGTCATTAAAAAACGTTATATTTTGAGGCTTAAATATCGACTTTTTTTTAACTCGAGAGCATCACACTTGGCTTGTTTGGGCGTGGATTCATATGCGGCTTTCCATATTTGGGGCCCGGTGAGTGGATTGTGCTAATTTGTTTTTACAACGATAGAGAATTTCAAAGTTATCAGAACAATTGTTGTGATAAGTCTAAACTGGCCCCTTCTCTCCATGGTTAATGGTTTCCTCTTCCCTATGAGTGACCCTCGTCAATCTCTCAATAATTTTCCGGAGGTCATGGACTAATGACTGTGCACACAATTAAACGGTTTATTATCATGCCCATACAAACAAACCCCATGTGCTCAGCACTGCTTAAAGTTTTCAGTGTTAACAAAAGTTATGAGATCAATTTTTCTCATATAAATTTTTTGTTCATACATCTGAGTGTTTGGTAACATGTAGTTTAATAAGTGTCAAACTATCCAAAAATATGAAAAAGTGATTAGAGGTTATCCAAAGGTGCTGGCTTCAGATCTTCCACCTTAAGGTGCTAGGATGGTTTGGGTTATGATAACTGTGCCGAAAAAATCACAAAATGACTTTTGTTCTCTATCTGAAAGATAACTACCTAAAGTATGTGGTCACCAAATATTGTTTCCGAAAAAAAATCAATATTTATATGAGAAAATCGATGAAAACCTATGACAAGTTTCAACAGATCACTGCACTTGTATCTTCTGTCTACTTTGGTATGGTAATGTTCACGATGTTTGAACAGCCATCCGCCATGTTGACTGACCCCCTGACAACGACAAAGTCACATGATCGCAGGGAAACAAAATGGCGGCACGTATCATTTGAACAGGCACACGCAAAAGGCACCAGTGCCGCTTAAACAGTTATTTCTGTGTGCCATTACAGTCGTTGGCGACATTATTCGCGATGTAGAGGTATTTTGCACGATGTGATTGATCTAAAATGGAGCGTAACCTGCGTCACACTAGTTGGCCGGCTTGCCAAGGTTCCATCGTTCCGACTTCAAAGCTTGTCGAAACTTAAGGGGGTTAATTACCTTGCGTAACTGAAAAGTGGGCATTGTGACGGTGTTTGCTCATGAATTCAATGTTTTCCAAGCCATTGTGGGCCATCTATTTGATAATGTTTGCTGGGGTATATGTGTGATTTTAGCCATTTGGCTAACATTGCATCGCACGCTTACAATACACCATGGAGCAATAAAGGGTTCTTTCCTTCATGAATATACAGCCTGGCACGGATCGAACGATCTCAGACTCTGTGTTCAACTGGTATTCATCCGGGAAACACGTGCACCATGTGCTTAGCACCAGGCAGTGATCGAAAAACCGTAGAAAATGCCAAAAGCAAAAAAGAAACCCTAGCCCAGCGACAGAAGAGTCAGGCTACAGAGACCATAGCAGCAGGAGAGCAAACACTCCATACCAACATAACACAAATTAAGAACATGCAATGACTTTTGTTAATGATCTCAAATGTCGCTCAATTTACACTCTACTCTAGTGTGCATGCATGAATTTGAAAAAAAAACAAAAACAAAAACAAAACAAAAATGTAAATCTACTTAGATGGGCACAGACTTTTGTGAAGCCAGTTGTTGAAGTTATTATGATTCACAGTCATTCTATTGTGATAGATAACACAATTTCGGTAAGAACATGCAATGACTGATGTTGATGATCTCAAAAGTCGCTCAATTTAAACTCTACTCTAGTGTGCATGCATGAATTTAAGAAAAATTGTAAATCTACATAGATGGGCACAGACTTCTATGAAGTCCGTTGGTGAAGTTATCATTCAATTGTGATATTTAGACCACAATTTTCTCTTGTTATGAGGAAGGAACAAAAATGACAAATCTGGGAAATGTTGCGTATGATACAGTATGAGCCATGAAGGTCCACATATTATGATTATCTCCATGACAACATCATGGAAACAAACATGACTGTACCCCCCCCCCCATTAAAAAGTAACTCAAAAACTTATTTTAGAGTGGTCCTGGGCCTGAGGACACACAGTGCATTATTTCATCTTATTAGTCCAATACACACACCTCACCGCACCACCCACCCACCCCCACACACATTTGATTATATATATATTCCAAAACTAAGATGGGTCTATTTAGTTGTGGACTTTCAGTCAGTTCACAAAGTCCTTGAATCAACACATTTCCCACTTTCAATATAAACTCTGTATTTACTTATACTTTTTATATTTCAGATATGATGGAGAAGGTTTTGTTACCAGCCTAAAACTGGGAGTGGCGCTGTTACAGAAAAGAAATTATATGGTCCAGAGGAAGATTAGATACATGCAGTACTGTTCATGGCCAAGACAGTTGAAGGTAAGCCTTTGCAGCTTTAGGTCTCAAAATGACAATCAGAATACTGTGATGGGGCTAGTTGTTCTGTTTGCTGTTCATGCAGAAATTGAAATCAGAAAAAAGGACTATTTTCAATGGATAAAATTTGAACAATAACGGCTAGGGCTCACCAATTTGCATGCCTATTGCTTAGGACAAGTGGCAATTGATGTAACAGAAATAAAGTTTGAAAACGATTATGTTACATATAAGAACACTTGTCCCCAGGCAGGTAGACTGTGGGGAGAATTATCTTGTCCTGGTTAGAATTCAGTTTGAATGTTTCCGTATTTCTGAGTGTTGATTCGTTTTGAGGTTTTTTTTATAGGCCAGAGAAGTGGGCCCAGAGGGATGCCAGGATACCTACCCAGATCTGGTGCTTCAGTATCTTCGAGGGATTTTACCCCATACAAGTGAAGGGAGAATTCCGTGAGACTGGACACAAAGTTGACATGGTAGAATTTTGTGAGGCAATTGGTACAAAGATTGACTGAGGAGAACACAATGGACTGATATTAAAATGTGAACATGTTCCAGTTTTTGTGAATATCAAACTTTGTAAACTTGGGGAGTCAGATATGGTACTGCAGGATCTACCATTACAAGTGTAAAGGGGACTTCAGCAACACCAGTCACGCAGATGACAATAACATGGCACAATTTTATAAGGCGACATGTACAAATCTTGACTATGTAGTGCACAAAATGTTCAAATTATCCAATTTGTAAATAAATGAATAGATGTTTGTAAACTTCGGAGTCATGTTGTTCACTAATATATATTACAGTGCTGCCTGCTGCATGCAACCAGTGCAGTCAGCAGCCTCATTGCTTTTTGTGGCTACTATGCTTGGACATTGGAGTCCATTTCGTTGCAAATTTATATGCAATGACAGATCACCTGCTGTATGTGACCACTTTTCTTGGCAGGGATGGCCACATACAGCAAGAACCACTGTACTTCAAATTGAATTATAATTGCCAGTTACATTGGTACCTGGATATTTACACCTCATGTCCATGCAAGTGGAATCAAATAATGTCTGGTCAAGTACACATAACATAATTATATGATGATAACATGCCAATTTTGCAATTTGTACTTCTCTTCAGGAAAGATGTTTTCGAGTTTCATTTCGATGTCACTGGAACCAAATGGAGTGTGTGACGTTTCGCTTGAAGAGTTAAGATGCCTTTGTGTGAATGTAAACGTAGTCCTAAATAAATAATGTCCTGTGTTGGTTGCAGAATACTCCTCTTAACGTTTAGAGGTATATTCCAATTGTGGAAAGCTATTTGTAAGACTTTAACATCTTCTGTAAGGCGACTCTTTGTGCCATAAAGCAGTATATCGTCCATATACAGAAAATATTGCAGATTGAGTTCTCTTAGAATTTTACCGTAGACGTGTTGACACGTCAAGGGTCCCTGAGCTAACCCGAAGGGCACTCTAGTAAATTGATATTGCTGACCCTTGTATTTGATCGCCATGAACTTGCGCACACTTGGATGGAGAGGTAGATGCAAGAAGGCATCTTGAATATCCAGTTTCACAAAGAAAGTGTCCTTTTGGATAGTTTGCAACATTTTTCCGAAGGTCGGCAGGTTGAAGGTAGGTGGTGTTAAAAAGGGGGTCAATGGCGACAAGTCAAAAATTGGTCTGATTGGTCCACCTTGGGTGTCTTTTGGTATGGCATACAGTTCAAAGGTCGAAACTGCTTCGGTTGTTGGCTCAAGTACCTGTTGATCCAGGAAGTGTTTGACAATGCTGTCCATTAAGGGTGAGGGAGTAGTTGTTCGATGGACCGGACAGAAGCCCGATGCTACTACAAACTTTAGTCCACGGGACACTAGACTATTCACAGTACTAGACATAGTAATCTTAGAGTTAATAAGCGGTATATCCCTGGTAGGAAAATTGAAACGGTGTCCGTCTAAGTCTTTACCTGTTGGTCTAGTCTTTTTGGTTTTCTGTAAAAACTCAATCAGGGTGTTATCCTCCGGCTGATCTAGAATGGAATCAGAGTCTTCCACTGAAGTGTCTATACTGGAGTCAACATCCGAAGGATTGTCATTTCCATTGTGCACCGATGGCTGTGAGTCGGTCAGCTGGAGAACAAAGGATCCTGGTGTTGGTGGTGTTGGGGGTGGAAGTGGTGGGGTTCCAGCAGGTAGGATCCATTGTTCCATTGGAATGAAGACCTCTGCAGCTCTGAGGGCGAAGTCTAGGAGATCGTAAACACGCGGCGGTGGCGCTTGTGAATGTGGGGAGGGCTGTGTGTCCCAAAATGGTAAAACCTCTTGCACATCCAATAACGCAAAATCTTGTGGCTGGATGGCGAGATCTTGTGAAGTGATATTCATAATGTCCATCGCTTGCTGGAGCAGATCTTGGCGTGGGGAGTCTGACGGAATACTAAAGAGGTCAGACATCCAGCTAGCGCTACCCATTTGACTGGAGTGGATGGACAATGTTCCAAACCATGAGGGTAGACTTTCTAATGACTTGTCGGAGGCCTGCAGACTGGAGGTGCCATTCACTGAAGACGAACCAGGCGTTGGGGGAGTGGGTTCTCCCTCGGTCCACAATGAGGATATGGTTGATAGAGTACTGTCGTTGTCAATACTGAGATCTCTTAATATGTCCTTCAGTTCGCTACGCTCCTGGGCCGTGTCCAAAAGTGTCGATCTATTCTTTTTTCTGTGGCTTCCCCTTTGAGTGGCCCCGCCGCGAAGCCGCAGGACCGCACCAGGGGAAGCAAAAGGGCCGGCTGCTTTGTTCCAATATGTCAGGATCAATACCCAAATCGGCTGTTACGGGGTCTCGCTGCCAAAGGTCCTGTAAGGCTACCTGCCAGCCGTGTTCAGAGACGATAAGTAACGTACGCAGGCATTCCTGCAACTGTCTCTGGCTCTCTGGTCCCTTATGCAGTATGTAAGGGCGTGCCGTCGTTGCTCATCTCGTTCCATAACTAAAGAATCTTAGCCTCTTCCTGCTCACGTTTTCGAAACTTCTGGGAAGTAAGGGCGGTTGCCAAGCATTGTAACAGGTCTCGAATTTGCGGGAGATTCGGGTTAGCATAGCTGACATCTAACTCCGGGTCTTCGTCTGAGTCCTGGTCTTCCACAGCGGTAGGCGGAGGCTCTGGGCGTCTTACGGAAGTCGTGTATGGGGTGATGGATGTCTGTTTGCTTGACTCCGGTACAACTAACACTTTGAGCGGCTTCTTTTGAGGTATTTTTGTAGGTGGCATCTCCTTTGGTTGGCCTGGCCTGGTGGTCTTTGTTAAATCCTGTGTGGTGGCAGGGGTGTCTGGAGCCTCAGCCATAGTAGGGTAGTTCGCCCTGGAGGCCTGGGCCTAGGGTCAATTATTCTCCTTTATTTGACCAGTATACAATGGCAGAGGAAATTTTTCAAATCCATTTCAATGTGTTTCTGAAGATGGCCAGCAAACTGATTTTCCTTTTCCTGAAGCCACATTGCTGCAGTTGTCAGCATTCCCCAATTATACCAGAGGATCCCTAGGTCTATTCCAAGCTGCACCTGCTCTGGTGAGTGATATTGGTTCTTGGGGACAATGCTCCACGCAACATTGTGCACAGCGCTATAAGCACTCTGTTTCACACCTCAGGAACCGTTTTTCAGCAGCTCTGGGTGGGCCAGCTTCTCAAAAAGTGGACGTATCTCCTCTTAATGGCTGGTGTTAGTGGTTGAGCAGGGGGCAAGAAATTCTATCCTGGGTGTATCTGTCCAAGGATTTACACTTGTCACATTTCAAGTTTTACTTGTCCCGGACAACAGGACATAAGAATTTTCTTACCCTGTTTTACATCAAGTATAAATTCATTTGCAATACATGCAAATTCCCGCAGAATTGATTAGCAAACCTTCAAATTTGATTAGCAATTTGCTATATGAATCCAATTATTTTGTGCCTTATTTTGTAATTTTAACTGCTAAACAATGAAGAACATGTAATGCAAGCATTGATTATGTGAACCCAAATAATTGGCGTAACTCCCAAAATAGGCAATGTAACATTGTTTCCTCATAAATACATGTGATGTGTACAGCTTAGCATCTAATTTGTTGTACTTGTCATTTGACAAAACTATGCAATTCCAGCTACCTGTTAAAAACATTTATTTTGCAATCAATATTACAATTATTTCGACAGTTACTTGCCTGAAAGTACATGCACAAGTGACATAGTCCATACATGTACCTGAATGGGTAATATTGAACAGAGTCATCTTTTGGGGGAGGGAGAGGGGGCCAAGGTGCCCTTTTTTTTAAATATTGAAAATGTTTATTTTGGGGGGCTTTCCAAAAAGATGTTGAAAACTGACATATCTTTACATGAGAAGCTGTATAAACAAATGCACTGTATTTTTAAAAAATATTAAAAATGTTTATTTTGGGGGGCTTTCCAAAAGCATGTTGAAAACTGACATATCTTTGCAAGAGAAGCTGTATAAACATTACAAGTTTTATGATGAATTAATACTCTGTGTACTTTTTGAAAATGTTGATTATTGTTAATAACCCCTAACAAATTGTAGCATGCCATCAGCCTCCATGGCAGCTGCACTTCCTTCATGGTTCATGAGACATGCAGGACCATGTTCAATATACCAGTCGAAGTACTGGACACTGTTGCGGTCTGCTCTCCCACTTCCAACAGGACAATTGTGCTAAATACCACCACTTGAAATTTTAAATCTTGAATAACTTCAAAGTTAAAATACATAGAGATGCCATTCCAACGTCTACTCCTGTGTAATGGAGTAGTTCACATTGCCATACCTATATGCTTTGAAGACACACACACTTATTTTCTATGCAACAAATCCTCCTTTCTATTTTTCTTTGTTGTTTGATTCATTTATCTGACATATTCAATTATCTGACACATTTCTTAGGCAACAGATGGTGTCAATATAATGAGTTTTCATTGTATATATCCTTGTAATGTGCAGTAACATCACAGTCATGCCATGCCCTGCCTTTGGTTTCATATCAGTCAGCAGGAAAGAAAATTTCAAACCATGAACTTGTGTCTCTTCCCCCCCCCCCCACCCGAAGAAAGAAAAACAAAAAAACTCAGATTACCATAATGTGATACTCTAAGTTGAACATGCTGGAAATTGTAACTGAAAACATTGCGCGGGAAGCATCATAACCATGTGCTTTTTTATGTGATGTTTTCATAATTCAGTAAAACGTGCATAGGCCTACATGTATACCAAAGTCACATCTTTTGCAAAATAACTGAATTAGCATTCTAATTTGCTAATCAAAATGAAGTAATCAATAACTGATTTTACCAAATTCAAATAGAGAAATAGAGAAATCGCTATTTTTTCAGTCAGCTTATAAACCTGAAATTGAACACAGTAATATTCCCATCAATTTTGGAAAAACGTTACTTGCACCTTGGTTCACACCCATTCAAATTCATTCTTATTGCCTTTTCTCATATTAAAAGGAAGCAATGTAGCTTTGAAGTTTGAAAAATCACATGTTTACTGAATGATACAATTTTTGGTACTGCTATTGATTGCCATACTCAGTTATGCCCTGCTGTTTCAAAACAATCGACAGGAAACAAGAAATTTTGACAGTAGCTCTATATAATTGTGTCCATTCTAACCTCCCCCCCCCCCCATACACACAGGCACAAATTATACACGATACTGTAAGTTGAACAACATGACTGAAGCACAAATTGAACTATTTATTCCTGTACACACAACCATGTATAACTGTACTGTGGCATATGTTAACGCCCTCCCAATATCATGATAAAACCAATGGCAATGCCATTGGTAAATACATGTAATAATACCAGAGATGCCAAAGTCATTTCAACTGCCCCTCATCATTAGGAGCAGTTGAAATGACCGGAAATTTTGACATATATATGGTAATTGTTTCACATTAAAATTGAATATATTCTTTCTTGAAAACAATCTCTATCACTTATTACTTGCAGTTGTCACCTTTTGTCCATGTAATGGCACTTTTGAAGGTTTTTGTTGGCATCTTTGGTAGGCCTGTAATATTAATATAGTACTCTGAAGTTGAACACGTAACATTGTGAATTTGTATATGATCATCATGTAAGCATCAGAAATGACCTAGCAAGGCCTACCTAAGAAAGTCCCCTTGTAATCCCTGGTGAGCTGTATCGCCCCAACTGACGGTGTGCTTCCTCTCGGTATCATTGAGGACTGGCGCAGGCAAGTTCATGTGACTGGCAAATGTGGCTGTTCCTCGCTGACCTTTGCCAATGCATCGCATGGCCAGCACACTGAGTCTCTTTACATCCCAGGCTCGGGATTCTGATGCCGTGCTCATCCAATGCAAGGTCTCTAGCCCAACACAGTCCACATTGCTGCACCTCAATCTCACACAAGATGCCCGCTCTCGACGTCGTGTTGAGTCCTCAACAAGGGTTAGTGTCTCAACATGACAGTGTCCACACACAGCAGCAGCAGTATCCAGCATGTCCTGAATCAATATCACATCGATGATACGATTGGCTGAAGGGGGTCCTATGTCACAAGCATCAGGTTCAGGCTCAAAAACGCAGTGAGAGGGGGTACACTCTGCTGGTATGGCTGTGTCCTCATCTTCACACTCCGAAGAATCACTGGCTTCACCCTCAAGCTGCATATCCAAGGGCTCAAAGAACTTCTGTGCTGTGGAACACACAGCCCTTAATTCTTCACCCCCATCATTATCCTTTCTGATAGCTAATTTTTTTCCTTCCGGGAATTTCTTGACTTGATTTTGTCCACAGGTTGTACTCGCTATAGGCTTTCAAAAAAAACACTGTATGGCCAGAACCTGAACCAGTGGACTTGATAAGGACATCTTGATCTTTGATCATATGTGATGAGAACTGAGTGAGCAAGTAAATAAACTGAGCCTGTCAACCAAGTAAACACTGCAAAACAAACTGTCAAACCACACAGGGACCCAACTGCAGGCTGCCATTTCGAAACAGTGTGTTGTTAGGGTCAAGGTCAGGTGACCGTGTAATTGCTTTACGTCCTCCTTTTGATCCTTGTAAGTGGCATTTGAAACCACAGCACTAAAACCAACCTTGTGCCTGGCTTTACAAAATTTGAGGAAAAAATGACATTTATACTACAAAACAACAATGTATATTTGCAAGAAACATCAAAGTTAAAAGGTTGTTATTTACTCCACTCGCACTGAAACGTTCGATCAGAGGGAATGAACTATTTTCACACGACAGTCCTTTCTTTGTGAAAATAAGAGCACGACCTTTGAAAGCGATTTTCTCGGAAGTCAAGTTTCACAAGAGCAATCAAATTTTAAAATTACATCAATTAAACACGGATAGATATATCATCTTCACATAAATGGGTAAAGCAAGATAAATGTCTAACTTAGGAACCGTTTCTCTTGTTTTGCCTTTCAACTCTTTATACTGTGACTTTTGGAGCACAAAAATGAAGAAACTGTATAACATCATGGTAACAACTTCAAACTCTATAAAATTTTGTAAAATCAATTTTATCCTTCGACAAAAATTTGATTCCTAGGGAGTGGTCTATATTATCGTTTCAGGCAGTTTGCAGATCTTAAAATTGAATATTGTGCGAACAAGCTGAAATAAACTTATGAATCTGTACCCACTCACAAAACAGCGTAAAACATCTGAAAAAAATCTCTAAATCGATTCGATGTTTTGTTTTTACAAATCTAGACATCGATACAATTATGAAAATATATACATGGGTGAAACAATCAATTTATATGAGCTGGATGGGGTCAAAGTCGGCAGAGCCTTGGACGTGCCTCAAACCATCCTAGCACCTTAGTATCGATTGGTAACACACGTTTACCCATTTCTGGAAGCTGGTGATGATCGTCAGACGTAATTCTGGCTCATTACAAAAAATATGGATATAAAGCATTCTGTATATCCATGCCGACTCTTGCACACCATTTATAAAACATTAGTTTCTGTACAAGAGATATCACATGTTATCCGTCATATAAATTTTGTTAAAAACGTTTCTGATTTTAATAAAATCCTTCTTTGTTTGGAGCACATTATGGCATCTGAGTGCCAATATGCCGTATGGGTGCTACTTTGCAACGTTTTCGATTTAGGTCAATTAATTTAGTGTTGAGACTTAGAACATCTCGCTAGTGACACTCTTGTTCCGAATAATGTGCAGAACCTTGCCTTAGATTTTGATATCTTTTTGTACTCTTCAAAATGCGCAGTTGTTATGGTTAAAAAAACGACGATAGAATTCAGGTCTAATTTGTGAATGATTTGGCATAGTTTTAATACATTTGTAATAACGTCATAAGTGTTCAGGTGGGGACGTACATATGTAGCCTGTTATGTTACTCTGTTTATTATATAATAGAAAGACACATCAGGGAGAGGGATATGTATTGCTATGTTGTATAATAGCGCTCCCTTGCCTTTAGTCTTGTTTCTTTACGTAGATTTTTTCTGTGCAACAATATTTCATTTTTCAAAAGGCGCAATATTCAGGGAATGTCAGGAAAGGTCGACTTAGATATTCTGGCGTTACCATTTTGTTCACCCAGGAGTTAAGCCTGTGTGAAGCATTTGTCATTCACATTAAGGTCAATAAATCTCAAATGAATACCTGAATCTTCAGTTTGACTCAAGCGATGGTAGGCTGCAAAGGTGGATAGCGCACATTCGCTTTCAGGCAATTGAAGCTCAGTTTTGCTTTTGTCATGTGTCAGAAGAGCACTCACTTGTGGGTCCCTCATTCACATGTATAACTAGCGTGTATTTTTTATGTTTCATTTTAATATCTTCTGCCTTCACAACGTTACTTATGCTTTTATCCTGAATACTGTAGTGATTTTTGGTGTGTCTTCTATTTCAGTGCATCTAGCCTCAAAAGTGTTGGACTTTTCAGTCCATGCTTGCATGGCATTGTCACCACATTGATAAATAGCTTCCACAGAATCGATATCAAGCCCAGTTCTGATTTTATCTTCAGACATAATTGAATTTTTGTCCTTGGGATTGTTAGATCCATAGTTCACTTGCTGGGAAAAACGTACTCAACTTACTTGTGCAGCACATGTTGCATTTGTCCACTTTTCCGACCACCCTTTTACACATGCATGTCTACTTCAGAGTGCCCTCTGTCCAGAGACACTGCCTGGTACTGCCCCACAGAACCCTGTGGTACAGCCTACAGTGTTTGTTAGCAAGCAAAAGCAGATTTAGTCTTCTCTTTTCTAAAGATTAAGATAGCAAGACTTACATTACAAGCTCCAGTCCAAACAAGAGAGATTATCCAAGATGATGACAGAGTGCCAGCATCAGAAACTGTCACCAGTGCATATTCCTTTCAGCACACAGGTGCTTTCCAAAGGAGAGCTACGTTCAGATGAGCAAATGGTGTTGATTTTGGCAGGGCACCCTGTTGCCCCATTACCTGCGATGCCCACACGTGACCCTCACCAGGGTGTCACCATCCTCTGCCATGTAGAACAATGACAGGTCAGAAACATATTGCCCCTCCCACAGAGGGTCATTTGATTTCTTTGGAGACAAAATGCGGAGGAGTCAATTCTGTCTGTCTCTGATATGCTCTGTAACGACGTTTCATCAGATGAGAGAAGAATGAGAAGAGGGGAGGAACATATTTTCAGGATGGCTTCTCAGCCCTTTGAGTGCATGTGTCAGAGGCCTGCGATGCCAGAGGTCTCTGCGACGGTTTTCCCCAGGATCTTTGTGGCTATCGCATCCTGAGGGGAAGGGGGGAAGACCACAGAGCAGTTGTTAGCACACTTCAACTCAGTGAAGAGTTGATTATGGATCATTTTATGCGGGAAGGGTTGGGCTCCCCTTAATAGCTAAACCTTCAGCAATGTTTAATTTTGTTTTCATAATGGGTTATTGATATATAAACTAACAGATGATCCATTCCAAGTTTCTATTTGTGACTTTTTCTTAACTGTGGTTTTGAATAGTCCAGTCTCATTCTAAGTGGTACTTTTTTTCTTACATATTCATATAGCAGACTCGTTATGAGATTTTTTTGTCTTTCATTTCGACACCTTGTCTTGAATATCCATTCTGCCTGGGAGTTCTTCTGTGCTTACAACGTAATATTTTTGATGAAATTTTCGTTGCTGTATAGTGATGACCCGAGATGGAGCATGCATAAGTTAGGCTTTTCCCGCTTTATTTGGTAGTCTGCTTGAGCAGTGTCTGCGGCTGGGAGAAGAATACTTATGGAGCTGTAGTTGATCGATCAATGTCTCAACATTTGGGCCTGAGACCGTCACAGTAAGCCAGTTACAACACTTTACATTCTATGGGCAGAAGTATGTCTGACAAGGAGTTGCTGGACAATTTTGACTCGAAATCTGAAACTGTTAGTGCTGATATTGATAAGGCAAAATCCAGTGTGGATGTGTTCTCTGCAGAGTTGGTTTTGCTTATCGTGACTGATGTTGATTTGGAGCTACCATTACAGAGCTGTAGGATTGTTTGACATAACAAAACTATTGCAGCCGAGATTCAAGAAGGCTTGGGAAGATCAGTCAATTTTAAGATAAGATCAAAAGACAAATGTGAAGTTTTAGGTAAGACTGCACGAAATACTCTCTTTTTCACTTATATAAGCCTTTCCCATGCATTTCCTCAGTGTGGACTTAAAGGAGGTATGCACTTCCAGACAATGGAATGAGCAAAAGCATAGGAAAACAGAGCATATAACTCTCTCTCTCTCTCTCTCTCTCTCTCTCTCTCTCTCTCTCTCTCTCTCTCTCTCTCTCTCTCTCTCTCTCTCTCTCTCTCTCTCTCTCTCTCTCTCTCTCTCTCTCTCTCTCTCTCTCTCTCTCTCTCTCTCTCTCTCTCTCTCTCTCTCTCTCTCTCTCTCTCTCTCTCTCTCTCTCTGCTCTTATGAAGCTTCGGGCACAAACTATAAAACCTAAATGGGTAAAGACCAACATGCTATAAAACGATAAAATGCACAAATGAATTAATCCACTTCTAGTGAATATAACGTTTCTATGTGCACAGTTCTAGTAGTCAAGCAAGTGAATATGCGGCCGTATCTTTTATCTTGTGAAAGGTACAGCTGCGTCTCAACTGAGCAAAAAACACCACAGCCAACATAGCTAAAGGGCTTGCTATAAGCTGATATACGTTCATCTGGAAGGTTAGACATGATTTGGTAATTGGCTTGTCAACAACTTTTTGGGTAGAATACCATAACGTAATATACGTTTCACAAGGCGTCTACCTTTTACAATCCAATAAGAGTCCATTCTAAGCCATGGTGACCTTTCTCATGACAATGACATATGATATTTACAGCTACAGGGCTATTATAAGGAATCAACACTGGATGTTCTCCTACTTGACTTCCAACACGCTTTATCCCTCTATTATCCAGAAATGGATTCAGAGAAATAAAGGAACTGGACTTCAATATGGACTTGTCTGATTTGAAATCAGCTACTTCCCTACAATACAACTGCTCTTGAATATGTCGGATTAGCGTATCACGTGCACATTAAGCTCGTCAACAGTCAACACTACATGTATACTGCTACATGTCATCTGGTGCAGAATGAATCTATGAATCTATGTGACACTTATTATCATTTTTGATGAGGATGAATACTGATCCATGAATCTTTTCTACACAAACTGCACTTGTAAAGACTTGTACATTTCTCACTTCAGGATCGGCTAAAGAAATCTCAACACTGGGAGAAAACTGATATGATTTGAACCAAAAAGAATTATGTTGATATAACCATGATGGACCTTCACACCATAGTTTAATAGCACCCTGTATAAAAAGTGCATCAGGTCGAGTCAAAATATCTGCTGAGTTTTGTCTGGACGAAACGTGCCCCCAACGGTGAGGGTTTGTGAGAGTAGGAATGACATTTTTTCTATTTTGAAAAAAAATACAAAGTGTCCGTGTTTCATTCTTTTATATAACCCAACACCATGAATGAATCATTCCAGAAGCAGGAACAGCTGAACCGAAGTTGATCACGTTTTTCAATGTGTTTTATGGCACAGCGCCACATTTAGCTGCCTGAAGCTCTAATCTAGGTATGGAGGAATAAAACCGATTTTTCCGTACAACATGAGCTTGACTCATTAGCGGTCCAGACATGATCTCCTCTTTTCTGTTTACACATCTGACAAAAATTATGGCCCGATATAGACGTCCTGAACTGTCGCAGAAAACTTAATACTCCTTATAACCATCATCAAACTGAGAAGGTTTAATACATTGAAAAAAAAAACAGTTGTCCAAGTGATCTTAAAGAGTTAATCCACGAAAAAGTTAATTCTCGTATTCCTTTTGGTACATATTTGATGTGGCACCTGTTCATCCCACTCGAGTTTTAAGCGTGAAACATCTTGTATCAAAAGTTTGCCTTGCAACGCCCACAGAGTATTTAAACCCAAGGGGTCAAAAATTGATGAAGTGAAGCTGAACATTGTCTACGAGTTACTTGCATCAATGGAACATCCTTGACGGTAAACATAAACAGTCATTATGTATATGCCACTTTATACCTAAAGCTTGGCGTACAGACTCATGCGAGAACCTGTGTACCTCCTTTGCACAGAGACTAGGGGGAATTTCTTTCATTAAAGTTTCACCATTCATGGCAAACTTGGCAAGTTCGAAGCCTCTTTAGAGGAGCACAGCAGAGACACTGCAATGATCTTATGCACATCTTCCCCAGATTTTGCAGACTGGATCAGGTCATCTGCATACATAAAGTTCAAAATTGTAACTTTCACTCAAGAATCAGCATCCAGATGGTGAAACAATTTCTTTCTCAAAGCATAAGATGCTGCTGCAGATTCACTTTATTCCGTAAATGCATGAACTCTAGGTGCATCATAATCGTAATTAAGAATAAGAACCCAATTGTACTTAGCGAAAATATCTTCAAAATGCCTTACAAATTACACAGTAATATAATTCAGTTATATTTAACATATTTATCCCACGCTCAGGAAAACTAAACTCTGGTACGTCTTTACCATAAAACGCTAATGTTACTTTACACATCATAGTACTACATTATGTGCATGAGGTGAGAAAAGAATATGTCTTATCAAAGATTCTATACTCAATACCCCCCCCCCCAAAAA
The DNA here is from genome assembly GCA_964020975.1 of Hermodice carunculata. Classification (NCBI taxonomy): domain Eukaryota; kingdom Metazoa; phylum Annelida; class Polychaeta; order Eunicida; family Amphinomidae; genus Hermodice; species Hermodice carunculata. The sequence continues at coordinate 14,721,061 of OZ026625.1, read as the reverse complement.
ATGATATTAAATTGTACTTACTTCTTATACTCCACTGCGTGAACCACATTAAGCCATAGTCTCATTAGCCCGAATTTGGAAAGTGAAAATCTGAAGTTTATTAATATAACATACTTTTACGATATGACAAATGACTGAGTGCAAAATTTCCAAAGATGGCATTTAGAAACAAAACATTTATATGCTTACACGAAGTTCATGAACCTTTTTACGCCAACATATCATTCCCGCAATCCAACAATCCCTGGACCAGGAGGCTTTGAAGTCCAGAAAATAACGCAACATGGTAGGGGCCACAATATGCATAATACATATATAAAAGACATTGTAAATAGCAAGCCCCTGCTTGTCTTCATGATGTTTATACCTCAGCTACCACGGAAATTGAGTTTCACCCCCATTTCTCCTTTCCCTACCCAAGTCCAACACTCTGTGAAGCCAGACGCTGATCACTGCACACACACTCTCAGCCAGCTTGTTTGTCACTTTCTGTTTATATCTTAATTAATAGAACAGCTGTCTCTGTTCAGTTTTCTTTGTGTCATAGTACAAAATAGATGCATAATTTCACTTTCTGTCATCCGATTTTTATGATCAACGTGTCAATGCAATATAAACATTTTCTGAAAATTGATATGATTATCACATTTTTGTTTAAATGTGAAAAGAAAAGTTAATGGATAAAGCTAATTAGAGCCCCCAATCTATTGACTAAAGTGCTCTGTCAGTGATTACGTAATAGCAATTAGGTTGGGTTTCTGGGTGTTATTTGAAGTCCAGGATAAGTGTGACTCCTGCAGCTAAGCCTTGCAAGGAGAAATGGGGGTGGAACCGCCGTGCAAAATGGCTTTTTAGCCGGGCATCTTTAGCTGAGGTGTACACAGCATGTTGTACTTCTGCCACTGCCCTAGTAACTTTTACCGGCAAGTTTGGACTTTTTATACAAAACGGGGATCCATTTTAGGTGCACACATCTTACTGTGTGCCAATAGCGTCTCGCATACAAAGCAAACTTTATGTGACACGCAAATCCAACTTGCGGTATTCACATGAAGAGTCCTTGACAAAAATGTAACATACATTGATCTCAATAGGGAAATGAGAGTCCATATATTTCGTAAGTTACACATTCGTTGAGCTTTCCAGGCATGTCAATTTGAATTTGTCAGTTCAAGATACAATTACAAGGACCTACTTTCATTTGAGGTATGGCTCTAATTTTTTGTTTTGTACAACATACACAAAAAAGGTACCCACTAATTGTGCCTCTTATGTTCCGTTTCACTTATTTTGGTCTTCTTTTATTGTGTGATAACTTGCTTATTATCTGCAGGTCACAAAACATTAGTGGTGAGGTATTAATAAGTACTAAGTGGTTTCTGTTACCAATTCAGTTGATTTGCTTATCAGCCTAAGCTTTTAAGAGGCTACATTGTCTGCCATCTGTCATCCCTCCACCCATTCACAGCTACATTTTGGACTTCCTCTCAAAATAGTTGGCCAAACTTCAAACTAGATGACAATGTTCTTTGGATGGGTCTGTATCAAATTTGTTCAAATGATCACACTCACATGATTTTTGGATTTTTCAATTCATTGTGTAGTTGTTTTTATGGGCAAATCTTTAAAATTCTTTTCCAAACCCATTAATCCAATTGCTTTGATATCACCCAGGTACATTTCTGGGTACTCATAGTTCTTAATTGTTCACCAGATGGTGCTGCAACGTTTTTGTTATTTTATCATTCTATGGGGGGTTTTGTGTGGTTTTGTTTTTTTTTGTTTTTGTTTTTTTTTTGTTTGTTTTTTTCATTTGTGGTTTTTTGCTATTCTCGACTGCACCAGAACCGTTACTCAGATTAAGCTGAAAATTGGTGGATATATACTTTGCTGAATGGTCAAGTGAAAAATACGATAAATTTATGTCGACCTGTATGGGATTCGAACCCACTACCTTCGGCACACTCGCCTAGCCAAATGTAAAGTCCAACACGCTGACCTCTAGGCCATCGGGACAACCCCAAAAAAGGTTGACCAAGGACCCAGGGTGATGTTATAGCAGGTGTGGTTTGTACATTGACACGGTAGGGCACTTCCACAGACCGACAATTTATGAAATACACCTCTAATATAAAGCAAATTTGTTCAGAAGTTTGCACTGCTGTCGATAATTGATTTCTAACATTCTTTTCAATTCGGGTCTTATCGGTAAATGCACATGTTCTATTGATTACTGTGCAAGTTAATGAGCTTCTAATGCTAACTCACATTTTCAACTTCTCTGAAGCTGTGAGACCAGTGGCAGGTATTTATATGCAACAGCACTCAGCCTGATGAACGACTAAGGTTAAACAAGAAAGGTCTGTGGTGTATTGGTGTGCCAGGTATCATATCTGTGTATAATCTGTTTGGAGTGCACTGATGAAGGCCGTAAACTGATGGCTTATCATTTGTAGTGACCCAAAAATAAAAAATACATTCACAACAAGAGGTGCCTACCAATACAGCACCACATATTCAAATGAGTGCTCATAGGAGACAGTGGTCTGCATACAGGTTTATAAACTTGAGCAGAAGAGAACTTGGGTTTGCCACAGCCCCTGGAGAGGGCGGTCCCTCACTCTATGGGTCTGGTGGTCTCTCACACTGAACTGATCTTTCAAAGGGCAAAGTTCAGACTACCATATATTTTGACCACTTTTGCTGGAGCTGCCCAAAAAGAATGTAGACATTGTATGAAATGATTTCTTTATATCCGTGTGGGGAAGGAGGCATATTTGCCTGTTATCGTATTATGAATTATCACGAATTTTTTCCATTTGAATTATATAAATTGAAAGCATGTTGTGTGGACAGTTATCTTTGGGTTTATTATATGCACAGATAGCTGAAACATGGGAAACATCAATTGTAGACATAAAATATCAATGTGTTTAATAAAATCAGCATCTATTGTCCATAAACTACAAGATGAGACATGAAATGTCAATTGAATGATGGAAATTAGCATCTGCTACCAGAAGAAAAATGGATTAGATTAGAGAGTGCCAAGTTTCTGTTTTCTGCAATGTAAATAGTGCTGTTGCCGTGCAGCACGTTAGCGGAGATGAGACAGCAGGATGATACAGGAAATGTCAATTTCATTATGAAAATCAGCATCTGTTGCCATTAGAATATTTGATGAGGTTAGAAAGTCACATGTGTCTGATTTCTGTAATATAAACACCAGTATTGCTGTTGCCAAGCAGCAGGTAAGTGGAGATGAAAACACACAACCTCGCTGGCAGACTGCAGGCAGTGCTGACTATATGTAGTTGCTTATGTACTCGCCCGCTTCACACTAATCCCTGTTTGTACTTTCAAAGAGATGCCACAATGATAAGTACATGTGTAGGAGCACCTAATGGCAGGAACAGTTGAATTTGGATCAGGTAGTGTATCACTGGTAGTTTTCCCATACACTTACATTGTTGCCTTTTGCTCAGATTTAAATAGTTAATCACTAAAAGGTGGTGGTCTTTTTTCAAAATTACGGTAACATGAAGGGTCTTTGACCATTGTCTGTTGTTCATGTTCCACCTGTCATCCGCAATTGACATTTGGTCTCTCCAAAACCGTCAGCCAGATTGACTTCAAACTTGATGGCAATTTACCTGGGATGATCTGTCTGTTTGATTTCGTTCAAACAGTCATGCACCAGTGATTTTTCATGTTTTTTTAATCTTCCACTGAGCTGTCTTCTTCGTCAAGTGAGTTTATGTTATAATTGGGTATCTGTCGTCCATCATATACATTTCATACTTTTGACTTCTCCAAAACCACTCGGCACATTCACCTCAAACTTGATAAGGATATATCCCAGCATTAGTCTCTACCAAGTTTCTTCAAATCGTCATGTTCTGTGTTTTTTGGATCATTTATGCATTTTAGCCAGTGACTTGTCAGACAGCTGAGCTGAAAGGATGTTCTGTTGACCATCATCCTTCCGTCGTCCATTCACAATTGACATTTTCGACTTATTCTCTGAAACAATTAGCCAGATTCACTTATTCATTACAAGCTTGGTAGGGATGTACCTTAGATGGGTCTGCAGCAAGGTTGTACAAATGTTCACGGTCCTGTGAATTTTATCTAAGCTGACTTGACAATCAGCTGAGATACTGTGGTGGTTAGGCATCTGTCATCTGTCTATCTGTCTATCTGCCCATCGTCCATTCACGTTGACAATTCACATTTTTGACTTCTCCAAAATCAATGAGCAGATTCATTTCAAACTTGGTGGCAATGTAATTTTAGTGGGTCTGTATTAAGTTTGTTCAAATACTCATGCTGCAGTGATTTTGGATATTTTTTCATGATTTTTTCTATTCTTTTCTGGGAAAATCTTTAAAAAAAAAATACTCTCTCAAAAACCACTCACCCAATTGCTTTGATATCACATTAGGTACTCTTAGTTTTTAATTATTCACCAGGTGGTGCTGCATTTCTTTTATTATATTTATTATTATTATCATCATCATCATCATCATCATCATCATCATCATCATCATCATCATCATCATCATCATTGTGTGTTTTCGCAATTGTCGACTTCTCCAGAACCGCCACGCAGATGATGCTGAAACTTGGTGGATGTGTTTATTGTGAAAAGGGCAATCAAAGCTGTTTACTTGGTGGCACTGCTGTGCATTTTTTTTATCGAATTTTTAAATTGCAGTACTTATAGGTACATTTACCTTTCCTATTAATTACATGTAATTCATTCAGCATTCTAATGCTAATTCACATTTTATTCTTGCACCTAAAATTTTGGCAGATGCTATAAAACTTATTTTTGGTAATACTTTTGCTCACTGTTCAAAAAAAGTCATTCCAATGTGTAGCAACTGCGGCCCATTACTAGCTGATTTTTATATAACCTGGCTTGAATTTAAGTATATGCATAAATTGATGAAAAAGACTTTCGGATGGCTACAAAATTATCAAACAATGCAAGATGCTTGCCTGAATCTACAGATTTCAGTGAAATTGCGAAAGAAATTGACACCAAAAAGATCCATTTGATAGGTAACTATTCAGAATGTTTCAGAGATGTGTTACCTACCAGGATATTTGGGGTCACTAATGACACATTTTGCTTTTAACTCGATCACAGAATTGATGAGTTTAATTTTGAAGTAGCTAACTATCCTTTAGCTGACAATAATATTTTAAAGCTATTGAATATAATATATATTTGTCACAAAATTTGAGATTTGTTTGTACTTAGTCAAATTTTAGGATTTTGTATCCAGGAGCAAATTTATTTACAATAAACGTGAGTCAAGAGGATTCAAACATGTACTTTTGAACAAATATTTCTACAAATTTTGCTGTTAATATCCAGACATTGATAGAAAGTTTGGTTTCAATAATTTTAGTTTTCAGTTTGCTAGTTAATTTTAATTTTTTTTTCATCATTCTGTTTTGATATTCACCTTTAAGGCATTTTAGGCTTACATGGTTCTGTCAGGTAAATTCCGAAAGGGCCATCGTCAGCAAGCAGCAGCCTACAACAGTTACAAGTTTGCCTAAATTGCACTTAGAATCTGGTTAAGAAATATTATGTTTTGATAACATTAAATCCCAATTGCTTGCATTCTGTTCGTGCATGCTGAAGTAAACATTTACCCAATTTCAAAACATTATTCAAATTTAACAGTATTTACTCACACGTCGTAAACCTGAACGATTCCATTGAAATATTAACTTAGGGTTAACAGTGAAATAGAGCTAGATTGTTTGGAGACTTAGAATGTGAGGTACAGGTGTCATCATGCGGGTTTGTTTTTTTTTTAAACATATCTGGTGCAGGATGAACAATGTAGCAGTGATTGTTAGGATTTCCCTTGATTTGTACAGGGGTCCAGCTGTAACTGTTTACTTTTCAATCACTGGAACAGAATATAATGCCCCAGTTTGTTTCTACTTCAGTTATACACTGGCAGGAGGTTTAACAAGGGTAAGCTTTCTAGAAAGGGTACATACTGGTTCAGGGGTAAGTCCAATTATTCACATCTTAAGTTGCACCACATAAATTTGGTAATTACGTTTGTTTTGACAGATATTCTTTTATTCATATTGAAGCTCTCCATTTTTAGCAAAGTTTCACTTATCTAGCTAATGCATCATTTCACACGTTCATATAGTTTTCAGTATCATGTAGGTTGTCTCTGTTGAATATATTTAGCTAAGACTTGTATGAGCCTCTACTCTGACAGACATGTATGGGTACAGGCTCGGAAACATTTTCTGAGTTGTTACCTCCTGATGTCCCTTTATTTGGGCTGATGCAGCATATGTCAAAATTCTAAGGAAGAACGTTGGCAATATGGACATTTGTAGTTCCACATTTATATAGGTTGGGCAGTGACAGGTTAGCTTATGGAGTGTAAAGAGGTCAGACTGCGGAATAGGGTAATGACTACCGAGAAGTGGTTCTAGAAAAAGAGACACAAACCCAATTTTATATTCCTCTGAAACTGTCAGCCAGATTCGCTCGAATTTTTTTTGGCAGTGTACCTTGGGTGGGTCTCCACCAAGGTTGTTCAAATGGTTGTGCTCCAGTGATTTTTTTACATTTGTTTTTCTTTTCTTAGGCAAATCTTACAAAATCTTCTTCCCCAAAACAGCTACCCAATTGCTTTGTTACCACACAGGAACACTCCTAGGAACTTCTTACTTTGTTCTTGATACCTGACTTATAATAATTTTTCCAAGTTGGGTGTTTGCTGGTTGATGCGTGCATTCTTCTTATATGTAAGTGAAAGGGGATTGCAATGGGAATTTGCATATTGGACTTCTCCAACCCTGTCAAGCAGATTCACTTGAAACTTGGAGTCAATGAACCTTGAGTGAGTCTCTACCAGTTGATTTAATTGGTCATGGTCCAGTATACTTTGGATTTTGAATAAATTTAGTTGATTTATTTGGCCAAATGTTATAAACTCTTCTCAGAACTGTCCCACCAATTGTTTCAAATTGTGAAGAGACACTTGTGGAACCCTTTCACCTTAATTTATTCAACCGGTGGTGCTGCAATTTTACTGTATTTTCTTATGAGCGCCAAGGGGATATATAATGTTAGAAACAGTGATCATGATCTAAAACAGAGGTGACCTTGATACATAGTTCACAGGACCACCTCAGTCTGTGTATGAGGGGTAGGTACTTATACCCATTCCTGAGCTTCATTATGCTTAATAAGGGCTTTAACAATAATAATAATAATTTTGTTGAACCCTCAATGCCAGGGAAGAACACGAATAAAGTACAATAAAAGAATAAAATAATACAAAGATACGAGAACGTAACCAGTACGCGAAATGATAGCTTTGATGTATTTTTTGTACATGAAATCTGAATGAGAAGTTTTTTGCCAATGGGCATCAGAATTCTCAATTGTGCACATAACAGCAAAGACATTGATCACTTTGAGACAATTCACTATGGGTATTTGCTAGCATGTGTGTGCCTATAACGCCAATGGATATTCAATCTAAATGATCAATTGAAACTTGTTGCTGTATGCATCCATATGTACTACTGTAAACAAGCTTCACAAAAGTGACTATGGGTTGATTTGGACCAACTTTTTATCAAGTACTTATGAAGGTCTTGGGGAATAAAAAGTGTCTGTGTCTCCATATTAGACAATATCTGTGACATTTTGGAATTTTGTAGTTTTAATTTGTCTAACTTCTTGAGAAAAGCAATCAAGTTTGTGGATGACACTTTCTACAGTCATCATGGTGGTAGTGGGTTTTTATAGTGTTCCAGATATTTAAAGATAACAAAAATGATGTGGGACTATTTTTTTTCTCAGCTGACTGACAAGTCAGGAGAACTAAAAAGGGACAGGCCTGCTTTTTTGTGTAGAAACATGGGTGGCTCTCACCATCTTTGTCTATGCATATTATGCTGTGTGTCCAAAAGTCAGATTGTTTGAGCAATCCATGGCAACCAGGGAACCTACATAATTGAGCACTCCGACATTTTCTCTGACGTAGGCAGTGTACCCTTTAGCAAAGTATATAAACATCAGATAAAAAGCATAGTTTGCTCAGTTGGCAACACTTGACACGAAACCCCAACCTTTGCAAACCAATCAGAATTGGGACATGGCCTATCACATATTCCACAGGGAAGTCTTCTCCTAATGATGTGAACACCAATTGAACACCAGGACTCTATGTTGAGAAAGTTAAAGAAACAATTGGGGCTTGCAAGGAGAAGTACACTAATTATACAGATAAGGGCCTTCTGTTGGATGTGGTTAAAAATTTGAGTTGCGCGATATGACTATTAGACATTCTGCAGGTAGGTTGAAAGATATGAGAGAAAACAAACACAATTAAAAGAAGAGTTAGAATCATTAATTTAAGATGGAAATAATGATTCAGAAACCAGAATAAAAGAGATCAAGTCAGTGTTGATTAGTATAAATGACCGACAAATTCAAGGTGTAATGGTACAATCACGTGCTAGATGGCTTGAAGCTGGAGAGAAAATATGAAGTATTTACTTGGTTTGAAAAAAAAAACTATAAAAATTAGTGCACTACAAAATTTAAAATTGCAGGTAATTTATTGGTCCCACAGCAAGATAACATTTTAAAAGCACTGCAATTTTTTTTTCTCAAGCTTATATACCTCCTGGGGCGAAAGAAAAGTGATACTCCTGCAATACATTTTCTTGAAAACAAAAATGTTTCAAAACTTAATGCTCATCAGAAATAGAATTGTGAGGGTATAATAGCCAAAACTGAATGTTTGGAAGCATTGAAGTTGTTCAAAAATTGAAAAAAGTCCAGGATCTGATGAGTTGTCAGCCGAGTTTTATCAATAAAAATTCTGGGAGGATATTAAGGAGTTGTAAATAGTATTAAATGTGCTTTTGAAAATGGTAGATTATATGTTGATCAGCGTAGAGGAATTATTTCTCTGATTCCTAACAAGGATAAATTGTGTACCTTATTAAAGAATTGGTTGCCAATTTCTCTACTGAATATTAATAACAAAATCATTGCCAAAGTATCAGGAACCCGTTTAAGAAAAGTCCTCCCTTATTTATTAAACAGTGACCAAACCGAAAATTGAATGGACATACATAGATTAATATTCCCATTTTTTTTTTTTTCAAATTGGGATCTATAATGTTTGCCGCTATTTCTAGCTGTGGGGCAATTAATGGGTATGCATCGCTGTTCTTCTCATTAAGTCAAGGAGTTAGACGTGGATGACCACTCGCCCCCCCCCCCCTTTTTTTTTTTTTTTTTTTTGCTCTGTCTGTAGAAACTTAAGTTATAGCTATTAGATTTATTATCAATGAAATTCGAGGCATCGAAACTGGAGACGCTTTGATCAAAATTAGCCAAATGGCGGATATTACTACATGCCACTTGGTTGATGTACTGTCAGCTCAAACATTATTACAAGAGTAGGCATGTTTTGCCTTATGCTCAGGTTTATAATATAGGAGGAGCAAAATATTCTCCTGAATTGGATTTGCCTGTTAAATGGTATATAGGATCTTTTTCCAACCTTGGTATTGCTTTTTGGTCAAAAATAAAGAATTGATGAGCACTCTCAACTTTACTTCAAAATCAGTCTTTCAGAAATGTACTGTGGGTATGGAGAGGCAGAAAATTATCACGTAATTGTGCATAAGCAAACACAGGATGGTGGACTTAAAATAATTCACTTTAAGTCACGCTTGAAATCATTGCTCTTAAATTGGGTAAAACGCATATTTTCTGGTAATGATCCCAAGTGGAAACATGTATTTCAGGCATCTATACCATTTATTGATGTGAAAGATTTATTTTTGACCAGATGTATTTATGAAACTGGAAAGTACCTTCATTTTATAAAACCTTTCTTAACGTTTGGAATCAGTTTAACAAATAATTTGAACCAAATGATGGCTCTGAAGTTCAAAATGAACGTTTATGGTTTAAGCATTTCATTTTGAGAGATAAAAATCTTATATTTTTGAAACGTTGGTACAGATCAGGTATTTAACGCATTAATGATATTCTGGACAGAAATGATGATTTCATATCACAGCAACAAATACTTGAGACATATGGTTTGGAAACAAACTTTTTGAAATACTTAATAATTCGATTGGCAATTCCATTATGATTGAAGCAATTGCTACAGGTGAGACATCATAGAAATATTGTTACAATTCCAATGTTAACCACTGATGGAAGAATGAGAGAAGTATGCTCAGGTCTGTGTAAAAAAAAAAACTATTGGGTATTTGTATATATTGGAAATAATACTAAGCCAACAACTTGGCTGCCCTAAAGTGAGAATTTTGATGTGCGTGACGATTGCAAAATGATTCTAACCTTCCCTCAAAATGTACCTTTGAAACAAGACTGCAAAGCTTTGGCTTTCACTTTTTCATCATTTTGTAACTCATGATGCAAAACTTCATAAATTTAAGCTAATTGATTCCGATCACTTAAGTGATGAAAAAAATTTCATTGTACCAAGGTTCTGGACTTGAATACAGGTAGCAGCCTTTTAGGATAGTTTTTAGTATTGGTGGAATTCTTGTGATTCCCGCAACCAGATAAATTTATCCGAGTTTCAAATAATTTTAGCTATATCAATGACAAAACTTATGCCATAAATAATTGTGTTTTACAGACATAATATTTCATTTATTGTTCTCTATGTAGTCAGAAATGGGTATCGTTTAGATCCTTCATGAATTATTTTTAAACTAAACTGGAAGCAGGGCAGCATTGTATGTATGACCAGAAAAAGTATCATATTTTTGTTTTACCCTTGCACGCCGTCGAACGTCAGTTATGTATTTTATATTGAAAATGAAATAAACAAAATATGTTTAAAAAAACTCAAAGATTGAAATTATTGTGAGAAAACCATCTATAACTAGATGTAAAATGCCAAGAACATTTCTTTGCTACATCTTGGTACATTTGATAAACTGTCGTGTTAGTGTCAGGATGGACAGTACAAATTGAGAGAAATATTTTTCATGATCTTATCAACATTTAAGGTTCACATGATGAAGGTCATCAATGAGGCCAACGATATTGCTAGGTAAAAAATAAACGTGCATTACACTTTATAAACTACATGATCGTGAAAAAGACAAAGGTCTATTCTAAGCAGTCTGGTTGGAAAAAAGTGTAAGACTCTAAAAGTCCGAAACAAAACAGCAAAAAATTTACATACATTTATGTCCACTTTATAGGGATTTATTGTCATCCACTTTACATTGTTTAAATTAAACTAAACGTAATCTAAAATTATTAAGCATTTTGTGACGAACATTTCTCATGCAAATGCTGTTTGAGTAGAAGACCCTTTGCCACATGTCTGCTGTATGACAATAGACTATCATTTGATACATTCCTCCAGATGTGGCACTTGGATAGTCACACAAAGCAGGCACTGCACCCTGTTGGGTATAATATCTTATTGTATTGATCCAAAGTGAAAAGCTAAGGAAGTATAATAACACTTTATTACAACCCCCAATATGTCTATCTATAGCATAGAATTGAAAGGTGAAGATTGTGCAAAGCTAATGAAGTACAGCATATCTCAAATTTAAATTGCAAATATTGCCACTTCAGAAGTCTTTTTAAATTTTCGTTTATTGATGTCAGGTTTTCATATAAATTAGGGGACGTGTAAATTAACAGCTTTAAGAAAGGTAAACAGGTTCCCTCAAATGGCCACAAATGATCTAAATTGTATTTTTGCACCAGTATAATAGTATTTTCTGTTTTCGTCTTACGGCAATATCCTCTTTTCAAAAACATGCCAATGGGACACTTACTTGCACCACACACGTATAAGCAAGTTTGCTATATTTCTATGTTCATATTATTGCGTAGCAACAAAATATTTTCCTCAGAGAGTGCTGGCTAAATATGCACCTGTTCTACCTAAAGCAGAGCTAAACATACCTTTCTGTCATTACTCCTATGACCATGAAATATACATAATTAGATATTCCCAATTTGCGAGTCTGCTGTTTACACAATGGAAAAATGACACATTGAAATTTGTTTCTGGAAATCAAACAACATGCTTTTTTTTTGAAGATGTATAATGATCTCTATTTGAGAACACAGTAAAGAAAGCTGTGTTTGAACCTGGATTTACTGGATATAATTTTGTTGGTTGTTATCTCAGCTAGGTGTCACAGTTAAGAACAGAAATATGCTTGGCTTGCATATCCACTGGAAAATGCACATTACCTTCCTTTGACTGATACATAGCATGGTCATCCAACAATATTGTACGTTGACAAATTGATTTTATGTGGTAAAAGTCACATCAGGCATGTTAAAATCATGCACAGGTAGGTGTAGTGTGACAGCGATCTGCACATGTCCGGCTGGGTTAAAAAAAATGGGTAAACTCTTTAGAATAAAATTCAAATTCCTATCTGCTATGACTTATTAAAACTCATTTATAGTATAATTCATAAAACGTAAATTTCGGACAGATGCAGGCAAGAAAAAACATTGGACATATTGAAATATGACTAAAAATGTTATAAAACACAATAGGCTTTCTGTGAACATGATCAGAGACAGTTTCAAAGTTAATATTTGTGCATGCACCACCTAGTATTTGGTAAGAACCTGAAACTTGAAATGTTGAACTTGGGTAATCAGTAGTCAAGTGTGACAGGCCATTTCAACCTGTTGGCCTGCAACAGACAAAACCATGATGTGTAATGCATCGGGCCTACCTGTACAACAGTTGCACCCCAGGACACAAAGAAAGCAAAGGCTTTGTGTCAATAAACACCCTCCCCCCAATGGCCGCATACATGGACACAAAATTAGACATATTTGGCATGTTTAACTGAAATTCGTCCCTTTCTTTCTGTTACGTTGTGGTGTGAGTCTCTGAGCAAGCATGAGTCTTCCATCCAAATCACATGTATGCCTACTTTGGTACACTATTCTGGCTTCAAAACACATTCTGGGTATCACATAGCCACATGAAAGTTCCACCGGTTTCACTGTGTGAAAGGGAAGAGCCCATCTAAATGAAATATAAATATGTTCTCCTTATGTACATTTTCTCTTTTATATTTTTCCCAAGGATTTAATTTTTTTCTTGAGACTGACCCTTTGTATTCATCAAATACTGAATTAACTCATTCAAATAATAGATATGACAGTTGCTACACCATCTGACAAGGTAAACCATGTTTATTGTCTGAAACAGGTTTATCATAAACACGTTTGCAAATAAAAATTAGAGGCAAAGCTTGTATTGAAAGGCCCAGAAACTGCACGATCATGAAGAAGGACAGAAAAGTTAATCAATGACCTAAAGTGATCCCTGTTGTCGAGGGCCCCTAGCTTATTGGACCACTACTTCCATGCAGAAATTGTCCATTTCTATTGTGTCGTCCGCATCACTGCAAGCCATTATCCCAATGTGTTATTCTTTCTTGCGCAGAAGGGATGACGGCTTTTTTACACGTACCTGACAGATCTAGAGGCGAGAGGTGGCGTGGGGTGGGAATGGAGGCACAAATACCACCATGCCTCATGACCATAACAATTATATGTACATTATTCTTTACAATAATCTAGTTATTATCATTAACATTTTCATAACTGTCATAACAAAAAACCAATAAATGCATTCCGCCACCCAAAAATTATTTGTAGACAGTTTTTGATAAGGTCATTCGTGTCATTACAGTCGTGATAAAATGTACGTTTGTCTTAAGCATCATTGTAAATATATTGAATAGGCCACCTGTACAAGCATACCTGGCCAAAAAAGACAGGTACCAAGTTCTGGGTTCATTGGAAGGATGCATTGTTTACCTTTATGGTAGCACAATGTTTGATTACATTTACGAAATGAAATGCTCATTCCCCCATTTATGCAGCATTTTTCTAAAAGACAGTGACAAAGACGGAAAGTGACCATACTCTTTAGCCAATGTATAATCATGCATGATTATGCATGCCAATAGTGTTTTCTCAAGACAGGTCAGGTAGTATGGTAAATAAAATTGTGGCCAAATACAATATTAGGACTACCCGATAATTAGACAATTGGATCTTCAGGATCACACTGTAAGGTAGGCCTAGTCAGGTCTGTTGAAAGACTAAGCGCTGTAGGTAAATGTGGGGCTTAGTATTTTATGATTCAATTCTTCAAAAATAGGCCACTTACGTTTGCAATGATTACAGTTCACATATTGATAGTATGATGAAAGACAATTACCCTTCTTCATCAATTAAAGCCCTTTTTGACCAGCCGGGAGCAAGATTGTAAACTTCATGATGTAACAGCCTATGGTCAATGACAAGTCACAGAACATGACGAGGACAAAAACATTCATCTGCAATATTTAAATTACTGGATGGGACTGGTTCAAAAGTTTTAGGTTAGCAAACAAACCTGCCATTTTACATAGATCAGCGGGAATGGTACTCACAGAACTGTTTGTTTAATGTGTAAGGGTAGTTTCATAATAGACCTTGTAGTTTCATTAATTACCATGCATAGAAAGTGAAATAAAGGAAGACCATAAAATCACTGAGTTCAACTAAGTTAAGTACACATAATGATAAAATATTTTGGATCAGCCACGTTTGTAATCAGACCCCTATTACATGGGGCATATAGAACACTCTATTTTGGGGTCAGTGACAGATGGCAGTGTTGATAACGTTTCCCAAGCAGCAGTCTCTGACATGCCAAAATACCACAGAAAAGTTGCTAGAACTCGTGATTTCCCTTATCCCCCTGAGCACTCATTAACTGGAACATCACCTAAAATAGGATATACCAATTTGACAAGTCATTATATTTTGAGACAATGAGTACCATATGAGAATAAGAGTGGTCCACAAGGTGTATTTGCCTGGTCTCTGATTGTCAGATGAAATATGTTAAAACAAATAGAGAGTAGTCCGAAAGTAAATTTGAAGCTTTATAGACTGTGTACGCTGTGATTTTATTATGTGCCCACTAGCATTGTTGTGGAATTGACTACTAACCGTCTGTAGACTCACCCCTGATGCACAGGGACTGGTCAGATGGCCGTGGCAGACTGGCAGTCGACACTTTCTTGGAGTACTTGTGTTAAACACGTCCATCCATGGGGAACCTGTCTCTATGTCTGTACCAGACCTCAGTGAGACATCAGTACAGTGAAACGAGACTTAGAGCATTAGGTCTGTCACAGGATTGGTAACACACATTGCAGCCCTCACCACATTCTCCATGGGAATAAAGAGTGAAGCGACATCCCAATATTACAATATTATAGAGATCTGATTCTAGATATCAGATTAATTCAGTTCTAGAAAAATATTCCTGTGTATTAACCTGCAGTTCCCATATTACATCAAGTAGGGAGTAGACCACAGAGTGCAGGTTAGAAGTGACATAATATTATATTTATATACATATATATCATACTTTCCACTGCCTATATCAAATTATATATGAAAAAGCTAATATATGCTACTTTTTCATGGACCCAGCATGAAAAATCCTTACCAAAAAATACTAACATCCATCTATACCTATATAATGAAAAAACCTTTCTGTGACCTGGCCTGCCTGATTATCCTACATCCTATCATGGGCAGTGGGCAACAGCCAATCAGATGGCTGCATTTTAATCTTTGACCAGTGTTAGTATCATCACTAAGCTCGGCTCTATCAAGCAATATATAATGAACTTTTTTGTGTTCTATGAGGATGAATAACATTTATCTATCCAAAATAACTATGATTTTGTGTTTCCATGCTTTATATTTGAAGCAAACAGTTTGGGGTGTTAAAAATTGTCGAGGTAGGCCTGAATGCTTTGTTTGATGGAGTGCCATCCGTTGACAGAATTGTACACTTTTGTTTGAAACAGTTGACCTATCGTTTACATTATTTGGCATTCCTAATTGATTCCAAAATGTGATGTTAAATTTGAATGCAGTGTTTACTCACAGTCCAACAGTGTTTGTATGTGTGTGTGATGCCCTACGATTGGTAGAATCAATGGAACTCTTTGCTTGCATTAACTTACAAACACTTAAATTCATTGCAGTACTTGTAGCAATGAAGTGCCACTTTCTTTGGAGATCAGTTTGGTGGCTGGTAGACCTGTATAGGCCTACTATGCGAAAAGTGCTGCATTGTGGGTAATTATTACAGTTAGATTAAGTATAACCAGGATGGAATAGACTTTAATACTCCCCATCTAGTGATTGTGTAGATTTTAGGACCTCTGTTGGATATCATGATTTAGGCACTACGCACTTCCGTCATGGTATCCCACATTGGTCATAGAATCCACACAATCACTGTATGGGGAGTATAAAGGTCTATAACATTACCTTTGCTGACTACATTACCAAAACCACGTCTATACAAAAGTACATGCAACCCATCATTCTCCTTCCAGTCATTCCAGTTAGCTGGTTATCCATTCTTCATCTGATAAAATAAATGTAATTAGTTGTTTGCATGCAGACATATCATAGAATCCAATTTAACCCTCCCCAAATCACTACCAGATATATACACTCTAATGCAGGGCTTAAAGCATGGGAAGACATACTATACTGTGTTCCTGTTCTTGCTCCTTTACAGTCAGTAAAACCTCTTTGCATTCTCACCAGCTATTTGGCACACCATCGGCAAAAATATATTTTGGATAGCTGTTTGTCATCTGGGCCTTGTATACTAACAGAACTATTATGGTATATCTGTTTCCAATAAGATGTTTTCCAAAGACTCGCCTGATCCCCCACCATTGCCAGCTAAGAATCCTCCATTAATAAGCTCGTGAACCCCAAAACCAAATTTGGAAAAGCGTACATCCCCTACTGTGCCTCCTCTGATGCACCTGTAAAACAGTGGTGATGAATACACTGTTCCTTTGGTAGATGGTGTTGCAAACAGTGCAGGCAATATTCAGATGCTCAGTCTCTCTTGCCAGGGGAAGGACCGTTGGCAGCACTTTTTCCTAGCTTCCTCTGTAATTTTTTCATTTTTTTTTTGTGCAGTCACTGAGGAACTGTAATCATCCATCCCCATTTCTTCTAGTGGCACCATGTCTGGAATTTGACGATATCTCCTCAAAGTTTGTTGATACCTCTCATTTCTGAACTCTGCAGCAAAACCTTGGATCACCCCAAAGGGCAACTTTATATGATGGTCACTCAGCATATGTCACTGTTCCTCTGTTAATGGCCATTCCGTGGGATAAAAGAAGATGACTATGGCCCACTCTAGATGGTGCTGGTGCTGGGCCAAGGCTGTACTTTCAGTATTCTCTGTAAGGTTCTCTCACTTGGTGCTCTCAGAACTTCCACGAGATAAAAGTGAGAATTTACTGCAGCTTATGGTCTCCTGATGAAAGTTGCGCCCTCATCTATCTCCTGTTTCAACTCTCTGAAGATCTGTTTTCCTTTTCAGACATGCCATGTACCAGATCAGATAATAACTTCCACTATAGCAGGGAAATAACAAAATTTGGTGGTGAAACAATGTTTTTTCACCACTTCAATCCCATTCTCCTCTTCTAAGTAGCTCCAGAGCTTGTTATCCAGGTAGCTGACCACAGAGCACTTACCTGGGAACCACTTCCTATTGACAACCATCAACAGAAGCTCTTCTTGATTCTTACTAAACTCTGCACATTAAAATTGCATCATCCTACTTGTTTATCTTAACCTAAGGTCTAGCTCATTATTATCAAAGAAGGGTCCAGCACTCTGGTGTTTCTCGGTATGGTGCCTCTAAATCTTTATTTCTTTTGAGCTTCCTGTTTCCCACGGAACCAACTTGCAGAATGCAGAACCATAAAAAAGGAAAATGTTCCTTATAAACATGTCTTTTGCTATAGACATCCCTCAATGGACCAAATGGGTTTGGTCTTTTTCCTTTATCAACTTCCATGGACTCTATGTTTTTCACTGACTCCTCTGTATCACTGCATGTTTCATCCAAAACTTGCAGTTCTTCATCCTCCCATCTGAAAATATACATATAGATAAAAATTTACATTTTATAATATAAAATTAGTCAAGTTGCCCTGATTGAAGCAGCAGTCTGCCTGACTAACAATTACTATCCCTTTACTTGTCAATTAGTATACGAACATATTAACACTGAAATTCACTACTTAAGCAGAACATTCCACTTGCACTGCAAACGTCATTGTTCATGTTTACCACCAGTAATGCTTCAGATACAAAGGCAGCTTGAATTTCCTGCCTCTACTGGTAATGTCCGATGGTAGCTCATCCTTTGAGTCACTATCTGTATCTTGCTGATGATTTCCCTGGCTCAAATCACCATTCACATCAGGTTGGAACAAATATTGTGACAAACCCCTAATGGCCTAAGTACAGTGTCACCTACATCTGTGAATTGCATCGCTTGATTTTGATCACTATTGCTGTTATCAAAAAAAGGAAAGCTAAATTAATAATGTAGCTATCTCCCTGCTCCTCATGAGCATAAGTGACAGTCATGTCAAGATACAAAAAACTTGTCTCATTCTCTTCTTCCATATTGGTAGGAATCCCTCATTGCAGATTTTTAGATGATCATGATGTACCACAGATTCCTGCCTTCAGTTCTTTATTCTATACAGAACTCATAATAACACTTTATTGATCAAATACTGCCCTGCCCACACAAACTCCAATTTTCTACTTTGGCATATTTTCGATGCTGGTTGTAATTTTTAGACCAAATCCTCCAGCTTCTGCATTCATTCCATCAGTTTCAGGTTATCATTTTGCTTTTATCTTGCCTGAGCTACTTTCAAATTCCCCCTCTGCCAGCGGATGAACCCACGGAAGATGTTCTGAGAGCTGTTTCACAGATTCAGGTTCACTGGCACCCTGAGTACATGCCAAATGATTCCCAAGCAAGATATGCACTGGTTGTGTCCCTTCCCTTCCCAACATCAACATATTGGGTTAGTACCCTGTCTGATGATGGCCCCTTGCTTTTAATTGCCCCAGCTATTAAAGGAAGCATCCAAGTGTTTTGGTTCCCTCTCAGACAGCATTGTATTGTCTGCGGCAGTAATAAGTTATACCTTTCCACTTGGGCATTTGAACAGGGATAATACAGAGTCATTCTAGTCTTAGTTTTCTGCAAATGCCTGTAGATAGCTCCAAATAACTTCCCCTCAACATTTCTTCCTTGATCAGAATGGACCTATAAAGGACAGCCAAACCAACCAATAAGTTCCTGAACCACCTTCTCTGTAATACTTTCCACTGTTTGATCTGTAAGAGGATAATACTCCAGCCGCCTTGGTCCATTAGCATCAATAAATATTGGTTCCCCCATTTGCTTTGTGTAATTGGTTCTAAGATGTCAATGTGGATTCTTTCCAATGGATCTCCTATGTGATACAACCCCAGAGATGCCTTTCACCACTTCCTTTGTTCCTTGCTTTCATTAAGTGGAGCACAAGCCCTGACATAATTATGAACATCCTTTGACATCCCATATGAGTAAAAACTCTGTTTGATTTGTTCCAAGGTCTTGGTCTGTCCCAAATATCCAGATATAAGTAGGTCATGACTTCATTGAAGGACCTGATCTGTCATGGATGCTGGTACTAACAAACATAGTCGCAATGTTATTATGTCAAATTGGTAATGCAAAATACCACTCCACAGAACTAACTGATTCTACACCACCATAGATGTTTAGTGGCTGGACTTGACAACCACAATTTATGGTTACTTGGGGGGTTTGAATGTCTCTGATCATTTTGTTATGCCTTCCAGATCTTTGTCTTCTTTCTGAGCCTTCTATATCTCTTTAGTTGGTACACTGTCTTCCCTACTAACAATCAGATGTTCTGTTGAATTTGTGGATGCCATTCCCGCTACTCTTATTGTTTGTGGAATGGGACAGCCACCACAAGGTACAGCAGACACTTCCACTCCTGCTTTATATCACTGACACATGTCCAAGTCTTCTGTCTTCTTAATGAAAAATAACATCAGATTTCCCATCTCTGTGAATAATGGTCATGTCATATCGTGACAGTTCCTCCATCCACCATGTTAAGTGGCCTTCTAACATCTTAAACTGCATTAACTGCATCAGACTGTTATGGTTGGTGTGTACCAAGAATGGACATCCCAGAATATAATGTCTGAACTGTTTTGTGAAGCATACTACTGCTAACACTTCTTCCCTGGTGGTACAATATTTCTGTTTGGCTAGTGTCAGTGCAACACTCCCATAACACATGGTTTGCTCCTCTACATCCTGTATCTCTGACAGGCGCACTCCTGCTGCCCTGTGTGAAGAGTCACAGCCCAAAATAAATGTTCCATCAGGTTGTGGTAAGGATAATACTGGAACACAAGCAAGCTTTTCCTTTATATTTTCAAAAGCCTGTTGATGTTCTTTCTTCCAGTGAGAAATTGTTTTGGTTCTATAATATCATACAACACTTTGGATATTTTTGCCAAGTCTGCAATATGATCTGTCTGATAGTTTCCAAAACCTAAAATGATTGTACATCATGCATGCATGTCGGAACAGGCCAGTTCTTTTCAACATCTGTTTTACAAGAATCGACAAGAGATTCCTTCACCTGATGCTACTTTCCCTAGGAACTTGGTATGTGTCTCATATAGCTACACTTTTTCAGCTTGAGCTTCAAAATATGTTTCTGAGATCTACCTAGCACTTTGTGCAGATTTTCCAGATATGTAGTGAAGAAGTAAAAATACGGTTGTTTAAAACTTATCTTGGAAACCTGTATTGCAGCCAACTCTGGACTAATGTAACTCTTAGTCAGAGTCAAAAAGTGAAAGTTGCTTATTATAATTCTCTAAGAATTTTTTTGGTTTTCCTCGTATTTGCAGTATTAGCAGCATGTTTGTCAACCTTGTTATTCCTAGCAATGATGAATTTTCATGTAGAGAAATTTTTAGTTTTTGGACAAGAACTGAAAGTAGTAGTGACCCCATTATTGAAAGTATTGCAGGTAACACAATAAAGTGTCCTGAATTATTTACATATGAAAAATGGCAAAGAACCTTGTATCTACATGTATCTTGAGTGCCATTGTGTAAACTGCCCAGTGCTCATCTGATTGAAACTTTTAATGTACCTCATGCTTAACACTTGAACGTGTATGTATCTCATGTCTTTTATGTACCTTGTGTCTTTTTTATTTTATTTTATCGTATTTTACTTTATTGTATCTTATTTTTATTTTTATTTTATTTTAACCGACAAATGTGTATTATTATCATCTATATTTATTAAATATGGACCTGTAAAATGTGTGTCTGAAGTACAAGTATCTTAATCTTAAAACATACCTTCTTTTAACAGTCACATTGATCAGTCAATGATAATCCATGGACCACCTGACATTCCTGGGTTTTTTCAGGACAAATACTGGTGGCGACGCCCAGTCAGAATTAGATGGTTTTAAAACACTAGCTTTGAACACTGTATCATGAAGATTTTCTTCTTTTCAAAACAACCTAAGTTGAAATCATCTTTGGAGATAGCAACCTCTACAAACTCTAGCAACAAATCCTTCAGAAGTCTATGTTGATCCACATCCAAGGAAGCACCAGATGTTTCCTGTATCCTGTTAGATGTTCTGGAACTTGCTGGCAAAATGAAGTGGCACCTTTCATTACTTGTCTCATGGACCTTTCACTGTCTTTTGTGGCATGTAAGATGTTAGAGCATTCTGTCATCTCAACACTTAAATCCACATTAGTATCAGATACTTCTTGATTGACCTCTGCAATATTGCAATATGTAAGATGTCAGAAACTTCCACCATGTTAACATCGGAACATACTTAACATCAGTATCAAACACCCTTGTCTGTGATGGGAGCCACATCTTCATGAATATCTGGCATAATTACACCATCTAACAACACAGCATTCTCAACTAAATGCCCTGCATTTAAAGTGACAAACTTCTCTGTCAAATTCATAATGGAAAGGAACATATTTGGTTGACCTTTGACCAGCATTGAAGGGAACAGCAGACCAAAATGCCATCCTGTTGGTTTGAAAATATAATCTTGGTCATCACTTAAGCATGAAGCACCTTTAGCCTGAATGACACTGTGGTGGAACTACAAGTCTCTTAGCCAAAGTAATTTGAGAAATACTGACTGTTGCATATCCACTATGCCCCATTACTGCCTAGAGTATTTCAGTGTTGATCTGTAACATGCAGCAATCGAAGTCAATCTTGCATTTCTGAGCATCTTAAAAGTCCAACCCTAGGATGAACTTGTCTGTGATGGGGGCCACATACATGTTCCATCTTTAGGACCTATTCCTTGAACTAAAAGACACTTCTTTTACCCTCTTCGCTGGCACGTTTCCTTCTTTTGCAGCACTCTTGAGTTTTACTTCTTCTATGATTTTCACTCCCTCCTTCCCTCCCCCACCATTTTTTTTCAAAAATTTTCATTAATGACTGTGACCCTTTCTGCCGAATCAACCATTGCATTGACTTCTGCTTTATTTGTGTAGGCCAGCAAAAATATTGCCAATTCCTTGGTTCATATTCCTGACTGTAACTTCTTTGACCCTGACTGAGAAGCTACACCACTGTACACTTTTTACTGTTCTTGATATTTCTCAACTGATTATAAGTCAGCGATTCCTTCTGATTAATAGATTTCAATGGTAAAACAGAGTGGGGTGAAAATTTTAATGAGAATGAGTCAAACTAATCCCAGTTAGAACTTGCACCTTGCAAGATTCGTATTTGAACTTAATGATAATGTTAAGTTTTGGCCAATCTTCTGTGGGGGAAGAAGTTCAGCTGTTCATTTGGACCCTATCTAGTTTGATGGCTTTATCAGAGACAAGAGTTGAGCGTTATCTTTCCCTCCATGAGCCTTAACCATGTGTCCTATTTGTCCATAGTGATAACACATGACACTGGACAAATCAAATCTCCTTCTTGGGTTTGCTGACAGAGAAGATAATACATCACTGTCCTTGGGAGACTGTTCTGTACTAAAGTGTTCACCACCTTTGCATTAGTTTCCAGCAACCTTTGCATAGCCACTTGATTTCGTTTCATGATCTGATAATTGTTGCTGTGTTTTTCAAGTTGATCAACCCATGACACCCTTGGTTTGTCTTTGTTGCTCGGTGAAGCCATACTATTTTGGTTGTTTAGAGATATTGCTGCAACACTGATTAAATCCTCATCCTCATATGCAATCTGTGTAACTCTAGGTTTAATGCCAAACAAAATCTCCTGACTATTTACATTCAGCTTCACCATCTTCAATGAACTTTCTAAACTGAGACCAGGCTTTTGGGTCATAATGTTCAAAGCAGTGTCTTTATTGGTGACTGCCTTCAAAAAGGCATCTACAGTGATGGTCTCCATTAACTTATCGTCAACCTAACTATACCCATCCGAAACCATATGTGACATCTCTCAGGCAACTCCTCAAGCATCTCTCCCTCCAATTGCTCCAAGTCCTGGAGTTTTCTCCTAACCATCAGTGGTGGATGTCCCCGACCAAACCAGCTGTTTATTTTCACAGTGAGCTTTATGTTGTACTCCCTCACTGACTTTAGAAGGGTTCTATAATATGCCAAGGCTTTGTCTCTCAAAGACTCAAACAACCTGTCCAATTTATCTGCCTAACTCCACCCAAATGTTCTTCCACTCCTTTCAAATTGCATAAACAATGGACACCAATCTGACTCTCCATCAAACATTGATGGCCTGGGTAATGGCAGTCTTTGATATCTTGCCTGGGCATCATCTCTTTTCCCTGTAATTTTTACTGGTTTCGGGCCTATCATCAGATTAATCAGACCTCCCTTTTTAAATTCCTGTGACTTATTCTTATATACGCCCTGAAGCACTTTGATGGATTTTATTCACAATTGATCCCAATAAAATTACCAGACGGATCTGCAGCATCAAACTTACCAGAAATATCATCATCATCATCATCATGATTTGACTCTGTGGAAACCACCCTTACCTCCAGCGTGTTGGCTAATTTGGTGACCATAGAGACCTTGACATTGACTTCATCTAATTGTGTGCTTATGTCTGACTTGTTTGATATTATAGAGTCTTTTAAATCAAGGGCTATGTTGTTTTCTTTATGCATCATGCATTTTATCTGCCTTTGATTGCCTGTAACCATGGCTTCCATCTGCTTGTCTTATGGCCTACATGTAAATCAATCTTTCCATCATTGTACAGCTTTTGTCATGCTGTTAAACACTTAGCTTCTTTCTATTGACTTAGGAAGTTTTCTTCTGTGAATGCTCCCAGTTTTTATTGCTTTCTTATTAGTCCATTGGCACTCTTCTTTACAATGCCACTGTAGCTTACAAATTCTGTGAAGTCAAACTCATTGATGTACAATGTAGCACTGAATACAAAATTTTAGATGAGAACCTCTGCGGTAAAAAATTGTATGTCCAGTTCGATGTTATGAGTCACCTCAAAGCGAAATCCCTGATGTGCAGAATACAATTGCAGGACACAGATTCTACTCCAAAGACTCAGTAACACCTATTGGTTTGAATACATATGTGTGCGCGCATATGAAATATCATGAAACTGATTTGAAGCTCATTAAGCTCTAGGCTTTATATGTGCAGCTGCATAAACTTAGCCACTGATTTTAAATGTGCGGCATCCAATGGTGAGTATTCATAAATTGAAGTGATGCAATTTAAAAATTCACACAAAACCAGTAAATGAAAAGAGTCCCTAAACCCTCTCACTATCAACTGCAACTAAAGTGAAAGTACTTAAGATACACTTTTTCTGAATTATCAAATAGATACTACAATAATATTTTTTGTAAAAAGAACTTTTGTGCAAGTACCAGCATGCCTATAGCCCCATAGAATATATTGTGTAGGTCAACAGTTTTCCTGTCGCGCACTTTAGGCATATTGCGCCCAAAGGTGGTGAGGAAACCTTTTGACTTACTTCAAAATGTGGCACTGAAAGAATTAAAGTCGAACATAAAAGAACGTTTCCCTAACTGTATTGCTAAAAAAAAAATATATCTCCAACCAATAGTTTTAGAGACATAAAACATTACAAAAGTCATATAAATAGGACCAAATCCTGCGACACTTGTTGAACACATAAAGAGCTTAAATCAGTGGATGTGTTACTATATGCTTTTGAAGCATTCGGCCATTATGTCATAATTCTTTTTCAGCTTAACAATGAGTGGAAACCTCCATGCACAATAAAACAGTTGCTCAAGTATGACATTAAATTAGTTTGGGAAAGAGTTTTCCAAGAGTGAGGAGGGAAAAAACTACCGTTTGATTTATGCAAATTTAATGTACAGCACTTAATGTCAAAAATGTCTATAGCCAAACCATTTATAGGTGCTTGCTTAAAGCATAGCCAGCCATTCTGCAGGAAGAGTTCACTAAGTGAGTTGTTTGATGGACACAGAGAAGGTGTGTCAGCTTCATGCATGGCTGGCTCAAGCATCAGTGAAGCGTCAAATGACAAGCATTTTTCTGTGCACCCAAAATGAGGCTGACGTTTTCAAATAAATATTTAGTTTTCAACGCCCAGTTGCTTATTGGGTATATCATTTTCTGATATGAAAAAATCCAAGAAATTTAGTTTCCAGATTTCTTCCTTTAAATCGACTGCAAATATGTGAACATATTTAAAACGATAATATATCATTTGATTACGAATGTAAAATTGCGCCTGAATTCACTTGTGAATGTCTGTATAGAAAAGCATTTTAGTTCATCGGATAAAGGTTTTGAATAGAATGTATCATAGAAGACAAAGTTTACTGACCTCAATCGAAAGGCCCACACAGATCAACCCACACTGATTGTTGCTTTTCTAATTTCATATTTGGAGTGTGCTGATTTTGGCAATAGTCACAAAAAGGTGTAAAGAAACTATTGTGACAATAAATAAATCACTCAAAAGTAACAAGTTCATTACAAATTAGGAGCATGGTGGGGTGGAAGCCTGAAATGTCAAAGCAATGGAATTCAGTGGAATGTGTACACTCTTGCATTTCCAGGATATGGTATGAGAAGGTGCAGATTGCTTGATATCAATGTAAAAAGAAGCTCCATTAAGATTTTGCTAGCCATACTAGTTTACAAATATAAATTCATTTATATCAAAGTGACATCTGTTGCTAAGGGGCGGGCAAATATAATCACATTATTGTAGATGAGAAAAACTCTGAACCAACTTGGTGTTTATGACCTGTTGTCTACAACCTTTTTGGACATGGCCACATTTTTTTATGCGTCCATTCATTTCTTTTTTTTCCATTTTTCATCTATACTAAACTTATCAGAAATATTAGATACAAGTCTTCTTTTAAATACATGCTTTTACATTCCTTTTGTCGACATCAATCCCCTTAAAGAAATGAGAAAATATTGCAAAAATGTAGCCGCTTCAATTGTTAGAAAATATGTTTTACACTACCTACTTATTGTAGACCCATATCTTTTACATGGATTGCGAAAGAGGCCAAGCCTTTATTAATCACTCTCCATGGTATAGATAGTGGCGTATACTTTCCCACCTACGTGTGCTGCGTGGTGGAAGAAACCGAAGAACTCAGAAAAACACACCATGCCAGTCAGAGTTGTAGGAGCTCTTTCCACTTGCTTCCTCTTCTGTGAATAGAACATGGGCTGCAGATGTGAAAAGCGAGTGTGTTGCAGCTCCACCAAACGTGCACCCCCTCACCTACTAAACCCCATAGGGAGAGGAATAATTGCATCATATGAGGATTCAGGAAATTTAGGGCAAGATGTCATATTCATCAGTATTATGGTTTGGCTTCAATGAGCTTGATTGGTGAATGCTTGATCATGAATTCGCCATTTGAACTAGTTTAAGCATGAGCAAAAAGGAACTCTTTGTGAAAATGGACTGCAACGATGAGTTAATGGAGTATGACATATTCACCTTAAGTACGGCAGCAGTCGCACCAGCATCTTCACTTTCCTCTATTTCATCCGAATTTCTACCGTTAACGTCCCGCAATATCGACACCTTGTTTAACACATGTATGGAAGAGTATTGTGACATACAAATTTCATGCGTTGCTCGATTAGTCGTGATTACAATACAGAGTGCGCTTAAGAAATGAGAGATTTCAAAGTGACGAGTCAGTAATGCTTCTCATCTCTCAACATACTCGCATCATTTGTGAAATATTGTGTACATTTCTGCATTTGCAAAGTTTCTCTGTGTACTTCTGACATATTACTACAGTGGCTGTACATGACAAAAATCTTTGTAATGTAGACCATAAACACCAAAGAGTTGCAAAGTCAAAATCGCGTGCCCCACCCCACTATTTGGAGGGTACCCACCAGTACATTTTGCCTGGTAGGCAGAGTAGTATCTGCCTTTAAGTGATCATGCCTGGCAATTCTGTTTCTTTATTTCCAAAAACGCCCCTGCTAATCTATCGTGTTTCGCTGTAGGAAAGGGAAAACAATGTAAACTTCATCATGGACAAATGATTTTAGTTGTGATTCCAATTCAGCTGCGGCAGTGCCTTGACTTTGCATGCCGCCAGTTTCAATTAATTTTGATCTTAAAGTTTTTTTTCCTACAGATAGCACAAGCAGCCTCAATCGAGTAGTGTTCCACCTTTTTTTCTTATAGATAGCAAAAACCGCCTCAATCGAGTAGTTTTTCTACCAAATCAAGACAGGACCCAACAAAAACAAAAACCAAAAGTCCAATATATTTTCACTATATTTCGCATTGTTATGTGTACCGCTTATTTTATTTTTGTGAAGCTTAAACTTATTTTCTTCAGTGCATCACTATATCCATTCTGGCATGTTATTGACACAATATCTGACAAAATTTCAGGAATTACCTTTTATCACTGCACGTCTGGTGGCGAGTTTTCATGATTGCTATATTTTCATACAGAAGCCCTAACAATACCGGTCAATTTGAAGTTGCTCATTTGAACCATTTTTCGTCACTTTTTCGTAATTTTCAGGACGTGATTAGTCATCTATGACAAATTATGCTTAGACACTGCATCGTGTTACATTCACAACAGACCAAAGCCAAACCATTGACGCCAATTGCCGAAGTAGTTGGCGTTGTAAATCTTGTCCATTGAATTGCAACAATTCGCCACGAGGCAGTCTTGTAGATTATAGTAAGCATGAGATGTTCAAAATAATTAACCTTCCAAAATCATCCTGTCTAAATAAAAATATCTGTTAAAAAAGCTTCGTAGTATACTTCACCCACACACGTGCACTTAGCATCTCTAAACTTTGTATACCAGAATTTGCACCAGTTATCGTTATGTAATTCAAGACCCTTTATAGCATGAGAGTCTTGCAGGAGTGCATGGTGAGGAAACTGCATTTTCGTTTTTGTTCATTTTTCCTTTTGGTTTTTGTATGTTTGGTCACGTTGGCTTATTTATGTAAATTAGATTTTCAGGGGCTTAGTTTGACTAAAGTGTTTTTTGGGGGGGGTTGTTTTTGTTTTTTTGTGTCTGCCAGATTTACACTCTTATATGTAAACAGGATGGTTTCACTTTTAAATTAACAGGGAAGTTCTGCATGAGAGCTTGAAACGTTGTCCATCAGTATTTCAGTGAGTGGCCACGGAATTAAATAACTTGTTAATATGTTGCATTGCAATTTGTGACTCAAAACAAATAAGAACAAGTTTCCTTTTACAAAGGAACCAGATTTGACTAGTATAAAAGGGGAGTAATCAGTTGCGACAAGTTTGTCTACAATAAACCTGTTCATAGTTGTACCAAACTTTTCCGGAGCGTAATTAATTATGCATTCCATTGTTGGCCTGATTGTGCAATAAACAAGTGGCCAAGTCTGGCCCACGCCTGCTAGTTTATAACAGTTGCCACAGCTAACGCTAGTGATTACAGCATGGATGGTGCTGAACAGTGCACAAATTTTGCCAAAAATGCCACATCAGTGGTGAATCAATCATTTTTAGTTTGCTGACAGTTTGATTTTTCATTAAATCCAAGCACATACTGTGTTTTACTTTCTGATCCACCCACATGTAATTTGGACAGCGTGGTCAAGTACAAAATTTAAACATAGCAAGTTACACTTCCCAAAGTGAATTGGTCAAACCCGAGTCCTCTGAACTGGTCCAGGTGGGACACGTGCACAGGATTGCATGTGTATGTTCTGCACATGGTCACACAAATATGGATGACGTGCATCGTGTAATGATGGGCTGGAATTACCACAGATCAAAGAATATATGTGTAAAAAAGAATATATGGAATATCCATGGAAAATATATGTGATGAAGCACCAAAAAAATGTTAATGGGCTGAAGTGGAACATTTTGGCACTGTATCTTTGACAAGAAAAATATGAAACTGTAAGTAGTATCACTGAGCACAGGGGTCATGATCCCTCAAACTAATTGCGTACAGTCTGGCAAAAAGTAGTAATTTCCCACATTTTGGTACCAAGAAACCAGGACGGTGTCGTAATTTAGGGATGTCATGTTATAATACTGATAAAAAAGGTAAAAGTGTGTTATTGTGGTACATTTTTTTAATGTGAACGTATTATCACAAGAACTAAGAAAAGGTTTATAACTTTGGCTCTCGTGTATGGAAGACAGCAGTCTGCATCCTGTTATTCTGCAGTGTCATTTTGTGAATCTTTAATTGATGACAGTGTCCTCTACCGCATGCCATGAAACACTGAAATAAATATTCAGACGTATTCATGTCAACCTGTATAAAATCAAGGCCAGTTCATTTGAGCACAATAATACATATCGTCAGGTTAACAGAAAGTATAGATGCATTTGGTAGTAAAGGAGACTCCCATCAAGTAAAATTAATGTTGTCATGGAAGCCATTCTCATTGAACCGTGTGCATGACAGCAAACACATTTGATCAGAACAGGTGTATGCATATATATATATACATATATATATATATATATATATATATATATATATATATATATATATATATATATATATATATATATATATATATATATATATATAATGGAACGCTGTTTCTTGTTTTATTCATTATTTGTTTAGATGATTAAATATTTGATCAGAAGAACAAATAAATTTATTCTTATGAACAAATATTTGATTAAGTGAATAAATATTTAATCAGAAGACTAAATATTTAATCACATGATCAAATCGATTTGATGAGAAGAACAAACTTATTTTATCAGAAGGTCAAATAAATTTATTCCAAGGAACAAATAAAATGAATTTAATCACATGAAAAAATGCATTTGTGTACAAGACTAAATCCATCAATGAGAATAAGGTATATCCCGAATTTGTTCACCTGAACAAATAGATTTCTTCCCATGATCAAATTGATTTGATCTTCGGAATAGGTATAAGTTCTCCACTACCAGATAACAATTACTCCCTCTTGTATGCCGCGCATCAATCCCGGCAGTCTGTGTTACCATAACACGCAAGAGGTACAATCTCAAACTTCGACATTTTCTTTATATGGCAACAGCAAATAGGGGCCCAGATACGGAGCTGGTTGTCACAGGGTTAAGTTGTCATCATCCACTCTTTCAGAATCCCATTTGACAATGCTTGGTTTTTCTGGGCTCCAATTAATAGTTGAAAACATTTGGAGGAAAAAATCAGATTTCCTGCTACAGGCACGTTATAATCGTTTGTGAAGAAAGAAAGAAAGTGAGGGTGGCGGGACACAGAGAGAAAGAAAGAACGAAAAGTGCTCACAGCCTTCCAAAAAGCAGTGCCTACCAGCAAACTTTAGATGTTAATGATAAATAATAATAATAATAATAATGCATTCTGCAAGGCCGGCTTCACACGCTTTAATCTCTAAACAAAGCCATAAAATGTACACATTGCAAATGTTTGCGATGTCCGTGTTGAAGATATCGTGGACATTTCGAGATTGTACATTTTGCATGTTTTATTATTTTTTGCGTGGATCAAACACTGGTGGTAGTGATTTGTTCCGAAGTATAAATATTTCATCCGCGGAACAAATTTATTTTAGTTGGGAGATAATTGATGTTGTGATCAAATCGATTTGATCAGAAGAACAAATCGATTTATTAAAATGATCAAATCACATCCATTTATTCGCCTGGTCAAATCGATTTAATCATCTGAACAAATATATTTGTTCATGTGATCAAATACAAGTATATTTGCTCCTCTGATTAAATCGATTGATCAGAAGAATAAATTGATTTGATCAGAAGAACAATTCGATTTATTCAAATGATCAAATAATATAGATTTATTCGTCCGGCCAAATCGATTTAATCATCTCAACAAACATATTTGTTCATGTTATCAAATAACAGTATATTTGCTCCTCTGATTAAATCGATTTAATCTGAAGAACACATCGATTTAATCAGAAGATGAAATCAATTTATTCAGAAGAACAATTAATGTTTTTAATCACATGAAGAAATGTATTTGTTCACCTCATGGAATCGATTTGTTCTTATGATCAAATATTCAATCATCTGATCAAATACTTAATAAAACAAGAAACAGCGTTCCATAATATATATATATAAATACATATATACATATACATACATATACATGAAAATTTCACAATGGTGGGAAATTTGGAGAAGTGACAGTGTGTGGTCAAATTTCGCCTTCTCTCCTTTTTCTTTAGACATCCTGCAATGATGCCTCCGACGAGATTATGACTTTTGATATGCATATTACCCCTTCATTCCATGCCCTTACCACGTTATTTCTTGGCAACAGGTGAAAACCGCAGCTACCAAGAAAATAGATCGTTTCCCCTATTTCTCTTTTCCCTACCCATGTCCAACACTCTTTGAAGCAAGCCGCTGATCATTGCGCACACACTCTCAGCCAGCTTGTTTGTCACTTTCTCTATTTACCTCAGTTACTAGAACAGCTACCCCTAATCCAGTTTCCTTTGCTTCATCGTAAAAAATACAGGTACAAGTTCACTTTCTGTCGGCCAATTATTATGATCAATGTGTCAATTCAATAGAGCATTTTCTGAAAACTAACATGATTAGCACATTTTTGTTTAAACTTGAAAAGACAAGTTACTGGATGAAGGTAACTACAACCCCTAATCTATTAACTAGAGTGTTGTCTCATTGATTACATAATTAGGTTGCATTACTAGGTGTCGTTTAAAGTCCAGATCAAATCTGACCCCTGTAGCCAAGGCTTGCAGGGAGAAATGGGGGTTGAAGTGTACACATCATGGTGCAGTATTCCATAATGGGGCTCAGCTAAGCACACGCTGCTCTGGCAGTTTATTTGTGTTGTGGTGTCAGAAATGATATGAACTAAAGAAATTAAGTTACTGTGCCCAATTTATTCTTTAATTCCTAAGTCTACAGCTACTTATCATGCTTATCATCAGTGACTTATTAACGTTCTATGCTATGTTGATCCCGTTGCAAGTAAAGGATTAATCAATGGTGTCGACAAAATTAGTACAAAATAACATTAGAATTTCCAATTCATAAACTGTTATATGCAGATGTTAACGTGAATTCCATTGCTATAGACTGTTTGCCCATAAAAATGAGCTGTAAATTCAGCAAGGTCTTGATAACTTCTAGTCCATGTCCTCGGTTTGCAGTAGGTTGCATTGAGCATTTGTGCAAGCCTATCCGTGCAATTTCGAAATCCTAGTACAATAACACAGGTTGTATTACAAAAATTGGCCCATGAAGATTTTAACATATTGTGCATGTACATTTAAATAAGATAAGATAGTATCAATTCAGAGGCAAACTATTGTAATATGTGGATCATATATGTGCTTTAAGGAAGTTCTTGCGCTTTTTCTTCCAAACCGTTTACGAATGAATAAACTGACAAATTTGAAATTACAGATACTCTCGATCTTGTGTGGCCCTTCAAAAGTAAATGTCGTAGGACTGGTTGACCCACAGTGTATTTGTGACAAGTAATTCTTATTCGGAATGATGCTTATTACAAAATATTCTTTTTGCTTTAGCCTTTAACGCGGATCCTCGCTCAATTAAATGATTTGAGCCATTTGACAGGGCGTACTTCAATTCATTCTCCTGTTTAGAATTGACCCTCTAAATATTGAAGATAAAGGTCATATCGCAGTCTGACGAGGAATAAATGTTGCACTTATAATAACTGCATTATAGCACACACTTCTTTACATTTCACAAAGTCTTGAGGTCTCCTATATTTGTGTTGAAGCTGTGTACCTTTGCTTTGTTAGGTGCTTTTGGCTTTTTGTCGCATAAAATACTTGTATAGACACGGTTTTTGGCTACAGGCGTTGAGCACGGGAATGCTGCCAAAGGAGAATTTGTAGGCATCTGATAGACTATAACCCATGCAATTTATCAATGACTGCTTTAAGACTCAAAGAAGAAAAGGCCCTGGTAAATATTAAAAACATTTTGTAATCCCCTCATGAAATGCAATGTTAAGTTATATGTTTGCGTAGAACTGGTTAACATGATCTGCTAATACAAGTTACAATTAATCAAAGATGAATAATATTTAGATAGGTACATGGATCAAGGATATTTGAAATAACCGACTGCTGACTACTTGGATCACGTCTAAGGCAAATGGTCACCCCAGAACGGATCAATGAGTTCGCATGTCAAAAATTTGGAGATTGTGCTCAGACATCGTGAACATATTCGGTTGGGGGTATTTTTCTAAAGTGGAAAATTGTGTTTTGTCATCCTCATTTGTGTCACTAGTCTTGTATTTATACAGCTGTTGCGCAAAGTGAATGTACAATGTTCTTGCTTTATCAGTTTTTCATGGATTTAACCTTTCTATTTTTCATATGGCATGCCAACCTTGTAACATCAAACAGTTTTTGAAATCAAACAAAGCAAAATGGCTTACCGTAGTTTGGTGGTCGAATGGGATATTTGCATTTTAGTTTTGGGATGATGGTGGGTCAAAACAAGATTATTTATTCTCTTTGGACAGTGTTTGGAATGTTGGACTTGTGTTTTGACAAGGTAATAGTGTTGATTATTTAAATATGTGTTTACGGCGTGTCAGCAGTGTAAAATATTTCAAATAGCTCTATAAGAATCATGTTTGGTGTTCATATTTGAAGTGGTCAGCTGAACCTCTGACGCCATATAGTGGTTTATAGACAATTTTGCGTTTTGACCTCTCCAAATCATTTCCAGGACCATCTTCAATTTGATGGGGAATTCATTTGGGTGGGCCTCTGTTGAGTCTCTTCATAGGTAACACTAAAAAGTCATTTGAGGTGTTATGAAGTTTTGTGCTACCAGTCCTTTGCTTTGCTTGGCCAGGTGATTTGAAATAGCAATTCTTGGTAAACCCAATATTTATTGTTCAATTATGCTGCAAAATGTTCAAAATCATTTTGATGTATTTTAGTAAATTTAGACACTTTTACAAAGTCATTCTGTAAGAAATCGAGTACGAATACATATATTTAAAGACTTCTGTCCCCAAGAAACAGTGAAAGTTTTTTATGGTTTCCTACTGATGTTTAGTACACGATGTTTTGGTTAGCCTGAGAGTACTAGCTTAAATGAATATATATACAGTTTGTACACAAAGCTTGATTGCATCCTTGTCAAACTTTGTGGGGATGTCCCTTGTTCAGGCAGCACTTAGCACATGTATATAGATAACCAATAATTCCCATTTATGAAAGCTGGGATCGTGACTGGAATCAGTTGATATATGTATATTTGTCCCGTTGTTTGATGTTATTATATTTAGGTTTACTAAAAGGCTTGCCTAATTTGATACAGTGTGTGATCAACAAATTTTGATTTATTACCGTTGGCCTGATTTAAAATTAGAAATGAGATCAGAACTGGAATTTGGTAATGTTTAATCACAAGTAGATCCAAACGAAACCATTTAAACCCCTCCTATAACAATTTATCTAAGCCCTGCTATGGATGACGCTGTTACATAATCTTGTTGGACAAAAGCCTGTTATTTGAAAGAGCCCCACAGCGCTGGCTACAGAATACAGATGTTCAAAAAGAGAAATTGATTAAAAGAGTGACAATATAAGTTTGATGTTATAGGGTTTGAGAAATGTGACACTAAACAATCGAAATAGAAGTGCAATTGACAAGTTTGGGTTTCCATACGATAGTTATATCATACTTATGCTTCAGATTGTTCCTTCTGCAAGATGGGCAATAACACTATAAGATGAGTATATTAATTCCTTTGTATATGTCAGCAGACCAAATAATCTTACAGGTACGTTTAATTTACTCTCATTTTTGTCAAAATGCCATAATTCCTTTAAATAATTGTTCAGGTGTCTACACAAAATCATTCTGTTGCTTTTCAAGGTTTACCCTTTACGACTTTAATAGGCCACTCAAATATGCCTGTAAAGTTTCAAACACTATTGTTACTTTTTTCACAGCATCCTTTCGACCTGAACAGACCATGAAAATATACCTGTTAAGCTTCAGATCTGACTTTCGTTCTTTTTGGTGTGTGTCTCATTCTTTACAACTTTAATGGGACATACAAATATATCTATAATGTTTCAGATATGATTTATACTTCTGCATTTGACACTGTAGGTGTCACTAAAAGTGTTCACATGGAAACAGAAACTGTACATACTCAGAGGAGGCCATGCCCTAGGTCACAAGAGGACTATGTGACATTTCTGCTGCATTTTTGTCATGTTACATTGATACAACAAATTACACAGATACCAAACATGAAGAAACTAATGAAATGCATAGATATCCACCGTGCAAAGCACACACGATATATGTTTAAAGTAGAGAGCTCTACATATCACGAATTTTCATACCATTTTAAGCCTTTTGGAATTATAATCACAGAACACTTGTGGCAGTGGTGCAACTACGATCATGGTGATTACAGAAATGTAACTTTGGACATCAAAGTACATAAGGATTTCTCTATTAATTTCACTATTGTAAAATTGGACTTTGTTGTCTTCAACCGTCTGAAGCAACCAATGCTCAGAAATGATGAACCTGAATTAAAGGTAACAGAAACTTGTCAGTGGCAAAGTGCAGAACTGTTTATTGACAAAGAACATGGGGGGAGCTATATAAATAATGTAGTCATTGTATCCCCTCGAAACACTGTATGTTTTCATGTAAATTACTGCACTATCTGTCATCTGGAATTGGTTGAGTGTAAAGACAAACTACATGCTACATTCCAGGCAATATCACAAGTTTCGTGGCCTCATGAGAAGTGCACAACTGACACTAAGTTTCACTTTATTGAAGTGAACATATTACACTTCCTGCTAGGAGCAAGCAGGTGTATTAGGATTTGGGCATCACTAAAGGTTGGTTTCATCAAGCATGTGGCCAAGGCCAAAAAGTGTCTCACCACGGAGGACGATAAGAGTTCGACACAAGCTTCACTTCATAACAGTACACTCACAACTTCTGGTTGTGGTAAGATTTTATTTCACATGCAATGCTATTCATCAAAACAGAATGCAAGCCTGTTTCAGTGGCGCATATTTGCCGCTCGCTTTAAGCTGGTTTACGTTTTTTCCAAATATATGGAAATCCCATATTCCGGGAAAAATTGCCCAATTGCATATTTAGCAATTTTGAAAAGTCATATAAGATCAGAACCATTGGGAAAATTTTGTGGTAAAAACCCTGCTGTAAATCTCACATCAAAATCAGAGGAATTATTCATTGAATACAGACACCATACTCCTGAAGTTTTCAATGCTGATAACCAATTCACTGTGGAATATTACTTCATTCACAATAAACTTCAAGAAAGCGTCTGTATGTTGGCACACATTACATTTGAAAGAAGCTTGTTATTTGGTGGACCAACGTCACGTGATCTTGTGAAACCAATAAAATATATTATGTTCTTTCAGAAAAAGCTCGGACAGGAATATAATATGGTAGTTATGGGTTTCTTTTGGTCTGAGTGCAACATTTATATTATAAGCTATGGTGACTGGTTTGTTAGTCACTTAACTAGTAACGATAAATACATTAAAGATGGATTCAATTTTATTCATCGCAACATAGTTTCTGATCTGCATAGTTTATGTGTTCTTGTGTGCTGCATACATAAATATGACAGTGGGGCTTTAACATTTATTGATGAGATGAAATTGAATTTGTACATGAAAGTTAGTTCTGTTAAAGTACGACACACTACTGGTCAAACTCATCTTCTTTACAAGTACCGTATCTGCAAAAGATATGTTGCAGTAGTTCAGTTCTCATCCCCTATTCGCACGTTTATTCAGTTGACAGTGTTTAACTTATCCTGGTCGGGGCCACAACAAAATAATTGCTTGCATGGCGGGATAGCTATCTTTGATGGCAGTGATCTATACCATGCCATCAGAATCGGCCCATTTTGTAATCACTTACGGTACCTGCTGCAAATAAAACCAAATGCATCAATTCCCGTGACATCTGGCAGTAATCACTTGTTCGTACTCTTTTATTCCTCTCAAGGTGATCAACTGTCTTTTGTTTTATCAGCCACATTATCTCTTTGCCAGGGTGTCTCGCAATTTATGTATCTTTTAAAAAGCAGAAACAAAACGCTGCTAAATCTGTATGCCAACCATCTCACGCTGCCACGTAATCAGCCAGG
Source organism: Hermodice carunculata (assembly GCA_964020975.1). Lineage (NCBI taxonomy): Eukaryota > Metazoa > Annelida > Polychaeta > Eunicida > Amphinomidae > Hermodice > Hermodice carunculata. The sequence goes on along the minus strand of OZ026625.1, from coordinate 14,683,336 downwards.
TACCAGCAAGGTGGTAATTGTTGTTGCCAAATGTGTCAGACTTGCTCAATATCCAGACGACTTTCCAATGTATTGGAAAGAAAACTTTATGATACAACCAAAGCAAACCCACAAAGTTTTGGTACAAGTGGCCACAAATTATTTAGGAACATTCTTATCAAAAAAGGTTTTGAAATATTACACATGTCTTACCGTTAGCCATATGGATTGGTCAAATTTTATACCTCGTAGTGGCTATCTTGTTCGTAAGCTGACTGCGCAATTTCACGTATATAGATGTCAGCTTCAATCACTTCAAATCATCGCTAAAATTAATCCAAGACCACCTTGTGACACTGTCAATTTTAATGAAACTTTTTTTGTCTTTGCTCCAAAACAGGGAATGTCTCATTGCACCAAATTCTTGTCTTCTCCTTTAACGTTGGCTTTGGGAATCGCAGTGTTTTCTGCATCCTTTCTTAACCCAAAAGGGTTTACAAATACGTTTTATCCTGTTTGGATGACATTTGAACTTTTCCAGAAAAAAATAATGCATTTCAAAGGGGTATCCTTGCAAATTTATGCGCATAGGGAATATTTGTCCTGTCAGCACCAGAAACGCATTCTATACCTTTTATCGCCCCATGTACGTCGCAAAGTCTTAAAAAAGCACTGGCACAAAATAAAAAGGCAGTACAGTTTAACATGGATTTACAAGTACATTGATTTCCCTTATTTTTCATGGAATTTTGAATTACGCACAATCAAATTTGATAAAGAAAGTAATATGTGGAATACATCACACTATTCCCAACCCTTTTACCAAAATTGCGTTGAATTATGGCCCCGGTTTGTATTTGACATACAAAGAACCAGTGCAAAATTAAAACAAACATGTTCCTTTAACGTCACAATTAAATTTCACAGTGTTAGAACTAAAGCTGCTGAAAATATGCTGCTGCTCGGATTCGAACCTCTTTTCGATCCTCTTCGTGAAATGGAAAATGGCTGGATCAAAATCACATTAAATAGATTTGGTAGATACAGATTTGGGTCATGTAATCAGTATGCTCAATCTATTAGCTGGTACCAGGCACTATATTTTTGCATAAGGGAAAGATCATACTTACTTGTTTTAAACACTCAGTTGGAACTTCAAATGTTAAAACATTTGCTTTATTATCGGGATCAATTAACTTACACAGACCCACTTTGTATCTTTCAGTCAATTTTTGTTTTCATTGGGCTGAAGAGAAAGCTGGTAAGTACCGCTTTGATGACACAGGTAAATTGATAACTGGGTTTACGTTTACCTGTCAGGTGGAGTAACTATACCCAAGTGACAGATATATTTTAAGGATAAAGTATACTTCTAATGAGGAAAAATGACAAATGGCATCGAGTGAAGCTTGAAGAAGCATGATGATAGTAAAAGGATTTCCTGTTGTCTGTGATTTATGTCCTTGGTGCTTTTATATCCTTGATGTTTTCATGTCGAGTGTTTTTTACTGCCCCATATGTTTTCATATCACAGACATTTCCATGTCAAGGAGTTTCAATGTTCACATTTCACTCCATGGCTTTCCCACCCGACATATCACAGGATACTGGTTATTTCTTCACTATGCGAAGAGAGATTGGTTTATTCCAAGTTCTTGTTTTTCTCTTGTTCCTGTCTTTATTCTTTAAAACGAGCCTTTGTAAGCCTTACAAAGACTTTCATCCAGCAGCGTTACAAATTTCATTACAGCAGTTGATGAGTCTGACGTTTATAGAATGTTCTTAAAACTCGTCTTAATTCCATATGTCCAGAGTTAGTTCATTCTGTCTTCTCTAAAAACGTTACACAGACCCTCTTCGAGACTGCCCTAACTGTGTGACACGTTTTTATTAGATCATTATGCTTTTCATTTTTTTTTTAATTGTGAGCATTTATTAACACAGTCTCCGAAACTGTTTGGATAATACCTTAGAGATTGATCAGTTCCAATGTAATACTTTCTGTCATTTGCTGGAAAATTTGCCCTGTTCGACTCTTTGTAGTTATGATATATTTGATAAATGCCCCGATACATCTATGCATCAAATAGTAGATGCAGTCTTCACATTAAACTGTTATCACAGAGCCTTTGTGTGGTCGTAGTCATTGTGAAATATGGGTGAATATAGCTTGTCATGCTGTGTACACCTCAGCTAAAATTACCCGGCAAGAAGCCATTTTGCACGGTGGTTTTCACCCCCATTTCTCCTGGCAAGGCTTGGCTGCCGGGGTCACGCTTATCCTGGACTTCAAACAACACCCAGTAACTCAACCTAATTGCTATTTTGTAATCACTGTTATAGCACTTTAGTCAATATATTGGGGACTCTAATAAGCTTTATCCAGTAACTTTTCTTTTAAATTTAAACAAAAATGTGATCATCATATTAATTTTCAGACAAAATGCTATATTGAATTGACACATTGATCATAAGAATTGGATGACATAAAATGAAATAATGCATCTATTTTGTTCTATAACACAAAAATAACTGGATAGACAGCTGTTCTAGTAATTAAGATATTGAGAGAAAGTGACAAACAAGCTGGCTGAGAATGTGTGTGCATTGATTAGCGTCTGACTTCAAAGATTGTTGGACTTGGTTTAGGGAAAAGAGAAATGAGGGTAAAATCTCAATTTCTATGGTAACTGATGTGTACACATCATGTCATTGGAAACACCTTTAGGACGAAGATTGTCCTGAGCTTCGTCTGGATTGTTGACATATGAATTACTATTTACAGATTTTTTTAGACATATGGACGCCCATCCAACGAGGAATGGTAATAGTTAGAGCTGTTTCTATGCAACAGTAGCATGACTGGAGTGGACAAGGTTTTGTCTTTATGATCGGGTGCTGTTAGATACATCTAATATTGTTCATTTTTCTCATATAAAAATCCACAAAATGTTCTCGTGACAGATGACACTAGCTAGTTGTCAATCCGGGTGAGGAGTTTAGTTACAGAAATAGGTACCTTTTCTTTGTCTCTCTTATTTCTGCAGTTTATATACTGCCAATATTCTATAATTGCCAAATGCAATGTAGTAACCAGCTCATAAAGTACACCCATTCACTCTTATCATGGAGCTATTTCTGTTTATAAGTCCACGCTCCTATCTTCTAAAGTTTATAAGGGAAAGTGAATGTGGTCCAGTGTTTGCAGAAAACGTTGAACATGATACACACAAGGGTGAACATAAAGTGGTAAAAAGTGGCATGTTACTTGTCCCATTGACGTTGCTGGCCATTATTTGTCGGCAATACTTCAAAGCATCAATGCCTACTGTAATTGACCAAAGTGTACAAGCCATTGTGCCATCAAATGGCTGTACAGTGAATGAAAGGCGATTGTGCATCATGATGAAAAGAAGGATCTAATGGCACACTAGCAGTGTACATTACTTTACAAGTGCAAGGGATAATGTAATGTCTACCCGTAATTTGTTTCACTTTTGGCCAATTTCAATTTATCACCAAATACCAACATGTTTTTTGCGCAGCAGTAAACAATTTGTTTTGGATGTTTCGAATTTTCTATAAATCTCAAGCTACTATGTACTTTGAGTAGGCTGGCGGAGGGAGTTACACAAGATGACGCTCATAATGAGCAATGGCCGATATACCGTTTATGTTTATAAGACAGTATTGGTTTTAAACATCTTAATCGAGATACTGTTTATGTGCATAACGCGGTAATGGTTTTCAAGCTCCATGGCCCAGATACCGGGTAATGGTTTAAAACATAAGCGGCCAAGATAATGTTTGTGTACATGTTATATCTGTTACCAAGGACGACTTCCTGCAGCAGAAATAAGCTCCCTAAGAGCCATAATGCCATAATCATGACTAAAAAGGCAGTATTAAGTATACGACATCATTGCAGCCTCATAATACATTATTTTTTTGACATTTTATAATAACTAACTGTTCGCAATATTTAAGCAGAGATGACATTGTAAAAGTTTGGACTATCCAAATAGATGAAACTTCATCCCACCTTGTCAAAAGGGTGAGACATGCAAGACTGTAACTTAACCGTTTCTCACAAAAGCCGTCCAAACAACCATGCATCTTCTTACTTTGATGGAGATGTACACAGCATATATTCCTGACTTCTTACTATGTATTTACATCTTCAAGCTCTTACACATATTTCGGATTCGTACAAACATGGAAACAATTTTTGCAAACAAAGATGTTTATTCTGTTCGATATTTGCCCTTGCAAAATGTCTCGATGCTGTAAAACATGACCTTGTGGACACCTCTACAACGCGGATACATGTATTGTGTGGACAGATATGTCCAGGCACGAAAAGGGAATTTTTCTAGTTGAACACAACTGTCCATTGTGGACACTTGCCAACTGTGGACACTTTTTGCCAGCCCCTGAGGTGTCCAGAATACACAGGTTTCATTGTGTCTGTGTCCCTAAATATTCACATTTTTATTCCTAAAAAATAAAGATTTTTTTTGTTAAGTGTCTATTCACGAGACAATTTAAGGAAATTTCTATAGCACATTCTTTTGATTTGTCGGAAAAGCATGAGAGGGCATGTGTCGTTATTTGGTGGGAAGGCGTCTTCTGTTAATTAATGGCAAGGCGTATTTCGTTCATGATTGGGGGGGGGGGGTCATACTACACCCAAAGAACGGAACGAGAACGGTATTATAGCTATATTTTGAAAATGTCGGTACGGACTGTTCATATTACGATTGGTCAAAATGGTACCGAACCGTTATACTCCCCTTTTCATCAATCGAAAAGAAAACCTTTAGTGCTGTGGCCAATGGAGTTCCGTGGGGTTTTTCCTCTTAGCGCAAAAGTACCACTACATCTTTATGCATCATAGTATTCTGACATGAAAAAGTGATGTTGCCATTTTTTTCAAGTGACCTTGATCCCTGCATGGCAAGGTAAAGTCTGGAGGTGTTCACTGTTATTATATCATATTAGGTGTTGAAAAGAGAAAAATATAATATGCAGAATCATGTTTCAAATGTAAAGAATATATGATATACAAGTGGAAAATAATATAGATTTCCTAGAAGGTTCAAAGGTCAAATGGCTTCCGACAATGTTGGAGTGTTCTTATTTCATTTTCAGTTCGAGCTGGGATTTTGTTTACAACATTTTTGAAGATGACATGTCATTCCTTTATAAATGTGTTTATATCTAATTATACCATGCCTCCTTTGTTTTCTCAAGGGATATGTCACCTGCTTACACATATATCCCTGCTTTAATTTCCGAGGCTAAATTTCAACACAAGACTGATTTGCTTTGGTGAATACATTTTAAAATGCATTTATATTCATGAAAACAAAGAAGGCATGGTATAAAAAGGATACATCCCTTGTTCTCGTGATTTATCTGGAATCCTGCATTTTTAATTCCCTACGCTTCGCTCCGGGATTTGAAAAAGCTGGATTCCAGATGAATCCCTTGAACTTGGGATGTATTCTCTTCGGAATTGAGTATGGCGTGACATTTTGTTGCCAATATATCATGAAGGAGGCAGTGAGATCAAAGTCAGATCGCGAACCAACAGGCGAGCGATCTGACGAAGTCTCACCGCCCCCTGAGTGATATATTGGCAACAATGAATGCCACGCCATACTTAATTCCTATTATAATATGGTTTCAAGTTGAAAATCTCCCCAATTTGATGCAAAAAGGGCTTAACTGGCCTATTTTTATCGCTTTTGTTTATGCCGTTCCTGCTTGCTTGCGTATTCCCAACACTGCAGCATTTACCGTTTTGGAGATGAGCGGGCCGGGTACTTTTTGGTGCGGGGCTGTATATGTGAAGATTGTACCGAATGCCAACTTTAAATTCTAGGCCTATAGCTACTCACCGGCACAGTGTCTTGACACACGTTCAGTGGTTGCGGTCATCTGGAGGATTATTCACCAAGTGTGTCTATGCATGCACTTGTATTGACGTGTCATTACATCTGTGAGGATCATTGGGATAATAATTGTGGAGTAATGGTATAATAAGGTTTGTAACTTTGCTTCATTTGGTTGTCGCAACATTTGCGGCAAGTCCAGATTGGGAGTACAAATGCACTTGATTTTCCGCGCCATTTGTTATGGATCATGGTAACCACCATAGGAACGCTGAACCAAAAATAATTAAAACATTGCATTTTCGTGAAAGATATTTTGTGAACATTTTCTGTAATTGCTTTATTAAATGGACTAAACAACCGTACATTTCTACGTACTTTATTAACGATGGTGTAATAGAAATCCAGGCCTCATATGAGGTGGTAATTCAGTGGGGTAAGTTCAACAAAAGGAGGGGTCACCGCTGTATATCAAATGTTATATCATGACAAACAAAGCATTTACTCACAGTGGCCTCGTTTTCACACCGTCTACAATGTTATAATTGCCAGCATTGCGCAGTTTAAAACCAACTATAAACACTGATCATATCAAGACCTGTTAAGCAAGGTCAGTCCAATATTTTATTCTCAGAGGCCATTTTATATTTTTAGTTGAATTTGTTTCAAAAGATAAATAGCCATAAGGACCATATTTTACATCATTAACACAGGGTGCAGGGAAAGCAAGTAATTTACAGTTCATGTGCGGAATTAAACTCTAAATTGATTACATTTTCACTAAGGAAGTCCTAATATATGATATGCATTGTCTGTGTACAGGAATGTAGCAGTATTTTTCACATAAAAATATATTCGTTCATACAGATGTACTTAAAAGGCCTTAAGAATATCTATGCTTATATATATATATATAACCAACATATATATATTCAACAAAAGAAACACCATAACTTATGAACCGCCAATATTAGTGTTTAGTCGTAATTTCTTACATATATTCAATTTAATATTTTTTTTCAATCACTATTTCAAGTAGGAATACACCCATGATGATAGCTTTAAACTTTGGATTTTGAAACCCTACAGAATCTTCAATTCTAATGGTCAATTTTAGAAATAAAGTTACAAAATAATCAAGACCTGTGCTATTCATGGCAAAAAGAAAAGGTATTATTCTCACATCAAGAGTATATTTGCTACCAGGTTCTTAATTGTTTTTTAAAGTTGGGAGAAATTGGATTTTTTTATTAAAAAAAAAAAAAAAAAGACACGAAAAAAGACGCGAAAATAGCAATTTTTCATTTCATAAGCATATAAAAAACAAATTCTTCAGTTGTCTTTTATTTGTCGTTTTTGGCTTCACTGCTACCAATTATCGTGCTTTAGATGTGAACTTCAAATACCTATGTAAAACAGTTGACTTAACATTTATACAGACAGTAGAATGTGCCAAAATGTATGGTAATTGCCATTTTTACAATGGTAAAATATAATGCTAGTAGGCTGTAATAACTTGCAGTCAGAAAATTTTTTGGCTGTTACAATCGACAGTGCTCAGTGGGAGCCAAAATTGAATCAGTGTTGGATTTCCTAATAGTGTCATATCCAGGCAATAAAGTTAACCGCAGTACTGGGTAAGTCTAAATTTGTTTCCATGTTGTGCTATTCAACTTAAAATTTGATTGGTTGCATGTTTTATGCTCCGGAACTCTCAATAAGAGGTTACAATAATTAACTTAAATAAGCCTTACATTTATAAATATATTATAGGCTATACTTATCTACATAGTTGATTCTTAACCCTCTCATTCATATTCATTTTATGGTTTGCCTGCGTTGAATACTGTAGTTCTAGAAATTTTCGCGCGTGTTTAATTTCGCGCAAACTCATTTTTTCTGAAATTTCAGAATTTTCGCGCATTTTAGTTTCGCGCAATCCAATGCCAAACAATGTAGTGAAATACAATGCAACTTATTTTCGCGCATTTTAATTTCGCGCTTTAGGTGGTAGCGCGAAAAGCGCGAAATTAAATCGAGCGCGAAAATTTCTAGAACTACAGTATATAGCTTACGCACGGAGTCGCTACTCAGAGACACATGTACGAGTATACGTTCGAAACATGTTATTGTGCGTAGTTGCCCGCTGAAGATCTTTGATATTTGGTCTAATGCAACCTATTTCATAATTCACAAAGATTGTACTTATTATATATCTTCACAATTACACAAGTTAGACAGTAACAGGTACGTTTAAAGAGATTGTGCATGCAAATGTACTGAAGGGGATAGGATACTGACGAATAAGAGTTGTCAAAGGTCCCAGACAAAAGACACAATTGAAAATCTGTCTTTTGAGATCGTAAAAAGCGATTGCCGGAATATGTAACTACTCAATGGCGGGTAAAATATTCATGGCAACCAATCTAGCTAACACATATCAAAGCACATTTTTTTTTTTTTGAAATATGATAATAATGAAACGGTGCCTTTCTGATAAGGGTAATTCCTTAAACTTTTCATTTAACCTCTTGAGAAAAAGTTTGAAAATCTAGTTAATATATTTAAATATATTCTGGCAATGTCTTCTATATAAAATCACAAAAAAAGTTTTGATATTACAAAAGCTGTTTTAAGAACAGAGGTCTCCCAACTTTCATATGGCACCCCTTCATGATACAGTTCATCTTTCACGTAAATGTGATGAAGCGTCAGTCAAACAGTGTCACAATATATAGCCCTCCCCCTCAATTTCATGGCAGGGGTATAAAAGTCAAAGTAATATTTTGGATACATTTTACCTTTCTTTCATTTTTGTAGCATTCTCATCATATATTTATAAGCAGTTTAATAAATTCTATACATTTGACGATCTCGCAGTAGCTAGCTTGTATATCATGTGTGTGGACTCAGAAAAGGAAACAAATTTGCGATTTGTCCATATCACTGAAATTGCTGTTTTGCTGAAAAGATATATACATGCGCAAGGCAAATCAAGGGATTGTAGGTATGTTATGCGACTTTGTTCTAGATGTATTTCTGTACCTTTTTAATGCTTAAATGGAACTGTGTTGTTTGTGATAGCTTACTGTGTATGTCCTTCAAGTTTGTAGTTTGCTTGGACTCTCCATGCAGGCACCAGCTTTCAGGAAAAACATGTGCCCCACATGAATATGATCTACAAGACTGTCTTTTATTCTCATAAGGCGTATTCCTATTATATAATCATAATTCTATTGTAATGGACTTTCCCTTCCTAAAACAATATCCGTTCAAGCATGTAATGCCCTACTTTTTCTAAGTAAACATGATCAATGAAAAATTCATATTCTGTGTATGCTCATGTGATGCCATGTACTAGGAAGAAGACACAAAATGATTGTACACAAAAACCAGGACTAGGTACTATGTAATACATTTGTAATTCATTACATTATTTTATTAATACTTACGGTTTACATACATTTCAAAAACAGAGTCTCTGAATCAGACATTACATATTCATTGCTTCATCACATGTCAATGAATGACAGGAATGCTTTTCATGTTTATTTTCTCAATAAATATTTATATATGTATATAGGTTAGACAGGAACAGGTTAGCTTACGAAGAGTAAAGAGTTCGGACTGCGGAATAGAGTAATGACTACTAGGAAGTGGTTCTGGGCAAAAAGACACAAATACAATACATTTATAAAAGTTATAATGTTATGTCATGTATGTGCCAAATTAGGCATTGTGTATTGATATCAGTGAATTTGCTGTACGCTTTCAAATTTAACATCTCTTATTTCATATTTTATAATGTTCAATATATTAGAAATACAAACATAATGATATCAATAATATTTTGTAATGTCATCATTGTGAAATGACCTACACCTTCATGGCTAATTTTGGCACTTTCGGCCAACTGAAATAAATGGCAACATCAATTTTCTATTTTTTATAGAAGCATAGAACAAAATTCATTCACTGAATGAGCTGTAACGTAAGAATCCCACACAGGCTACTGCACTACTTCTCCATAGGTAGTTTTGATTTCAGTATGCCTACAAAAACGTTACTGTAACGGAATCATCAGCCAACATAGACAGACCAAAACGGAAAGGTCTAATGTCAACTTTACTGGTGCTATTTAGTTAACAGCGCATGCCCTGATTGGCCATTAAACAGCACTTTGCTTGCAAAACAAACCTACGTGTTTCAACCCAAACGTGGACACAGCATATATAGGTAATAAAAAACACCTTGTGGTTTTCGGCCAGGACAGAGGTCAAGACAGAATAGGCATCCCCCAGCCCGCGTATTCATCACCATTGACTTACATGATTTAACAAAATGGCAGGTCGCATGTGGTCCCACGTGAAAACTTAAGCATTAATAGGGTTGGAAATTTTGGCCGAAGAAAATATACAACTTAAATTAAAAAGCTGAAAGAAGCGCAAGGCCATCTACAAAGACATAAGCATTCGACTTATGATAAAGGGATACGAGAGATCATTAAAGCAATGTCGCTCGAAAGCAAAGAGCTTACAAACAGATTACAAGAAAGTTTCCGATAACAACGGAAGATCAGGCTGATGGCGCAAATCTTACAAATATTTGAAAGAAATGGGTGCAATACTATATATAAAACCAGCCGTCAATCCAAGAAAGGAAAGCTCCGTGCAAGAGTTAAGGGCTGCTTTCACATACAAAGTCAATACGAAAAAGGCAGTTTCCATTCGCAAATTAAAAAAACGTGATGGTGCGTTCATATTATGGCAAAACGGTACCAGTGGGTGGATCGTTATCATTCCTAATATGAACGCACGGAATTAGAATGGTATCGCTGTACATTCTTACCGATTTCCCAAAATATTCCGGTGTGTGCAAATCGAAAAACGTAACTTTTATAGACTGGATGTAGTATGGAAACCCACCCCCCAACCCCAGGACACTTCTTTGAAAACAGCACTCAGTCTTGCACCGACTTAGTCATTGGAATTTCAATAGAACATTAAAATTTCTATCTACCCCATATAACCCCCTTTTTCCAAGTCCATCTACCACAGCAACCATGGCTGTACAAGGCGTGGACAGCATAGTAAGTGCGCTACCCCTTTGTAAACTGCATATTGTAAGAAGTATTCAAATAGACAATTGCAATGTACACATTTTTAAACAAGTAATGGTCAGTAGATTTTGGAAAAGACAACAATTTTGATCCTTTTACGAATTGTCACATAAATTTATAACAGTTTGTTCGATCATAAAATACACTTCTGTGAATGACCTTTCATTAAATGTATACTTTGCATGTGTTTGTATGCGCACTTTTACTTTATTGAGGCGGAAAAAGAGATAAAGTTACACGGCAAACGTAGTATGACAAGGTTATGAGCACGAATTTACACAATTTTCAGTCCGGGAATGTCGGGCGATCGTGAGCACGAATTTACACAATTTTCAGTCCTTTCCAGGACAGGAAATTCTTCTTATCCATTGTTTTCTCAGTTTTTATTTGTTGGCAAGGGATAAAATTTACGTTGTTTGCTTCAGGAATAATTTGTAAAGCACACAGCCAAAGAACAAGTTAAACTTCTCATGGCTCTGTGTAATTTCATAGCCCGCACGGAAATCAGTGCTTGCATGCAATAAATCCCAGGATGCAACGCGCGCCAAATTTTTAACGCATGCGCTCTTATCTGTGCATATGATTTATTGCTGATAAGGGCAGGGATCACACCCGTTGATTTGTTTGTTTGATCTTCTGTTGCATGCCATTCGCTGCCCAAGCGACTGTGTAATTAGGGTCTGCGGTTGTATGTTTTAGCTGCGTTAAGGGGACAGGTAGTTCCAAAAAATATGATACAATTACCATTATTTCCATTTTAGCGACTGGTTATTTCGAGGCCAAAATACAAGAACAACAAATAAGACCGACAAATGATCGATACATTTAAGCACCGGTCCTGGGCCTAACTTAAGCCGGAATGATGAACACACACACACACACGCGCGCGCGCGCGCGCGCGGGCGCGCCCGCGCGTTTTGCTTGTGTACTTGTAGATCTTACGAGTTACGTGACCATTGATGACTGAGCCAAAATCATTCATAAGTTATCTGAGCTGTCATTATTTTGACAATGTATGCATCGTTGCTTTCCCATTACGATGGATTTGTTTCATTTGCCTTTCTCTTCCTTGCCAAGTAAATTTGATTGTAAGAGTATCGGGCAATTTATTCAATATAGGCATAATGTGCAGCTATGTACCCAGATGATTCCACACTTGATACAGCCATCAAATGAAGGTGAATGAGAAATGGAAGTTATTTGTTGCCGTTTTGCTCACGGAGGGGATACAGGAGACCTCCTGGTAGGTTCGAAACAGTTGCATGAACTCTGACAAAAAAATCGGCCAGAAGAAGAGGTCTGTCACTTGTTAAATAAAATACATTTTCATGTAAAGTCAAGTCTAAGATTTTAATGAGAGGAGAGGATTATAAACGTATCGATGATGTTTTAAAAATTCATTTATGGTGATTCCATTGGATTCGTACGATATATTTGATTGGTTGAACAGATCCCTCCCCTATCTCTGCATATATGAGGGATCTGTCATCTGGCACGGATTTCACTCCTATCTTGTTCTGTGTTGCAGATTTGTTCCATTTGAACGTTTTAATGAAAGAACAAAATTTAATTGATTTCTCCAATATTAATGTGTCATGTCGGCATCCGCGATCACCTGGTGCGATAACAACACATCTACGTGTTCGCAGAGGTTTCGTTGCTGTCACAGGGGTAGCCAGCAGAATGGTTGTCATCATATTCTGGTCGATACGAACCCATTCGTTCTAACCCCCAAAGTCACTGACCACCGAAAATACTTATTAGGGGCTAGAGGGGAACAAACAAAAATCGGTGCCCCCCACCCTGTTTTCCTGTTTTAAACACCTTCTGCTGCCCGACGCATATGATCCATGCACCAAAAGATTCATCACAATCCACTCTCTCGATCCCTGCCTAATAATTAAGTTGTTGGGCGTATTTTAGCCCACTTGGGCCACTTTATTTCTGGCAAAGATTCTCGACCCCACTGAGCCAGTCTTCGTTGAAGAGATGTAACCCGCACGTACGGACTGAAATTTCCACTTTGTTCTGATTTGCTGCCAGTGAGTAAATTTATATTTTCGTTTCCTTTATCATTTTATTCCGGATGTGTACACAATTTAGAGATTAGAAGAAAGCTGATTACTGTGCGGTGGTCAATATCCATATTTTCTTGCTTTCCATCACAAATTTCCACTCCTTTCTTACACTGTGTTCAAAATTTTGTTTCATTCAACTTCAAGTCTTTTTGTGAAGTTAGAACGTAACAAATTGGTCCAGCTTGTATGCTGGGGTGCCCAATTGTCGGACATCTAATGACTAGGCCTGAATGACTTCGTACAGACAAACAGTTATTTCAATATTAAAGAGTAATTATATAATATTTTATCTAACCTTCAGTACCTATTTGAATTACATCTTGATTAGAAGTGGCGTCGCTTTTCCTGGTTCGGCAGACACCACCGTGTTCCGGATGATGGACATATAGCGCCACCAAGCGGCGTGCTCAAATGTCGGACACGAAGAAGTTCTATGTATGGGGGCCCAAAGGGGACACAGGCAGGTATGTACCATTTTCAAATCAACAAATAAATGTAACCTACATTTTATAAGTAATATTGATTAAAATGTTCAAATGCTAATAACATTCTTCATAATGTATCTTTGCAAATTTATAATCAAAATAACGCACTGTGGGTAATGTGGTGAAAATAGGTCTATTTTATAAAGTTATATTTGACATGTTAATATAGGCATACATGAGAAATATTAAATATATGTGTTACTTTCGTTAGAGCTCTGTAAGGTCAACTTCGACATAGACACCAGTGTAACTATTTACCTGAAACTCACTTCACAAACTTGCACAAGCCGCACAGAAACAAACTGTTGTGTTCCGTGCTTGCTGACAACACTTTTTTTTTTTTATTTTTGCTTCAGGCCAACGGCAAGGATATAAATAGATCAACTATTAGTTGGGCTACTAACAGTACAGATTACGCCTCTGCTATGTCCTGGTCTTTGCAGTACGTGGGGCACAAACAGGACGCAAAAACTCAGCATCATCTGCTACAACCTGTTAATCAGTACAGAATCCTAAATGTACCCAGCCAGTGCAATTGCTACATTGTGCTCATGAAACAATTTGCACATTTTTTAAGGCGACCTGGGCGCAGCCGACCTACCACAAACACCAGAAATTATATTTTCATCTTCACTGAAAGATAATAATTTTCAGCTACAGGGTTACCACTGCGCCTAGGAGGTATTATGCCTGATGTACTCTGCACAACCTTATCTACACTGGTTTCAACTACAGGCGGAACACAAGCATCTGCAGCGGTATCGCAGCTTAAAAAAATATTGGCTGTCTGGCTGAGTGGAAGGTGTGGTGGATCATCATGTCATCTGGGGATAGCAATCAATTAAGCCTACTTGTGCCTAAGCTGCTGGTGAATTCTTTGGACATTGTTCCGTTTGTTGTGGTAGTTTATTTGATAGATACTCCTAAATCTGGAAATAACAGGCACTGGCCTGGACACTTTCTTCAGTATGATCCTGGTTTGATTGGCAGACATGTAGAGCTTGGCTTGGCATCATTTTATATTTGTTTATTTAGTAGGATCAAAAGGCTATATCCATATGCAAGTAAAGCCAGCAATCAAATTCTGCAGAGAAATTGCCTTGTAGTATATCTTAGAAATTAGCTCACCGATGTTGTACTGATTTACGACCTGACCTTATCACATGACCAATGATGGTAATGGGATCTATTCTCTGGGATGCAACACTATTTAATTTGGATCCCCTCTCTGCCACAACTAGACGTACCTTATGTTCTGCATTAATGCTACTCTCGATATCACTGTGTATGTGTTGTGGTGTGTTTTGCAAATTTTACTGTCACAGGACTTCTTGTATTGATATGTAATATTTTTGGATGTTGGATGTTTTCAAATGTGCAACCATTAGCACGAGACATATGCAGTATCTGTGCGTGTTTAATAGCCAATCCAGGCCGGAGTTTCATGAATAATCTAAACCATTTTCCCACTGACACAAAATTACCATTGTCTTGTTCACGCGCATTACGTATCTCTATAATACCATTGGCCATTCAGTGATGTCTATCCTGGAATATCCATAGCCAAGTTTTTTCAGAATGATATATGTTCCACTGATTTCCTCTCATGTTCTTGACTTAACATGTTTGTGGTCCAGGGAGATTTGTGCCGCATTTGACACGATCATGAAGCGTAGATTTGGGTATTCCACACAATAATACATCTGTCCATGCTGTTACATTTTTTCCTCTTTTATCAGTTTCAATGTTGTACTCACTGATTTCTCATTGCAGAGTTTTAGTGGACTTTTCTCTGAGATTGTATCTAAAAAAAGGGGGGTTGTTGTTTTATTATTTTAAAATAAAATGAACAACCATTTCACCATGAAGTTATTATTGTGTTTCTTTTCATCATTTTGTTACAAGGGCTTTGATCAAAACCTATTTTTCCTTTATCAAAACAATGTATAATTTGCGTAATCATTAACTAGAAAAAGTTATATAAGACATTACATATCAAACGTGGTGTCATTCACATTTTAATGCCATGTAATATGTATAGGCCTCTGTACACATTTTATTAGCTTTATCGCAAGATCACGCTCTCAACAGTAAGAGTTTGCCGCCATTATGTCCATGTTTGCTTTCTGAGGAGGCTTCTCAGATGGAGAAAAACAACCCATCTACCTCTTCTAGTCCTTCTAGGGCTAGGTTGCAATCATGGATAAACATATGTGATATTGAAGATGTACAAGAATGCGCGGGAAGTCAAAACGTGCATTATATGAGCATATCGAGCGGGTTTTATAGCAGACAGAAAGTCCCAGTGAGTGCCAGAGAGTGACCATGACCTCATTAGTATGCTGTTACCTTTGCCCTTTCAAACAGACGCAGACAAAAAGACTGTTAAACTAGATATGCAGAAGTCATTTACATTGTTATGTTTCCAGGAATTAATATAAAATTATTGTTATTTTTATATACAAATTGTTAAGATTATTTTTACCTGTTTATGCCTCATTGTGTGGAACAAATTAATCGCTTACTGGATAAACAACACGACACTTGGTGTGAAGATGGGCAATTGATATTTATGTCCGATAATTGCGCACGTCCGACAATTGGGCACAGAACTATAGGTGCACACATTATATTCATATTCTGAACAGACCAGTTCATAGGACTCGGTTTTATTCGGGTCACTCGGGTGAGCGCACCCTGCTTCGTTTACATTTTGTGCTCGACCACGCTAGTTGGATATATGTGAAGGGATCAGAAAGTAGCCTAAAACACAAGATGCGCTTGAAAAATCAAATTGTCAGCATAGTAAAACTGCACGTTTCACCACAGACGTGACATTGTAGATAAAAGCTTTGCACTGTTCAGCACAATCAATGCTCTAATCACTGGTTTAGTCGTGGCATCCATTGTAAACATGAGAGCGTGAGCCAGACGCGACCACTTGCTGATTGGACAATCATGCGAACAGTGGAATGCATAATTAATTACGGTCCAGAAAAGTACGGTACAACTCGGTATGAACAGGTCTGGGGGAGACATGGTGAGAGAACATGGAATTAGACGCATTTGATTGGATGGTGCGTGTCACATGATTAAATTCACCAGTGGCGGGCTTTGAAACTTCCATCGACTTAAAAAGTGACGTGTTTGACGCTATCTTTTGAGTGATATCCCACGAATTTTATATTTCTAACCAAATAGAAAGCTTATTACACAAAGAGACAAAATCCTTAGCCTTTCCAGGAATACAAAACATTGTGGCGGTCCAGGAAACACATTGAAGCCCTAAACAGGCAAATTAAGGGAGTTTTTAGTTCAGCTGACTTGTCAGTCAGCTGAGCTTTTGTGAGGGTCTGTCGTCCGATGTCCGTTCGTCTGTCCGTCCACAATTCACATTTTCGACTTCTCTAAAACCAGACAGATTCATTCAAACTTGGTGAGGATGTTCCTTGGATGGGTCTCTACCAAGTTTGTTCAAATGGTCACGCTCCGTTGACATTTGGATTTTTTATGATTTTGTTTTTGTTCTTTTTGGAGGCAAATCTTTAAAAATCTTCTTCTCCGAAACCACTAACCCAATTGCTTTGATATCCCACAGGGACACTCCCGAGGACTTCTACTTCTTAATTTGTTCACCAGGTGGTGCTGCGATTTTTTCTTATTTTGTATGTGTTATTGCTGTTTTCCAATTATTTTCCAGAACCGTCACTCAGATTAAGCTGAAACTTGGTGGATATGTTTCTTGTGGAAGGGTCCAACAAAGTTTCTACTCGGTGGCACTACTGTGGATTTCATATTTTTAATGATTGTTTCAATTCGGGTACTTGTCGGTCAATGCAGCTTTCCCACTGATTACTATGTAAGCCAATGGGCATTCTAATATTAATTCACATTGTCGACTTCTTCTCCAAAACCGTCATCCAGATTGACTTCAAATTTGGTGGCAGTGCACCTTTGATTAGTTTCTACCAGGTTTGTTAAAGTGGTCACGCTCCATTGATTTTTGGATTTTTAATGAATTTTTTTTTTGGGGGGGGGTTCAGACAAATCTTAAAAAATCTCCACAACCGCTTACCCAATTACTTTGAAATGACATAAGAACACTCCTGGGGACTCCTCGTTCTTAATTTGTTCACCAGGTGGTGCTGCATTTTTTTCATTTGTTTTGTTGTTTTCTTTGTGTGTTTTCGTTACTTGTTCACCAGGTGGTGCTGCATTTTTTTCATTTGTTTTGTTGTTTTCTTTGTGTGTTTTCGTTACTTATGACTTTTTCTCGAGATCCGTTACTCCAATTAAGTTGAAACTTTGTCCATATGTTCCTTGTGAAAGGGTCAAGCAAAGATGTTCACCAAGTAGCACTGCTGTGGATTTCTGATTTTTAAAGATATATTCCGATTCGGGGTACTAATCGGTAAATGCACCTTTCTTATTGCTTACTATAAGAGTCGATGGGCATTCTAATGGTAATTCACATTTTGGACACCTCTGAAGCAACTGTCTCTCCGATTCACTTCACACTTGGTGACAATATACCCTGGGTGGGTCTATACCAAGTTTGTTCAAATGATCATGATCCAGGGATTTTGGATTTTTTATGATTTTTTTCGAAAATCTTTGTAAAAAGTTTTTATAGGAAAGTTGAACATGCAAATTTCTTGTAATGGCTACAACTTAAGTAATTTTGGCCATATTTGTGCCAAACTTGGTAGGGATGTACCTTTTATAAGTGGCTATCTATTTTGTGTAAATGGTCATGCACCAGTGATGTTTGAACCTTGACCTCATTCCCAAGGTCACAGGACCACTGACACAAAATTTACTGTTCTCTTGATAACTTGAGATCTGCTTTAAGTTAGGACCTTGATGTTGCACATGTTAATGTTTGTCATGCTAAGACAGTACATGAGTGACCTTGACCTCATTTCTGGGGTCACAGTGCAACATACATGAATTTTACTCTTCACTATAACTTGAGAACTACTTGAACTGGGACCTTGGTGTTGCACGTTAGGTTCTTCGATAAAAGTCAGACTCACTCAGTACATGGGTGACCTTGATCCAATCCCAAGTCCACAGAGCTGCAAGTGTGATGAATGTCTAGGTCAGCTGAGCATGCGCTGTTCACGCAGCCCTCTTGTTTGCATGAACTTCGCAGATTATCACTCGAAAATGCGTCAAAAACGGGTGGTTGAGATTTATATCCGTTTGACATGGAAATACTCCTTATGAACACAAAATGGAAATAACCAGTCGCAAGTGCTGAACTTTGTCTACAATAGGTTGTACACGCTCGCAAGTAAAATAACATTACGGACGACAGTACGCTGATGAATGTTGGCTTGCGGTGCAGGCGAATACACTCTCAAACGGTGGCAAATAAAGTTTTCGAGTAGACAGTTAAGTCATGTGACCACCAGGTGTTGACAAGCCCAGTTAGTCTGGTTTCAAACTTTATTGAAAATGAGACGTACAGTGCATACATAGCAAATGATTTGGGAATGGCAGGGTTATTGCAAATAAAGAATCCCGAAATTACAGACGGAGTTACCTGGCACTGTACACTAAAATGAAAAGAACTGAAAACAAAATGAAAGGGCTGATGAAAAGAGGAAGTCATGATAACCAGGAACAAAAGACCGTACGGTGGAGATTTTATTTGCAGTACCTGATTGCCAGGGAATATGTAGACCTATTTCAAGTAGGCCCACAAGTACAACTACAAGAAGCTCAATAAGCAGTCCCTTGGAAATTAGCCCGAACAGTCAAACGCACATAGGCCTACATGCCGACGGTCAAACTCGGCCTAGCAAACAACTTTAAGGTGACACAAACAAAGCTAGACACTTAGAGGAGTGCTGTCTTCAACCGGCTCTCCTGTTTTGGTTTTTTATTTTTAGACCCGTAAAACTATATATATTCTTGTTGCTTAGGATCTCTAGATTATATATACAAACTATGAGTGGTAATTCATGATTTCAGACTTGGAAAAGTTAAAAACAGAATTTAACAAAACTGGAACAAGTAAATACTCTTCAAACTCAAGCGGAGAACTTAACAGAGAAAGTAAGAGTGAAAAATAAAGAAAGGAGACCTAAAGGAAATGAAAGACGCATAGGTCTACAACAAGACAAGTCCATGAAAGAGGACCAACAGAATTCTTTTCTTTATTTTTCAGCCACCTCAGGAAATCTTTTTAAATGAAATCAACTCTCCAAGTATCATGATAAAGAAAAAAATACTTCCAGTCTTTGAAAAAAAATGTATGAACAAACGAATTGCAGAAATTAAAAAATGTTTCCAACCAAAAGACTGCAGTGCTCTATAATGCATGAATGCGGCTATCAGTGCCAAATGGCTGGCGTTGTCAGCTTCTGGAATTAAACAAGGGAAAAAGGAACTATAGGGACTATCCTAAAATTTTATCGACCTGCAACTGTAGCTGAGCAACTAATGGGAACTTTATAGTTGATCCAGAACCTGCAAGGAATCATATTTTTTGCACTTTAAATATTTTTTTAATTCAAATCGTGAGTTGTCCCCAGGGAAAATATGTGAACTATTGGTAACTCCAACAGATTATGCAGAGCAGTATCAGTTTTTGTTTTTTTTTTTTCAAAATGGCTTCAGTATTCATGTCGATTTCTATGTCAGTCCATGTGAATGGGACTCTAAGCAGCCAAAAAACAGTATTAAAACAAATACCAGAAACAAAATTGGAATTGCCAGGTGTTAAACCCAATTGAGCTGGGCAAATCTTTAATAAATTGAAAAAGAGAATTTAAGTCATAAATAAGTGATGTATTATTTTTTCACTTGAATACTGCTTGTATAGTTTCCTCTTAACGTCTCAGATAGGTGTCTGACAGTTCACATAATTGTACATCGTTCAACCTGAGAGGCAAATTTGACTGTATAACTGACCACTCAAAGACAGGTGAGAAACGGTATCTTTGAATTTTGCAACCTGTAGAGCAAACTGAAGTTCACATGAGTCACAAATTTTACTCATAAATTTTTATTATTATAGGGATCTGAAATATGTGTGGTCAGTATTGTAAGCTGTTGGCTGTCACTTGTTTCTCAACAGACAACAATAAAATGTCATTTTAAATTTTGACATTTGTTTTCTTTATTTACACTGCAATTCAGAATTATGCATGTGATACAATCACTTAGATAAATGATTCATTCAAGATATTCTTATTGAAATTAAATCATTGTGTCTGTGTCTGACTTTGGAAGTTTACATTGATGACTTTAGTTCTTGCACACACTGTGAGTTTGATGGATCGTGAGTGGTGACAGTCAGTAGGTGTACCACACCTGAAAAGAAAAAAAAGACTTTATTATCTGAAAAGCGACTATAAACGATGAATTTGCAAAAAGAGTACTTTTGACAGTTTGTGACCCGCTGAAATAAACAAGGGGCCTAACTTTGAACCACCACCACCCGGTAAATGTTGTGACCCTCTGTAATAAATGTAAAGGGTCTGAATGATTCCCTGAAAAAACTCCTGAGGAAACATGTACATGGCAAATATAATGAAACAGCAAAGCTGCTATCTGCACTGATAATTCTTGGTAAGATGAAACATGGTGATGATATAGTCATTTGATTATCTATTTAAAGACGAAGTTGATAAAGTGGGGTCCGGTGATAATTTTTGCTCTCGAAAATATGTGTTGCAAATCTTATGTAAATATATTATTTCCAAGCTGTCATAGTACATTATACCCTGCCTGTCCAACCCACATTGTTGATATTTGTGAATTAACATATTAGGAACATTTCAATATGGTTTCCACATATGTTTGCAGAGATCTCATGTCCACTTTCTGTTTCCAGTCCTCATCACGGTTCAACTTCTTACACTCTTGTACATAATCAGATCAAATAAGCATATAAAGTGTTATTAATTTTTTTTGTTGCTTTATGTCGAGGAATACACCAGAACATTTTATGCAGCTAAAATCTTTCAGCTTGACCTATATGACTTTTTGGTGAAGGAAGCTTTAGCCAGTCAATGTGTTGTGTGTGTATTGTTTTCTTTTCTTTTCTTTTCTCTCCGGGTAGCATTTCCACTGACTATCCATTTACCTCCATTGTAATAATAATAATAATAATAATAATAATAATAATAATAATAATAATTATAATAATAATAATAATAATAATAATAATAATAATAATAATAATAATAATAATAATAATAATAATAATAATAATAATAATAATAATATGACCCCTAAGTGAAACCTTTGTTAAATACTGGGGGCTTTGGTTAAAAAAATACCATATTTTGCAAACTTTTAAAGACTGTAACTTTAGAAGGGTTGGGTAAATATCAAAAATGAAAACTGTTTTGAGTTTCTGAGAGCTTATATTTAAACATAAAAGCAATACAAATATGATTTTCTCAAAAATGAAAAATCACCTGAACACCCTATTTAGATTAATAGTATGGGGAGATTATGAATAAAGTCAGACACCACATGAAGTCGGACGCTCAAGCTTTATGGCTTCTTTTGATGAATACAGGCTCAAAAAGTGTCAAGAAAGAGATTTGTGTTGATTGTCCAAGACTCGATATTTATATATTTTAGGAAATTATATTTTATTTGAAATCTTAATGTGCTGTTAACTGGTCACATTCAACAAGATAAAAGAAACGTGTTTTTAGACATGAATTTTAAACATAATTTTTTCATAACTAAACTTCCCTTTGTGGTTCTTATTTCTTACGTTAAAGCAGCTTTGTCTTTTCAATGACAGGACATGGGAGGATTGCTTATGATTTAAACAGAAGTTAAAACTAATAAAATATAATCCAGTTCCTGTGGTAGTTAGGTGGGCCTGATTTTTTTATTTGTCATTTTATCTCGAACAGCAACATCCAAAAAGAGCTGGACAGATACATCATTTTCCTAATATTAGGCCCACGCTTATATCCTCCTAGTATATGCAGAAATGTTTTAGGGGGTTGCATAGATTCTTTGCGTTCAGTTCTGTAATTATAATGTCGGAAGTGGTGTAAATTGATAAAAATTAGAATGGTATTGCCAGCTATCTTTTGGTACATACTGAATGTTCAATCAATTCAGTCGCAGTTACTGAAAAAAGCGTTTCACTACCATCTAACCCAATATCATAGCCTGATATTGTATAAATACGTAAACAGATGAAAAATGTAAAAAAATTCACCCCCTTGAAATATTGAAACAAAACTTTTCTTAACATTTGTACCCCATTTGACGTTAGCACTTTATAAAAAAAATATATGGAGCTAGGGAATGCAATGTTGAAATGGATTATGTTGTTTCATAATATGTTCATTTTACCGTTTCATTAATTCCTTTGCGTTCCACTGCAAGTGGTCAAAGCTGTGATTATATCACCGTTGCTGCTAGGCCTATTACATGTCCACCCAAATGAATGGCTTTATTTGACTATATCACACACATTAAGCATGGTAATATTGGTCTGCCACACAACACAACAAAGCAAGATATAATGCAATGCGCACATCACAATTCAATAAAATTCAGTACAACACAAAACAGATTAATACAACACATTGTAAGCTGGCATGACGTGTCACCTGCTTCGGGAGATGAGGTGTGATGTAGGGCAGCCGCCACCTCCGACGGGTTTGGGGGGTGGGGGGAGGAGAAGGTGCACAGCTTGTTCGCCTCTACGAGGAGGCAACATGACAGCGCCCCCTTTGGGCTTCATTAGTTTCGCACATCGTTTTCTTTGTTGATTCAATTCTAATTGCAATGTAAAGATTGACCCCAGTGGTGTTCGTGTGTAGCTGACATGGTTACTATTGTTTTTGTTTGGCATGCGGCATTGCTCTGTCTGGCCTGGTCGGTTTGACACGAGAAAACACAATGTTGAAGTGTACGAATGTGTGACACTGAGTCCGCTCTCAATATATTCCGCATAAACAAAGCGCACAAGCAGAACTTGTGTTCCCTGTCTTTTGGATCATTATGAATAAATTGTGAACATTTAGTTTGAAAGAAGCAAAGCTATATCACAGAGTAATTGATTTCATGTGAGACAGGAAAGTCCATGGGCATGTGTTTGTATCAGTGTAAATTGATGTTTTTTACGACATGTTAAACTGAAAAGTATGAAGACCATTGTGGCTTTTTCCATTTTTTGATTAATCTTATAGCACTACCATATTTGAGTAAGATCTGTAGTTAAGATTTATAAAATTGCCAGTATTTTGAGACTTTTGGACACTTTGATGCCAGGATTGGTATGATGTTTATGCTTATCTGCTTCCTATGCAAAGGCATTGGGAGAAAGTGGATCCTCTTTAGCATATACCTAAGTAGCGGGCTGTTATCTCTCACTGTATGGTGCTTCGGGTCCCAGTTGGAATCAGGGGCTATTAAATTGCAGCACTGAGTAGTTGAAAAAGGGAGCAATTTTCTGGCAACGAAGCTAAGGCCATGTCCCAGGCATAATATTTAAGGAAGTCGCATGGCGGTTTTTCTCTGAAGGAATAACGTAACAATTCATACGCATATGATGCTTTACTCGGATGACATTTTAAAAGAAGTGGCCCTCAGCACTGCCTTCATTCAGTTGTGTAAGATTATCTGCAAGCACAATATATATTTCCTGAAAATATTATATCCAAACTGGATGAAGGCAGCGTCCTGGGAAGTAATTATACGTACATGAGACGAGCACAATGTTTCAGACCTATTAAGGATAATGTCCAAGCAAGAAAATTGCAGTATTGCACGGAACTTAATATTACAAAGAAAGAAGATTCTTCATGATATGTAATATAAATGTGTGACACAGGATAAGATAATAATAAAAAGAATATGGAAATTATAGCATAAGGATGGAGGTGTAATGGTTCAATGTCATAAGTACTTGACATGTTTATTGCTCTCAGATTAGTATTTATATATACTTTGTATTAGGATGAACTGCTTAAAACAGCTTGAATTGGAACAATATATCGGTCACATATCCGTAAATTTCAGGACTTTCTATACGTATAATTAATAATTATTCTAATGTTTGCTTTCATGGGTAGATTGTAGATGAGGTGAGATTATCAATTTGGTCCATTACTTTGGCCCTTATATATTGAAACTAAGGGTGTATAATGGTGACTTCCATAATAAAGGGGTAATATATAGTGTACCTGTTCAACGTTGTGCAAACCTCTGCCAACGATTTTATATATATGAAAAATTCCTTCAGCTTTTATCAAGATTCAAATATATAGAGAAAAAGCCTGTCTAGTCCACTTGCGGTGAATTTTATGATGCTGTGCATTCACTGATGCACAGATGGAGAAAGGTTCGTTCTTGCAATTCAAAGACCACAGTTAGGCAGTAGTACTTAATTTGTGAATACTATATCTCACCAATATTTCACACTTGCAGGGCCACCTCATGGCCTCCAGCGTCATTGCTGTGTACCAGGATGGTATAATGATATGACTGTGCCATGTATACTTAAAACCTTAAGAAGGACAACTATTCCAGAATGATTTTACACCCACCATGCCAAGACATGAATGTAGACCTATTTATCTCATGTTATTATGATATACACCAGAGGGCGTACCTCTATAAATGTGAGAATCATGAAAACCAACCATGAATGAATCTATAGCTGTGTTACTACATGGCACAAAGTGCACATTATGGGCAAATGCATGGATAATACAGCATTGCGTAACTATAGGTAGGAAAGCCGTCAAAAGATCGATGCCTGATGAAAAACTAACCTAGTTCAGTTAGTGGGCGTAAAGGCCCGTTTAGCTTTCCGTCCAACAAAATTGATATAAACAAAAAATATTGACAATTTTACTTTTAAACGGGAAGCAGCGCTTTGCCGAAATATGTGAGGCATGTGTAATGTGTTTATTCAAGTAACAGTCAACTGTTTTACCCATAGAAAGTAAATAATTCTTGGTTTTATTGTGCTCACACACTTTTACCTGTGAGTGGCTCACTATTTAAGCTAGAATATTACATTAACTTGTCAGCTTTCTTTCTGTTATTTGATTTGACATAATTTTTGCAGGATTAAGTTTATATTAATAATTCACACACAGTGATGTAATGCTGGTAAGTCGTGCTCCAATCATGTGTTTTCTGGCTATGACAGGTAAACACTGGCATAACCTTTTATCTATGTATAGATTCGCCTTTTTTATCATGCATATTTTCAATGAAAGGTGTCTGTACAATACCGATAGCATGCTTTAATTTGAAACGTGACGCAACATACGTTATACACCCTTATGCTAATATAAAAATATACAGTAAATATAATGGTGGTTTCATCCAAAAAGGAACAATGTACATGAGTGCAGGGCACTGCTTGTGCCAATTCCCAAGCAATTTTAAAGGAATACTAGCACAGGGTATCATATACATAACACCCAACAGCCTGACACAAGGTTCGATGGGCACTCAGCTGACAGGCCATAACACTACTGAAAATAATTATGAAATGAAGATACAAGTAGCTGGGTGTCATATAGCACTATTTCAACTTTACTTGACTGCAGAGAGTCATTTCAGCTATTATCACAGACACATTTACTTCACGATGGCATACAACTGGAATTGAACTTGTAACCTGCAAGTGCAACTACTACCATATGAATCGACGCTTCAGTGCACATAGTATGGCCACTACTATACAACCGGCCTTGCCAGTGGGGTTTCATATAGAAAGCCACTTACCTTACTTTTTACATTTCTGCAAATGTAGCTGAGAAGGGTCTGTGTTACTTGACAAACTTCAATGGCACAAAAATTGCCAAGTTGCATGGTGCTTTCTTGCTCATTTTTGCGGAACTTGACTGGAGCTCTGACCATACACCTGAGTATATCTCAGCGGTGACAAAAAAGATGTCAAGATAAGTTTGACTTGTCACAGTTGGTCAACGTAATTTTTGCCTGGCCACTCAAGAGCAGGATCTATTAATAGATTTTTTTTTTTTTTTTTGGTTTTTTTTTTTTTTTTGGTTTGTTTTTTTTTTTTTTTTTTTTGATTTTGTTATTGCTTTTGGTTTTTTTTTTTTGGTTTTTTTTTTTGGTTTTTTTTTTTTTTGTTTTAGTTTTTTTTTTGTTGTTTTTTTTTTGTTTTACTCTCAAGCAACTATCTTCTGTTCACGGTATTTAGGCCCTTTGCAAATTAGTTTACAGAGTGCATCCTTTGGTACAGTGGAAAGATTACCAGTAAATACATGGCCATGAAGATTTGACATATGATGAGAATTATGACATGGACTTTGGTATTTGTTTTCCTTAAAGTCATCTAGATTCAATTGCTTAACAACTTTGGGCAGTTATATATCTCAGAGGCAACAGTTTTTAAATATTTGTATGAAACGATTGGAGCAGCGCTATCAAGATTAGTTTTTATGCACAATTGCACCTTTTCATCTCATATTGGACAAATTTGTATATTCGACACCTATATTATAATAAACTACTTCATTGAAATCATCCTTTTGTTTCTTCTTATCAAGAGCTACAAGTTCAAAAAAAGTCTTTGAAAAGCTATGTTATTGATTACATAATATGATATTTTATACATTTCTTTCCTTTGGAATAATTTGGTGATATCTTGTTTAAATTGCTTCAAACCTGATGGCGGCATGCAATTAAGTAGATATCTAAGTATATGGAGACCATTTGGATCATTAAACTCTGTAGGCAAAAACTCTTATACAAGCATTGTGGGGTTTAGTACGTTTACGACGTCCATGTGTGCGTCAAAAATATGAAAATATTCACTCTTCAATGTTCATATTCTTCTGTTGTTTCGTTTGATTTTCATGTAAGCTATATATTTGGAAATAAACAGAATAACAGCAGTAATGAGCCATGTGCAGGTCGAAAGTATTCTTTTTGTAACTTAGGTGAAAAGTCACCTGAAATTATAGCACATTGTCCGCCGGCCTTTTGTCTGTCCGTCCATTTGTCCACAATTTATGGTTTCAACTTCTTTTCCATACCATTCAGCCAGATTCCTTTCAAACTTGATGGGGATGTATCTTGGTAATATTCTCAGACTCAGACTCAGAATTCGTTCATTTGGCAAAAAGAAGACTGTACATGGAATTCCCAAGACAAAATATAAAATGATAATAAACAGCACCATATGGAAATCTAGATGATGTCAAGAGACAATCCACTAAGGCAGAGAAGATTGCCGCTATCATGGATGCTACCTTATGATGAGAGAGGTTATATTACATTATGAAAGTTAAAACAAAGAACAGGATGGAACTGCTTACACAATGGCACATCATGTACTACACTGGGAAAATTAAAAATAAATATACAACAGGTGAAATTAACTGCATTGTAGCAGCACTCAAGTATCAGGTTCACAAATATAACAACCACTCAAAAATCATGTTCCCAAATATAACAATTCAGCCTTGTATATTCTAATTTATAGTGCAAAATGTATCAATCGTGTGCATAGTCCGAGAAGCCTTTATAACTATGCGTGTTAATTCCTTTAAAATGTTTTTTTTATGAACAAGTTTGATAACATAATTTCTAATGCAATTTTCTGTAAATTTCCGATTGGCCAGATTTTGATTGGATACAGGCGATTTCTGTTTCTTGTATCATGCTAATTTCGGGTGCTTGACTGAGTTCGATAGAATTGAAATAAATAGGAGAGGATTTGTTTTTGGTGAGTGCAAGACCCAACTTTTAAATACATCTTCTCTTTTAAGTAGTTTTAAGGTTTACCTTGCAGAGCTATTTTTCTAGCAATATTTATTCCTATCTTTGTAAACAAATTATTTAATTCCGTGGCAATTTACAACTTATCACTGATATGTTTATTATTGATGTCACAATAATCTGGAAAATCTTTCTTATTATTATACATAGTCAACATGTTTTAATTGAATCTTAAGTTTTCTCTATATTGAATTTATATCTATCATATTCCCAATGAAAGTACATGTATTTAGCTTGCCGATATTTCTGTTAAAGATACGCTTATATGTAACTACGTTAATCTTGTTATTGAGAGAATTGATATCAGTTGATATGAACCTTTTGTAGAGGCTGTCAAAGTACTTATTTGTTTTAATTATGCCTGTAGTAATCCGATTGGACTTACAGTGTATATACTTCTGGTACTGAACGTTAATGACAGAAAAATAATTCTGTTTTGCTGAACTAAATAGATAAAGTGATATTATAATTCAAGTTTGGATTTGTATTTAATTCATGGACAAAAACAGACTGGAAAGTGGTTGTTGCCTTATCAGAGAATTTTCAAATGCGTTTCAGTCTGATTTTCTTACCTTATATAAAGTTTGGAACACCTGAATAAGGTACAGTTAATCTTTTACTCTTACACACGGGTGATGATCCGATTTAATAGAGATTAAGATTCCTCGTGCCAATTATTTTTTTCATTGGGAATAGAAGGTATTTGTAGTTAACGAATAAAAAATACTGAAACAATCTCTTTCATTCATTTTTAGTAGATCAATATTGAAGTCACCTGTAAACATTGCATTTTTATTGTCTTTTATTTTGTTTTCAATTGGACTCAATTCGTCAATAAATGTATTTACTTGAATTATCATTTTGCTAAGGTGGCTTGTAAATATTGGCAAGCACAAGTTTCCTTTGTAAGGTATGACCTGGTACTTCACTAAAAAGTCCTTCCCAAATATCAGAATTAGTATACAAATCAAATAATTTCTGTTGAAAATCAACGTGAATATAACTTTTGAGGCCACCTGGACCTAAACAGCATTTATACAGTGGTACCTTTTGAGTTGTAGTTGGGAAAATTCTGAATTGTCAGAGAACAAACAGTGTTGAATGCAAATGGCACAAAACTGAAAATCTGTAGTCTTGAATTACTCAAGTAAAATAGATAGATTGTCTAATTTAGCCTGGAAGCTTTGAATGTTTATTGTCAAAACCATGAAACTGTCATATTGAGATGAGAGTAAATCTGCAACGGGATTGTATGATAAGGCGAATACCTAACAGTACCTATTTCATGTTCCGAATTGGACCAGGAATGAATGTCACCAAAATTGTTCAGTATCGACTCATCTACACTATTTCATACATTTCCAGTTTATCTAGAAAGGCAAGGCAGAGCTGTACATATTCGTTGAGCTCTGTTTACTTACGAGCCGCTTTGCTGGGTAACATAAAAATACAATAGGACTATATTCATTAGAAACATGTTGTTTGGAGATAATAATAGTCTGAAGAAGAGCTGAAAAATAACTTGAAGTCTGAAGGAAGTTTCATAAATGATAAGTGCAGAAGAAAAGTAGTTTTTACATGGTGTTTTGGAAAGTAAACCAGTGAGATTATCAAGATACATAGCAATATGAGCATACTGTGTATGGTCAGATTTGTCGATGTAGAGGTGTTATAGTAATTTAATTTCCAGTGAAACTGGGGAACGAGGAAAACAAAAGGTAAAATTGGTTTAGATGATCTACAAATGCTAAGTACAAGGACGTGACAGCTAAATTTGTGTTGAGTGGCAGAAGACATTACCCTTGACGTAGTTATGGTGAACAGAACTATTGTGGAATGTAACCAGGACATGCTCATATTATAAACAATTATCATTCGGATTCAAGTAACAATATACACAGATCAGATATCCACGAGCAGATTATGATAAATGACTATGATGACTGCTTAAGTTTGACTTTCTAAAAGGAGATAGTACTCTTGATATTGCATAACTTGATTGTATCGAAGTATTTAAAGTCAGAACTGCACCCTTTTATATACACAATATTTGTGCAACTCATGTACTACAATACAAAAGTCAATGATCGGTTTAACTAGGCAAGCTTATGCTAATGTGAGTACTAATGTCCAATGACATCTCACCATCTGCTTCCTAAGTAAAAGTACCCTTTTGGGGAGCGGGTAACTAGACATATTAAGTAACTCTCAGGTCAAACTGAAGTAACATAAAAATTTAACAAAATAAAGCCATGATACATCTTAAGTTGAGACAAGTGCAAGACACAGTTACTTAAGCGTTGGCTCAACATAACAATTCAAAAATACAGCTAGTTGTAACTGTTAAGGTAATTCTATGAGGATTCATGTTACATTGGACTGTAGAATGAGAATAAGTTGATATGTCCATCCAAGTATTAACCCAGTATATTACATATGTTTTGATGGGTAAATTTGTTCAGCCTGTTCCTTGTGAAGTTCATTTAACGATTGCAATTAAATCATCATGTTGCTACGCAAAAACCATGGATATCTGCACTGCTTTCATATTCAAATAAACATCCTTATCCCAAGAACACTTGCAGAGGATATATACAAGAATGAGGGAGAGACAGAGACGAGGTAAACACATTAGTGCCCGCACAAATGTATTAAACATGCATATGCGCACTTAATATGATCACGTTGAAATTTATGCGGGCATGGACATAGAATATTTAACCTGTAGTTATTGCAATGGTGTTTGCATACTCCATGTATTATGAAACATTGGGTAAACAAAGCATACAGTCTGTGGTATAAACCTAATTTAACAAAACAGCTAATAATCAGGAAGTCGCAATTGTCATGTCATGATGGTATTAAGTATGTGGAGAAGTATATAATGAA
The DNA here is from genome assembly GCA_964020975.1 of Hermodice carunculata. NCBI lineage: Eukaryota > Metazoa > Annelida > Polychaeta > Eunicida > Amphinomidae > Hermodice > Hermodice carunculata. The sequence continues at coordinate 14,652,129 of OZ026625.1, read as the reverse complement.
ACTTATACAGCGTAAAATGTTACATTATTTTCTCCATTTTCATATCAATGAGCATTAGTGACGGTATTCCAAACAAAGTTCGATTTGACCAGCTTCTGTGGAAAAATAATGGAAGGGGAAGGAGAGAAAAAGGAAATTAGTAGACAATGCATTGGAAGCCCAACAATTACATATGGACGCATTGTTGATTGGTGTACTGATAAATGGTAAAAATAAGCCACAAATACGTATTCCCACTGCAATGCCCTGAGTTAAACCCAAGGATAATATTTTGGTTCCAACATGACAATGATGAGCAGAGAATAAACAAAACTGCACATGCACACTGAGACCAAAGGATAGAAGGAACGAAATGACTCTACAATGTACACTTCTTTATTCAGAGTTTTTGTGGGCAGTATAAGCTATTTTCAATATGGACATAAGCGTATAGTAAACAATGTAACGTTATATGGCTAACATGAGCAAGTACAATGAACCAAAAACATATACACCTTTGCCATATACGCACAGGATTTTTCAGTGAAACAGTGACATAGAATACAAAATATATTGGAAAAGTGTTAAATTCAGTTTATATGTGAATAGAGTTATTTGTAGCATTATTTGCCTCATAGAGATGAAAAAAAGACATGTTGCTTTACAATGAAAATGAAAAAGGACGGCCAAAGGCCCAATATTGGTTTCCACACTATACATGCCATGCGAGGAGACAACTTTAAGTACAAGTCGCATAAAGTATGCAATAAGCAGCATTTACTAAAGGCAGGCACACATTGTTTTGGATCGTCCTAAACACCTTGTACTTTAATACACTTTTGGGGAAAAGATTTCCTCCAATTGCGTCTGCTGAATGACCAGCTCATTTAAGCAGATTTAAAACACAACCCGCTGTGCCAATTGTTGCATTTTAATGGAACTAGAGTTTTCAGATTCAAAGTTCTACACAATGAATTATACAATGCAGCCATAAACTAGGATGGGATGCTTTCTGGAAAATTGAAATCAGGGTGGACCAGATCAACAACAGCGCGGGAATAACAAAAAGGAACTTATGAATTATTGTTAATTTGTCGTCATGTTTTAGTGACCGCTAGTGTATTCAGAAATAATGATAAATTAAAATTGAAGGAATTATTTCAAAAATGAGCTCGGAAATATGGACGATAATAAAGGAAGTTTTGGGAATATTAATTTTTTTAGATGACGGTAACAGTACCCGAGACGGAATGGCCTAATGGTTACAGCTATGCATAATGAAAGGCATCAAATTTTAGTTTTGTGGGTCTTTCTTTCTTGCTTTGTTTCTTTCTTTCTATATTTTTTCTCTCTTTCCTCCTCATTTGCTGCCTGTCTGGGTTTTTTTGGCGCTTTAAAGCTGCAGACATTCAAGCCATGCGTTATTAAAAATTCAAAGTGAGATATATGAGGGTGACCTCTCTCTCTCTCTCTCTCTCTCTCTCTCTCTCTCTCTCTCTATTAAAAATTCAAAGTGAGATATATGAGGGTGACCTCTCTCTCTCTCTCTCTCTCTCTCTCTCTCTCTCTCTCTCTCTCTCTCTCTCTCTCTCTCTCTCTCTCTCTCTCTCTCTCTCTCTCTCTCTCTCTCTCTCTCTCTCTCTCTCTCTCTCTCTCTCTCTCTCTCTCTCTCTCTCTCTCTCCCCATGACCCAGTCGTTTTTATGTAAAAACATAAAAAACACAATAAATGATGATTCTACCGAGCAAAAAAATTGCTGATAATAGAAAGAAGATTTCACAATAATATTGATGAAGCTACCTTTTTAGTTTGTAAAGGCAAAGTTTTAAGTGAAAGTATACAGTAATGCAATAATCTAGTTTACCCTTGATAGACAAAGTTTAACAGCATGATTAACTGCTCTGGCATTAAGCAAACCCTGTCAGCACTATCCCGAGATACAGACAAGAAAAAACTCACATAGAACATAATATCATGTATAGTTATAGATGTACAAAACACCAGAAACAGAATCATAGCGCATATCTAATAACTGTGGGTCAGTCTTTAATGATATTGAGTGTTGCCGTGGGAACTTAACAATAATCTATACTTTGGCTCAGTAGATTGCAAATTTTCAACTGAGTGTTTTCACCAGCATTTCATTTCTCTCCTTATGCCAAGGCGATAACTGAAGAGCCACATGAATTATATGTGGGATTTTAAAGCAAACCCAAGTCCATATTGGTATCAGACCCGTTAACGTGTACCGAATCTGATACACTGGATTCAGTGAAAAGAAAAATAACAGAGTAAAACGGGGATCTGTTTGGCCCTAATATATGTAGGCTGTATATTTTGTTTACAGTTAACAACAGGTGTTTGTATTTTGGAATTTTTTTTTCAACTTTACTTTTTTCAAGGTGCTTTTTCAAAAGCATTTAAGCTGCTCACATTCAGCAATAATGTTTACATTTAACACTCGGATACCTGACGTTAGAAATAAAGTTACAATTAGAGAAATTTTTAAAGAAGCACTAAAGCTCCTTACGTTTGGTGGTAATGTTAACAGTTAACTGTCTGATGCCTGATGTCAAATGTAAATTTACATTAAGAGGTGTGTTCGGTCAAACACCTTTACCTACATATGTACACTTAATGGAGAATTAGCAGCTACTTTATTATTACTATTAATATTGTTGTTATCAGCGTCATTCTTATTATTATTATTATTATTATTATTATTATTATTATTATTATTATTATTATTATTATTATTATTATTATTATTATTATTATTATTATTATTATTTCGGAAAGGTGTTTCTTTATGAAGGATAAGTAATTGTTGCATTATAATGTGTGCATTTCTCATTCATTTATTTTCTTGCACCATTCTTGGAATATATACCAATCGTTTAATCCACTCTTTTTGGAGGATTTGATGGTCCTGAAAAGAACTTTGAGGAGGCACAAAAAGTGTATGCCAGGTGCAGTTCCAAAAATCATCAGTTTCACCTCCTGAATGGTCACTCTCGTCACTGCTATCATCATTAGTCAGAAGACCAATGGATCCACTGTACCCTCTATGATACCTGACGCCACCTTGAAATCCTCATCTATCCCAATAAACTTCTGCACTGCCCAGAAAAGTTTCAACTGTCACCTTTTCAGTTCCTTCAATTTAGATGTGTTCTCAAGTGCCACGGAACCCCTTTACTATACCCCATATCATCTCAATGGGGTTGAGTTCACAGTGACGTAGAGGCAATCTCAATACTGCATATCCATGATGACCGGCCTTGATATCAGCTTGGAAGACGGTTTGGGCTTGTTTAACTTCACCAATTTGTACACCTCTAGTTTTGTGATGTCAGGAGGCACATCTACTCCCTCGTCTTGCAGTCATTGTACCATATCTCCTTTGCGGCTGTTGGATTTTACGCCAATACATTGTGGTAGCTTGCATTGTCCATGACGATGACAGACGACTCCTTTAGAGTGGGCATAAGATGATTTTCAAACCAGTTGTTGGGGGGTTGTCCCATTCATCTCGTCATGGTAGTCGCTGTCAGCCTTTTTCGCCCAGTAAACCAGTTCCCAGTCCTCAAGTTAATCATATTTGTCACAACCAGCATGAACAACCATTATTCTCTGGCTCCTGTTTGCAGTGATGTTTGGGTAATTGGTGCCAAATCAATCATAGCCTTGTGATTGTCTGTCCCTTTCCCATGAAATACCAGCAAATTTCTTTCCATGTGGTGAACCTCAGACCAGTACATCACAAACAGCAAGAGATCCACCTTAATTTTAACTTTGAAAATGTGAAGTGACATTTTAATGTCTGTATGGTTTACTCTGTTTTCTTTACAATTTTCACACATAAATGATAAAATATATAACTGATATTTTGTTAGCATAATTAGTGCCCATATGAAGTTTTCTTTTTTTTATAATGGCCCTTTAGCTTGTGCTGCCAAATAAGTGTTGAGCAAAAGAGCATAATAACAATGTCTTATTCTTCTCTCCTATTAAGTCTTGATGTAAATGAAACACATTTTGAAACATTGTGATCTCTGTCTTGCTAGACCCAGAACATGATTTAGAAAAAAAATGATATTAAAATACAAAGACGGAAAAACATCTGTTGTTTAGATTCACGTATAATAAATATTGATGGTGCAAAAATTACTGTAAACAGTTAAATTATTGCGAAAGAAAATTATTCATCAAAATAATAGCTTTACAGCCTGCTTCAAACGTTTCATGACTTAAAAGACATTTTGATTAAAACATCTGTCTACAAAGATATAAAATAAAAAAGACCAGAAGAAATTTTGTTGTCATCATTATCTTTATCATATTGTTAATGCGCATTCTGAAACTGTCCATATGCAGATCTGTGAAAATAAGCTGGCCCTTAACGTTTTTGTCTTTTTTTAATATAACATATCGAAAGACAGATGGAATGACAGAAAACTGCAATATCCGCATCAAATGTCCATATTAAATTATATATAGCGGTTCCTTGTGCAACAGACAATTAAAATGTTGTGAGTAATGAAAACAACACATTGAAAAGATATAGAAACGAGGAAGGGATGGAAGAAGAAAGAAGGGGGGAGGAAAAAAGAAAGAAAGCAAGCAAGCAAGAAAAGAAAGAAAGAAAGAAAGAAAGAAAGAAAGAAAGAAAGAAAGAAAGAAAGAAAGAAAGAAAAAAAAAGAAGAAAGAAAGAAACATGAGACAGTCAAACGCACAAAACTAAAATGACAAAAGTTGTTAATATCCCTAGGTCAACCTGGCCATCCCAACTCATGTGTTGTGATTGTCGTTTTTAACGTGTTTAACATAAAATTCTCCAGAGTTCGTTTTTTTATTGTCCATATTTACCAGTCCATTTTAGAAATAATTACATCACATAAATGTGTTTTTACTTCTTAATACACTAGCTGTCACTAAGACATGATGAAAAATTAGAATTAATTCATAAATCAATTTTCTCATCCCTGCATGCCGTTGTGGATATGGTCTCTGTTGATTTCAATTGTCCAGAAAGCATACCGTCCTAGTTTTTTGCTGCAGTGCGGAACCCATCTTGTAGAATTTTCAATCTGAAAACTTAAGTTTTACTAAAAATAACAATTGGCACAATGTTTTGGGGAGAATGTGTCAAATGAGCTGGGACATTGGATCGTTAAGCAGATGCAAATGGGTGAAATCTTTTTCCCAAAAGCGTATTGAAGCAGAAGACATTTAGTATGATTCTAAACAATGTGTGTCGGCCTTTATATATGTTAGAGTAATATGATGACCTCATAAATTTATTGAACTTGTAACTTACATCTTATCATTTATGTAGTTAAGGTATGTTGTAGTAATGTCACCACAGGTTATATTAGCTACCTTGTTCTTCAATCCTGAGTGACAGATGTAGCCATGATGAGTGGTATTTGACACACGGCAGTCTTTTCTGTTCAGTTAGCAGTTCACTGCGTATTTGCATAGTCACTGATTTAAACTGACGAAGTAAAGGTGGGAGGTCAGGTATCACTGAATACTTCTCGGCATTCCCTTTAACATGTTTAAAGTCAGAGGCATTGTGCAGCCATAGATTGTGATCGTCCAGATTGGGGAAACAGCCGATATTACCTTCATTTGCTTGCCCACATAGCTGATGACAGGCAGAGAAATGGGTTCTGTAGTATTATCCACTTTCAGGTGTGGTCACGTGCGAATGGTATAGCTTTCTTTATCATTTCTGTCTCTGGCTCTCTTATCGAGTTCTAATCCTTTTTGGGATAAAAGACCGTTTTCCCCTGTGACAATCCATGTCGAATTGACTCATTGTTAACCCGATATTACTGTCTACATGGTGTTGAAATTGAGGTTTGAATTTTTAAGTTTTTATTTAGCATTGGGCCATATAAGTGCTGTCCAACAATACAGTATGAATGAGATAATGAGAATTTACAGTGATATGATGAGATAGAATGTAAAATAATGAAACCTTATACGAAACTAACTACAAATCATGTTCCAAGAGCCCTGGGAAATCTTGGGCTTTTGGTCGGGTGTATGTGAATAGAGCCAGTTCATAGTTCAGCTCTCAGCGCCACCTGTAGTGCCCTTCGTAAATTACTATTGCAACACAATCTATATACTACCACAGTTTTGCAAGGTAGGCAGCATGTTGCTCCAAAACGAGTTCACAATTGCAAATAAAAATTAAGTGCATCAATATTACCATTATCATACGATATTATGAAGATAAATTTATTTTGCTCATCTAAGTCAAGGAAATTGGTGAAGTATCCAAGGTTGTCAAATAGAGCTTTCCTGTCCTGGGTAAAGATGGGGCAGTGAATTCTGAACTGGGTCTCATTTTCTGCTGCCCTACTATCACAAATTTTGCAAAACCGTTTGTTGGATGGATGGTACCTTTGGAACTGCATACCTTCTAATCTCTATTTGGAGTGTATGTGCACTTATTCCCAGTCTTGAAAATTCACATCATTTTTGACAGATGTGTTTGTATTAGGTAATTTTCGGGGGCAAACGCTTGTTTGAATGTTTTGTATGTTTGTTGTTTATAACCTTGGCTGTCGGAAGAGATACCTTCATGGTTAAGGAGTTTAGACTAGTTTTGGCTATAGTTATTACGGATGGCTTCCTTAGGTATACGGACCATTTCCTGGCCACTTTGTGTTATTCCTTTCCTGGAGATGTTGAGATCAAATGTATGCCATAGGTTTGTTATAAAATAATCCTGGTTTGGTGCAGATAGTTTTTGGCATTCTTGGTATGCTTTTTGCACCAGTTTAGGGTCAATGGCATTCAGATGTAGCCAGTATTTGGCAGCATGATGGAGAAGGTCTGTAGGTGAGGGCAATTGTCCCAGTTTTCCTCTTACTGCTGTATTGCATTGTTTCCTGTTTACCCCTTTTCAATATTTACAAAATTTTAGTAAGACTTTTTCAATCAGGAAGCCACTCACATAGAGTTGTTAAATTTGCTGGGTTAATCCCCTTTGAAAGGAATGGGCTCTAGATCTTACTGCCATAACTTAATATGGGGTATATGAGGCATTGAAGGAGTTTGGGTGCAATGATAACATTATCACGCAGGTTAAGTTGTTTCAATTTGAAGATAGCTTTTTGGCCTTGCTTACTAATATCTCAGTGGCTGTTTTGAAGTGACCCATTACTGAGAAAACAATCCCAAGGTAGCAATTGTCTGTTACAATGTATGTTGGTGTAAACTTATGTTTCTTGATTAGATGATCACATTGTTACCATAATCTAAGTTTTATTTAAGAAAACTGTCAAACCCCATTTTTCACAATAGCCAGATAGAGAATTTAGGGCATTTGGAAGGCCTGCGGGGGCTTAGATACTAAAACAAATAGTACAGAAAAACATGATCCATATTCATTAATTCCAAACCCAACAATAAGGTCATCTGCAAATAGCAGGCCATTGATTTCCATGTCATGTAAGGTGACTGCTTGATATATTGTCATAAAAATTGCTAGCAAATCATGGAAGAAAATGTTGAATAGAGTTGGGCTTAGGACCCAAGAAAGGTATATGTGTATGTTGCAGGTCGTACATGTGTTTACCTTTTTGCTGATAGATTATTCTACATTATTCATCCTGGAGCTCATATTGAGCAGTTTGGCCACAGAATCTTCTATCCGTTCTAAGTGATCAGACCTTTCCTCCATGATCACTCTCTAACTGCAGTTTCCACTGCAGACAGAAGTTCTTGTGAAGCACCAAGCACCTTTGTTGAGACCTGATTGTAACAGTTGTTAAGCTAGACACACTTAGACTAGGCAGTTTCGTTCCTTCCTCTTATATGAATCCAAAAGTGCCATTTGGTCTCATCACAGGAGGTAATAATTATCCATAGCTCCATCCATATGTTTACGTGACTGTCAACTTGGTTACATCAGTCAGCCAGCCACTCCCATAAAATTGAATGGATCAAACACCTTCAGCTGGAGAGTACTCCTAGCTATCTGCCATGTTAAAATATGGAGTTATTATTTTTTTTTGTGAGTCCGTGGTTGAGACCTCTCGATTTTCTACCAAGTCTCTTCAATCAGTCAAACTTTCTGTACGTTCGCTGACAATTCAGCTGAGATTATGGTATGGTTCATTGTCCACTGTTCTTCTGTCTGTCTGTCCTACTGTCCACAATGCACATTTTCAACTTCTCCGAAGTAACTCTTTACCAATTTCCTTCAAGCTTGGTGGGAATGTACCTTGCTTCATTCTCTCCCAAGTCTGTTCAAACGGTTATGCTTCATGGAATGTTGAATTTTGAATCTTTTTATTCTTTTATTGCCACAAACATCTCCAAAACCGTTCCGCCAATTGCTTTGAAATTGCATAGAAACACTTCTGGGGAGCCCTAGAATTTATTTTTTCAGTGATTGGTGCTGCAATACTTTTTTCTTTTTTTACGAATTTTAATTTGAGGCACAGATTATGTTGGGAAAAGATGTCAATATGACTGCGCTCCTCATCCAAGGGTTTACGGGGTATGCCTTACAATGAACCACTGCTGTGGGTAAGGATATCTTGTATCTTAAACCACCGTCCGATTCTTGGCTTAACAAAAGCCTGACTATAAATAAATTTGTGAAATTGTTCACTTTGTACACTAACGTTACATGTTGTGTGTATCCCCAGGGAAGGGAGGAGCTTTACCAGTATATGGCATTACTCTCGATTGCCTAGCTTCTGTTATTATGATTCTAATAAACAGGTTTCTGCCAAAGCCATTGTAGCACTGGTGAAAAGGTTAACAGTAGACTGGGGCAAACGAGATACCAACCTCTAATGTCTGCAAGATATCTAGTCTCATGTCACCTCTAATTGTAATAGCAATCAAAATGCCTGTGCCAGTGTCAAAGCAAGCCGGTCAAAAGACGTGTGACAAACAAGGCACTCCATTTCATAATTCTAGAGGAAACAGATCTGCAATAACTTTAATGAAGGGAGATGCCTGATACTGCTCATATATGCAAAAATGGTTAAGATTCTATGCACTCAGCCTGTGAATTGAAATGTGGCATATTTTTCTCCAGCTGACCCTAAACCTTCAATCAACATTGTACCCAGGACCATAACTTTAAAGGGAATTGACAACATGATCACTCAAAGCACTTTGCCCTCAAAAACGTGACTAATTCTTCTCTGTTCGCGCCCTCTACTCTTATTTATACTTATATATTAGGGGAAGAGTTGACTGATTATTTGAATCATCCTTTCATTACAAAAATGGTGAACGGCTTCACTAGTGGGTCGATATTGGCATCGCCTGCTCCCAAAATGCTTTTTCTTGCAAGAAATAGAATAAATTTAAACCAACAGCTTATGGTGTGATTGTCACATAGAAGTCAAGGAATTGCCTACCGAGACCTACAAGAGCAAAGATTTTTTATTTTATTACAACCGAAGAGTGTTTGTCAGCGCTGGCATTCAGGAAGAATTAATGAAAGGATATCTAAATGGTCCATTCACCACTGACACATGCCCATTCTGAATCTACAGGATTAGCCCAATTGGCGTTGTGGAAGAAAAATATTCAACTAAAAATGAATGTGTAATTCTGGATCTGAGCAGCCCTGATGATGCAACTGTCTAAAAATGTTTTAATTCTTTGACATGTAAAGAGGACCTTTCGCTTTCCAACATTCGTATGGATGATGCAATAGAAATCATGAATTGACTTGGCCCAGGAATTGGTATGAACGAGTTGGATGTTAAAGACCCGTTAAAAAACATACGTCCTGCAACTAATATGCACCCTCTACATGGTCTAGAATGGGGCAATAGTATGTACTTCCATACACGCCATTATTTTAGATCTCCCTCAGGTCTATTCTAATTGACATAACTTAGTGAAGTGGTACAAGTATTGTGCCTGTGTGATGACTTTTTAATCATCAACACATCATTGATAATGGCAAAACGATCAATGACAATTATGACCATGCTATTAAATAAACTTGGTATCACCCTGACCCACCATAAAACAGTGGTCCCATCAGATGTCACTGAATTCTGGAGCATAACACTTGATACCATGCACATGGAAGCATGCTTGTCTCCGCTTAAGCTGGACAGGCTTCATGATGTACTGTCTGCCTATAAGAAGAACAAGTGTACTAAACGTGAACTATTAAGTAGGCGATGTACCGTGTATTGTTAGAGTGATGATAATTGCATATGGAGAACAAAATCACATAGAATCAAATGAATATATGTATATATATAATGAAACATGCATTTTTAATAGATCTTTTCCATCACGATGTTGTAATCAAAATATTGGAAATGGGGTACCGTCCATGCCCCTATACAGTTTTATGGTTTAAAATTTTACCATTGAGGAAAACTACCTGTCAAACAAACACAGAGGCATTTTTCTACCTCAGTAACTTTCCAATGTTTAACTAGACACGTGTTTGTAAAAAAATATGTGTTTTGTTGAATCTCAATGGCGAAAATGCTACCTAAAAATACTCAGGACACTGCTTGCAACTACAGCTTTGACCACCTATTTACCATTTCATCTCATCTCTAGTATGGGACTCTGGAATAGGGACTGTTATAAAATGTATATCGAAAAACCTGACAATGCTTTTGCCTCTGCTCAAAGTAAATAAGTGGACCCGACTATATGTCCTGAATCTCTTTGTATCAGGGATGTCATGTGCAGGAGTGCTTTGACTTACTATGCTGTCATAATTATTTTACTTAGTGTCGCTCATTTCAGCTGTTCGACAATCATTGTATCTTTACCATGTTTAATAAACTGGCAACGTTGAACTGGCTCCTATGAACCAAACGGTTTTCCATTACTATTACTGTACTTTTTTATTAGTGCTCCACATTATCTGATGTTGAATACTATAACTAATTGTTCTATATACTTGGCTAAATAATCTATGTATCTATCTTATCATCAGTGATAACGACTGAAATGTCAATGTTTACTTACTGCAGAACTGTTAACTCTGACTTGTGAAAAAGGTTTAATATTTCCAGAACCTATCTCTGCTGAACTTCTCTAATACCTGAGGCTTGAGTGCGCCAGCTGCCCTGGACCTTTTACTCTCAGCAGTCGAATCTTCTCCCCTCGTGGTCTGTTTTCACCATCGGCAGCTACCACAGTGAGACTCCAACCTCAGGGTTTCCCATGCATAGACTTGATCAGCATCGGCACCAGCCACAGTGATGGTCTAACTCCACATAGAGAATAGCATAGCGCCATACAGTCTTCCTCTGTCGTCTGTGCCGCCATGCATTCACCTGTGGCAGTAGTCACTGTATGATTCATTATCCCATCCTACTAACCTTTTACTACTCTCCCAGTTTAATTAGACAACCCCCCTATCCCTTTCCGCCTTACCTTCTGTTGAACGTCCCTTTTCTTGTCCTTGCTTTATCTCTTGTTTCTTTACGCACACCCTCTCCTCTCAATCATAGGGAGCAGCTTTGGTCAGCACTATTTATCTCTTATTTTCTTGGTCGGTCTTAATTCTTTTATCTCACTCGGGATAAATCAATAATTTACAGAGAGTTGATGGTATGCCACTGTCGCTGCTTTCCCAAATAATTGCATATGTTAAAGTATGCTTATATGTTATCATTATGTTATGTTTATGCTTTACGTTTGATAGTTAAAGTAATATTGAATACATGCAAAACGAACATATCGCCTGTTTGTGTGTTGACCATAAATGTTATCCCTTATAAGCATAGATTTATTGTGACACCGACGGTTTATAATGCCTGACGTCAGCAAACATCTCAGCTGGTCACGTGGCATTAGTCTTTAACTGATCTAATATACTAACATATAGAAGAGTAGGCACCTGTAGAAATTTGCATCAAGGGTCTGGGCAGACAAACGTCGAGACCAAAGCACTGACTGGTTTCCTTTCTGCTGGCTTGCCTGCCAACCAACCCCAATCTCCATCTTCATCTACGATTGCTCAAGTGGCAGTACTGTCAGGTCTCAGGGCGGATAGTCTTAATTCTTTTATCTGATTTGGGATAAAGTAATTGAATCAAACCCCGACATTACACAGAGTTAAGGTGGGTCACTGTGGCTGTTTTTCTAAATGATTCTGCATGTTAAAGTACATGATTGTTTACATGTTATCATTATGTTTTGTTTATGCTCCATATTTGATACTTAAAGGTAATAATAAATGCAAAAAAACGAACATATCGTCTCTTTGTGTGTTAACTATACATAAAAATATATGTGTTTGAGTATATAAATATATATATACATATATATACATATATATACATATATAAGTATGTATGTACATATATATTAATTTTTTGTGATTTTGTCGTCATATTCACTTAATATTGCTGTAACAATATATATATGTAACATCGCTGTACTCATGTATTGATTTCAATTTGAATATCAATTTTGCATTGTGGCATTGGATATTTGAGACAGATGGTAAAAAATTCCTTTAATATTTTTCAATTTCTTCGAAGATATGGGAAATCTATTGATTTTACTTACGTAAAAGTATATCGTCAAATTTAAAAAATTACACGAAATCAAAGGTTTACAAATAGTCTTGCAATGCATTATAATGGCAGTTATTGCATTTAACATCTTTACATCGATCTAGGTTTGGTAAATCCGACATAGTTTCCATGTGTTTTCTTGATTAATTTGCACAGCTAGAGGTACCATCGCTGCACATGAGGAAAATGTACTTCGTAAAGTTGTCACTGTGGCACTCTCAAAAGATACACGTTTGAGCAGTATGGACCCCCTATCATAATAAACAGGCAGGGAGATAACATTGACAATTTGCGTTGTGGTAGAGGTACAAAAAGACCATGGAGTGGATAGATAGGGACTTGCTGTTTTGAAAACAAATTTGATTTTCAATATATTATTTTGTTTACTGCAGTTTGTTTCCTGCACCTTCACTATATGGTTTTGTCAATAGTTGCATACAAAGAGAAGCATATTGCAATGCTCTCCTTGTTTTTTGGCTATACCTGCTGTAGATGGCCACTATATGCCATTAGCACCCAATTCCTCTTCATGGCTACTTTTCTTTCTGCAGACACAAGTCAATTAAGAACAGTAAAATCTCCAATTAAGATCACCCCTGTAAAGAGATCATCTCTTTATTCAATCCAGCTTGCATTTCCTTTTTTATTTGTTCCAATTAATTTATATGTCTTGTTAAGGCCACCCCTGTTAAGATTACATTGTCGAGCCATTTTGATGGCTGCATTATGGAGATTCCATTCTACACTGTCCATTTACCGTCAGTAAAGAGTCGCCAGCTGCTTGTGGCCTTGTTTTGCTGAAAGATCGACTTAATAGAACAGTTACTACTGTACAGCAGGAGTTGTATTTTGAGAAAACCTTTCCACTGGATGAAGGTCGTCACATTGTGGAAGGTTGCACTGACCTAGCAACTATGTTGAAAGTCTTGTAACACATGTGGTCTCATATGTACAAAGTATTCAAGACAGGCACTTATGTATTCAATATCATACTTTAACATTGTTGGTACATAGGTTACTATTTTCCATCTTCACATCATGTCATTGCTTTTATTTTATCATTCAAACTAAACTTAAAAAGTACACCAGTTTTATCGTTGTTGTCGTATACATATGCACGTAATTATATCTTTGACTTCCTTTACAAAACTCCTTGGCACATCCTCTTCAAATTTAGTGGGGTCATACCGTGTCCAAGTATTTTATGATGTGGTTTAAAATCATTATGCTCATGTGATAGGTCTATGCACTCCTGAAGATGAATAAAATGCGACCACCATTGATTTCACAGAGGCTGCTCTAAAATGGGTTTGTGTAGAAAATATGGATTTCACATGGAGTGTTATGTATTATGTACAGGATAGCAAAGGCTATGCCGGAACAGTCATACGAAAAGGAAATGTTCTGGAAATGAAATGACCAAAAAGCTAGGAAAAATGGTTTTGGTATTGGGATGCCTATGGGCCTATTTGGGGTCATGGTTCATGTACCAACGTAAATCCACAAGGCCATGGCATATGGGTCACTCAGAGCTCTGCATTATACAGCAATTATTGCCATGTTGGATGCTGATATTTCCTAGCGTGAGCTGGACTTGAGACTGTGGTGCTCCAAGTCAGTAGCAGAGAGGTGTTGGTGGGACCTTTGTAGAGAATCAAGACAATGCATGACGAAAGATGGATCTAGAAGACAATGACTGTCACATGGGAGCGACGCATGAAGAAGCCTGTGCTTTTTCACACACTGCACCATGTATGTAAAAAAACACAGGTTTCTTTCATGGAAAATGTTGGTAGCAGTAGCCCCAGGCATTACAGTCTACCATCAACTACAGACTGGTCTTGGTCAAATTTAGGTCATACTCCTGTGTCCATAGCTGTACAAGCACAGTGGTGGCAGGAAGTAGTTTCCCATCTTTCAGATCCCACCCCAGAAAATGCCACTAAGTGTCTCAGCAACATTGTAAAGCAGCAACACAAGAGGGTCTGTACAATTTCCAACCAAAAAAAGGGTGGAGACATTTTGGGTGACCTCTAATACAAGTTGCCAATTTAGGGTATCTGTATCTCCCTTTTCATGGCATATACTGCAGTTTGCCCTTTCAAGATATCCTGCAAGCATGAAAATGAACCTTATCTTGTTGCTTACATTTTTTAGGAACACACTCTTTATAGTCTTAAAAGTCATGCTGCTTTGAAAGTGCACTGTGTACTGTTTGTCTTACAAGAATTCATTCTGGATATATGAGCTGCATCTTTTATTGATGAGCCTTCCTCATAACCATCCAAATAATGGAAGCTTGTCCATATTTGTGGAGAATATACTCTGCATATATTTTGCATATGGAATCATAATTTTGTTCTTGTTGCCGAGGAAATAGTCTAAGGGCCCCACCATCCAGCCCACAGTGCACTTCAGTCTTAGACTTATAATCTTGGGTCATTGATCAAAGTTCTTGTTCAAGTTTGGCGTTATTGGCATATCTGGATAAAGTTGTTAAATCAAGAGTGCAACTGGACAAAAACAAATTTTGCATTTGAATATAGCAGCGGGATTGTCACTCAGCTGTCCAAGAGAGATGAGTCTCTGGAATAGAACCAGAGGGTCTGTTGATTAGGAAAATGTGAAAACTTAGCCTGGTTTGTTGAATCAGAGTTGCACGGTGTTTTGACACGCCATTTTATCAAAACTATAATACAAACTTGCCTTGTGAAAATTTGCTATCTGTGTCCTTACACCTGTATATCTGCTATGGAGAGCATAACTTGACTCAAACTGATTGCTGTCTTCAATAATACTAAGCATCCTTTGTGTGTCTTGCGCATCTCTCTTCTGTTGCTTCTCACATCCTTATGGTGTTGACTTGTGAAAGACAGGCCTGTTAATCATTACAGAATTTGAATCAGCACAGGCTTGTCATGACCACCCATTCCTTTAATGCTTCTCATTGAAATTTGACCAAACCTGTTGATAAGCCTGCCCAGTATCTGTCACTTCGTGCAACATGGTAAACCTCTTCAATGTACATGGACAAATCAAGATGAACACGTTCAAGATGCTCAATAGTTTGCATGTAAAATGAGCAGACTTTGCACAGGCAGGGTGACCAGTTGCACAAAAATAGGATTGGATATAAAGTTCTCAAATTTGACTTCCAATTTCTGTTCGTTCAGCCTTACTGAAGTCACTTACGATGTTTACCATTGTCATCTACTGCAACCAAAGTTTAGTAATTGGCATTTCACTTACAGACTTTTTGCTTTCATAGACTTTTTCTTTCACTATTTCTGTATTGCTGGACATACAGCTTTTTTTCTATGGAAGAATTCTGTGTCATGAGGTCATGCAAGACTTTTGCAAAGTCATTCTAGTTATGTCACATATTTGGCACAGATGAATCACTCTTGTAATTTCATATGTTTCATATATTTTATTTACAGACAGCATACTTTGTTCAGGTGTGTCCACTTCTCCCATTACAGTACTTCTGTTAAAGGCACACTTATAGCCGTAGGCATAAGCAGTAGGTTTAGTGCATTACCTGGCAGTAAATGGGCACAATATGCTCTGGTCATGGTTTTTCCCTTGAGCATTTTATCAATTGATCTGCCTGCATAAACAGCAGCTGTTAAAGCTGCCGAGAACCTGCCATAATTTGGCCAATACAGCCCTGCAAGGCGCATATGCATTTGTAGTCTACCACGGCTAATCTCAAGTAGGTGTCTCTGTTGTTACAGATCTCACAGCCATCATAGCTTTCCAACATACTAGTTCATTCAATGTGATGATTGTTGTTGCATGATATACCTTCCTTCACATTGGTATTGGAAGCTGCATGTTGATGTTTTGATGAATCTTGAAAGGGATTTATGTAAGGCTATGTCCTTTTTCCCAATTGCCTTTTGGAATAAAAATATTTTAAAATAAATTAAAAAATTTCTGCCTATTGCTGTATTTGACCCCATTATGGTACCAATGTTTAAAAAATATAGGTTTTTTCTCAATTGTAATCAAATTATTGTGCCATAACATTAATTGAGCATCTTTCTATGTATTGATTAAATCATGGTAAAAGAGAGGAAGTCCAACCAGGTTGAAAGCTAAGAAACATCTACTAAAGAAAAGGTCTTGCACTTTCATATTTGGAATGAATTCTTGAAAAGTAGTTTTCCACTTTGAGTCTCTCGAATCAAATAACCATTTGATCCAGTTAAACTTCAGTGCACCAATTTGGGATTCAAAATGTAATAGTTTCAAGCCAACATTAGGAATACTTCTATACATGACTCTGGCCTTTGCTTTCAGTATTCCATCATTCCAAACAAAATTACCAATGCAAGCCTGTACTTCCTTGATGAGGGACTCATTAACATGAATGAGTGAGCACATGAACAGTTTTGAAAATTCCAGAAATTTTAACACTACATTTTTTCCAATTAAAGATAAATTTCTAGCTCTCCGAACTTTCAAAATTTCTTTAAACGATGTCAATTTAGAGTCGGAATTTAATTTGAGCATGCGCTTTTCATCCTCGTGAAAGGTTATACCTAACACAGTAAAGTGGTCCCTGCACCAAAGAACAGGTAGTCACCATCTGGAGAAAATCTGTTTGCACCTATCCATCTGGCAGTGGTTTTGTCATTATTGCATTTCGAACCAGAGCATTTTTCAAAATCTTTAAGGACCTTCAAAAGTTGCTTCGCAGATTCCAGGTCTGCCAAAAAACAAGTTGTGTCATCTGCCAGCTGAGAGATTTTAATCTCCTCACCACCCAAAGTAATTCCCTTGATGTCCGGGTTACCTCTGATGAATATGGCAAGCAGTTCCACTGCCAAAATAAACAGAAAGGGCGAAACTGGACACCCTTGCCTTACTCCTCTTGATAAACCAAAGAATTCAGAGGCATAGCCATTATTTATGACGCAGCAAGAGGCGGCATTAAACAAGATGGAAATCCACCTCTTGAAGTCTGGTCCAAAATCAAAAACCTCTCATATTTCATTAATATAGGGCCACTCGATTGTATCAAATGCTTTTTCCAAATCGATCAACATAAGCAGTCCGGGAATATTGTGCATCCCAGTTATTTTCAAAATGTCGTCAACCACTTTTATATTCTCACCAATAAATCTATTCTTTACATAACCACACTGGTCATTATGTATTTATTTGGGCAAAAAACTTTGCAATCTCTTTGCAACTGTTTTTGAAAGAATTTTATAGTCTGTATTTAATAATCAGATTGGGCGCCAATTTTTCAGCAATATACGTTGTTTAGCCTTTTTAGGAATTAGGGATATAATACCTCTGCGTTGATCTGTGGATAGTTTACCTTTATGAAAGGCATGATTGAGTGCATCAATAACCGGGTTCTTGATTTCTGTCCAAAAATAATTGTAAAATTCTGGGGAGAGCCCATCTGTACCTGGGCTTTTCCCATTTTTCATAGAGCCAAGAGCTAGTCTACACTCTGCTTCTGTTACCATACCTTCACACTTAAGTTTTTCCTCTTCGTTAAATTTTTGTTTGCCCACTTAATGAAAGAAAGGGCTGTCTTCCAGGTCTGTTGTACCTCTATGACTACTTGTATATAAGTTGGGGTAAAAAGATTTTTCCTCATATAAGATTTGTTTTTGGGTTGGTCATTTCTATGTTGTTGACAGTTTGAAGTTTTGTGATGTGTTTATTCTTAGAATTCCTTTTTTCAAGGCCACAAAAATATTCAGCGTTTTTTTCACCAAGTTCTACCCAACGGGCTTTCGACCGAATCATGACACCTTCAGTTTGTTTATTATTTATACTATTCATAAGCGACTTAACTTCCTCGAACCTTTCCATTTCAATATTGGTTAAGTTATTTATATTTTCCAACAAAGAATCAAATTCACCTTTTTAAACAGTTTTCTTGCTGTCTTTCTTTTTTATGTTTTAATTTAGAATATTTAATAGTAAAACCCTGGATCTCACATATTACATCCCAGATAAGTCCTTTGTCTCCTAGTTTAGCATATTTACCTTTGCAAGTTTGAATTAACTCTTTTACTCTTTCTGTATATGTCTCATCATGCAGTAAACTGGAGTTAAATTTTCAGAATCCTGGACCACGCCTTTCATAAAGGTCACCTTCTAAATGCAATGAAATTAAACTGTGATCATTCTGAATAGAGGGTTTGATCTTGTCATCTTTCACCCACTGAGACAAGACAGAGATCAGCCAATAGTCTAGACGACATCGAACTGGAGGGATTCTTGATTGCCATGTAAAAATAAATGTATCAGGGTTGAGTAGCAGCCATATGTCAACAAGGTCAAGTTCATCTAACAATAATTCACTGATGCCCTGTGCATACTTGGATGGGGCGTCCACCCCGTTTGTCAAGTTCAGGAATCAACACAGTATTAAAGTCGCCACCCACAATGATATTCTCGCCAGAATATTCTACTAATTGTTCAAAAAAAATTGTTCAAAAATTCGCACTGTTCGCGATGCATGTTTTTTGTGGGGGCATATACATTGGCAAGAATATAAAGGACATCATAAATCAATATATCTAAAATTATAAATCTGCCATCCTGATCAGAGAATGTATCATTTATGCAGTAATTCAAATTATTTGGTAATAGGATTGCGACACCTCTGCTATTTGTGGTCCCATGGGAATAATAAATTGCAGCTCCCCATTCGTTTTTCCAGCACTGTTCTATTCCTGGACTGCTATGAGTTTCCTGCAAGAAAATAATTCCTTGGTGAAATTTTCTGAACCAATGGAAGATGGATCTTCTTTTGAAAGAGTCAGCTACGCCTCTAACATTAAGGAAAAACAGTTTGAAACTAAATGCCATGTTCTACAAGTTGTATGTATACACTAGTGAAAGCCATGGTGAAAGGTAATGAAGAAAGTACCCACACGCAGGGCAACCAGAGAGAGAGAGAGAGAGAGAGAGAGAACAAATGCTTGCAAAACAAGACTCAAATACTCAAACAACTTTAACATATGTCACATCTGATACACATGTTAACCTTAGGACTCAGGTGCTCACATGCTGTATCCCCCAGCTGACCAACAACTGTACATACAAGCGCATTCACTGAAAAACAATACATGTTTTTAACAGTAGTGTTGTTTCATTCACTGCAGCACAAGTTAATAGGCTGAAGAAGGAAGACCGTCTGCAAGTGCATACTAAATACCAAAACCCTTGAAGTACAACTTCAGGCATCATAATAAAATATTTATACCAATTGCCATACATGCATAATGACACTACCAGGAGTTTACACAAGAAGTTACAATGCCCAAAGTTTACTATGTAAAAATATATGGGGATATTGAATGAAATAAAGCGATATAACGAAACGTCCATGCACGTAGTAGATAATACTGCTGCGTAACTTGAAGATTTGGGACTAGATAATAAATAATCATTGACTGAGTATGTATGGAGAACATTTATACACATATATGCTCCATAGAGGAACGAAATCAACCGACTGAGTACAAACATGAGTGCGATATGCTTTGGTATGGTCAGGCTTGTATAACGCGTGCCTGAGTCTAGTGAACAACTCTGAAGATACCACTCCATTCCTGTTGTTTGGCATTACCGAATAAAATTATAAAATTGAAATTATATGGAAACTCATTACAAATTAAAGTTTCCCTAAGATGGTGCAGTAGTCCATAAAGATAAAGTGGGAAAGACCGACAACAAAATTGGTCCATGAGGGTGATGCAATGTGGGAGAGACTTGCCCAGACCAGTTCAGACCACAGGGCCAACCGTACTCGCAGTCATGGCTGAAGCACCGGTCATGCCACTGACTCTGCCACTGTCAGCGCGGAGACTGTGACAGGGAGCCTAGGCAAGTATCTCTCCTCCCAGTCTCTGCTGTTCCAAGCATATGCACCCCTGCCGCGATCTGATAAAGTTCCCTTTACCAAAGATCAGTTTCATTAAATTGACTAGCTGCTTTACTTTATATATTCCTTTATACTTCTGAATAATTTATTGTGTGAGCATAGTGTGGAAAGTGATAATCTTTACCAATGCAAGATGTTGGATCTTCATAAATATGATCAGGTATAAGCTAGCTAAACAAGTGTGAGAATGAGAGATTGACAGAACATAAATGAATCAATTCACAGTCTGCCTGTAACTGGATAGCTTTTCCAATCAGCACCATTGGTACCCATAATAAAATACATGAAATTTAACTTTGAACCGAGTATGTGTATTCAGCATTTATTGGACAAGCCATGGTTTCTAAAGTACAATCTGTCTATGTACATACCTATATTGAAGACCAGTACGGTTACTTTAAGAGGAAAGAACTACCTGTATGAATACTCAACTTGTTGACCAAGATGGTGTCTTTGACATGAGAGAAATGTATATCAAATTAGGGCTACTAACTTACCTTCATGAACATTGGATCTACAATAGGTGCTAGATAGAACCATGATGTTACTCACACCAAAAATATATTGGTTGCAGTGTATATGACTGTGAAGTTCACCCAGCAAATTTAAGCAAAACAAAGATGACATAAAGGTGAGAACCTCTTACCCTGTAAACAGACAAACTGAGTTGCCTTTTCTGGTCAACATGGATTACTATTCATACTAGGATACATGTAATTCAACTTAAAAAATAAAAAGGTATGTTGTCATGATTATTTATCTGAGACACCATATTTTCCAAGATACTGTTATCTTGCCATGTGATCACTATTAAAGTGACTCTTGCACAAGAACAAATAATAATAAAGAAAAGACCCCCTCCTCAGTTGCTCACATATTAAGCTGAATAGGAGGAAACAGATAAATGTGTATCTAGTGTTTGTTGTCCACATAGGACCCGATCATCTGTATGTCCTGAATGCACAAGAACAGATAATAATTTGTAAATAAAGAAAAGACGTAGAAAATATGTCACAACCTGAAGCGATTCATGCCATAAATGTCAACAAAAAGAAAAAAAGACCCCCTTCTCAGTTGCTCGCATATTAAACTTAAATGGGAGAAACAGATACATGTGTATCTAGTGTCTGTTGTACAGATAGTCACATGTCACTTAATCACTACTCTCTGTGATCTGCGTTTCCCTGTACATTGTCCATGGCTGTAAGCCTACTTTGTTCTGGAGCTGGTGGCAATAATGCACTTAAGGGTTGTCCATATTGAATTTGATGTACCTTATTTAACTTGTCTTTCACGAATATTTTACCATTCCAAAACCAACAGTCCTGAACCCTGTCATCGTTGCGCACACGGTTGTAAACAAGGTACAAAACTTTACAAATGTCATTGGTGATGACCTTTTTTGTCCTTTTCAAGCAAAGCCGGCTCCGTAGAATCATCAGCTTAGGTCTCATACCCATGAACTTGACCAGAATAACCAGGCCCTGTATTGTGAGTCACCTTGACCCCTTGCAAGCACTTGTATGTGATGAGCTACGTCCACATCTGTCTCTTTAATGTCGAGTTTCAGCTTGTCTTTACAGAACTTGAGTACTGTTTCTAGGCAGTCTTCATTCTGTACTTCTTTGATGCCAGTTATCCTAATACTCCTTTTGCGGGAATACTGCTCGTTTTCAACCGCATGTCTTTTTATCTCTCTCAGCTCCTTCTTTAGTTTGACATTTTCTTCCTCCAGCTTCTTGACCCTAGTTTCCAGGCCCTCCATGTTCTCTCCTATTGTCTTTTTTACTTCAGCCAACAAGTCTTTTTTGAAGGTTTCAAACATAACCACCACAGATGCCTCAAGTGCCTCCATGTACCTATCTGCAGTGGGTTCAGATTCCAAAAACTTCCGAAAAACTGTCTTCTGCTTCACTGACAGCTGTTTGGTGGCCTCGCCTTGACCATTTATCTACCTGAGGGGATAATAAAGATTCGCTCGAAAAGCTTCCACAATATCTTTTCCGTTCGTCACTTCGCATGGATCCCAATGTCAAGACTGGTAAAAAATGTTCCTGTGTCCAGCCTATACCATATCTGTGCCTGTTTTTGCAATGGTCACGGTACACGATTCCATTCAGTATTGGCCCACTGTTGATCATAACATGTCCTCCACCATGCTTAGTTCACCAGGCCCATGCACTACCAAGTGGTTTCTGGTGGTAATTATATGTCCATACCTTCTGCTTCGAAGGAAACACACAGGAATGATCCTTGTGTACAGGAAAATTGATAGCACAAAGTATATATACACAAGACTGCAGAATTCCTGCAAAAAGATCGACTTTTCTTGGAGCTGTCACACTGTGGCCTGTCACTGAATGTGGTGACCTTGACCTTTTTGACTTGAAAAGGCTTGGTTTGGGATCATCTACCAAGAATTCAGACATATTATCCCAGTCAGCAAACGGTTCTGGCAGAGTGCCTACACTTGACAATGTGCCATCAGTTATTTTCCAGGTCTAAAATTGTACCCCACTTTTTTGCGCTAGTTTCCATGTCTTCTATCAGAAACTCTGGGTAACCCAGGTCATTTTTTATGTCGACAACAATGCCATCTCTTCCATAGTGATCAACAATTTCCCCCAGTTGAAAATCCTTTACCACATGATGACACTCCATTGTAGGAGACGAATTTTTATGGGTGGCACTAATTTCACTTTTTTTTTTTAAAGTGCCAGAATCTAAGTGGTTTAATTTCTGTTAAGCTGGGAATTAAATATCACACTAGAATGCGTTATTTTTTTTCTGGTTTTGGTGTGAAGGTACAGTGGGAGAGAATATGCTCCAAACGGATATGAGCATTGCACACTTGTATCCTTTTCCAGTAAGTACTATCTGTAAAATTAGGTTATAATACATTTTATCTCAAGTGTTATGTTTCATTCGCGTTTCACATACATTTATAGAATTTGCATTTCGAGTTAAATTTATTTGCATGAAACTTAAATCAAAAGATTACGAAATAAAATTTTCCAAAAAACATTTTATTATCTTTAATTGAAGACATCGTGAATTTGTTTTAAAATTTGGTTTTTCTTTCTTTTCTAATTTTAATCATTACATTATATATAGATCTTTAAGTGACTGCTCGTCTGCAAAGATGTAAGCGATCATCAGTCAGGATTTGTATAAGAGAAAAATACACAAATGAATAACTGCTCGTAAAGGTACTAAAGATAAAACCCAGCCCTTTATAGATTTCTGAGAATTTGGTGTTGTGAAACATGCTTAGTGACCGGTAAAACAGTTAATAATTTCCTACTGATGACCCGTTTATAAATTCATTTGGCTATCTAAGCCTAGAGTTTTATTAAATTAATAAAATGTAATTATTATGATGGATTATGACATAGATTTGTATATAAAAAGTGTCAGTATTGACTGTAAAATGCAATGAGATTTAATGGGCCTCTAGACCTATTTTTAATACCGAGACACAAAAACATTAATCTTACAAGTTTCCAAGTACGCTGCAATGAATAGTGTGACTCTTCTTTATCATATTATTACATTTGCAGTTTACTTTAAGTTGGAGAATGTTGTTATGTTATCTCGTTAGGTAGACCTAGTTTGGTCTTTTCAAAGACCAAGCGTTCTAGGGAAGTTTGTGGTCACTGTACTCAACTGATTAAGTGAGACTTTTTTGATGGGTGTAATCATGCAAGTAAGCCGTTCACTTGCATTCTGTAAAAGCAGTTTAATTACATTTATGTAATGTGGGCTACATTTTAAGTAGGTCTTTCAACAAAGGAACATCATACGTGGCTTACTTTGTAATGCATAAGCTCAGGGTGTCTGAATTAGAAATACGAACATGGTGACCCCAGTTCACAGATTGACTTGTCCGCAGATGAATGACACCAACACAAGTGTTGCGCTGGTCCGCCTTCCCTGATTACCCCAGATTTTATTTAAAGGCTAATCAAGACTAAAACGTTCTTGTTATTTTAATATTCAATGAATGTGGTTTATTCCTTACACAAATATTTTTATGATATAAAACTATACAGTTGTTCGATGAGGGGTATGGCATGGTACTTTACTCTTAAATATCAGACTTGGTGGTACTCAAACTGCACTTGGATTTACAGATTTGCGTTTGTTAAGTTGGTCTTAATGTTAGATATACCGCTTCTGTCTTTGGAACAAGCAAACATGCCAGGTTACCACACTGTGAAAATACACATGCGACCTGTCAGATTGTTAAATATATTATCAGATTGTATTATGAATATATTACCGTCCAATGTACCAATAAACACCCGTGTGTGTTAGCATACTACAAACACCCCCCCCCCCCCCACACACACACACACAAATATACTTGACTATATGATAACTCGTGTTACATAGGTTAAATTATGATGTGCATTTACTTCAGGCTTAACTTGCTGCCTCACTCAGGTGAGCAAATAACTATAAAATGATGAGTATTTTTCTTTTACTTTACCCACATGTGCAGCGTTCATAAATGCATTATAATCAAAGGCTGAATTGTCATTGAAGCTAATATTACTTTGTTCCAATTGGGGTTTTTAAAGGGACATTTGCACAGTTGGTTAACAGAAGACCCAATAATTATGACTGAGTGGTTACAGCATCAAACGTACCTCCATTACATGTACATGCGTGATACAAAAAAATGTAAAAAATCCGAGGATTTTATATCTAAACAACCAATACGTCATCATGGGTATAATGTAACAAAATTTAAGAACAGGGTGACTAACTTTGAGAGAGAAAACTGCACCGCCATGATGCTAAGCACCCCGTCTGGTATCTCTAACTGGATTGCCATCCCCTGTCATATAACATATCAGCATTCCTCATTTATCTGTGAACAAAAGCAGCAGGCTAAACGCCGACTTAGTGTGGAAAATAAGTGGCAAGGGAATCAAAATGATGGCACAGTAGACTGTGACAAACACTGGTATTCGTTTTACCAAAACTGCATCCGGTTATTTCTTTTTCATGTGATGAATAAGGTGGAAGATTCACACCTAGATATTAGTATATGTCCTGGCTTTGATAGTATTTCAGCACTACTACCAAAAAAGGATTTAGTTGTAATTGATAAAGCTGCTCGACTGGAGAGTAAAGCTATGTACCTGGGATGGATTGACAATATATTCCAGTTTCATTCTAAATTACGGAAATGGAGAATCAATACTTTTGCACGCCAATTTGTGTATTTTTTAGATATCTTACATTTGACTGATCAAAACATAACAATGTTACTTAACCTTCGGGAGACAAACACCACAGAAATCGCCTCCATTAGTCCTAAAACGTTGTACAGACATTTCCATGATTGGATCGCCGGTATAGGTACAATATGGAACTCCTTCTGGTACAAAATTTTTTATCCTTTTTATTCTGATTTACCTCGTCTACCTCTTTTCACACTGAACATGAGATTTGGCAATAACAATGCTTCATTTTTAGCAAATGCAGAACTATGTGAACGGTCTCAGGACACACAGCCAATTTGCTGTCGTCCAGAAGAATTCTATTGTGGGGACAATACATGCATACTAGATTACTACCAATGTGATGGCATTAAAGACTGTCACGATGGTAAAGATGAGAGAGAATGTCTGTATGTTTGCTACTTCCCATATCGCCCTGATGCTGGTGATGGATTTTGTTACAACTTGTGCGCAAGGGATGGGTGCAAATGCAATGAATTGTACTTCGGGTGTTTAAGTGGAGGCTGTGTACATTTGTCAAAGTGGTGTGACAAGCACCACGACTGCTCTGATAGTTCGGATGAGATATCATGTTTTGATTTGCCTGGTTCCACTCAGCTCAACAGCAAACTGACAAAAATTGTAGCTGTAGGTTTGGTCAAAGACCGTAAGTTCTCAGTAGGTAAAGTTCAACCTCGTACTTGTTCACTGTTGAACTGGGTACCATGCTCCGATGAAGAAAACTCAGAATGTTTTCCTAGAACAATGGTATGTGTGTATGGACATACTAGGGACGGTGAGCAGCATATGTGCAAAAACGGATATCATCTTTCCAGGTGTAGAGCAGCAGAGTGTCCAAGAATGTATAAATGTCCAAAATCCTATTGTATTCCACTGCAGTTCCTTTGCAATGGAGAGAATGACTGCCCTACACATGTGGATGAGAGCAATTGTACAGAGTTTAAATGTCCATATCTGTTTGCTTTTCGTTGTAAATATGAAAACACTTGTATCCATCCTAGTGATGTGTGTGACAAGACAGTGCATTGTATCAAAAATTGGGATGATGAAACCTTATGCCAAATTTATGAATGTCCACACAACTGTGCCTGTGTTGGTCAGACGATTAATTGTCATAAATGTGACGCACATCAGTTGACCTCTTTATTTTTCCTGAGAACAAATTTCATGAGGGCAATACTACTACGATGGTGTAATTTGCAAATATGGAAGCCACCTGGTATTAACACGTTGCGCTTACTGTATTGCTTGGATTTATCTTCCAATAACATATCTGTTCTTAAAGGACAATCATTTATTTGCTGTAAAAATCTACATACGCTTGATATAAAAAATAACAAGATTGGTAAGATACATGCAAATACGTTTGTTGGCCTCAATCAATTAACAGTTTTGACACTCTACCGGAATCCATTGGGTCTCATTGAAACAAATGGTCTTAATGGGCTTTTGTCATTAATGCGCTTAAATATGACCTCCTTGGGGCTGTCACGCCTCCAGAACAATGCTTTTCGGGGACTGCTTGGCCTGAAATGTTTAGACTTGTCCAGAAATAATATATCTACTATATGTTCATCTTGTTTACATGGACTGGAACAACTAATTTTTCTTAATTTATCAGGCAACAAAATACAGACAATCGAATCCTCTGCTTTTGACTGGTTGATCAGCCTTAAACAGTTACAAAGTAGTCATAACTACATGTGCTGCTTTGCACCATATGTAGAGTGTGTGCCTCCTGTATACAGTAAGAAGGCTTGCTGGAATCTCTTGCCAGATAAGTTTATTCAGTTTGCTGCTTGGGCAAATCTTCTCTCATGTGGTATAATGAATGCAGTAGTGATTTTCCACTTCATGTTCTTTGCCCTTAGAAGTCCGGCAAAATTGTTAAAATTGTGCCTGGGCCTTTCAGACATGCTGATGGCATTTTATTTGTCCTTGATCATTATTTCAGATTTTTCCAAAAAGGGACATTATATGGCATATCACTCTTCGTGGATTTTAAGCTTCTGGTGTCAACTCGCTGGTGCTATAGCATTTTTTTCATATATGACTTCACTGTACAATCTTGTCATCCTGACTGCAGACTTTGTCATAAATACAATTTTCGTTTTCACAGTTGCAAAGCTGACAAAGTCACGTGTTGGGAAATACATATTCGCAGGAACAATCATAAATGCCAGTACTGCTACTATATTGAGCTTCAGCAATCATGCACATACCAAATATTTATACCATTTAGATTCAAGCACATGTCTACTGACATACTGTATGTCGTCCCTTCATTTTGTAGTAGGATATATATACATTTTCCTTTCAGTTGCCTTTGATATTCTAATATTTACAGGCCATCTGTGCTGTCTTCTTTCGATACATAACAGCAAAAAGCGATCTGGTCGGAAAGACAAGCATGCTGGGATAACAATGCGCATTATCATATTTATAATTTATATCTCTTTATATCATTTACCTATAACGATGATAAGTTTCACCTTTACTGGGGACAACCGATACGATGTATTAAGGCATTTGAAACCTTGGTATTCGATACTTGTCTTTCCTTTGACCAGCACATTTCACCCACTGATTCTCACGATTACCGCGATCGATATTAAAGGCAAAATGCACAAGTACTCCTAGTTTGCCAATTGAGAAAGTTTGTACTAATTAGCCAAAAGTATATTTGTCACAATCTATTTAAAATTACTACCACTATTCACAAAGAATTTGATCATAGCATAAACTTTATCCTAAATTTTAATTGATGTGCTCTTCATCATAATCTATAGAATCTTTGGCCTAATGTTTTGTCTAAACCTCCAGGATTAACTTACCTATGTTCCTTGCTATAATATGACGTGTGTTTAACATTTGTTTGCTATTAAATTAATCCAACATTTATACACAGTACTTTATATTTGTAATAGACTGGGTTAATCTGGGAGAGGGGGCTACCTACATAGATTTGCACCAGGTTTTGTGCTGTTGCTGGCAGAAAAATTACTCAATAAATTAAGCAGGGTGGTTCTAGACAGACGGTGCAAATTACCAACATGTGTATCATCTTATTGAGGAACAATGAGCTTTTGCAGGTCTATCTAGTGCACACGGTGCTTGTTTGGAATGGCTAAAATAGAAGATGTTTTAAAAATTCTTTACAAAGCTATTTTGGTTCTGCTGACATTTCAGTTGGCTGAGCCTATGAAATCCGTTTGTAACCATCATCCATATGTCCATCTGTCTTTTAAACCTTTTTCAACTTCTCCAAACCGCTGCATGGAATGTTTAGAATTTGGACCTAAATGTTCCCCAGGAATCATCTACTAAATTTGCGAAAGAGATGACGATACAGTTATTTTTCTCTAAATTCTTAGATTCATTTTTGGAAAAAAAATAAAATTTCTTTTTTCTAAAGAAATACTTGACCAATATCTTTGATATTGCATATAAGATTACCTGGAGTTATGCAGTTCATATTGTGGCTACCGGGCAGAGCTGTGGTACTTTTTTATTTTGAAAATTAGTACTTGTGTGTTAAGGCTTTTGTGACTTCTACCATGGAAATGCTATGGATTCTAGAAAAATTATAATTGACCCTCAAACATAGAAAAGTTATTCATTCTTTGACTGCGAAAATAAATTAACAGTATCTAGTGCAATTCAGGCTTTTTGATTGCTGGCTAAGAAAGCTAAATAATGGGGAATCCTAGGCCCATGGTCCCTATAAAACAATAATAGAAAAGTACCTATAGGGTTTCTTTGGTGAATTTGGTCTAATTAATTTTGAGCTTGAGTTACTTTGAGATGCTAAACTGATATATTGGCTTATATCTTAGCTATATATTAATTTTTGATTGCTTACTAGTAACCAGTAATGCAGCATGTGTAATAGAGAAGAAAACTTTGCCCTTGGAGATCTAGCAGTTTCCAGTCAGCAGCACACAGGGTAATCTTGACTCAAATGCTTAGTTTTCTTTTCAAAATTTTGGCATTCTTAGTGCACAGCAGACACCTTCAATAATTTTCAATAACATTTCATATGTGCCTCGTATGAAGTTAAAACATGTCTCATCGTAGATTTTCATTCCAATTACCGAATTTGCTCATTTTTTTCTGTAATTTAGGTGAATGTGAATAGTTTGACTATTTGAACACCTATGTGGTGCTTTCTTATCAGTATCTTGGATGTAAAAAAAATATGTTAATGTCACTGCCGATGCCTCGATTTGAAGAACATAGTATGAACTAAATTGCATTTAAAAACCTTGTACATTGTAATCTTAGGCAGTTTTGTACGGTTTTATACATCTTAAATGATTGAATTAAATAAGCAATCAGAAATCTTCGGTTCTTTTAGTAGTCGCTATGAAGAAAAGTTCTGTTTACTTTTCAACTCTATATGTATTCAGATTAAGATGCCGATCTAGTGAATACTAATCAAGTGTTCCATCGTTTCATTTGTTTTATCCTCTTCAAAATTGAATTGAAACACCATTGAAACTATATACTTTCTGAAAGAGCAGAAAAAGGGGAGTGCCTGAATGTCAATTATTTTGGCTAACACACAAATTATTGAAAGCTTTGACTAATTACATAAGCAATTACATTTTAATTAAGATTGTAACTAAAACAAAAAGGAACTAACACCAGTAATGCTGAATCAATTATTTTGGTGCCAAATGGAATAGTTCAGTATGTATTCCAAAAATGTGTCTAATTTTTTCTGCATCGTATTTATTTTTAAAGATATGTTTTAGTCAAATTTTGTTCTGACATTTTAAAATAAAAAATTTGATAATTTCTTCTTTAATTAGTAGTTACTTAAAAAATATTAGTGATAAGAATAAAGCAAAACACGTTTTTGGAATACATACCTAACCTTTCCATTTGGCACAAAAATAATTGATTCAGCATTGTGAGTGTCAGTTCCAATTTTTTTAAAGTTATAATAGGCTATTAATTAATATTTAATTACATATGTATTTAGGCATATCTGTTAAAATATTGTGTGTAAGCAAATATAATTGCCTTTGTTGTACTACCCTGTTTCTCCTCTTTTAAGATACATATAGTTTTGATGGTGTTTCAATTTGATTTTGAAGAGGATATAACAAATAAAACAAAGGAGCACTATATTAGTCTTCACTAGATCACCACCTTTTACAAGATAATATTACCAGTAAGTCAGGCCTAAATCTATGCTGAAATAAAGAATCGTTCAGGCTTACCGTAGAAATATGTAGGCTTACTAAGAATAGTACATAGGCCTGGATTATTCAGCCAGCAAAGTAGACCCTACTGTTATTTATACTGAATGCTACATTAGAAATAAGCTATGGCTCTAGAAGAAATAGGCCTAGTTGGCCTCGGGCCTGAGCCTAGATGAAATAGTTGGCCTCGGACCTCATAACCATGTGGCTTGTGGTAGGCCTACCCTTTAATAGGTCTACCTTCAGTTTTTTCCGTAGGTCTGTAATCTTAGACAGGAAAAGCAGGGTACGTTCCGGGTATTATCGGTCTGTGCGTATAATATGGGTCTCTCGTGTGTTTAATATGGGTCCCCTCTGTATAATATGGGCACCCCATGCCCATATTACATGCACGTGACATACCTGAGGTTCTGACCTTTACCAAGAAAATTTTAATCATGTGATCCAATCATCGCCCATCCGTGAACAAAATGGACATTTCTTTGTCATAAAACATTGCCTTTTTCCACTGTAGATCATGCATTTTGTGTCAGGAAGGGGTTTAATTTACGTTGTTACGTTGTAACAAAGTTATGTTGTTATTTTATACATTCCTTAGGCCGACTTTTTTCGGACGTGTAAAACCAGGCGTTGTTATGGCTGCGTCGTCTGCTACACGCTTTTTGATCACGTGGCACTTCTGACATAAAATGCGTTCTTTGCATAATTAGAGGGGGTGCCCATATAACGCGCGGGCCCATTTTACCCGACGTTACCCTACTCATGCACAGCAAACTATTTTTAACTAACTATTGTAATCGTATACAAAAATTAAAATACGAGTTTTCATGTACCAATATGAATAAATAAACAATAATGTATAGGCCTAAACAACATATTTTTAAATAAGTGTCCTTTGCTATAGACACTACGTTTCCCCTCGTCCAAAGCTGCGCAACCCCAAAGAGAAGTAGGTATAATGCCCTGATTGTAACAATCACGAAAATACGTGGGCATAATAAGTCTGAGAAAATGCGATATTCTGTAACGGTCAATGTCATTTTTCCGAAGGTCTACGAGTCCGAAGGGCCGCAAGTCCGAAGGTCAACATGTCCGAAGTACCGCTAGTCCGAAGGTTCACAAGTCCGAAGGTCCACAAGTCCGAAGGTTCATAAGTCCGAAAGTCCAGATAGATACAGTACGTTCCTCCAACAGTGTTAATTACAATGGCAGCAACATAGGCCGCACATACATGCACACAAGCAGACGGAAGATGAAAGGCTTTGCCCCATAAGTTAAATTGAATTCGTAAGCGACTTTCCCTACACATGAATGAATTCCACGGAAAAGGGTCCATGAGGGTGAATTTTCGAATTATCGATACACACTAGGAATTTTGGATTTACGCATTTCTCCAGACCCATAGTTTCTTTTCAATCTAGCTAAGTTTTTAATTTTCAGTTCCTATTTTTGACCTTTTTTTTTTACACCTAACGCGTTTCATGTCATAAATCAAGGTCACCTCAATGCATTGCGTTAAAACGCAGCAATTAGGCCTATTAGCGTATTTCAACTGTGTTTAACATGTCGAATTCTTAACCATATAGATGAAAGTTGATATAATTCAAAAGTAGAAAATGTGCTTTTTTTAGAAACACATGCAAGTCACCATATTTGAGAATGGTATGCTTTGCGGGAAACAACGGTGTGATGCAAGTCTAGAGAAAGATGAAAAGTGGCCAAATAAGAATCCGTCACGCTGCGAAGATGATTTTAATCTTGCTATTAAAATATTCATACTATGTGGTTAATAGAATTTTTTTATCAATGGTGTAACCCAACAAATAAATATAACACAGACAATTTTCATACGATGCTTAATATTTACGAAATCTGCGTGATAGATTCACAGTTTCATGTGACGGATTTACATATTCACGTGACGGATTCACGCATGAGTGAATCCGTCACTGATTAAAACGTCCGCTTCATAATTAATGCGTATTCTGCAAAGACAAACGTTTGGTTTGCATAAACATTTGGCTCTGCATTTTTTAGATAAGGATAGCTGTGACAAAATCATTGATTTTGTTTTCCAAATTGGCATCAAAGATTTGTGTGGTTAATTCACAGTCCTTACTCACCTGACCTATACATGTAGTAGGTAAAGCTGTCACATTTTCACAAGAAATTCCGGATGTTTACGTAGGTTATGAACATAGGCGGATGTTGTTGGATCTAAATTGGAAGATATTGAATAATGAAGTGATGTCTTGTAGGTATCAATGATGGGGAAGCAAAGGGCTTTATCTGTATTGGAAATAACTGATTACGTGCAACATCTTACATGGTGTTGTGAGTCCGTCACGCACAGTTTACATTTTCATTGTTTCTAACTTGACATCTAAAGTAGTCCACATATTTTAGACAATCGGAAAGTGAGTTAACTGTACACTTTAAAATATATAGGGTTATCATATGTAAGGAATGAAAAAAGCAATGTTTTTGGTGTAAATTCCTTGGGAAACCAAAATTATTGTATAAAATGGTGAATCCGTCATATGTGAACTTCCTACGTCAAATGGTAGATTGGGCAAGTCCATGTAATGAATAAATTGGCCGTAAAGGCTTGGATAGACCAAATTTGTTGAATTTGGGTACCACTGTTTTCGCAACACTTGATTATTTTTCATATGTTCAGACCGCTTAGTCACTGGGTTCGCCTGCATGTGTATTGAAATAAATTGGTGCACGGGTGAATCCGTCATGAGTTTGGTGAGTCCGTCAAGCAAAAAATATTTCAGCCAGATTTTTATTTACATTCACGTTATTAAACGTGCCTTGTTTCATCGCAAAGGGTAGAATCCACAGATTTAAAACATGTATAGGTCGACCATGTTCGTGAAAATGGAGAGCAGAGTTTCGCCAATGTTTCTCTCTTGCGAGAAACACGTGTCCAAATTCTGGTGAATCCGTCACGCACATAAATTCTTTCCCAAATTTAAAAAAAACAACAGTCACAAATTGATACATTTCAAAATATTATGCGTATTGTTATTTAGTGAATTGACTTAGGCGAAAATATTGGAACCGGGTACCCAAGTCGGATCTTTAGTTGGAACCGGGTCATCGGGTACGTGGTGCACGTGTAACGCGGACATAGCCCAACGTAGGCCCACAGACCAGTAATGTACCTTAATGACAGGAGTTGCGTCAAAAGCATTTTTGGGCTAACACTCCATAGCAAAGCTATCAGAACAAAAAGTATGAATGGGTAGTATATTTTTTTTGGAAAGGTCGTGATCCAAAGATTTCAAATCTGACCATAATTTTAACTTTGTGAGCGAATTGTTAAATAAACACTCAGGTCAATACTAAGGGAGGGACTATTTGATTTTCGGGAGGGGGGGGGGGGGCTAGAGGTTTTTGATTCAGCCAGATTTTTTTTTCTCGCATTCCGCGAGGCCATATTATTTTTTTTTACATGCCTGTCCGGGCAAGATTTTTCTTTCTTTCTTTATTTGTAATGATGGATATGAACATACTTGTAGGGCCAGAATATCTTTTTCTTAACTTTTTGGGCAAGAACATTTTTTCTTGAAATTTCAGGGCCATATTTTTCTTTCAAAAAAAAAAAAAAAAAAAAAAACCTCTTGCCCCCCCCCCCCCCCGCCCCATATCAAATGGCGCTCCCTGAACATGCCATTTAACAGACCCAGGCTACATACATGTAAATGTGGAAAGAACTCTTCACAGGTTCAATCAAATTCACATTTTTCTACACACAATTTATGTGTATCTATGTGGCTACAAAACGATTCAGGGATATTTTTATCAGTGTTTGTTTTGCGATTATGAAAAACTAAACTTCATCTTTCCACATTTTGGAGCTTTTCTTTTTGAAAAGCCCTTTTTGAAAACTAGCATGGAAGAAAATATTCCTGACTCGTCTTTCAAGTCACACCAGTGCACATCATTTCTGTGAAAAAAATGAAAATTTGAATAAACCCGTTAAGAGTAATTTTACATACTTGTGTAGAGGTCTGCCAAGCGACATGTTTTACATTGATCTGAATATTTATTTAACAATTAGGTAGCAAATTCGAAATTATAGTCAGATTTGGAATTTTTGAGCCATGTCCTTTCCAAAAATATATACTTTATGTATGTTGGCATTAATATTCTTTTATTCCACGAACTTTGCTAGGAAGCGGTTGCCCAAAAACACGCTTCTGGTGTTTCTTCTGTTCTTGCGTATATATATATTATACCAGGGGACTGGTATAAAACGAACTGGGAATTAGTCATATATGTGGAACTGTATACTGTTTAATGGAAAGGATTTTATATCATGATAAACATATACAGCAGACTGCAACTGTTACAGTTATTTTTTCTGAAGACACAGCTTTGTCCACTTGTTAAAGACGGAAAATAGTGATGTTAAGATCAATATTCAAGGCCATTCTGTCTAAAAGGTGATATGTGTTTACTCTTATCTGGTGCTTTTGTTGAGTCATTTTATGGTAGACATTGATAGTGTATTACAAAAAGACATTCCAGCTTATTTTAATTGTTCAATAATTGGGTAATCGTGATAATTTCAAGATATCTAGTCGAGGTCATTGTGTGTAAAAAGTGATATTTATACACAAAGCGGACTTCTTCATTTTGGTGCTTTTGTTGATCGTATCGTGATAGAAATCGAGAGTATGGGCACAGAAGACATTCCAACTCAGTCTAAGTGTTGATTGGTTGGATAATCATGATAATAGTATGATCACTATAATAGTCAAGGCAATTGTTTGTTGAAAATGATACTTATATACAAGGCTGACATGCAAAAACTTTGTTTTATTTCATTCGTTGCCTTTGTTTTTCATATCAAGTAGACATCTACGATATATGTATTTACTCTGAAGAAATTCCAGCTTTGTCCATTATTGTTCATGAGTTGGATAATCGTGATATCAAAATCACTAGTCACGGTCATTGTGTGTAAAGGTGATAATTATACACAAAGCTAATATGTGTTTACTTTATATATTTTTTTATTTGGTTTTTACCATGCAGACATTCCAGCTCAGCCTTAATGTTCATGAGTTTGATAATCGTAATAATGTAAAGATCCCTAGTCAAAAACATTGTATGCAAAAAGTGACATTTATACTCAAAGCTGATATGTGTTTCCGGTAACTCTATTTTTAAAAAAAATTGTCTATCATATCTTGATAGTATACTTACCCATGCGAAGACCTTCCAGCTCAGTCTGATTCTATTTGGTTGGATAAGTGTGTCTATCATATCTTGGTGGTATACTTACCCATGCGAAGACCTTCCAGCTCAGTCTGATTTTAATTGGTTGGATAAGCGTGATAATATCATGATCTAGTACAGTCATTGTGCTTGTATGTAAAAAGTGATATTTATACACAAAGCCAAAAAGATTGCATGTGTATTTTATTTATTTTATGCTTTTTGTTTATCACATTATGGTACACATGGACAGTATATATTTTCTATAAAAACACCCCAGCCCAGTCTATTTTCATGAGTTAAAAAATTGTGATATCATGATCAGTAGTCAAGGTCATGATTGTGTGTAAAAGGTGATATGGTGATTTTTTTAATCAAATCAAAGTAGGCATCGATGGTAGATTTAAAATATATGTATATTGTATATATATATAAACATTTTAATTCTGAAGAAATGCCAGCTTAGTCCACCATCTCGTGACATGATATATACTATTACGGTCACTAGCGAAAGTCATTAAGTACGGTATCCAAAGTGTTTAAAATACACATGGCTGATAGAGTGGTACCACTATAAGTTTTTTTTGTTTTGTTTTGTTTTTTTTTTGTTTTTGTTTTTTTTTTTTTTGTTTTTCTTTTTTTTTTTTTTTTTTTTTTTTTTTTTCTTTCTTTTTTTTTTTTGTTTTTTTTTTTTGATGTACGACATGACACACATAGCTTGTACTGTAGACAAGAAGCGACATTTATTTGCTGTGTAGATGCAAGTATGAGATCCCAGATTGAATGTAACTCTTTGCACAAATAAAATGATGTTCAAATATATATTGCATTTGTGATTTTTCATTAAAAGCTGCCAGAAGTGTTAATTTCCATTGAATGAAACTCTTTTTAAAAATAAAATTCACTGTTGTTGTAATATCAATATACTAGTATGGTTTCATTTTAGGCTTATTATATGCTCAATTATTATATTTTAAATAACTGAAGATTAAATGTTGAAACTATGTCTTATGACGGAATGACGTGAAATGTCATTCGTTGAATGCTAAATTTCTGACAAAAAAAGAATTATCAAAACTCTGATATGTTTTTCAACAAAACTAAGTCACTTGAAATAAATGGAACTATCACATTAGCATATTAGACCTTAGAGTGAGGATTACGGCATTAACAATTAAGAATGTGGCAGCAATATAGCATTTCTAAATGTTATCCATTTCCTGACAGATTTGTTTCCAGTAATGTACACAGTAAAAAATCGTTATCTTAACTAACATTTGTAAGATATTTACGAAAATAATTCTAATTTTTTTTCAACGAAGAAATAATTTCATGCATTTTTCTTACTTTAAGAGAAAAAATCCTCTCACTCGCAAGATTTTGCAAATCTTGTTTCAAGAAAAAGATTCTTATTCCATTCTTGAAATAAGATTGGCAAAATCTTGGGAGTGAAAGAGGATATTTTCCTTTGAAACAAGAAAACTGCAAAAAAAATCCATGAAATTATTTGTTTTGAGAAAATTTAGAATTATTTGCTTAAATATCCTAAATATTTTAGTTAGGCCTAAGATAATGATTTTTTTACTGTGTAAGCCTACAGACCTTTAAATTTGTTTCTATGGAAATTCCGTAACAAAAATACTCAAAAGTACATAGCTAGATAACATGAGCATGGAGAATTTAAAACTTGAGTAAAATTTAAATGCGCAGAATTTGGCCTCATGCTGCTAATGTAGCGTGGCCATGGTGCCCAGGGCTTATTGCGTGAAAACCATTCAGGGCTTCAATGCACGAGAGGCTACGCAGGATTTTTTATTAACATTGAGATATATGTGCTGACATTTAGATCAATATTTTATGCAAGAAGTACAAAATTTGACACTAAAATTGTAAGCCTACATTTGACTGGTCAACATAAAAGAAAGTTAATAGGCGTAATATTAGTTATAGTTGGCCTATTAAATTATAGTGCCCTGCAACAGCAAATCTTTCTGTTGTTGACTCTGAAGAGGCCTACACGGCACTTCAAAATCAACATTATGTATATCGTGAAACAAAATATGTGATTAGGTAGGGCCTATACAAACATGCAGACGAATAATTTTTCATAAATAGGCCGATGGAATAAACCATTGCCAAGTTTCATAATCTGGGTGAGACCAATTAAAGACTGAACAACCGTTGTTTATCGTTCCAGGCATTAATTAGCTTATTCATCGGACTTGTGGACCTTCGGACCCATGGATCTTCGGACCCGTGGCACTTCGGACGTACGGACCTTCGGATTCGTGAACCTTCGGAAAAATGGGCCGACCCCGTAACATCCATCCCTTTATTCGGGAAACTTGTTTTGAATACTAGGCCTAGACAGAAAGTTGAGCAGTTTGGTTTGTCGACGAAGTTTCTTATTTTATCCTCTAGATGTACATTCTGGTAATTCTACATCATGGATTTCATATATACATATTGATATATTGGCGTTCTTTCTATTGTTTAATGTAAGTATCCGCTTCGATGCCAAGCATGTCACCTCAGATTGCTTGAATGCTATCACACTGATTACGCTATGATACGTGCATGAAGAAAGAAGAATTTTTGTATAGACTTGATCATTTTACTACGCACACTTTGAGCATACCATTATTTCTTATGACAACCAGGGCATTTTGAGTAGGCGCATTTTAAATCAATCTTATTATAAAAAGTCACAACTTTCGTGCCAATGTTGCTTTTGATAGGTGAGGTTTGAATATGTTAAGCCTACATTTTATTTCATTAAGATTTGGGCAGAGAACACCAACTGGATGACTTTGACCTTTATGGCATCTGGTAACAAATTAAAACACTGATTATTTGTAATCAAGGGTCGAAAAGCTACTTGATTGCAGTAGGGCCTAGATAACAATGTAAGTGCATAGTGAACTGAATGGCATTTTAGCATGCAATGAAGAATTTGAAAAAGCAAACACCAAGTTTAATGTTCCTTCCATATATGTGGACGTAGTTCAAAGGCCCATTTAAATATGCGCAGCTCGGTTTTTTTTCTTTTCTTCTTCATTTCAATACGCACAGTTGCCGACTAGTATATTTGAAGCTATTTTTCAAAAAAGTGAGTGATGCAGATTTGGAACATTTCCAAGAAGCTCGCCAGAGCTCCAAATCCAATACAAAGCGGAATTCACACAATGGGGCATGAATATATTTCAAGGTAAATTTCAATGAGCAAAACCTAGTTAGGCCTATCCAAGAAAAAATTAATAAAAAGTGACCTTCAAAGAAGTTTTTTTTAAAAGTCGTTCAATAAATAAATATTTATGTGGATAATACTTGATTGTATTCGATGTTGAATGAAGTCATTATCGCCGTGCATAAAATCTGACAAAATAAACTGATTGTTGCTGTTTTTAATACACGCAATCAACCATTCATTTTGACTGTTACACGCAGGATTTAATTTCTTCTGTGCCAAGCCAAAGGCAAAGGATGTGGACTCCAGAACTAAGCATAAGGCGCGGACATTTGCCGAAGAGTACCATAGGCATGAGAACACTCTGACAAACATATGGGCGTCGATTAACCACCATTTCCAGGACATTTGACGAGAAATTGACATCGTTCCCCATAAAGAATTCAAACAAGCAAACACGGCACTTGATGGCCGCCTGAAAGAAAAAATGACAAGTGGTAATTCCAAGCCAACTGCACATAAACAAATTATTCAGGCCAATATTCTCAATAGAGTTTCCACTTAACATCAGTCGTGCTAGTTAAGATCCTGTAAAGTGTAAGCGAGCCGTTTGGTATAACATAGCAATCCACTTTGCAACCAGTGGCATTGGAATTCCATCAATTACGTCCCGACTCATTGGAATCAAATCTGATGAACGCGGTGAATTTGTAGCCATTTCACATGAGCCACAACAACAAAATTCCAGGGTAGTTTGTACAGCAAAGAAGCACCCGCTGAACGTAGAATGCATGCAACAAATTCCGATTCCTGCCCCGTGAAATTGCTTAAACTATTCATTGAGAAAACAGACAGCCCGGGAAAGGGGGGGGGGGTACTTCCACGTAGCCTAGGATTGTACTGGGTATGTGCCGCGGGAAAGGCCCTGTTTTCATTACTCCCAGGATTAGAACCCCCCCCCCCCCCCCAAAAAAAAAAATGTACACTGCTGGATTAGGAATAGGATAGGGGATAGCTACATTTATTTGTTGATTTGAAAATAGTACATACCTTCCCGTGTCCCTTATGGGCCCCCATACACAAAACTTCTTCGTGTCCGACATTTGGGCACGCCGCTTGGAGGCACTACATGTCCACCTTCCGGAAAATGATGGGGTCTGCTGAACCAGTGAAAGCGATGCCACTTCAAATCAGGATGTCATTCAAATATACGGAAGGTTAGATACAATATTATACATGACTCTTTTATATCAAAATAATTCTCTATCTGTATAAAGTCATTTATTCCTTAGGTGTCCGACAATTGGGCACCCCAGTATACTAGCCACGTGGGTAGGCCTAGTCCTTCTCCGCCTCTTTCTCCGGGTCCCCTTCACTTCAGATTCCTAACCAAGCGCCCGGCACTGTAACGGGCACTGTCGCTATTCCTAGTCCGTTCCCTGGTCACTCTCACTGCCGCGACCAGTATTTTCGGCATCTCCGTGGCAAATTCCAGTAGATATGTGGTGCTAAACCCCACTAAGCGAATGCTAACCCTAAGGTAATAACAAATGATCCCCTTCACCGGAAGTACTAGGCTTGGGTCGTAAGTGAGGCAACGGGGCACTGGACTTTTGCCGGGAACCTTGAATAGATTAGACGTGTGGTGAGAGGTTTGCGCCCATTCCCGTCACCCGGCAGAAGACACACAGCGAGACAGCTGTGATCAGGTGAGTGCAATAGCACAACAAATGGTACCAGAAGTGGTTTAATTAGCTGATTAGAATCCACGACGTGAATTATATACGATCAGCTGTGTAAATTTCAGCTGATTTATCTTCTTGGCCGTGATCCAGGAAAATTTAATTTATGCATATGTTTCAGCTGTGTGTAAATTTCAGCTGAGTTCATTTTCTGGACAAATAAAGTTCAGAGTAATAAAGTGTGAGGGAAAAAACCGTGCAGTTGATTTCTTTTCTGGAAGTACATTCGGAAAATTGACTGTGTCAACTGGGCAAAGTTCAGTGATTGTTGGGAAAAAAAAGAAAGAAAAAAGTCGCTGTTTGGGAAAAGTAGGCTGATATGGTGTACACACAATGAATTACTGATTGAGAGCTAATCGAAAAAAGTCTGGCAGGTAATTTATGTCAGTTGTGACTGTAACATAAGGATATTCTCAGTTAGTGCCTACATTTGTTCAAGGGCAGTGTAAAAAAAAAAAAAAAATAGGGAATGATACACAGGTACACAAAAACATTGTGTTAGCCCCGTGTCTAAAATTATTCTTTGGCCTACAAACTTGTACACTGTTACTGCATATTTGTGTCACCACACACTGTAATTGGCCAGAGTTCTTTTTTTTTCTCTTTCTTGGTTCAGATTTAAATTGTTGGGGATTGTGTTTGAATTTCCCACCATTTTTAACTGGCAGTCATTGTGTGTATGCACAAACAAAGGACTATAAATATAGATTTCTCTCTCTCTCTCTCTCTCTCTCTCTCTCTCTCTGTCAAACTTTGGGAGATTGAAATTGAACTTGGGATATTTTTCAACAGCTCAATTATAACTCAAGTTACCAAAATACTGAGAGTTCTTGGAACTAATACTTCAGATTGCTTTTGGGAAAATAGTATTGCATGACTGAAAGTAAAGTAGGTGATACATGGTTCTATCATAAAACAACAGGTGTTGAGAATTTCCCAGCAAATAATACAGTAAGCTGTTTGTAAATTCAGGTCGGATTGCACTCTGGCTAGATTTACATATATAACAGACACGCATACAATTATTTTTTCTTAAATTATTTATTTTTTTTTCTTTCTTTTTGAACGTTGAAGACTTGAAGTGCCAATAGGTCGGAATATCTCTGGCTAATTAGCACTTAGTTGAAGTGTAGTTAGGTCCTGGTGTGCGCTTGTTGGTGTCAAGTAAATTGATAAACAAATAGGAAGTACAATGCCTACAATACATATAAATACAGCATCTAAAGAAGAATTAACCAATCTGTATGGGATTGGCGAAACTCATGCAGAGAAAATTTTAGAACTTCGCGCACAAAAAGGAGGACATTTAAAAGTAGAAGATCTAGAACAGATCACAGGTGTTGACTGGCAAGATTGTGTCAATCGAGGCATAATTTCGTTTGAAGTTCCAACAGTGGCTGTCCAGCCAAGTCTCCAAGATCTGTTTCAACTGTTGAGTGCCATGATATTGGAACAAAATTCACTTGTTCAGAAATTGGAAGCAACTCAGTCCGATGTGAAAAAGCTGTCTGTGAACCAGGAAGAAATACAGCAGAAATTGAACAGTCCGGAAAGAAGAAACAGAAGCAGGCGCAGCTCAGAATGCTCAAGCAAGACCGATGATGAGGAAAAAAAACTTCCCTTTGCTGGTGCACTTAATGTATTGATGGCATCTTCACCAAATGGGGTTTACAAAGGCAGGGCATATCACATACAGAGGATAATCCGCGTCCTCCCCCACAGCAAACATGGGTTACACAGGAGCACTTGTATGCGCCAGCTACAGGTACAACGGTGATACAACCTGCATACGCTGCTCAGCACAATGAGTTGGGTAAGCAAGCAAGTGTGAGCGTACATGTTGCATCTGCCATTACACATACTCAGAACTCAGCAGCAGTACAGTCAATGAGTAATGGTTTACATGTTCCACCTCATTCAAGTGTTCAGTTGCCTCATTCAAGTAGCACACAAGTGACACAAGGGGAAATTCAACAACCACATCACTTGCACTTAGGTAACCACATAAGGCGTATTCCTAGTATGGGTGTGCAGTATTTGCCCGCTGCATATCAACAACAACAGTTTGGCAGCCTGCAGGGTTCTGTTCCATTTTCCCATTTTGGCCAATCACAGTATAATGGTATGCAACAACAAGGCATGTGATCAGCCCCACAGTATGGCATACCACAATACAACAGTATGCAAGCACAACCATACCTGCTTGGTTCCTTGGAGATGCAAAGACCAAATTATACTGCAATCTCATCATCATCATTGCCTAGTTGTGTTACCTCCACAGGGTCCACTTATCAGGGACGGGTGGTTCCAAGAGGGGGAAGGGGATCTGGGAGACCTCGCAGGGACTATGTGGAAGGGCATCGCAATGGAGGGTCTGGGGAGAGGGAACCTCCGTTGCCTAAGATGGCAACATTTAATGGCCAACAAGATTGGCGTCCCCATATCCTCCAATTTGAGCGTTTGGCAAGGCGATACAATTGGAGTGACGTAGAGAAGTTGGACAGGCTGGTAGATTCATTGCGAGATAGGGCTTTTAGTTTTTATGGCAATCTGGATGAATATGTCCGTGAAGACTATCAGAGCCTTAAGGAAAGGTTACATAAGCCTTTCGGGAGAAAAAACCCACCTGCCAGTGTCCAAAGACAGTTACATGAATAAAGACAAAGACCAGATGAGGGGTTAGATGAGTTTGCTGAGCGATCCCAAAGATTAACATTGGATAGTTTTCCAAATAGATCGAGTGAATCAAGAGGTATACTGGAAGACTTAGCCAAACAGGCTTTTTTGAAAGGTTGTGCCCACAGTGGTGCGGCATGTCAAGTTATGAACAAGGAGCCAAAAGACCTTGACGAGGCCTTGCACTTGATGAAAATATATGTGCAAAATCATGAAACAATTTTCGGTTCAGGAAAGAAGGTAGTAAAGGCAGT
The DNA here is from genome assembly GCA_964020975.1 of Hermodice carunculata. Classification (NCBI taxonomy): domain Eukaryota; kingdom Metazoa; phylum Annelida; class Polychaeta; order Eunicida; family Amphinomidae; genus Hermodice; species Hermodice carunculata. Next base: position 14,608,121 of record OZ026625.1, on the reverse strand, counting down.
TTCATTTGTTGGAGACTGCAATGAGGAATTTCAGGTTAGGGCAACTGGGTTGTCCCCCAATAATAGATCGCTGGAGGAGCGAATCGCTTTGGGAGTAGCAAACGGAATGCAGGAAGGAGTAACAAATTTTGCTGGGGCATTACGGAAGTTTGTCCTAGACAAGGAGGCATTGTTTAAAAGCACTGTTAGCTCCCCCAGCAGGTCAGAGAAAAGCACACTGGGAAACCCTATGAGCACTCCCCCAAGAGATAGCAGGAGTGTCTGCTTCAAATGTAATGGGGTAGGGCATTTTGCTAAGGATTGTGCTACGAGATCACCACAAAGATCACCCATCAGGTCACCAAGCAGAGTGCAATTTGGTTCCCCAAAGCAGAAAACTTTAAAAGAGTAGGGGTTGAGGAGACCGGCCAGCATTCAGCCCAACATGTAAATAGGGGCCATGTTGTAAATAGTGTAGATAGGAAAAACTCTGTTCCTCTGGTGGAAAAGTGGGGGGAAATGTCTGGGGTATCCAAAAATGGGGCAGTTAGGGAAGTCTCCTTTGAGAGGAATACCAATGTGTGTAGTCTTGTTGTATCCATTACAGTAGAAGGTCATAAAGTTGATGCTGTGTTGGATACAGCTGCACAAGTTACAGTGTTCAGCTGTGAATTTGCTCGAGAGATAAGGGTAAATGTCAAAGCCGGAGAATCGGTTCTGCTTAAAGGAGTAGCTAAAGGAAGTGATATGCAGGCTGTAAAAGTGAACAAGGTGAACATGGCACTGGGAAATAGAACTACACCTTGGCACATATATGTTGCACCTATCACTGACAAGGTCATTTTGGGATTAGATTTTCTTATGGCCAACAATTGTGTTGTGGACCTTAAAAGTTTGGTAGTTGCCATTGGAGACCAGGTAATCCCAGCTAAGTTATATGGTAAAGGGGCTGAAAAAAGGCTATGCTGCAGGTAACAATTCCAAAGAGAATAGTGGTTCCTCCAGATAGCAGAATGTTCATTCAATCATGTATAGAGGATGGGAACAACACTGAATACATGATAACACCAATTCAAAGCAGAAGTGAACTGTTAGTTCCAGCCATGGTTGTGCTAGGGGATAACCCAACAGTGATTGTAGTAAATATCACGGATAAATATATTACGGTCAAACCAAGTTTTCTCATTGGGCTAGCAATGCAACTTACTGATGTAAGTATGGGTAAAGATTCTGTTAGCTCGATGCAGGAAAATGATCCTGAGAGGTTAGAAGTTAAGGTCACCAGGCAGGCAAATGCAGAGCCTTGTATTGAAGGTGAGGATGTAGGTCGTGTAGATGTTCGGCTTGCTGGACATCAAGATGAGTCTAAATTGCCCTCACATCTTCAAGAGTTATGGGAGGTCTCCTGTGCACAATTAAATGAGAAGCAGAGTAATGCCTTGAAAGCACTGTTAATTGAATATCAAGATGTTTTTGCTAAACATGACTTGGATTTAGGTTGTTTCTCCCTATTAAAACATAAAATAGACACTAACGGTGCCCAGCCAATTAAACAAAGGATGCGGCATGTCCCATTAGTTTGTGAAGGTGAAGAAGAACAACACCTGAAGTCTATGTTAGATCTTGGTATAGTTCAACCTTCTCACTCTGATTGAGCATCTCCTCCAGTACTGATCAGAAAGAAGGACGGTACAGTGAGATGGTGTGTCGATTACCAAAAATTAAATCAGGTAACTCTAAAAGATGCATACCCACTTCCCTTGATAGAGGAGTGCCTGGATACTCTAGAGGGCAGTCTTTTCTATTCTTCTTTGGATATGGCCAGTAGTTACTACCAAATTTAGGTGGAGAAGGAGGATAGACCTAAGACAGCTTTCCTAACAAAATATGGCCTGTATGAATACTCACAAATGCCTTTTGGGCTTTGTATCTCGCCCACAACATTCATGAGGGCAATGAATTTAGTGTTGAGAGGACTGTTGTGGAACGAGGTATTGGCTTTTCTCGATGATGTTGTTTTAGGGGGTAAAACCTTTGAAGATCATCTCAGAACCCTCAGACTGGTGTTGGAGAGGTTTAGGGGTCATAATCTTAAATTGAAACCAAAAAAGTGTCATCTGTTTCAGCGGGAAATTACGTTCCTGGGACCATTGGTCTCAGCAGATGGCATTGCTATGCCTGCAGATAAAATAGCTGATGTCAAGGAGTGGCCAGTCCCTACAAATACTAAAGAGGTAGAGTCGTTTCTTGGCTTTGCCAACTATCACAGGGACCACATTAAAGAATTTGCCCACATAGCTTCAAAGCTATATGAACTTGCAGGTCCAAAATCGACATTCTTCTAGACAGAGGAACATCAGAGGGCTTTTGAGAACTTGAAAACCGCCCTTACGTGTGCACCTGTTTTAGGGTTTCCAGAGTCTGAAGGCATCTTCATATTGGACTGTGATGCTTCAGATGGGGCCATAGGGGCAGAGCTTATCCAGGTTCAGAGAGGGAAAGAAAGAACCATTTCATATGGTAGTTTTGCACTCCCACACAGAGACGGTACTGCACAACAAGAAAAGAGCTTCTTGCTGTTGTCAGATTCACTAGGCAGTACAGACATTATTTACTGGGGCGCAAATTCATTGTGAGGACAGATCACAGTAGTCTTGCCTGGCTTAAGAGATTCAAAACTATTGAAGGACAGTTAGCACGATGGCTTGAAGAGCTAAGTCAATATAACATGGAAATAATGCATAGGCCAGGCAAAGTACATGTGAATGCTGATAGTCTGTCAAGAATACCCACAGACAGCACTTGTGATTGTTACATGGCAGGGGCGAAACTCAAAGATCTTCCATGTAGAGGGTGTAAGTACTGCCAAAAGATTCATAACCAGTGGATAAATTTTGAAGAAGACTTCGATGATGTTGTTCCTCTGGCCGTGTGTCAGATCACAAATGCTGATCCTGAAGATTCAGACTCGGATAGTGAGAGTCTGGATCGAGAGGGAAAAGGGGAAAATGAGTGGTTTCAAGGGTATACCTCAGAAGAGCTCAGGGACTCTCAATTGAAAGACCCAGATATTGCTCCCTTGATTCAGTGGTCAGAGTCTGATACAGACCCCCCTAATGATGAGCTGTGGTTGAGTAACCCTGCAGTGAAAAATCTGTGGCTGTGTAAGTCACTGTTGAAATTGGTAGATGGAGTCCTGTATTACCTGTGGGAAAAGGTAGTTTCACACAAATGTTTGGTCGTGCCGAAGAATTTGAAACAGGAGGTACTTAAATTCTGCCATGATGTTCGGCTTGCTGGACATCTTGGGGAATATAAAACCTTGGAACTCCTGAAGAACAGTTTCTTTTGGCATGGCATGAGTCAGGATTGTAAATTGTTTGTGCAAACCTGCGTTAAGTGTAGCAAAAACAAAAAACCTAGGGTATGGCCTAAGGCACGATTAGGTAAGTATCACGTCAGTGCGCCCATGGAAAGAGTACATTTTGACATCTTGGGGCCATTCACTCGCAGTGAAAGTGGAAATCTCTATATTCTGTGTATAGTAGATCAATTCAGTAACTGGTTCCAATGTTTTCCTCTTCCAAATCAGTCAGCTGAAGTCATTGTCTCCAAGGTGGTGGACGAATTCATTGCTCGGTTTGGATGCCCACTACAGATACATACGGACCAGGGTAGGAATGTTGATGGGAAATTTGTCCATAGCATTTGTGAACAGCTGGAAATTTCTAAAACCCGTACAACACTTTATAGACCAAGAAGAAATGGCCAGGTAGAAAGGTATAACCGACTGTTACTGGCAATGATTCGATGGTGTGTTGATAAGGCCAATAAACAATGGGATAAATATTTACCTCATTTGGCATCAGCTGTCAGGTCCATGGTGAACTGAAGTACTGGGTTTTCTGCCAATATGATTATGCTAGGCAGGGAGGTAACTAAGCCTTCTGACCTTATGTTTGGTACATGGGAAACTCATGAGTTGGCTAGGGAGCAACTGAGAACTACACAGACAAGACAGAAACGGGATTATGATCTGCGACTTAGCGAGCAAACATTTGAAGTTGGGAGACTTGGTCTATAAACTCCATGCTGCTACAAAAACAGGTCAGAGAAAGAAACTTAGTAAAGTTTGGGACGGTCCTTACTTGGTAATCAAAGTTATATCCCCAGTCCTGTTCAGAATTAAGGGTCGTTAACAGGAAACAGTGGTTCACCACGATCGCATCAAAATGTGTCGAGATCCACACATCCCCATGTGGATGAGACCCCTGCGACACGAGTTTCTTGATTTGGATACAACACTTCCCTACGATGAGAGTGAGCAAGAAGAGTCACCAGATCTCAGATGAAGTCTTAAGTGACCAAATAACCAGTACCCCTTTGCCAGTCGGGGAGTCCCAGAGTAGTGGTTTGGCTGAAGATCTCGAGTCTGTGTGGGATGGTCCATCTACCAGCCATGATGGCACTGTGTCAGAAGCTTCCCCAGGGATTGCCAGTGATACCATGATGACCACAACACGTAAAATCAAAAGACCAGTTCACTTAAATGATTTTGAAATTAACTAACTTTACCAGTGTATGTATATAGTATTGTATAGAGTAGAAATAAAGGTTGATTCTATGTGATTGGTTGGACCTGATCTGGCTTACATAAGTAGTTCAGTGGTGTGGAAGTACAAAATATTTTCTGTGTAAATTTTAAATCATGATTAAAGGTATTATTGTCTGCAGGTGAAATGGATGAGCAAGAGTTTTTTAATTGGCTCATTTGGAAGGATTGGAGCTCAGAAGTCGACAGTTCAAGGACAGCAGAGAAAAAGAATATGTCTGACCAGTTCATCGTCACCACACCCGGAGCTCGGAACCTGGAAGGTCAAGCCAATGGGTCCAAGACAGATTGTTTACCAGTTGGCAATGATGCATATCAGCAAGAGACAAAGATGGAGTCTACTGGATGTTTGAACATTGAAGCTCTGAAGAAGAAAAAGAAACATCGTACTCATCCTTGCCCTGTTTGTTTGGATCAGAGACAGCCATGTGAAGCGACATTTACTGAAGCATCATCTGCCATGGTATGTCTCTCCCAGTACAGCTTGGTGGAAATGTGGATTCCAGGGGACACAGCTTAACAATCTACAAGATCACTTCTCAAGACATGTCAGTGATGAATTCTATGCTTTCTGTGATGAGTCTATGTCTACCTGGGCAATGCTTATGACCGGTCTGCTGTACACTCTGGCAGAAAAGTTTAGTTGTGAGGGGATTTCTGGCCTATTATTGTTTGTTTTGAGATATCACCTGTTTGAGCCTGGTACAGTAGTCACAGAGACAGAGCAACAGCTGTTCCATCAATATAACAGGTTAACAGGGAAAAAGAGACATATGGCTAGTCCGGTTCCTAGGGTGTCGTCAGATGTTTTACATTGGAGGGTGTTGGCTGCACTTGTGCATAGGCTTCCAGAAAGTGAACGGGAAGAGATAAGGACCTTGGAGAGGACAATGGTGTTGGTAGGAGAACATTATAGGGCTGTAGCTTTCCGGGGACTGTCTTAGGCACCATGGATAATTGACTCACATTGCCATTTGGGTGAATTGTTAAGGAAGTCAGGATGTACAGATTTATTTGAAGTTTTGCAGGAACAACCAACATCAGGAAATTTCCGGGTGGAATATGTGATATCGAACCAGTGTTTTGACAATGAGTGGTTCAGTATCTCAGGTCTGAAGAAGCTGCAAGAGGATCAAGGTGGTAGAGTAAAGCTTACAATCGGCATTCATCCCCGATTTGCCACAGAGAAAGAGAGGAATTTTGTTATAATTTCCTTGTCCGAAACATTTCTTTCTCCAAATTCTAATGCCGAAAATCTACGTTTGTCTGGCTATCACGATATCATTAGACGTGACCGTGTTGGAGCACTCGGCGGTGGAGTCGCACTGTATGTGTCTACAGCCCTGCATGTGTCGCGGCGTGCAGACTTGGAGGTAGCCGACCTCGAACTCTTATGGTGTGAAATTAGACTTAATAATAACAAATTCCTTTTTGGCATTGTGTATCGGCCACCTAACTCTACTGTTTCTTTTTGGGATAAACTCCAAGATAGTCTTGATGCGGCACGTGGCACAGGAATCCATAATGTAATCTTATCTGGTGATTTGAATTCTGACTTTAGCACACAATCGGGTCATAAGCTTGCTCACTTCGCTCAAACTAATTTTCTTAATCTTCATGTCAATGAACCCACTCGCGTCACTGCACATTCTGCCACTTGCCTTGATCAGATAATTTCAAATATTCCGAATTATCTTTATGATGTTTGTGTGCTTCCTCCGATATCTAACTGTGACCACTCTGTTGTGGGGGCAAAGCTATTGTTTCGAAGGAGAAAGGAGGCATCATACAAACGCCATATATGGGAATATGAGAAAGCGGATTTTGATAGTTTTAGAAATTGCCTTCACGCGGTTGATTGGGACTCATGCTTTGTTTCTGACGACATTAATACATGCTGTAATTCTTGGTCTAGCCTATTTTTGGAAACTGCTACCCGTTGTATTCCAAATAAAATTGTAGTTATTAGACCTTCAGACTTACCTTGGTACACTTCTAGACTTCGGTTACTTAAACGGCAGGTCAAAAGAAAATACGATAAGGCTAAAAACTATAACTTTGAAACTGGAGCATGGATCTCTTTTTGCCAAGTCAGGAACTATTATCAAGAACAATTAAAGCTAGCCGAGGAAGAATATAATGCTAAGCTTCGGACAAACTTAAATAATTCTGTTCAAAAAAATAAATGTTGGTGGCGTACCGTAAAGTATTATCTGAACCGAAATCATTCAAGTACTGTACCGTCACTGTTACACGATGGTAAACATATATCGGACAACGCGTCCAAAGCTGAAATTTTTAACTCATTTTTTCTTCAACAGTGCGATATTGATTCTACTGCAGCCCCTTTACCTGCAGGCAGTAATCCTCCAATCTCTAACCTCGATTCACTAATTATAGTGGAATCCGAGGTTCTTGAAATCCTGTTAAGTCTTGATACAACAAAAGCTTCAGGTCCGGATAGCATAAGTGCGAAACTTTTGAAAGAAGCGGCGCCTGCTATCTACGTTCCACTAACAAAATTGTTCAATCATTCTCTAACAATGAAACAGTTCCCTTCTACTTGGAAAAAAGCGAACGTCTCTCCGCTTCATAAAAAAGGGCCTGAACATTTATGTAATAATTACAGACCTGTGTCGCTACTCAGTTGCACAGGAAAAGTATTCGAAAAGATCGTTTTCAAACATGTTTTTAATTTTTTCCGGGATAATTTAGTTATTTCCAGTCATCAGTCTGGTTTCATTCCGGAAGACTCAACTATCAACCAACTGCTTCTTCTTTATCATGAACTTTGTCTTGCCATCGACCAGCAAAAAGAAGTCCGCATTATATTTTTGGATATCAGCAAAGCCTTTGATAAAGTTTGGCATGCTGGTCTATTATTTAAGTTAAGGGAAGCCGGTGTCTCCGGCAATCTTCTCGATTGGTTCTCAGATTACCTGTCCAATCGTTACCAACGTGTTGTAATTCATGGTCAGTCGTCCAGATGGGGCAAGGTCAATGCTGGAGTGCCTCAAGGTTCAGTGTTAGGACCACTTATGTTCTTAATCTATATAAATGACATTGCAGACCTTGTCCGATCCAACATCAAAATGTTTGCGGATGATACCTCCCTTTATCTGACAGTTGACAATCCAATCACTGCAGCCAATACTTTAAATTCGGATCTTGGTGATATTGAACAGTGGTCTAAGGACTGGCTCGTGACTTTCAATGCTTTAAAAACCGACTCCATGCTAATTTCTCGGAAAACCAGTCCACCCAATCACCCTCCTCTTATTTTTCAAGGTCACACCTTAGAAGATGTTGCCCATCATAAACATCTTGGTCTCACAATTCGCTCAGATTTACGTTGGACTGACCACATCACTGAAATTATTGGCAAAGCTGATAAATTAGTCAACATCATGAAGAGTTTAAAATTTACTCTTGATAGAAATACCCTAGAAACTATCTACACCTCATTTATCAGACCGATTTTGGAATATGGTAGCCCGGTGTGGAGTGGCTGTACAGCAGCAGATGAAGAAAGACTTGAGCGTATTCAATTAAATGCTGCTCGCATTGTAACTGGTGCAATGCCAGGTACCAGTAACGCTAAACTTTACGAAGAGATCGGGTGGTTAACTTTGGCAGATCGTAGGATAGCGTCTAAATTGACCCTAATGTATAAACTGGTGAACAAACTTGTGCCTGAATCCATATGTTCTATTATTACAACTGCTACTACAGTCGCTCACACTTACCCCACTCGGCAACAATTTGACCTCCCTCATTTCAGGGCACGTACAGATCTTTTTGATAAATCATTTTTTCCTTCTACTGTTAGACTATGGAATCAGCTGCCTCTTGATACTCGAAATTCGGCCTCTATTCAGATATTTAAATCGAAAATAGCCAAACAAATAATAAGAACCACAAAATTTCCCGAATTATATAATCTTGGGAATAGATTCTTAGCTGTTCAGCACACTCGCCTCCGTCTAGATGCTAGTCTTTTAAACTCTCATCTTTTTAAAATTGGTGTAATGGATTCACCTGGATGTTCTTGTGGTGCACCCAATGAGGATACATGGCACTTTTTCTTTTTATGTCCAAATTACACTGTGCCACGATTGCATCTGCATGCCAAAATTGTCTGTCTGGCTCCTTTTACTCTTCAAACTCTCTTATATGGCTCACCGGACTGCTCCCTATTACAAAATACTGAAATCTTCCTAGCTGCACATCATTTCATATCTGAAACGTGTCGCTTCAAACCAGTAGGTGTTGGTTAATTTCCCTTCAATTACATATCCCCTCACGTGTATGGCTGGCCGCGGTGCTAGGCGTGTCCTCGCTGGGACCTTAAAATTAAAAGTTTCTTTTTAGTATACACTTACGTTTGGTCAGGTTAGGTGCTTTCATTCCAAAATATTGCCCCTCTATCTGTCTTGTTCATGTCCAAGTCTTCTGCTCTATGTTTTGTCTGTGTCTAGTTTTGTCCTGTGTAATCGTCTCTTCCGGCAAAAGGGATTCAATAGGGCACTGCCCTCTTCCCAATTGCAGAATATATTGGTGCAATTATATTGTGTACTTTGATCAATAAAATATGTTTAAACCAAAGAGAGGAATAGGTTGGTGGCCAAAGTAGTGGACCTCATACAGGACAATATAGTGGGTCTAGGGGAAGTTGGTTTAGACTTTAGCAATGTACAACTGTCAGAACATGGTAAGATCTACCAGAGGAAGACTCTTGAGACTGTGCTGCCATTAGCAATGGAATATCAGCTGCCAGTGGTGGTCCTTTGTCGTGATGGGGACAACAAGGATGCCACTTTTCAGTGTTTGGAGATTTTGCGGAGGTCATTGGACTCGGAACACAAGATACATGTCTATTGTTTCAGTGGGGATGTGGGTGATGTTGAGAGGTGGCTGGATCTGTTTCCCAATGCTCTTTTTGGAGTGGCGGGCTATGCTCTCAGAGAGGAAGTTCGCAGTTGCATGGTTAAAGTGCTGCAAAGGATCCCATTACAGAAGATTGTGTTGGAGACGGATGCTCCATATTTAATCCCTCCAGTTTTTAAAGGGCGCACAAGGATTTCAAACCAGGGAATGCTGTTAGAAGTTGCTAAGCTGGTTTTTGAAGCAAAGAATTTGCCACTTCAGATCATTTGTGAGGTTACTCGGGGTGTAACCAAGTGTTTTTATGAGCTGTTAAAAGTATAGTTTGTACCTATGGACTGGTGGTGGGGGATGTAATGTTGAAAATTTATACTGACTGTGAAAATGTGTGCATTAGATATACACTTCAGTGGTCGGACTTTTCTGGCTTCTGTGTATATATATCATATAAAGTATGCTGCAAATGTGTTTTTTGATTATGTATTTATTCCCAAACATCTATAAGTTCCGTGAGAATGTTTGGGCGATAAAGTTGTGATATGAATATGTGCACAAAGGTTGATCTGGTGTGCGTTGTGTATTCATTCTTATATTTTGAATAATGTGAATTATAAAAAGAAACTGACAGTGTGCTGCTACACATTAATAGATTACCTTTTCTGCTTTTCTTTTAGGTGAGCAGCATGTGGTCGGAAGATGGGTTTGGTGTTGGTGCATGTGGACGCAGGTATTCTGGGTAGAGTGGTGCATGTAGGTCATATGGTCAGACTCATCTTAGAATAAGGCATGCTGACACATCCCTTCCAAAGATATGTTTTTTTTTTAGTAACATGGATAGTATAATAATGATCAAAAGTATAATGTGGGTAATATTGCTAAGAGATAAAAAAAAAGGGCCTCATAAAACGGGGGAGAATGTGGTGCTAACCTACTAAGCGAATGCTAACCCTAGGGTAATAACAAATGATCCCTTTTACCGGAAGTACTAGGCTTGGGTCGTAAGTGAGGCAACGGGGCACTGGGCTTTTGCCGGGAACCTTGAATAGGAATAGACGTGTGGTGAGAGGTCTGCGCCCATTCCCGTCACCCGGCAGAAGACACACAGCGAGAGAGCTGTGATCAGGTGAGTGCAATAGCACAACAGATACACTGGAATGAAAAAGAAAAAAAGCCATGATAGCTCACAGTGCATTTGCTTGGCCCTATACTATTAGTATTACTATATAGGCCTACGACCCGACTGTCAGCGAGGGCTTTACGACTGTTACGTCGTCTAGGGTGCGACACCTGACAACGCGGCTAGATCTGTTTTCAGCCGCCACGACTGGCGTCTTGAGTTGAACAAGTTGGATCATAAAACATTCTACGGCATGAATTATAGCCTATAGGCCTACATAGGCTAATCAAACACACTGAATCTTGTTTCATTGTCGGGCTTTTTTCACGTGCAACAGACTCACGATGAAAGCATGTAAAACTTTGTTGGCCCAGACATCGTCAACTTGAAGACCATTTAGAAATAGCCAATAATGATCAAATTTGTGCGTATCTGGGTGAAAATTTAAAAAGGGCGGAAATTAGCACTTTGGGGGATGAAATCATTTTTTCATTGCAAACCGAATATATTTGGGGGATAAAAATAGGAGTAGAACTTAGAAGTGATTTCGTGGCCGAGGGTTGCAGCGTTAAATGACTTATCGGATCTGTTTAATGATTATGGAATAAAACGTGTGTGCAGCATCAGTGTTCATACCGCAACGTCGGAGTTGTTCTAACCTAAATCATTGGTTTGTATATAAATACAAGAAACAAACTGTGTAGTTTTATGGTTATTTACGCTTATCTTCACCCGAGTTGCTAATACTGCAAATTTAATGACGAATGAAAGCCTTAAAAACATTTATGACGCATTACTTGAATGCGTATATATATAGTTCATGCCTTCATCCATGGTCATGGATCATATAAAAAAGAAAAACAGCAGTTAAAATTCACGAATTTACGTCTTGTAGCGTGACATTGTGGATATTTACCTTTTGTTTAGAATAAACGATGCAAAAATACAACACGTTGTGATACGGGCACACAAGGGGGTATATATGACGCACATGATTACGCAAGACTACAGTAAGGCACTTTTTTCCACTGTGCACTCACCAACTGTCAGATTTTTCTGTGTTTTAAGTGAACTGTTTGACACTTGTGTAAACTTAATGACAAATAAAATGCCACAGGCACTTATATGACGCGATATTAACATGTCGTTCGTATTTTTATCCATGGATCCCATCCCGCTTGGTAAGGTAAAAATTTCGATGTATACGTACATGATTGAGTTATGGTATTCTAAAAACAGCAGTAGTAAAAAATTTAAATTTTCACGTCTTGACGCTTGACACTGTCGACATTTACCTTTGATTTAATTAATATAAACGACACAAAAATATGGCACGTTACGGTGTGGACCTCCACATGTCATTACGGTCTGGACAGGAATGTTGCGTAACTGACTCACACAAGGTAAATTCGACATAAATGGGAATTGAAAGTTAGAATTAACAAATTTCATTTTAGAATGCGGGTACAAATATTTATGTTTGTATTTTAAGCGAATTGTTTGCCTAGTAAAAATTTTTGATTTGTAAAAAGCTCATATTAGTCTCCAGGAACCACAGAAGCTGGCAGTACGCTGAATCAGCAACGTGCATGGATAATGTGCACACGTCATAACAGTACAATTAATAAAGCAGGGTGTACAAGATTCAATCATTGAGACAAATTGATCTTTTTCTGCTGCACCAAAATATATATTTTTATTATATATATATATATATATATATATATATATATATATATATATATATATATATATATATACATGTATGTATATATATATATATATATACATATATGTATATATATATATATACATATATGTATATATATATATATATATATATATATATATATATATATATACTTTTTGCCAAATGTTATCTTAACCAATTGACCAATACTTTCACCATAGGCCTATTGGCTATATGAAGCAGATGTACTTTGTGGCTTTGTCACGCAAATCATGAAATACGCGCACCTACAATGGCTACATGCCTGGACCTTTTATATGACACACCTAGGTCAAGTTCCTTGTTAGGCTTTTGTAAAAACTAATACATAGGCGTCTATATTTTAACACCAAAACAGATTTTTTTTAACTGGCGATGCAGTGGGGTTTTTTTCTTTAATGATTTTCATCAATTGAACATAGTGAATGGGAGGGGCTGTACCCTTTTGGTTGGACAATCACCAATTAAACACTGATAGAAACACAGCTGGCCCCTATGTTAAAAAAAAAATAATAATAATTTTAATAAAAGAGATCTGCATTGCTTTACACATAGATTGGCATCGTACGAGTCGTGCGCCTGCATTCATTCCATATTCTGGATTGAAAAATAAACACTATGATAAAAACTGCCAACTCACCACTTTTGTGGCCAAAGGTAAATGAGAAAAGTTATTTGTAACTTTATTTGGTTGATGCCATTGGGTTTGACAAGAAAGTGTCCGTACTGAAACGGTTTGGTCCGTATGTTCGTTAAAAAAAAAAAGCGGGGGGGGGGGGTTTCTGTACGAACTGGCCTTGACCTGTTGACCTTGAAAATTCAGAGTTGCACTTGGTTCCCGACTTGCATTCCAGTCGCAACTTCGTGCTTACAATTTTGTTTTTCTCGATACCCGACAAAATTAGTTTATTAAGAATTAAATCTGGCAGTTCTTAAGCATATGGTAAGGAGACTGAATTAATGTACGGAAGCTAACTAAATTAAAACAATACATTTCTGGGCTTTCTAATGCGTCAATGGAAAGAATCGAATTCACAGCCAAACAGCTGGTGATGAGGAAGCCTCGTTTTCGCCATGAAGCCAACCCTTGATATTAGGTCTATCTAGGTGTGACTCAAGTGTGTGCAACAGTGCGTTCCGGTACGGACAATGCAATTTTGTCAATCAATGACAGGTAAACGCAAGGACATAACGCACCCAAAGCCGAACAAGCGTTCTTAATGAACATTTCTATTGTTTGATCTAACTTAACATCCGATTTATTATCGTATTTGCATTGTGCTTACAAATATTTTGATGGAAATTAACAAAGATGCCACATAGAACTATTTCTGATTGCCAATTCACCTGCATGTGGCAATATGTAAAATCCTGTTTACACACACCGCTGATTCCATCCACCAGCAACGTGGAATGCATTCAACGTGTAAAATACAAACAGAACTGTCATGTTTACCTGTCAGTCGTGTTAGACTAGTGTCTAGAAGATTGGACGACGAGCAGGCAAGAAACGCCTTCGTAAAAATTTATCTTTTTTGGATAAAAGTGTATGGAACATTGCAAAATTTCAGACTTTCACTTCTGGTCATCAAAAGTAGTACCTAAAATTCTGCCACAAAACAGTAAGTCCCGGGAGTAAGTCATCAATTTGTATTGGAGGTCCACCTTCGTGGAAGTTAAGGCATGGTCTGAAACAATAGAAATGCTCAGTTAGAGGTCCTTCGTGGAAGTTAAGGTTTGGTCCTTGTGCTTGTGGTACTTGTCAACCATGACTTTCTCATATATGCGTTTTCTATGCTTTTTGCTTTCAATTATATTACAATTCCATTTAGTTTTCTTTTCCGTGGCGAGTATGCATTCACATGTATTTACCTCTTGGAGCGCCTCATACATGTAAGACCCACTCGAATTTTGTAATGCATCTTGGTTCTCTCATTTGTTACCTGTTGTGTATTGCTGAGTGAAATATTTAGCATCTGTTCAAGTTAAGTACTGCGCAATGACAGTTATATATTTATTTTTATGTATCAAATTTTCTACGTTAATATCTTAAATCGTATGTCACCTTTGGCTTTGTAACCATTACATGCGCTTACATGTGCCAAATATTATGTCAGCCACGCAAGGTCGGTTACAGCTGTACCTGTCGGGTGATGTAGAGATTAACCCAGGTCCATACCCATACAGTTCGACACATTCATCTACACACGGCACTGTCAAGAGTGATCATTTCAGTAGCCTTAGCTGGGCTTCTGACAGTACTAGTAAAAACGAATTATCACTCTTTCTTCTCAATGTTCGAAGTTTGAGGAACAAGATCGATGATCTCCCCTCATTTGCCTATCAATATGATTTTATTAGTGGCATGTACTGAAACGTGGCTAAATCCTTCCATCTCAAATGACAAGATTTCTGTGTATGGTTTCCAAGACCCATTCCGTCAGGACAGGACAAATGGACAAGGCGGAGGGGTCTGTGTATTCATAAAAAACGAAATTTCAGCCGTACGCAGGAGAGACCTCGAACTGTCATCTTTGAAGTGTGTATGGTGTGAGCTGGTCGTCAGAGATAACACTAAATGTCTCATTGGGGTTTTTTATAGGCCGCCAAACGGCAAAAGACACAGCACAATTTTGGCTTGATTTTGAAAATTCTTTAGATATGGCAACTTCCATTAAAAATATCTTTATCACAGGCGATTTTAATGATGACCTACCTATGCCTGGCAGCAGTAAGCTGTACGGAATTATAGAAAGCAGAAATATGGCTCAACTAATAAGTGATCCAACGCGAATAACAGAAAACACGGCTACATGTATCGATATCATTGCGACCACGTACCCTGACAATGTAAACATAGCTGGTGTCATCGATACTGAACTCAGTGACCGTTTGGCGGTCTTTTGCTTGCTCAATTTTAGAATCAAGAGATCAAAATCTTTCACACGGGAAGTTTGGTTATACAACCAGGCTGATTTTGCTGGCTTAAATGAATCCATAAATAACATCAATTGGACAGATTTACTGGCGGATCTAGATGTAAACGATATGATTTCAAAGTGGTCCAGACTCTTTGTTGACATGGCCAAAAAATTCATACCAGTGAAACTCATAACTATAAGGCCCGGTGAACCACCATGGCTATCTTCAGATATAAAGAAATTAATACGGAAACGCAACAGACTACGCCGCAAGGCAAAATCAACAAACAATCCCAACCACTGGTTGAAATATCGTAAAGCTAGAAACGCTGTTGAAATCAAGCGACAGTAGTAATTCCAAATTGTGGTGGAAATTGGTTAAACAATTTCTAGTGGATCAAAAGCAACATCTAGCGAATTTCCTCTCATGAAAGACGGAAGCAACATAATAACTGGCGACTTAGAGAAGGCCACACCCTTTAATGAATATTTTATAAAACAATGTTCTTTAGGAAATATGGAAGCCACACCTCCTACCGTCACGTACCATTCACGTTGTGTACTTGATAATATCCAAATTGACGAAGAACTCATAGCAAACTGTATCGCCCTTCTCAAAGTATCAAAAGCCAGTGGTCCAGATAACTTAAGTCCTAAATTATTGAAAGCTTGTTCAGCGTCTCTATGTCTTCCCCTGTGTATAATCTTTAACAATCTTTGCAAAGCTCCGTTTTTCCAAACTGTAGGAAAGACGCCAATCTTAATCCCTTACATAAGAAAGAGAGTAAACAGCTTACGAAAAATTACCGTCCCATATCTTTACTCAGTTGCTTAAGCAAAGTTTTTGAACGGTGTGTCTTCAAATCTCTTTTCAACCAATGCATAGAAAACAAAATTGTGACAAAATTTCAATCTGCTTATCAACCAGGCCATTCTCCTGTCTCGCAAGTATTAGAATTGTAAGACTTAGTGCTTCATGCAATGGACAATGGCAAAATGGTAAATTTTGTCTTCCTTGACATATCCCGGGCGTTCGACAGAGTTTGGCACAAAGGCTTACTCCATAAGCCACATGCCATTTGTGTCCGAGGTAGCATACTCGCCTGGTTTAAAAGTTATTTAGAGTACAGACGTCAACGCGTTGTCATAAACGGCCAATCTTCATCATGGAAATACGTCAGAGCAGGCGTACCTCAAGGTTCAATTCTAGGACCACTACTCTTTCTCATTTACATCAACGATATTGCGTCCATTGTAGAATCGAACAAACGACTCTTTGCAGACGATGCTTCTCTATTTGTCACAACTGATCACTGTGATCAAAACATTGCAACTCTCACTTTAAATGGAAATCTCTCGGCAATTTCCATTTGGGCCAAACAATGGTTCATAAACATGAATGAAACTAAAACTTTTTGTATGTGCTGTACACGTTCTTCTGT
Source organism: Hermodice carunculata (assembly GCA_964020975.1). Taxonomy (NCBI): domain Eukaryota; kingdom Metazoa; phylum Annelida; class Polychaeta; order Eunicida; family Amphinomidae; genus Hermodice; species Hermodice carunculata. Next base: position 14,591,437 of record OZ026625.1, on the reverse strand, counting down.
CTCAAGCAAAAATCCTTTGTTCTTAAATGGTACCCGTGTGAAAGACACCGAGTGTCACAAGTATCTTGGAATAACTCTATCCTCGGACTGCTCTTGGACAAAGCATCTCGAAGACGTTTACATTAGAGCTATGAAGAGAGTCGACTGCCTATGTAGCATGAAATATATGTTCGACAGAAAGCAGTTAGATACGCTTTATATAGTTTTTATAAGACTTATTCTTGAATATGGCGACATTCTCTGGGACAAGTGTTACCAAACATGCTCTGATAAGCTAGAAAGAGTTCAACTGGCTGCTGCACGTGTTGTTACAGGTGCCACTTTAAACTGCACCTCTCGTCTGCTGTACGAAGAAACTAAATGGGAAAAATTACAAGAACGTAGAGTAAAACACAAACTAATTCATTTCTACAAAATAATGCACGGATTAACACCCGAATACTCAAGCAACAGAATCCCTGAACCCGTAACAACTGGCTACGGCACTCCTACTAGTGGCGAAATACCCCTACTTTTTTGCAACTCTGAACAGAGAAAGAAATCATTTTTTCATCTACAATCAAAGCATGGCGAGAATTGGACAAGGATACCAAAGGCTCTAGTTCATTAGGTTTATTCAAAAGCAGACTTAACAGAGACGTTGAACAAGTTCCTACTTTTTTTTTTACGGTGGTAATCGGTTTTCACAAATTCACCATACGCGGTTGCGCCTCAACTGCAGTCCTTTGAATGATTTTCTATTTCGATGTAATTTTATCAGTAGTCCACAGTGTTCATGTGGCGCACTTAGGTAATAAACTATCAAGAGCCATTTTACTTCAAGGTAACCCACTGAGAAGTGCCCATTGGAATCACACAGTATTTAGAGATGTACAGATGTACATCACCAAGACCAAATGCTTCAAGATAGTATAAGGATACCTCCTCTCTCTCTCTCTCTCTCTCTCTCTCTCTCTCTCTCTCTCTCTCTCTCTCTCTCTCTCTCTCTCTCTCTTTCTCTCTCTATTTGCCATTTATATGTCTTAAATTGTGAATATACTTTCGAGCATTTCAGTCGTTGGTTTCGCAAATGTACATTGTGTAACTATGGAGAAGGATTCACATAAGCTTTATTAAGCTTGTTTCCTAATCCATTTTCAAGTGAAATGAAATATGTTTAAACCAAGGTTTGGTCTTGAACAATAGAAAAGTTCATTAAGGATAAATAAAATGCACAGGTTTATTGACCGCCACACCAATTCTTGATTTTAATACAACTACCTTATTTATAACTTACTCATTTCAGTCAAAATCTGCATACAGACAAAATATATCAGATTACCGTCATTTGGGTCTCCAGAATTAATAAATTGGATGAGGTGCACCTAATAATCAAAACAAATATGTTTACATCGTAGGATATTAGGGACCAGAACTGAAAAATATCTATTTTTTTTTTCATTTTACTGTTGGTTAGGCTTTGTGGCATCATTTTGCACCCTATTAAAATATTTGTCCCATCTCACGACCAAATCACGTGTAGTGTGCGGCGATTAGTTCTCCTCACGCACTGCTGCTTGTCGCCGACAGTTGGGTCCCATAGTGTATGGCCGGCTTAAGAATAGGTCAGCAGACTCAAGCAAAAACAGAAGTTCTATGTAAACATAACTGTTTAATCATCAATGGACTCAGTCATGATATTCCTTCTAAAACATACAGTAAGTGCTCCGATCTCCCTGTCGCTTGTTTCAGTAGGCTGCTTCATAGTTTTCACGGAAAAGAGCCAGAAAGGGTGCATATGGCGAAATAGAGCGAAACGAAACGAGAAAAGTCAAAGGATTTGGGACCATGTTAGTTTTGAGAAGATTTATCCCAGCCACACAATATGCATAAACATGTAGAACTACTGGCAGGGTAGTGGTAGAGACGGTGTCTTTGAAACAGAAGGTAGTGAGTTCCAGTCTAGTATCGTCCTTTTTTCCATTATAGGGCCTATATCTATTTTTTAATGTCAAGGTCATATGTGTATATATATATATATATATATATATATATATATATATATATATATATATATATATATATATATATATATATATATATATATATATATATATATATATATATATATATATATATATATATAGCCAGCCAAAATTTTAACATCAATTTCAACTCCACGACAGGGGTTCATATTGGTGTTGCCTGCTCCCCAATCGTTTTTTCTTTCAAGAAATAAAATACGTTGAAATCTCCATCAAGAAATTTAACGTTTAAACATGATTTGGCATATATAATTTGGGGGGACCCACAAGTCTAACTTGCGACTTTTTAATCTCTCGTCACAGTTTAACTAAGTTTATTTATCTGTTATTGTTTATCTGTTATACAAAATTTAGCGTGTCATGGCAGATCTATAAATTCGTTTATTTATTTATTTATTTTATTTATTTTATTTATTTTATTTATTTATTTATTTATTTATTTATTTATTTATTTATTTATTTATCTGTCTATCTGGGGTTTTTTTGTTTGTTCGTTCGTTCGTCCTTTAATTTATTTATTTTGTTTTATTTCAATTAAAAGTGCTGTTATCGACTAGTACTCACATTTTTTTCGCGAATGACCGGCCTTTAATATTTATCCCGTATTGCAGGTCTATGTTAAACAAAACTGAACTTCATTTTGCATTCAATTACTTCGTGATATGTGATGCTGAGGAGCAGAATTACCAGAAGTTTCGCTTTTTACTCAATCCGTTTTCTTGCACCTCCAAACAAAAGCATGTTTAAAATAGTGTTAAATGTCCGATGAAACTCATCCCTTGTATAATGACATGGTTTCCTATTATCATTATTGTTGCACCGAGGCAAGCAAGGTACTTACGCAGTCTTGAATTCAACACAGAAAGAGTCTTAAGAGCCAGGTATGGTTAATATGTGTATCACAAAACTTGCAAAACTCACTTGCTAGGAATATGGCGGCTTGTACAGCGTGTCTGACAGCGTTAGTGAGCACGTGAATTGGGCCCGACAGGTCCTAATACTTGCTGCAATTTCAGGATGAGATGCCCAAAATATTCGATTTGACGATATCAGCGCCCCACAAGAACTAGGTAGCTCTGGGTATCAACTTTTTTATTCATTAAATTAAGTTTTTTGTTTTTTGTGTTGTTGTTATTGTTGTTTAGAATATATCAAAATAGATTAATATTGCTGTAGTGATTAATATGCCTAGATCAACACGTGTCCAAGATTTGAATTTTTAATCGACAATTAAATTATTTTGAAAAAAAAATCTTAAAAATGTCTGGTATTTGTAGTTAATCTGAAGAAAAAATAAATCTGGTACAACGCAAAGCTACCGTATTTTTGGGAACAGTTGTTAGGGTCAATTGCAATATTTGAAGCACCTCAGACACTCTATACACATATCTGGATATTTAAGGATAAGATCGTTTACACCAGATGGAGCACTATAACCTCTCCAGTCACTAAAATGCAAAGCTGCTTTTTTTTCATAATTAAAAAAGTATTGCAGCCCATATTTCACAAATTTCCCACATTTTCATCCCTCTTAAATCTGACATTTCATTCTACGTGAATATCATGTTATGTTTATTTATGTACTTCAATACGTTTCATCCATTTGAGGGGTTTAACAGATATATAAATGTGGGACACGGTCATATCAAGTTGATCGTAAAATGAATTAAAGCGTACTCTGTATAATACTCATGTTCCAATAAGACTGATAACGTTTCAATACAAGCTCAGAGCTACAAGTATGAACACCACATGTATACATGTTTTTATTTCTAAAATTGACTGGGTTGTTACATTCAAAGACTTTAAACCCGTCCATACAGCAGAGCATCTGGATGTGGAAAGTTTCTTTCTTTCTTTCTTTCTTTCTTTCTTTCTTTCTTTCTTTCTTTCTTTCTTTCTTTCTTTCTTTCTTTCTTTCTTTCTTTCTTCCTATAACATCGTTGAGCTGCTCAATAAGACTTGTATTATTAAAGTATATTATATTATAATGAAGTGAGACACTTGGATTCGAACCCGTCGCCTTTCGAATGTAAGCTATCCACTCTAACCATTGTGCCACACAGGTTCCTGACACTTTCGGTTAGTTGGCAGATAATTGGACGTGGTGCTACAATCGCTGCTGTACCATAGAACTAAGAAGATCATGCAATTACTATGAAAATTCAGTTAATATTGATAACAACATACACATCCGTTTTCCAACACTTTAAGTTTATTATGATTTAAAGACAATATGCGATACAAGTCTAAAAATAATGCTTATACTACTACTTATGATGATTATAAAAATGATAATAATAATAACAACAACAATGATAATAATAATAATAATAATAATAATAATAATAATAATAATAATAATAATAATAATAATAATAATAATAATAATAATAATAACAATAATAATAATAATAATGAAAATGGTGATAATAATTATAGTTTAATGCACACCCGGTTTCTTTTTTTTGGGGGGGGGGGAATTAAATATAGCAAATAGACCTAAAAACATATAATAAGGAGGACTGTCATTTTGTTGAAGGTACGTTCTCCATTGGATAATAATAGATTTCTTGTTTGATGGTAGTAAATAAATAAATAAATAAATAAATAACTATTAAAATAAATAAATTACTATTATAAATAAATAATAGAAGCCCCCAAAAAGGAAAAAAATCTTCTGTCGTCTAACGCATCCTGATTCGAACGCGCCACCCATACTTCTTACGTACACGGTTGTAGCCATTATGCCACATAACCTACTGGCTCCTAACGATATGTTAGAGTGAGTATTCGTAACGCCTGAGTGTTGTTTGCCACGCAAATGAATTCCCTTTTTCAAATGCAGCAGTCATAAATGATTTCTTTTCATTTATTATTACTCATCGATTTGATCATCAGTGACAATGCTGTATCTTTATAGGTCTATAATCACCGAATGGGTACAGTATTTTTTTCAGTTGTTCTAAAAAAAACGACAATAACAAATTACATGTCGCCTGCAATGCATGGTCCTGCTTTCGGGGCTTTTCACACTTTTTCGCTCTTCGGGAAAATTTTGAAGCAGCCCTAGAATCTGTATCGATGGGCATACAGTGTACAATATGATCGACGCCTCGCGGTTTTTCGCCGAGTTTTTTACGGTATTTTTTGGTGTGTGTAAATTACAGAAATGTGTGGCCCTTGTCGTCATACATGACCTCCTGCGGTATTTGTCGTCTTTCATGACCTCGAAAACATTTTCATAATCGATGCAGGCTGGTCTCAACGCAGACCACCACGACAACACCTACGTCGCCAGTTTTACAACATGGATATATTTGGATTAATCGAGATATCTAACTGGATTCTGATATTGCTGGGCTTGTTTATTTCGTACTATGTGTAAGTGTTTATGATAACAGTTCCTTACCGTTCCGCATTCAGTACATGGTCCGAATGTGAGCTGTAACTGTTAGCCTATTTTGTTATGCTTTGTCAATATGCACTTTGAACAAAACATTCTTACCCTTTTACTCCTCCCCCCCCCCTCCAATATATGATCAAAATCATTATTGTTACAAATGGACAACACACCAGGAAAATGGCTAGGTCGCAAGGTAACATGTATGCATTGGGTATTAACTATTTTACACCCATTGCGTCACTATGGTTTGCCTGTTTAATGAATTGACCCACAGTCTTTTAAAGTTTATCGGCTGAAAAAGATGACTTGTTACATTGATTTTCTAACAAATCATCAAAGTCTGCCCCCCCCCCTCCCCATACAAATGTTTCGCTCATACTTGGAAATGAGAGCAATCATAAACGGCTCCTTACGTGTTAAGTAAATCGGACGACAGGCAGGCAAGGATAGCTGCCGCGGTTCGAATCCCCTTATTGCCTTCGCGAAAAATATCTTTTTTGAATAAAAGTGTATTAAAGGAACATTGCAAAATTTCAGTCCGTCATTTCTGGTCACCAAAATAAGTACCTGAAATTCTGCCACAAAACATGTAGTAAGTCGTCAGTATTTATTGGAGGTCCTTCGTGGAAGTTAACGTATGGTCTGAAACAATAGAAAAATTCAGTAGGACGTCCTCAGTGGAAGTTAAGATATGGTCTGAAACAATAGAAAAGTTTATTAAATGGATATGTTATGGTGACAAAGACTTATTTATGAACCGATGATAAATTCGGGGTACAGTCGTTCGTACGGAGTTCAGAAGGGTTTTTCAGCTGGGATTTCATTCTAAAGGTGTTGATCTACCTTGGTTTAAACATATTTTTTCCTGAACACAGAAACACGTGGAATAAAAAATCCGGAATAATTATATATGTATATATATATATATATATATATATATATATATATATATATATATATATATATATATATATATATATATATATATATATATATATATATATATATATATATATATATATGTGATACAAAAGAACATGGTTACGCTCTTTGAAAATGTTAATTTTAACTAAATAATGTTAAAATACCTATGCATCTTGGAACGTGATACCAAACATAAAATGTGTGGAATCAAGGCATGTTTCTTTTCCTATAAAGTTTTTAGCTAGTACTTCGGGTGTGTCTTAATTTTAGTCCAGATGGCCAATAGGAAGGTCTGAGGCAGCCTTCCCTGAGGTTGGACAAATATATTTCTTTCAATTTATTCAAAACAAGTCCTGCATTTTAAAGGCCGCAGTCAGATATTTTTATATTTTTCAAATTTTAAAATCTGTGTTAATGCTTATGTCACACAATACAGCAACAAGCAAAACAACAACTGTCATCAAATGTGTTAGTCACATATCTGTACGACCGAACGGTCTCGGCAACAGACAAGTCGTGACATGGTGGTGTCCCGCCTTCACTCCATCATGATTATAATTATGAAAATCTCGGAATTTGCAGGTTGTGCAAATTTCCGTTCTCCAACCAAAAAGAAATGCACAGTTTGCCTTTGGTGTTGACAAAAAACCGGGACCAAAAAAAAATATTAAATTAAAAAAAAAAAAATCGAAACCAAAAAAATCCTTTCGGCGCGTACGTCATGAAGGTACATACACCAGTTGCGTTTCGATTTTTGTTGGAGAGTCCTTGAAGTGGAAGATAAAAGCAAACATATTATATGAAAATAGCGCATGGGCCATCAATGCAGATATCATTGATATTACCTAAGTCGCACTTAAGTCTCATGGGCATACCATAATTTGATATTGCTTGCATCTCAACTCGTAACTTTACTAAAACAAGTTTAAGAAAACTCTTATCCAAGCATACCAAGATCAAACTGCCTTTTCCATTTTCATCATAACTATTACACAAAATGATAGAATATATTTACATGTTTTCAGCTATTGCTTACTCTTACCCAGTACCCCAAAATGTGTTGTGTTCTGCTATATCTTTGTCCACAGGTACATCACGTGGCGGTATGACGAGTTTAAGCGGCTAGATATCCCATATGAAAAGCCTTGGCCGATAGTCGGTGACATGGGAAATGCATTCATAAAGGTAACATCATCTGTAGATATGTTATTGCAGGTGATATGTGGGGGTGGGGCACTGGGGATTGGGGTGGGGTGGGGTAGGAATGGGGACTGGGATGTGGGCAAAGGAGTCCTCTTCACAATTCACAAATATATTGATGTGCTTAATTTCGACATCGGAGGACACCCATTGATTATCTCTCTTGTAATTGCAAGCGTTCCTGTTTAGACCATCATGGCGATATATGGCTCAAGACCATCATTGCCACTTGGTGGAAGTTGTTTGTTCCATGTTTACAATGCCTGCAAGTTAGAAATAGTTCCAGATTTTTTAAGGGATGCAAGACGTGGATCTGTGTTTATCAGGTTTGCTTATTTGCCTCGGCGTGTTCTTGTGGGGGGGGGGGGGGCAATACTTTCCCCTATTTGTGACATTCACTCTTACAGGGGCCCAACACTAACCCATGTTTCTGACATTTATTCTTTTCACATAGTTTTCTCCCAAATAACTTTCGTCCTGGGGATCTAAAATCTATAACTGATTTTAATTTTCAAAATAGATGCCTGCCAAATTATTATATATTCGATAGTGCTGTACCATGTTATGTACCATAATGTTCCTCAAACCATACCAAAACATTATATATTCGATACAATACTTCTCTTTACTAATAATGTACATGGAATTAGTGATGTAAATTTTGTGAAACTGCGTCTGTTGTTATAGAAATGTACAAACACTACACATTGTTAGGTTTGATGCTAACCTTACTATATGTTCAATAACAAGACAAACATCCGAAAAAAAGTACCGTCTCCCCAAAAAAATGAAATGGAGGGAATATATTGTATGTGCTAAATTTACTGGATCATAGTGTGATTTCTGACATTTTTTCAAGTCATTCCATTCAAAGCATTTGCTGGAAGTTTTTTAATTACCACTGAAACCGTATGCATCTTTTAAGTGTAAATTTATATTAAGCAATCAATAGTTTCTTTAGCATGTTGTTAATGCCAAACGCATATCTTTGAAGTTGCCTGCACATACAGTCACCGTGTGCACCTTTTTTTGGTCTGCTGGCGGTTATCGACCTAAGGCAAGAGTCTTGTCACTGCGGCTATACAGACAGCCACGAAAACCATATGAAGTTCAGAACATTTAGGTGTAGTATAATGATTACATCTACAAATATAGATTTTACAGTCAGTCGTTGTCCACTCTAAAGTTCCTATATGAATAAGAAGTTATGAGGACATTGAATGTTGCTTTGAATAATGAAAAGAAAAACAGTCTGCGACATTAACGCACGTATTTTTATGCAACTTTTTGACAGGGCTTAGTAGAAAGAGATGTTGAGCTTGTAAGGAAGTTCAGAGGACAACCATGCTTTGGGTAAGATGCAGGGAATTACTTTTACAAAAGCCGGGAACATAGAACATGTATACATGAATTTTTTTTAAAAATTAGTATTAGTAAGTATATTTACCTCTTGACCACAGTTTGCCCAGACCTTTGCATCTGGGTCGAATGCCTATGAAATCGAGTTCAGTTCACTTCCTTGAAAACGATCCTGTGGCGCCTTCTCTTAGTTCCTTTGGAACTGGTGGTGACTCCTGGTGTGCTTGCTCCCCATATCATCCCTCCTCTTTTGAAGATTGGCCAGTCATGCACGCAAAGGTGTACATACCCTCCTCTAGCATTATCATGTGGTGCAGGTAGTGCTCAGTGAAAGTTTAAGATGGTCATCATCGGGAGGCCTGCAGAATGTCAACACTGCAATGTTCAACAGGCTGCACCAGGAGGCCGTAAAGACTCACACCTCTTGAGCTCTGGCTGAAGCAAGCTGCAAGGCACCAAGCCTTCCCAGGAAGACCTCCGGCTTTAAGGATCATTTGCTTAATCAACAAAAAAATGTTGTTTCTGCAAATTTGAACCCTATTAGGGTTACCAAGGGGTAGAAAGAGAGCAAGCCTCTGTCTCCTGTGACCGTCCATGCACGAAATGTACCAGTGAAGTGCTCTTATGGGACACAGGGTTATCTCCTCTTGGGGAAGACCAGCATCCAAAGCATGGAGGGTAAAACCCTTAAAGGCTCAAGCCAGATCCTGAGGCGGTTGGTTCTTTGCAAAGAAGCCCAAGTGAGGCCTGAGTGTCACCTGGGAGTGGTCAGGTGACCATTAGAGTCAGTCATGAGCTAGAGCATGGATCTCACTTCTTCGAGCCCCTGTAGCGAGTGTTTACAGAAAACAAGTCTTCCATGTCCAGTAATTGAGGTCCAACCATCAGAGTCCTCAAGGCACTCAACGGCCACTTCTTCAACATGACTAATACCAGCAGAAGGTCTCAATGAAGTAGGACATGCCTCACTGCCAATTTATCAGTGTAGAAGGATGCGATGAGTGCTAACAGATACGGATCACTCCCATTGCAAATGCCCAGGATCTTCACCAGGATTGAGGAGATAAAAAGCACTCCACTGTTCTTGAGCTCTTGCAGAAGACTTCCCACTAATAAAGCAGATGTGCTGTAAGGCAACTGCTAGGTGTGAAGGTTGAGCGCTTGAGGGTACCTGTAGAACGTGCTCATCCACAGCTGCACCAGAAGTTTGGGCTATGCTGGTAAATATAGCGGAGGCTTGACACTTAGTTTGAACAGGTCTACTGAGCAATCAATCTAGGGCTGCCAAGGGGCAACTAGGATCAAATTCCAATCATGGGACCAAACCCTGTGCATTATCCTCAGAAGGATCTGTAGAGGTGGAAATATACATGCCGAAAGGTTGATCCACTCCATCACTAGGGCCTCCACCTAGGTCCTGGGGGTCAAGACAAGCAAGACTTAAACTGGCAGTTTTGCATTCTCGCAAGTCATGACCGAGTCCACATGTGAAATTCCCCATCTGGCCCACAAGGCCTGAATGATCCTAGGGTGGACTGACCATCCATCCCTACCCGCTAACCTCTCTCCTTGAAAGTTGGTTGGTCAGGACATTTTGATGTTCTGATATGTGCCTCAGTGCATGCGAAAGTCCTGTTTGGAGCACCATCGAGTTATGCATCTGGCTAACTCTGTTAGCTTCTTGGATTGTGTCCTGCCTTGTGTGGCGAGGAAGGCCACCACTGTCCTGTTGTCCCATATCATGAGGACATGTTTGTGCTCCACCAGGTCTCAGAAGTGGAGAAGCCCTAAGCATATTGCTTCCAGTTCCAACCAGTATATGTGGTGAGATGGGAAGGATGCTAGTCAAGGGCCTGAAATGGTCCAGCTTTCCATGTGGGCTCCCCACCTGGACTGAGAAGAGTCGATGTAGATGGTAAGCTTGTCCTGAACAGTCATCAGCATCTGTCCCAACATGACATTCTCTCATACAGTCCACCACAGAAGGTGTGGGAGGTCCTCCTTGGGAACTGGCACCTGGGCCCAAAATCCCTCGTCTTTCGACCATCTGCGCACAAAGCATGCTTCAAGGGGGCATGGTGAGATGGCCAAGTGGGACCTTGGAGTTCACTAAGGGCAGGGAGCCCAGTAGGGCTAGCCACTGTTGTGCCGAGCTGACCTTGTAAGTCAAAAGGGCTCTGAGCAGGGACTGAAATCTTCCAAAAGGCGACAGATGTAGGCAACCAGGTCAAACTGCATGCCAAGGAAGATGAAAGTCTGCTCCGACCAAACGTTGGACTTGCTTAGGATCACTATCAGGCTCAAACATTGGCAGAGGGTCAGAATGGTCTGTGTGTGACACTGCAAATACAGATACCAGATCGCCCAGATAAGCCCATCTTCCAGATGCACATGAATGTAAATGTGTTACTAGTAAAGGTAAGCAGCAACTGATTGCACAAACCGGGTAAACACCAGTGGTTCCATGGCAAGGCCACAAACAAAATAGCCCTAAACTGGTATACTTGGCCGGAGAAGGAGAACGGCAGATACTTCCATGAGGTATCTGCAGTTGGCACATGGAAGAACATGCACTGCAAATTCAGGCACATCGTCCACTCCATGGGCCACAGAGCCACTGCCATTGACTGGGGGGGGGGGTTCCATCCAAAAAGATGGGACTTCCAGATGGGTGTTCAGCATCTACAGGTCTATGAGTGGGCGCCATCCTCCATCCCTCTTGGGGACCAGTAAGAGCAGGTTGTAAAAGCAAGGAGAACCTTGGTTACCAACCAGCTCCATGGTGCACTTGCTTCAGAGTGTGAACAGCCTCTAGGTACATCAATACTTTGGGTTCCATGGCACGCAATGTGAACCACGAGGGCTCAGGGTTCAACGTAGGTTTGTCTTCACTTACAGGCATGTAACTTTGTCTCAGGATGTTGACGAAAGAATCATCCATGATGGACTCCCATTGCATGCAGAAGGTAGAGGAGCAGCAGCCAACAGTGTACAGTCTAGTTCAACATGCAGGCGGTCCATACCTGGTGGTCGACAGCTCACGACAGCAAAGTAACAAGGAGTGATGCCTGATCTAACCAGTTCAGAAGAACAAATAAATTGATTCTTGTGAACAAATATTTGATCAGGTGAATAAATATTTAATCAGAAGACTAAATATTTAATGACATGATCAAATCAATTTGATCAGATGAACAAATACACTTGTTCATGTGATCAAATACAGTATATTTGTTCTTGTGATCAAATCGATTTGATGAGAAGAACAAACAGATTTAATCAGAAGATCAAATAGATTTGTTCTGAGGAACAAATACAATGAATTTGATCACATGAACAAATGCACTTGTTAAGATGACTAAATTGATTTGTTCTTGTGATGAAATAGAATACGGTATATCCTGATTTATTCATGTGAACAAATATATCTGTTCCCGAGATCAAATCGATTTGATCTCCTGAATAGATACAAGTTTTTCCACTACCAGATAATAATTACGCCGTCTTGTATGCCGCGCAGCACTTCCATTAGTCTGTGTTACCATAACACGCAAGAGGTACAATCTCGAACTTTGACATTTTCTATATATAGCAACAACAAGTAGGGACCAGGAGACGGATCGAGCTACATCACAGGGTTAGGTTGTCATCATGCTGTTTTTAGAATCCCATTTGACAATGCTTGGTTTTTCTAGGCTCCAATTAAAAGTTGAAAACATTTGGAGAAAAAAATCAGATGTCTAGCTGCATGCATGTTTTAATCGTTTGTGAAGAAAGAAAGAAAGAAAGAAAGAAAGAAAGAAAGAAAGAGGAAGCGAGGGAGGGAGGGAGAGAGAGACAGAGAAAGAAAAATGCTCACATCCTTTCCAAAAGCATCGCCTACCACTAAACTTTGGAAAGAAAAAAAAAGTGAATGAGAAAGGCTCATGTCCATGACCATGAAAGGCATGGCAAAAAGCAGTGCCTAACTATAGAAAGAAAGAGTGAGAGAGAAAAAAATCTTCACATCCATCCCCAAAGCAATAGCGAAAGATCATGCAACCACCGTCCAAATTTACATTTAATCCCGCCAAAACACGATCATATTTAAATGATAAATAATAATGATGCATTGTGCACGGCCGGCTTTACCCGCTTTAATCTCTAAACAAAGCCATAAAATGTCTGCGTTGTAAATTACTAAATATCCGCAAAGTCCGTGTTGAAGATATTGCAGACATTTCGAGATTGTACCTTTTGCGTGTTTTACTATTTGTTGCCGGGATCAAATACTGGCAGAAGTGTTTTGTTCCTAAGTATAAATATTTGATCAGGGAAACAAATCAGACAAGGAGCGTCAATTCAATTAAGTTGGAGGACATTTGATGATGTGATCAAATCGATTTGATCAGAAGAACAATTTGATTTATTCAGATGATCAAATAACATCTATTTATTCAGATGATCAAATAACATCTATTTATTCAGATGATCAAATAACATCTATTTATTCTTCTGGCCAAATCGATTTAATCATCTGATTAAATATATTTGCTCATGTGATCAAATAAGAATATTTTTGTTCATGTGATTAAATCGATTTGATCAGAAGAACAAATCGATTTAATCAGAAGATCAAATCAATTTATTCACAGACTGTATTCATGAAATCGATTTGTTCTTCTGATATTTAATCACCTGATCAAATGCTGAATAAAACAAGAGACGGCGTTCCATAATGGATGGATGGATGGATGGATGGATGGATGGATGGATGGATGGATGGATAGATAGATAGATAGATAGATAGATAGATAGATAGATAGATAGATAGATAGATAGATAGATAGATAGATATACATATATAAAGCAGTAGAGAATTCTGAAGATCTGACAGAAGCTGTGTGACTACAAGCCAGTGGGACTGTGAGCTATTGTTGTTGCCTGTGGAGTGTGGACAGCGTCTTTGAGTGGACTGGTATATTTGGTGTGAATTGTACCACATTGGAACCAAACTACACCTCTGTGGGAATTGGATCAGCAACAAACCTTTCAGTACCACATTGGAACCAAGCTGTACCTCTGTGGAATTTGTAGATTCATTTGGCAGCTGTCATAGGACTAAGAAGTGTGGGACAATACCTGTGGATAATCTCAACAGGGATTAGGATTTACCTTAACTTTAACTATTGACATAGCAGCGGAGATTAGTTTACCTATTTTGTACTGATTTTGATTGTTAATGTATTGTTATTGTTAAAGTTATATCATTGTTGTCATTCTTTGTTGAGTTCTGCTAATATTCACAAGGTGGGCATCATAACACTCTAGACAAAAAGTGAAGGTCAGGGAAAGTGACCGCAAGATGTGGGCGGTCAACCAACTTTAGGTGAATTTGGAACTAACCCAGATATACCCTACTGCCTGAAGGCCTCAGCAGACATGATGGACTTCAGCTGCTGAGCTTCAAACTCTTCCCAGTCCAAATCCACCAGCACTAGATGGGACAGAAAGATATGCTCTGCTGCAGAATATCATCTCCCCTGGGCCTAAGGCTTAGGGAGGAATCACCCTTGCCTGAAGTACCCAGACGCTTGAGGCTATATGGGAAACCAAGTCCCGGTCATAAAATTCAGCCACAAGGGCAAAAGAGGGTATGGCAATACATTGCCAAGTGTCCTCCAGAGACAGGCCCAACAGGACAACACAACAGCCCTGCGCCTCTCCTTGTCTAGTATGACAGCAGCTTGGTCACCAACCAAACTCTGAATAAGAGCTTTGACATGGTCAAAGCCCCACAGCAGAGCTGGTGTGGTGTCCATAGGGATGGAAGGCTTTTCTGCAGGACCCTCAGTCACCAAAGATCTTGGCAATTCAGAGTATGAATGGCATGAATGTTAAACTTTCAACCTTGACCAGGATCTTCTAATGGAGGTATTTGAAAAAAGAATCTCATCCTCTGCCTCAATGTTGAGGTCTGAAGACTTATGACTTGCAAAGGGAGTGGTGATAACCAAAACTTCATTGAACACCAAATTGTCCATGGGCGATGGGGCACCCAACTGTGACAGCAGGGCATCGGTCACCACGTCAGGCATAAGGGTTGCAAGGCTTTCTACAGAAGTCCTCACAGCCTCAGATGCCACCTCTGTCTGCTCAGCCCACATGGGGCTGGAGGGGGGGGGTCTTGTGGCAAACTGCTGGCAGTGGACACAGCAACTGCATACTGGGGGGTCTGCTGGCCAGAGAGAACCTGCTACATCTCTGGGAGACTTGGCTCAGGGACAGCAGCTTCCGCCAACACAAAATTATGCTGATAGGAGGGAGCCTGAAGGAGTTCCGGGAACTCTCAAGCCTTGGGGCTAAGGAAACATGGACTCAAGCCAGAAGCAGCCAGCTGCATCACCTTCAGAGTCTACTCAGCGACAGTGGCAGCAACAGCAGAATAGGACAAAGTCTCTGACCCGCAAACGCTGTTACTTACAGAACTCAAGTTCTACTTGCCTCTCAGGGTTGGGAGGCAGGGTACCTACCTGGAACAATGGGGCCAGCGGGATTGTCAGCTGCTTGCTTTGGGGTGGTTCTGCCAAAGGTGAAGGAGGTCAAGCCGACACTATGGGTGGGGGAACTCAACATGACACTTGGATCACCTGATGGGTCACTAATGATGTTGCCAAAGACCCACTGATGGCAGAAAGCACCACCACAGACTTGGTTGCCTTCCTTCTATCTCCCACATGCCTTAGCTTTTGATCCAAGCTCTGAGGCAGTTTGGTGAGGCACCGGTGGTTTTCAGGACTTCCCCAGACTTATCATCCAAGCACTCAGACTAGCAGAGGTTCAGGTATACCCAGAAGGTATACATTCCAGATGCACTGGTTTGCATGACCTCAGCTGCCAGTGCTCAGACCAGGAGGACTAAGATCTTGACAGCTTCA
Organism: Hermodice carunculata; assembly: GCA_964020975.1. Lineage (NCBI taxonomy): Eukaryota > Metazoa > Annelida > Polychaeta > Eunicida > Amphinomidae > Hermodice > Hermodice carunculata. The sequence goes on along the minus strand of OZ026625.1, from coordinate 14,575,607 downwards.
GTAGATGCTTGGCTGACTTCTTTGAAGGGGTCTCCGAAGAAGGAACAGCCTAAAGTTCAAAGAGCGCAATCAGCACATGCAACTTATCAGCCTGTATCTGTGTGCTCTTCGTCATAGACTCCAAGGCAAGGGCAACCCTTGGGTCAGTGACTAGACCAGCAGTGGATGTCATCTGGGTAATAGAAGGATGCTTGTGACCTCCCAGAGGCAATGTCTGGCTGACTGAAGTATGACTGTGATGTCTCTTTTCGTTACTCGCCCATGGAGTTTCTGGTGTGGAGACATCTGCCACACGAGAGTGTAGAGGGACCACGTGGGTAAGTCTACAGTTTTTTTCAAGTGGAATAAGGGGAGGAAGACTCAACAAAGTCAGATTCAACAGCTCGGCATTTGGCAGTTACAGCCTGGCTCAGACGCATTACACGAAGACTCTTCCTCCATGCCTGCTTGAAGAGCAGCCATTTGTCCTCTCCCTTATCCCCACAGTGTTTGCATATTTGCTTCTGACAGCAAACTTGACCCAACTGGAAGCAACAACCATAACAATGCTGATGATTCTCCAAGGCTGCCCTATAGTGGATCTGTGAGTCCAGCTTCTGTCCACGATCCAACAAGGATGAGGATGGAGTGGTCACTGGATCAAGATGTATGGCTTGCTGCTGAAAATTAGCAATTGCCTCATGTGCATGGTCTTCACACTCTCTGCAATCTGTATGTCGAGCCATCACCTTTAAAATCTAGGTTTCAAGCCAATCGACCAGCTCTTCCCACAACTATTTTAGAGGTATCCACATGATAGATATCAGCTATCAAGGTCTCTAAAGAGTCCCCGACCACTTAGAAATGCTTTCCCACAGGGGGAATTTGCGTAAAGCACTAAAACAGGGAGTGTGAATGAAAGTTCACAGAGCTTCAACTCGAAAAAGCAAACCAGTAATGGAGCCCAAAAGAGGAAGGATGATACGGGGAGTATGTGCACTGGGAGTCACCACCAGTTCCAAAGGAACCAAGAGATGGGGCCATAGGACCGTCAGATTTTCAGGAATCAAGTGAGTGAACTCAATTTCATGGGCATTCGACTCAGACATGGAGGTCTAGGCAAATAGTGATCGAGAGATAAGAAACGTCATGTAACTAATCCTCATATTATAGCATAAAAGATTCTGAAGAATCGAAAATTAAGTTTTAGATTATTCCAGTTTCAGCACTGGGCCATCAACATCAATTTTGTTGATCCAGACAGATTTGATTGGAATTGAGATGTAGATATAAGTAGAGGTTAATATATTATACATTTACTTCGTTGGGTTCTACACACACACACACACACACACACACACACACACACACACACACATACATACATATATATATATATATATGTATGTATATATATATATATATATATATATATATATATATATATATATATATATATATATATATATATATATAGCCACAAGTTGACCCCAAAAATTCAAAAGTGCAAAACATAAAAAGTTGGGATTTCTTTTTTTTTTTCCATAGCATGTCATTTGATTCCTTCCTTTTGCCCCAGCTGTCTGTAAGCTGAGGTTATGTGGTGTGTTTTCGTCCGTTGTCCGTCGTCATCTTCGTCATCGTCGCCGCAGTCGTCTGTGCACGTTTCCGTTTTGGACTTATTCTTTGAACGTCTTGGCGGAAGCCTTGTCAAAATTGATAAGGATCTACCTTGGTTGGGTTTCTTAAAACGTTTGTTTAAATGGTCACACTTAAGTGGGTTTTTTTTATTTTTGGCCTGGTATATTTTTTTTATCAAAACGAATTTTAACCAATCTCCACACTGCTTGGCCCATTCATTTGAAATGCATCGGGACACTTTCGGTTACCGTAAAATATATAATTTTTCCTACAGCTGGAGTTGCAGGGTGGTTGTTGTGTGTGTGTGTGTGTGTGTGTGTGTGTGTGTGTGTGTGTGTGTGTGTGTGTCCTACCTTTAACAGGTGTCTCGATTATGCTGAAATTTAATAGCAATATGCCTTCTTGAATGTTCAAACAGTTTTTTTTCACTGGGAAGTTTTGCTCTGAATCTCTGACTCTGACGATTTTTCGATTTAGGTCCATGCATACAAATCCCATTGACCACTGTGCAAATGAATGGGGATTGCAACGTTATTTTACAATTTCGGTTTCCTATCCAATGCCGTCTGCAAGATTTCCTTCAAATCTGATGGGGATGTACCTTGGGCGTGTTTCTATCGAGTATATTTACCGGTCACCCTCCAATAATTTTTAGATTTTTATTAATTTTTAGGGGGGGGGGGGTGCGAAATGTTTATAATGTTTTCCCTGAAGTCGCTTGGTCAGTTGCTTCAAAGTCGCGTATTGTGGGTTAAATGGCAAGATCAACTGAGGACAGCCTGTTGACACAACCATCTTTGTTTATTTGTTTGCTTTGTTTTTGTTATTTTGTGTGTGTATGCTTTTAATCGCTTTGTTTATTTGTTTATTTTTGCGTGGCATATCTTCAGGGTTTAACAGTTTATTCACATTGATCGCGATGTGTAAAACATCTGTTATTAACTGTAAGAAAACGCCAGTGGGATAGTTGTGACACAAACTGATTATGGGCATAGTTTGTGTGTTTTACAAAACGAAGTTTGATATACAAATATACAATGTACAGGTCACTTAAGGAATCTATGAAAACTTATTTCAGATCCTTCCTTTTTCGACTTCCTGTGCTTAATGTCACTGACCCGAATATGCTGAAAGCAATTTATGTGAAGGAGTTTGACAGTTTCACCAACAGAGCGGTATGTATTGTGCTGCTAAATCATGATTTTTCTGTTACTATGGTTCATTGTGTACGAACCAAAATGAACTCGAGAGCCGTCTTAAGTATGGGCCATTGTAATGGACAGCCGGCCATGGTACGGATATAAATTATTGATTATTTCGTCATGAGATAAAAAGATAGAACAGTTCAAGAAACAGGCAACGTACAATTTCATTTTGTACCATTTGATTTTTGTTAATTGTCTGTGCGTTCTTTTCAATATCACTTATATGTTTTCCTTCAGAAAGAAAATATAGATGTGTATCCCATGAGACGAGGAATCAACAATCTCATGGATGACAATTGGCAACATGTGCGCAATATACTGACGCCCACGTTTAGTGGCGGCAAGCTTAAACAGGTATCTATCCGTGACACTTTAAATATAGGGCCAGTGACCGAAATAGGCAGGTCAAATCCTGTGCAGCAAAAATCACCTGTGTAAATTGATAAATCGATCTGTTGGTTAGGAGGACTTCGCTTTTCTAAAACTCCACGCTGTAGCACGCAGAACAAATCGGAATACCGTATCTGTTAGGACGAGTTATAAACTGCAAAGTATATCTGCATACATGATGGTGATGTCCCTTTTACACTTGCAACACGAACTGTGTATTGTGTTGATAATATTATATCCCGCAGGACCCTTATATCACCGAAAAAAAATGTTAAACTAATAAAGCATACAATAACCAATATATGCCTAATTACGGCATTTAATTTTACACCATATGTGTCTCAGTAAGAATGTGTCCGCAACAGGAAAATTGACTTTCCTGATCAGATTGAGTTATTAAACACAAGGAATAGATTAAATATAATATCTACACCATAGTTGGCCTTAAAAAAACTCGGAGTAAGACTAATATAGTTTTTTAAACATGCTGATATCACCATGTGTTCTTCCATTTCACTGTGTAACACTGTATTGTCAGGACAGTGCCATAACATTATCCCAAAACTCTTTATTTTGTTTGATATACTGTAAATGATTTTTAAGAGTTATAACTTTTACGGTTTTTGCATTTTGGATCTTTCTCAGTCACTTTGAATTCGTCATTTTATTCACATTGACTGTCAGTATTCTTAATTTTACGATTTTGAAGCATGGGCAAAATAACGGAAAATAAGGAACACAGCGAAATTGAATAAGTTCATAGTAACATATGAAAGTTCCTATACAGTTCCACCGTTTCACACACTGAAGTACTAGGTTATGTTAGTTATGCAGATACTTACTTGCTCATGATATCCGTAAAAATTTGCAATAATTTACTAATTTTGCAGATGATGTGTCAAATAAATAGGAGTGCTAACCAGCTTGCCAAAAATTTAGGAGATAAAGCTCAGTCTGGGGAGGTGATTTCACTGAAAGAGTAAGTGTGTGCCATAATTTTACAACAGTGCTATTTCCCATGCTGAAAGCTGTAAGATACGTATATAAACATAAAGATATACAATGGATGAAAGTGTGCGAGTGCCTGTATAGCTCTTCTGCCTTATTTGACACCACATACTAGTACGTAGAGCCTTTTGTTCTACTTGCTTTTTACAAACATGTTTCTTGTATGGAGGTGTGCATGGTGTTCGACCATGGTTTTACGTTTTGTGGTATTCATGATGCGAGTTACTCAAAATAAGGTATGGTCTTTATATAAACAGGGAAACAGATTTTCTCAATTGTAAAGCGTTGGTCAGTTCATTTCAATTCATTTTAATTATCCAATACAACAAAGCCAGACAGCAAAAGTTGCAGTGGGCTGAGGACTGAAATACAACTTTGGTGGACAGCATTGTGCGGTGTGTGTTAGGTAAGGAGCGTGGTGCAGGTCCACAGGCGTTTTGCTGGTCCTGCGAGATAAATCAAAGGACACGCGAGGCGCAGCCGAGCGTGTCCTATGATTCATCGAGAAGGTTAAGCAAAACGCCAATGGACCTGCACCAAGTTCCTTACCTGTCTTAATGAACATTCTATCGTTTGATCTAACTTCACTTCCGATTTATTATCGTATTTGCATTGCATACAAACATTTTGATGGAAATTAACAAAGATGCCACACAGAACTATTTCTGATTGCCAATTCACCCGCATGTGGCAATGCGTAATATCGTCCTATTTACACGCAGTACTGATTCCATCCACCAGCAATGTGGAATGTATTCAACATGTTTAACAAAAACAAAACCGCCAATTCGACCTGTCAGCCGTGTCAGACTTATTTCTTGAAGATCGGACGAAAGGCAGGGAAGGAAGGTTGCCGTGGTTCTTCTTGTCTTCGAAAAAATATCTTTTTTGCGACAAAAGTGTAAGAAACATTATAAAATTTCAGTCCGACATTTTTGGTCACCAAAAGTAGTACCTAAAATTCTGCCACAAAACAGTAGGTCCTCAATTTGTATTGAAAGTCCTTCCTGGAAGTTTAGGTATGGTCTGAAACAATAGAACAGTTCAGTTGGAGGTCCTCAGTGGAAGTTAGGGTATGGTCTTAAACAATAGAAAAGTTCATTAAAGCACAGATAAGACAACTGTAGTGTCTGTGTGTTTTTGTAGGGTCGAGGTGGGGCAGGTATTTTTGCGTGGTGTAAAACCTGTCATTGTCAAGGGATAAAGTTAATTTATATGACGTGTGTTTTTCAAGTTTAGTCTCAGACTATACATCTACTTTGATATACAATAGATAGATCTATTATACAAATACACTCGTTTGCTTTCAGTTATACCGGTCCATATACCCTAGATGTGATAGCGAGTACTGGGTTTGGAATGCAGTTGGACTCTCAAAAAAACAAAGAAGACCCGTTCGTAATACATGCTAAAGAAGCCTTTGACTTCAGCTTTTTCAGTCCTTTTTTCTTACTTGTAGGTACGTTGCAGCACATCTTTGCTTATGCTCACTAACATAGCTTTAAACAGTTATCATTTATTGATAGCAATTAATTTATCGTGATCAATGGTCATACCTTTATGCTAGTACATGCATCTCAGTTAAAATGTTTCGTGCCCAATATCTGAGTGTCTAATATTGACTATGAGAATCTATATTTCACTTGAAAGGCATCTTTAGCTCAGCATTCTCGATCAATAGTATCACACGCACATTAAAACTCTTTCAGAGACAACTGCGACTGGCGCCAAACTACAAAAAAGAGCTGCTGTGAGTTACAATAAGGGTGATAGGTTCGCGTTCCTTGTAAAAAGACCTTTCATTCTTATACCGGCATGCATCTAGTTACCATTTATATAAAAACCTGCCAGTGCTCTCGGACTTGTATCCACTATTGGGGCAACCTTCTCCACTAAGCTTCGTCTTTGACGCAGTGGGGCGTTTGGCACTCAGCCAATTGCTGACCCTTAATTTACTGCCTCAGGGAGACTTCAGTGTCTGATACCAAACCCGTATTCTGGAACCACAACTGGTAACTGTTTGTCATTGTATTTACATTTTCAGGTAATACTCCCTCCGGAAAAGTCACATTATATATTGTACATTACATTCATTTGACAAATTAACCTTCTCTTATCACTAATAACACATATACTTTGGATGCTGCCTCTTCAAAATATCCAGTCGATTTGGCTGCCATTCTGATAATTGTCAATTCCGCACCCAAAGCCAATGGGACGATCTTGCCGAGTGGGGTTGGAGAGAGGGTTATAATATATGAAATCAGAAATATAAATTTTGCAAATATTTCAGAGCATCAAGGATAATATGATAAATGCTGTGGACGCGATTCACTTTGATTTCCAAATCAAGTGTATTTTTTGTGAGATTGCCCTGCAATCATTGCATTAATTACGCAATGTTCAAAATGGTGCTGGCCACCACATGGCGTAGTGTCGCATTTGGATTTGCAACTGACGATGATAACTGCTTCAGACCCAACTGAGCGGGCAGATTAAAGTTAAGATAGTAAGTCATGTTTTAAAAGTACATTTCCCTGGTAACTCAGAGAACGGACACCTGGAAGCGTGCTGAAAACACGTGGCCGCGTTTCACTGTGAAATTCCTTTCCCACAATGCATTGCACCACATTAAACCTCGCGTTGACCGTCTGTGCATGCATGCATGCCTTGGTGGTGTCGTGTTGCATTTGCATGTATAACTAACGGATGCTAACTGCTTCAGACACAACCAAGTGGGCAGATTAAAGTTAAGATAGTAAGTCATCTTTTAAAAATGCGTTGGCGACCGTTTCCGCTGGTGACTCGGAGAACGGACACCTGGGACCTGGTCCTATCGATACGAGATACCGATACCGCACCACCGTGGCTATACAGCAGCAGCTATGCCTTTTCCCCGGCTCAAGTTAACCATCCAAACAAGTTGTAATAAAATGCTGTGTTTGAGTTGACTCTACTGGAAAATTACAGCACGTTGGCCAGCTTTTCTGTTAACTTGCAACTTGATTACGACCGCTTTCTTACGAGTGGTCGTTTGTGGGGCGATTTTGCTGGTCGTTGGTCGTGTGTGCAGCTGGTCTAGGACTGTCCAACTGGAGCATTGCAGCAAAATTTTGCATCACAGTTACTGAAAAATGCTATAGAATTGATCCAAAATAAGTGTTTCTCATGTGATGAAGTTGAGAAAATGCTCCAGGGCAGGGAATCTAAATTTGCTGCTACAGAGATTTCCAGTTGGACAGAACTGTGGTCGTTCGCGTCAGGTCATTTAACATTGCAAAAGCGCCGGTACCAAGGAAAACTGGTCGTTTTGACCATGGACCTACTCTAGCAGGTCCATGTTTTGACCAGGTGGGGGGGGGGGAGGACTGGAGGTCGATAATTGCAGGTACTACTGTACTATGGTTATACCATTATACCATGCAGAACCTGCCAGGGTATATCAAAGAGAGTGAATGTGAGAACACTTTCAAAAATGTGGTGAAACCATTCTTGATGCCTGACTGCCATGAGATGGGAGTACTGGAAAGGGACCGCTTTATGCATTTATTATTTCAATATCTTAGTGTTATAAAAATTATGCCTTTGGTGCTTATATTTATATGTTAATTTATGGAAAATTTAGGTCTAACTATTAATTCATCAATGATTTAAGGCATTTCAGCTACAAACCTATGCAAAGTAACTTAATAGTTTTCTGATTTCATATTTGCTATTTTCATGTTGTGGTCCACCATGGAAATAAGCCAAAGCAAGATTCCTTAGGCATTTGGTGCTCCCATTTCATGCATCATAGCTTGGTGTGCATTCACCAATTATATTGCACAATGCTGGCATACGTGTGAATAACATATTATCAATCAATCAACATTCAGTGTTAAAAGTTCAGTACATTTAGGCCTAGTAATTATCTTAATGTCTTTTTCCTCTTGCTTTTGTAGAGAAAATACACAACTTACTAATTGCAGGATAAATTATATTGTTAATTTTCCCCGAAATAATAAACATAATATTTGTGCAAAAACTTCCCTAAAGCGTTACATGTATAAATACAAAAATTGTCATATCTTAATTGATGACATGGCGATGGTCTTTTTTGTTAATTTATTTGTGCACAAATTTTTGCTATTTTCTATCAGATTTTTGAAATAGCCCAATCAGTACAATAATGAAAAAATGTGAGTTCATCAACTATGTCAAGGCAAGATTTTCCACTCGAAACTGCCCAGAATGCACCATATTGCATGCTCAAATTCGATTTTTTTCGGGGAGGGGGGAATGCCCCCAGACCCCCATAGCATGCCTTCGGGTCCTTGCTTTGGTCTTTTGGGCGACATATGTCTCATTTGGGCCAATGAAAAAAAATATATATTTTTTTGGACCGCTTGGGTCTCCGAGTTTCTAGCACTGGCCTGGGTCGACCAATATTTATTTAGGGGCAAGGCGGCTTAAAATTACCTTTTTCTTGGCATTGATTTTAGGGTTAGCCTTTTTTAGTAGGGTTTGTCAGGTTACCGGAACCTCACATATATTTTTGTTAGGCCTTAGGTAACTTGGACATCTGTTGAAACATGTTTAAAACGGATGTTCTTTCCCCTTTTTCACATTACCACTTTTGACGTCAATTTAATTTCTTACCTGGGCACAGCCGGGGGCACTTGCTACATAGAAGATAACACTTTAGGTCAACAGCTTCCGTCGGCGCACGTTGGGATCATTGCGCCCAAAGCGCACCGAGAAAAGCTGTTGACTCGGTCCAAAATGTGGCATTGAAAGAGCTACATGAAAAGGCAGGTTCTAGTTGCCTGCTGAGACAGACTAAGTCACGCTGTCGTTACTGTGTGGGCGCTCCAGCAATCCGTGGAGCGCAGTCAAACACGCGGAACAAAAGTCTGTTTAGCAGGCAAAGTTCTAGCTGCACTTTCACATTACTTTGCATACATAACGTAAGATAAACTGAGCCTTCGGTTTAACATAAGAACACGTGCATCCAAGCAACGGCTTTAATTAACAGCAATGGCAAACACCTTGCTTTGTTTTATATGCAGTATTACTTCCATATGGGAGAAGAATAACACAGTGGTTGAACAAAGGCTTGTTGAAAAAAGCGTGCGTTGACTTCTTTGTCCGCGTGATAGACCAGGCAATCGGCAGACGCCAAGAACTCGACATGGTAAGATTGCATTTGCTGCTTTGGTAACTGCATATAGGCCTATTTGAAGTCATTCATCATCTTATTCCCGTGCTGATTGATGTCTGAATGAAGGTGTGGGTATTTTGTAATGACGTATTTGTCCGGCAGATAAATGCATTATTTGGGCTGAACCTGCATTTGTTGTCTAATTTTTTTTCTTTCTTTTTTTATTTTATTTTTTGCTTTTTTGTTTTTTTGTTTTTTGTTTTTGTTTTTGTTTTTTGTTTTTTGTTTTTTGTTTTGTTTTGTTTTGTTTTGTTTGTTTGTTTGCTTTTTTTGACTTGTGTGGGGAGGGTTTTTTGAGGGGGGGTGTTTATTGGTTTTTTTTGGCAAAAACGCTTAAAATTATGAAATATAAATAGATTATTGCATTATTATCTTTTTCGCAAACTTGATACAAAAGCAACAGAGGAACTACCATGGGCAAAATCAAATAGAAAAAATATTGCATCATCATCATCATCATCATCATCATCATCATCATCATCACAAAGATGGTACAGGCCCACCTAGGAAATAACTGTCTTAAAATCAAAGCATTCCACAAAACCATTTGACCATATCATAATGCGTGCACTGTATTGCTACATGCCTGCACAATTGTACTGCTACCAACACATTGTCCTAAATTCTGATGTCCCACAGCTTCATCAAAATAACATATTCACATTACTTTCGCCAACTTGCGTCAGATTATATCATGATAGCAGTTCGAACAATTCTATATAGCCGTTATAGAGATAAAGACAAAAATAACCTCATTACACAAAATTCATACAAAATAGGAAAAGACGCAGCGCCACATAATTTCAAACTTTGAAAGACATAACCTCAGATGATTCTGTATGCAATATTAAAGAAATTGGCTTAGCAGTTTTTGAGAAGAAATTTCATTTGTTTTCAAATTAAATAAAATAAAAATATTCATAAAAAATAAAATATTGCATCATCATCTCTTTCTCAAACTTGGTAGAGAACCACCTGCAGAACATCCATTTTCAAAATCAAAACATTCCCTGCAACGATTTTTTAAGAATTGGAAAATGTAAATGTAAAAAGTCTAACGGACGGACGCAAACTGATTTCATCAAAGCTGAAACTGAAAAAAAGTTATCCTTTCTACCTTTAAGTAAAATGGAAAACACATTATAGACTGCAAAACAAAGGGTGTTATTTAAGATCAACTCTAAATATTTAACATAACTCTTTTAAGATTGCCACCATATATTTTCGCAGAGACTAAGATCGACTAACAATAAATACTAAAATCCGAAATACATATCAATATTTGAAAATGCTGCTTTTCTTTTGTGTAAAATTCCTAAAAAATATAAAAAGTGAAACTGCGGAAAAAATTCAGATTGAGCAGCATTCTTTCTCATTTCTACGTTATTGTGCTACATGCCTGCCTGCAAGGAAAAATTCAAGCCATAATTAGCTCATTAAAAACAGCATTCAGAGAACAGATTACCCTCCGCGCCCACAATCTTTATTTTTCCTCAGTTCTGCAATTTTTTTAGACTTCGTAGTAGAATACTTTACATACAATTTCCCTATCGTTGTTTATGAAAAGAAAGAGCAATTTTGGATGTGTTCTTGGGGCTAGTTCTGGTGACAGAGACCACTGTACTGTGATTCACTCAGACGGCCATCAAATAGATACTTCAAAAGTTTCAAAACAAGTTTAAAAATAATAAGAGGAAGCTGGTTTTCAATAGGAATGTGGTCCACTACAATGTGCATCTCTGACAAAAAATGGTGAAGCTGCGCTGGATCCTTGTTGAGATATTATGGTAACTTCCTCCCTTGTGCACCACTCAGATGGCCTTGAAGATAAATACTTAAAAGTTTCATAAAAAGGTTTCTAAATACAAAGAAGAAGCTGGTTCTAGATAGGAAACTGTTCAATTACAAGATGCATCCCTGACAAAATTCCAGTAAAGCTGTGACCAATGCTTTTTTAGATATCGCGGTAACGTCGTCAGGGTTGACGCCACTCAGACGGCTTTCAAATAAATACATTAAGAGTTTCATAAAAAAAAAAGATAAAATTGAACGTAAGACCCTGGTTTCAAATAGGAGCCTGGTCCATCATAGGATGCATCTCTGACAAAAATTTGGTAAAGCTACAGTCAACGCGGTAACGTCGCCCGGTTGACACCACTCAGCCGGCCTTCAAGTAAATACATTAGAAGTTTCATAAAGTTTTAAAATAATCAGAGGAAGCTCGTTTTTAATAGGAACTTGGTCCATCATCAGGTCCTTCTGTGACAAAAATTTGTTATAGCAACGGTGAATATTTTTTTAGATATCGTGGTAACGTTGACAAGACGGACGGACTGACGTACGAATGGATGGACGGACAACCCTGGGGACTACAATACCCTCCTGCACTTTATCTGCCGAGGATAAAGAGTAGTTTGACAGTACTGTAAGCCTATATGCGGCATGTTTACAATACTGAATGCTTCATGAAGCAGCTACTACAGCTGCTTACCTGTAAGAAAAAACAAAACTTATTTGTTAGCCACTACCTTTTCACCTGCAAACAAAACAAACATGATTTGCCATATTACGAAAATTCATAAGTGCCTGGAAACCAACTTTTGAAGACTGAAGGCCTGTCAAGGCCATGACCAGGATCAAGGACAAAGAGAATCTCCAGGATAATACTACATGTACCAATTGTTTCACATCTATGCCACATACATGTACATACATGTACAGAAAAAAACAAAATAGTGTCAAACTAATAGAACAATTAACAGACGAAGGTCATGTGAAGGTCAAGGTCACAGTATGGAACTTTGGGGGGCTTCTTATTTATTTGTGTGTGTGTGTGTGTGTGCCATCCATTTGGAGGTAAGAGGTCATCCAATTATTAATTTGAATGTTTAATTTGAAATATATTGAGAGTGTGTGGTGGAAAAAAAAACAAATATGGGAGTAGCGGGAGGGCTAAATGAATAGCCATCAATATCTTAAAATGGTCAAGGGTGTCACCCAGCATTTTCTAACTTCGTGTGACCCAGTAGTCGTAAGTCATGCAAAAAAAATTATACACAATAATGTCAGGTGAACCCAAACTTCTGCCGGACTATATGCATATGCTGCAGGCCATGGTCAGGAGTTCTTGCATTGTTTGGCAACTGGAAACTTCGGACTTCACACTAGGCATGTCCGTACATAGTGAAAGCTCTGTTAACGAGAAATTTCGGCATACAATTAACTCTTTCAGTGCCACAGTTTGGCCTGGATGAACAACTCTCCTCGGCGCGCTATGGGCAAATTAAAGCGTGCTCACAAAATCTGTTGGTTGGGAGTAAGCAGTTACGCTGCCAGTGAGTTGAGCATTTGTCGCTTCTCGTGAGACATAACTGAACTCACAATACAGCAGCATAATATCTGTGTCCATGGAGTCCAACAGACCGTATTGCTTAATTTCATGGAAAATACTTTCTTCATGTTATCAGAGGAATGAATCAGTACTTCACACAACAGTTGATAAAATATTTTATGTATTGTTGAATCATCGAATGTATTTTTACACCAGAGTACGTTTGCCTTTACAAACGACATATTTGTCACTAATTGTGAGTTGGTTTCAATATTGGCAATACTGACAAAAAGCAATGCTTGACCTTTATTTGAAGTTCTTAACGTTTGTTACTTTTGCCCCCCACAGACTCAAAAAGACTTATTACAGTTGATGCTTGATAAATATGTAAATGACCCAGACAAGAACAGTCCCGATTACAGAGAGGGGGATAGCGGAGTGTGGTCTGCAAAGGGTTTGTATCTGATTACAATTTCTGTTCTGTAATGACACCTCAGATGTCTTGAAAAGATATGTCATTGTGGTTCGTCACTAAAAGTTTCATGCGAAGTCAGAAAGTTTTCCCCACAGGACGACCTGCAGTGCGCTTAGCTGAAGCAAACAAAAATCACAGCAATAAATTTTACATCTGATTCAAATGCTTCTCGGGTAATATTATATCGTAATTTTCTGGAATATTACCTATTACCTTTACATAATCTGTTTTGGTAACATTAAAATGGCCCATACATGGATAGAGACAGACACAAACGCACACCAGAGAGAGGCAGACAGAGATTTTATCCCTACTTATAATACGGTATTTCCACTTGGTGTAAAGATGCAGAGATGTAAATAGGTTAGAATTTTTTTTTTATAAAAGAGAAACACAAATCTTCTTTAATGAGTACAAATTTGGTTACGTCACCATCCATCTTTATATGGGATATTTCATTTTGCTTTCTTCATTTTATGTTGGTTTGTTTTTAAACAATTGTATAGGATTGACGAAAGAGGATATTCTGGGTCAGTCATTGATATTCATGCTGGCAGGATATGACACAACATCTACAACCCTAGCATTCATGGGCCATTGCCTGGCTACCAACCCAGATGTCCAGGATAAGCTCATTGAGGAGATAGATCGGGTATTGGGAGATGCGGTAGGTCATAGTTAAGCTTTTAAAATACACCCAAAGCCTTTGACAAAACATTAAATTGTATAATTGACGGTTTTTCACTGTTGACCAGACACAGTTGTAAGCCTTTCTTAACTTGTCAAATAATTTCATAACTTTATGTTTACCTTTCTGAGTAAATTGGGCCCGAAATATGTCTGTGAGATTCAGTCCCACAACGTCAACCTGTTGAGTGGTCTGGAGACATGGTCATTAGAGAAGCTATTGGGTACTCATTCATTTTCACCGTGTCATTGTTGGGTTCAAAGATCTCGTGTTGCTGTACACAATATGAATCAACTTGCTTCATTATCTTTGTCAATATGTACGACACATTTTCGATTCTGATGGCCTGTCGAGTTTGTTAATAGTGCAGCTGAAAATTGAAGAAATAAATCTGGCCCAAATAGCAATGATGAGAAAACATTTTAACATTAATAGTGCCTCATTTTGTTCGTTTTGATATGCTGGCCTTAGACTCACTTCGGAAGTTTTTTAATTGAAATTGGCACACATTGGCCGACAAGTGCATTTTACCTTCTGGTGGGTTAATTTTTGAGATCGCATGGCTAATTGCGACAATTGACTTGATGCATGCTTCTCTTGTCTTTATTTAAGTTAAACAAGGTTTATTTAATTTTGTCCTTGGGGCTGTATGCGGCAGCCCCACTTAGAAATTCAAAAGGTTGTCCACATTTTACCTAAATTAAAATCAAGAGATCCCGCGGGATTCGAACTTGAATAACTCTGGACGAGTGTGCCATTTGGACGAGCTGTCTTAACCATTATGGAGTGATCATTTCTGATAAGGCCGAAAATTGCGAAATATACAAATTTTGCCAGTCAATGCAAAATTACTCCAAACGACAACCATTTACCTCTTTCAAACTTTACTTTCCGTACTGACTCTCGCTTACCCTCGATAGAGATTCATGAGGACGATATCAGAAAAAAAATATATTATCTCTGCGCACTTCCGCCGCAACTGGCCCTGACGGAATTGGCAATTCCCTACTCAAACAAATTGCAGAAAGCCTATGCAAGCCACTTATCAAGCTTTTTCAACTATCGCTACAGAGATCTGGGTTCCCAGAATTTTGGAAACAATCTAACCTCTGTCCCGTTTTCAAAAAATCTGATAGACAAAAAAAATCAAATTATTATCCCATTTCTCTTTTGTGTAATGTTTCAAAAGTTCTCTAAAGGCATCCATTTAATAAACTATGCGAGTACTCTTTAAGATATGACATTCTCACCAGTAAAAATTCTGGCTTCAAACCAAATAACTACACACTAAACCAGCTCATAAAAATCGTACATGATATCTATAATTGGGTTGAATCTGGCATAGAAGCAAGGATGATTCTCCTTGATGTCCCCAAGGCTTTTGACAAGGTCTGTCACGAAGGATTCCTCTTTAAACTTTGCCATTTAGGGTTCACTGAGCCTGTTGTCAGATGGACCAATAGCTGTCTCTCGAATAGAACTCAACGTGTCGTAATAAATGGCCAAAAGTCACGTTGGCTACCCATTGAGACTGTTGCCCCCCCCCCCCTTCCATCTTAGGACCCCTGCTCTTTCTAGTTTATGTAAACTAATATTGTGGAGGAAATTCAATGTGCACTAAGATAAGTTGCCGATGATACCAATATTCTCGAAATTATACAAAGCCCAGCGGCCTCAGGGCACCGAATGAATACCGATCTGACAAGTATTGATCATTGCGGTAATCTCTGGCGGGTCATCTTTAATGCCCTAAAATCAATTTCAGTATCACTCCAAAAAACGAACCAAACGGGATCATCCTCCCCGCTATCTTGGCAACACAGCTATCCCAAAAACTAGCAGCCACACCCACCTGGGGATTACTCTGTCATGTGATTTAACTTGGGACGAGTACATGAAGCGTACAGTAAACAAAGCAAGTAAACGAATTGCATTAATGGAAAGATTGAAATTCAAATTGTCAAGAAAAGCATTAACTAAACTTTTCTTAACAATGATCCGGCCTATTTTAGAAAATGGCAGTGTTATTTTTGACAACTGCGCCGAGAAAATGTCTGATCCACTTGAATCTGTTCATTGTGAAGCAGCCAAAGTATGCACTGGTGCTCTAAGACATACATCTCACGACCGACTTTTGGAGGAAGTGGGATGGCCGACCCTTAGGCTTAAAGCTAGGCGTACATATTCCAAATCAATTCTTTTTTGTAAAATGTTACTTAAGTCAACTCCAGACTATCTATCAGCTCTTGTGCCTGAAAACGTGGCACTCTCGCCCGGTAGACAGTTACGAAGCTCGTCCCAACTATGTCAAACTTACTCTGGTACCAAACGACTTGTCAGCTCTTTCCTCCCTTCAGTAATTAATGTATGGAATGATATTCCTATTGACATCTGTGACTCCGATACTCTGTCCCAATTTAAGTCAACGTTAAAATCAACTGTTCTGTCGGTCGACAATGTACCAGATTATTATTCTTTTGGAAATTGTTTTGCTAATATTTGTCACACTCAGCTAAGATCAAGTCACTCTGGATTAAATGCAGATTTATTTAGAGTTAATATTACAGCTTCTCCTGTTTGTTCATGTATGCTTCCCGAGGAAGACAAAATGCGCTTCTTTTTCTATTGTCGTAAGTTAACTGTTCCAGGGAGAAAATTACCGAGGACTATTTCAAACATACTTACTCCCAGTTTAAATCCAATTTTAGTGCATATAGCCGGTGACGTCCTCATTGAAATTTTTTGTATGGCAGAAGCGAGTTTGACAATACCACAAATGAATTAAAATTTGAGGCTGGTCAATGCTATATTATTGTAAGCAGACGATTTCACTTCTAGCTCAGTCATCAGTTGCGTAAGTTGTCATGATCTATTTGATACGCTATTTAACTTTGTTCGATTGCACCGGCTTTAGCGCAGAAACCTCGTTCTGTCCTGTGTGTATCTGTATATATTTTCTCAGTTATTTTGTGTTTTTGTATGTTCTGGAGAGCCTCCAGACAAACTACTTGAAGTGTCTTTTGGGCAATCCAGTTGAAATAAATATGTTTACAATGCAATATGTGACTGGGTCTGTCTGAGCCGAAGGGACCTTTCTTTGTGTTGGTAGAATAACTGGTGCACACATAGGAAAGCTACATTGCACAAGGATGGCATGGGACGTTAGAAGGTTACTGTTCAATGTGTATGTGAGATTGTTGAACAAGGTGAAGTTCAAAACATTAAGACATATCCCTCACCTAAAGGCATGTACAAACATCACGGTTTACAAAGGGGACACCCCTAAGAGTTGAAGTTTTCTGGAACTTTTGTGATTAAGAAATCAATCCACGTTTTGCGCTTCTAAAAATGTTGCATTGTTTAATAATTCACAAAACCGAGGGATTTGTCTGCAAATCCCCGGGTTTTGTGACAAAAACCTGCGGGTTTTTTTTCACAAAGCCTAGTGCTTTGGCAAAAAGCAATGGGTTTATTTTACAAAGTTCTGGTTTTTGTGCTTGAAATGTTCAGTTATAAATGGTACTCAATTTTTGCAATTATTTTTGGAAGAATTTCCTTATGCTTCTGTCATTTCATTTATCAACAAAAGCACAGAATTTGTAAATTTCAGAAAACTTTTTATAGTTATATTCATATATATATATATATATATATATATATATATATATATATATATATATATATATATATATATATATATATATATATATATATATGTACATATATATGTATGTATGTATATGTATATGTATACATTTTTATGAACAAAACCCAGGGGTGTGTGAGACACCTAGCAACCAAAAGTCCGCGAGTGCTGATTGGGTTTTCACAAAAGCGTTTGCTTTTTCAAAGCTCAAAAATGTTGCAAGCCACTCCACCTCCTCTCAGAAAAACCGTTTGCCAGATCTTCTTCAAACATGGAATGACCTACCTTGGGTGGGTCCTTTCTCTTTTTTTTTCTCAACTGTTCATGCTCCATGGCTTTTTGGATTGCTTCATGAATTCAATATTTAGCTGTGTGTAACCGAGGTTTGGATCGAATCTGGGTCGCCTTGACGTACTTTGCAAAAGCAATGGGTCATGTTAATTTGGTTACCACGCAATGATATTGTCAATTATCTCTTTCAGGGACAAGATGTTCTATGCGGAGACATTTGATTTTGTCATGCAAAATCTGTAAACTCTAGTTATCTATAATGTGTTTGCAAATATATGTTTAATCCAAAATTTCGGCTATTGCCAGAGTGAACCGACATACGAAATGCTGAAGGACATGGAATATCTGGAACATTGCATTAACGAGACTCTTAGACTCTACCCACCAGCAACGAGGTATATCTTAACAATGATTTTTTTTTTTCACACCAGCACTACCATCATCATTATCGTCGTCACCATCATCGACATCTTCATAATCATGATACAATCTAGACCTCACACAGATCACGAATCCTTCATGTGTATCCTAATATTTTGGTGTCGATATGTGGTGATAGGGCGTTGTCCACGTACATCAGTGTGCATGTTGCTGTGCTAATTTTTCAATAGAAGACGGGAGAACCCACTGATAGTCCACGCACTTTTTGTTTCTAAGGCTCTGACAGCAAGTATCACCTTTGTCTACGGCTTCCTAAATGTAAAATAATTTTGAGTAATTTGCAGAACTCTCAAACGTGACAAATTTACTCAATTTTGTGAAGCAAATGGCTGCCTCTCAGTTTGGAGAATAAAAATTAGAAGTATTATTTTTTCTATTCGTGTTTCAGAACCTCGAGGTGGTCAAAAAATGATGTTACTATCGAGGGAGTGAAAATTTTAAAGGACACGTTCATATTTATCCCAATTTATGCCATTCATCACGATCCAGAAAAATGGGAGGACCCAGAGGCTTTCAAACCAGAAAGGTGAATCATGCACGATTGCTTTGTTATGATTTTTCATTGCATATCTCGGATAGGAGTGATGGACGTCCCATGTAAAGCAAATTGTCAATCACACAGTGTAACATTCATCTGGTGCATATTTTCCAAGAAGAGCTGGAATTCAGAGCCAATGCCCCAAACTCAACAGCAGGTCACACATGTAAAAAGAAATGTTACTTTATTGTAGAATTTGTTTCCTATGTAAATCACATTTTACCTATTTTGGCTGTGTTGCCAGTGCTCAAAATGGGCACATTCATTTTCTTCATAATTCCGGCGTATTTAATTAGTTTTTTGCGTCTTTCCTGAATGTGTTTATGACTGTTGCTCTTTTTTGGGGGGGGGGTTAGTATATTTTATTTACATGTTTTCTGGAAAATAAATGATGAGAACCTTTGTAATAATGTAAAATGGGCTGTGTTGCAATATTCTTCTACTAAATCACGGACGTCTTACATAGAGGTCTCTGGCACTGATTTTCGAGCTAAAATAGCAGATGACGTTCATTATTCGAGTTCGAATTCTGTCCACCAAAAAAAAAGACGCTTGCCGAGAGAATATTATTGTGGAACCTGCCTAGGCAAGGCCTATATTAACAAGGTGTGCGAGCAGCACATATAACCATATGCTCACATTTTAACAATCACCACTGGATGTCAAATTGGAGTATCAGTATTGTGTTAAGCATCAATATGATGGACGTTTGTCACTCCAAATTGCAGAAGTATTAATCAACTCATCAAGGCGTTCGTATATCAACGACCAAAAAAGTCGAACATGTCAGCAGTCTATTGAGCCGTTTCAAGCACCGGCTGCCAAGCACTGGCGCCCTGTGTATTTCTCGTTTGGTCATACCAACACATGCTGACATGCCAACGTGTCCATATTGCAACATTCTTTTAAGACAGATCCTGAAGTCAAGGAATCAGATATATCTGACATTTCAGAGGTGTTTTTTACGCCTATATCTATTTCTACTTGGTAGATTTTCCACCGAAAACAAAGGCGAAGACTTTCAATACAAATGGATGCCATTTGGGGTTGGGCCAAGAAGCTGTGTGGGAATGAGGCTAGCTCTTATAGAGGCCAAGGTCGCCATGGTTCATGTGCTCAGGAAATACAAGTTTGTCACGTGTGCAGAAACAGAGGTATGTCATCTACTTCCAGAAAGTTTGTTAAAAATAGTTTTCAAATTTTGAAATATGCTACAGATAGGAGACATCTGCAAGAGCAAAAAGTGAAGTTAGGTCACTGGAAAGAGGGGTCAGGTGATTTGAACAATTTTAATGGCGGCTCCTGAATCGATCACTGAAGAACAGACATTCTTCTCAGTTTCTGCTTGGATAGTTGTACAAACTTTTCACATGTAAATCTGATTTATGTTGCCTTTTTTCGGTTTGCATATTGGTTTGTGTAAATCAAAGCCATTCTAGACCCATCTTATATCAGGTACCTGCAACCTTTGAGATGAACATTTAAATTAAATCTTTTGCTTGGTGTATTTTGTGATATATTTCTTATTTTTGTTGTTTTTAATTACCATTTACTGATATGATGCCTTGTTAAAGGAATATATATTTTTGCCATTTTATATTTGACCCTATCATGTATTTCCATATAATCATAATTGCATTATTATACTGGAGTCTTCATGTCTGAACCACTTCCTGGTTGACTTTATCCTATTCCGCAATCCAAACTCTATACACTCCATAAGCTAACCTGTCCCTGTCTAACCTATACAAATATGGAAGTACTATGATACATATTGCTCACGTTCCTCTGTAGAATGTTGATCCAGGCTGCATTAGCCCAAATATGTAAAAGGGTCTTTAACTTAATGTTCATATCATCATAATAGTATGTTATCATAAATTTTCAGATACCTTTGAAACTGGAAGTGAAAACTTTATTAGGCGCCAAGAATGGAGTCAAACTGAAGGTGGCACACAGAGTGGGGCACTGAGCAAGAGTAATAATGATAACAATGATAAATTTTTATTTACCATCGAGCACAAATACAGAGGTGGAGGTAGCACAAAGATCAGTTACATGAGGGGCATAGCTATGGTTTCATCTGTCTTTTGCATTGGTTACGGTCAGTATAGCCTTTTTGATGTAAGAAGGTACCAGATTCCATAGTTGGGCCCCTTGGTATCTGAGACAATCTATTTTATATGTTGTAATATTATAAACAGGTTGATGAACCTTTAGTTCATCTCTTAAACCATGTAATTTCGTTACCTACATGATCACTTTTTAAAAAGCCAGGACGCTCACCAGAAAGGATTTTGTGTACTTCTAACTTAGGTTTTCCTGAGTCTGTTTAGATACAGTGAGGGCTTTTTAGGGCATGATAATAGCTCAGTGTAGGAGGCTGCAGGGTTGTTGTAGATAAACCTTACTGTCCTCTCTTCAATCTATATCTTCTGCTAAAGTTCTAGAACTTAAGACCATGCCTTGAAACTAGGCAGAGGTTACTTGTTATCTTTGAACTACCTGATACCCAGATTAGACGAACTTTCCAAGATTCTTTAACGGTATGTGTATTTTTATCATTGGAGGATAAGGTATTATCATCAGCATAATTATACAGATCACATTGACCTCCCAATAGGTAGAAAATTGTTCATAAACATGAGCAGCCGAAGAATACTTCATTGAGCAATACAACGTAATATCCCAGTCCAGTCGCTAGTGTCACTACTATATGTCACTCCGTTCTTTGCAGTAAGTAGGTCGCAAGCGTATTGGATATTCCATAGACTTGACATTTGTCTTTGTGTAAATCATGCAAGAGGATATCAAAGGCCTTCGACAAATCCACAATGGGACACCTACTGTTTTATGAATATCTGCGGCCTTAGAATTTATCAACCTCGTTACACTGTCAGACTTGACTGGTGGAACTGTAAAGCACCAGCCTGCGACTGCTCTTTTCACTTACTTGTGTAACGCCACATTTCGTATGCTCAAAAATAGCTTCGCCAGGCTTCAATTTAAGAGCCCCAAAACATATCACTGCTATGTCAAAGTGAAATTAAGGTTCAAATTACTTCTTTTGCAGAACACAGGGATTCCAAACGCCAAAGGGATGAAGTGTGGTGGGGGTCCAAGGGCATTTCCCTCCCAGAAAATTTTGAAATCTAGGCTTTAATATCAGGTGGCATTACGGGTCCCATTTCGTACAAATTGGTCCAAGGGAAATGTGTCCAGTAGCTTCAATTGTGCATATATATTTACCGTATTAAAAGCTCTTGTTCATTAAATAAATAGTTGGTTTTCATATTTTACAAGCCTATAAGATATAGATAGATAGATAGATAGATAGATAGATAGATAGATAGATAGATAGATAAATTTAACAAAACACTTTAAAAATATTATAACGTACATTATGTAATCAAGATCATCAAATAATGTAATAATGGTGTCACTGTACTTTCTATAAAGAAATAATAAATTTTAAACAATCTGCTTTCATATGTTGTTGTGTATTATAATTGACTGAATCATAAAGCTGCAGGACTTTGTCAATCAGTAATGCCAAAATTATCCTGTATAGACACATTTGTTTTACATGGATTGTGAAAGAAGTCAAGCACTGACTTATTGAGTCACTCTCCATGGCACAGATGTTGGCGTATACTTCCTACCTTGCCTAATGGAGGAAACCGAAGAACTCGGAGAAAACCACCGTGCACGGTTAAAGTGGTAGGAACTTTTTCCACATGCTGCCCAGGACGAGAATCGAATCCAGGTCGCAGAGGTGAAAGGCGAGCGTCTTACCCCTCAGCCAACTGTGCACCCTGTGTTCCTTCAAACAGTGTGTGCCATGTACACAAACAGAGCAGAACATCGCCAAAATCACACACAGACAGACGTGAGATACCATAACAAAAAAAATTGTCGAACCTCTTTAAGGGTTATCAGTGAAAATGAATCGGTAAAAATCAAGTAAATCAAGGACCCTCTATTGCAAAGGACTGGGCACTTGCTGTCAAAGCCATCATACATGAGTGTCTCCACTCATGTTTCCATTCAAGCGAAAATATACACAATTTTTGAGAATGTAAACATAAGCAGTGCTTTTTTTTTGTCAGAAGGAGAAAGTACTTAAATTTCATTAGTGCTTATTGCATTCCTAGCTTATGTCATTTCAAGTTCTTTCAAACCTACGTAATATCCATGTCACTTTATGTCAGCTGTTAAAAAAATTATAAGTTTTCATGCAAGAATAGCAAAGAAATTGTAATAATTAGAAAGCCGGATGAAAAGGTTAAATGACACGGTTATTTAAAGGAGCAGTGGTTGGAAAGTGCACTTTTGAAACATTTTAAAACTTAGAAATATACTTTCCCTGTTAAGAAGCAGGGGCAGATGAAGACTAAGTCTCCCTCCACAACTGCTGCTCCTCGAAGAGCTTGAGTTTTGCTTGCCAAGCGTCCAAGACTGCTTAGAAAGGATATTCTACAGAAGGGTAAGTGCAAGTAGCACTTGAACAGTGGAAGTAAACAAATGTTTAAAGAGCTTCCAACTCTAAAGACCATGCCAAAAATGGCACCCAAGGAGACGAAGAACAAGGCAGCATGCACACCGAGAATCACCATAGGAACCAAGAGATGATGCACTGAGACCGTCAGCTTTTTGGAAACAATGGAGTAGGTAACCCAACTCAATTGTATTGGGTGTATTGGCCAGAGACGGTGGTCTTGGCATAGTGGTCACACAGGTAATGTTACATAACTAATGCAAGTTTAGAAACCATACATATTTCTACAGGTCATCACATCAACACTTGATCCTCAACTCCCCATTAGTAGCACTGAATCCATGCTCTTGTTGATGAAAGTGATTGGGATACTCAACACAAACTCACCACATGTTTCTCCGATCACCAAGACCATTTCAAAGAACTTAAGCACAAGATTAAGACAGTGTAGCAAGCTTTGATACGACCCCTGAAGACAAACAATATATTCCAAACTCTCTGCAACTACCAGAGGCTAATGATACCAAGATTTTCAGACAGATGGGGCAAAAGAAAACCGATTCTGCAAGACGAGGATGTGAAAACAACCCAAGAAAGCCCAGACCAAGACTATCACAGCACCATTAACTTTTCCAGTCGATCCTTGATGGACGATAAAATTTATATACTTAGTTAGGGACTGTCCTTCTGACCAACCCCAACACACACCAACAGCATTGCATTCAACAAGGACTGCAAGAGTTTTGACAGAGCATGGTAATTATATATTATTTCAAGAAATACAGAGATGACCAGCCTATTCCTCAACAACCACCACACTTATTTTAAATCCCCGTCAGTATATGGACACCAAGCCCTGGCCAAAATAGAGCTTTACAAACCGATCTGCATAGCCTGGATGCAGACATAATGTACATTACAGAAAAACATTATTACATGAATTCTACTGAGAACAAAATGATTGCACTCAAGACACTTAGATCAGATCCTAATTGTTATCATCAAACCCGCTGACAAGGGAGGTGCCATTGTAATCTTTAATACATGAGACTACATCTGCGAAACCATAACACAGCTCCCAGACACTAAATGCAGTAAAACCTGTCCCAGCGAACACTCAACTTCAGTGAACACTTTTTGGGGGTCGCTTTTTCTTCCCATGTTATTCAATAGGGAGCATTCAAAATACATACTTATTTTACCTGCCATAAGTGAACACCTTTTTGGGTCCCAAAACTACAAATTCAACCTGCGATTAATGAACACCACGACCAAGGAAAAAGAGAAAGCCAGTATTTTTGTGTATTGTAGATACTCAGACGGATTATTTTCTCCAAAACGTACATAATACACAACTCCCATGCTGTGTGACATCACATGTGGTTGCAGTTAAGATAATGATTTGATCACAAAATAAAGAGTGCCTGCTGCTGCGAGGAACCTTTCTTTTATTGGGATTAAAAAAGATTGTTTCAAGGAGTATTACTAGGGCTATTGATTCCCTACTCAACAGGCCAATTTCAGTGTACAGTCTTCTCTCCATTTGAAGTGCAGTAGAGATCTCATGGAACTTGGTCTGCTCTGGAGGCGAGACATTGATCACCACCAGGACAATACCACAGTGTAATTCCACATCCATGTTAAGGACAGGTAAGACACCAAAAATAAATCCCGCTTTAGTCAATCCTAGCTCAAAATGTATTTGCGTTAGGATAATTTATCATATATGTGTGCACTCGTCATACTCCAAAAAATTTAACTGTTCCGTATTTGGCTGCCTGTGATGTTAATTGTTGATGAACAATTGAAAGTTGACCGCAAAGCATCCACCCTATAAATGTCGATATGAGTCACTTATTATGTGTGATAAAATCATAATTCCACTTGCATCTTAATCCTGACATATTGGCAACAAAAAACGATCCAGCGATTTTTTTATGCTCGGTTTCGTTTTTCTGTTATCCATCCTCAGTTTGACGTTTCAATTTTCCCTTTGATTTTTCGGATGTTCATTTTTTTCATTTCATAGAAAAAGAACGAAGCAAAATTTAGAAACTTGCTGAATCGTTTTGCAGTCCAGACATTACAGAATCAAGAGCGGTTAACCGGATTAAATTTCGCCCAATCATTTTCTTGGAATAACCATTCTTAGGTGGGGTTCTCGTCCTATTATCCTTTCTGAGAAAATAAGCTTCAAAGGCATTTGATGTTGATCATTTGCCTCTGAAACAAAACCATTTGCTCAAGTTGAGCTGCTATTTGTACTAAACGTTGCAAACATTGTCCCTTAACATTTGGGGAGGTTGTCAATCAATTCTTGGCCAATCACATGAATAAAAGAGCCTTTGAAGTACGGAAAACATAATTTAGCAATCTGTCAAAGGGTGACAACGACAGTCTGGTTTCAAAGTGTGACGTCATGGAGGCGGCCCTTCGGGCCCTGTGACCTCAAGCCTGGCAAGGAAAGTTGTGTGGCCTTGCTTCGGTGGGGCGGCCTCATGGTCAGTGCACGGATGGCAGGTTTGGTCTTCCGCCCCGTACCTCTTCATCCCGTTTTTAGTGATACTTTTTTATTGTATTAACTCCTATCTGTATACTTGTTGTAGTTAGCTTGTTAGACTTGTCTGTACACTTTATTTTGTTAGGTTGTCATTATTTTGTCGTTATTTTCTCAATGAGTTTCATTTCTCTTTCCAACCTGTTTCATAACCCTATTTTGTGTGTTTTCTCTGCTGTTCACGTTTGTGCTTATTTCGATGTGTTTATTTGTATTTTAATTTCCTCATCCCTGGGTTTCGATAAAATATTATAATGTACATGGGTATTGTTGATTCAGGTTCCAGTTTTTTTCCCCATCTGTCTTTGGTGTGAAGGACCACTGGGGTTATCCATCGCGGCACGGCCTTTGAAGTTTGAAGGGACATCGTCTTACGGTTCCCGCTCCTCTGGAACATTTCAAGTCTCCCTTCATCAGAACACAAAACAAGCAAGATAACTATAAAGTAAACCACTAAGGCTATGATATGTTAGCATGTTTCCATCTTTTCCCTGTCCACAAACATACTTTCAGCATGCTGCCTTATTTCGCATTGCCGCCCTGATACCACTCTCCTTTTGCCATGGGCCGTTGCTTCCTGCAGCCACGTGACAGGCTGTTAAGTATGATTGATGGGTGGAATTGTTCCGTTTGGCAGCTGAAAACCAAAAGAATGACACATGGACGTTCGGATGTCCACATGCCTGTGTGTGGTTTTTTTTTGCTGGTTTTTTTTCCATATTTCTACTTAAGTTAAAAGCTTGAAATTTTGACAACTAATGGAAAGGACATTCATCTTGTAAAAACCTTTAAAATCTCAAAATCAGCTTTGCAAAGGTTTTTGGGGTCTTACCTGTCCTAATCATTACATACTAAAGTAAGATTCAAACAAGTTTAATGTTGCTACTTAAGTCACTTCTGAACTACTAGCTACCCTGCTGGTGCCTGAACAAGGTGTTTTTACAGTTAACATGACAATTTCATGCATTTTTATGCTCTTTTTGTGCTTAGAGCTGATAATTCTATTTAATGTTCATCATTTGCAAATATTAGACTACACACTGTCACTACGTGTAACAATTTAAGAAGTATTGGTATTTTTAATGGCCATGTACTTTGTGTCCCACTTACGACTATAAGTCTATCCTGACATTCGTGAACACCTCTGATTAGTGAACGCTTTTGCCCAGTCCCCAAAGCCTTCACTTATCTCAGATTTCACTGTGCCACCTCCCCCTTAATAATGATCCTACCAAGAAATTCAGTATGGAGATTAATAAATTCCTATTGGACATACAACAAAGGCCACATCTCAAAAGAAGTCCCAAACTACGTGTAGTTTTCCGTGCTAAAAACACAATGCATCCCCCGAGCAGGCGCCTTTCCCCAGAGGCCGACCCTCTAAGAGGACCACCATTCTTCTGCAAAAAGTTTAACTTTGACCCAAAAGTCTCCGCTGAGCAAATTTAAAGGAAGTCTCACCTGGGTAAATAATGACAAAGTTTGATGGACTTCAATCTTACCCATTTGAAGATGTGGCAGGGAAACCATTTTATTTTTCAAGGCATTGTGACCTTGACCTGAAAGTCACCCCCTATCATACAGAAAAAATTCCAAACTCTATGGTATATGTGGGCTAAAAGTTTCAAGTGGATCTGGCAAACGGTTTTGAAGAAGTCACAATGTGAATTACCACTGCAGACCCCATTGACTTGCATGGTAATCAATATAAATGCAACAGTTAACAAACAAACAAAAAACACATAAAATCCAAAATTCATCAGAACATTACCAATTGGACGTAGTTGGTAGATATGTACTTGATGTACATCCCCACCAAGTATGAAATGGATCTGGCCAATTGTTTTGGAGAAGTTGAAAATGTGAATTAGCATCTGACTTTTTATAGCTGGATAAAGTTTTATAATTATAACTGTCCTTCAAATAAGTAGCTAGACCACCATGACCAGTGCAAGTGTAACCTTGACTAATTCAGCTGTAACCATCCAGCTGAAATAGAGACATGTCAGCAATATCGGTTTGCCATGTTTCTTGAATACAAACTGCATTACGTATGCAATTGTTTTTTGTCAAATGGTCAATCAATATTTTGATTTGGTCAAATTTTGCATCTAGAGATGCACAATTTAAGCTCAAAATTGTGAACTGATTAGTTTTTATTTTTAGAGTATCCAGTAACTCGTCTAAATCGAGGTATGGAGAAAGACCTTGAAGTTCTGGTTTCAGCCATTGGGTTTTTATCTGCATTATTATCTTGAAGTTTATACAGGAGGCCTTTTAAAAGTTCGAACATTGTAGAAAATCTGATATCAAGAAATAGTTTCCAGCAGGAATTGAAGTTGAATTAGTAACTTTATCTCTGATGATTTTGAGGATATTCATCATTTGAACAGACAAGCATCAATTTACATTTAGCAATTTTTCTTTAATTGGATTTACCTTGAAGTGGCTCCTGATGTTGACATAGTTGTGGGGGTATGCAAGATTTGAATCGCTCGTGTCCCTAATTTCCGTATATTTAGACTTCTTCAGGGGCAAGTGAGACTTCAGTCGAACTGATTAAAGTCAAACAGTTCCAAACTATAATAAGGAAACTTGATTCATGTTCTTTGTGAAAACACCTTAACTCCAAGTACCAGCCTGTAGTTACATAGAATATATAAGTACAGGTCAACAGCTTTCTTTGGTACCCTGTGGGCGAAATGGGCCCACAGCGCTCAGGAAAGTTGTGACTGAATACAAAATGTGGCACTGGCAGATAAATATATTCTACTACTTTTTGTAATCTATTGGATTCGCCTACAGCATGAGTATATGAATTAAAGTTCGCATGACGCCTGTACTTATAACCAATTCTATTATTTTGAACGTTTTAATTGTTTTAGCGTTCTTTATTGGCGTGAATTACTTATCTTTTGCGTGTGGTTCATTGGATGTGCTTACAACAAACCTGAGCATTGGAGTTGGAATGCCATTACTGACGACAATGCTTTTTGAAATATTCAAAATCTAAACTTTTCAGATGCCCCTTATCAGATAAATACATATT
This sequence comes from Hermodice carunculata, assembly GCA_964020975.1. NCBI lineage: Eukaryota > Metazoa > Annelida > Polychaeta > Eunicida > Amphinomidae > Hermodice > Hermodice carunculata. The sequence continues at coordinate 14,546,670 of OZ026625.1, read as the reverse complement.
ACAATATTTCTCTGTGTTACGTCTATAGCAAAAACCTACAAATTGAACTTGAGATGATATATCCTGCTACAATTATTATATAATAGAATTAAAAGTTTAATTGCCTGTAATTTGCAATATTTGGAACATGTTAAATATTCCAAACCATGCGCACCGTTTCACTGCTTTATTTATTATTGTGTTGAACATGGTATTTACTTGGTGTTATGGTGTTTTAGAAAATTTCAATTGGCTTATTAAAAGTTTAATAGCCTCTGATTTGCAATATTTGGAACATATTGAATAGTCCAAACAAAGCACACTATTTCACTGCTTCATTAATTATTGTGTTGAACGTGGTATTTCCTTGGCGTTATGGTGTTTTAGAAAACTTCAATTGGCTTTTAAGAAAAAAAACAATACATAATTGAAAAAAAAATCTTCCAGACACACAAACATATTAAAGAATTGTTCAAAAAAATAATATTTCTTTGTTTAATAGTGCATGCACATAATAATGGAGGCCTGAACTTCAAATCTCATGTGATTTGCCAAAAAATAAATGTGTAACTACTTTCCTGGGTTAAACCATTTTTACAAGAGTACTTTCTATGCATAATTTGATAAATGAATAAGAAACAAAGGGGTTTTGGAGAAGTAGCTGAAAATTCACAATTTTTTTTTAAATCGTAGAATAAGAGGACAAGTAGCAGTGCGACGTGTCAAACAAATGACAATTTAAAGTTTCCCCGAAATTCAACCTGCCTTTAAAGCAACTATTTCAGCATTGTCCGAGATTTTCTCAAATATGGAAAAAATGTTTAAGGCCAAAAGTGACATAAACAGCGCCATTTCAACATACAAATTTGGTATTGGCAGACCTAAGCTACATCACTACTAAGTTTGATGGGTATCGGATGAACGGCTTTTCAGAAATCCGAATAGTGAACTCTGGACAGATGGCCAAGGGAAAGCATGGAAATATAGCAGTCAATAATGACTTTTGTAGCTAAATACCATCTATTAACAATCTTTCTCCAGACAAAAGTGGCGAGTGCTAAAATATTGAACTCTATTCCTTCCTGTTTATCTGTATAAACTCTTTTTACATACTTGGCCAGATAGCAATAGTCATTTTCTGCATATAACTGAAACCCATATTACCATGAAACTTTTTTCACTCTGTTCATAGATCCCATGGGGTAATACAAAGGTCACACTATAACTGCGCTAAAGTCTCTTACTCAAAAACATGTTACTTACTCAAAAACATGTTCTGAGTAGTTTCCCACAGAAGACCCTTTAATTTATTTGGGCTACTACAGCCTATGTCAAAATTCTACAGAAGAACATGAGCAATATGGACAATAGTACTTCCATTTCTATATAGGTTAGACAGTGACAGGTTCCTCATGCAGAGTCATGAGTCCAGACTGCAGAATAGGGTAATGACTACTAGAAAGTGATTCTTGACAAAAACTCATCATAATATTGATCATTTTAGTGGCTTCGACTGTGATCTCTGTAATGTGATCAGACCAACATAGGTCAGAGCGTATTGTGATCCCAAGGTGCTTATGTTGACATACAACATCCAAAATATGACCCTGGAGAGTGATGGAAGGGTGATGTGGTGGGTTCCTTTTCCGAGATATAAGCATTGAGTTAGTTCTTAGGGCGTTAAAAGTTACTAGCCAGTCTTTGGACCATTGTTCAATATCTGAGAGATCTGAGTGAAGAGTATCAGCAGCAGCAATTGGGTCATCAGTTGTGAGATATAAACAAGTATCATCAGCGAACATTTTTATTTTTGAATGGTCTATGCCTACAATGTCATTGATATAGATTAAAAACAAAAGTGGCCCTAACACTGATCCTTGGGGCATACTGGCATTAATTTTTCTGGATGACCGACTCTGGATCACAACTCGCGGGTAGCAATTACCTAAGTAATCAGAAAACCATTCAAGAAGATTCCCAGTAATGCGAGCCTTCATTAAACTTATATAATGGGCCTAAGTGCCAAACTTTATCAAATGCCTTACTAATGTCTAAGAAAATTATGCAGACTTTTTTCTGATGATTAATAGGCAAACACAGTCCTTGATAAAGTAAAAGCAGTTGGTTAACAGTTGAATCATCAGGCGAAGCCAAATTGATGTGCAAATATAATTTAAGTTGTCCCGGAAGAAATGGAATGCATACTTGAACACTATTTTTTCAAACACTTTCCCTATACAGCTAAGAAGTGACACAGGTATGTAGTTATTACATAGATTTTCAGGGCCTTTCTTATGGAGTGGGGGGACATTGGCCTTTTTCCAGCAAGAAGGAAATTGTTTTATTCTTAAGGAAAGATTGAAGAGGTCAGTCAGGGAAGAAGATATGGCAGGTACTCCTTCTTTCAAGAGTTTCGCACTTATGCTGTCAGGGCCAGAAGCTTTAGATATATCGAGGTTAAAAGTGTTTCTAGAGCTTCCGCTTCTCTGGTGGTTATAGCATCAAGACTTGAGTCAGGATAATCAGTACCTCCAGGTATGGTGGCCGTAGTAGCATCAATGTTACATCGTTGTAAAAAGTAAGAATTGAAGAGCATTCCATTCAATCACACTAAGATCGTTCTTAAGACTATCAAAGTCCGCTTTGGTATATTCCCATATACGTGGTCTGTATGCTGCCTCCTTACGCCGCTGAAAAAGTAATTTTGCCCCCAGAACAGAATTGTCACAGTTAGATATCGGAGGAAGCACACAGACTTCATGAAGATAATGCGGTATATTTGAAATTATTTGATCAAGGCAGGTAGCAGACTGGTTAGTGACACGAGTAGGCTCATTTACATGAATAGTAAGAAAGTTTGTTTGAACAAAGTGAACAAACTTGTGACCGGAAAGCGTATTAAAATCTGCGTTTAGGTCACCAGTCAAAGTAATATTTCGAATTCCTGTGTTGCGGGCAAGATCCAGACTGTCCTGGAATTTACCCCAAAAAGAGATCGTGGAATTGGGAGGTCTGCATACTACACCAAAAAGGATATTATTATTATGTAATCTAATTTGATACCATAAGAGTTCGAGATCAGCTACCTCCAGATCTAAGCGACGAGATACATTAAAGTGGGTAGAAACGGAAAGCGCAACCCCGCCGCCCATAGCACCAGGGCGATCCAGTCGAATGATATCATGATATCCAGGTAATTGAAGATTAACTGAATTGGAATTCGAATTGAGAAAGGTTAAGGACAAGGACATAATATCAAAATCTGACATAAGATCAGAACGAATGGAACGCAACTTCTCATCAGAAAGGCTACGAACATTCGAGTGACAAAATGACATGTCACAAAATTCATGCCCAGATCCAGGGTTCACATGAACATCACCCGCTAATATTATTAATAATGAACCTAAGGCTAAGATGTACTCAACTTTCAAACTGTACCTAAAATAAATTGCGTGAAAGATATACCATGACAGTAACTTCCCTTTCTCTGTAATCGAAGACATATTCAAAACAAGTGACGCTAATACAAAATATACAAACTTATATGCCTACAGAACTGTTGAGGCATCGAACCTTCTGTGAAAATGATGGCTTATATGTATATCAGATATAACTATGACACAGCATAGCAAGTGTATATAATCGTACATGAGACGCAAAATGTGCTTATAAACCATGTATAACATGTTAACATGGCAATTTAAGCAAAAGACTGGAGCCTGTCATATATAAGGATACTGAAAACTGTTGTGGGAGTGTTATTACAATTTCAAACTTTCCATAATGAGAACATCGAATACTGCAGATTATATATATAATGAATGGAATATAGACAAATATGGCCCCCAACACAGAAACACGTAAATTATGTATACCATTTGGAAATTCGATCTCTCACACTGGCATAAGACAGGACCAAATACATAATATATTTAAAATATCTGAATAAAGTGATTGCAAGAGTGAAGAAAATAGAAAGGCAGCAGCCGATAAAAGACATTCAATCTTGACGTCGCTGATGGACTTGGTTGCAAAAACAATTGCTGGTGCCCCAACATGGAGAAAGAAAGTAAACATGAAATAAAGAATAACAGCAAAGAGATTTCAGAGTTACCAAAGTGTCAACAGTTATCTTCCAATACCAATGAGAAGAAACAAATTTCACTCCTGACTTCAGACAGGCAGTCACCCATAAAGGGCAACTGGTGGTTTTAAACTGGTCCTTTCGACTTTGGAATCATTTTTCATTAAGTACAGACTATGGTGTTACCAAAATGTATAGGCCTAACCACTCAAGACCCAACGTTGATCACTTCTGCCAAAATGAGCTACTCAAAATTGTGTACCATAATTTCTATTCCCATTGCGTTAAGGCAGAACCTTTCATTTTGTGTGTTGGTGCAAACGATCAACTTTACCCAGAAACAATATCACGCCACAGACTAACACACTAATAACAGAGACAACCTAGCACAATGTGTTAGTGTATACAAATATAAACATATATATATATATATATATATATATATATATATATATATATATATATATATATATATACATACATACATACATATATATATATGTGTGTGTGTGTCTGTGTGTGTGGACAGTGTGTAAAAGGAAATTAGCAGAGCATATAAGACATATAGCATTCTTTTGTATATAAAAATACATTCAGATGAAAAATCCACAAACAAGCAAGCAACACTTTATATGTTGTGAGAAGAGAGAAATTACAAAAGTGACCACTCCAGTTTAGCATTTGGTTCACTCTTAATCCCCCAAAATCGAATTTGTTTCTTCTCTGGATAAGTGTATTAGCAATATGAAGATTTAAATTGAATTTTATTCTGCGTTGCAGAAAAAGATAAATCATGAACTTGCTTTTTCAATGTTGAAAGATAGCTTGTTTTCAGCAAGCTAATCGTGTAATTTTTTGTCTCAAAATTGATATCATTTGTAATATTTTCACTATTTGAAGTAATATTATTGGTAAAGACACAAAGTGAGCTGAGCAAGGTTATATCATCCGCATAGAGAATGGACTCAAATTTGGGAGAAGCAGGGCACAGCTCATATAATATATAATTAATGTTTATTAGTTGAAGCCAAACAGATTCCTGTACCAAACAGTAAACTTTCATATTTCGTACAATCAGGCCACTTAATGTTCATTTGTTTCGGACATCACCCAAATGTTAACGGAAAATTGTTTCCACAGCTTTCTGATTTCAAGTCGGCCAATAGTTAAGAACGACCCATATACTTATTTTCTACATTAAAATACTCTGTCATTGTTTTTAACGGTTTGTGCCATCAGCAAAATAAGCGAAATTAAAAACACGCCGAAATTAAACGAATTTACCCAGTGTTTAATTTTTACAGAATAATAGATAGGCTAGGGTGCGTCTGCCTCAAGTAATGCCCTCGCGCTGTAGTGGACGCATACCAGACTATCCATTATTTCAATTCTAAACTTGTCGTCATGAATCTGAACTTGAATCCGGAGTTTAAAGGCCTTAAAATGTGATTGTTAGGGTAACAAGTTTAGAATATCCAATCATATCGGAAATACGGCGTAGGCGCCGCAGTATTTTATCCATATAATCAACACTAATCTTTTTACGCTGGTGAAACGAGCGGTGACTTTCAAAGGGGCAAATATTCCATTCAGTCACAGTGGCATACGCTTATCAGGCCGGTGAGCATCTCCCAAGTCACTCTGACTGGATTTGCGTTAGGCTATGGCTTTACCAACAACTGAGCCACAACTTGGATTGCTCCTTTCAATGGGAAATTCTGACGTTACAATGTGAACTACTCATTTGAACATTCAACAATTCTGGCAGCTGAGTTTAGTTATACTCTGTTCCACAAATGCGTCGGCGACCTTTCGCGGTGTCAAATAATAACCAAACAATCATTCCACGTTACAGTGTCCTATTCCCCATACCTTGCTTGAAAGACAATGCGATTTGTATGCTTTTTATAGATCAAGGCTGCAAATTGCGACTATAGCGACAAAAAATGTACGCTGAAGCGACGAAATTGACGCCATTTAAACCTTCCGCTCGCTTTCAAGGTAAGAGCTAAAGGCCTGAGGGATCAGCAATAAATTTTCTTGGGCGCACACACGGTATGAAGTGGCGACGTCTTTGCTTGACGCTACTTGAGAAGCACATCAAGCAGGGCCCTAAATGATATACTCAGGCACAGCAAACTATTTTTACCTAACTATTGTAATCGTATACAAAAATTAAAATACAAGTTCTCATGTACCAATACGAATAAATAAACAATAATGTATAAACAACATATTTTTAAAATAAATGTGTCCTTTGCTATAGACTCTACGTTTCCCCTCTTCCAAAGCTGCGCAACCCCAAAGAGAAGTAGGCATAATGCCCTGATTGTAACAATCACGAAAATACGTGGGCATAATAAGTCTGAGAAAATGCGATATTCTGCAACATCCACCCCTTTATTCGGGAAATTTGTTCAGAATACTAGGCCTAGACAGAAAGTTGTGCAATTTGGTTTGTTAACGAAGTTCCTTGTTTTATCCTCTAGATGTACATTCTGGTAATTCTACATCATGGATTTCATAAATATAGGCCTATTGATATATTGGCTTTAATGTAGTCATCCGCTTTGATGCCAAGCATGTCATCTCAGACTGCTTGAATGTTATCACACTTATTACGCTGTCATACGTGCATGATCATTTTACTACGCAAACTTTGAGCATATCATTATTTCTTATGACAACCAGGGCATTTTGACTAGGCGCATTAAATCAATCTAATTATAAAAAGTCACAACTTTCGTGCCAATGTTGCTTTCGATGGGTGAGGTTCGAATGTGTTAGGCCTACACTTTGTCTTTATTTCATTAAGATTAGGGCACAGAACACCAACTGGATGACTTTGACCTTTATGGCATCTAGTATTAGTAACAGATTAAAACACTGATTATTTGTAATCGAGGGTCGAAAAGTTACTCGATTGCAGTAGGGCCTAGATAACAATGTAAGTGAATAGTGAGCTGGATGGCATTTTAGCATGCAATGAAGAATTTAGAAACACAAACAACAAGTGTAATGTTCCTTCCATATGTGGACGTAGAAGGCCCATTTAAATACGCGTAGATGGACACGCTGCTGGTACTACTAGCCACGTGGGTAGGCCTACTCCTTCTCGGCCTCTTTCTCCGGGTCCCCTTCACTTCAGATTCCTAACCAAGCGCCCGGCACTGTAGCGGGCACTGTCGCTATTCCTAGTCCGTTCCCTGGTCCTCACACTGCCGCGACCAGTATTTTCGGCATCTCCGTGGCAAATTCCAGTAGATACACTGGGATGAAAAAAAAAAAGCCATGATAGCTCACAGTGCATTTACTAGGCCCTATACTATATAGGCCTACGACCCGACTGTCAGCGAGGGCTTTGCGACTGTTTCGTCGTCTAGGGTGCGACACCTGACGACGCGATTAGATCCGTTTTCAGTCCCCACGACTGGCGTCTTGAGTTGAACAAGTTGGATCATAAAACATTCTACGGCATGAAGTATAGCCTATATAGGCCACTCAAACATACTGAATCTTGTTCCATTGTCGGGCTATTTTCACGTGCAACAGACTCACGATGAAAGCATGCAAAACTTTGTCGGCCCAGACATGTCAACTTGAAGCTAATTTAGAAAGTAGCCAATAATGATCAAATTTGTGCGTATCTGGGTGAAAATTTAAAAAGGGCGGAAATTAGCACTTTGGGGGATGAAATTATTTTTTCATGGCAAACCGAATATATTTGGGGGATGCAAATAAGAATAGAACTTAGAAGTGATTTCGTGGCCGAGGGTTGCAGCGTTAAATGACGTATCGGGTGTGTTTAATGATTATGGAATAAAACGTGTGTGCAGCATCAGTGTTCATACCGCAACGTCGGAGTTGTTCTAACCTAAATCATTGGTTTGTATAAATACAAAAAACAAACTGTGTAGTTTTATGGTTATTTACGCTTATTTTCACCCGAGTTGCTAATACTGCAAATTTAATGACGAATGAAGGCCATAAAAATCTTTATGACGCATCACTTGAATGTCGTAGTTTATGCCTTCATCCATGGTCATGGATCTGATTTAAAAAAAAAAAAACAGAAACAAAAACAAAACATAAAATTCACGCTTTTACGTCTTGTAGCGTGACCTTGTGGACATCTACCTTTTATTTAGAATAAACGATGCAAAAATACAGCATGTTGCGGCATGAATATCTCCGTTGCGTTATGGACAGAATGTTGTGGTACGGACACACAAGGTATATATGACGTACATGATTACGCAAGACTAAAAATTACAAAAAGCCACTTTTTTCCACTGTGCACTCACCAACTGTAAGATTTTTCTGTTTTTTTTTAAGTCAAATGTTTGACACTTGTGTGAACTTAATAACAAATAAAATGCCACAAGCACCTTTAGGCCTATGACGCGTAATAAGATGTCGTCGTTTGTATTTTTATCCATGGATCCCATCACACATGGTAAGGTAAGAAATTTTGATGTACAGAGTAGTGTTATGGTTTTCTAAAAACCGCAGTAGTAACAATTTAAATTTTTATGTCTTGACGGGTGACACTGTCGACATTTACCTTTGATTTAATACATACGACGCAAAAATATGGCACGTTGCGGTGTGGAAGTCCACGTTACGGTACGGACAGGAATGTTGCGTAACTGACTCACACAAGGTAAATTCGACATAAATGAGAAATAACAAATTTCGTTTTAGAGTGCGGTTACAAAATTTCCGTATTTATTTTAAGCGAATTGTTTGCCTAGTAAAAATTTTTGATTTGTGAAATGCTAATATCAGTCTCCAGGAACCACAGAAGTTCGCAGTACGCAGAATCAGCAACGTGCATGGATAATGTGCACACGATATAACAGTACAATGAATAAATCAGGGTGTACAAGATTCAATCATTGAGACAAGTTGATCATATATATATATATATATATATATATATATATATATATATATATATATATATATATATATATATATATATATATATACTTTTTGTCAAATGTTGTCTTAACCAATTGACCAATACTTTCACCATAGGCCTATTGGCTATTTGACGCAGATGAACTTTGTGGCTTTGTCACGCAAATCATGAACTATACGCGTACCTACATGCCTGGACGTTTTATATGATAAACCTAGGTTAAGTTCCTTGTTGGGCTTTTGTAAAATCTAATACATAGGCCTCTATATTTTAACACCAAAACATTTTTTTAACTGGCGATGCAGTGGGGTGGGGTTTTTTTTTTCCATCAATTAAACATAATGAATTACACGCTGATAGAAACACAGCTGGCCCCTATGTTGAAAAAAAAATAATAACATTATCAATAAAAGAGATCTTGATTGCTTTACACATAGATTGGCCTCGTACGAGTCGTACGCCTACATTCATTCCATATTCTGGATTGAAGAAAAAAAATATAAAAACTGCCCACTCACCACTTTTGTGGCCAAAGGCAAATGAGAAAAGTTATTTGTAACTTGATTTGGCTGATGCAATTGGGTTTGACAAGTGTCCGCACCGAAACGGTCTGGTCCGTACCGTTCGTAAAAACCAAAAAAACAATAACAAAAACAAACAAAAAAAACGTTTCGGCACGGACGTTTCGGTACGAACTGGCCTTAACCTGTTGACCTTGAAAATTCAGAGTTGCACTTGGTTCCCGACTTGCATTCTAGTCGCAACTTCGCGATTACAACTTTGTTTTTCTCGATACCCGACAAAATTAGTTCATTAAGAATTAAATCTGGCAGTTCTTAAGCATATGGTATGGACGTTGAATTAATGTACGGAAGCTAACTGAATTAAAACAATACATTTCTGAGCTTTCAATGGAAAATATCGAATTCAGAGCCTAACAGCTGGTGATGAGGAAGGCTCGTTTTCGCCATGAAGCCAGCCCTTGATATTAGGCCTATCTAGGTGTGATTCAAGTGATTTTGTCAATCAATGTCAGGTAAACGCAAGGACACAACGCACCCAGAGCCGAATCGGTGTTCTTAATGAACATTTCTATTGTTTGATCAAGCTTAACATCCGATTTATTATCGTATTTGCATTGTGCATACAGATATTTTGATGGAAATTAACAAAGATGCCACATAGAACTATTTCTGATTGCCAATTCACCTGCATGTGGCAATGCGTAATATTATCCTGTTTACACGCACCGCTGATTCCATCCACCAGCAACGTGAAATGCATTCAACATATAAAATACAAATAGTGCCATGTTTGCCTGTCAGTCGTGTTAGACTAGTGTCTAGAAGATTGGACGACGAGCAGGCAAGAAACGCCTTCGTAAAATTTATCTTCTTTGGATAAAAGTGTATGGAATATTGCAAAATTTCAGACTTTCATTTCCGGTCATCAAAAGTAGTACCTAAAATTCTGCCACAAAACAGTAATTAAGTCTCAGGAGTAAGTCATCAGTTTGTATTCGAGGTCCACCTTCGTGGAAGTTAAGGCATGGTCTGAAACAATAGAAATGTTCAGTTGGAGGTCCTTCGTGGAATTAAGGTTTGCTCTTGCACAATAGAAAAGTTCATTAAGGATAAGTAAAATGCACAGGTTTATTGACCGCCAGACCAATTCTTGATTTTAATACAATTACCTTGTTTATATCTTACTTTAAAAAAAAAAAGTTTGTTCCTCATTTCAGTCAATATCTGCAGACAGACAAAATGTTTCAGATTACCATCATTTGGGTCTCCAGAATTAGGCCTAATAAATTTGAGGAGATGCACGTAATGATCACAACAAATATATTTACATCGTAAGATATTAGGGACCAGAACTGAAAAATATCTAATTTTGTTTCATTTTACCGTTGGTTAGGCTTTGTGACATCAATTTGTACCCTATTTACATTTTGTCCCAATCTCACGACCAAATCACGTGTAGTGTGCGGCGATTAGTTCTCCTCACGCACTGCTGTTTGTCGCCGACAGTTGGGTTCTATAGTGTGCGGCCGGCTTAAGAATAGGTCAGCAGACTCAAGCAAACAGAGAAGTTCTATGTAAACATAACTGTTTAATCATCAATGGCCTCAGTCATGATATTCCTTCTAAAACATACAGTAAGTGCTCCAATCTCCCTGTCGCTTGTCTCAGTAGGATGCTGCATAGTTTTCACGAAAAAGAGGAGAAAGGGTGCATATGGCGAAATAGAGCGAAACGAAACGAGAAAAATCAGAGGATCTGGGACCATTCATTTTCACCCTTTGTAGGAAACAAGAAGAATGTACTTTTTTCACTTCGCTTATGTTTACATTTACCAAAAGCATAAACCTGCTTGATTATTGTTTTAAAAAAAGTACAGTAAACTTAATGTTAATTATGATGCAATTTATATCCCGATATCGATCGTAGTATACGACCTCACCACTTGTATGCCCATGCACCTGCTTGAACGTTTGTCAAACACTGGAGGCGCCTATCCATAATTTCTCTCATACCTAAGCGTGAGCACTTATGTAAGTTATGACATGTACGACTATTTGTATTTCACCATTGACACACATTTTTAAGTCAGGTTGCCTAAGAACTAAATTTCAATGAATTGCATGGCAGAACGAGAAAACAGAAAAAGTAAACGAGCAATGTTAGTTTTGAGTAGATTGATCCGAGCCACACAATATGCATAAACATGTAGAACTACTGGCAGGATAGTGGTACAGCATGTGTCTTTGAAACAGAAGGTAGTGAGTTCGAGTCTAGTGGTCGTCCTTTTTTCCATTGTATGGTCTATATCTATTTTTTAATGTCAAGGTGATATATATATGTATATATATATATATATATATATATATATATATATATATATATATATATATATATATATATATATATATATATATATATATATATATATACAGCCAAAATTTTAATATCAATTTTAACATCACGAGAGAGGTTCATATTGGTGTTGCCTGCTTCCCAATCGTTTTTTTTCTTTCAAGAAATAAAATACGTTTGAACGTACATCAAGAAACTTAACGTTTAAACCTAATTTTGCATATATAATATGGGGGGTCCCACAAGTCAAACTTGGGACTTTTTAATCTCTCGTGACAGTTTAACTAAGTTTATTTATCTGTTATTGTTTATTAATTATACAAAATTTAGCGTGTCATGGCAGATCTATCAGTTCGTTTATTTATTTATTTATTTATTTATTTATTTATTTATTTATTTATTTATTTATTTATTTGTTTATTTATTTTATCTATTTATTTATTTATCTGTCTATCTGTGTTTGTTTGTTCGTTCGTTCGTCCGTTAATTCATTTATATTGTTTGTTTGTATTGAATGACGGTTCCCCAATTTTTGTTTTATTACAATTAAAAGTGCTGTTATCGACTAGTACTCACATTTTTTCGCGAATGACAGGCCTTCAATTTTTATCCCGTATTGCAGCTCTATGTTAAACAAAACTGAACTTCATTTTACATTCAATTACTTCGTGATATGTGATGCTTAGGAGCAGAATTACCAGAAGTTTCGCGTTTTTCTCAATCTCTTTTTTTGCACTTCCAAACAAAAGCATGTTTAAAATTATGTTAAGTGCCCGATGAAACTCATCCCTTGCATAATGACATGGTTTCCTATTATCATTATTATTGCACCGAGGCAAGCAAGATACTTACGCAGTCTTGAATTCAACACAGAAAGACTCTTAAGAGCCAGGTATGGTTAATATGTGGATCACAAAACTTGCAAAACTCACTTGCTAGGAATTTGGCGGCTTGTACAGCGTGTCTGACAGCGTTAATGAACACGTGAGTTGGACCCGACAGGTCCTAATACTTGCTGTAATTTCAGGATGAGATGCCCAAAATATTCGATTTGACCATACCAGCGCCCCACAAGAACTAGGTAGCTTTAGGTTTAACCATGGAAATTTTTCCACATAAAAACTACAAAATTTACTCTAAAAAATATCAATCTTTTAATCATTAAATTAAGTTTTTTTATTGTTGTTGTTGTTGTTGTTGTTGTTGTTGTTGTTGTTGTTGTTGTTGTTGTTGTTGTTTAGAATATATCAAAATAGATTAATATTGCTGTAGTGATTAATATGCCAAGATCAACACGTGCGCGAGATTTGAATTTTTAATCGACCAGTAAATTATTTTGAAAAAAAAAATCTTAAAAATGTCTAGTATTTGTAGTTATTCTGAACTGAACTTTCATTGAGAGTTTTGACCTGTAAGATCCGATTTAGGTGTTAAGTAGCGTCAGACACTCTATACACATATCTGGATATTTGAGGATAAGATCGTTTACACCGGATGGGGCACTATAAGCTCTCCAGTCACTTAAATACAAAGCTGCTTTTTTCATAAAGAAAAGGGTATTGCAGCCCATATTTCACAAATTTCCCATTTTTTTATCCCTCTTATATCGGACATTTTATTATACGTGAATATCATGTTATGTTTATTTGTGTACTTCAATACGTTTTATCCATTTGGGGAGTTTAACAAAAATATAAATGTGGGACACGGTCATATTAAGTTGATCGTAAAATGAATAAAGCGTACTCTGTGTAATACTCATATTCCAATAAGACTGATAGCGTTTCAATACAAGCTCAAAGCTATAGGTATGAACACGTTATGGCACATGTATATATGTTTTTATTTCTAAAATTGACTGGGTTGTTACATTCAAAGACTTCAAACCCGTCCATACAGCAGAGCATCTTTCTTTCTTTTTCTTTCTTTCTTTCTTTCTTTCTTTCTTTCTTTCTTTCTTTCTTTCTTTCTTTCTTTCTTTCTTTCCTCCTTTCTTTCTTTCTTTCTTTCTTTCTTATTACATCGTTCAGCTGCTCAATAAGACTTGTATTATTAAAGTATATTATATTATAATGAAGTGAGACACATGGATTCCAACCCGTCGCCTTTCGAATGTAAGCTGCCCACTCTCACCATTGTGCCACACAGTTTTCTGACACTTTCGGTCAATTGGCAGACAATTGGACGTGGTGCTATAGTCGCCGCTGTACCATAGAGCTAAGAAGATCATGTAATTACTATGAAAATTCAGTTAATATTGATAACAACATACGCATCCGTTTTTCAACACTTTGAGTTTATTATGATTTAAAGAGAATATGCGATGCAGGTCTAATAATAATGCTTATACTACTACTACTAATGATGATAATAATAAATATAATAAGAATGATAATGAATATATGATGATGATTATTATTTATTGCACACTCATTCTTTTGGAAAAATAAAATTTAGCAAATAGATCTAAAAACATATAATAAGGAGGACTGTCATTTTGTTGAAAGTACGTTCTCCATAGTATAATAATAGATTTCTTGTTTGATGGTAGTAAATAAATAAATAAATTATCATAATAGATAAATAAATTAAATAATTAATAAAGAAAATAAATAAACATAAATAATAGGAGCCCCCCCCAAAAAAAGAAAAAAATTCTTGTGCATTCTAACGCATGCTGATTCGAACGCACCACCCATACTTCTATGCCACATAACTGACTGGCTTTTCAACAATGTGTTAGAATGAGTATTCGTAACACTTAAGTGTTGTTTGCCACGCAAATGAATTTCCTTTTTCAAATGCAGCAGTCATAAATAATTTCTTTTTCATTTATTAATACTCATCGATTTAATCATCAGTGACAATGCTATATATTTATAGGTCTATAATCAGCGAATGGGTACAGCATTTTTATCAGTTGTTCTAAAAAAAACGACAATAACAAATTAGGCCTACATGTCGCCTGCAATGCATGGTCCTGCTCTCGGGGCTTTTCACACTTTTTCGCTCTTCGGAAAAAATTTTGAAGCAGCCCTAGAATCTATATCGATGGGCATACAGTGTACAATATGATCGACGCCTCGCGGTTTTTCCCCGAGTTTTTTACGGTATTTTGGTATGTGTGAATTACAGAAGTGTGTGGTCCTTGTCGTCACACATGACTTCGTGTGGCATTTGTCGTCTTTCATGACCTCGAAAACATTTTCATAATCGAAGCAGGTAGGTCTCAACGCAGACCACCACGACAACACCTACTCGCCAGTTTGACAACATGGATATATTTGGATTAATCGAGATATCTAACTGGATTCTGATATTGCTGGGCTTGTTTATTTCGTACTATGTGTAAGTGTTTATGATAACAGTTTCTTACCGTTCTGCATTCAGTACATGGTCCGAATGTGAGCTGTAACTGTTAGCCTATTTTGTTATGCTCTGTCAATATGCACTTTTGAACAAAACATTCAGATTACCCTTTTAACCCCCCCCCCCCCAATATATGATCAAAATCATTATTGTCACAAATGGACAATACACCAGGAAAGTGGCTAGGTCGCAAGGTAACATGCATGCATTGCGTATTAACTATTTTTACACCTATTGCGTCACTATGGGTTGCCTGTTTTATGAATTGACCCACGGTCTTTTAAAGTTTATTGGCTGAAAAAGATGACTGTTACATTGATTTTCTAACAAATCATCTAAGTCTGCTCCCCCCCCCTCCCCATACAAATGTTTCGCTCATACTTGGAAATGAGAGCAACTATAAACGGCTCCTTACGTGTTAAGTAAGGAATGTGGTGCAGGTCCACAAGCGTTTTGCTGGACATGCGAGATAGATCAGTGGACACGTGAGGTGCAGCCGAGCCTGTCATTTGATTCATCGAGCAGGTTCAGTAAAACGCCTTTAGACCTGCACCAAGTTCCCTGCCTATCTCAATTAACATTGTTTGATCTAGCTTAACATCCGATTTATTATCGTGTTTGCATTATACATACAAACATTTGATGGAAATTAACGTAGATGCCACATAGAACTATTTCTGATTGCCAATCCACCCGCATGTAGCAATGCGTAATTTCGTCCTGTTCAAGGTGCCTGCTAGACTGGCTGTCGTCTGGTTCGTCATATTTGTCCCAAAGGGGTTAATACACAGGGGTGTTTAACGGCGTCGTGGGGTGCAGT
The DNA here is from genome assembly GCA_964020975.1 of Hermodice carunculata. Taxonomy (NCBI): domain Eukaryota; kingdom Metazoa; phylum Annelida; class Polychaeta; order Eunicida; family Amphinomidae; genus Hermodice; species Hermodice carunculata. Next base: position 14,530,615 of record OZ026625.1, on the reverse strand, counting down.
GAGTCGCCGAAGGAGACGAATGTTTAACCGCGACGTGGGACCAGTGAGTTGCCGAAGGCGACGAACCACACTGGTAGGGTTAACAAAGTTCCACCCGCATCCTGCAGATGGCGCCGACCGGTGGAAATTTGCACCGGTCTGGTTCGTCGCCCTCCGAGACTCACTGATCCCATGTCGCGGTTAAACATTACCATTTCACTATACAATGACTTTCATCAATGAATATGGCACCAAGTCGTGACTTTTATCCCGTACTTAGGGCCATATTACTTTAAAAATGGACTTAATACAGACTACGTAGTCTGACTGACCATACTACGTGGTTATGCACCAGACTACGTTGTGTTGCACTACTTTCTTTCCATTCTTGTGTTCATTCCCTTATATGGCATGGATCTGACCATACTACGTGGCTATGCACCAGACTACGTTGACTGTTCACTTTGTTGATGAACTTAATGTATTCATACACCAGAAGCAAAATAAAATGAGGTCGTGTATGTCTACATTGGGAAGCTTGTGTCTGTTATCTTTTATTTAATTATAAATAGTAGTTTTTTTTTAATTTACAATGAAAATTGATAGTACTTAAGTACGGGATAAAAAGAAAACTAGGCTCGTCCGGAGTCTGCTACACCAGACTACCTTCGTGACATCCGCATCACACGTGCCCTTCGGGCTTGTGTGATGCGGATGTCTACTCAGGTAGTCTGGTGTAGCAGACTCCGGACTCACCTAGTTTTCTCATTGTAGATGGGGTTTGTGAAAATCTGCTTTCTGTGCTTGGCAGACAGGGAAGATTCAGGACTGCCAAACACGTAGTTGTAATTCCCCTTCTTTAGGCCCTCCAAATCACATTCCTCATCTCCTACATGGGTTGCTTTCATTCCCTTTTCCTTTAAAAATGCTACCTGTTCTTTAATGATGGCTACTAAAGGCGATACAATGATTACAATGTATGAGGCTGAGGGATCCTCGCTGAGACTGAGACTGAGAGTGAGATGACCGTGGTTTGCCCACTGCGGCACGAATGTACCGCCATGTACGTCAGACTTGCCCGAACCTGTCGACAAAGATGCAAAAACATCCTGCCCTTTGCCTATGTACTCTAGTATTTCCAGTTGAACTCCTGATACCACAGGCCGACCAAGTTTTTAAGCTATAAAGTGCACACTGTCCTTGAGTGTGGCTGCTACTACCATGTTGGCCATGCCGTCTTGTTTAGATATTAAATGCAAATTTTGCATGTCAAATGGTGACCTGCTTTCTGATTGGCTGTTTATAGCCGGTGCAAATTTTCACCGGTCCGCGCCATCTGCAGGATGCGGGTGGAACTTTGTTGACCCTACCAGTCTGGTTCGTCGCCTTCGGCGGCTCACTGGTCCCATGTCGCAGTTAGACATTCGTCGCCTTCGGCGATCCACTGGACCCACGTCGCCATTAAACACCCCTGTGTATTAACTCCTTTGGGACAAATATGACGAACCAGACGACAGCCAGTCTAGGTGCCTGCTATCACTTGGGGCACATATAACAGAGTGGTACAAATATTACCACTGTGTCGCTGTTTTTGGATACAAGCCCATCGATGTATACATTTAATATAAAGTACAAATATAAAGTATAAGTACGGTGACAATTTACGGTAGATAGTAATATGTATACCAAGTGTACCAGCTGTCTGCCAAACAAAGTATGGGTTCACATAATGAAACTTAAAAACAGTAATTGTAATTAATACTAGGAAAGATGATTTGCTGCGTAGCAAATCAGTGTGTGTGTCTTCAAAGCATATTGGTATGGCAATGTTAACTATTCCATAACACAGGAGTAGAAGTTGGAATGGCATATCTATCTATTATAGCTTTGAAGTTATTCAAGATTTAAAATTTCTAATGGTGCTATTTAGCATAATTTAAATTGCTACAACTTTTATTTTTAATTCATTAGGTGCGCAATGGTCAACAACCCCCTAGTAGAAGTTGGACTGACATCTCTATCTATTATAGTGTTTAAGATATTCAAGATTGAAAATTTCGAAGTCTGCTAATTAGCATAATCTAAATTGCTACAACTTTTGTTTTAGATTTATTACATGCGCAATGGACAACAACCGCCTAGTAGAAGTTGAAATGACATCTCTATCTATAACAGTTTTGAAGATATTCAAGTTTTAAAATTTCAAATGCTGCTAATTTGCATAATTTTAATTGCTACAACTTCTGTTTTAAACTCATTAGATGCGCACTGGTCAATAACCCCCCTCGTAAAAGTTGGAATGACATCTCCATCTATCATACCTTTGAAGATATTCAAGATTTAAAATTTCAAATGCCCCTAATTTGCATAATTTTAAACATCTTCATTCCTCTGTATACAAAGGTAAAACTCCTATATGGAGGTACAATCATGCCAAGTTTGGAGTTTCGATGTATAATAATGTCCAAGAAAAGTGTCGGACAAATTGCTGGGAAAGAAAGAAAGAAAGAAAGAAAGAAAGAAAGAAAGAAAGAAAGAAAGAAAGAAAGAAAGAAAGAAAGAAAGAAAGAAAGAAAGAAAGAAAGAAAGAAAGAAAGAAAGAAAGAAAGTGTTGACACAGACACTTTAACTCCTACAGGTGTAGAAGCAAGTGAGGCCCCTACGCAAAGAACTGTAACGTACACATAGCCGCACGGCACCAAATAACAACACACCATAAAAAAAATACTTGGAGGGAAGAATTGCACAATAATTATTAAAGCAGATACGATTACATGTAAACATCTGGAAAAGGAATGCGAAAATACACGGAGTATTCCTAAAAAAAATCTCGTGCAACCATATATATACTCTTTAAATGCGCGCTCCAGCCACAAAGGATTGAAGCGAGTCACTAGAAAGTAAATATACATTTTCAGTTTGACGCAAGCTGGTACATATCCTAATATCAGAAAAAAAAACACAATATTACATAAGAAGGCAGTTGCAGCGCTAACTGACCTAACAGTAAGATGAACTCAATAATGAAAATGATAACCACGCAAGCTCTGTCAAACTCGACCATGCGCGAAACGTTGCAGCGCCCCAAAGCTATCAGGCAAGAACAACTTACCGTGTGCAACACCAATACCGCACCACGCTTCATTGACCTTACAAGCAAGATATGCAGGCGTATTTGTGTCTTTTTGCCCAGAACCACTTCCTGGTAATCATTACCCTATTGCCAATTAATTCAACATGTTTCACGCAAACAGAAACGCTAGTTCTGCCGGTCAGCCGTGCCAGACTACTAAGTCCTGTTGTCCGTGTATCAGTGAGACCGGTAAATCGGACGAGAGGCAGGCAAGGATAGCTGCCGCGGTTCGAATCCCCTTCTTGCCTTCGAGAAAATATCTTTTTTGGATAAAAGTGTATAAAAGGAACATTGCAAAATTTCAATCCGTCATTGTTGGTCACCAAAATTAGTACCTGAAATTCTGCCACAAAGCATGCAGTAAGTCGTCAGTATTTATTGGAGGTCCTTTGTGGAAGTTAACGTATGGTTGGAAACAATTGAAAAATTCATTAAATGGATATATGATGGTGACAAAGACTTATTTATGAACCGATGATAAATTCGGGGCACAGTCGTTCGTACGGAGTGCAGAAAGGTAAGGTTTTTCAGCGGGGATTTCATTCTAAAGGTGTTGATCTACCTTGGTTAAAACATATTTTTCCTGAACACAGAAACATGTGGAATAAAAAAACCGGAATAATCATATATATATATATATATATATATATATATGAATGATACAAAAGAACATGGTTACGCTCTTTGAAAATGTTAATTTTAAGTAAATAATGTTAAAATACCTATGCATCTTGGAACGTGATACCAAACATAAAACCCGTTTGGTAATTATGTCTGTGTGCCAACACAGACATACTGTTTTTCTAGGAATTCTTTATTTCTTTCTTTCTTTCTTCTTTCTTTCTTTCTTTCTTTCTTTCTTTCTTTCTTTCTTTCTTTCTTTACAGGCAAATTTGTCCGACATTTCATTTGAAAAGTATTTTACATAGAAACTCCAAACTTGGCATGATTATACTTCCATACATGAAGCTTGGTCTTTTTGTAAAGAGGTTCAACGGTTTTGAAAATTATGCAAATTAGGGCCATTTGAAAATTTCAATCTTGAATATCTCCAAAAATATTATAGGTACAGGTAATCAATCCAACTTCGATTAATATGTTTGTTAGACTGCACATTTTTGTAATTTACATGTGACCTCTAAAGGTCAAAGGTCAATGTCATTTTCACATTTGAAATTTTCATCTAGCCATAACTCAGTCAATGTTCAACCAATTTTAACCATGTTGGACCTAACCTGTAGGTATTGCAACACTGCATATTTTTGTAATTTACATGCAATGCCTAAAGATTAAAGGTCAAGCTCATTCAGGCCTTTTTGTTAAAACTAGCCATAAGCGTAGTGGAATGTGAAGTACCAAAGGCTTCAAAGATGGTATCAGTCAAGATTCTGGGGTCCGCTTTGGTAATTGATACTTTTAGCCCAGATAAGAGAGACTGGGTTTGATATCAGGCTACGGGCATCATGCTTGTCTGTATTTGTGCCCCTGAGTAGCACACAGAATGCCGTGTGTGACTGCTTTTGTCATGTTTACACAAGACAGATAAGACGTAACTTAAAACATTGGAACAACACATAATTAATTAATTGGGTAAGACATAACAGATTCAACTGAAAGCCACAGGAAGCTGTAGCTTTCCTTGCAGTGAGGTTGCAAGGTTAGGATATCGTACAAGCCAGGGTAGCCAGGTCAGTGTTCAATGTAAACAAAGCATGCACAAGTATGAATAGACTGACAAGAGGATAATACTGTTTGCATCTGTATTTGATTCGTGTGTTTTATGCCTATTTCTTGCAGTACAAGTAGACATTGTTTAGCATAATCATGATGATAATTTATTTTCTAGTCTTATACATTTTGTTACCGTTTATTATCATTGCCATACATCAAGATATATCATGCAGATTATTGGTAGTGTACAATGTTCAAACATATGTTTCATATAGACTTGCGTTACAAGTTCTTTTTCATCTTTCTTTCTTTCTTTCTTTCTTTCCAGACAAGTTTGTCCGACACTTTATTTAAAAAGTATTACACATAGAAAATCCAAACTTGGCAAAATTATACTTCTATAGATGAAGTCTGGCCTTTTTGTAATGAGAGGTCATGCTTTTCAAAATTATGCAAATGAGGGCTAGTTAAAGTTTTAAATCATCAATATTTTATATACTATAGTAGATGTGGTTCCGAGTGTATAGGAGTTTGATCATAGCAAGGTAAAGGCCATCTTAAATGACAAAGTCATGTCAAGGTCAAAGGTCAGTTTTATCCCAAGGTGTCATTTTTGAGGTGAAGGTTCACTTCAGGTAGAGGTCATCTCAGGGTCAAAGGTCATTTCAAGGTCAAAGGCCACTTTCGATGGCGGCTTTCTTCTAGCCATAACTTGGTCAATTTTTATCCAATTTTGATCATGTTTGGTTCAAATTGTAGCTATTGCAACACTAAACATTTTGAAAATTACATGTGACCCCAAAAGGTCAAAGGTCAATGTCATCTGGACCTTTGAAAGTTTCACCCAGCCATAATGCGGCCAATTTCCATCCAATTCTAATCATGTTGGACTTAAATTGTGGGTATTGTAACACTGTACATTTTTGCAATTTACACGTGGCCTATAAAGGTTAAAGGTAAAAGGTCAAGGTTATTTGAACTTGGAAATATCATCCAGCCATAAGCTTAATGCAATGTGAAGTACCTAAGCACAAAAGTTGTACCATTTAATATTTACAGCTTTTGAAGGCACACAGACAGATTTGCTTTAAAGCAAATCTTCCTTTCTAGTTCTATCCAACTTCGCATCCGTTTGTGTGTTATTACATAGCGTACTGTTGCATGTATGTCTACCAGGCAAACCATTCTCGCTAATGAATACCAGATAAATGTTGCACATTTGTGCACTTGAACACAAGTTGGACATGAACCTTATGTTTCCTATGAGCATACGTTGACATACAAAATCACACATTTAATGCATTTCTACAAGTATGTTCGCTATTAGGAAATTATTTTATGACTTGTTCTGACTTTCCTAAGATATGTGTGGAAATCAAGGCATGTTTCTTTCCCTATAAAGTTTTTAGCTAGTATTTTGGGTGTGTCTTAATTTTAGTCGAGATGGCAAATAGGAAGGTCTGAGGCAGCCTTCCCTGAGTTTCGACAAATGTATTTCTTTCCATTTATTCAAAACAAGTCCTGCATTTTAAAGGCCGCAGTCAGATATTTTTATATTTTTCAAATTTTAAAATCTGTGTTAATGCTTGTCACACAATACAGCAACAAGCAAAATAACAACTGTCATCAAATGTGAAGTCACATCTGTACGACCGACGGTCTCGGCAACAGACAAGTCGTAACATGGTGTCCCGCCTGCACTCCATCATGATTATAATTATGAAAATCTCGGAATTTGCAGGTTGTGCAAAATTCCGTTCTCCAACCAAAAAGAAATGCGCAGTTTGACTTTGGTGTTGACAAAAAACCGGGACCAAAAAAAAAAAAAAAATTAAAAAAAAAAACACACACACACAAAAAAAACGAAACCAAAAAAATCCTTTCGGCGCGTACGTGATGCAGGTACATACACCAGTTGCGTTTCGATTTTTGTTGGAGAATCCTTGAAGTTGAAGATAAAACAAACATTTTATATGAAAATAGCGCATGGGCCATCAATGCAGATATCATTGATATTACCTAAGTCGCACTTAAGTCTCTGGGGCATACCATAATTTGATATTGCTTGCATCTCAACCCGTAATTTTACAAAAACAAGTTTAAGAAAACTCTTATCCAAGCATACCGAGATCAATCTGCCTTTTCCATTTTCATCATAACTATTACACAAAATGATAGAATATATTTACATGTTTTCAGCTATTGCTTACTCTTACCCAGTACCCCAAAATGTGTTGTGTTCTGCTATATCTTTGTCGACAGGTACATGACGTGGCGGTATGACGAGTTTAAGCGGCTAGATATCCCGTATGAAAAGCCTTGGCCGATAGTCGGTGACATGGGAAATGCATTCATACAGGTAACATCATCTGTAGATATATTATTTCAGGTGATATGTGGGGGTGGGGCACTGGGGATTGGGGTGGGGTGGGGTAGGAATGGGGACCGGGATGTGGGCAAAAGAGTCCTGTTCACAATTCACAAATCTATTGATATGCTCAATTTCGACATCGGAGGACACCCATTGATTATCTCTCTGGCAAGCGTTCCTGTTTTGACCATCATGTCGATATGGCTCAAGACCATCATTGCCACCTGGTGGAAGTTGTTTTTTCCATGTTTACAATGCCTGCAAGTTAGAAATAGTTCCAGATTTGTCAAAGGATGCAAGACGTGGATCTGTGTGTATCAGGTTTGCTTATTTGCCTCGGCGTGTTCTTGTGGGGGGGGGGGGGGGGCAATACTTTCCCCTATTTGTGACATTCACTCTTAGAGGGGCCCAACACTAACCCATGTTTCTGACATTCATTCTTTTCACATAGTTTTCTCCCAAATAACTTTCGTCCTGGGGATCTAAAATCTATAACTGATTTTAATTTTCAAAATAGATGCCTGCTAAATTATCATATATTCGATAGTGCTGTACCATGTTATGTACCATAATGTTCCTCGAACCATACCAAAACATTATATATCCGATACAATACTTCTCTTTACTAATAACGTACATGGATTTAGTGATGTAAATTTTGTGAAACTGCGTCTGTTGTTATAGAAATGTACAAACACTACACATTGTTAGGTTTTATGTAACCTTATCATATGTTCAATAACAGAACAAACATCCGAAAAAAGCAACGTCTCCCCCCAAAAAAAATGAAATGGAGGGCATATATTGTATGTGCTAAATTTACTGGATCATAGTGTGATTTCTGACCTTTTTCAATTCATTCCATTCAAAGCATTTGCTGGAAGTTTTTTAATTACCAGTGAAACCGTATGCATATTTTAAGTGTAAATTAATAATGTTCAGCAATTAATAGTTTCTTTAGCATGTTGTTAATGCCAAACGCATATCTTTCAAGTTGCCTGCACATACAGTCACCGTGTGCACCTTTTTTTGGTCTGCTGGTGGCTATTGACCTAAGGCAAGAGTCTTGTCACTACGGCTATACAGACAGCCACGAAAGCCATATGAATTTCAGAGCATTTATGTGGGGTATAATGATTACATCTACAAATAGAGATTTTACAGTCAGTCGTTGTCCACTCTAAAGTTCCTATATGAATAAGAAGTTATGAGGACATTGAATGCTGCTTTGAATAATGAAAAGAAAAACAGTCTGCCACATTAACGCACGTATTTTTATGCAACTTTTTGACAGGGCTTACTAGAAAGAGATGTTGAGCTTGTAAGGAAGTTCAGAGGACAACCGTGCTTTGGGTAAGATGCAGGGAATTACTTTTACAAAAGCCAGGAACATAGAGCATGTATACATGATTTTAAAAAAAATTTTAGTATTAGTAAGTATATTTACCTCTTGACCACAGTTTTCCTAGACCTTCGTGTCTGGGTCGAATGCCTATGAAATCGAGTTGAGTTCACTTCCTTGAAAACGATCCTGTGGCGCCTTCTCTTAGTTCCTTTGGAACTGGTGGTGACTCCTGGTGCGCTTGCTCCCCGTATCATCCTTCCTCTTTTGAAGATTGGCCAGTGATGCACGCAAAGGTGTACATACCCTCCTCTAGCAATTTCATGTCGTGCAGGTAGTGCTCAGTGAAAGTTTAAGATGGTCATCATCGGCAGGCCTGCAGAATGTCAACACCGCAATGTTCCACAGGCTGCACCAGGAGGCCTTAAAGACTCACACCTCTTGAGCTCTGGCTGAGACATGCTGCAAGGCACCAGGCCTTCCCAGCAAGATCTCAGGCTTTAATGATCATTTGCTAAATCAACAAAAAAAATGTTGTTTCTGCAAATTTGAACCCTATTAGGGTTACCAAGGGGTAGGAAGAGAGCAAGCCTCTGTCTCCCGTGACCATCCATTCATGAAAGGTACCAGTGAAAAGCTCTCATGGGACACAGGGCTATTTCCTCTTGGGAAAGACCAGCATCCAAAGCATGGAGGGTAAAACCCTAAAAGACTGAAGCCAGATCTTGAGCCATTGGTTCTTTGCAAAGAAGCCCAACTGAGGCCTCAGTGTCACCTGGGAGTGGTCAGGTGACCAGTAGAGTCAGTCATGAGCTAGAGCATGGATCTCACTTCTTCGAGCCTCTGTAGCAAGTATTGACAGAAAACAAGTCTTCTATGTCCAGTAATTGAGGTCCATCCATCAGAGTCCTCAAGGCACTCAACGGGCCACTTCTTCAACATGACAAATACCAGCAGAAGGTCTCAATGAAGTAGGACATGCCTCACTACCAATTTATCGGTGTAGAAGGATGCGTTGCTTCACCAGGATTGAGGAGATGCCTGATAAAAAACCCTCCACTGTTCTTGAGCTCTTGCAGAAGACTTCCCACTAATAAAGCAGGAAGTCAACAATATCCTCAGTGCTAGAGACCAAGGGTGAATTCCATTACTGGCCCACCAGTCGGAAAACACATTCCAATGAGCTGAGTGAACAGTTAGAAAAGATTGAAGCCATACTCTTGCAATTCTATCTGTAACTGATTCAGAGAATCCTATATCGCAGATGTGCTGTGAGACAACTGCTAGGTGTGAAGGTTGAGCACTTGAGGGTACCTGTGGAATGCGCTGATCCACAGCTGCACCAGAAGTTTGGGCTATGCTGGTAAATATAGCAGAGGCTTGAAATTGAGTTTGAACGGGTCTACTGAGCAATCAATCTGGGGCTGCCAAGGGGCAACGAGGATCAGATTCCAATCATGGGACCAAACCCTGTGCATTACCCTCAAAAGGATCTGCAGAAGTGGAAATATACATGCCGAAAGGTTGATCCACTCCATCACTGGGGCCTCCACCTAGGGCCTGGGGGTCAAGACAAGCAAGACTTAAACTGGCAGTTTTGCATTCTCGCGAGTCATGACCGAGTCCACATGTTAAGTTCCCCATCTGGCCCACAAAGCCTGAATGATCCTAGGGTGGACTGACCATCCATCCCTGCCAGCCGACCTCTCTCCTTGAAAGTTGGGTGGTCAGGACATTTTGATGTCCTGATATGTGCCCCAGTGCATGCGGAAGTCCTGTTTGGAGCACCATCGTGTTATGCATCTGGCTAACTCTGTTAGCTTCTTGCATTCTGTCCTGCCTTGTGTGGTGAGGAAGGCCACCACTGTCCTGTTGTCCCATATCATGAGGACATGTTTGTGCTCCACCAGGTTTCGGAAGTGGAGGAGCCCTAAGCATATTGCTTCCAGTTCCAAGCAGTATATGTGGTGAGATGGGAAGGATGCTAGTCAAGGGCCTGACATGGTCCAGCTTTCCATGTGGGCTCCCCACCTGGACTGAGAAGAGTCGATGTAGATGGTAAGCTTGTCCTGAACAGTCATCAGCATCTGTCCCAACATGACATTCTCTCATACAGTCCACCACAGAAGGTGTGGGTGGTCCTCCTCAGGAACTGGCACCAGGGCCCGAAATCCCTGGTTTTTCAACCATCTGCCCACAAAGCATGCTTTTCAAGGGGCCATGGTGAGATGGCCAAGTGGGACCTTGGAGTTCATCAAGGGCAGGGAGCCCAGCAGGGCAAGCCACTGTAGTGCCGAGCTGACCTTTTAAGTCAAAAAGGCTCTGAGCAGGGACTGAAATCTTCCAAAAGGCGACAGATGTAGGCAACCAGGTCAAACTGCATGCCAAGTAAGATGAAAGTCTGCTCCGACCAAAGGCTGGACTTGCTTAGGTTCACTATCAGGCTCAAGCATTGGCAGAGTGTCAGAATGGTCTGTGTGTGACACTGAAAATCCAGGTACCTGATTGCCCAGATAAGCCCATCTTCCAGATGCACATGAATGCAAATGTGTTACCAGTGAAGGTAAGCAGCAACTGATTGCACAAACCGGGTAAACACCAGTGGTGCCATGGCAAGGCCACAAACAAAATAGCCCTGAACTGGTATACTTGGCCGGAGAAAGTGAACGGCAGATACTTCCATGAGGTGTCTGCAGTTGGCATATCGAAGAACATGCACTTCAAATTCAGGCACATCGTCCACTCCATGAGCCACAGAGCCATTGCCATTGACTGGGGGGTTTCCATCCAAAAAGATGGGACTACCAGATGGGTGTTCAGCGTCTACAGGTCTATGAGTGGGCGCCATCCTCCATCCCTCTTGGGGACCAGTAAGAGCAGGTTATAAAAGCCAGGAGAACCTTGATTATCAACCAGCTCCATGGTGCACTTGCTTGAGATTGTGAACAGCCTCTAGGAACATAAATACTTTGCGTTCCATGGCAGGCAATGTGAACCACAAGGACTCAGGGCTCAACGTAGGTTTGTCTTCACTTAAGGGCGTGTAACTTTGTCTCAGGATGTTGACGAAAGAATCATCCATGATGGACTTCTATTCCATGCAGAAGGTAGAGAGGCAGCAGCCAACAGTGCACAGCGTAGTCCAACATGCAGGCGGTCCATACCTGGTGGTCAACAGCTCATGACAGCGAAGTCACAAGGAGTAATGCCTGGTCTAACCAGGCCTGCACTGCCTCTGTGATGTATACTGAGCCTTTGACATCATAAAGAGACCTCAGAGCAGACAATGAAATGTCAGAGTAGGACGCCGTAAGGACAGACCCCCTGGCATATTCTACCAATATGGGTGATCTGGGTTAGTTTAATTTCTTGACACACAGCCTTTTGTTCCCATGATGCATGTTTGTAACACCTTGCAACCCATGCCATTTGAGGTCAGGTGGGTCAGCAAATCCCATTGCATTACAGTGAACCTGAATGTTTTACCCTGCATATGAGGAAGATTTTTGGCATTATAATCTTCTAATCTACCTGAATACATATTATTATCTTTCAAATACACATAGGTGTGATAGAATGAAAGTTAAATGCTTATTTGGCAACATATATAAAGTTTAAATTCATATCTGCTAATTCCCCATGTTAATCTATTGTTATGAATGTGGGTATGCCTGTTTGTTTTGATTTTAGAGGTCACTGTGTTTATTGAGTGTGTACTAGGTCACAGAGTTAGCTGGTTTTGTTGGAGTTGCTCTCAGGCAGCTTGTAAACAAAGTCTTGACCTACATTCATGTCACTCATTTCATTGTACTGCCTGTACACATTTCTGAGGTGATCTAGAAAGATCAGAGGCAGCTCTCACTTAATGCACTGGGATGTGTGACTAATTGGAAAAACCTGGAATAATGGTCGGATCTCTGTCTATATATATATATATATATATATATATATATATATATATATATATATATATACATATATAAAGCAGTAGATAATTCTGAAGATCTGACAGAAGCTGTGTGACTACAAGCCAGTGGGACTGTGAGCTATTGTTGCCTGTGGAGTGTGGACAGTGTCTTTGAGTCGACTGGTATATTTGGTGTGAATTGCACCACATTAGAACCAAACTGCACCTCTGTGGGAATTCGATCAGCAAGAAACCTTTCAGTACCACATTGGAACCAAGCTGTACCTCTGTGGAATTTGTACCAGACCATTTGGCAGCTGTCATAGGACTAAGAACTGTGGGACAATAACTGTGGATAATCTCAACAGGTATTAGGATTTACCTTAGACTATTTAACTATTGACATAGCAGCGGAGATAAGTTTACCTACTTTGTACTGATTCTGATTGTTAATGTATTGTTATTGTTAAGGTTATATCATTGTTGTCATTCTTTGTTGAGTTTTGCTAATATTCACAAGGTGGGCACCATAACACTATGGAGAAAAAGTGACAGTCATGGAAAGTGACCGCAAGATGTGGGCGGTCAACCATGAACAGGATGGGCAGCACCAACTTTAGGTGAATTTGGAACTAACCCAGATATACCCTATTGCCTGAAGGCCTCAGCAGACATTGTGATGGACTTCAGCTGCTGAGCTTCAAACTCTTCCCAGTCCAAATCCACCAGCAGTAGATGTGACAGAAAGTTCTGCTCTGCTTCAGAATATCATCTCCTGTGGGCCTAAGGCTTAGGGAGGAGTAAAATTCACCCACAAAGGGCAGAAAAGGGTATGGCAAGTGTCCTCCAGGGACAGGCCCAACAGGACAGCACAACAGCCCTGCCCCTCTCCTCGTCTAGTATGACAGCAGCTTGGTCGCCAACCAGACTCAAAATAAGAGCTTTGACATGGTCAAAGCCCCGCAGCAGAGCTGGTGTGGTGTCCATAAGGATGGAAGGCTTTTCTGCAGGACCCTCAGTCACCAAAGAGCTTGGCAATTCAGAGTATGACCGGCATGAATGTTAAACTTTCAACCTTGACCAGGATCTTCTAATGGAGGTATTTGACAAAAGAATATGATCCTCTGCCTCGATGTTGAGGTCTGAAGACTTATGACTTGCGAGGGGGTGGTGGTCATACCCATAACTTCATTAAACACCAAATTGTCCATGGGCGATGGGGCACCCAACTGTGACAGCAGGGCATCTGTCACCACACCAGGTATAGGGGTTGAAAGGCCTTCTGCAGAAGTCCTCACAGCCTCAAATGCCACCTCTGTCTGCTTAGCCCACATGGGGCTGGGGCGGGGGGGGGGCTTATGGCAAACTGCTAGCAGTGGACACAGCAACTGCATACTGGGGGGTCTGCTGGCCAGAGAGAACCTGCGGCATCTCTGGGAGACTTGGCCCAGGGACAGCAACTTCCGCCAACTCAAAATTCTGCCAATAGGAGGGAGCGTAAAGGAGTTCCAGGAACTCCCAAGCTTCAGGGCCAAGGAAACATGGACTCAAGCCAGAAGCAGCCAGCTGCATCACCTTCAGAGTCTACTCGGGCTCAGCGACAGTGGCAGCAACAGCAGAAAAAGACAAAGTCTCTAACCCGCAAACGCTGTTCCTCACAGAGCTCAAGTTCCACTTGCCTCTCAAGGTTGGGAGTCGGGGTACCTAGCTGGAATAATGGGGCCAGCGGGATTGCCAGCTGCTTGCTTTGGGGTGGTTCTGCCAAAGGTGAAGGAGGTAAAGCCAACACTGCGGGTGGGGGACCTTAAGGTGACACTTGGATCACCTGATAGGTCACTACTGCTGTTGCCAAAGAACCACTAATGTCAGAAAGCACCACCACAGACTTGGTTGCCTTCCTTCTATCTCCCACATGCCTTAGGTTTTGATTCAAGCTCTGAGGCAGTTTGGTGAGACACCAGTGGTTTTCATGACTTCCCCGGACTTATCATCCGAGCGCCCGGACTGGCAGAGGTTCAGGTATACCCAGGAGGTATCCATTACAGATACACTGGTTTCCATGACCTCAGCTGCCAGTGCTGAGACCTGGAGGACTAAGATCTTGACAGCTTCAGTTGATCCTTGGCTGACTTCTTTGAAGGGGTCTCCAAAAGAAGGAACAGCCTGAAGTTGAAAGGGCGCAATCGGCACATGCAACTTATCAGCCTGTATCGGCGTACTCTTCGCCATTGACTCCAAGGCAAGGGCAACCCTTGGGTCAGTGACTAGAGCAGCAGTGAATGTCATCTGGGTAATAGAAGGATGCTTGTGACCTCCCAGAGGCAATGTCTGGCTGACTGACTTATGACTGTGATGTCTCTTCTCTTTACTCGCCCATGGAGTTTCTGGTGTAGAGACATCTGCCACACAAGAGTGTAGAGGGACCACGTAGGTAAGTCTATAGTTTTTTTCAAGTGGATTAAGGTGGGAAAGATTCAAAAAAGTCAGATTCAACAGCTCGGAGTTTGGCAGTTACAGCCTGCCTCAGATGCCTCACACAAAGACTCTTCCTCCATGCTTCCTTGAAGGGCAGCCATTTTTCCTCTCCCCAATCCCTACAGTGTTTGCATATATGGTTCTGACAGCAAACTTGACCCAACTGGAAGCAACAACCATAGCAATGCTGATGATTATATAGCGGATTTGTGAGTCCAGCTTCTGTCCACAATCCAACAAGGATGAGGACGGAGTGGTCACTGGATCAAGATGCATGGCTTGCTGCTGAAAATTAGCAATTGCCTCATGTGCATGGTCTTCACACTCTCTGCAATCTGTACGTCGAGACATCACCTTTAAAATCTAGGTTTCAAGCCAATCGACCAGCTCTTCCCACAACTATTTCAGAGGTATCCACATGATAGATATCAGCTATCAAGGTCTCCGAAGAGTCCCCAACCACTTAGAAATGCTTTTCCACAAGGGGAACTTGCGTAAAACACTAAAACAGGGAGTGTGAATCAAAGTTCATAGAGCTTCAACTCGAAAAAGCAAACCAGTAATGGAGCCCAAAAGAGAAGGGATGATACGAGGAGTATGTGCACTAGGAGTCACCACCAGTTCCAAAAGAACGAAGAGATGGGGCCATGGGACCATCAGATTTTCAGGAATCAAGTGAGTGAACTCAATTTCATGGGCATTCGACTCAGACATGGAGGTCCAGGCAAATGGTGATCGAGAGATAAGTAACGTCATGTAACTAATCCTCATATTATAGCATAAAAGATTCTGAGGAATCGGAAATTAATTTTTAGATTATCCCAGTTTCAGAACTGGGCCACCAACATCAATTTTGTTCATCCAGACAGATTTCATTGGAATTAAGATGTAGATGTAAGTAGAGGTTAATATATTATACATTTGCTTCGTTGGGTGCTACACACACACACACACACACACACACACACACACATATATATATATATATATATATATATATATATATATATATATATATATATATATATATATATATATATATATACCCACGAGGTGACCCCAAAAATTCAAAAGTGCAAAAAATGAAAAGTTGGGATATCATTTTATTTTTTTTCTTTTCCATTGCATGTCATTTGATTCCTTCGTTTTACCCCAGCTGTCTGTAAGCTGAGATTATGTGGTGTGTTTTCGTCCGTTGTCCGTCGTCATCTTCGTCATCGTCGCCGTAGTCGTCTGTGCATGTTTCCATTTTGGGCTTATTCTTTGAACGTCTTGGCGGAAGCCTTGTCAAAATTGATAAGGATCTACCTTGATTGGGTTTCTTAAACCGTGTGTTTAAATGGTCACACTTAAGTGGGTTTTTTATTTTTGGCCTGGTATATTTTTTTACAAAACGAATTTTAAACAATCTCCAAAACTGCTTGGCCCATTCATTTGAAATGCATCGGGACACTTTCGGTTAACTTGAAATATATAATTTTTCCTACAGCTGGAGTTGCAGGATGGTTGTGTGTGTGTGTGTGTGTGTATGTGTTTCCTACCTTCAACAGGTGTCTCGATTATGCTGAAATTTATAGCATTATGCCTTCTTGAATGTTCAAACAGTTTTTTTCACTGGGCAGTTTTGCTCTGAATCTCTGACTCTGACGATTTTTCGATTTAAGGCCACGCATACAAATCCCGTTGACCACTGTGCAAGTGAATGGGGATTGCGAAGTTATTTTACAATTTCGGTTTCCTATCCATAAAATAAAAAAATATTTATAATGTTTTCCCTGAAGTCGCTAGGTCAATTGCTTTAAAGTCGCGTATTATGGGTTAAATGTCAAGATTAACTGAGGACAGCCTGTTGACACAACCACCTTTGTTTATTTGTTTGTTTGTTTTTGTTATTTTGTGTGTGTATGCTTTTAATCGTTTTGTTTATTTGTATATTTTTGCGTGGCATATCTTGTGGGTTTAACAGTTTATTCACATTGATCGCGATATGTAAAACATCTGTTATTAACTGTAAAAAAACGCCAGTGGGATAGTTGTCACATAAGCTGATTATGGGCATAATTTGTGTGTTTTACAAAACGAAGTTTGATATACAAACATACAATGTACAGGTCAATTAAGGAATTTATGAAAACTTATTTCAGATCCTTCTTTTTTCGACTTCCTGTGGTTAATGTCACTGACCCGAATATGCTGAAAGCAATTTATGTGAAGGAGTTTGACAGTTTCACCAACAGAGTGGTATGTATTGTGCTGCTAAATTGTGATTTTGCTGTTACAATGGTTCATTGTGTACGAACCAAAATGAACTCGAGAGCCGTCTTAAGTATGGGCCATTGTTATGGACAGCCGGGCATGGTACGGACAGAAATTAATGAATATTTCGTCATGAGATAAAGAGATACTACAGTTCAATAAACAGGCAACGTATAATTTCATCTTGTACCATTTCATTTTTGTTAATTGTCTGTGCGTTCTTTTTAATATCACTTACATGTTTTCCTTCAGAAAGAAAATATGGATGTGTATCCCATGAGACGAGGAATCAACAATCTCCTGGATGACAATTGGCACCATGTGCGCAATATACTGACGCCCACGTTTAGTGCCGGCAAGCTTAAACAGGTATCTATCCCTGACACTTTAAATATAGGGTCAGTGACCGAAATAGGCAGGTCAAATCCTGTACAGCAAACCTCACCTGTGTAAATTGACAAATCGTATCTGTTGGTTAGGAGGACTTCGCTTTTCTGCAACCCCACTGTGTAGCACGTAGAGCAAATCGGAATACCGTATCTGTTAGGACGAGTTATAAAGTGCAAAGTATATCTACATGCATGATGGTGACGTCCCTTTTAAACTTGCAACACGAACTGTGTATTGTGTTGTATAATATTATATCCCGCAGGACCCTTATATCACCGAAAAAAATGTTAATCTAATAAAACATACAATAACAAATATATGCCTAATTACGGCATTTAATTTTACACCATATGTGTCTCAGTAAGAATGTGTCCGCAACAGGAAAAATGACTTTCCTGATCAGATTGAGTTATTAAACACAAGGAATAGATTAAAGATAATATCTACACCATAGTTGGCCTTTAAAAAACTCGGAGTAAGACTAATACAGTTTTTAAACATGCTGAAATCACCATGTGTTCTTCCATTTCACTGTGTAACACTGTATTGTCAAGACAGTGCCATAACATTATCCCAAAACTCTTTATTTAGTTTGATATACTGTGAATGATTTTTGAAGGGTTAAAACTTTCACGGTTTTTTGCATTTTGGACCTTTCTCAGGCACTTTGAATTCGTCATTTTATTCACATTGACTGTCATTGTACTTAATTTTACGATTTTGAAGCATGAGCAAAATAACGGAAAATAAGGAACACAGCGAAATTGAATAAATTCACTGTAACATATGAAAGTACCTATACAGTTCAAACGTTTCACACACTGAAGTTTTAGGTTAGGTTAGTTATGCAGACACCTACTTGCTCATGATATCCATAAAAATATGCAATAATTTACTAATTTTGCAGATGATGTGTCAAATGAATAGGAGTGCTAACCAGCTTGCCAAAAATTTAGGAGATAAAGCTCAGTCTGGGGAGGTAATTTCACTGAAAGAGTAAGTGTGTGCCATAATTTTACAACAGTGCTATTTCCCATGCTGAAAGCTGTAAGATACGTATATATACATAAAGATATACAATGGATGAAAGTGTACGAGTGTCTGTATGGCTCTTCTGCCTTATTTGACACCACATACTAGTACGTAGAGCCTTTTGTTCTACTTGCTTTTTACAAACATGCTTTCTTGTATGGAGGTGTGCATGGTGTTCGACCATGGTTTTACGTTTTGTGGTATTCATGATGCGAGTTACTCAAAATAAGGTATGGTCTTTATATAAACAGGGAAACGGAACCAGAATCATTTCTTCAATTTCATACAGATTTTCTCAATTGTAAAGCGTTGGTCAGTTCATTTCAATTTATATTAATTATCCAATACAACAAAGCCAGACAGCGAAAGTTGCAGTGGGCTGAGGACTGAAATGCAACTTTGGTGGACAGCATTGTGCGGTGTGTGTTAGGTAAGGAACGTGGTGCAGGTCCATAGGCGTTTTGCTGGACCTGCGAGATAAATCAAAGGACACGCGAGGCGCAGCCGAGCGTGTCCTTTGATTTATCGAGAAGGTTAAGCAAAACGCCAATGGACCTGCACCAAGTTCCTTACCTATCTTAATGAACATTCTATCGTTTGATCTAACTTAACTTCCGATTTATTATCGTATTTGCATTTCGAACAAACGTTTTGATGGAAATTAACAAAGATGCCACATAGAACTATTTCTGATTGCCAATTCACCCGCATGTGGCAATGCGCAATATCGTCCTATTTACACGCAGTACTGATTCCATCCACCAGCAATGTGGAATGCATTCAACATGTTTAACAGAAACAAAACCGCCAATTCGACCTGTCAGCCGTGTTAGACTAATGTTTGAAGATCGGACAAAAGGCAGGGAAGGAAGGTTGCCGTGGTTCTTCTTGCCTTCGAAAAAATATCTTTTTTTGGACAAAAGTGTAAGAAACATTATAAAATTTCAGTCCGACATTTCTGGTCACCAAAAGTTGTACCTGAAATTCTGCCACAAAACAGTAAGTCATCAGTTTGTATTGGAGATCCTTCCTGGAAGTTAAGGTATGGTCTGAAACAATAGAACAGTTCAGTTGCAGGTCCTCAGTGGAAGTTAGAGTATGGTCTTAAACAATAGAAAAGTTTATTAAAGCACAGATAACACAACTGTAGTGTCTGTGTGTTTGTGTAGGGTGGAGGTGGGGCAGGTATTTTTGCGTGGTGTAAAACCTGCCATTTTCAAGGGATAAAGTTAATTTATAAGACGTGTGTTTTTCAAGTTTAGTCTCAGACTATACATCTACTTTGATATACACTATGTAGATCTATTATACACATACACTCTGTTGCTTTCAGTTATACTGGTCCATATACTCTAGATGTGATAGCGAGTACTGGGTTTGGAATGCAGTTGGACTCTCAAAAAAACAAAGAAGACCCGTTTGTAATACATGCTAAAGAAGCCTTTGACTTCAGCTTTTTCAGTCCTTTTTTCTTACTTATAGGTACGTTGCAGCACATCTTTGCTTCTATGTTGACTATGAGAATCTATATTTCACTTGAAAGGCATCCTTAGCTCAGCATTCTCGATCAATAGTATCACACGCACATTAAAACTCTTTCAGAGCCAACTGCGACTGGCGCCAAACTACAAAAAAAAAGTGTTGTGAGTTACAATAAGGGTGCTAGGTTCGCGTTCCTTGTAAAAGACCTTTCATTCTTATACCGGCATGCATCTAGTTACCACTTATATTAAAACCCACCAGTACTCTCGGACTTGTATCCACTATCGGGGCAACCTTCTCCATTAAGCTTCGTCTTTGACGCAGTTGGGCGTTTGGCACTCAGCCAATTGCTGACCCTTAATTTACTGCCTGCCCGGAGACTTCAGTGTCGGATACCAAACCCGTATTCTGGAGCCTACAAGTGGTAACTGTTTGTCGTTGTATTTACATTTTCAGGTAATACTCCCTCCGGAAAAGTCACATTATATATTGTACATTACATTCATTCGACAAATTAACCTTACCTTATCACTAATAACACATATACTTTGGATGCTGCCTCTTCAAAATATCCAATCGATTTGGCTGCCATTCTGATAATTGTCAATTCCGAACCCACAGCCAATGGGACAATCTTGCCGAGTGGGGGTGCGAGAGAGGGTTATAATGTATGAAATCAGAAATATAAATTTTGCAAATATTTCAGAGCATCAAGGATAATATGATAAATGCTGTGGACGCGATTCACTTTGATTTCCAAATCAAGTGTATTTTTTGTGAGATTGCCCTGCAATCATTGCATTAATTACGCAATGTTCAAAATGGTGCTCGCCACCACATGGCGTCGTGTCGCATTTGGATTTGCAACTAATGATGATAACTGCTTCAGACCCAACCGAGTGGGCAGATTAAAGTTAAGATAATAAGTCATGTTTTAAAAGTACTTAAACGACCGTTTGCCCTGGTAACTCAGAGAACGGACACCTGGAGGCGTGCTGAAAACACGTGGCCGCGTTTCACTGTGAAATTCCTTTCCCACAATGCATTGCACCACATTAAACCTCGCGTTGACCGTGTGTGCATGCATGCCTTGGTGGTGTCGTGTTGCATTTGCATTTATAACTAACGAATGGTAACTGCTTCCGACACAACCGAGCGGGCATATTAAAGTTAAGATAGTAAGTCATCTTTTAAAAATACGTTGGCGACCGTTTCCCCTGGTGACTCGGAGAACGGACACCTGGAACCTGGTCCTAGCGATACTAGATACCGATACCGCACCACCGTGGCTATATATGGAGCAGCAATGCTTTTTCCCCGGCTCAAGTTAACCGTCCAGACAAGCTGAAATAAAATGCTGTGTTTGAGCTGCAAAGTAACGGCATGTTGGCCAGCTTTTCTGTTAAGTTGCAACTTGATTACGACCGCTTTTTTACGGGTGGTCGTTTGTGGGGCGATTTTGCTGGTCGTTGGTCGTGTGTTGCAGCTGGTCTAGGACTGTCCAACTGGAGCATTGCAGCAAAATTTTGCATCACAGTTACTGAAAAATGCTATAGAAATTATCCGAAATAAGCGTTTCTCATGTGAAGAAGTTGAGAAAATGCTCCAGGGCAGGGAATCTAGATTTGCTGCTACAGAGATTTCCAGTTGGACAGAACTGTGGTCGTTCGCGTCAGGTCATTTAACATGGCAAAAGCGCCGGTGCCAAGGAAAACTGGTCGTTTCGACCATGGACCTACTCTAGCAGGACCATGTTTTGACCAGGTGGGGGGGGGGGGGGGGGCTGGAGGTCGATAATTGCAGGTACTACTGTACTATGGTTATACCATTATACCATGCAGAACCTGCCAGGGTACATCAAAGAGAGTGAATGTGAGAACACTTTCAAAAATATGGTGAAACCATTCTTGATGCCTGACTGCCATGAGATGGGAGTACTGGAAAGGGACCGTTTTATGCATTTATTATTTCAGTATCTTAGTGTTATAAAAATTATGCCTTTTGGTGCTTATATCTATATATTAATTTATGGAAAATTTAGGTCTATCTATTAATTCATCAATAATTAAAGCATTTCAGCTAAAAAAAAAAACCTGTGCAAAGTAACTTAATAGTTTTCTGATTTCATATTTGCTATTTTCATGTTGTGGTCCACCATGGAAATAAGCCAAAGCAAGATTCCTTAGGCATTTGGTGCTCCCATATCATGCATCATAGCTTGGTGTGCATTCACCAATTATATTACACAATGCTGGCATACGTGTGAATAACATATTATCAATCAATCAACATTCAGTGTTAAAAGTTCAGTACATTTAGGCCTAGTAATTATCTTAATGTCTTTTTCCTCTTGCTTTTGTAGAGAAAATACACAACTTACCAATTGCAGGATAAATTATATTGTTAATTTTCCCCGAAATAATAAACATAATATTTGTGCAAAAACTTCCCGAAAGCGTTACATGTATAAATACAAAAATTGTCATATCTTAATTGATAACATGGCGATGTTTTTTTTCTAATTTATTTGTTCACAAATTTTTGCTATTTTCTCTCAGATTTTTGTCCAATCTGAGGGAAAATAGCCAAATGAGTACAATAATGACTAAAATGTGATTTCATCAACCATGTCAAGGCAAGATTTTCCACTCGAAACTCCCCCACAATGCACCATATTGCATGCTCAAATTCGATTTTTTTCGGGGAGGGGGGAATGCCCCCAGACCCCCCATAGCATGCCTTCGGGTCCTTGCTTTGGCCTATGTGGGCCATTGAAAAAAAAAATATTTTCTTTGGACTACTTGGGTCTCCGAGTTTCTAGCACTGGCCTGGGTCGCCAATATTTATTTAGGGGCAAGGCGGCTTGAAATTACCTTTTTTTTTTTGGCATTGATTTTAGGGTTACCCTTTTTTAGTAGGGTCTGTCAGGTTACCGGAACCTCACATATATTTTTGTTAGGCCTTAGGTAACTTGGACATCTGTTGAAACATGTTTAAAACGGATGTTCTTTCCCCTTTTTTCACATTACCACTTTTGACGTCAATTTAATTTCTTACCTGGGCACAGCCGGGGGCACTTGCTACATAGAAGATAACACTTTAGGTCAACAGCTTTCCTCGGCGCACGTTGGGATCTTTGCGCCCAAAGCGCACCGAGAAAAGCTGTTGACTCAGTCCAAAATGTGGTATTGAGGGTTACATGAAAAGGCAGGTTCTAGTTGCCTGCTGAGACAGACTAAGTTACGCTGTCGTTACTGTGTGGGCGCTCCAGCAATCCGTGGAGCGCAGTCAAACACGCGGAAGAGT
Source organism: Hermodice carunculata (assembly GCA_964020975.1). NCBI lineage: Eukaryota > Metazoa > Annelida > Polychaeta > Eunicida > Amphinomidae > Hermodice > Hermodice carunculata. The sequence goes on along the minus strand of OZ026625.1, from coordinate 14,507,271 downwards.
AGTCTGTTTTGCAGGCAAGGTTCTAGCAGCACTTTCACATTACTTTGCATACATTACGTAAGATAAATTGAGCCTTCGGTTTAACATAAGAACACGTGCATCCAAGGAACGGCTTTAATAAACAGCAATGGCAAACACCTTGCTTTGTTTTATATGCAGTATTACTTCCACATGGGAGAAAAATAACACAGTGGTTGAACAAAGGCTTTACGAAAAAAGCGTGCGTTGACTTCTTTGTCCGCGTGATAGACCAGGCAATCGGCAGACGCCAAGAACTCGACATGGTAAGATTGCATTTGCTGCTTTGGTAACTGCATATATTTGAAGTCATTCATCCTCTTACTCCAGTGCTGATTGAGGTCTGAATGAAGGTGTGGGTATTTTGTATTGTATTTGTCCGGCAGATAAATGCATTATTTGGGCTGAACCTGCATTTGTTGTCTATAGTTTTTTTTTGTTTTCTTTTGTTTTTGTTTTGTTTTGTTATGTTTTGTTTGTTTGTTTGTTTGTTTGTTTGTTTGTTTGTTTGTTTGTTTGACTTGTGTGGGGAGGGTTTTTGGGGGGGGGGTGTTTATTGTTCTTTTGGGGGCAAAAACGCTTAAAATTATGAAATATAAATAGGTTATTGCATTATTATCTTTTTCGCAAACTTGATACAAAACCAACAGAGGAACATCCATGGGCAAAATCAAATAGAAAAAATATTGCAGCATCATCATCATCATCATCATCATCATCATCATCATCATCATCATCATCATCATCATCATCATCATCATCATCATCACAACGATGGTACAGGCCCACCTAGGAAATAACTGTCTTCAAATCAAAGCATTCCACAAAACCATTTAACAATATTATAATGCATGTACTGTATTGCCACATGCCTGCACAATTGTACTGCTACCAACACGTTGTCCTAAAGTCTGATGTCCCACAGCTTCATCAAAAATTAACATATTCTCGTTACTTTCGCCAACTTGCGTCATCTTTCGTCAGATTATATCATGATAACAGTTCGAACAATTTTATATAGCCGTTATACAGATAAAGACAAAAATAACCTCATTACACAAAATTCATACAATATAGGAAAAGACGCAGCGCCACATATTTTCAAACTTTGAACGACTTAACCTCAGGTGATTCTGTACGCAATATTAAAGAAATTGGCTTAGCGGTTTTTGAGAAGAAATTTCATTTGTTTTCAAATAAATAAAGTAAAAATATTCATAAAAAATAAAATATTGCATCATTATCTCTTTCTCAAACTTGGTAGAGAACCACCTGCCGAACATCCACTTTCAAAATCAAAACATTCCCTGCAACGATTTTTTAAGAATTGGAAAATGAAAATGTAAAAAGTCTAACGGACGGACACAAACTGACTTCATCGAAGCTGGAACTGAAAAAAAGTTATCTTTTCTACCTTTAAAATGGAAAACACATTATAGACTGCAAAACAAAGGGTGTTACTTAAGATCAACTCTAAATATTTAACATAACTCTTTTAGAATTGCCACCATATATTTTCGCTGAGACTAAGATGGGCTTACAATAAATACTAAAATCCGAAATACATATCAATATTTGAAAATGCTGCTTTTCTTTTGTGTAAAATTCCTAAAAAATATAAAAAGTTAAACTGCGGAAAAAATTCAGATTGAGCATCAGTCTTTCTCATCTGTACGTTATTGTGCTACATGAGTGCCTGCAAGGAAAAATTCAAGCCATAATTAGCTCATTAAAAACAGCGTTCAGAGAACGGATTACCCTCCGCGCCCACAATCTTTTTTTTCCTCAGTTCTGCCATTTTTTTAGACTTCGGAGTAGAACACTTTACATACAATTTCCATATCGTTGTTTATAAAAAGAAAGGGCAATTTTGGATGTGTTTTTGGGACAAGTTCTGGTGACAGAGACCACTGTACTGTGATTCACTCAGACGGCCATCAAATAGATACTTCAAAAGTTTCAAAACAAGTTTAAAAATAATAAGAGGAAGCTGGTTTTCAATAGGAATGTGGTCCACTACAATGTGCATCTCTGAAAAAAATGGTGAAGCTGCGCTGGATCCTAATTGAGATATTGTGGTAACGTCCTCCCCTTGTGCACCACTCAGATGGCCTTGAAGATAAATAATTAAAAGTTTCATAAAAAGGTTTATAAATACAAAGAGGAAGCTGGTTTTAGATAGGAATCTGTTCAATCACAAGATGCATCTCTGACAAAAATCCAGTAAAGCTGTGACCAATGCTTTTTTAGATATCGCGGTAACGTCGTCAGGGTTGACGCCACTCAGGCGGCTTTCAAATAAATACATTAAGAGTTTCATAAAAAAAAAAAAAGATAAAATTGAACGTAAGACCCTGGTTTCAAATAGGAGCCTGGTCCATCATAGGATGCATCTCTCACCAAAATTTGGTAAAGCTGCAGTCAACGCGGTAACGTCGTCAGGGTTGACACCACTCAGACGGCCTTCAAATAAATACATTAAAAGTTTCATAAAAAAAAAGTTTTTAAATAATCAGAGGAAGCTCGTTTTTAATAGGAACTTGGTCCATTATCAGGTCCTTCTGTGACAAAAATTTGTTATAGCAACGAAAATATTTTTTGAGATATCGTGGTAACGTTGACAAGACTGACGGACAAATGGATGGACGGACAACCCAGGGGACTACAATACCCTCCTGCACTTTATCTGCCGAGGGTAAAAAGAAGTTCGACAGTACTGTAAGCCTATATGTCGCATGTTTACAATACTGATTGCTTCATGAATCAGCTACTACAACTGCTTACGTGTAAGAAAAAAACAAAACTTATTTGTTAGCCACTACCTTTTCACCTGCAAACAAAACAAACATGATTTGCCATATTACGAAAATTCATAAGTGCCTGGAAACCAACTTTTGAAGACTGAAGGCCTGTCAAGGCCGTGACCAGGGTCAAGGTCAAAGAGAATCTCCAGGATAATAATACATGTACCAATTGTTTCGCATCTATACCACATACATGTACAAAAACAGAAAAAAACAAAATTGTGTCAAACTAATAGAACAATTAACAGGTGAAGGTCATGTGAAGGTCAAGGTCACAATATGGAACACTTTTTTGTTGGTTTTTTGGGGGGGAGTTGGGGGGCTTCTTATTTGTGTGTGTGTGTGTGTGTGTGTGTGTGTGTGTGTGTGTGTGTGTGTGTGTGTGTGCGCCATCCATTTGGAGGTAAGAGGTCATCCAATTATTAATTTGAATGTTTAATTTGAAATATATTGACTGTGTGGTGGAAAAAAAAAACAAATATGGGAGTAGCGGGAGGGCTAAATGAATAGCCATCACTATCTTAAAACGGTCAAGGGTGACAACATGTCACCCGGCATTTTCTAACTTCGTGTGACCCAGTAGTCGTAAGTCAAGCAAAAAAAAACTATAGACAATAATGTCAGGTGAACCCAAACTTCTGCCGGACTAGATGCATATGCTGCAGGCCATGGTCAGGAGTTCTTGCATTGTTTGGCAACTAGAAACTTCAGACTTTACACCAGGCATGTTCGTACATAATGAAAGCTCTGTTAACGAGAAATTTCGGCATACAATTAAGTCTTTCAGTGCCACAGTTTGGCCTCGATCAACAACTTTCCTCGGCGCTATGGGCAAATAGAAGCGTGCTCTCAAAATCTGTTGGTTGGGAGTAAGCAGTTACGCTGCCAGTGAGTTGAGCTTTTGTCGCAACTCGTGAGACATAACTGAACTCACAATACAGCAGAATAATATCTGTGTCCATGGTGTCCAACAGACCGTATTCCTAAATTTCATGGAAAGTACTTTCTTCATGTTATCAGAGGAATGAATTGGTACTTCACACAAAAGTTGATAAAATATTTTATGTATTGTTAAATCATCGAATGTATTTTTACTCCAGAATACGTTTGCCTTTACCAACGACATATTTGTCACTAATTGTGAGTTTGTTTCAATATTGGCAATACTGACCCATACTTGAAGTTCTTAACGTTTGTTACTTTTGCCCCCCACAGACTCAAAAAGACTTATTACAGTTGATGCTTGATAAATATGTAAAAGACCCAGACAAGAACAGCCCCGATTACAGAGAGGGGGATAGCGGAGTATGGTCTGCAAATGGTTTGTATCTGATTACAATTTCTGTTCTGTAATGACACCTCAGATGTCTTGAAAAAATATGTCATTGTGGTTCGTCACTAAAAGTTTAAAGCGAAGTCAGAAAGTTTCCCCCACAGCACGACCTGAAGTGCGCTTAGCTGAAGCAAACAAAAATCACAGCCATAAATTTCGCGTCTGATTCAAAAAATGCTTTTCGGGTAATATTATATCGTAATTTTCTTGAATATTACCTATTACCTTTACATAATCTGTTTTGGTAACATTTAAATGGCCCATACATGGATAGAGACAGACACAAACGCACACCAGAGAGAGGCAGACAGAGATTTTATCCCTGCTTATAATACGGATTTCCACTTGGTGTAAAGATGCAGAAATGTAAATAGGTTAGATTTTTTTTTATGAAAGAGAAACACAAATCTTCTTTAATAAGTACAAATTTGGTTACGTCACCATCCATCTTTATATCGGATATTTCATTTTGCTTTCTCCATTTTATGTTGGTTTGTTTTTTAAAAAATTGTATAGGATTGACGAAAGAGGATATTCTGGGTCAGTCATTGATATTCATGCTGGCAGGATATGACACAACATCTACAACCCTAGCATTCATGGGCCATTGCCTGGCTACCAACCCAGATGTCCAGGATAAGCTCATTGAGGAGATAGATCGGGTATTGGGAGATGCGGTAGGTCATAGTTAAGCTTTTAAAATACACCCAAAGCCTTTTACAAAACATTAAATTGTATAATTGACGGTTTTTCACTGTTGACCAGACGCAGTTGTAAGCTTTTTGTAACTTGACAAATAATTTCATAACTTTATGTTTTACCTTTCTGAATAAATTGGGCCCGAAATATGTCCGTGAGATTCAGTACCACAACGTCAACCTGTTGAGTGGTCTGGAGACATGGTCATTAGAGAAGCTATTGGGTACTCATTCATTTTCACAGCCCGTGTCATTGTTGGGTTCAAAGATCTTGTGTTGCTGTAGATAATATGAATCAACTTGCTTCATTATCTTTGTCAATATCTACGACACATTTTCGATTCTGATGCCCTGTCGAGTTTGTTAATAGTGCAGCTGAAAATTGAAGAAATAAATCTGGCCCAAATAGCAATGATGAGAAAACATTATAACATTAATATTGCCTCATTTTGTTCGTTTTGATATGCTGGCCTTAGATTTACTTCAGAAGTTTTTTAATTGAAATTGGCACACATTGGCCGACAAGTGCATTTTACCTTCTGGTGGGTTAATTTTTGAGATCGCATGGCTAACTGCGACAATTGACTTGATGCATGCTTCTCTTGTCTTTATTTAGGTTAAACAAGGTTTATTTAATTTTGTCCATGGGGCTGTATGCGGCAGCCCCACTTAGAAATTCAAAAGGCTGTCCACATTTTACCTAAATTAAAATCAAGAGATCCCGCGGGATTCGAACTTGAATAACTGTGGACAAGTGTGCCATTTGGACGAGCTGTCTTAACCATTATGGAGTGATCATTTCTGATAAGGCCGAAAAGTGCGAAATATTTAATACATATTTTGCCAGTCAATGCAAAATTACTCCAAACGACAATCATTTACCTCTTTCAAACTTTACTTTCCGTACTGACTCTCGCCGACCCTCGATAGAGATTCATGAGGACGATATCAGAAAAAAAATATTATCTTTGCTCACTTCCTCTGCAACTTGCCCTGACGGAATTGGCAATTCCCTACTCAAACAAATTGCAGAAAGCCTATGCAAGCCACTTATCAAGCTTTTTTAACTATCGCTACAGAGATCTGGGTTCCCAGAATTTTGGAAACAATCTAACCTCTGTCCCGTTTTCAAAAAATCTGATAGGCAAAAAAATCAAATTATTATCCCTTTCTCTTTTGTGTTATGTTTCAAAAGTTCTCGAAAGGCATGCATTTAATAAACTATGCGAGTACTTCTCAAGATATGACATTCTCACCAGTAAAAATTCTGGCTTCAAACCAAATAACTCCACACTAAACCAGCTCATAAAAATCGTACATGATATCTATAATTGAGTTGAATCTGGCCTAGAAGCAAGGATGATTTTCCTTGATGTCCCCAAGGCTTTTGACAAGGTCTGTCACGAAGGATTCCTCTTTAAACTTCGCCAGTTAGGGTTCATTGATCCTGTTATTAGATGGATTGATAGCTATCTCTCGAATAGAACTCAACATGTCGTAATAAATGGCCAAAAGTCACATTGGCTACCCATTGAGACTGTTCCCCCCCCCCCCCCCCCGTTCCATCTTTGGACCCCTGCTCTTTCTTGTTGACATAATCGATATTGTGGAGGAAATTCAATGTGAACTAAGATTAGTTGCCGATGATACCAGTATTCTCGAAATTATACAAAACCCAGCAGCCTCAGGGCACCGAATGAATACCGATCTGACCAGTATTGATCATTGCAGTAACCTCTGGCGGGTCATCTTTAATGCCCTAAAATCAATTTCAGTCTCATTCCAAAAAACGAACCAAACGGGATCATCCTCCCCGCTATCTTGGCAACACAGCTATCCTAGAAACTAGCAGCCACACCCACCTGGGGATTACTCTGTCATGTGATTTAACTTGGGACGAGTACATGAAGCGTATAGTAAACAAAGCAAGTAAACGAATTGCATTAATGGAAAGATTGAAATTCAAATTGTCAAGAAAAGCATTACCTAAACTTCACCTAACAATGGTCCGGCCTATTTTAGAATATGGCAGTGTTATTTTTTGACAACTGCGCCGAGAAAATGTCTGATCCACTTGAATCTGTCCAATGTGAAGCAGCCAAAGTATGCACTGGTGCTCTAAGACATACATCTCACGACCGACTTTTGGAGGAAGTGGGATGGCCGACCCTTAGGCTTAAAGCTAGGCGTAAATATTCCAAATCAATTCTTTTTTGTAAAATGTTACATAAGTCAACTCCAGGCTATCTATCAGCTCTTGTGCCTGAAAACGTGGCACTCTCGCCCGGTAGACAGTTACGAAGCTCGTCCCAACTATGTCAAACTTACTCTGGTACCAAACGACTTGTCAGCTCTTTCCTCCCTTCAGTAATTAATGTATGGAATGATATTCCTATTGACATCTGTGACTCCGATACTCTGTCCCAATTTAAGTCAATGTTAAAATCAACTGTTCTGGCGGTCGACAATGTACCAGCTTATTCTTTCGGAAATTGTTTTGCTAATATTTGTCACACTCAGCTAAGATCAAGTCACTCTGGATTAAATGCAGATTTATTTAGAGTTAACATTACAGCTTCTCCTGTTTGTTCATGTATGCTCCCCGAGGAAGACAAAATGCGTTTCTTTTTCTATTGTCGTGAGCTAACTCTTCCAAGGAGAAAACTACCGAGGACTATTACAAACATACTTACTCCCAGTTTAAATCCAATTTTAGTGCACATAGCCGGTGACGTCCTCATTGAAAATTTTCTGTATGGTAGAAGCGAGTTTGACAATACCACAAATGAATTAATATTTGAGGCTGTTCAGTGCTATATTATTGTAAGCAGACGATTTCACTTCTAGCTCAATCATAAGTTGCGTGAGTTGTCATGATCTATTTGATACGCTTTTTAACTTTGATCGATTGCACCGGCTTTAGCGCAGAAACCTCGTTCTGTCCTGTGTGTAACTGTATATATTTTCTCAGTTATCTTGTGTTTTTGTATGTTCTGGAGAGCCTCCAGATAAGCTACTTGATGTATCTTTTGGGCAATCCAGTTGAAATAAATATGTTTACAATACAATATGTGACTGGGTCTGTCTGAGCCGAAGGGACCTTTCTTTGTGTTGGTAGAATTACTGGTGCACACAAAGGAAAGCTACATTGCACAAGGAGTGCATGGGACGTCAGAAGGTTACTGTTCAATGTGTATGTGAGATTGTTGAACAACGTGAAGTTCAAAACATTAAGACATGTCCCTCACCTAAAGGCATATACAAACATCACGGTTTACAAAGGGGACACCCCTAAAAGTTGAAGTTTTCTGGAACTTTTGTGAATAAGAAATCAATCCACGTTTAGCGTGTCTATAAATGTTGCATTGTTTAATAATTCACAAAACCGAGGGATTTGTCTGCAAATCCCCGGGTTTTGTGACAAAAGCCTGTGTTTTTTCATCACAAAACCCAGTGCTTTGACACAATGCAATGGGTTTTTTTTACAAAGTTCTGGTTTTTGTGCTTGAAATGTTCAGTTATTAATGGTACTGAAGGTTTTGTCAATTATTTTTGGAAGAATTTCCTTATGCTTCTGTCATTTCATTTATCAACAAAAGCACAGAATTTGTAAATTTCAGAAAACTGTTTATAGTTATATATATATATATATATATATATATATATATATATATATATATATATATATATATATATATATATATATATATATATATATATATATATATATATATATATATATATATATATATATATATATATATATATATATACATTTTTATGCACAAAACCCAGGGGGGGTGACACATCTAGCAGCCTAAAGTCCGCGTGTGCTGATTGGGTTTTCACGAAAGCGTTTGCTTTTTCAAAACTCAGAACTGTTGCAAGTCATTCCACCTCCTCTCAGAAACCGTTTGCCAGATCTTCTTCAAACATGGTATGATCTACCTTGGGTGGGTCCTTTCACTTTTTTTTTTCTCGACTGTTTATGCTCCATGGCTTTTTGGATTGCTTAATGAATTCAATATGTAGCTGTGTGTAACCGAGGTTTGGATCGAATCTGGGTCGCCTTGACGTACTTTGCAAGATCAATGGGTCATGTTAATTTGGTTTCCACGCAATGATATTATCAATTATCTCTTTCAGGGACAAGATGTTCTATGCGGGGACATTTGATTTTGTCATGCAAAATCCGTAAATTCTAGTGATCTATAATGTGTTTGCAAATATATGTTTAATCCAAAATTTCGGCTATTGCCAGAGTGAACCGACATACGAAATGCTGAAGGACATGGAATATCTGGAACACTGCATTAACGAGACTCTTAGACTCTACCCACCAGCAACGAGGTATATCTTAAAAATGATTTTTTTTTTCACACCAGCACCAACATCATCATTGTCGTCGTCACCATCATCGACATCTTCATAATCATGATACAATCTAGACCTAACACAGATCGCGAATCCTTCATGTGTATCCTAATATTTTGATGTCGATATGTGGTGATAGGGCGTTGTCCACGTACATCAGTGTACATGTTGCTGTGCTAATTTTTTAATAGAAGACGGGAGAACCCACTGATAGACTACGCACTTTTTGTTTCTAAGGCTGTGACATCAAGTATCACCTTTGTCTGTGGCTTCCTAAATGTAAAATAATTTTGAGTAATTTGCAGAACTCTCAAACGTGACAAATTCACTCAATTTTGTGAAGCAAATGGCTGCCTCTCAGTTTAGAGAATAAAAATTAGAAGTATTATTTTTTCTTTTTGTGTTTCAGAACCTCGAGGTGGTCAAAAAAAGATGTTACTATCGAGGGAGTGAAAATTTTAAAGGACATGTTCATATTTATCCCAATTTATGCCATTCATCACGATCCAGAAAAATGGGAGGACCCAGAGGCTTTCAAACCAGAAAGGTGAATCATGCACATTGCTTTGTTATGATTATTCATTGCATATCTCGGATAGGAATGATGGACGTCCCGAGTATAGCAAATTGTCAATCACAGGGTGTAACATTCATCTGGTGCATAGTTTCCAAGAAGAGCTGGATTCTCAGAGCCAATGTCCAAAGTGACAGTTTAAACTCAACAGCAAGTCACACATGTAAAAAGAAATGTTACTTTTGTGTAGAATTTGTTTCCTTTGTAAATCACATTTTACCTATTTTGGCTGTGTTGCCAGTGCTCAAAATGGGCACATTCATTTTCTTCATAATTCCGGCGTATATAATTAGTTTTTTGCGTCTTTCCTGAATGTGTTTATGACTGTTGCTCTTTTTTTTGGGGGGGGGGGTTGTATATTTTATTTACATGTTTTCTGGAAAATAAATGATGAGAACCTTTGTAATAATGTAAAATGGGCTGTGTTGCAATATTCTTCTACTAAATCACGGACGTCTTACATAGAGGTCTCTGGCACTGATTTTCGAGCTAAAATAGCAGATGACGTTCATTATTCGAGTTCGAATTCTGTCCACCAAAAAAAGACGCTTGTCGAGAGAATGTTATTGTGGAACCTGCCATGCCCTGCAACATGAGAAGGCAAGGCCTATAATAACAAGGTGTGCGAGCGGCACATATAACCATATGCTCACATTTTAACAATGACCACTGAATGTCAAATTGGAGTATCGGTATTGTATTAAGCATCAATATGATGGACGTTTGTCGCTCCAAATTGCACAAGTATTAATCAACTCATCAAGGCGTTCGTATATTTACGACCAAAAAAGTCGAACGTGTCAGCAGTCTATTGAGCCGTATCAAGCACCGTCTGCCAAGCACATGCAGGCACCCTACTGTATTTCTCATTTGGTCATACCTACACATGCTGACAGGCCAACGTGTTCATATTGAAACATTCTTTTAAGACAAATCCTTAAGTCAAGGAATCAGATATATCTGATATTTCAGAGGTGTTTTTTTACGCCTATATCTATTTCCACTTGGTAGATTTTCCACCGAAAACAAAAGCGAAGACTTTCAATACAAATGGATGCCATTTGGGGTTGGGCCAAGAAGCTGTGTGGGAATGAGGCTAGCTCTCATGGAGGCCAAGGTCGCCATGGTTCATGTGCTCAGGAAATACAAGTTTGTCACGTGTGCAGAAACAGAGGTATGTCATCCACTTCCAGAAAGTTTGTTAAAAATAGTTTTCAAATTTTGAAATATGCTACAGATAGAAGACATCTGCAAGAGCAAAAAGTGAAGTTAGGTCACTAGAAAGAGGGGTCAGGTGATTCGAACAATTTTTATTGGCGGCTCATGAATCGATCACTGAAGAACAGACGTTCTTCCCAGTGTCTGCTTGGATAGTTGTACAAACTTTTCAAATGTAAATCTGATTTACGTTGCTTTTTTCGGTTCGCATATTGGTTTGTGTAAATCAAAGCCATTCTAGACCCATCTTATATCAGGTACTTGCAACCTTTGAGATGAACATTCTATCCCAGTCACATGCGCGCGCAAGGTAAATTTGTCTTTTTTTCCCGGGCATGAATTTGTAACAAATCCCAGCAACCATGCCCTCTCGTGCATTGCTGACGTTGATTGCTACGTCAGCAGCCAGCACATTGTGTTTCACTGATCTTGCTTTCATAAACAAAGTATAACGTGAAGTCTGCTGTTAGAACAGCATGCGCCGCACGCACCGCGTGATAACCCAAGTTGCAAACCTTATTTCCGTTAAAAAAATAAAAGGGGGGATGGGTCTGTTATTTGAGGCGTTTTTGGATATTTAAGTTGATCAGGTTTGCTTGTTTGTCTCTTGCAACATTACTATGTTGTCGGAAACTGGGGTAGAATGGGGTTTAACTACTTCTGGGGAGGATTGGACGTTCAACTAAGCCTTCATGGTGCGGGCTTAGTTGAACGTCCAATCCTCCCCAGAAGTAGTTAAATCCCTAATTTAAATTAAATCTTTCGCTTGGTGTATTTCGTGATATATTTCATATTTTTGTTGTTTTTAATTACCATTTACTGATATGATGCCTTGTTAAAGAAATATCTTGTTTTGCCATTCTATGTTTGACCCTATCATGTATTTCCATATAATCATAATTCCATTATTATTATACTGGAGTCTTTATGTCTGAACCACTTCCTGGTTGACTTTATCCTATTCCGCAATCCAAACTCTATACACTCCATAAGCTAACCTGCCCTGTCTAACCTATTACTTAAATATGGAAGTACTATAGTACATATTGCTCACGTTCCTCTGTAGAATGTTGATCCAGGCTGCATGAGCCCAAATATGTTAAAGGGTCTTTAACTTAATGTTCATATCATCATAAAAGTATGTTATCATAAATTTTCAGATACCTTTGAAAGTGGAAGCGAAAGCTTTATTAAGCGCCAAGAATGGAGTCAAACTGCAGGTGGTGCACAGAGTGGAGCACTGAGCAAGCGTAATGATTATAACGATGATAAATCTTTATTTACCATCGAGTACAAATACAGAGATGGAGGCAGCACAAAGAACAGTTACATGAGGGGCATAGCTATGGTTTCATCTGTCTTTTGCATTAGTTACGGTCAGTATAGCCTATTTGATATAAGAAGGTGGCAGATTCCATAGTTGGGCCCCTTGGTATCTGAGATAGTCTCTTTCATATGTTGTAATATTATCAACAGGTTGATGGACCTTTAGTTCATCTCTTAAAACATGTAATTTCCTTACCTACATGATCGCTTTTTAAAAAGCTAGGACGCTCACCAGAAAGGATTTTGTGTACTTCTAACTTAGGTTTTCCTGAGTCTGTGTGGATACAGTGAGAGCTTTTTAGGGCGTGATAATTGCTCAGAGTAGGAGGCTGCAGGGTTGTTGTAGACAAACCTTACTGTCCTCTCTTCAATCTATATCTTCTGCGAAAGTTCTAGAACTTAAGTATGGTCAAGGCATGGTCTTAGAACTTAAGACCATGCCTTGGAACTAGGCAGAGGTTACTTGTTGTCTTTGAACTACTTGATACCCAGATTAGAAGAGCTTCCCAAGATTCGTTTAGCGGTATGTGTATTTTTATCATGGAAGGATAAGGTATTATCATCAGCATAATTATATAGACCACATTGACTTCCCAATAGGTAAAAAATTGTTCATAAACATGAGCAGCCGAAGAATACTTCATTGAGCAATACAACGTAATATCCCAGTCCAGTCGCTAGTGTCACTACTATATGTCACTCCGTTCTTTGCAGTAAGTAGGTCGCAAGCGTATTGGATATTCCATAGACTTGACATTTGTCTTTGTGTAAATCATGCAAGAGGATATCAAAGGCCTTCGACAAATCCACAATGGGACACCTACTGTTTTATGAATATCTGCGGCCTTAGAATATATCAACCTCGTTACACTGTAAGACTTGACTGGTGGAACTGTAAACCACCAGCCCGTGACTGCTCTTTTCACTTACTTGTGTAACACAACATTTCGTATGCTCAAAAATAGCTTCGCCAGGCTTTAATTTCAGAGCCCCAAAACATATCACTGCTATGTCAAAGTGAAATATTAAGGTTCAAATTACTTCTTTTGCAGAACACAGGGATTGCAAACCCCAAAGGGATGAAGTATGGTGGGGGTCCAAGGGCATTTCCCTCCCAGAAAATTTTGAAATCTAGGCTTTACTGTTACGTGGCATTACGGGTCCCATTTCGTACAAATTGGTCCAAGGGAAATGTGTCCAGTAGCTTCAATTGTGCAAATATTTACCGTATTAAAAGCTCTTGTTCATTAAATAAATAGTTGGTTTTTATATTTTACAAGCCTATAAGATATAGATAGATAGATAGATAGATAGATAGATAGATAGATAGATAGATAGATAGATAGATAGATAGATAGATAGATAGATAGATAGATAGATAGATAGATAGATAGATAGATAGATAGATAGATAGATAGATAGATAGATAGATAGATAGATAGAATTAACAAAACACTTTAAAAATATTATAATGTACAATACATTTTATGTAATCAAGATCATCAAATAATGTAATAATGGTGTCACTGTACTTTCTATAAAGAAATAATAAATTTTAAACAATCTGCTTTCATATGTTGTTGTGTATTATAATTGACTGAATCATGACGCTGCAGGACTTTGTCAATCAGTAATGCCAAAATTATCCTGTGTTCCTTCAAACATTGTGTGCCATGTATACAAACAGAGCAGAACATCGCCAAAATCACACACAGAAGAAATTATGACAGCCGTGAGAAACCATAACAAAAAATTGTTGAACCTCTTTAAGGGTTATCAGTGAAAATGAATCTGTAAAAATCAAGTAAATCAAGGATCCTCTATTCCAAAGGAATGGGCACTTGCTGTCAAAGCCGTCATACATGAGTGACTCCACTCATGTTTCCATTCAAGCAAAAATATACACAATTTTTGAGAATGTAAACACGAGCAATGCTTTTTTTTGGCAGAAGGAGAAAGTACTTAAATTTCATTACTGCTTATTGCATTCCCAGCTTATGTCATTTCAAGTTCTTTCAAATCTACGTAATATCCATGTCACTTTATGTCGGCTGTTAAAAAAATTATAAGTTTTCATGCAAGAATAGCAAAGAAATTTCGATGTTTTCCTGATCACTGCACCATAATAGAAATTGTTATAATTAGAAAACCGGATAAAAAGGTTAAATGACACGGTTATTTAAAGGATCGGAACAGTGGTTGGAAAGTGCACTTTTGAAACATTTTAAAACTTAGAAATATACTTTCCCTGTTAAGAGACGGGGGCAGATGAAGACGAAGTCTCCCTACACAACTGCTGCTCCTCGAAGAGCTTGAGTTTTGCTTGCCTCTCCAGGGTGAGAGGCAGGGTACCCGGCTCAAAGGGAGGAGTCGGAAGGATTGCCAGCTGCTAAATCCGCAGAGGGAGAACAGGAGGTAGAGCTGGCATGGCAGTCAGGGGCCCCTGAAAAGGCACTTGGATTGCAGAGGGGGCCACCACCACAGGAGCCTAAAGCTCGCTACAGGTAGAAGAAGCCACCACAGACCTGGGTACCTTCCTCTGTGCTCTGCCATGTCTGGACTTTCGACCCGAGCTCTGGGACCTGGGGGCCTGGAGAGCAGTCTGGGTTTTCATTGTCCTGGGACATCCCTTCTTAGGATCCCAGCACCACGGAATCGGCCAGGGTTCCGCAATGCCCATACAAGAGCCCTTGGGTATCCATCCACGCTTCACTGACTTGTGTGGTCTGGAGTCCAAGCACTCAAACCCTGAGGTTCGAGCTCTCACGAGATCCTAATAGGGCTCAGCCTGCCTCTTCAGAGGGGACTCCGAAGTGGTGGGCAGAGAGCAACCAGGCCCTAAACAGATCCACCTGCATCTGTGCACTCCTAGCCATAGACTCTAATGCTGCCGAGAGCTTAGGGTCACCAAGCCAAGGGAGCACTGGTCATCACCTTTGGTTGAGTTGGGTGTTCGAGATCCCCACGAGGTGATCTCTTGCTGCCCTGCTTACAACTGCATCATCTCCTCTTTTTACTACCCAATGGGGTTTCAGGTGTAGTAACAGCTGCCACCTGAGCCTGCGAGCTTCCACATGGGATCATCTATGCTTCTGTGGTGGAGTTGCGGAAGAAGACTCCATGAAATAAGGGTCTAAGGCCGAGTGTTTGGCAGCAACAACCTGCTGCCTAGACCTACCTCTCTCGCCCTTTCTACAGGCCTGCTTGTAGAGCAGCCGCTTGTCCTCTCCCTAACCTGCACAAAACTTACATGTTCGCTCACGAGAGCACACATGGCCATGTTGTTGCCAACAACCATAACAATGGTTCTGGTTGTCCCAGGGTGCCATGAAGTGGTCCAGGGAATCGTTTTTTGACTTTTTCCCAACAAGAGAGGAGGAGGAGTCACTGGATCAACACTTAGGGCTTGCTGCCAAGCAGAGATTGCCAGGTGGGCACTGACCTCCCTCAGTCTGGGATCTGATCGGCCAGACGCCATGTTGGAAAACTTTGTTTCGAGCCAAAACGACAAGCTCTACTTCAACGTTTTCACAGGTATACATAGATCAAATGTAAGCTATTCTTGTCTCAGAAGAGTCCAAGACCGCTTAGAAAGGATATTCTACAGAAGGGTAAGTGCAAGTAGCACTTGAACAGTGGAAGTAAACAAAAGTTCACAGAGCTCCCAACTCTAAAGACCATGCCAAAAATGGCACCCAAGGAGACAGGAAGAACAAGGGAGCATGCACACTGCCAATCACCACAGGAACCAAGAGATGATGCTACTGAGACCGTCAGCTTTTTGGAAACAATGGAGTAAGTGACCCAACTCAATTGTGTTGGTTGTATTGGCCAGAGAAGGAGGTCTTGGCAATAGTGGTCAAGAGGTAATGTTACGTAACTAATGCAAGTTTAGAAACCATACATATTTCTACAGGTCTACACATCAACACTTGATCCTCAACTCCCCATTAGTAGCACTGAATCCATGCTCTTGTTGATGAAAGTGATTGGGGATACTCAACACAAACTCACCACCTGTTTGTCCAATCAGCAAGATCATTTCAAAGAACTTGAGCACAAGATTAAGACAGTGTAGCAAGCTTTGATACGACCCCTGAAGACAAACAAATATTCCAGACTCTCTGCAACTACCAGAGGCTAATGACATTAAGATTTTCAAACAGATGGGGCAAAAGAAAACAGATTCTGCAAGACGAGGATGTGATAACAACCCAAGAAAGCCCAGACCGAGACTATCACAGCACCATTAACTTTTCCAGTCGATCCTTGATGGACGATGAAATTTATATACTTAGTTAGGGACTGTCCTTCTGCCCAACCTTAACACACACCAACAGCATCGCATTCAACAAGGACGGCAAGAGATTTGACAGAGCATGGTGATTAATACATTATTTTAAGAAACACGTAGATGGTCAGCCTATTCCTCAACAACCACCACACTTATTTTAAATCCCCGTCAGTATATGGACACCAAGCCCTGGCCAAAATAGAGCTTTACAAACCAATCTGCATAGCCTGGATGCAGACATAATGTACATTACAGAAAAACATTACTACATGAATTCTACTGAGAACAAAATGATTGCACTCAAGACACTTAGATCAGATCCTAATTATAATCATCAAATCCGCTGACAAGGGAGGTGCCATTGTAATCTTTAATACATGAGACTACATCTGCGAAACCGTAAGATAGCTCTAAGACGCTAACTACAGTAAAAGCTGTCCGAGTAAAGACTCTTCAGTGGACACTTTTTGGGGGGGGGTCGCTTTTTCTTACCGTGTTATTTAATAGGGAGCATTCAAAATACATACTAATTTTACCTGTCATAAGTGAACACCTTTTTGAGTCCCAAAACTACAAATTCAACCTGCGATTAGTGAACACCACGACCCAGGAAAAAGAGAAAGTCAATACTTTTGTGTATTGTAGATACTCCAATGGATAATTTCCTCCGAAAAGTAGATAATACACAACTCCTATGCTGTGTGATATCACATGTGGTTGCAGTTAAGATAATGATTCGATCACAAAATAAATGTACCTGCTGCTGCGAGGAACCTTTCTATTATTGGGATTAAAAAAGATTGTTTCAAGGAGTATTACTAGGGCTATTGATTCCCTACTCAACAGGCCAATTTCAGTGTACAGTCTCCCCTCCACTAGAAGTGCAGTAGAGATCTCATGGAACTTGGTCTGCTCAGGAGGCGAGACATTGACTACCACCAGGACAATACCACTGTGTAATTCCACATCCATGTTAACATTACATACCAAAGTAAGATTCAAACAAGTTTAATGTTGCTACTTAAGTCACGTCTGAGCTACTAGCTGTCATGCTGGTGCCTGAACAAGGTGTTTTTACAGTTAACATGACAATTTCATATATTTTTATGTTCCTTTTGTGCTTAGAGCTGATAATTTCTATCTGATGTTCATCATTTGCAAATATTAGACTACACACTGCCACTACGTGTAACAATTTAAGAAGTTCTGTTATTTTCAATGGCCATGTACTTTGTGTCCCACTTATGAATAAGTCTATCCTGACATTAGTGAACACCTCTGATTAGTGAACGCTTTTGCCCACTCCCCAAAGAGTTCACTTATCTGAGATTTCACTGTGCCACCTCCCCCTTAATAATGATCCTACCAAGAAATTTGGCATGGAGATTAATAAATATCTATTGGACATATACAACAAAGACCACATCTCAAAAGAACTTACAAACTAGAAGCGAGTTTTCCATGCAAAAAACATTATGCATCACCCGAGCAGGCACCTCTCACCAGATGCCACCCCTCTAAGAGGGCTACCATTCTTCTGCAGAAAGTTTGACTTTGACCCAAAAGTCTCCGCTGAGCAAATTTAAAGGAATTCTCACCTGGGTAAATACTGACCAAGTTTGATGGACTTCAATCTTACCCATTTGAAGACGTGGCAGGAAACCATTTTATTTTGCAAGCCATTGTGACCTTGACCTAAAGGTCATCCCCTATAATACGGAAAAAATCCCAAAATCTATGGAGTATTTGTGCAAAAAGTTTCAAGTGGATCTGGCTTAAGGTTTCGAGGAAGTCAAAATGTGAACTACCACTGCAGACCCCATTGACTTGCATGGTAATCAATAAGAATGCAAAAATTAACAAACAAACAAAAAACATTAGAAACCCAAAAATCATTGGAGCATGACCATTTGGACACAGTAGGTTGAAATCCACCTGTCTGATGTACATCCCCCAAGTATGAAGTGAATCTGGCCAATTGTTTTGAAAATGTGAATTAGCATTGCAATCCCCATTGACCTCCATAAAAATCAACAGGAATGTATGCAGTTTGACCCTTCAAGGTCATTAAGCTTTAAAATAAACCATACATATTAAAAGCCCATAGGTACTTTCCTGTTTGAGAAGGTATACACCAATATGTGAAAATTGCCGAGTCAGCAGAAAAGTGCAAGAAGGATTTGACCTTGACCGTTAACCTCAAGGTTACATCTTATTATATGGGAAAAGTTTCCCAGACCCATAGATTATCTGTACCATATTAGGAGGCAAGGTCATGAGGGGACAGAAATACATGATATGCAGCAGTGGAGATGGTGGACCACCAGACTAAACACAACATGCATCCCCCCCCCCCCATGCATAATTATCTCATTCATGACAGATTTTCCAAGCACACCATGTATTTGTTTTTTACCAAAGATCCACAAAGTGTTGGTTCCAGCAAGACCTATTGGCTTTGCTGTTGAAGGTCTCACGAAAATAAATCTTCAGATTTGTGGACTTGCACATTAAACCTCTGGTCCAATTAACTTAAGTATTTGTCCAAAACATTATGAACTTTCTCAACAAAATTAAGCACCTTGATATAGATCCATCAGACATGGTCACCCTTGATGCCAGTTCATTATTTACGACTATTCCACACTGAGAGGGAATTTTAGTTTGCAGAGGGGCTGTTAACAAAAGATCTGATCAATCTGTAGACATATGGCTAATCTTACTACATTTAAGTCTAAAAGTACGAAGAACCCATTCACTTTCAACGATGACACACACCTCCAATGAAAGGAACCACCAAGAGCACTACATGTGCATCCAACTTCACTTATTCAGGACCCAACTCGAAGCCAACCTGATTTAAAATATACCACAGCAACTAAAGAAATGGTGATGGTTCATTGAGGACATATGGATGCTCTGGCCACACAGTGAGGATCACCTTTTTACAGTTTATTGATTAAAAGGGCACAAAAAACCATCAAATTTACAATTAATTATTTTTGCCCTGACATCCATTTCCTGGATGTCATACTAATTAAGGAAAACACAGGCATATGCACCTTGGTCTATAACAGACAGACAAATGCATATAACTACCTACATTATACATCATGTCATCCCAGACAATGCCTTAATGCTATTCCTTACAGTCAGTTCCTTAAAGTAAGCTGTATTTCTTCCTGGGATACTGATTTCCTTGAACAAACTACAATTTTGAAAGAAGGTTTAAAAAAAAAGATGGTATCCAACACAACTACTTCACACAGCTAGCAGACAGAGAAGGAATAACATTTTACACCAATTTTGAATAAAGAAAAGAACCTAACATGTTCAATTTCATCACCCAATACAACCCAAATACCAGAGCCATGCCCAGGGGCATGAATGTCTCGCCAGCGTAATTCAAGCCACTCCAAAGTTTTTTGTTGACGGACGGATGGAAGGACGCACGGGCGGAAAGTGACTGCTTAGTCTTACCGACAGCTTATGCTGGCGAGACAAAAAGCATGAAAAGGGACTAGATCTATCATAACTGGAATATTTCGCAGAACCAACCATACACATAATACATCTACAATAAACCAGTATGTCTCATATACTATAAAAACCTCGATCTACGGGACCTTCTTGTATGATCTAAATTTACCAGAAACTTTTCGCCCATGGGTTCCTTTAAATGTACACAGAACTGCCACCCTGCCAGTACCTAAGGAAAAGAACCACACTTAAGAGCAAACAAACAGGGACATCCTGTAAATCCAACATCATATCATGTGCCAAACTCGCAACATCATTATTGTGCTTGAATGCAAAAAGGGCATCCAATATGTCTGACAATGAAAACTTAAAGCATGAGATTTCACACACACTTATTCGACATTAGAAACGACACCCCTAAGGGTGTTCCCCTTCATTTCCAAATATGTGACGTTGCCTTTCTATTCATAATTTTGGGCTTGATAGAATTAAATGTTACAATAACATATTATGCCACAATACTGAGGCGATATGGATCAATTAACTTCATACTATACAACCAAATGGACTTAACGAAAAAGAAGCAACTACATGGGGGATTCCCACCACAGTGCTACCAAATGACATCAAAGGCATCTTAACCATTCAGTTCATATGCTCACCAACATGAGACGTTGACAAAGAAATTAGACTGGATTTAGGATCAAGGATTAGAACTTTGTGACTCGGACTCAAGTCTCAAGTAATAACTCAATGCTGTGCACAAGTGCAAGTAATTAAAAGGCTGAGGACATCATACAAAATGGTATATGCCACCTATTTGTGAACGCTTCGTGACTTGCAAATATCGTGGAGATCAATCCCAAAGAGGAGCGACAGGAAGACACCCCAGCAAGATGCCATACAGATGAAGATGCCCAAGATCGTGAATAACCCTGATGAAAATATTACTGGAAATAATGACAAAAAATATTACAACAGGTTAAAAGATTATCTCACCTCTTTGAAGCCGTAATTTCAATATAATATAAGCTACCTAGAACTGACATTTATCTTTTAATAAATATACATTAACATTTTAGCAACTGCTACTCCTGATACTTACCTCTAGTGCTTATCATCAACACACATACATATAACATATATATATGTAAATATAGATATACAGTGGTACCTGCTGTATGCAACCACTGCTGTGAGCAGCCGCATTGCTTTTTGTGGTCACTAGGCTTGGACATAGGAGTCAGTTTCTTTGTAAACTTTACCTGTGGTGACAGGTCACCTGCTGTATATGGCAACTTTTTCTTGGCAGAAGGGGTGGCCACATACAGCAGGTACCACTATATATAAACATTATATTTGCCATATATAGGAAAAACTGTACATGGACAAACATGGAATAAATGTACCACAAAGACTGCTGAACTTAGCTTTTTCATAAGCAATTTTATTTCTCACAAACATTATAGACTCAATTAACTCATAACACATTGTAACCATTGTATGATGTCACTTCTTGTTGCAACAGGAAGTTCCTATGACTCCTTCTTTATATTACTTAATAAGTCAGTTATTGCTATAAAGTTAGCCCCTGCTGTCCCCTGAAGCAGGCATCACAGTCAAAACTAGTTGAGAAGGGGCCAAAGTTAAATATGTTAGTTAGGTTTTCACTTTCAATCTGGTTGCTAGATCTGTTGGAGGTGCATCAGATATTTTGTCCAAAAAAAAAAAAAAAAAACTGAATAAAAAAATCTATTAAAAAATCCAATAATCACTTAAACTTGACCATTTGAACAAACTCTGCAGAGTCTCATCTAAGGTATATCCCCACCAAGTTGAATCTGGATGAGGGTTTGGACAAGAAGGCAAAAATGTGCAATAGAATAATCTAAGACAGTCTTGGAGAAAAAGTAAAACATGGTCACAACACAAAAAATTCTTTAAAAAAAAAAAAAAAAAAAAAAACCACCTGTTGAAAATTAAGGTCTACTGATCCCCAGAAGTGTATCTATGCAACTACGAAGCACTGACTAAGCACTTTCTGAGATTTTTTTCAAATTTAAAAAAAAAAAAAAAAGAAATAACCCCCATCAGTGCAAAAAAAATTAAAAAGAAGATTTGCTTCAAAGCAAATCTGTGTCCTTCCAAAACTTGCATAGATTTACATGCTACAACTTTGTTTGTGATTTCTTGGACACTTTTTCAGCACACACCTATTGTATTTGTGTCTTTTTGTCCAAAACCACTTCCTAGTAGTCATTACCCTATTCCGCAGTCCGAACTCTTTACTCTCCATAAGCTAACCTGTCCCTGTCTAACTTGTATAAATAGAAGTTCTATTGTCCATATTGCACACGTTCCTCTGTAAAATTTTGACATAGGCTGTATTAGCCCAAATAAATTAAAGGGTCTTCAGCGGGTAACTACTCAACATGTTTCGGAGCCTTTTACCCGTACATGTCTCTCTGAGTAGCGGCTCCTTGCCTAAGCTAAATATTCAGCAAAGACAACCCACATAATAATGAATAAATATGAACCTGGCAATTGATGAATTAGCTAAATATGTGAAGTTTTGCTTGTAAATGCAGAGCTTCATATCAAAGAAGAATACCTGTCAAACAAACCATAATTACTAAATTTTCATAGTACAGGTTCAGATAAGAACAATTTGACTTACCCCTGAACCAAAATGTACCCTTTCTAGCTTCACACCTATGAAATAAACTGGGTATGGCACCCCTACCTATAACAGCTTTGAAGATATTCAACATTTAAACTTTCCACGTGCCCTAATTAGAATAAATTATAATTCTACAACTTGAGTTTGTGGTTCACTCGATGTGCACAAACCTACAAACTGTGGTTGGAATGGCACCTCTTACTATAATAGTTTTGAAGATACTCAACATTAAACTTTTCAAATGCCCTAATAAGCATAAATCAAAATTTTACAACTATTGTTTTGGGATAATTGGATATGCTTGCAGCACAAACCTAAAATTGGAGCAGGAGTGGTATCTCTACCTATGATAGTTTTGAACATAGTCAACATCTAAACTTTCAAGAGCCCTGATCAGCATAAATTCTACAACTTTTGGTTGTGGTTCATTGGATCAACTACAGCACAAATTTATAAATTGAAGTTGGAATGGCACCTCTACCTGTAAAAAAAAGGAAAGAAAGAAAGGAAGGAAGGCAGGGAGGGAGGAAGGGAGAGGGGAGGGAGGGAGAGAGAGAGAGAGAGAGAGAGAGACAGAGACAGAGACAGGGACAGAGACAGAGACAGAGACAGAGACAGAGACAGAGAGAGAGAGACAGAGACAGAAACAGAGACAGAGACAGACAGAGAGAGAGAAAATGTCTGCAAACAGACATTAGAAAAGGGCTGTGTGAACAGCTCAACCTCAGCTGACCTTGGCACTCAACCCATAATAAGTCCCACTCTGGTCTGGGGGGGATAAGGGTTTTGGAGAGGAAATAAAAAATGTGACTTTCCATTGCAATCCCCATTGACTTACATGCATGGTAATAGGAATGCATGCATTAACCCACAAGTACCCAAATTGATCAAAAAAAAAAAAAAATGTTTAAAATCAGGGATCCAGAGTATCACCATCCAGTGAACATATTTGTTTAACCCTCCCAGAGGCTACATTTCCACCAAGTTTCAGAACAATCTGAGTGACAATTTTGTAAAAGATGTAAACGCGTGGAAAACACACACACCCCCAAAAAAATGTACAAAAACAAAATTTTAAAAATTGCAGTGACACCTGTTGAAGAAATAAGGTCTGGAAGTCTGCATAAGTGCCCCTGTGCAATTTCAAAGGAAATGGATAAGTTTCAGAGAGGCAGCTTTTTTAAATTTTGACAAAAAATTGAACAGAAAAATTTATTAAAGATCCAAAAATCAATGCAGCATGACCCTTTCTAAACACTTGGTATAGACCCATCCAAGGTACATCCCCAACAAGTTCGAAATGAATCTAGATGACTGTTTTGGAGAAGCTGAAAATCTGAATTACCATTGCAATCCCCATTGACTTCCATAGTAATCAATAGGAATGCATGCATCAACTGATAAATACCTGAATTGAAAATTTTCATTAAAAATCAGAGATCTGTAGCTTCACCACCTAGTGAACAACTCTGGTGCTTCAGAATCTATGTTTCCATTAAATTTCAGCACAAGCTGTGACACCTTTTTTTAGAAGTTGAAAATATATTATAGACACAAAAATTCATAAAAAAAATATGAAAAAAAAATTGCAGCACCACCTTTTCCACAAATTAAGCTCTGAGGACCTCAGAAGTGTTCCTATGCAATGTCAAAGCTGAATTTGCCTGGCGGTTTTGCAGAGAAAGACTTTTTCAGATTTTGACAAAAATGAACAAAAACATCCACATTAATCCAAAAATCACCGGAGCCTGACCATTTGAACAAACTTGGTCAAGACCCACCCGAGGTGCATTCCCACCAAGCATGAAGTGAATCTGGTTGATGGTTTTGGAGAAGAAGTCAAAAATGTGAATTACAATTGTAATCCCTATTGGCTTATATAGTTATCAATAGGCATGCATGCATCAACAGAGAAGTACATGTACCCACATTGAAAAATTCGTTACAAATCAGAAATCCAGAGTATCCCAACCTAGTGAACAAGTTTGTTTAACCCTCCCACAAGCTACCTTTCCACCAAGTTTTAGAAGAATATGAGTGATAGTTTTGGAGTAACTGCAACTATCAAACAAGAGGCCCATGGTTCTAATGCTATGCTGGCATTTTGGCTATATTGCACCTGTTTACTTCAAAGCTGTGAGTCCTCAAGTGGCTTCTCAACATATAAATCTTAATGTAAAAATTGTCCACCAGATAGCACTTCTCTCCACATGTAATTATAGCTTATTTGTGCAACTCCTGTGATGAATATTGTTGCATGTGCCAAGACAACAATGAGTGAGTCCTTAACCTTATGTCCTCAGTGACCTTAGGACAGAAGATCAAGGACACCCAGATTATGTAATACAAGAGGCCCATAGGTCTGCCTGTTGCTGTGCTGACATTTGCATTGAAGTCCAAGCTACACCCTGCCATTACAAAATCACCTCTTTCAACTTTCCAGGCATGGTGACCTCACAAAAATAGGTCAAGGTCACTAATATTATACACCATTCTACCTTTGGCCATGGTCTATACATCCTATAAATTTGGTAAGTCTTATCCAATTACTTTTCCAAATATAGAATTTTATATCTTGTAAGACATTTTGGCTCATAATTTCCGTCAAATTATAGGTGGTGCCACTAGTATCAATAGCAACTTAGACTTTGACCTCCCCCACAATCCCATCAAATTTGGTGAATATCCACCAAAAATTAAAGATGCTAGAGTGTTCACAATATTTTTACATTTTGACCCCTGTATTACATAATAATGTAGGTGGCAACACCAATATCTAACTAGGTCTAGATTTTCACACACCCTATTAGTCCTAAAAGCTATATTGGGCTAACTTGAAAATTGTGGACAGTATTGCGCTAACGAGCAAAAGTTTATGGGAGATGGACGGACAGACATGAGTGGTTGCATAAGCCCTGTGACCTTTGGTCAGCAGAACTAAAAACACACAAAAAAATTGCAAAAAAAAAAAAAAAAAAAAAAAAAGCAGTGCCCCCCCCCCCAGTGAAAAAATTAAGGTCTATGGTCCCTAGAAGTGTCCCTATGTTCTTTCAATGAAATTGGCAGAGCGATTTTAAAGATTTTTTAAGATTTGTCCAAAAATTAAACAAAACAAAAAATCATACAAAATCCATACATTACTGCAGCATCATCAATTGAACAAACTCAGGAGAGATGCACCCAATGTAGATCCCTACCAAGTTTGAAGTGAATCTTGCTGATGGTTTTGGAGAAGTTGAAAATATGAAATATCACCAGGTCAGTCAATAAATTTGCTTACCTCTCCCGCTAGCTACATTTCCACTAAGTTTAAGTATCATTTGGGTTACAGTTTTGGAAAAGTCAAAATTAGGGAAAACACACAAAAACTCCCAACAAAAATTAACAAAATCACAGCACCACCTGCTGAACAAATTTTGGTCTAGAGGTCCCCAGACGTGTCCCCATGCAATTTCAAAGATATTGGCTCAGTGGTTTTGTGGAGATTTTTTAAAGAATTAGTCAAAACATGAGCAAAAAATTAATAAAAAATATAAAAATCTGTGGAGCATGATCATTTGAACAACTTTGGTACAGAGTAACCCAAGGTACATCCCCACCAAGGGGATCTGGTTAAATGTTTTGAAGAACAAGGGAAAAACCTGAATTTTGAAGACGGATGGAAGGAGAGACGAACGCTGGATGACAGATCATCCCATAACTTCAGCTGACTGACAAGTCAGCTGAGGTAAAAATCATTTCCCAAAACTTATTCCCTCCAATGACCTTGAGCAAGTACATAATGGTCATCAATATTGTGCAATATCAATTAAAACTTCTATCTATGGTACACATTTGTAGTACATTTGGTATCTTTGACCTTATTCTTTCTCAAAATGTTGAATTGAATGTGTTTTCAACACTTTGGTCTTCATTTTCCATGTTACTGGAGACAGTACCACCAAATTTTGGTGCTTTTTTTTTTTTTTTGGACCCATTGACATTTTTCCCAATTTCATGATGATTCACAGAAAGCTCTTTCATAAACAGCATTCTCAAAATGTTCACATTTTGATCCATTTATTACAGAATACTATGGCACCACCATTATCAATAGGGGCCTACATTTTCATATCCCTTATATGTCCTGGAAGTTATGTGGACTTCATTTGAATTTCGTGCAATGTTTCACATTCACAAAGTTTCGGGATGGATGGACGCGAGTAACTCTACAAGCTCTGTGACCTTTGGTCAGCAATGCTGAAAACCAGTGGGTGGCCAAATTGCATCTGCACATAAATATTTTTGACTAATTTCAATAGTGCTGAAAACAATTCACATAAGAATTGTAGATGAGACCCAGCAAAATACAGTGCCCCCTCTTTGTCACACCCTTCATTACAAGGCTGCCTCTGACTTAACACCCTTGGCTCCCCCTGAAGTACTTTCCCATTACTTCTGTTTTAGAAATCCTTCTAATGTGGTTTATAGCTATAACATGGTCTGCTGTGTGGGTCCCACCACCAGCATTATAGACAGGGAGCACTGTATGACCCAGGTCAACAGTTTCCCTTCACATGGAATGACCCAAAACACAAGGAGAGAAGCTGTTGACTCAGTCTTAATTCAAGAATAAAAGGGTTAAAGAAAGCATTCATAGCCTTTTGAGTAAATCAGAAGTCGGCTTTGTCACCATGTCACCATGCAATATTTCCTACTATTGACACAGTCCACTGTGAAACCTTACATAGCACCTTTAGCATTATGATATGTTATTCCATGGAGCTTTCAATAGCTCCGCGGTTATTATGAGCATGGAGAGTTGTACCTGATTACGCTATCACATTTCTTGCAGCAAACATTCTGGAGTATCTTTGTAGCAGCACAAATCTGTTCAGTGACCAGCTTCTTTAGGCCTCGCTTGGCCTCTCCTTCATGTGCTCACACAGGTTACTGTTACTTGGCCAAGGCCTCGTTCAGCTGACAGATCCTGGGAGCTGTGACTGCAGCTCAATCTGTTCATCCAAGGTCATAGTGCCGATGCATCTATTGAGGATGACCAGCCACTGGCTGAGCTGAGCGAAGCCATTTTGTAGAACTTCCCTGTAAAAGAGGAGACAATAGAAGAGCTTTACACAGTGGTTTGCCAGTCCACCTTCCATTCATAGCACCCCTACTGGCCTCTTCAAACAGACTACTGCCCGTTCAGATCATCTCTTTTGCCACACACCATCCCAGCCACAACTGATCAACACTTCTTGCCTTACACCTCCACCAACAGGTCAATCCACACTGCCTCGTGCTTCCCAACAACAGATCAATCACTATTGCCTGATACTCCCAAACAACTTACCAATCCCTATTGTATCTGACTAGCCCTCTTGACACAGACCACCCTCCATTCACACTACTGTTGCCCTGTTCCTCAACAATGTCCAATCCCAGTGCCACTTCCTATTACCCCAACAACAGGCCAATCCCTGTTGCACTTCCTATTGCCTCAACAACAGGCCGATCCCAGTCCCACTTCTTATTGCCTCAACAACAGACTTTTTGGTGTCCCCCACAGCCTTATTGTGGTTTCTGCCACCATATAGGTCAATAGTGTTCCAAATATGGCAAGGACTTTTGAATAGGGTGTATTGCCTGAACAACAGGCCAATCCCAGTCCCACTTTATACTATTGCCTCAACAGGCCAATCCCAGTCCCACTTCACATTGCCTCGACTTTGGCCAATCAAAGGCCAAGCCCAGTCCAACTTCCTGTTGCCTCGGGTTATTCCCTCTTTGGCACACTACTTTCTCTTCACACTACTTCTGCCCTGTACTCATCCCCCTCCAACAATAGACAAACCCATACTGCCTCAGGCTACCCCTTCTATAGCCGACCAACCCCCACTTATACTATCACTACCCCACATACTCCCAACAATAGTTGAATCCCAATTGCCCTACATCCCACACAATAGACCTAGAAAATTGATTGTATATTCAAACCTGGAAACTGGTGGGTATCACAATTACTTTAGACCTATCCCTTTAACCCACACCCCACTGACACTACTACATGTATACGCTTTTGGTGGCAAACACTGCCATTTGACAATGGACAGTGGTGTTTAGCGGCAGACCGTGACTTTCCGTGGGGCACAGCGACAGTGCCGCTGAGGGCCAGGAGAGCTATTTGGACTCAGCAGCAGACAATAGCACCCTCTGGAGAACAGCAGTACCTAGCAGCAGGCCCTCTTAATTGCATTTCATTGCCTTACACCTCCACCAACAGGTCAATCCACACTGCCTCGTGCTTCCCAACAACAGATCAATCACTATTGCCTGATACTCCCAAACAACTTACCAATCCCTATTGTATCTGACTAGCCCTCTTGACACAGACCACCCTCCATTCACACTACTGTTGCCCTGTTCCTCAACAACGTCCAATCCCAGTGCCACTTCCTATTACCCCAACAACAGGCCAATCCCTGTTGCACTTCCTATTGCCTCAACAACAGGCCGATCCCAGTCCCACTTCTTATTGCCTCAACAACAGACTTTTTGGTGTCCCCCACAGCCTTATTGTGGTTTCTGCCACCATATAGGTCAATAGTGTTCCAAATATGGCAAGGACTTTTGAATAGGGTGTATTGCCTGAACAACAGGCCAATCACAGTCCCACTTTATACTATTGCCTCAACAGGCCAATCCCAGTCCCACTTCACATTGCCTCGACTTTGGCCAATCAAAGGCCAAGCCCAGTCCAACTTCCTGTTGCCTCGGGTTATTCCCTCTTTGGCACACTACTTTCTCTGCCCTGTACTCATCCCCCTCCAACAATAGACAAACCCATACTGCCTCAGGCTACCCCTTCTATAGCCGACCAACCCCCACTTATACTATCACTACCCCACATACTCCCAACAATAGTTGAATCCCGATTGCCCTACATCCCACACAATAGACCTAGAAAATTGATTGTATATTCAAACCTGGAAACTGGTGGGTATCACAATTACTTTAGACCTATCCCTTTAACCCACACCCCACTGACACTACTACATGTATACGCTTTTGGTGGCAAACACTGCCATTTGACAATGGACAGTGGTGTTTAGCGGCAGACCGTGACTTTCCGTGGGGCACAGCGACAGTGCCGCTGAGGGCCAGGAGAGCTATTTGGACTCAGCAGCAGACAACAGCACCCTCTGGAGAACAGCAGTACCTAGCAGCAGGCCCTCTTAATTGCATTTCTCTGCTGCTGGCCCAGTTTGTGGATTATTGTCCAGTGTTGCATGCAAAATCAGAAATCAGATGGAATCTTCAACTGGATGGGAAACAAAACAGCAAAACCCGTCATGTTTTCCATATTTACATTTGCATTCCAGCTTGAGAGATTCTTACATAAAATGGATACAAAATATTCATTCTACGCATGATATATGCACTTACAGCAGAGAGCAACATGAATCATGAAACTTATTGATAAAGGTAAAGCCTAATGATTATAGAACTTATTGATAGCAGATAAAGCGTAATTATTACAAACATTGCACATGAAGTGGATGCACTATTTAATACAGAAGCATATGTTAACACACACCACCCACACAACACATACACACTGAGCTACCACTAGCTATTACACAAGTAAAGCCATTGTCCTAAAATGAACAAAATTATTGAGCCAAACTCCTAAATCTTTAAATAAATAAGCAGGTCTTCACCAAAAGTAAAGAAGTCCAAAATTTCTCTAGCCATTTTGGCTGAAAGATTGCAAATGCCTTTTGCCAAATCCCACTTCTGTTGGCATATGCCCAATGGGCAGCACTAGTTCCAAGACATTTATAGACACACACACACAGGAAGGGGTCTCAAAAAAGAAATCTGCATCGCCATCAAATGAAGACTTGGCCCTTTACGTCTACTTCTGTTGATGTTTGTTCACATTTATGGCATATGCCTAATGGTCAGCTCTAGTTATAAGACATTTATATACGCACACACAGGGAGGGGTATGAAAAAAGAAAACTGCACCTCCATCAAATGAAAACTTGGCCCTTTTAGTCTACTTCCATTGATGTTTGTTCACATTTAGTTGCAAATTGTACACACCAACTCCCACACAGACACCCACACAAATAACCATGTGGTAAGATTTTTTGTACTCTGCCTCCTGAATATTTACTGAAGATGCAGTTTTCTCAATGTGTACCTCTGTGTGTGTGTGTGTGTGTGTGTGGTGGGGGGGGCCAAGAAAAGCTGTTGGCTCAGTCAAAAATTTGGCACTGAAAGAGTTAAGAGAGCCTGCCGCAGGGCACCACTGTCTGCCGCTGACCCAAGCAGTTCTTGCCTGCCTTCAGTGGCAGCCAGCAGCCGCACCACTGTGCACTGCCCAATGCTGCCCTCTGCAAAAAAAAAAAAAAACATGTAGTAGTGAGACTGATCCCTGTTGCCCTAAATCCACAACAGACCAATCCCTCTTGCCCTACACGCACATCCAACTGACCAACCACCTTTGCATACACCCTACTAACAGATCAACCCCTGCTGCCCTTTTGACCCATCATATTGCCCTGTTTTCACACAACAGACCAATCATATTGCCCTGCATTCACACAACAGACCAATCATATTGCCCTACACCTGACCTTCAAACAACAAACCAATCCCTGTTGTCAAATAAATATGATTTGAGTGTTAAGCCTGGAGTGTATTGCCCCGGACCATGCTCCCTGCCATGATTTTGTCCTTAGAAACTATCCATCAACCTACAGACCTCTCCTTATTCAACTCATCCTTACTGCCTCAGACCCACCCCGTCCCCCACCCCTCCAGCAGACCAACCTGTTTGAAGCAGACTGGGATTTTGCACTACCATCTACAGACCTACCATCCTATTGGACAATTATGTTTGGCCATGATCTTTAAATTTGGCCAAATTAAAGATTGTGTGATACTTGTTATGTCATGAAATGAAGTGTTAACTGACAGAATATACTTTGGTTGTGGTTTTCAACCACACAGTTTACCATACACTACATATTGGTAATGTGACAGAATACTTTATTCTCTTTCAGTCCCTGTATGAATGAGAATCAAGTCCACACTTCTTCAACTTAACCTTTTGCTCAGTGACCAAAAATATAACATGACACAAGTTGCCAGTTACTTCAAAATATCCTGTTAAACAGAAAATGTTTTGAAGGAAAATTTCTGCATTACATCTGTCAGGATAGCACGCCCCAAGTCAGACAATAGCTGCCATGATGAGTCTGGTGTTTTTTAATTGCACGCAACCGACAACATGAAAAGCTATTAACTCTGTTTTACTTTAACCGAAGAAGGGGTCAAAAAAAGGAGCATAGAAGTCATAATGACATGATCAGCTGATAATGAAGGCTCCTATGCCTGATGCTAGTGCAACCCACTGTGCATTACATGTTCAGTGAGACCTGTTGGGGGTGGGGGTGCAAAATCCAAAAAGTTTTCGCTAAAAAAAATTTTAAAAACTTTATAAAATTTGTAAGAAATCCTGAGGCATTTTAAAAATTCAGTAATCTTTTAATCCTAATACAGAAAAAAAAATCCAATTAAAAGGCAACCAGAGATTGCTGGATCCATGCTCCCCTTGCATACTTTATAACCTTGCTAATCACGGGTCTCATTTTGGAATGACTCTAGTCAATAAAAATAGGCTACCACCATGACCTAGTAAACTAGTTTTATGCATGAAACACTCCTATGTCCAGATACACAAGTGTGTAAAGTTTTATGATTCTAAGTCCAAGGACAACAGAATTACAGCCCGGGCATGACATGCAATGTCGTTTTACATGAATGTATCATCCTGACCTAGATACTTGATCTAGTGACCTACTTATGTTTCATGACACATCTTTAGCTCTAGATGTATGAGTCTGTGTGAAGTTTCATGAAACTACGTTAAATCGTAAAGGAATTATAGCACAGACGCAATTTTAAAAGAATGTCACTGAGACCCAGATACTTGACATAATGACCTACTTTTGGTACATGACACATCTTCATGTCTAGATGCACCTGTGTGTAAAGTTTTATTATTGTAAGTTGAAGGACAAGCAAATTAGAGCCCAGACACGAATAGTGTAGCCCCAGATACTTCATCTAGTGACCTACTTTTGTTTCATGCGACACCTTTAGGTAAAGATATAAAGGTATGTGTGAAGTTTCATGAAACTAAGTTAAACAGTAAAGGAACTACAGCCCACACACACTTTGATGAGGAAATGTCCCTGTCACCCAGATATTTGACCTGGGTAACCTACTTTTGGTACATGACATACCCTTATATATACATGCATCGATGTGTAAAGTTCCATTAATCTAAGTTACATAGTAAAGGAATTGTAGCCCAGACACTATTTTACAAGAATATGTCACCATGACCCAGATACTTGACCTAGTGACCTACTTTTGTTTCATGACACACCCTTAGCTCATGATGTGTGAGTGTGTGTGAAGTTTCATGAAACTAAGTTACATAGTAAATGAATTATAGCCCATACACAATTTTAAAAAATATGTCACTGTGTCCCAGATACTTGACCTGGCGACCTACTTTTGGTACATGACACACTCTTATGTCCAGATGTATCTATGTGTAAAGTTTCATTAATCTAAATTGAAGGACAGACAAACTATAGCCCAGGAACGAATTGCGCACGCACAGACGCGAGGGCACAGAAAAAAAGCCATTTCTATATGCCCTTCCTGCATTAGGCGGGGGACATAATGATCCACATTTTGAAGTACAATTGTCAAATAATCCCTTTAAAAAGGGCCAAAAATTAAAAATCCTAAAACCCTAACAGGGCCACTTCAGTTTCTTTCAATATTCCACGCAGTGTTGATTTCACTTACTACCAGTACTACTGACCTTCTCTGATCTTCCAGGAAAAATGCTTGTAAATGTTCTGCATGCATAGGTTCTCCAGGTACCTGCACGTGGAAATTTTAACACTCATTTAATACACATGTGCACTTACAGAGCCATAACTATCAAGTTCTCACAGCTGCTAGTCTACTTTACTTATACCTTTCACCATTTCTGAAACATCTTTAAGGCCCCCATACACCTGGTGGGCTGAAAGGGGGCTATGGGTTAAAAGTATTCAAGCCTAGCTTTTGTTACTTAAACAATAGACAGGGCCACGGTGTGGCTGAGTATACTCTAGCCCATTGCCCCCCCCCCCTCTGCCACATGGCATACTAAGGTGTGTGTTATAAGTGATATTAAAGTAATGTAAGTAAGAAGCTGCCTATTGTCAGTGACTTCAGAGTAAATGTTGACAACAAAATTTAAATATTTTTCCGAAGTAGAACAAATGCTCATACCAGCCTCCTAAATTGTCACAAAGAAGCACTTGAAATATGAATTAAAACGCCATCACAAGGTCCACGCCCTCCCCCCCCCCCTTTCCCCCACCTATAATGTTCATTACCTTGAAGACTGCTAATTCATACCAGGGCATCATCACAAACATTACATGCAAAAAGCGCTCACCAGTCCTGGGGTGTTGAGAGTAAACTGATGCAGAGCCTGACACAACTGTTTGAACACGTCCAGTCGACACCGTGCCACTGCTGGTGTCATGTTTAGCATACTGCAACAGAGAAACGTTTAAATGTAACCATCTTACTTAGACTTGCACAAGTCCCTCGTGCATGTCCCTATTTTCCATCCTGCAGTCCCACCCAGAAGCGCGATATATTTTCTCCTCCACAAGTTAACTGAATAATATTATACCAACTACCATTATCTCATTCCACCCTGATAGAAGACTGAGTCAACAGCTTTCCTTGGCGCGCTGTGGGCGCAATGCGCCCAGAGCGCGCCAAGGAAAGCTGTTGACCATGGGCATATAATTTGGAATGATCTTCCATGCAAGTTTCATCCAAAATATTGAAAAATAATCCCTAAATTAGTAAAATACAATTAGCAGACGACATTTAGATATTAGCGGGAAAAAGCGTCATCAGGGTGGAATGAGTTAAACAGTATACTGTTACTAATTACTGTAGATTTATATTTTTTAACTGGTCGACACTGTTGCCATGCCGGTATCAATGGCAGAAGCTTTTGAGTGCTGGTCAGTTTTAATCCCATTATCATTGTGATAAGGCTCTATCGCAAGTGGTCTTTGATGAATGCTTGGTTATTTAAGCCATTGACCACTCAAAGCTGAGCATCTCCCTATGGCTGCCGGCACCAGGGACTTGTTAGACTTGCACAAGCCCACTCTGGACTCCCATCAATTTGGTGAGAGTGACGTCACAACATCCTGGGGTTCGCTTAGAACTTGGGCTTTATGATTGACAAAATGTTGCAGTGTTCTCAAGTCAATCTCTTACTGCCACATAAAAATATTAAATTTAAATCAACTGAGGGCTAATGTACCTTGCGCGATTTGTTTCAGCATGAGACTGAGCAAGAAAGCTCACTTTCCCATGATGTTGAGGTGAAATGGTTCTATGAAGTGAAGCTGGTGCATCCAGTACTTTTACCTGGTTAGTCTGAGCTCCCTGCTGCGTACTAATCTCGGGGGTGTTTGGATGTACTCTAAAATGTGGACTTCTAGGGCAAGAGCACCATGGTTGGCTTGGGCAAAATGCCTCCCCAATGGTTGTGTGGTTACTTTGTATATTCTATTTATTTTAATGCTGTAGCTGACCCTTAGAGGTAGCAGCATCAAGGAAAACAATGGCTGGTACGACGGGATCATCACCGGTGGTTGTTTTCCTACATCCTTGGGTAAGTACAACCAAGCTACATACAGAGATCAGCTGACATCATGTACAGGTGTGGTATGGTGCAGCAAATCCACAAAAATTAATGTGTCGCTTGCATTGTGTATGACCGTGTGGGTTCCACACATATCCTTATGTAAACATTGGTTGCTAGGTCTGTACAGTGCGGACGTATATGTATGCTCTCTGTAGGGGGATTTCTGCATGTGGCACATGCTTTTTACTTTCCACTGGTGAACTTTCCATAAGTGAAAAGTGAATAAGGAATTTTTTTTTTTTTTTTTTTGAGCATGATGGTACCAATCCTTTACGGACTCATCATGAAAGAGAAATAAAGTGTTTTCAAATTAATTTTCATAATCTGTTATACTGTATAACCAGAAAGTTATTATTCCTGCTTGTATCCAGAACAAACAATATCCCAGTAAAGCAATAAGTGTGGGAAAGTTTTTACGTTTTGTTTTTGGTGCCGTCAGTTTCGTGGTGTTGATCCTGTAGGTCAGATGGATGAACGAACAAATTTTATGTCGCTGTACTCTGCGAACAAGTTTGAGGCACTCACCTTTCATAGGCACTCTTGATTTGTAAGACATATGGATAAAGATTGATAAGAAAATGGACGGCTTCTGCTCTGTTTGGTAATTCTGCCGTTGCACGGTTGTGTTGGTTGCCGCACAGCGTCTCCTCCAGCAAGCCACTGTCAACAAACAATGACAGTTATTCCTGTAATATGTGCAGGTACTTCTGTGTGTCTTATCTACCTCGAACTTAAATATATTTTTAAAAAAGGAACGTGAAAGGCCTGTATTATGCTGACCTGGCTTGATAATCTTAAAATCTGTGTACAAAAATGTGAACTAGAGGTGTACTGCATGTACCTGTACATGCACAAATACAAGTATAGCCACATATTGCCTATACTAGCATGTACCCGGGGGGGGGGTACTTCCTATACCTTGCTATACGGGTAGGCGCCGCGGAAAAGACCCCCTATTTTCGGTACTTGTCGCTCTCTAAGACCCCCCATTTTTCCTGCTTGTAGCTCTAAAAGACCCCCCTTTTTCGCTTGTCTCACCCAAAGACCCCTGTGTTTTTCAAATCCTGTCTCCAAATTGCCCCCAAAATACACCAAATTTTATGTAAAATTTCATTTTTTTTTCAATACAAGCTCCAAAAGACCCCCCATTTTCACATTGGTTCCGCTCCCGTTGGGTCCGGGTTTTGTACCCTCGGTGGAGCCTACCCACCAAAAATTCCGGGGAGTACCCCCCCCCCCCCGGGAGCATGTACCACTCTTTCTGTCATTTAAAAAGATTTGCAGAGCCAGAAGTCATGGATGTGACCCCAGACGGGCCAGCTCCAACCTTAAAACAGACTGGCCAACTGACTCTCATGGAATACATGAAAAAAAGGGAACTAGAGGACGAAGAACGCAAGAAAGAAACAAAAATTCAGAGGCACAGGAAGTATGATACAAAAAAACGGGAGCGCAGATTCCAAGATTGTTGGCGGAAAAACAGAGACTGGCTTGAAATTCAAACATCATCAGAAGCAAAAAGTGAAAGTAATATGTTCTGTAAATGGTGCCGCAAACACAAAAACATAGCAGACAACAAATCAAACTTTGTAAAAGGTTGCAAGAACTGGCGGTTAGAGGCACTAAGGAAACACGAAGACAGCGCTTCACACCGGCGTGTTTCGCGAGGCCGAAGAGGCACTGCAGGCAAAACCAGGTACGTTGTCGCATTTTCTATACATACCAAATTATTTTAAGGCCTCACTTTTATTTACTTGTCGTAACGGGATCTAACAGTCAACTGTACGGTTTGAATTTTACCCACCAAATTAAATGATGAAAGGTACTGAACAGCTTTTTCACCAGTGTGTTTATAGTGGACAGGTGAAAGCATGTGCCCACTTGTTTCTGAGCAAGCAAAGGATTGTGGGTAAAAAATGGCAGCGTCCATCGTGTTGACAGAACTAAGCTCATGTTGCATTTTTATCGTACAGATTGAGTTGAATTTCTTTTAAAAAATGCAGTCAGGCTTGTATAATGCAAACAGGCAAAGTTACAATAACACAGAGGTCGGACACTCAGCGTAATTATTACAGCAGCGATAGATTTTGCCGATGCAGGGGAGGCGGGGGCGGATGAGAGTCCTGTGACGTTTGATCAGCATCAGACCGCAGAGACATGTTATGTCTGATTGAAGGCTGCGTGAAGTGTGATTGGTAATTCTGTGCAGCAGCGGGTATGATATATAATCAAGTTCTTGGATTAGATGTTTTCCATGAATTAATACCTCCTAATTTAATGTGGACGATTTAAATTACCCCAAATGTTTTCATAGAATTTTGATGTTAATCGAACAATTTCACCAAATGAAATTGTTTCATAGGCCTATAAATGAACTGACTGTTTTGGTTTTGTTTTCAGGTACATCAGATGCAGAGAAGGCAATCAAATCACTAAATGCAGCAAATCTTGGAAGATTGAAAAAAACTATTCATAAATACTCATGCAATAGTGAAGAATAGACAACCATTTAGAGCATTTGTTTGGGTCTGCGACGCAAATGAAATGCAAGGGACTGATATTGGCACCAGCTATCGCTCTGACAAACAGTGCAAGGAGTTTACGCATTATATTGCAGAAACTTACAGAGAAAAACTAGTTGCACTGTACAATGAATGCAAGTTTTGTTCAACTGTGATTGATGGTACAACAGATTCGTCAATAACAGAAGAGGAGATTGTATACTTGCGCACTGCCAACAGAGGAGAGCTCACTGTAAATTTTTTAACATTAGTAGCACCAGGCAAAGCAAATGCGGAAGGTATTAAAACAGCACTCCTGGAGGGAGTCATTAGTGAGCTTCAAACTACTGAAGAAACATTCATGTCCAAGTTGGTGGGAGTAGGTTCTGATGGAGCTGCTGTAATGCAAGGAATTAGGGGTGGTGTCATAGCACTGCTACGACAAAAGCAGCCATGTCTTGTGGGTATTCATTGCCTTGCCCACAGGATGGAACTTGCATTCAAAAAATCTGTAAAAGAAAACAAAGATGTGCTGTCAGTTGATCAATTTCTGCTAGTCCTGTACCTGTTCTAGCACAATAGTGGCCTCAACAGGGCAAATCTGAGAGTGGCATACAAGGCCTTGGGCATGAAACCACTGACGGCTAAAAGGGTGGGTGGTACTAGGTGGGTGGCCCACATCTCTGCAGCCCTTGACCACCTCATCAGGGGATACGAGGCTTTCTCATCGCATTTCGCGGCAGTAAGTATCAAGTCACACAGAAAATGTTGTGTACATTTTGGATGATAAAATTGAATGTTACATTAAAGTAACTTGCGCTTGCCTTTCCAATAAATAGAACTATAGCATTGATATCAAGTCCTGGTTTCTAACAGGGATGCATGAATACTAAATTTATGTTAGACCAAATGGTGGAAACATTTTTTTTTTTAATTTCCATAACAATTCTAAAGTCATTAAATGCCAGAGTTGTTAAACTTAGTTTAAATTTTTTCGGACACAACATAATGATGTGATTTAGCCATGCTGACAGTATGCCCCAATGAAGTCACTAGTGTCTATAAATGCATACATTACTGATGCATGAGTAAAAACATTTTATTTTTCAGACATCTGAGGGAGGGCGAGATGTTTTAACCAAAGCTGCTGCTGTGTCCAAAGGTTTCGCAAAGAAGCTGCTGTCAAAGAATTTCATGCTGAATGCCCATCTGCTGTTGGATGTTGTATCTGTACTGTCGAAGTTCTCTCTGAAGATGCAGGAGAAAGGTGTCACATTGAACGCAATTCACACTGTAACTTGTACCACACTGGCTTCACTGAAGAAAATGCTAAAGAAGGTCCCACTGGTGTAGTTAGGCCGAACAAAATAGTATCTGTGTTTGTTAGGTACTTACAGGCTGAAAAATATTAAAGGGTAATTAAGAATATCCTACCTTTTCTACCAATGGAAATGATAACATTGAGTCACTGAACATCATCTGTTTTGGTGTGAATATGTCTGAATTTAATGATTTTAACATGTTGTTTTACATGGAGAAGACAAGTTTGACTCACAGAACCATGATTTCTTTGGGGGGGGGGGGGGGAGGCAGTCGTGTTTTGCCAGAAGAAACACAATATTTTTTGTAGCTTGAGCAAATGTTATTTGTGGGCTGGTTTCAGGGAAACCTGGATTGTCAATTAGAGAAGCGGAAACACAGGAATTCCTCTGTTTGGCCTTACTTAATTTAAATTCACTTTACTTCCAGCTGTTTGGCAGAGGCCATATTTGTTCAAAATAATTTACATCAATAGTAGTCAATGAATTATATTATTGTTGCTAATGACAACTGTTTTTCTACATTGAATATTATTTTAATCTTGATTGAACTCTATGTTAGTGCTACCAGTAGCCAAAGTAGCCAAATGCTGCTAAAACTTCAAAATGGCTAGTGGAAGTAGTCAATGGCTACTGAAATTTCCCAAATTTTTTTAGTTTTTGTACAGAAATGGAACAGATTTTAAGTCTGTGTACGCCTTTCATAGAAAAACTG
The DNA here is from genome assembly GCA_964020975.1 of Hermodice carunculata. Taxonomy (NCBI): domain Eukaryota; kingdom Metazoa; phylum Annelida; class Polychaeta; order Eunicida; family Amphinomidae; genus Hermodice; species Hermodice carunculata. The sequence continues at coordinate 14,467,138 of OZ026625.1, read as the reverse complement.
GAATTTTGGCTACTAATTAATTTTAAAATCACAGCGTCAACCGAGGAACTGAAATATTTTGAAGAGTTGAAGTTCAAAATAACATCAAGTAAATTCAGTGGACTGGTGTTGAAATTATGTACAGTGGTACCTCTTTTGAGAGACCGCCCTTACGGAAGGTCAAAATGCAGTCTCTCAAAACAGGTGGTCTTTCATTAGAGGTACAACAACATGGAAAAGATAGTACAGTGTTCTGAGAGAGCGGTCTTAAAAAGATATGCGGTCTCTCATTGGAGGGTCTCTCAAGAGAGGTACCACTGTATATCATAATAAGTTCCACGAATGATGTTATAAATTATTTCTTAAATGAGCCTTGGAAGTTATGGTCAATGCAATGGTCGCTGAAAAAAAAAATGTGAATTAAGGTCTCATCACTGAACCTATTGCATAAAATAATAATGGTAACCTAATCCCTACTTCCAGGCATGGGACAGCTCTTGAGAAGCTCACATCGGGCAATAAGTTGGACACTGATGGCATCACCATTGAGGGGGTATCACTGACAGACGATGTGGATATGGAGACATTGATGCTGCAAAGAAGAGACTCATCCAAAAACTGATAGATTACATCGAATTGAGGTTTACTGATATAAATGAAGGTCTGCTGGCAGCAACTACCATCCTGGACATCCCCAAGTGGCCTACGCCAAGTGAAAATCCTGGTAATTTAAATTTTGTTTTGTTTTTGTCATGAATAGATTTTTAAATTTACAAACCTACTTCGACATACATTGAACTGCACTAAATACAGCATTTGTGCCTGTTGAAAATTAAAGCTTAAAAAAATTGTAGTTCTGAAATCAATAGAACTCACATCTGATTTTTCAATAGCAGATTTAAGAATTGTCCCTGGCCCTATAATCTGTCAACACCAAGAGGCGGCTACAGTGCAGAAGGATGACTCAATGATGCCCAATTATTAAATTGTAAATTTATATTTTGTAATCATAGATACTAAGCATGTGTTTGCTTGCATGTTTCTGCAGACTTTGGAGATGCAGAAGTCGCCATGTTGTCAGAACACTTCAAGCCTGTACTGGTCAGCGCAGGTCTCAATCCTGATGACATCAACATGGAATGGACCAGCCTACGGACAGAGGTGCAAACAAGGAAACTTATAAACTTGTCATATTTTTAGCTCAGCTGACTTGTCAGTCAGCTGAGCTTATTTGGTGGTTAGGGATCCGCCGTACGTCCGTTGTCTCTTGGCGTCCACAATTCTCATTTTGGACTTCTCCGAAACTACTGCCCAGATTCACCTCAAACTTGGTGGGAGTGTACCTTAGATGTGTGTCTAACATGTCTTGTTCAACATAGGTCAGCTGAACATGGGCTGTTCACACAGCCCTCTTGTTTACACATCACCAAAGTACATAGGCTATCACCGTTATGCAATTGTTGTCAAAATTTAATTTAATTTCAAACAAAATTTGTAAGATTAAAATTTGTGATTTTCCCCAATCAATTACTAATCTTAAGTGTTCAGATTTTGAATAGTTTTAGGGGTTTGGGCGGCAATTATTAATATCCTGTGATTTTATCCAACAATGAATAATGGGATCAGTGATGTGGACTGGAGATGGTTAAAAATGTGAGGGGTTAACTGTTTTATTGCACTGTCGTGGTTTCTCAATTTTGTTCCTGCTAAAAGTTTATTAAAAATATAAAGTGTGCAGTCAAATTTTAGTATGAAACAGCAAGACATACATTAAAATTTGAATCTTTACTTTGAATCCTTCATGATTTAACTTGCTTTATTAGACTTGTTGATCAAAACCAGCATGTAAGTTCAAATATAGCAGATTATAACCAAAAATTTGAGTTTCTTTCTTATTTCAGAGGACCCCATTTTTCGAAGACCTGGGCAAGGATTAACCAGCTTGTCGAAACACAAAACTACCCCAGTCTTCTTGGCTTGATAGACCTGCTTCTGACCTTGCCATATTCGTCTGCAGTTTGTGAGAAGGGTTTCAGCGAGATGAAAAGGGTAAAATCTGATTGGAGGGCACGTCTTCGCAATGCCACCTTGATAGATCTGATGCGAATCTCTATTCAAGCACCCCCAATCAAAGAGTTAGATCCCACAGCAAGTGTGGCGCGCTGGTGTACAGGAGGTGTTAGGATCCAGCGACCAGGCATTACCTATTCCAGAAAGACTACTGTTGCAAGTTCTGATGGGAGTGACAGTAACACAGATTCAGAGAGTCATACAGACACTGATTATGCAGACAACAATAGTCCCATAGGGCTTGATACTGATGAAAGCGAAACAGATTAACATTCTGGGTCTGAGTCCCAGATCAGCATTGTAAACTAGCTGCTGGACCCAGTCCCAGATCAGCAGTCAGGTACTTGCAGAATTTATCAATATCAATACCAAAATTTTAAGATGACACACGCAAAGCTACTCCGTCATGGGACTGCAGTCTTCAGAGCTTTCTCTGGCCTTGGTTTTTACCTTTGGACCACTAAAACTAAATATATTTTTTGTTCAAGAGTTGTAGATTGCATTTGCATAAGAGAAGTAGGGATGTGTGTTTTTGTGGGGGAAAATTGGAGTTTTGTGGAAGGGTCTAATTTGAAGATTTCTCTTGCCTCAAGGAAAAAACTTTGGATAACAAACCTTAAAATTTTGTTGAATTAAACTTCACAGACATGCTCAGGGATGGTTTCTTTGAAATTTGTACATATTGTTTCTTTCAGTGGGGTTTTGTTTTGTTTTTGTTTTTGTTTTGTTTTTTGAGCTCTAAGCACTAGCAACTGTTGGTCATCAAAATGGTTACCTCCAATATTGAATAAAACTTTTTACTGTTATGTTTATGAAAAATATGAGTAAACGGTCCCTCGGCATGTCTATGAAGTTTAATTCAACAAAATTTAAAGGTTTTATATTCAATGTTTTTCCCATGAGACAGGATAAATCTCCAAATTAGACCCTTCAACAAAACTCCCATTTTTGCCACAAAAAACACACAACATCCCTTTTTATCTTATGCAAATGCAATCAACGCCTCTTGAATAAAATATATATATATAGTTTCAATGGTCCAAAGGTAAAAACCAAGGCTAGAGACTGCTCTGCAGACTGCAGTCCTATGAGTCAGTAGCTTTGCCGGTGCCATCTTAAAGAAACTTCAAAGTTCTCAACATTTTCAGTGTAACTTTTTGCCAAGAATTTATAAAAAAAACTTTAATGACTGCCTGAAAGAACTTTGCCATGGTAATTATGCCCCATTGACATGTTATTGCTCACTTTAGTAACTGTTGCAATAAACAAATTTGCAACTGCAATATTTAATCATTCATTTTAGCTTGTGAATAACTTTGTTTATAAAACTTTCTGGAAAAATGTTTGCTCCACCATGGTGATGCATCAACAATTATTGTGTGATGCTGCATTTCCACTAGTCCACTGCTGTGATTACTAATTTGCAAGGTGCTGATTTTGTTCTAATCTTGACTTTGAAAATAAAAGACAGAAAACTTACATCATTCTATGTATGCTCAATTTAAGTTTATTTCATATTAAACCCATTTAAACCAACAGTTTTACTTTTACACTTTTGTATGCAGTAAAGTACTTTGTAAAGTGTTGCACACTTTCACTGTTTGAAACGACATCCTAATGATACATGAATTAACTAGAACAGACTGATTTTCCAACAGAAAATCAAATGTCTCCCGGTGGAACACTTACGTCTCTGAATAAGCTACAGGTGATAACAAATTACAAATGACCAAGTTTGCTTGAAAATTACAATCCTATTTTTGCTCTCACCTAGATACATTACTCTGGCAATTTTCATCAAGTTCTTCAAGACTTATTGCAGAGAAACCAATTTCACATAAGTGACCCTGTGACCTTGAAAATTAGGTCAAGGTCATCCAAATACAATCCCAACCTTGGTCTTACCTTGATACATAATCCTACCAAGTTTCATCAAATTCCATCAAGTTCTTCAAGACTTATCGCACGGAAACCAATTTTACATAAGTGACCCTGTGACCTTGAGAATTCGCTCAAGGTCATCCAAATACAATCCCAACCTAGGTCTTGCCAAGATACATAATCCTACCAAGTTTCATCAAATTCCATCCTGTTCTTCATGACTAATCGAATGGAAACCAATTTCACATAAGTGACCCTGTGACCTTGAGAATTCGCTCAAGGTCATCCAAATACAATCCCAACCTAGGTCTTGCCTAGATACATAATCCTACCAAGTTTCATCAAATTCTGTCAAGTCCTTCAACACCTATCACATGGAAACCAAGTGTTGAAGAACCTCAACAACAACAACAACAACAACCGGAAGAAACGGGCACTAACACAATATGTCCCCCGGCTTCCACCGGGAGACATAATTAGCACCATGATGTTGTATCCCTGTCAACTTCTGATCAGCTGATAAGCTTCTCTCATTCAGCTGTTCAGGCTGTACAATAGTCAGTAGTTCACTGCTAGTCTATTGACTGTAAAACGCAAACGGAAGGGCTGGTCAAGGCATCCGATTCTCAAAATTATTTTCCTATTTCCATGCTTTGTCTTCACTTGACATCACTATGTGATCCAAATTACCTGCAAAATAAAACTGGAAAGTAAAGAAGTCGGTCAATGTAATTAGTTAAGGCCATTAAACTAATAAAACCTGCTGATACTAAAGGTGTAAGGTTTCCAAGTTAGCACTGCAGGATTGGAACAAGTTTAAAGTCACATGGCCACAAAGAGCAGGTCCCATTGGATTAGCTGTGAATTAAAAGTAAAAACTGACCAAATGATGGCTTGTGGAGTTGAGAATAATCCTGTTTTAAAAATGTGGTCATTGTTGTCATGAAATTAATTTAATAGAAACTGTGAGGCACCAGTCTTCTCCTGGAAAGCAAATTCCATTCAATGTTCTTGGAAAAATTTCTCTGAAATCAAAAATAACTTTTCATGGGGTGTACAGTTAGAGGTTGCTGCTTCAACGTTTCAAGACTGCTTTTACATGCAACTCAGCTCACATTTTTCACTCCCAGAAAAGGCCAAAAGTGACTCTGAAATGCCAGGAAATGCCACTAAAGGAAGCCTAAATTTTAAAATTTTCCGGGGGGGGGGGGCTTGCCCCTGGACCCCTAACATAGCTTTGTGCCTTCGGCGCTCGCCATCCTCCTATACTCGGAGAGGACTCCTATAATCTTTTCATTGGCAGTCCTCCATACTCCAAGCCCTAGTTCCTTAATTTCTAACGCTGCTTACCATTTCTTCCATTTTTTTTTTTTTCTTATAATTAGTTAAAAAATTTCAAAAATAGCAAAAGCAGCCTCCGTGACATAGCCAATGATAATGCTTTGCCAAAATGAAAGGGGCATGGCACATTCTTGATATTTAATTCACTGTAGGGCCAGCTTGGTTGTCTGTGTGGCAGCTTCCGTGACATAGCCCATGATTAATAGACCAACTTTCGTTTAGCTTGGACTACTATTATCAGTGGAAGCCCACAAAAGTTCACTTAACAAAATAGAAAAAAATCACAGTGTCATCTGTTGGACAAATTACTGTTTAGGGGTCCCCATACGTGTCCCTGTGTAACTTCAAAGCAATTGATTACATGGTTTAGAAGATTTTTTTAAGATTTTGCAAAAAAATTAACAAAAGAATTCACAAAAATCCATCAATGGAGCATGACCATTTGAATCAACTTTGTAGAGACCCATCCAAGGTATATCCTCACCAAGATTGAAATGAACGTAGCTGATGATTTTGGAGAAGCTGAAAATATGACTTTCCACCGCAATCCCCATTTACTTACATAGTAATCAGCAGCAATGCATGCACTCACTGACAGGTAGGCCTACCCAAATTGAAAAAAAAAAAAAATATCAAAAATCAGGGATCTAGGGTATCATCACCTAGAAAACATCTTTCATGCTCCTACATGCTAAATTTCCACCAAGTTTCGAGTATTTTTCTTTTTTATGTCAAAGAGCGAAAAACACATGATAATTTGTACAAAACTTGCAGTGTCACCTGTTGAACAAATTTATGTACGGGGGTCCCCAGAAATGTTCCCTGTGCAATTGTGAAGCAATTGGTCTGGCGGTTTTAGAGAAGATCTTTTTTAATGTGAATTACCATGATTGCAATACCCCGACTTACACAGTAATCAATAAGAGCACAGGCATTAAATGACAAGTACCCACATCGAAAAAACTTGATAAAAATCTGAGATCCAGAATATCACCACTTGGAGCAAAACTTTGTTTCCACCTTGCACAAGCTACATTTCCACCAAGTTTCAAAACAATCTGAGAGAAAGTTTTAGAGAAGATAAAAATATCCGTAACACACATACACAAAAAAAAAAAATCACAAAAAAGAAAAGAAAAAAAAATTGCAGTGCCACCTGTTGAACAAATTAAGGTCTGGGGGTCCCAAGAAGTGTCCATATGCAATTTCAAAGGAATTGGCCGAACAGTTTTGGAGAAGATTTTTTTAAAGATTTTACCAAAAATAATTTTTACAAATTATATAGATATATATAATGATAAACAAGAGGCATGTGGCCTAATGCTCTGCTGACATATAATCTGATGGCCAAAAATAAATTTCCTGAAATGCATTCCCTCCTTCACAATTAGAATATTGCTCCTCATACTATGAAATCCTCCATCAATGGAAATAAGCACTGGCAAGAGGAACAGATCTTCTTCCTCAAACTGATAAAATATACAAAAACCACTTCCACAAAACTGGTACAGACTAACCAAAGGTGCATCAAGTTTGAAGTGGATCTGGCTAACAGTTTTGATGAAGAAGTAGAAAATGTAATTGTGGACAGATGACAGATGAAGGATGGAGGATGGATGGATGCAAACCCGTCAAGACAAGTCAGTTGAACTAATTATGATTCATAGTAAGCAAAGCCTTGAATTTTACTATTCATACTATGGGAATCTTCCATCAATGGAGTCAAGCATAGCCATCAAGAACAAATCTTTGTCCTCAAAGAATACCTTCCTGACTATTAGATTTTGCTATAACTGCTAACGACAACTATGCCAATGACAAAATTCATTTGAAAGCGTTCCATCGCCCATCTAGAGGTCACAGCGACATACCGCTATATATCAACATTGTTTCCCCCCCCCCCCATTAAACTACCATTAAGGCATGATAACATGATGACTTTCACACTCCTGTCAACAAACCCGAGGTATAAATTAAACTTGTCCCTACCAGTATCTGTTGATTGCCTCCCACGTTGTTTGAAATCTGGTCTGTATGGCAACCTGCTCGTCAGGCATCAACACATGCATTGAGCAGTTTTGGGAGGGCTCTGCACCAGATCCACTTATCGATGAAGCAGGCTGATAAGATCCCACATGAAAAAATAAATTACTTCGTCAGCACAAAAGTAGCCTTACATAGCAGATTATCTCCCTTGATTAATGGTGAATTCAATTAACTCTTTCAGTGCCAATCACATCCAAAGGCGATCTACTCAAGTCAAACTAGTCTGAATTATCATTAGGATCTCAGATTCGTATTCTTTGTAAAAAGAACTTCTATTCAAGTGCCAGTATGCCTATATAGTTCAAGAGAGAAAAGCTGTTGACTCGGTCCAAAATTTGGCACTAAAAGGGTTAATTCATGGTGTACTTTAATGGAAGACATTAGGTTCTAGTACACATTTCCAGAAAACTATATTACACAAAATACCTGCTCAAAATTCAAGATATGTGCACTTTGCAAATACATGTACATGTATGAGAAAGCATCTAGTTTTTCTTTTCTTTATATTCTAATTTGGTGAGTCGACATTTACATGTACATGTATGTAAAAAAGGACAAATCAAATATGCCAACTGTCCCTCATCATCAGGCACAATCCCTGAAATTAGCTAAAAAAAAAAAAACTAATTTACAGTGTGCGTCCCTCATAAAAATTGAATATTTACTGCTATATTCTTTGTTAATTATTTTGTGCCCACGATGGTCTTTACTAATTGTCTCTGAAATGAAACTTTCAATGTTGGCATCCCTGAAATGGTCTTTGTAATTTGGGAGAAAATCTTCCCTTTTAATACTTCATACTGGAGCATCAATTCATACAGAATGAAGCCAATCTATTCCGGTGCCAATATGTGCAGCAAAAATGTTTCATTTTTCCCTTTTGCTCCTGGGTGAATTTTTACGTGCACCGTGTATGAAGGTTCTCGGCCACAAATGGGAGCCAAAATCCAATGTTTCAGTAACATTTTTTTATTTCTCACTGTCGAAGCAGTTTTACTGGTTGACTCAGATACATGTTGGGACATTCTGCAAGCCAACACTGTCATGAACTCATGATGAAACAGACCACAACAGCAGCAAGAATTCCACAGAAAGATGATGAAAACTGGAGGGTACGGCAGCAAGCACCCCACAGAAACATGGAAAAAACAGGAGGGTACAGCGTAAGACCTGCGTGCAGACTGACCAGTGACGAGTGTCCCGCCAGACCCTCAAGCTCTGCCAGGCTGCTGATAGGATACTTGTCCTCAAGCACACCCTTGCACACCTTCTCCAGCTCTTGTAACCTTTCCACGGCCACCTCCAGTCGCCCCTTGTAGCTGCACAAACAAACAAACAAACGATGTTCATTTAGCAAAGAAAACTTGCACTTCCCGAAATGTCATCCATTTGGGATATTCACAAGAGGCCATTGGTTTAAAGGTCCTATTGATTGACCATGTTCAAATTTGCTACGTGGGGCACTCATGGGTTGTTCTCACCATACGGTGCGCTTTAAAAAAATTATATGTGAAAATAATACTTTTATTCAAATTCTCACTGCACCTTCAATCGTCACTTTCCTTTCATTTCCGTCAGCCACAAGACGCGAAAAGCTAGTGACGTCACAAACGCAACACCTGGCTGACAGGAAAGGCTCCGACCATGATTGCGAGCTATGGCTGTAAAGTGTCACTTGGTTTAAACATACTTCATTCACCCTGGATCAACAGGATTAAAAATGCATGTAGAAATTTTCATTTTCGTTCTTGTTCCTTCCCAGGATGGGTCGTTGTGTTGCTGTTAATTGTAGCAATACAAGTTCTACAGCTTGTTTACATTCTCCCCAAAGACCTGAAATTACGTAGAAGTGGACCCTTGCAGTCAAGATTTAAAGGAACAAGTGGCAAGGCCCTGGGAGCCGATGATCGATCTAACCTATGTAGCGAACACTTTGTGGAAAGTGGCTTTGATTTGTCAAATATGACGATGCTTTGGATAGGTTTGGCAAGAAAAAACTACTGCTGTTGCCAAATAGGGTCCTATCGCTGGACAATGGAAGGATTCATGGAACTGGCCCAATTAGGCATTACTCATAAAACCAGGAAAAGTTTTTTTTTTTTTTTTTTAACAGTATTAACAAATTAAAATTCAGTATGATTCTGATTTCAAAGCTTTCATTACAGCAAACTATAGATGCAGTAATTCTATGACTGTTACAATGTATCCCATAGTAATTGATCAAATGTCATGTCAATGACAATGCCAGTCTGGGATGTTGTTGCAAAGTAACATTGTGACAAAACTTTGGTGTGTTTAACCATTTTGGTTCGATTGATGAAAAAAAATGGGTGGAAAACATGGACAAGCAAGGACGGATCTTGTTCCATACCCAGGTCCAGGGTTGAACAGTCTATAACAGGTTGAGTTAGCTGGCCACTGTAATGCGTATATCCAATTACTGCTGTATATTACCGGGTGTTTAATTCCACTACCAGATGACACTTGTCTGGGTAGCTACCGCATTCATGCCTCAGGTACGCAGCTGCCAAGACCAGTGGATGGCTGGTCTTTCATTTTTTCAGTTATGTGCCACTGTTTGTGCCAGTCCATGGCCAGCTCCCAATAATCGGGTGTGCAAAATTCCATCTCATTGTACGTTTGTTGTTAGTATGGAACCAGAGAATAAGTAAGTCACAAGAAAATATTTACCGTTATTACATAATGGATATGACTGAAATAAAGGATATCATCAACACGTGTACTGATGACAATGTATACGGAAACGTAAATTACTGCCCTCCAAGGGTCGCGAGGTTACTGCCGGTAGGGGTGCTGATATTGAAAGCTATTCATAAATGAAAACTTATATTTAATCATCCACAGACCACACATATGGGAAGGGAAAATTAACTGTTTGTTCAGACTCTTATATGCCAGAGCGTAGCCTGGGCCGTAGGGCCTAGCTGTTTCCGTGAATACTAGAATTTGAAAGACTACAAGACCTTGCCCATCCTGATGCAAATTCCAATTTATTGCATGCATGCTTGTTCTTGTTGAATGAAATCTAGTAATTTTTTTATAGGCAATATCATTGCCCAGATGGCAAGTTGGGATCTGTTGGCTGTACCACAGCTGCACTCCCTGCACTCCCGGGCCTGCAGAACTGGTTACACTGGGGTTCTGGGCGTCCCCTCACGTGTGTAAGGCTGAATGATGTTTTCTTCTGCTGCTTCAGCTTTTATCATTAATTCTTCTTCATCCTCATCTGACTATGTAAACGAAAAAGTAAAGTCCGACTCTCCGGAATCACTATGCTCTGTTGTATCTGCCATGACTCTTGGCAAACTGAAGGCACTCTGGCTTTTCACACATGCACCATAGCCAGCGGGTTGCGTTTGTGACATCAGTAACACTATCCCACATTGAGCCATGATCGGAGAAAATTCGCATGCTTTCCTGTTGCAAATAGGCTGCACTTTTGAAGCTTAAAAAAAAAAATATTATTTGAAAATGAAATTTAACATTTTGGTTTTCAGATATCATGTCTAGCCACCCTAAACATCAACTTTCTTATTTGTGGTACCCATTCAATCAAGAGGACCTTTAACCCTTCACCCCCCACCAAAACCAGCTGGTGATCAGATGTTATCTGCTTTCTGCTTCAGTGTTTTCATCTAAGGTCAACAGTAATGAAAAACAATTTGAGAACTGTAGATGAGACCTATCAAGATGTCATGGCCCAGGTCAACAGCTTTCCTTGGCATGGGTTGGGCACTAAGTGCTGTTTTATTACCATAAATTTTCCAGACAAATAAACACATTTTTTTGGCTGAAAAAGTACAGTCTAGAATATTTGACATTCTTTCTGCATTGAAGCTGAATCCAACTTAGGATAAACTTGGAAGAATAAAAGCTCCACAAGTTGCTGTTGGATCATTTTTGGCAATGAATACTTGGATTATATATAATTATATAATATACAATTTGACCTCCAGATAGGATACAAGTTTCCTACTGATTTAGCTATAATGGTAACTCAATTCCTGACAATGACATACATGTATATGTTTCAGTTCATATTCTTTGTAAATCTGTAGGTGGTGCCACCAGTATCTTACTCATTGACAGATATATGCATGTGCAAGCTAGCCCTGCAGGGAAGCAGGGACACTTGAAGCAGCAGGCTGTGCAGCAGTGCCACCTGTGGTTTCAGACAGAGCATCACTCAGAATTGCTTTCTGTGCAGTGGAACCAGTGCAGCTGAGGAGCTTAGGAAGGAGTCACTCCTGTGTCCTGACATATACATAATACGGTGTCCTTGGAAGCCAAGTGTTGGATGGATAGAAGTGGCTCCTTGGCTGTGTATCACATACAGAGTTATGGGGATCGAGTGCTATTTTTGGAATGTAATCAAGCAATATAGAAAATTCAGTTACATCACCTGTCCTATCTTTTCAATGATAGACTGTTAAATGAATGTGTAAATATACATATATATATACACATGTACATATATATGTGTGTGTACATATATATATATATATATATATATATATATATACACATAATTATATACATGCATATATGACAATATGATTGTAACACTATGGTTGCTGTGATTACCTGCCAATGCAATTCCAGTGTTGATGATGCCATGGTTACCTACCAGTATGATGTCTGCACTGCTCTTGCCCCAGATACCCACCATTGTTGTAACCATGGTTACCTACCAGTATGTCTGCACTGCTCTTGCCCCAGATACCCATCATTGTTGTAACCATGGTTACCTACCAGTATGATGTCTGCACTGCTCTTGCCCAGATACCCACCATCATTGTAACCATGGTTATCTGCCAGTATGATGAAAGCATCATTGTTGCCATACTTACCTGCCAGCATAATGACAGTACCATTTTCACCATGGTTACCTACCAGTTTTGATGGCAACCCTACTGTCACCATAGTTACCTACCAAAGCAATGACTATTGTTGCCATGGCTACCTACCTGGCATGCTCTCGCAGGGCTCCACACAACGTAATGGCATTCTCCAGAAGAGAGTACGCTTGTCGTACAGTCCTTCCAAATTCTGCAAACAAAACGTACACATACATGGTCATTCTGGACAGTATTATGAACATCTTACTTGATATGTACATTTCATCTGAGTCACCAACAGTAAACCCTTTACATTGTAATTGATCATAATTCCACTCTGATCTTCAAAATTTTGGCAACTATGGAAATTAGGAGACTTTGTTTTTGTAATTTTCAAAGCAAGGTACATTGTCAACACCTGTGAATACTTTTTAAGAACAGATTGTCCATGAATTTTGCATTTGTGGGAAGATGAATTGGTTGAGTCTGCAAAACAGAGGCTAATATAGTCTGCAAACCAGAAAAAAAAAAAAGGCATGGTCTCACAAACCTTACAGGTGTCTGTGACTGCAAGAATATGCATTTGGCAGTCCTTTCAATATCACAGATCAGAGAACAAGTATTGCAACCACCAGAAATAGAATCAAATAAAGAGTGCAGATTGTATGTGTGATTCTCACTGTGAGAAATTAGCGTCGAAATCTAAATATACATTGACCCAAAATCTATTGATGAAATGGAGTAAAAAGTCACCGGAACTAGAGCTAAGGTCACACGGCAGGTCATAATAAGTCACACTCTGGTTATGAGGTATCCAGAAGTGTTCCTGTGCAATATCAAAGCAATTGGCCAGGCTGCTCTAGAGCAGATTTTTTAAGATTTTGCCAATAAATAAACACACACACAAAAAAAGAACAAGACGGCTCTGATGAGCCTGTGCTTGACTGACCTATGATGACCAGAGGAAAGTGAATTAGGCCCACCTTGACTGGAAATAAGATTGAAACTGCCATACACGAGGGGAAACGAAGAAAATTGTGGCTTATCAATTCAGCTGGACATAAAGTTTTAAAATGACTGGAGTGTGACCACTTAAACAAAACTGGTAGAGACCCACCCAAAGTACATCCCCACCAAGTTTGAAGGTAATCTGGTCAACAGTTTAGGAAAGTTGAAAATATGAATTTCCATTGCAATCCCCATTGGTTTTCACGGCCATCATAGGAATACATGCATTAACTGACAGGTACCACAATTGAAAAATTAGTTATTAAGAATCAGGGGCATACAGTATCACCACCTTAGTGTACATTCATGTATTTGTTTAACTCTCCCACAAGGTACATCTCCATCATGTGTTAGGTCAATTTGAGTGACAGTTTTGAAGGAGTCAAAAATAGTGAAAACACACAAAAATTTGTAGAAGAAAGAAAAGATTGCAGCTCTGCCTGCTAAACAAACAAAGGTCTGGGATCCCCAGAAGTGTCCCTATGCAATTTTTAAAGCAGTTGGTTGAGTTGTTTTGGAGAAGAGAACTTTTTTATTTTTTTATTTTGCTAAAACATGAACAGAAATATACACATAAAATTACAAAAAGCATTACAGCATGACAAACTGAACAAATTTGGTAGAGACCCACCCAGGGTAAATCCCCAATAAGTCTGCAGAAGATCTGGCTAATGGGTTTGGGAGAAGTCAAAATATAAAAAGTGAACAGATGGCAACAGCGACAATGGACAGATGGATGAATGACCATCCTGTAAGCTCAGCTGACTGAGGTATCAGCTGAGCTAAAAGCACCGTAACGTGTATGAAAATCAGTGTTAATTCCCGCAGGTCTCTTGCTGTTAGCCAGACCCTTGGCCAGTGTGGGGGAACTTGAATATCACAATGTATTGCTCACCTTGGCCTGGTTTGAAGTGGTCTGCCAGATTGTTGACCTTAGTCTGGTTGGACCTTGGTATTATCATACCAAACACAGCAATCCAATGTCTACAGAAAAGATCATCCACTCAACATTGCACAAACTATAAATTGTGACACTACACCAAAAAACTTATCGCCTTTCATGTGCCCTTTAAATCTATTTTGCCACCCATTTTTTCCCAAGATCTTTCTTGTTTTTCATCAATTGACATATAAATAAAGCATCTTTTATCTGTGCATTTGTTCTTGCATCTTTCTTCTACGAGTGTTCATCTTTCTGACACTATTGTTCTATATACTTGAACATAATTTCTTGTCAACATAAATATGTTCTTACATTTTACGTGTGCACAGTATTACACTATTTTTTTTTTCTTAATAAATATCAATATGTCGCTACCACGTGCAGTCACTTTCTTTCTCGTAAATATCAGTGTGTTACCACAGTCAAATATTCCCATGTTTTAACACACTCCATACCAGTTCCTGATTTTTCTGTCTATTTACAGAGATTTAAGACCACAATTGCACATTTAAATTCTCAATGAAAAGAGCTTTCGTTCAAGTACCAACATGCCTATAGTCTTAAGTCAGTGGTTCTGGCACTGCCTGGTAAGTCATACTCCAGTTGCCCTTGCGGCAGCTGCAGTATGAATTACCAGGCAGCGCCAGAACCACTGAGGAACGCCTGTGACCATGGTATGGAATGAGTTAACAGGATCACTAACTGGAAGAAAATCCTAATATCTTGCTGAATGTCAAAGTGTTAAAATTGCTAATTGTGATTAACTGTCCTCCAAACATTTCACCACATGTATTTTCCAGTTAAACCAGACACATACACCTTTGCAGGAGACACTTCAAGAACTTACTTCTGAAAGCAGTCAATTATATCCCTGAGGGTCCATGGAGGCTTCTTGTACACCACATGTAACCTGAAACACAGAGCACAACATTTTCAGTCAATAGAGCGCATCACTGATCCAAGATGGATCAATGACAGTTCTTGTCATACTTGATTGGCCAGGGGATATCAGGTGGTGCCTATATATTGATCAGGCATGACCTCTATTAGTTCAGATATTCTGGAATTAACCCATTACTACTCTTGACTTTGCCGATGATATAATACCAAAAGCAAGCCAGTTGCTGTAAGAGGTTTCTGACTGCAAGGCTATAATGCATGTACAGTGAAAACACGTTATAATGACACCATCTGTTCCCTTAGAAATGTATCAGATAACTGAATATGTCAGATAAACGAGTCATTGAAAACTCTGCCATTCAAAACTTTTGTTATTATAATGAACATGTCGGGTAACTGAGTGTTGTTATAACAAGGTTTCACTGTACTACAAATAATTGAGTTTGAAGTCTCTATACACTTCATGTCACATTTGTTAAGTCTGTATAAATTGTACAGATAAACATAATGCCACAATTAATTTTCATAATCTCTTGTAGATCTGGGGAAAAATTGATACCAGTATATACATAGAGCAACCTGATATATTCATAAATTATCATTAAATGCCTTTTGCCTTTTTTTTTTTTTTTTTGCTACTCTCTTTGGGTGAAAAAGTCCAATAATCTTACCACAGATCACCATACACAAGCTTCATCTCAGTTTCCAATACAACACTTAAACCTTCTCTCAACACAGTCTTCACCTCACACAGAATCTCGTCTGCCTGAAAGGACATCATTGCACAATGTTCAGCTTTTAATTTTTACAGTTAATCTTGCATCAATGAGATAAACATATATTGTTGCCATAAAGTGTTATACTTTTACTCTGTTCTTGTTTACCACTGATACATTCTGATAGTGAAAACAGCTTCACACAGTCATTAATAAAACAATTTTAATAGAAAAGCTAATCACATGTATTAAATGACAACACACTTGGGAAATAAATTACCTCAAAGTATTAATAAATTACCATAAATTCTTTTTTTGATTGTATAGCCCATACTTATATAAAGTCTCCTGATTTGGCCAAGAATCTCATGAGTTTGACCAGTTCTCCCTACCTGCCAATCAGCTCTTCAATGTGACAAGATCCCAAGCCTTAAAACACCAAAGGATGTCATTGGTCAAAAGGATCACATGACACTTCTTATCCTATCTAATTGGTCAATAAAGGGCAAATGATTCCTTTTGACCAGTGACATCTACTCATGGTTTAACAGTTCTAGGTTGATCATCCTAGCACCAACTCTCCGGATTTCCCGAATTTTCTTGCCTCTTTCCACACTATGCAGGCAATTGACATAGTAAACATCAAGATAAAATTTGCAATGAAAGTATGATTGAATGCTCCATCTGAAATATGTAAAGATCAAAGAACACTTTTACCATTTATTTAGTGAAGACGAAATATTACTGATAGGTTTAGTAGCTATGGTGGTTCAACACTGCATTGTGACGCACCACATACATGTTGGTTCTCCCATGAAAATTTCTGAACATTGACAAGTCGATCTTTACAAGCAAATCCTTCTCTTGCTACCAATACTCACTAATTCCCGTTCAGCCTGTTTCTTGGCACTAAATACGGCTTTTTCAAAATCCTCTTTAGGTGCTTTCAAACTGCGGATAATGTGGCGATCTTTCAACCAATCTATAAGTTTCTGTGAACAAACAAAATTATTCTTCATAATTAGGATTCTGACAGACAAAAGCACAACAGTCAGTTATTTTAAAGCAGAACTGCAATTAACAAACATTTTTTTCACTACATTTCTTTTGGAGAGTACTAACAAGACTGATTTACTCAAGTCACCTGAATGATTTTCATATTTTCTGACATCAATGCAAGCAGTCTTTCTCCAAATTCCAACTTAGCCCCTTTATAAGTTTCACAAGCCAGCTTTACAAGCAACATTTAAGTTTGGTGCTAACCACACTGAAGTGAAATGGAAACTGATATGCACACAAATATTGATAATGTGTTACTGGTACAGTTAGTTCCATAATGAGATATATATCAATTTCCAAAGCCTGTTTTGAGGAGAGTAAGGAGGCAATGGCAAACACTCATAACATAGACCTGTGCAGACTGTGCCAAAAGCAAGTACCAAAAGTACTTCCAAGATATTTCTCTGAATTCTTACAAGGCCAATTTTTTTGGACCACATCAACAACTTTCTTCATCCTTGGGCACGTTGTGACCAAAATGCTTCATAGAAACTGTTGACAAGGACCATTTTTAAGGTCTCTGTTCTCATGGCAACTGTAGGCATGCCGGTACTTGAAGGAAAGCTGTTGACCTGGACCAGTCTTATGGCCTCTGCAACTGTAGGCATGCCGGTACTTCAATGACACGTCAATTTACAAAGAATACGAATCTGGTATCTTTGGGTCAATTTAGGGCACATCAGCGTCTGTTGCAATTGGCAACTAACAGTTAATGTGACTGTCCAGTTTGAAAAATTTCTGGAGGATCTCTGCTAATGCACCACACAATATGGTTAAACAAAGACACCTACTTCTTTCGTATAGGCCACAATATTCATCACTGTAGCTTTGCTTATGAGGTGTTTGTCCTCTGTCAGAAGTATCACATAGGCACTGGTATCTGTAAACATATTCATTAATTGAA
The DNA here is from genome assembly GCA_964020975.1 of Hermodice carunculata. Classification (NCBI taxonomy): domain Eukaryota; kingdom Metazoa; phylum Annelida; class Polychaeta; order Eunicida; family Amphinomidae; genus Hermodice; species Hermodice carunculata. The sequence goes on along the minus strand of OZ026625.1, from coordinate 14,449,432 downwards.
TTAATATGTGTATATATATGTGTGTGTGTGAGTGTGAGTGTGTGTGTGTGTGTGTGTGTGTGTGTGTGTGTGTGTGTGTGTGTGTGTGTGTGTGTGTGTGTGTGTGTGTGTGTGTGTGTGTGTGTGTGTGTGTGTGTGTGTGTGTGTGTGTGTGTGTGTGTGTGTGTGTGTGTGTGTGTGTGTGTGTGTGTGTGTGTGTGTAAATATAGTCATCACTTGTTATAATGATACCATTTGTTCCCTTAGAAATGTGTCAGCTAACTGAATGTCAGATAAATGAATCAGACAACATGAAACTTGTGTCATTATAATGAATATGTCAGATATCTAAGCACTGTCATAATGAGGTTTCACTGTAAAACATATATGTAGAGTGTCTTAAACTGCCATTAAAGCAAATTTCAGTTGGTGCTTTGTTCTGTATAAATTGAAAGGGACAAATGTTTTTTAACTTTTGCATTTTCCTTTTTAAAGTGTTAACTGATATACACAATGCATTTTAATTACCTCAAACAGATCAGCAATACTTTTATTTTTGATTAGTAAATTGTGACAAAAGTTCACTTACTACACGTCTTCAATTTGTCAACCTGCTCTTACACTGAGACTGATTTTATGTCTATGACAAGGGTCATAAGTATTTACTCACGCTGCCAGCATGACTGTCTCTTGCATCTCTGACAGGTTATTTATGCTGGAGAATGCACTGAATGATTGATTCTCTCTGCTGACCATTGCTGCCATTTTCCTCTACGTAACCAAAGATGGTCAGCAAATAGCTTTTTATCCCTAATCCCACTCTAATAGACTGGCCATAACCAGCTGCTGGTCAAATGTCATCTACATCAATGTTTTACACTAATTTCAACAGTTATGAAAAACAAGAAGCCTGTGCCAGACCAGTGCTCAGTTGATCTTGCTTGCACAGACAGACGTGGTCCTGTGAACTTCAGAACTTTCAAGATAGCTCAAGGTCCAAATTAAGCCAATATGTCAGCTTTTCTTTTCTCTGTGTAGTAACAATGCTAACCTGAACAGTCATTCCTATTCACCAAAACTTGTTGAAAATCAGGAAATGCCAGCAGCACCATGCAGTGCAGAATTCTGTATATACCTTTATCATACCAATTCAGGTTGTATTTATACATGGCCAGCCTCCCGGCAGTGGGGCCTGTAGAACTGTAGTTGTGTGGCATACATTGACATAATTTCTGCACAATTTTTGTCGATTCTTATCTTACTTCACCCTTGCTTTCAGTAAGCCTGTACATTCCAATTCTGCAAGACTATAGCTAGCTGTGCGCATACTAGTACATACTTTAGAAGCGTGATGTGTGTCATACGAGCGTCCCTTAAAGGTCAAGCTTCAATTGGTCAATTATCAAATGCAAGAAAAATTGATAAGGGTATATGTACGTGTTAGCATTGTTACTGTACAATAAAGTTAGCAGATATTATTCTATCATAACCTCTGTTTTGGTTTGGTGCTATACTATGGTTTAATTGGATGCAACTGCAGCACAAACCTAAGAATTTAAGGAATGACAGACACTTCTACCTTCTTTAACTTGTTCGAATGTCCCTAATTAAAATAAATTAAAATTCCAAAACTTTTGTTTGTGGTCCATTGGATGTGCCTATAGTATAAACCTATTGATTAAAATTTGAATGGCACCTGTACCTTTAATAGTTTTTAAGATATTCAACATTTGAAGTTTTTGAGTCACCCTAATTTGTATAAATCAAAAGTCTACAACTTTTGGTTGTGGATGGAATGGTATCTCTACCTCTACTAACTTTGAAAATACCAAACATTTAAAATTACAAATGGCCTAATTTAGAAACATCAACACTTGGGACAGTTCTAGGTTTAATTTCAGTATGTTGATAAGGAGACCTAAATCAACACGGTGGCAAGTATAAGGCTGGTATCAGTCCAAAGTCCACCGCACAAGCCGGAATGAATCAGTCGTCTAGGTATATGTGGATGCACACGTCACCATGATATGTGTACCCCACTACTATGCTTGTAATTCTGGTGCACATCAGTGGTGCCAGAGCCAAGCCGAACAGAAGCACGCTGGTCATGACAGTCTGACCAGCCAAGGTGAGGTGTAAGACTGGAAATATGACAACCGAGAATGTGATCTCCCCCTCTTTTCCTCTTGCTATGCTTGCTTGCTGTAGTTCCGGTGCTCTCTGCGTAGTCTCTCCACGGTCCAGTCCTCATCAGAAGGCATGGAGGGTGCTGATTGTGGAGCGTGGTCCCTCGGTTGTGGGGACAGCATGGATGGCTGTGGTGGCAGAGCTTCTGCCAGGGCCTGTGAACAATCCTGCATGGCCTGGAACTGGGAGAACATCAAAAGTACCTGCCAGTTGATAACACTATGAACTCCTGTAATGCAATCATATCCATACCGGGGCCCACAAACACTGTAGCTGCAGACCTGGCCGGTGCCAGAGAGCTGGACTTGCATGTACCCGGTAAAAAGTATGGATCCAGCCCCTTGCATTGCTGTTGTAGTAGTGGAGGCTGGCACCAAGAATGACATTGTAGGTGGACTGGAGATCGTGGGTGCAGGCCTACCAGCACCAGAGACTGGGTGGGTTGATGACAAGGCTGTAACTTGGCTCATGGCCTGCTTCTTCTTCCTTTTTTGTTCCCACTTCTGGTCCACCTTGGCAACCTTCTGCCAGTATTCAAGGGACCAGTCATTGTACAAACTACAGGGGGTGTCTCTGGAGCCTCGACCCCTCTAATCCACTCCCAGCAACTACCGGGTACTGCAGGCTGAGGACTGTCCCAACTGGCCACTGTGTGTCCTGTGGCATTCCATTTGCCAAAACCATCACAGGACACCATTTTGCAGACAGTGATGAGGTGGGAACTGCACCGCCATATCAACTCATGCATAAAGATATGAACAGTCAATGGAACTCAAAATATTTTAAGGCTGTAATTGCACTTGTCCACAAAGTCCAACTAGATGTAGACTAGATGAGACAACGAATACGACGTGAAAGGACACCGCGTGGAACAATCTATAGAATAGAAATCTGCATTAATGCAGAAGCAGCCAAAGAGAGAAAACTTATGTGAATGGTCAATATTGGAGGTCCAGTATTAGATGCTGTGGTCACTAGAGGGAGCATGGGCCTCCAGCGCACAGGAATATATACAGGAAAGTGTTTTCTTGACGGGATAAAATTTTAGAGTCAATGCAATCTCAGAGAGATCATACCAAATGTACAGGATAGGTAATGTGTTATGACACAAATTTATCATAGACAGAGGGCCCATTCTAACTTCATTTCATGAGTTTGTGCTATGGGCACATCAAATGAACAGTGACTGAAATTTAGCAGATTGTAATTAATGCAAATTTTGGCAAATACACAAAAATGACATGTTTAATATTGATGAATACCTTCAAAACTATTATAGTTAAAGGTGTCATTCCAACTTCAATTTTGTATGTTTGAGCTGCGCACACAGTCAATCAACTGTGTTATGCTAATTAAGCCAATACACAAGATTTCAATGTTGAATATCTACAAAACTATTATAGACAGAGATTTACTTTGAAAATAAATTTATATGTTTGTGCCACATATGGGCATATCCATTATTGCTATCAAAACATGCAATATATTCACCCATAAACAGACAAATTGCTGTTAAAGCAAATCTTTGTTTTCTAGTTACGCATGTACTTACATTGTTCCTGTGTGTGGAGAACACACTGCAAGACCCGATCATCATTACATTGCACTTCCAGCCCCCCTATGGGTCGTGATGCCTGGGAACAGCAAATAACACTTAAGAAATGATGGTCGATTTTGTGTGTTATGGCATAATGGCGCAGGGAATTGAAGCTAGCACGCAAGTGCGCCTTGCTGAATGCCCCCCTTAAACTGGCTAAAACTGGCTGGCGGCCAAATGTTGTCTGCTTCAGTGTTTTCAACTAATTTCAACAGTAATGAAAAACAACTTGACTGAGAATTGTAGACCCATGCAGATGAGACCTGTCAAGATCACTTGTCCCAGGTCAACAGATGCCCTTGGCAGGAGTTGGGCACTTAGTGCCCAACTCCTGCCAAGAAAAGCTGTTGACTCAGTCTTAATTCAATGGGGAAGGGGTTAATTGCTCAGACTGTTTTATTGTTCCTGGTACACACATAATCTGTCACTTCTGAGACCCCCTCAGGGATCTGGTTTTAGAAAGTTCTATTTACTATATGCTAGTTCAAAGTGAGACTTGGTTTGTTTACATGTACATGCAATCATTGGCTGATATTTTTTGACATACTTGTATACATGTACCTCGCAAAATGAAATACTAATATTCCAGGGATTACCATACAAAAGACAAACCTGCTGCGGGGTCTGACCAATCACACGAGGGTGTTTACTGGCAAAGATGTTGTAGAGGTACTTGACCGGGTCCTGTGCCAGGCAACACCTCTGCAGAGCCTGTGGGAGACGTAAATGCAAAGACTGGCCTTACTGAACAGTTCACATACCGTAAAACCTGGCTGAATAAACACTCATCATCAGATAGGTCTACAAGAATCTTTAGAGTCTATTGTGTTAGAATTGCTATTCAATTCAGATAAGTGGATATTTATAACTGCTTACAGACCTCCAAATATGGACACGGACATATTTCAATCGGAACTGGGGAAAATATGTGATAAGGCTTATATAAGGTCTGAATATTTGACAGTGCTTGGAGACCTAAATTATAATTTATTGAAGCCTATGTCTGATGGCAGACCACTTATAGAGCTGTGTGACTCGTATGATCTGATTAATATGGTGGACAAACCTACTTGTCATAAATCTGAGTCTGCAACCCTACTGGACGTTATCTTAACAAGTAGCCCTGATCATTTTAAGTGCACTGTCACTATGGACACTGGTCTTAGTGATTTTCATCACATGACTTTTAGCATAAAAAAGGGTATTTTAAACAAACAAGAACCAAAGTCAACTATTTACAGAAGTTACAAACACTTTGATGTGGACAGCTTCAATCGAGATATTAATTGCATTCCTTTCCATATTACTGACATCTTTGATGATGTGAATGATAAATACTGGGACATGGAGAAATTTTGAGGAGCACCCAAGTATAAAGGCTATAATTGGGGCTTCTCAGAACTATAATGAGTTAGCCAATGGCTTTACCTTTCATACTGTCTCAGAGAAACAGGTTTGTGAAAAACTTAAGGTATTACAAACTAAAAAGGCAACTGGGTATGATAATATTCCAGCCAAAGCTTTGAAAGCGTCAGCCAAATCTCTGGCGTCGCCCCTCACCAGTATTATAAACGAAGGAATTAAAACATCTAAATTTCCCGACAGCATGAAACTGGCTAACGTCCTACCGGTGTATAAAAAAAGATCGTTTAGCGAAAGAAAACTACAGGCCAGTAAGTATGCTACCTAGTCTATCAAAAATTTTTGAGAGCATTCTTGCTGAACAGCTGGAAGCTTTCTGTGAGGCGATTTATAACCCTATGATTTCAGCTTATCGAAAGGCATATAGTTGCAATACAATGCTTATTAAATTGACTGAAGACTGGAGAGCGGCTCTAGATTCCAAATATCATATCGGTGCTGTACTGATGGATTTGTCAAGGGCTTTTGATGAACTTCCTCATAGCCTGCTCCTTGCCAAATTAAAAGCCTATGGCATGGAAACTACATCTGTAAAATTGCTACAAAGCTACCTGTCAGAAAGATGGCAGAGGGTAAAAATTGGCCACATTCATAGTACATGGCAGCGAATATCTAAAGGCGTACCTCAAGGATCAATATTAGGTCCGGTGATGTTTAACCTGTTCTTAAACGATATTTATATGTGTGTCAAAGGCTGCGACATATACAACTATGCTGATGATAACTCTGTGAGTGTCAAGCATTTAGAGAAAGCACACATGGTATGCGAATTGCAAAGCAAAACCACAGAATGTGTACAGTGGTTTAAGGTGAATTACATGCAGGCTAATCCAACCAAGTTTCAGGCCATCTATCTTGGTCCCAATAAGAAAACAACCAAAGAAACTTCCTCTATTATGCCATCTCATATTGAAATCAATGATACAAAAATTGAATTTCAGGAGGAAGTAGTATTACTGGGTATAACTATCGATGACAAGCTTAGATTTGATAAACATGTCGCCAACCTCTGTAAAAAAGCTGCTAGACAGCTAAATGTACTCTGTCGTTTAAGACATTTGTTGGATGAAAAAACCAGAATGATTATATATAAAACATACATTATTTCAAATTTTAACTATTGTCCTTTGGTGTGGCATTTCTGTGGAGCCACTAATTTAAACAAAATGGAAAGTATCCAAAAAAGGGCATTAAAATTTGTTTTTGGAACTTCTATAGATGTATCCTATAGTGACTTACTGTCAAAAGCCGAGATGTCATCTTTAACTACACACAGACTACGTGCTTTGGCACAGCTGGTTTTTATGTCTGTTAACAAGAACAGGCCAGAGTATCTTCACAATATTTTCAAACCAAAGTTGCAGGCGATAAATCTTAGAAATAAAAATAGTATGGCTATTCCTAAGTTTCGAACTGTAACATTTGGGAAACATAGTCTGCGCTACTTGGGGGCAAAAATTTGGAATAGCCTACCACAACATTTTCGAGACCAGATGAGTTTTAAAGATTTCAAAACATTACTAAACTGCTGGGAAGGCTCAGAGTGCAGTTGCAACTTTTGCTTTAGGACATAATTTTTGACAGTAATCTTTTTTTTTTTTTTTTTTTTTTTTTTTTTTTTTTTTTTTTTTGCCTTGAGCCATTATACTGTGATATTACATGTACTTGCATCTGACATTCATGTCCTCATTTGATCATTGTATTAAACTATATATGATGTACTTTGATTAATTTTACTACTGGAATGTGTATCTGTTTAATTTTATGCAGTGGAGCATGATTTTACATTTTATACATCGAGTGTCGGCAAAGAGCCTCAGTTGCTCACGTTATTCATTATGTAAATCCGACGGTAAATAAAGCTTATCTTATCTTATCTTATCTTATCTTATCTTATCTTAAGAGGTCTCTCAGGAAAAGAGGCCTTGCAATGCAGGTTTCAAAATGTTTCAAAGACAGCACTTCACGCATACAATCTTGGAAACCATGATCTTTTAAAACAACTTCTTTAAATCAAATGTTGCTTCACATATTGTAGATGAAAGATGAACATGTGTTGCCTTTTTGGTAAGCCACTGGACTTTCTTACGCATTTTTGCCAGTTGGGTATTCTATACAGTGGTACCTGCTATTTAAGACCACCCCTTCAGCCAACCAAAAGTGGTCACATATATCAGGTGGTCTTAAATTCCTGGCTAATGTACATCAAATCTGAACTGTTGTGCCATCAGAAATGTGGTCACAAAAGGTGGTCTCTCACAGCAGTGGTCTTAAATTGCAGGTACTACTATACAAGGGTACCTGCTATTTAAGACCACCCTTTCTGCCAGCCAAGTGGTCACATACAGCAGGTGGTCTTAAATTGCAGGTAAATATACATCAAATGCAGACTGTTGTGCCATCAGAAATGTGGTCACAAAAGCCAGGTGGTCTCTCACTGCAATGGTCTTAAATTGAAGGTACTACTGTATATACAACTTGCACTCAATAAAAGAACTACACTCAAAGAACCGGTGTGAGGTGAAGGTAGCACAGAGCCAGAATGAACACAGATATGACAGGTTCAAGAAATGAAGATAGCGTAAGCTTACCTCAACACCAGTAGAGCTTTGCATGCTCTGACGAAGCCCTTCATGTCCTTGATGCTTCTTACCTCAGCACTTAGAGCATTTTTAATGTCCTTGATATGCCTTTCCTCAACACTACTAGAGCCTTTCATACCCTGCTGGACCCCTCCATGCTTCTAACCTCAGCACTACTTGAACATTCCATGCCTTGCCAGAGCCCGTCTTGCCTTGCTGCTTCTTACCTCAGCACTACTAGAGCCTTTTATGTCCTTGACACTTCTTACCTCAACACTACTACAGCCTTTCATGTCCTTGATGCTTCTTAACTCAACACTACTACTTTCATACCCTGCCAGAACCCTCCATGCCTTGATGCTTCTAACCTCAACACTCCTAGAGCCTTCCATGTCCTTGGTGCTTCTAACCTCAACACTACTAGTCTAAGAGCCTTTCAAACCCTGCCAGAGCCCTCCATGCCTTGATGCCTCTTACCTCAGCACTATTAGAGCCTTTCATGTCCTTGATGGCATCCAGCTCCTGCAGGACTATCCAGGGTATAACCAGTGTTGGGCGGCCAAGGCCTTCAAACTGTTGGTCCTTCAGTTCATCTACAAACTTGATGCTGCTCAGGAGGATGTTGGTGTCCAGAATAATCAGCAGTTTCTGTGTATAATAATAGGGAATAACCAATAAACAAAATAGTGGCAGTACGACATATTTTTATGTGACATTTATCCTGATTCATAACTTTAATGACCAATAGATGTAACAGATGTTAATTCACATGAATTTGGATGTAACAGATAATTTTAATTTACATGAATTTGTATATCTATATGTAAAATTTATTTTTTCTTTTTAATCACTCCTTATTTTACAAATTTCCTGGTGCAATATTCAACATGAAAAAAAAAGTGGAGAAAGGAAATAGCGACTTTATGGAAAATGGGGGCACGGGGGGTCATCACATGATAGCAAAAGTTTCTACATGCACAAGAAAATGAACAAATTGACTTTATCTCATCCATTGCTGTGTTATTCACATGATAGCAAAAGTTTCTACATGTACAAGAAAAGGGACAAATTGACTTGATGTCATCCATTACTATGCTCCTTGTACTCACTTTGTATGTGGTTTGGTCTGGAATAGGTGCATTGTATAAACCTTCTGTCAGAAAGCCCGTGGTCTGGAAATATAATAGTTACTCTACATATTCTCTGGATATGGTTCTGGGCATCTGAAATTCTGGTCACCTATTGGAAACACTTTGGTGATTGGGATCTCACAAGGTGTATTGACGTTTATATCAACACACACACACACACACACACACAAAGGACTCCTATGTAGAAACAACACAATACTTTGAAAATATACTTTGATGCCTAGTTCAACTGCATAACACACACGCACATACGTATATAAATAAAAAAAAATACAGTCATTTGAAAGGGAAAAAGTTGCACGCAGATACACTGGGTTATAGGTTTCCGCGGGTTAAATGACTGTAAGGCATTGGCATACAATGCTCTTGTCACACACAAACCAAGCATAATTGATGGGCAACACAATTAAATGTCATGGATGAGCAGAGCAGGGCATGTGCTGAGCACTTATTTTCAGGGTACATCCTTTAAACTAATATAAAGAGAAACTTAATAAACCCAAATCTGTAAGCCAAACTACCAATTGAACTCTATCAAGTCTGATAATATTTCATGAGCAAAGTCCTATTCCATATCATTCACTGAAAAACTGCATAGTTTTAAATCATTATCGAAAATTAATTTGTGAAAGGAACAAATCAGATTCCTACAATTTGAAATTTTGAAGAAAGTTTTAGGCTTTATTAGCCTTTATATAAAATTGAGTCATCAGCGGGAAACCAGCGCAAAACTTGTTTCCGTGCCATTAATCCCCGGACAAGTGATTCTGCTAAATGGTGGCACCATGTTTGTATTTCCAATACACACATCCCGAGCTGATTTGACATTGAAAGCACAAGGCCATTTTCTTGGTCCACACCAAGCTACAGCTAAAACTTGTGATCTCACCTGGCCAGGGTCAGGATTCAGGTCTTTTCTCACTTCTTGAACCTGAAACAAAATTTAATTTGTGACATATATAAGGATACAATATTGAAATAAAACTGAAATTCAAAGAATATTACAGCTATTATTTTCCTCCTATTTCAAACAGCTTCAGACAGCACATGTACATTTTCCACAAATGCTGTTTTTCACTTCATGCATACATGTACAAATATGATGCAAAACTAGAAGTATACTGTCAACAAACAATACAATAGTTATGAACAACAATGCTGAATATGAGACAGATTGACCAATCCTAATTAACCCCTCTGATATTCACTGTACATGCAGGTGTTAACATAGGAAACATATACATGTATAAATGTATCATTTATGTCTATGGTTACCATCTAATACCCTAGAAAGTACGTATTTTCTGAAAGAAAACATGAAATTGTTTCAATTGATTCTGGCACAGAATATAAAATTTTAGTATTGCCATCAATTGATCTAATTAAATTTTAACTAGAATTCATATATTCTCAATAAAATTTAAAATGGCATTTAAAAAAATAACAAGAGGGTTGTGTGAACTGCCCATCCTCAGCTGACCTTGACATTCAATCCATAAATCCCACTCAAGTTTAGGAGACGAAGATGTTGGAGATGAAGTAAAAAAGTCTGGGGCAGTAGCAAGATAATTATCAAGAAAGTGCTTAAATGATTTCACAGCACATCCCGATATTTTCCAGATATCAGCTGGAAGTATGTTGAATAATTTGGGACCGTGAACTCCAAAACTTGCATGTCTACTGTTCTGAAAGTTCTTTGGACCTCAGAAATTGACCGCTGGAACTACACAATTCCAACCTCTATGTGGATGCCAGACCACTTTGATGCCCAAGTAGTCTGGACGTGCAAAGTTGGGGACTTGTGCTTCCATTATCCTCCAGACATATATTATGATGTGATGCTCCCGTCCTCATTCCAGGGAGTACAGAGATAGTCCCTGGAGCTGTTGCCAGTATGATAAATGCTGTACACCTGTGATCTTGGGAATGATGCTTCTTTGCACTTGTTCAAGATAATGCATGTCTCCAGTCTGTGTTGCAACACCATTGCCTTTAGCTCACCTGACAAATCAGCTGATCACTCAAAATCCAAAAATTGTTAGAGCATGACTTTTTGAACAATTTTGGTAGAGACGCACCCAAGATACATCCCCACTCAGTCTGATGTGAATCTGGCCAACGGTTTTTGAAAAGAAGGCAAAACTGTTAATTGTTGACTACAAACGACTGATGATGAAGACACATGGAGATCCATACCATAACTTCACCTGACTGGCATGTCAGCTGAGGTAAAAATGAACACAAAAAAACCTAACCTCTTCATACAAGCTATACATTACAGTTGCCCTGCCCTAAGCCAACCCTTTCATACAAGCCAAACATTACTGATGCCATAAGCTAACCCTTTCATATACATTACTGTTGACATTAAGGTAACCGTTATAACGATAAAGCTTGATTCAACATAGGTACTTTTATATTTGGTAAAGCAAGACTCAGTCCACAGCCCTTGGTGGTGCAGATTTGGTGCTTGGCACCCAACCTTCACACAGGAAGGCTGTTCATTCAGGGTTTGCCATCCTGAAGGGTATCGTCTACAATTCTCATAAAGCTGTCATGGTAAAGAGCTTTAAACATCAATGCCTTTTATGGCAGACATTTAATCTCAAGACACCTTAATTTTGGCACTTTAAACTGGAATGGGTTAGTGGTGCTTTCCCTCTTAAAAAGGCCAAAGCCACTGGTAGTCAGATGTTGTCTGCTTAAGCAAAAACAAATTTCAACACTAACAAGAGGCCCATGGGCCTAATACTCTGTTGGCACCGTGGCTATATTGCACCTGTTCATTTCAAAGTTGCAAGTCCTCAAGTGGCTTCTGATAAAGCTTATGTAAATTTTGTGTATTATATGTCCACCAGATGGCAATTCACTCCACATGCAATCATAGCTTATTTGTGCAATTCCTGTAATGGATATTGTTGCATGCGCCAAGACAACAATGAGAGAGTCCTTAACTTTATGTCCTCAGTGACCTTGTGACAGAAGATCAAGATCACCCAGATTATGTAACATAAGGGGCCCATAGGCCTATTGCTGTGCTGACATTGCCATTGATGTCCAAGCTACACCCTGCCATTGCAAAATCATCTTTTAACTTTACAATGGTCACCTCACAAAATAGGTCAAGGTCACTGAAATTACATAAAATTCTAGCTTTGGACATTGTCTATATATCCTATGAATTTGGCAAGTCTAATCCAAATACTTTTCAAGATATGGAATTTTATATCTTAAAACACATTTTGGCTCATTATTTCCGTCAAATTATAAGTGGCACCACTAGTATCATTAACAACTTAGACTTTAATGTCCTCCACAATCCCACTGAATTTGGTGAAGATCTGCCACAAATTAAAAATGCTAGAATGTTAACAAGATTTTCATATTTTTACCGGTATATTGCAGAATATTGTAGGTGGCGCCATCAATATTAAAACGAACCTAGATTTTTATAACCCCTATGATTCCTGAAAGTGACATTGGACTAACTTGAAAACTGTGTACAGTGTTGCTGTTACAAAATTTTCACATTTTGACCTGTATTTTACACAGGTCGTGCCACCAACATTTATGTCGACAAAGATTTTTATACACTTCATAACACCTACATGTTATATGGGCCTATCTAAAAAAAATGTGGGGTGCAGAGCATTCACGAGATGACCCCTTTACTCAAACTGGCCACTTGACCTTAACCTTCAACTCGGATTAAATAATTGTTATGTTCGACATATGCGCCCCACATCCAGTTTTCCATACATAGTCTGTTTGTTCAAATCTAGTCATAACTTTTCGAGTTATTGAAGAAAAGCAATCAACTTGGACAAGCACAAAACTCCATAACTAGCGGGTCATGGTGACCCAAATAGTAGGTCACCAAGTACAGTTTTATGTATTATGTAAGCAAGTGCAATGTTGATCTGGAGGCTCAATTCTCTTTGCCATTGATATCCAAGCTACACCCTGCCATTACAAAATCACCTTTTCAACTTTACAGGCATGGTGACCTCACAAAAATATGTGAAGGTCACTGATATCACATAACTTTCTAGCATTGGCCATGATCTATCTATCCTGTAAATTTGGCAAGTCTAATCCAATTCCTTTTCCAAATATGGAATTTTACATCCTTAAACAAATTTTGGTTCATAATGTCCATCAAATTATAGGTGGTGCCACTAGCATCCTTAGTAATTTACACATAGACCTCCCCCACAATCCCACCAAATTTGGTGAAGATCCGCCACAAATTAAAGATGCTAGAGTGTTCACAAGATTTTCAGATTTTGACCCCTGTATATATACAATGTAAATTATAATAGGGGGCCTAATGTAGGTGGCCCCACCAATCTCGAATGGGGCCTAGATTTTCAACCCCCCTATAGGCCTAAGTCCTGAAAGCTAACAACTTAACAAGCAAAAGTTCATGGACAGAAGTAAGCTCTGCAACCTTTGGTCAGCAGAGTTAACAATTTGACTGAAAATTGCAGATGACATGTATCAATTTGGATCACATGCCCCAGGCCCAGGTCAACATCTTCAAATAAATTTCCAGACTTTTAGTTTCATTGGTACGGGTTGGGCACCTTAGTGTCCTACACATGTGCAGCAAAAGTTGTTGACTCAGTATGTCTGACTCTGAATTAAAGGGGGTAAGCGTTAAGTTGGAAAAAGAGGGTAGGAGCCAGAACTGACCATCATGGTGACATCTATCATCATGTCCTCCTCTTGCCTGACTGCTCCACAACCATCTTCCACCTCCATGGCTACTTCTTGTGCCGCGCATCTGGGAGAGCCTTTTGGAGAAACTTGAAGGGCAAACACAACAGATAAAAAATTAGTATAATACAGACGGGGACAGTGTGGTTAATTGTCTATCACGCTAATTTAACCTTGGGGTTGCTACATAAAGTAAACACGATCTTCAGGCATCCACATGGACGTTTATTTACGTTATTTAAATTTTACGTAAACAAAGACAATAGACGTTATCGTATCGACGTATGCTCATATCCGGTGAATCAAACTGTGTAGATTTTGCTGCAGAAACAATTCTGTTGCGTAAATGTGACGATTCTATTCCTACAGACTTCAAAATAAGCATCTGATTAATTGTTTTCGGTACATTCACTGATCATGATCCACAAAACAACGGTAAAATTGCGCATTTTGCGGCATATATCGACGGAAACGCACGTCAGAATCTCGTCAATATCATCATGCTGCTTTCCTATTGGCTTCGGCTTTTATTCCCGCCCATCCTGCATAAATTTATTATCTTCCATGACCAGAGCCGAAGCAAAGGGTCCACCACACAGCACACTCTCCCATAGCCCGCATCCCCGCTACGCCCCAGGCAGCAAAAAAAAATTATCCGCGGTAAAAGTCTAAGAATAGAAGGCAGCGAAATTCTCGCCCTGCTTCAGGCCACCGATTGGCTCACCGGTCATGCAAATACGTTTGCCAATTCTCTGCACGTGGTCAAGCATGCGCAGTCCGCACGTTCAACAGACAGCCGGGTGGTGGATTCCATCATTCCAACGGTACTTTTATTATGTTTTAAACTTTTCAGGGCCCATAAGTGCCGAAATGTAGTGATACATCGACGGTATATATTTTCAAAACATACAGAATGCTCCTGGTTAACTGCTGAAAGAAATACAGAGTGGAAAGCACATACAATAGATGTTAAAACCGGAAACTCGTGCACTGGTATGCATTGCCGATGTGTGCGTGTTTTCTGAAGAAATACCGCAACATTTACTGTGAATACATTTATTTTCACGGACATCAATTTTCACGGTTTTTTTGCAATTTGGACCTTTCACTGAAACGTTAAATTTACTATTTTTGTTATAATTGAATTCGTATCAATGCCATGACAGAAATATATTTCACTGGGTTCTTATTTTCACGTTTTTCAAGCATCAGCGAAAATAAGAAAACAGCGAAATTACATGAATTCACAGTATATAGGCGCTTTTGCTCAATAGTTCAGTTGTGCATGTTGTACATCTCTGTAGCCAGGAGAACGCCATATCTCGGTAATTTCATGGAGGAATAGGAATCACGGGACCAGGAATTAATAAAAGACTCCCTGTAAATTATGAACAAGTCAAAAAATAGATGAGACATCACAAGAAAAGAGAGAAGAGAACATTATCATACACAGAGCACCCTAAACTTAAGTTTAAACTTAGTACTGAGTCTGAGCCAGGGAGCAGAAAAAGCCATGATACTTCTTTTTTCAACTCCCTATGCACCGATATATTCGAGACTCCAGAAATTGGGATAAAGAACATAACGAGACCAGGAGCTAAAGAAGTGTCTTTCAAGCATCATCTATGCCTTCAATTTTTTTTTCTAACAAATAAGGATGATAAACAAACAGTTTATTATGAAAAACTTATGGAAACAGAAGGATACTGAGGAAACATAAAGTCATAAGCATAGGCCACGACCTAACCCCTGAAGAACGTAAAAAAACTGAAAGAAAAAAAATTACCCAGGCTAAAAAAAAAGGAGGAATAAGAGTCCGAGGGGGGGCGGGGGGCGTTGGAGGCCCACCATGGGACTTGAAAATTGTGAAGATCAAAAAATCAAAATTACAGCGACTAGGAAACAGAAATGACTGCTTTGTACTAATTGTAGTTAGAAATGACATTAGAATGTCTAATGCCAAATTTTGAAAGCTTACTAAGTAAGTTTGATGAGTTTTCTGCCATAATTCATGAAACAAAACCTTACACAATTTTTGGAACAAAAACATGGTTAAAAATGGACATCACAGAGGATTTTATTAACATTCCTGGTTTTTAGTCGTTTAGAACGGATACATCACGTCATCAGAGGTGAGTGGAGGGTTAATAATATATGCAACAGACATGTATGAAACTTGAAAGCGTACCATAGCAATGAATTAACTGACTTAAAAATAAAAGACACTTTATGGATATGGGTGAGGGATAGCTCAACATTATCATCATTTTTGAATTAGTACTCCGGGTACTAAATTTTATGACCCCCCCCCCAACTTAGTACTTTAAAATGATGATCTTTCAAGAAATAACACAAAAAATTCCACAAAATTGGGGTTACAAATGACCATCATTTTCCAGTATCTGTAGAAGTGTACATGTCCATTTACCCCCCCCCCCCCATCGCGTACTGAAAGTACTAAGGGATGGTTCAACATTTTCATCATTTTTGAATCCGCACTTACATTACGCAAGGGGGGAGGGAGATTAATGGGTCTGTACACTTTCATAGAATATGGAAAATGGTGGTCAATTTTTGGTCTGTTTTGTGCAATTTTGCCATGATTTTTCTTTTTTTTTGAAAATAAGTCATTTTTAAGTACTAATTTGGGGGGGAGGGAGGGGGGTCATGAAATTTTGTACCCTAAGTACCCATTTAAAAATGATGATAATGTTGAACCATCCCTAAGTTATCCTGGCAAAGCAGACAATCTCTTCGGAGTAGTCTACAGAAAAGGTGACAGTTCTCAAGAACATAATACGGTGATTCTGAAACAACTTGCACTAGCCAGTTCCATTTGTAAGGGTAAAATAATGTTCACTGGGGACTTATATTTATACCTGATGGACTGGAAAAATTAGATTGTGCAAGATAGAGAGGGCTCCTTTTCACATATATGTTTTATGATAAACTGGATGACTTACTTATAGAACACATGGTAGATCCTACACGTCAGAGAGGTGAAGCAGTCCCAAGCTGTTTTAACATATGAAATATAGTAATGGATTGCCCCTTGGGAAAAGGTTACCACAGTGTTATAACTTGGGATTATTTACAAAATTTTGAAAACGAAAGTGGTCAGGATGTATACAAGTATGATTATAACAATGCTGATTATGAGAAAATGAACTAATTATTATCATAGAACGAATGAAGTCTTGTCACCTCAGCAACTGATGTTAGTGATAGATGGAAATATTTGAATGCTGCAGTGGGTAATATTGTAAATCAGTGTGTACCTAAAGTTACAGGCAAATTGCCAGATATATGGAACTCAGAACTCATTTATTTTAGCCAATCAATACAATGATGTTTTCAATATGAAGATACATGTACATAATAATATAAATTGATGTGGCAAGGGGGACTCCAATTAAGACAAATACATGTCACTCTCGTAGGAGCCACCTTTAAGCCTTAAACAACTGAAACAATGTAGATGGCAGTTACTTCAATGGAAGAAAGCCAGTGTCACACCAATTTTTAAAGAGGGAGATAAATCTGTGACTGGCAATTACAGACCCATAAGCCTAACTTCTCAGGTATGTAAACTTACTGAGAAAATTATTAGACAAGCGCTAGTTCAACATCTTGAGGATCACAACTTATTACACATATGCAATGAACAACATGAGTTCCATAAAGCAAGATCATGCCTAACAAACTTGTTATACACATTAGAGGATTGGACAGCCATGTATGATGAAGGAATGGCTTTTGATGCAATCTATTTAGATTTTAAAAAGGCATTCCATACTGTCCCACATGGTAGAAGACTTATTTATAAGTTACACAAATATGGTATCAGAGGTAACATAAGTGTTTGGATTGAAGATTTTCTGACAGACTGGGAACAGTGTGTACAGTGGTACCTGCTCTAAAGACCACCTCTCGTGGAAGACCACACTAGTTTTTAAGACCACCACTTCAAGACACTGGCCTTTAATTTCTTTGCTAGCTTACCTGCAGTGAAAGGCCACCTGTCATATGTGACCACTTTTGTCTGGCATTGAGGGTGGTCTTAATTAGCAGGTACCACTGTATCGGTAAACTGGAGAAAGTTAACATGGTTGAAGGTATCAAGTGGTGTACCCCAAGGTTCAGTTCTCACACCTGTGTTGTTTTTACTGTATATAAATGACTTACCTGCTGTAATAATAATTCATTGCAAGATTTTTGCTGACGACACCAAAGTATACCACCAAGTATTGTCATTGATTGAACAAGATACACTTCAGGAGATTTAGAAAATTTCGCTGAGTGGTCCCAGGAGTGGTTACTTGGATTTAATGAAGATAAGTGCAAGGTACTATATGTAGGAAAGATAAATTTTAATTATAATTATACTATGAACAACAAGTCCCTCGAAAAAGTCACAGAAAAGAAAGATCTTGGCGTTATAGTGACCGATTCCTTAACTTTTTCCTTGGAAACACATTGGAAAAGTTGCAGCAAAAGCAAATAGGATATTAGGTATGATCAAGCGAACTTTTTCATATTTGTCAAAAGAATCTCTTCTGACTTTGTATGAAATGTACATTAAACCACATCTAGAATTTTGTGTGCAGGCATGGACTCCATTTTTGAAGAAAGACATAATTATTCTAGAGAAGGTCCAGAGAAGAGCAACAAAGTTGCTTGCAGGAATAACAATCTTGAGTTTTGAAGAACAGTTAAGAATACAACAGTTAACCACCCTAGAAAAACGTAGATTGAGAGGCAACTTAATTGAAGTTTATACAATTTTTAAAGGCCTGGATTCTTTGAATTTTGAATCTTTTTTTTTACCAGAAGGGAGTACCAAGGACTAAGAGGTCTTTCTCACATGCTGGAAGTTAACAGGAGTAATTATAATGTGGGTAAATATTTCTTTAGCAACAGAGTCCTTTGTATGTGGAATAGTCTACCAAATCACATAGTAACAGCACCAAGTGTAAATTGCTTTAAGAATTACTATGATAATTATTATTTTGGATGCTAATGTTTACAGTCAATGTGCTAGACACCTGCCATATCTATGCAATACAAATGAATTAGGATGTGTGCATTATGTATATTTTCTATGTACATCTAATTTTTTTTTCACACAATAAATGATTGATTGATTGAATAAACTAGATTAGTTTATTCCTCCATGGTAATTTATAACGTGCACTGAAAGTTGATCTTTGACTTCGCCATGTGCTACACTGGGCGGATAAACTCGCACGTAGCACAGGAACACAGGAAAAGCAAGTTACTTAATACAGCGGGTTTTCTCACCTGCAGCAGAGGAACGATTCAAGATATTGTGGTCCCTCTTGCCTGATTTGCAAAGTCATATTGACAGTAAAGTAAAGAGGTTACAGTAACCACAAAGTAGGTCATGGTGACCTGAAAATCTAATCGGCTTATTTTTCACATATCTCTGTGCCAAATTTAGGACCAATGCATTCAGGGACTTTGAAGATATTCCAGTAACAAAGTCACTTAGGTCACTGTAACCACACAATATGCCACAGTGACCTCAAAATCTGATCATCTAATGATTTTTGTGTTATAATGTGTCTGTCGGAAGGCTACCAAATTTGAAAAAAAAAAAAAAAAAAAAAAAAAAAACCAGTGTACTCTGCAGATATTCTGGTAACAAACATGCTGAAAACAAGCTGCTTTGTCTTGTGTCTCAGGCCAAGACCAAGAACTGCATCCACTTTAGTGTCCCCCTCATGAAATAGTACATTGTATACGCTAGTTTTATATGCACAGTGATAACTGCACATGTATGCTGTGTACTGCTCAGCTGAAGATACCTGGCTTGGAGCCTATTTTACACAGTAATTTGCACCCATACCTCTCCCAGTTTGCCAGCCCTGGCCGAAGGGGTCTGCACTGACCCAGACTTCAAACAACACCCAGCAACTCAAGCAAATTGCTATTACATAATCAGTGAGGTAGTCAATAGATTTGTGGCTCTGATTAACTTTGTCCATTCACTTTTCATGTCAAATTTAAACAAAGTGTTTCACCCTTACAGGGTCCACACCTTTACTCAGCATGATCTTAGTGCACAGTAGACTGTTACTGGGGACACACTTAACCTGATTTAAGAAGGACCTTCCTTCAACCTTTCATTCCACATGTTCCAGACTTTTCATGTAAAGCTGGTCTTGACCCTTTAATTTGTCACCCTGAAATACTGTAGTCTGAAATACCAATTGTATATTGTCATACCAATTAGCTTTGAAGAAACACACACTGATTTGCTATGCAGCAAATCATCATTCCGAGTCTGTGTCTAGATTTGTTTGATCAAAGTCTTTTTTAAAACTATGATGTGAAAATTTAGCACCTTGGTCCAAAAATCTTTACATGAATACGACTTGTTTACCTTCCCAACATTGCAGACATGAGACATGCACATGAGAAACAACTACATGTAGTTTGATCTGACAGTGAGCAGCACATGATCTGTACACATTTATAATGAGGTAAAGTGACATCTCTATTCCTATTTTGGGCTATTTTTTGCAGGGATACCCCAGGAATACTTTTTTTTCTTCGCCAATCAGAGCTTGTTACATAGAAAGACGAAAAATCTAATGATTCCAGCAGAATAAAAGCATAATAGCAGATGATGCAAAACATCATGACTGAAAAGGTGCAAAGTTACTGAGCTTTGGGGTAAAGTTTGCAGGTGTATCATTCAAAGTGCCACGAAAATCAGGCAGTTGTTTGATTTTTATCGATTTGATACGAATATACTTTTCACCACAAAACCAAAATAGCCATCTGCAAGTATTGAAGTTTTTCTACGATAAAATGCACATTACTTGTAGGTAATTAAACATTGCGGGCCAGTGGAAAGTTGATGAAGGTTGGCTTGCATTGTGCGCAGCTCAAATCGACAACGGTGGCAAATGATTTTCAAAGGCATGTTGGGTGTGCCCGACAACAGTGTGCAAGGGATTTTAAATAGGGCTTTGGCATGGCCGAAAACCACAGAAAAATTTTGCTATTTTACAGAAATATATGTTCCTGTTTTATTTTTACCGATTCGGCGATTCTATCTGCAGTTCCATGGTAGCAGTATCTGGACATCTCTACCTTCCGGTAAATAAAAAGAACTGTGCACAATTTCTGCTGGGCAAAGTCACAGCTTTGGCTAGTCTTGTCGTTTCAACTAATGGATTAACTGTGACACCCTGTCTTATTACAACAAAATAACAATGCATGAACAAAATCTGGTGTGCTGGTGTGCTGGTGTGAAACTGAAAGTGTCAATGGCAATGTGGATCTGCACACATCAAGGCAAAGCTGAAATCGATGCTAATTATACCCTGTGTTTACATTTACTTTCACTGGTTCTAAATTTGGTGGTTTTTGTATTTTAGACCTTTCAATATTTTTGTTACAAAAATCTTTTTGACACTGGGTTCTTATAAGATTATTGCTTTGCTTATTGCTTTGAAGCAGCGAAATAAGCAAAAATTGAAACACAGTGAATTTAAATGAATTCACAATATTACTAGATGTATAAATTTCATTAAATTTTGGTGTAGGCTTCTAAAATACAATGATACATTAATCTGTTATTGGTACCATATTGTCAACACCACACGACCTTCAATTACCACACTTGATCTTGGGCTACAGTGCCTACCCGAATGTGCATAAAATGTCAAAACACACACTAGTCTGTCTGGGATTCAACATTCCATTTACATGTATGTGTCTGCCCTGAACAAAACCGTTTCTATTGCCACTGCCCAGCACCTGTCGTGAACAAATTAAGTTGAGGCCTTGAATCAAAATAGCGGAGATACTTTTCCAGCTATTGTTTGATGGTGCAGAGTGATTTAATTTGGACAATGTTAATTCTTGTGGTCCATATACTGAAATCTGGTCAGCTGTCGAGACATACTCATGGCACACAAAATCTCATGAATATTGTGTGAACAGCAAACAAATTCACAAATTAAAATACAATCAGATATTGTTAGATCTCCCCCCCCCCCCCATGGTGCAGCTGTCAGTACTGACAGGAGCCATGGCTCTGTAACCTTGTAATTTGGGTCAAGGTCATCCATCTTCAAACTAGTCTGAGACCTTATGTAGGATTAAAACCATGTGCAATGAGAAAGGTCTACATCAAAAAGTTACTGAATGAAAAACAAATTCGCTAAAATGGCTCTGTGACCTTGGGATTTGGGTCAAGGTCACCTATCTTCAAACTCGCCGAGACCTTCTGTAGGGATAAAAAAAGAAAAAAATGTAAAATTCATAAAACAATGCAGCACCACCTGGTGGGCAAATTAACAACTAAGGATCCCTAGGAGTGTTCCTGTGTGATTTCAAAGCAGCTGGGTGAGCAGTGAAATTCAGACCTGAAGATTTTTTCACATTTGGTAAAGTTAAAAGAACAAAAAAAATTGTAAAAAATACAAAAATGAACGGTGTGACAGTGTGAAAAAACTTGGTGGAGACCAACTAGAGGAACATTGCCACCAAGTTTGAAGAGAAACCGGATGACAGTTTCGGAGAAGAAGTGGAAAATAGCAAAACACACAAAAATTCATAAATAAATGAAAAAACTGTGGCACTATGTCTTGAATAAATTAAGGTCTTGGGGGCCATAAAAGTGTCCCTGCAGGCCTGTGTGATATCAAAGCAATTTGTCAAGCGGCTTTGGAGAAGATTTTTTTTTTAATTTGCCAAAATAAGAACAAAACAAGAGTGTGAACAACCCATGCTCAGCTGACCTAGAGATTCACCACACTTGTGGCCATGTTATCATTTGTGCAGTTAAATACATCTAAGTGACCTTGAAAATGAGGTCAAGGTCACCCATGTTCTGTGTACCTCCCGCTGCCATGCCTTCAAGTGTTCCTATGAAATTTTATTTGAATCAATTGACCAAGAGGTTTTGAAGAACATCTTTAAGAATTCGCCACCCCCCCCCCAAAAAAAATTCCTAACATATCCAAAAATCACTGTAGCATGACAATTTGTACAAACTTAGTAACGTTCCCCCCCCCCCGCCCCCCCCTCCTCCCAAGGTACATCCCCACCAAGTTTGACGTGAATCTGGACAATGGTTGTGGAGAAAAATTCAAAATTGTGAATTAATATTGCAATCCCCATTCACTAGTCAGCCACCAGCCCTCAATGCTGGTAAACTTACTACTGTTTAGTAATCACACTAACATACATATTCCCACTGCCTGGTAATCATGCATTCATTATTACTGTGCTTTCATTTAACCTAAGATAAATAGTCAGTGTGAACATTTTTATTATTCAGAATCTGTCATGTCAGTCAGTCTGAAGAACTTTTCCATTGTCTATTCTTGCCAGTAGAACATATTTTGGAGTACACTGCACAACACCTAGAATAAAAAAAGGCATTTTAAGGCACCATTTGTGT
Source organism: Hermodice carunculata (assembly GCA_964020975.1). Taxonomy (NCBI): domain Eukaryota; kingdom Metazoa; phylum Annelida; class Polychaeta; order Eunicida; family Amphinomidae; genus Hermodice; species Hermodice carunculata. The sequence continues at coordinate 14,426,353 of OZ026625.1, read as the reverse complement.
TCCATAATATGTGGAAGAGACTGCATGTTTTGATCAAGTTCAGGAAAAGTATCAAACATAAACAAATTCTGGTATTTGTAAATTATTGCCAGATGTGGTGCCTTCACAATAGACACGTGGCCTTTTCACCAAACCCAAACTTTCTGCCATGCCTGCTAATTAAGTCTCATTAGTACCTGCTAAGCCAGCCCTGGTACATGTACTTCAATAATATTAGTGTCACTGGGTAAGTTTCACTGCTACATAATATGTTGGGTTGGTAAATAGGATTAGGGTGCTCTTTATAATGAGGGTTTATTGATGAAAGAAAAAGCACATTTGTGCTGCCATCTAATGGCAAAAGACCAACAAGCTGTACAGAATTACATGTACCATAAAAAAAGTAATTAATTTGCAAAAATGAAATCATCATAGAATTACCACAAACAGGTAACCATATGAGCATTGTGGGCTGGTGCGTGAACTGTTCACCTACATCATAATCAATAGGACTGTATGCATAAAACCGATGAGAACCTGAATTGAAAAATTTGTTAAAAATCGGGAGATTCACTGTAATGCCATCTTGTGAACAACTTTTTGGCCCTTCTGCCAGGAACATTTCCACCAAGCTTTAGCATAATCTAAGTGACAGTTTTGCGAGAAGTCGAAAATAGCAAAAAACATGCACTTTTTTACATGAAAAATATTTGAAAAATCACACCACCACCTGTTGAACAAATTCAGCTCTAGTGTCCCCAGAAGTGTCCCTGAACAATTTTGAAGCAATTGGCCAAGCAGTTCCTGAGAAGCTTTTAAAGACTTGGCAAAAAAAAAAACCCACAGAAAATCCATAAAAAATCCAAATATCACTGGATCGCCACCATTTGAACAAACTTTGTAGAGATTCACCCAAGGTACATTCCCATCAAGTTTGAGGTGAATCTGGCTGCGATTTTGGAGAAGAAGTCGAAAATATAAATTGCAAATGCTGACGGACAGACGACAGATGCCTAACCACAACATATGCTCAGCTGACAGACAAGTCAGATGAGCTATTAAAAATTCATTTATAAAAAATCCAAAAATCACTAGAGTGTGACCATTTGAGAAACTTAGTAGAGACTCACCCAAGGTACATTGCCACCAAGTTTGAAGTCAATCTGCCCTGTGGTTTTGGAGAAGTCAAAAATGTGAATTGTTGACACCAGCCAGGCAACAGATGACCATGGACAAAGGACCATCCTATAAGCTCAGCTGATCGACAAACCAGCTGAGCTAAAAACATCCAAACGTTGCATATTGTTCCAGTTATTTAAGATTACCAGTCAGGTCTTTCATCATAACAAGACTGTGTGGTAATATAAGCATGAGGACTGTGACAGTCCATCTTTATCAAGATACAAGCCAATAGGTCAGACTTGCTGCTCCCCCCATTGTACAGTAGCAGAGGCACCGTGTGCATATACCCTTACCACTTTTCCTTTAGAATTTTGCATATTTGTCAAAAAGTAAGCAATGAAAAAAAAAATTCTGTGAAAATCATGGACAATTTGCCACATTTAGAACAGAGGAATGTGGGCTTCAAAGATGCAGAAATGTCAATTCACCTTTTACAATATATTAGGCAAATGAAATGATTTATGAAGTAATAAAGTTTATTGAATATTTGTCTGAGTTTCACCAGCTTAATTGCACAGGAAAATGAGCACACTGAACAATAATACAGGCACTTGTGTATCAAGCACATCATACATCAGAACACCAAATAAGTGTACATGTATATAGTACATGCATTTTGTGTGTTACATGAGCAGAGTCCCACATTTTAAAAATAAAAGTTCCCCACATGATGTTTTTCTGGTCAAAAAGATGTCCTGGAGTCTTAACTTGATTCAGAAATCATGTGCCTTTTTCCACCAAAAGTGGAAGCAGTCAAAAATGTGAATTTCCATTGCAATCCCCATTGACGTACATAATACTCAATTGCATGCATTAAAAGGTACCCGAACTTTTTTCAAAATTTTTTACAAGTCTTGGATCTAGAGTATCACAACCTACTGAAGAAGTTTGTTTAGTCTTCCCACAAGCTACATTCCCACCTAGATTCAAAACAATCTGAGCGATTTTTCTAGAAAATGAGGTTCCCCAAAACACACAAAAATTTGTAAAAAAATGGAAAAAATTGTAGGGCCACGTGTTGAACAAATTAAGATATGGGGGTCCCCCTAAGTCCCCTTATGTAATTTTGACGCAATTGACTAATCAGTTTTGGAGAAGATTTTTTTTTATGACTTTGTCAAAAAAAAATAAAAAATAATTCATAAAAAATCCAAAATCACTGGAGCATGACCACTTGAGTAAACTTAGTCGAGACCCACCCAAGGTGGATCCTCACCTAGTTTAAAGTGGATCAAACTTGCAGCTTTGGAGAAGCCCAAAATATGAATTGTTGATGGACAGAGAGATGGATGGATGATGATGCATGACACAATCTCAAGTTCAAACTGTAGTCATACCTGTGGTTGTCTGGTAGAGATCATTCTGTATTTCAGATGGCAATGGAGACATCAGCAGAGCACCAATCTCCGTCGCTTCAACCGTGTGTTGATCTTGACTTTTTGTTGTTGGTGGTAACGCACTGTTCACAACAGCTGTTGCGTGCAGTAATGCTGGCCTGTCAGGCAAACCATGTGTAGTATCAATTAACCTGATCTTATCGGCCAAAGCACTCTTGGTAACTACAGTTTTGTCTGGCACCACACTCTGTGTCACAGGGTTTGAGTCTCCTCTCTCCTCGTTGTTCAGTAATAAATTATGTGTTCCTCTCCTCGGTCTACCACTGAGGTATTTTTGTTTCACTGTATCAGTCTCTCTTTCATTTTGTCTGTCTGTACCTTTGGAAATTTTTAGTGTTTTCCGTTCACTGTGACAACATTTTCCTGATTTTCTCCCTGTTGCTGATTCACCATATAACTGTTCACTGTCTTTGTCATGCTTTGTACGTACCAATGGTATTAATCTAGACGTACAACTTTCATCTGATTTGAGGATTTTACTTGCAGTTTTGTCTTTCAGCACTTTATTCATGTCATTTTTCCTTTGAGAAGTCTTTTTACGTATCTTTCCTGTAATAATATTACTATGTGGGACATTGAGACTTCTTACCTTTTTAGGCAAAGATTTCTCCTCAATCTCACTGTCATCTTCATCACTCGAAGAACATGTATATGATACAAGCTTAGCTTTCCGTGGTGAAAGAACAAAAGAAACTTTAGAATTTCCAATGATCAAATCTTCAGATTTTTTTCCAGAATCTTTTTGGTCATTCACTTGGGCAGTTTTAGCAGCTGGCTCTTTCGTATTTGGTTTTATGACATCTTGTGTTGGGTGAATCTCCAGTGTCCCCCTAGGCTTGGCCTCCGAGAAGTCCTGGGTTGGTCTGACTACAGAAACTTTTTTACCCTTTGACATCCCTTTATGGTGGCTGGCAGCATCTGGACTGCATCTCTGTTGTCTGTTTTCCTCTCTTGTTCGCAATTCTTTTCTCTTTATTCTGCCACTTTCTCTATCCTTTTTCTCTGTACCTCCTTTTGGGAATGTTATTGTAAACGGCGTACATTCAGAGTCGCTGCTACCTATGGTCCTCTTCCTGCCCTTGCTTGGTGACCGTACTATCTTTTCTTCATCCTTATGAACAGAAACGATTCAGACAATTCATGTAATTTTCAGTTGTACATTTAGACAGACAACACTGAGTAATGACGCTCATTGCTTTTAAGAACAATAACATATTCAATTAAACACAAGTAATAGCAAGAACAAGTACACTATACACACAAGCAGGTGCAGCACATTTGTTTTACTTACAGAATGATACTGAGGCCTTTGAACTTAATTATCAGGTCTTCAATATCTCAATTTGACAATTTTATACACAGTGTTTCTCCTGGAAATTTTCTTAAGGTATCACAAACAAGAAAATTTGCAGATGATGAATGAAAAGATTTTTGGCAATATTACCATACCTGTCAAGTATGGAATCACACACTTTTTTTGCCTTACTTTCCAGACTTTTCACTTTATATGTGGCCTGCTTTGGGTATATTTCCCCTACGAAAATATATTATTTCTTCTTTATATGTTTTTTTTTTTTTAAATATAAGACCCCCCCCCCCATCAATGAAAGCAAAAAGGATCCTTTTTTCTTGTCAAAGGATGTTGAGAGTATATATATTGCATATACATTGACTTGACTTCAGACCTAAATTTATGTCAGGAGGTTTGTCATGGTTTATAGGGGTATTATACTCCCATTTAGAAGTAAAGGGGAACTTTGTGTGTAAATTTAAGCAATAGTGCCTCCAAAACAATGATATTATTCCTTCCATGACGTTTTAAAAAACCAAAAGAAACTGTAGTTATGAACACCATACGACAGCTCTACTAACACAATGAACCCTTCCCCCATAAAACTTAGCTTGAGTCAGTTTCTTTACAACAAGCATATTGGTTTACATTAGCCCCCGACCTGACATGTTACACTTATTCAACTACATGTAGGCCCAGTGGAGTTGAATACCACATGCACGTAGTGTGTAATCTCAAAGTTCTTGGTCAAACAGTTCCTGACATGAGCCAAGAGGCAAGGGGTAGAGGGCGCAGGGGTCAAAAAAGGTCACTGACCTATTCTGACCAACACTATGGTCAAAGCTGGTCATGTGATACCTGTTGACCAGTGCTATTGGCTGCTACTGCCTGTCTGTGGACATATGCCATTGAACCAATTCCTTCCTTTGATCACCAATGATTGGCTGTCGTGCTGGGTACTGTGGTTCATTAGAATGTGCCTTACAGCTGTCAGCTGTTACAGATAAGGCTCAATAACTCAAGACTTCAGCACTCCACATTCACACCCATACATAATTGACAGAAACCTGTCATGGTCACAAGCCGGCCTGCTCTTCTCCAGACATGACGGGTCTTTTATATGCACTGTCACACAGCAAGGCAGCTCATAGAAAGGCCTTTGATACACCAGTCATTCCCCGCTGGTGATGAGAGTATGTGAGGATAAGTCCCCTGGATTGGCTGGCGTGCAAACCCGTAAGACCTGGGGGATGCTTAATGAACTTTGTTGAATAATTATTTAAAGTACTTTGACATATAATTCAATGCTTATGCACCTTAAATGTACCATCCCTGTAAATTTAAAAGGGCTCGTATTTATAGTTTAGAAGATATGGCCTGGACAAAATTATGCGGTGATTTTGAGGTGCTTAATGATCTTTGTCAATTAATAAAAGAAAGTAATCAGCCAAATACATTTAATCCTATGCACACTTCATACCTAAGATCTACCAACCCTGAAAATTTCAAAAGACCAGCATTTATAGTTCCAAATATACGGCCAGACAAAATCATTTCTGATCTGGAGGTTGCCTAATAAATTTTTAATTAATTACTGAAAAAAAAACATCAAACACAGGGCATTTCAATTTTTTGCTTTTTGTATATGTTATCTGCTAGGAGGGGCCAGCATATAACGAAAGGAGCTTAGATTTTGATTCATAGAATATGTCCAAAAGTTTCACGGTGCTAACTTAAAAATTGTTGGTGCTGTTGTGTTGACAAGCAATTGTTTATGGATGGACAGACATGAGTGATCACATAAGCTCTGCAGCCTGTGGCCAGAACAGGTAACAAACATTGTCTCAAGATGGCCATAGAACTGATAAGACTGGAGAACAAAGAACTACTGTGGACTATACAATATAAAGTTTAGGCTGGGGCAAGGGGCTTAGTGCATCCTCCTAAAAGCTAATCAGTCAAGATTGGATATACCGCCAACCATTCTGTAACTTGTTTTAAGTAAGTACTGCATTAAATCAAAATTCCAATTTTTTTCTTATGAGATTTGTAGCAGAAATTTCAATGGTTGCAATGGATACGACAGTGAGAACAAGATGAGTGAAAATGGTCATAGGAAATGGAAGGTCCCAACCCCCTGAGGATCCTGAGATATGGGATACCCCCTTTTCTAAATGAGACTTGGCTTTCAACTGATAAACCAAATAAATAATTTTCCTGAAAAATAATTTAAATACAACTAACTTCTTCATCAGACTGACAAAGCTTGGGTTTCTTCCATGTGGCTGTACCAGTGACCACGTTGAAGTAGTAGAAACGGTCCGGGTATGTTCTAGATTGGCGTACGGTCCATTCCCTGGGTAGTGACACCTTTGAGGTCTTCTCCTCCTCAGCCATCAGCTTTTGGTCACACAACCTGAAATAATCACATCAAAAAATAAACCAAAACGGGTGACAGTCCATTATACAGTTGCCTGCTTAGACATACCCTTCTTGCTGCACTATGGAGATCTGATATTAACCCTGCTCAAGGTCACCATCCATTGAAATCTATACATACTGATAGCCAGGAGAATAGGACTGTCTACGCAGGCAAATTATGCAGCCACCAATGACAGAATAAGCACAAGCCTATTATTTGCTTTATTCTGTCTGTTTCTTTTTCCAACAGTATTGTTGTGGCACCATGACAGACTTTTGCTGCCACTATGATTGTCCATTAGATATGTTAAGGGAGCAAGAGGTGACATAGAGAGGCCTTGTTAACTGATACCCTTGTTGGTTCAAAAGTTATACACCTCAGAAATGCATATCTGTCCATTTTTAAAATAGTAAGATCTTTGGCAAAAATACTAAGGATTGGCACTTTGCTGTCAACTAGTGCTAAATATTATAAAAATGATAGTCACTATTGTTGAGAATAAAAAAGAGGGCTGTGTGAACAGCCCATCCTCAGCTGACCTTAACTTTCAATTAATATGTCACCCCACTCTGGTCTAGTGGTACCCAAAAGTATTTCTATGCAATTTCACTTGATTAATTAATACTTTTTTTTTTAGATTTAACCCAAAACATGAACCCACAAAAAATCTAAAATCACTAGACCATGACAGACCCACCTAAGCTATATTGCCACTAAATTTGAAATGGACTTGACCAAAGGTTTTTGAAGAGGAAATCAAAAATGTAATTCTAGACAGACGCCATATGGATGATGAACCGATGACAGACACACACCGATCCCACAAGCTTAGCTGGTTGACAAGGCAGTTGATCTAAAAAAATGATAACTGACATTCATGTTCACTCAAAGGAAATCCTGTTTTGCATGTAATTTTTGGAATCTGGCCATTAGTTTTTTGAGAAGTAAAAATGTTAAGCATTGATGACAGAGGATGGTTGATGGAGGACGACACATGGAGACCCGTACTATTATTTCACCTGACTGACAAGTCAGCTGAGGTAAAATAACCCCCCCCCCCAAAATAAATAAATAAATAAATAAGTAAGTAAAGAAATAATAGAAAATCCATAAATCACTGGAGCACGATCATTTGAACAAGTTTGGTAGACACACATGCACGGTAGATCCTCACCAAGTTTGAAGTGAATCTGACTGATGGTTTTGGAGATAAAGTGGAAAAATGTGAAATGTAAACAAACGGACAGACAGATGGAAGACGGAGCACCATCCATCAACTAAGTTGACTGACAAATCAGATGAGATAAAAAGTACCAAATTTTCTGCCATAATTGTGACTTTGAAGACCTGATAATTTTTAATTGTAAGTTTGGGGCTGTGACTTTTGCTGGGAACACAGATCCATTTTTACCAAGGACCAACTCAGACAACAACTTTTCATAGGTTGTGACAGCTGCCATTGTGTTCATATACTGCAACCAGCAATACACACTAACACAGTCATAAAGTTTGGCAATAAGTGCAATGAAGTACAAGTTGATTTCTTTACAAATACAACATACTGCGTGAAATTAAGGATCAGCATAAGTCCTTTCCTGCTTTCCCTTAATCTCACATAGTCTATCTATAGAGACACTAGCTGACATGTGAGACTTAAGATATCCTACCATGAACAATTGTGTGACAATGTGACACAGGAGATGCAGAAGATGTATTCTGTTAAACAGTCTGTCCAAAGTATACCAATTAATGGCAGACAGGCACTGTTTACTGTGACAGAACCATACATATCTAACTTTGGAACTCTCCAGATGAAAGACAGGTTTATGTCAATCATGATGTGTCAGGAAACTGCACATGTCTTCTACAACTTAGTAAGTTTATCAGTGAAGGATTTGTTGGACATGACATGCAGTCATAAGATTGTCTCACTCAATGATCAGACTGTTAGCTGTGTGTTTACACCAATTCAATTTATTGTACCAGCAAGTTAATAAAGAGAGTATCTCGGGCTGGTACTCACACAGCAGGGTCTTATCTCAACTTTAATTTACAGCTGACATTTGTGCAGTTATTCATCTATGTAAAGTCTAAAATGGTGCATCTTTGAATTCTTTTACAGGATTGTTACATGTAGCATCTTTTGGTGCTTTTCACTGCATGTGTATCCATTTACAGCTGCTTAAAGGTATTAGGAAGTTGGCAGAAAAGTGGTCCAGTTTTTACTTCCTGAGTAGGCTCTAGCCTCTAGTTTAAACGGATGCCACTCTGCCGTGGTCATGCAATAATTTCTTCCATCTCTCTTTGCGAGCCAGGCCTGCTGGACAGGGTACCATGGCATTGGTTGAGATGTTACCCACTTACACCACAGACAGACAGAATCATTGAGAATGTCACAACAGGGTCACTGACACTATACCTGTCTAGCGCTAATGTTCTTTGTAAATTGTACGGACATGAAATGAGCTTCACTTGAACCTGTACAACTGAAGCGAAGACAAGTGATCAGGACCTGACAGGTCTGAGGTTAATGATAATGTTAAACTTCCAGCCCACAATCGACAATGCTGGTCACATTGCACCCATAGGCCATACTCCATAGTCAATACAAGGGGCCTACATGTTAAGAATAAGACTTGGCTCCGTCAAAAAATACAAATCGATGATTTATTTTTAAAATGCTGCATTGTCACAGTGTAGTACATACCTTCCGATCAAGCATATTTAAGGACGACCGAGAAATTATGGCATTTAAGAAATTTATTGTTGATATTAGGCCTGTAGGGGTCAAGGTCATGACTCACCCGTCAGGTCAACCGGGTCTGCTAATTACCGAAAGCAACGAAAAGCGACCGAAACAACCGACACGTCCCAAAAACAACCGACGGAACAAACCTTACAGGCAACCGAAAGCGACCAACACAGTACGACATCGACATTTCTTCCTCCATGTGAAAACATTCCCTGTAAATGTTATAACGTACCCTGTGAATGTTTTATCATCATCATCATCATCATCATCATCATCATCATCATCATCATCATCATCATCATCATCATCATCATCATTTGTGTAAATTTTCCGTCATGGGACTTTCAAAATAAACCAATTCATTATAAAACAAACGAAACAAAACAAAAAAACAACAACAACAACAAATGCATAGGCGTACACTGGTTACAGACAGGAAATGCCACGATTAGAATCGATGGAAAAAAAGCCCTGTCTAAAGATGTTAAATATATGCTATGGCTATGGATCGCTAAAGTTACGGAATTTAAACTTGTTCAGTTAGATAGAATTGTATGTTGTTGCGATATCAAGTAAGGCGATAGCCGAGTAAATGATTGATAAATGACGATGTCTTCCAAGAGACACCGTGTGGTTTTTTGAGGATTAACATAGGCTGTATGCACAAGGTTGCTTTGGACGGGATTAACACTTGGCCTCCTACTCCGACTGCCAATGACAATGTCACTGTTGGTAACATCCCGCTTTCCTTTATCATATAAAAAAAATCGAAAAAATGTCAACATTTTGTTGACATTTTTCGTCGAATTGTTATGATTTGTTGAACAAATCCTACAAAACTGCAATAAATCACAATAATTATGTTTAATGTACAGTGATATAGAGAGAAGATATAATTGCAAAACACGACTGTTGTGTTTAGCCAGACTGACCATGGAGCTATAAGCTCCATGGACTGACAGAGACACCCTACAATGGCTACATGTCATACCGCCAAGGTGCACATCAGAGATTCCTTTGTAAATTATTGTGAAAATATTTTTCGAATTTATCCATAATAGATATATTCATAGAAAATAAATAAACATAAGCTACATCCCTGAACTTCATATTATGGCATGTAGAGCATGACATTTCTGGTTGAAAACCTATCTCACTAGCCCCGGGGGTATTAATTTAATGTGCAACTTTACGAGACAAGCTTAGGGGGCAATCATTATTTACCGGGGGGAGGTGGGGCTCGGGATATCGGGATAGGGTATCATCATAGCTTGTGTACCCCCAGAAAAAACCGACAAGAATTTGCGCCCCCCCCCCCCCAGCAAGTGCAGAATTTTGTGACACCCCCCCCCCCTGCCTTATACTGGTTATTCTCAATGTTGTATGACTTAGTTATAAGCTGATTCACAATTTGATGACACCCCCCCCCCCCAGGGTGAGGGTGGGGGGCCAATTTTATGACTCCCCCCATGTCAGTCATTTTGTGACAGCCCTCCCCCATTAGCAGCATGAGTAATTTTGTGCCCCCCCCCCCCCATTGATTGGGTAGAGAAATTTTGTGACCCGAACCCCCCCCCCCCCTTCGGTAAATAATGATCGCCCCTTTATTGATTTCCCACTACAACTGCACAACTGATTGCCTTGTCCCGCTTGGCGAGATATGGGTAGGTACCTGTGGGGACAAGCGGGATATTACTAATATTTTGTAAACCTCGAAAACTGATTAAAGGCAGATGGTTTTTTTTTTCTTGTATGTGGTTCGGGAGGCACTAGACGAATACCAGTTTGGCATTTGTGAACTTAAATTTTACAAAACAAAAACAAAACAAAAACAAAAAAGGAAGAAAACGAAAGGAAAAAACACTAATCTTGTGAAAAATGAGCATATGGCCCTGTCCGTGACAATGATCACTGATATGACCTGTACGTCCCCCGTGATCGCCAGACTAATGCCACGGTAATATTTGTTGGCTTTATGGATAGCAATGAATTGTATAAAGATCTGCGTAAGGTGGCTGCAATTCTACATAACCAGCCATTCGATGTAAGTATCCTTAAATCCTACAGATCAAAGGGAAAACAATATGAAAATGATGTCAGATACAACTATACTGTGGATGATTTTATCAACAGCAACAAGGGCAAAGTATTAAATGAATTGAATTTCGGTTTACTGCATACGAAATCCAGTCTACCATCAAAAGTATGAAAAGACGAAAGTCACCAGGGATAGATGGAGTCTTGAATGAAATATTCAAAAGTGGTATTGAAGTATAAGCTTCTCTTTGCATTTTACTTTTCAACAAAATTATGTGTCGTGGTACCTTTCCTGACTTATGGCAGCAAAATTTTCTCACCCCTGTGCATAAGAGAGGGGACGCTAATAATCCGAATAACTACAGGGGATTGCTGTCTCCAGACATTTCTTTAAACTCCTTTTTAGTCTCATTAACAGCAGGCAATATCGTTTCTTCGATGAAAATAATATTATTCCACAGCATCAAATTGGGTTTTAAAAGGGTGACAGAACTGCTGATTATATTTTGACTCATCGGACCTTGATTGACAAATATGTTCAACAGCACTCAGGGAACAAACTTTTCGTGTGATTCGTAGATTTCAAATGTGCTTTTGATTCCGTATGGCGACAAGCTCTATTATATAAATTACTTCTCAATGATGTGGGTGGAAACATTCTAGATATTTTAATCTCCATGTACAGCAAAATTCAGCATTGTTACACCGAACCATTCATGTCATATATAGGCGTCAAGCAAGGTTGTGTACTTAGCCGCTGCTCTTTAATCTATTCTTGTCAGACTTACCCGAAAGCTTTGATATTACTTGTGACCCGGTTTCTCTGTATGATACTATATTGAATTGCTTAATGCCAATGAGCTTGTATTAGTACCCGAATCAGCAAGAGGTCTACAGTAGTGCCTTAATAAGTTGTATAGTTATTGTAACACATGGCAATCAAATGCAAACACAGACAAATCAAATGTAATAATATTTAACAAAAGTGGGCTGCGGGTAAATAACATGACTTTTTATAGTGGTAATAGCATTGTAGAAACCACACAGATATATTGCTATCCAGGTATTGAATTTTGTGTTTCCGGCACATTTACATTTGCTGTAAACGAGTTAAAAGACCAGGCCCGTAAGGGACTTTTCAAGTTATGCCAATACCCCATCAATAATAAGTTTAGCCTGACAATTAAACTATTTAATGCTCTTAAAAAGCCAATCTTTGGGTATGGCAGCGAAGTGTGGAGTGTATTCTCGTTAAAAGATATACATGTAGATACCAAGTTCTATCCGTTGTGCTAGCAAGTCTGTTATTTCAAATATTCACACGAAATTTTACTAGTTTGTTTTGGGTGTACACCGTAAAGCCACAAATGCGGCAGCGAAAGCTGAACTGGGAAGTTTTCCAATTTTGATTGAGCAAATTTGTGATGCAGTGAAGTATTGGCTGCACATACAAGGCAGTAACCATTAAGAGAGTCTGGTATTTCAGTGTCTCCCAGATAGAAAGTGTTGTTGGTTGAAGTACGTCAAAGCAAGCAGCGCACAGTGACTACACGTTCCTTGGTCAAATGTATCTTAGATTATCTTCAATGCGAGAAACTTGGAGTAATGTAGGTGGTGCGAGACCTGATTCTGTGAAGTAAAATAGTGCTTGCAAACTATTTATGAAATTAAATGGCATGGGCAGATTATTGGCAATGGTAACACTTTCCACTAGCTACGTACATACCGTACGTTGAAATCTGATTTTAAATTAGAAAATTATCTGACACAGAATATTCCTGAAAACAAACCAAAGAACTTCAGCAAATTAAGAATGACTGATCTTACGTTGATCATTGGGACAGGCCGTTACACAAGGCCAAAGACTCCAGTAGAAATGTTGAAATGTCAAGTTTGTGATTTGGATACTGTTGAAGATGAGAAACATTTTGTGTTAGATTCCAAATTTTATGATGGTCTGAGAATGCAGCTTTTTGAATATATTATATCCAATAATTGCAATTTTGATCACTCAAACAGAGAAGAGAGCTCATGTTCATATAAATGTTCATGGGATGAGTAGCAATCCTTTACTATACCAGTATGTTAGTAACTTTGCTAATGATGCCTCTTGTAAACGGTTTGACTACCTAGGGCATTAATGAGACACAGCCCGTAACTTTGTTGACTCATGAGGGGCACCTGAGATTGGTGTCTTCGATTCTGTGTATATAAGTATGTTTATATGTGATCATTTTATTGGTGATGATTATACTGTATCCTGTATGGTTCTATGTTAATAAAGTTCATGTATATATATATATATATATCAGCAAAAGAGATACATATCCATTGCCTCAGCCTAAGGCTTAGGGACCAGTAAAATACCTGTTTTCACATTAGTAGCCCACTGTGCAATACTCAGAGTATACACGCTTTTTTTCAAGTTGGGAGGGGAAGGAGGAGGGGGCTAAGGACCAACTGTATCTTTTTATGCTTATAACTTTAATTTGTATGTCCATTAATAATAATAAATAACATGAGAAGCTTCACTCATGCACTAAGTTCAGAATCTCAACAAGTGGCAAGGCCGTTGTTTGCGGGTCCGACTGCCCAGATCGGTTGGACGAACTTTTCGCCTTTAATAAAAAAAAAATGAAAATCAATCAAACCAATTTATTGTTGCTTCGACCATAAAGTATTTCCCCTCAAAATTTCAAAATATTGCACTGATTGGAACACAGCTGCGTTTTGAATTGAAAATGATGATACCCCATGATGCGCCAGGGACCTCTCCCCTTCCCCCAGTGTGTGAGTGGCGCTACGCGACTCCAACATCTACAACTCGCTCATACATACAGTGAAATGGTGCAAAAGAAATATATATATAAACTCAGAAACTTCAAATGTGGCATGTATATGGCTCCTATGGTGAAGTTTCACATATTATTCAGAATAGTTAACCGGTTGAATATTATGCAAATTAGGGCCATTCGAAAATTGTAATCCCTTCTGGTTTCCAAAGCATTCAACACAGAGGCCCAAATATTGGTTCTTTTGGTACATTTGTTGGGGCTGTGCATCGATTGGACACATTACAACGGTTACAGTTTTAGGTGCACTACAAAAGTTTAATTTTTTCAATATCGTCAAAAGTATTACAGGTAGACATACCATTCCAACTTAAATTTATAAGTGCCGGGAATGACGTTTCGTCTGCTCATGACTAGGCGTAACTTAGGCTACAACCTAATATGTAATTTATAATGTAATTTCTAGGCCTATTTGTTTGGTCTCCACCTTCGACCTGCCAGCCCCGCCAGCCCCGCCAGCCCCAACTTCTTATGTGCTTTCGTGTTGTAGGCCTAGATACCCATCCATCAAAGCAAAGGCCCTCTTTCGAGGGTCTTTGATCTAAGTAACAAATCACATTGTCGGTTAATAATAGAACTATTGTGTCCCTTTAGAAAGAGATTGGGAATGGAAACCAGAAGAGAATGCCCGTGCCCTGAATATGTAGGCCTAACATACTGAGTGAACTTGTCGGTCGTCAAGTCGACCCATGAAAGAATGACAAGATTAGTCCATACCAGACGAATGAGGTCATGGCCGTTGCCAATCCTTCAATGGCGTAGGGCCATGACCATGTTTGTTTAGGAATGTCTGGAATATGGTTGGTACCATGGGAAAGACCAAAGCCTGTTTTATATATATATATATATATATATATATATATATATATATATATATATATATATATATATATATATATATATATATATATATATATTATTTATTTTTTTAAATTTTATTTTATTTTATTGTCCTCCAATGGACATAAGTATGATGTGTGTTGATATTTCCGCCACATAAATCAGTCATGTTTAACGATAATGTCCATATTTGGAAACTATTTCGAAGTGACGGGGGACCTCATCGATCTAAATAGGGAACTTATTTCGGGCTGCTCACGATAACCGAAACGTACTTCCATTTCCGACAAATGCATTGAAATAAGGAAACAGCGATGCTGTTCTCCGATGAACTTTCCAAAAAGGGCAAGATAAATGTGACGCAACAAGTTTATTTTTGGCCATCCATTATCATATTTTGACGGAGAAACATCTCACACCATCTATACTAAAGGAGAAAAACGACTAGTGAACAAAACATGTGGCTATGAACCGCGGGAAGAGTCAAATTCATTGAATGTGTGGGATATACATTGTAAAAAGCGTAATGTTGATCCTTGATGATGGGCTTCTTCGCACCATCAGTCATTTCATCGAACAAACGCACCACCATGATTAAATTTTAGTGACAGTGTTGGTCTGGCGACATGAAGGAAATGATGCAAAATGCCTTCTTCAGCATACATGGTTTTCGTGATTTTCCTATAAATGACTTGACAAAGAAAGGAAAAACTATTTCCGTGCATGCAATGCCATTGAAAAAGGCCGGGTTCAGCTCAAGTGTCAAGTGCTACTGCGCATGCTGGTTTAGCATGCCACCTCACGGGCGCCAATGGGACTGTGGAAGAGACAATATACTTGTCACTCGTAACTGGACAGCACGTGCACACAAATGGTGTCTGTGCAATATTGCTCAAACGAGATCGTCATTATTGCTGTTATCCAGGAAATAGTGACACACAGTGGATAAAAACCTTTCGATGTTTTTTCTGGCATTATATTTATTTGTTGTAGATAACAAGAGAGCTTTTTAGGCCCACCAACATGCAATAAAGTATTTTCTGCATAGAGCGGGACATCCGGTTGTAAGCAGATATTCCTC
Source organism: Hermodice carunculata (assembly GCA_964020975.1). Lineage (NCBI taxonomy): Eukaryota > Metazoa > Annelida > Polychaeta > Eunicida > Amphinomidae > Hermodice > Hermodice carunculata. The sequence goes on along the minus strand of OZ026625.1, from coordinate 14,410,520 downwards.
TCCGGAACACCAGAAGCTCGCGATTTTCAAGTTATATATATATATATATATATATATATATATATATATGTATGTATGTATATATATATATATGTATATGTATATATGTGTATATGTGTGTATATATGTGTATATATATATATATATATATATATATGTATATATATATATGTATATATATATATGTATATATATATATATATATATATATATATATATATATATATATATATATATATATATATATAGGGTCCACGACAGTACGTCTAAAACCATTTTGCCGAACTATCAGCATGCCGAAAATCCATTTCGTCGAATTGCGTGTTGGTCGACACACAAATTAACATCCCGAAAACAACTTTGCCGAAAGGTCATAGCGTGGAATGAAATTTCGTCTAAATGCCTCTTTGCCTAAAACTCCCGATTTGTATAAAGGACAATGCATGATAAAATTTTCTGTGTTCTTATTTTTACAAATATACTTGGCTCAATTTTTATCTGACATTTTTTGCCATTGCATCGGTAGATGGTGCATTAGGTGGATCAAATGGGGTCGGCAAAACCTACCGAGCTTATAAGGGTCGGGATCAAGTTCTCTTTTGCGGGGTACAGGTAAACAAAAGATAGGGTGTACAAAATAAAAAATTTCACTGGCAGTGCGAAGGTCGCCAATGGCAATGTGCAGGATCACGCATCCCTTCCACATCTTCCAAAAGAAGCGCCTGTCAGTAAAAGTAAAATTCAACCAGGCCAAACCATGGAAAAGAATGTAACAATGCAAAGAAACAATGAAAAAATTTAACCATAGAATAGCTATGAGGTATAATGACCGACCTCACCCATGCACTAATGACGGCATTTTGCCAAACTGTGCTTTACACGGTACCGGTAAGTGGTCGGTATTGCACCCTAAAAGTTAAGAGTTTTCGACGAATTTTAGACGAAAATTTATGGATTTCAGACAAATTTTCCATTCGAACTGTGTGTTTTTCTACCTAGTTGTATGCGACAAATGTGGTTTTCGATGTAAAGGAATTTAGACATAGTAGCATTTCGACGTATTAACTTTTCGATGGACTGGTTTTAGACGAAGTGTCGTGCACCGATATATATATATATATATATATATGGTTATACATGTGTTACGGTAGAAGGCTCCCTTCGGTCGCTATTATAGGTAGAGGTGCCATTCCCAATTTAAAATGATGCACAGGTTTCTGCTGAAAGTGCATTGGATAAACTGCAAGCAAAGTTTATAGCATTTAAATTTATGCAAGTTTTTGAGGGATATATATAGGTCTTGGACCAGTAGCCTAGGCCTAATGCATTTATATGTTAAAATAGCGACATTTGCTGGCTTATTTCTCCTATTTGAAACGTAAAACTGCAACTTCCTTGGCATTCTGCTTCAAGTTTATACCGGTAGCAGCAAGTTAAAACCAAGAAAATGGGGGGTCATGTGATTAGATTTTTTTTCACAGGTGCATTTGTGTACCTTACCTCCATGATTGACCGTTCCGCGCCAAATATGTCTCCAAAAATACACAAAGTTATCACATGATTTTAAATATTTCTAGAGTAGCAGTGCCTTTCTAAAACTCACAGTTAATAAGTATTTTCCTGTTCAAAATGATGATGGGACTTAATTTGGGATGCTCTTCTCCTGTGATATTAACATCCAATAGACACAGCAACAGTATTCAGTACTCGATCAAAAGTTGTGGATCAGTTGATCCGACTTTGAGGGGTTACTGGTCCAAGACCTAGAGTCATAGACAGATTTGCTTTCAAGCAAATCTTCTTTTCTAGTTGTAGGCCTACATTTGTAGTTTGTACATTTCATTTTCAGATGAAGGGCCAATCAATATTTTCAGTACTTTCACCAGCATGTATTTAAGAACATAAAATTAATTCTAGAATTATCCATAAAAAATCGCAAGGGTGCAATATATACTGTTTATTTGTCAGAAAATAACTTGTTTTCGGTCCATTTCTGCCGCTCTTTGTCGCTATTGGTCGTTCTCTGTGGCTGTACGATCTTCGTAGAATGTCGCAAAAGTATATTATATTATTGCGCGAAATTTTAAGTTCATTTCAGTTTTCAAACATATAGAAAAAGATAGAAAGTAACAAATAGCATGATTATAGTTGTATATGATTTCCAAAAAAATGTGAATAATCATAAATAAGCAGAAATGTTTTACATGTACACTGACCTAGATTGTACCAAAATTCGGTCGCGCGGATCGATATTTCGACGGAAGTGCTGCACGGACAGAACCGCTGCTTCCACGTAAATTGCGGGTCGCCCTCGACTCTGAGGAAAAGAAAGCAGCAATAATGTGGCAGTCGAAAGGAAAGAAAGACTACACAGCCGTGCAACTGGAAGGAATCACTAGTGGCACTGGTTATGACAACAGTAAAACCAGGAGACGCCAGTCTTGTTGGAGGGTAAGCCTCAAGCTAAAAACACTGGCACTGCATTGCCAGTGGCAGCGTGCACCTTGTGTCTTGTGTGGCCTGTCAAATCAGGCTTCTTAAGTTCTCAATCCCATGCATGTTGTACCTATTCACCACCAACGGCTAGCAGATTTGGAGGTGAACAAGTGACTGACCGCACTGAAAATCCGGATTGGACTGCATCATTCACATGGTTGTACTGATGTTTGCCAAACTTAAAATCCTGGGGATGGGAAGTAAAATTCAGGGAGATTAATAAATTTATAGCGAGCGGAATGAGCTCAATATATCACATATGAAAATTTGGCCGTTCTTTGGAATACGGTCCGGGTTTTCAGCATTGAAACCCTGCAGTCTGCACTCAGTTGTGCACTCAAGTGTGAACAGTGTACATATGTGCTTTTTTCCGTTTGCTGTGAACGATGTACACATATGCTTTATTCCATTTGCTGAAAACCCGGACCATATTCCAAAGAAGCTCCGAAAATTTTTGAAGTGTAAGGTAATTCATCAATCCAAACCTACAGTCTATACAACTTGAAAAACATGGTCACATCCAAATTATCATCATCTTCAATAGCTCCCCAGCGCAGTGTTCGGGAACCCATTGACATGGATCATTGATTCACGCTAAGTTCTCTTATTCGCTGTATTTGGCATCGCTAGTTTTCCCAAATTTAACATCATTTGTGTGAATTTTTGTTCATCTGAGGTCACAATTTTCTTCGATTATCGCCATTTTTTTCGTCCACGGAATTTAAAACTTCGAGGTAGCCTGGTAACAACTCAATTGCGCATGGCAGAATTTTCAGAATGCCAATCACTGTGTGACATAGCTATCTAGGGGTGGCTTTTTGCATGTAGATCATGACGTCGAGGCCCCCCAAAGGGCATGTTGCCAATGAACGCTCAGATTTGGTGTTGTCGCGCGAGATTCCAACAATCACTCTTTGTACCCACTATGTACTGTGCCACATCATACATGTTACAACACTATTTCAATAGGGATATAGAGATCTTGGGCACAGTTCTTAAATTTGTAGAACAGTGTCTAACAAAAAAAAAGGCTATATAACAGACCAGTTCATTCAGCTACTCAAGGTACTACGGCCTCACCCCTCTAGACTGGTTTAGTAAATGGCTGCTAGAGGGACCTAGCAACCAGGTGCTAGCTAGAGGGACCTAGCAACCAGGTGCTACTGCCTGATCCACCGACGTTGTTGTTGATACTTGGTAATGCTGACGTTCGCACCTTAGGCTATGCCTACAACATATTTAGCATAAATGCTCTACTCGCTACTAGGTTGAACCTACTTCCATATTATGAAATGTAAAAAGAAACTATTGATGAAATTCACGGAGATGGCTAAATATCTACATGGGGGGGGGGGGGTATTTATAGCTTTGTCCACCCACTTACACGATAGTGCAATAACTGGGGATGAGACCTGCCCAAAACCGCATTATCAGCCCATCACATCATTGTGATTGTATGTGTAGTTTGTGTGAAAATCTGTGTTTCTTACAATTTTGAAATAAACTGGTACCAATATTTGTATATTTTAGGCATCGTTTGTTGTACTGCAACAGAGCTACTGGCATGCCCATGGCTTTCAAAGGGATATAGTTATCTCATATGATATCACTGATTGATGTCTAGTGTAACCTGTAACATAGATAAGTGTCAATCAGATATTTACCACAGTACATTGTAATAGAAGATATTCAACCACTATAATAGAGTATATTTTGGCTATTGCTTGAAAAAGTTTTTTTCGCACAAGAACATCGTTTCTTTGCTCTAGGCATTTGTGTGGTTCAGCCAAGAGGAAGCAGTTTCTGGTGTCATTTCACCAATTATATCGCATTATGCTAGTCGGCTTTTGATGAGGACAAGTCTATTTTAGTTGAAAAGGGGCAAGGTTTTTGTCTGTTATCCCAGCTTTTGACTACATTTACCATTTGTTAATATGTTGTAGGCATAGCCTAAGATGCGAGCGTCAGCATTACAAAGTATCGATAATAACGTCGGTGGATCAGGCAGTACATAGCACCTGGTCGTTAGGTCCCTCTAGTAGCCATTTACTAAACCAGTCTCGAGGGGCGAGGCCGTACTACCTTGAACAAATGAACAAAATTATCTGCCGTATAACCTTCCTTTTTGTTAGACGCTGTTCCACAGATTTAAGTATTGTTCGCAATATTTTTATATCGCCGTTGAACTAGTGCCGTATTCTGTGGCAGAGAGGTAGTGCCTACGGAGAGTGATTGTTGGATTGTCGCGTGACAACACCAAAATCGGAGCAGGCTTTGGCAACATGGCGTTTTGGGGGCCCCTGGGGGGATAAGTGTGACTAGAACTTACTGGAAATTGCGATCTGGAAGGCCCCGAGAAGCAACCTGGTGACAGCACAATGTGCAGATTATAGTCACAAGGTGAGACGCAACATACGCAACAAATACTACATACTTTGGGATGATTATTTCGGCTACCCTCACACCTGTTAAGTTTTTCTGTTCCGTGGAAACCCACTTCCAGCCCCAGAAGCATGTTTGCCAGGTCCACGTTCCATCGAGGTGTAAGGATGCAAGTCGGTGAATCATTATCATTCATTACACTCTGCCGACAACATTTTCTGAAGCCCAGTTATGAATTATTGACATGATTTCCATAAAGGCCGGTAAGTGTGAGACTTTGGTGAGAATATAAGTGCGAAATTGACCAGTGGTGCCGAGAAAACGCAATGGCTGCGCCCAGTGGCGCGTGCGCAGTAGGGGGTGACGAAGAAAATCAACTTGGTTGGATAGATACTGAGTACTCTTCTGATTGGATAGTTTACCATTCTGTTATATCCCATATTCACACGTGTTTATGATAAGAGCTCACTGACGCTCACTATAATAAAATTGACATAATCAGATATACCATAATTCCTTTTTTTTTTTTTTTAATTCAAAATATTTAAAATCTTCTCAAGAACAAACCATAAGATATATCAGTTTCACACACTTCAGAACAGTGAGCCAGTGCTAGACATGACCTACCTCCTGGGAAGTATTGAGTGGAGAAGTCCCCATGCATAGAGCTGCTACAATCCTCATGTTGCAGAGTGGCGAAAATTTCTTCAGTATAATTTAATTAGTTCTGCTTTGAACAGCCTTGAGGCCCATAGTAGAAAGCATATAATTGAAACAATCACTAAAGCTACTGTAACATGAATAATGCAACCTGTCTCATGTCTTTTGTCATAGCATAAAGTCGGCCTTGCCCAAGACTGAATGGTCCGCTGTTTCGAAAATTTAGTTGCCTGGCCAGGACTTGGCAAACTATAAGCCCTAATATCGTAAAAGTAATAGTGGTTCCTTAAGGTATAGGTTTAGACGTAAACATTAACTGAGTAGGCAAGGGCAAGTACAGAAGGTTCAAGAACTACCAAAAAGAGGGCCCCGCAGTTAGTGGAGGGCTAGAGTGGTGTATTCCCATTACGTTACATTGTAATTTGCAACTTAATAACTTGAAAACTACTGCACATAGAAGCACCAAATTTCAGACAGTAAATCTAGATGCATAACAAAATACCTCACTAAAATCTTATATGCAGCACAGAGAGATTGGAAGGGGGGGGGGGAGAACTACACAGAGGATGTGGCATAACCCTAACCCTAGGAGTGTACAATGAGAACTCATTGTTCGCTCCTTACATAACCCTACTTTTTTGCGCAATCTCACATTAATTTATTCATCTGTGGACAGTAGTTCACAGTTTATCTGTACATGTACATGATGGAGCAAATGATGACCCATGTGCCAGTGAACAAGAACAATGGCTTAATTGGCCTGCAAATACATGTAACTGAATACACAAGTCACTCCCCAATGGTGTTGCCTGATGTTCTGGAAAGGTGTGGGTATTTTACAAAGACGTACATTTTCCCTAAAAACAGCCCATAGAAACCAGGGATACGCTTTCTATGATAATGTTGAAAAGAAATTTTTCAATCAGTGGTGGAATATACATTTTATTCAAATTTATCAAAGTTTGCAGGACTTTCTATTGTTCTTCATGTTCACTCATGCATTTCAGGCACATAGACTATTGCAGTCAATTTGCCACTCCAAACAAAATATGATTGAGTCAAAGCCTTGATTCTTAACTGGTATACGGAAGTGTTTTCAAGCATATCTGCTTGGATGGTTGAAAAGTGTGTTCGTATTTCATCAAGTGTGCGAGAACAAGACAAGAATATTTTGTGATGGATGTTTCTCAAGATTTGAAGACTGCCTTGATTCACATAGCTGTTTTGGATCCATAGATAAAGGGCAGGTAGGTTTTCCAAATTTTATTATTTAATATATATATACACATGCATACTACATGTATAGTATATAATATTTAAATGCAAAGACATATCATGGTAGTATCAAAGTAAAATAAAAGTTGTGGCTGTACATTTCTTTCTATACTCTTGAATCTATTGAAATCAAGCAAATGTCAACAATATGAAATTTTGCTATTTAAAAAAATATACCTCTTCATTGGAAACCATGCCTATCTGCCCATATTGAATCTGCATGATAAAGTTAATTGGTGAAGGGTATGAGAAACTCTGCACATATAGAACATACTGACTAGGCGGAAGATTTGCTAGGAGATAAGTCTCTTGTTTGTTAGTACCAGGAAAAATCAATGCAAATGAATTTGACTGCAGATGTAGGTTTCTTCCTCCAAATGTTCTAAAACTACAACATGAGAGAGGAGTTGAGTTAGATATTTGTCTGTTAACATTTAGGACCAGCTGACTGTTTAAAATTTTTAAAAGTTCTGCTGACTCATGAGTGAGCAGAGCTTGTGCAATCTGTTTGTGTCTGTCTGTATACTTTTTATATTTTCAACTTCTGAAAACCTTTGCATGGAATGTTTTGATTTTGTACATAGATGTATCTCAGATGTGCCTCTGCCAAGTATGTAAAATAGTGGACCACTTTTGGGGTAGAAGGCGGACCCATTAGCCGTGAGGTCATACTACAGTGACCATGCTTTCCTTTCATCTTCCTGTGAGACCCAGTTCTGATAGGTTTTCATTGGCTGAGCTGTTGTCCACTTGCTGGGGTTGATAAGGGATTGTTTACACTATCTTAGCACAATGCAAATGATTGACAGGCATTGGCCATCTGCTGGAAAGTAGGATGAGCTTTACCTTTTAAGTCTTAAGTTCTCCTCAAGTGGTCATTCACCAATCACTTCTTTAAGGCCACCAGCCCCATGGGCGGACCCTTTATGTTTTTGGGTTGTTCAGATGTGCACATTCTTGCTACTGTGATATCTACTGAATGTCTCCATGTATTTTGCTCAAATTTGGCAATATGCTCATCTTTTAAAAAAAAAAATGCTCATCTTACCTGGCAAGATGAACTGATTAGATTTTGGTGTCACCATGATCTAATTTGAGCAAATGGGGGACCCTTCAGTCAACTCTTCTTGAGAACCCCTGGATTAGTGACATCTCGATGTACTATAGGGCGATCCAGTTGAAATAAATATGTTTAAACTCACCGTTGCATTGAACGTATGTCTGGTCATTTCTCTCTCTCTCTTTTCTTTTCTTTTCTTTTTTTTTTTTTTTTTGTTTTGTTTTTTGTTTTTTGTTTTTTGTTAACTGATTTATTGTTTTTTTTGGGGGGGGGGGGGGTAACCTCAGAAATTTTCTTCTGTAAAGCCACGTGGCCAATGGATTTGAAATTGCACACAAACAGTTGTGATGCCCATGATCAAGCAGGGTTCTGCAACTCTCTTTTTAGTCCCCCGCCCACTTGGTGGGGGACTATAGGTTTGCACCTCTTCCGTCCGTCCGTCCGTCCGTCCGAAGCTTCTTCGGGCCATATTTCCAACACCGTAACACCCACAGCTACCAAATTTAATGTGTTTTTACTTCCTAGGATAGAGATGTATGGTGTGCCAAAAGTAGGTCACTAGGTCAAATATCTGGGTCACAGAATACATATGTATGAAAAATCTTGTCCGGGCCATAACTTTTTTGTCCTTTTACTTAGAGTCGTGAAATGTTACACAAATGTGAAGCTTAGTCTAAGAAAGTGTCATGAAGCAAAACTAGGTCACAAGGTCAAATATTTGGGTCACCGATCGATATGTAAATATACAGAAACAAATTTTGTCCAGCACATATCTTCCCTATATTAATGCTACCTCTTCAATTTTTTTATGGTGGGTAGACCTTAGGTAGTAGCTGTGCATAGGCATTGTTTTGTGTGGCTAATTACTTGCATTGACTAATTATTTAACAAAGTTCGTTAAGCAAGACAAATTTTGTCCGGGCCATATCTTCTATACTATTAATGCTAGCCCTTTGAATTTTTTGTGGTGGATAGACCACAGGTAGTAGGTGTGCATAGGCATTGTTTTGTGTGGCTAATTACTTGCATTAATTAATTATTTAGCAAAGTTCGTTAAGCAAGACAAATTTTGTCCGGGCCATATCTTCTAAACTATTAATGCTAGCCCTTTGAATTTTTTATGGTGTGTAGACCTTAGGTAGTAGGTGTGCATACGCATTGTTTTCTGTGGCTAATTACTTACATTAATTAATTAATTAAAGAAGTTCATTAAGCAAGCTCAAGATACAATACAAATTTTGTCCGGGCCATATCTGCTAAATTATTGATGCCAGCCCTTTGATTTTTTTTATGGTGGGTAGACCTTAGAGGGGATATGGTAATGGGCACCGTCTGTGTGTCCGTCCGTCCGTCAAATATTTGGGTCACAGTAATACATAAATGTACAGTATTTTCATATCCTTACTGTAATTCTTAAAAAATTTTGACTTCTTGTTATAAAAGTTTACTGATAATGTATTGTGACCTAAAAGTGTGTCACGACGCAAAACTAGGTCTCTTGGTCAAATATCTAGGTCACAGTGTAAACTCCATGTAAAACCTTGTCCATGCCATATTTCCCTTACTATAATACCTACAGCTACCAAATTTATTATTTTAATACTACCTGGGGAGTTGTTGTGTCACATGGCAAAAGTAGGTCACTAGGTCAAATATCTAGGTCACTGTGAAATCCATTCAAAATCTTGTCCGGGCCATAACTTTTTTGTCCTTTTACTTAGATTAATGAAATTTTACACAAATGTGAAGCTTAATCTAAGAATGTGCCATACTTTTAATTTTTTTTTTCATCTAGGTCACACCCCTATATAGTGGTCCATTCAACCTCGTGGGCGACGAGCGGGGGACTATGTATTGCTCTGCAATACTCATTAACTTGTTCAGTACTAGCAGTCCTCGGAGCTAGTAAGTCTGGCACTTACCTGGCCCCTTGTCCAACAAGGCTTGTCCAAAGTAACTTCACGAAGACTATTCTTTTTACCCTTTCAGAGCCAACTATGATTAAGGTCGAACCACTTAAAAGCAACTACTCTGAATTATGATAAGGGTTGTAGATTTGTGGGACTTTCTTTGTAAAAAGACCTTTCATTCAAGTACCAGCATGTTTGAAGTTAACATAGAATATACTTGTCCAGGTCAACAGCTTTCCTTGGTACATTTCAGGAAAGCTGTTGATTCAGTTCAAAATATGGCACCGAAACAGTTTGTTTTTGTTTTTTTTAAGTAAGGGGTACTACATATGCATTAATGTTGAATGCTAAGAAAAAAAGATGCAACTGAAATCATATTTGAAACATTATCCAGATTAGTGATGGGTACATTGTAGGGATGTGGTAACTCATCCATAAATATTCATCGTACATCCTTGAGGTGTCAAAGCATGATGGTCATCACATACCGAGACAGCATCCTGGAGCCTTTAACGTGACTGTGTTGTTTTAAATTTTGATCAGTTGGCAGTGGTTTTGTTTATTCAAGGGTGACATATATGGCCACACAAAGGGAGAATTGTCATTGGTTTCCATCATGTCCAGATGTGGTGTGCCTATGTGTCAATAGTGATGGTTCTGCTGTAGTTGCTCAAATCTTTTTTTTTTTGTTTGGCGGGACACGCTGGCCAAAATATCTGAGCTGTATCACTGAGAAACTTGAGCCAATTTCAGTCATTATCACATGGACAGTGCCTACAAAAACATACAAGATGCCAAACGTATTAAGAATATTTTGTTTCTTTGCGTTATTTTTTTTTTCTTTTTAAGTGTAATTTCTGAATGGTAAAGAAGCATAACTGTTACAAGTGCCCTCATCATTGCGTAAACATACTTCCATTGCCTAGCAACGGAGGGGACCAGATTAGGTCTGCAGTTAATGTAGTTAAATATGAATACATCCTATTCTGTAGGTGCATGTCTTGTCCTTCAGACTAGTCAGTATTACACAAATGTTATTCCTGGAACTACTAAGATAATCAAAGATTTGTCTGCTAATTGCTGAAGGTGTCCAAGCATGAGTTCACCTGGCTAGAAGTTGAAGATCACTTTGAAGCATTACTACAAAAGCTTCATTTGTTATGCTAAAAGTTTAAGATGTTTGACCATGTATTTGTACATAGCATATTAAATATATCATAATTTGTTTTCAATCAGTTTTTTTTCTTTCATTGTGTTTTTGTTTTGTTTTTTCAAAAAAAAATATCACAGCCACAGATACACTGATCACAACTACATCACAATTGCTAACACTGCCAAATGTGTCGTGATCATAAATACAATTTTTATAGACAATTCTAATAAGGAGGTACATGTACTGCCTTTATCTTTATTGATATTATTTTATTGCCGTGTTCATCTATGATTTTGTAAACTTTTATTTTTGCACGCCTGTATCTTCACGTCTTTTGCATTTTAGACATTTCACTGCAGTTTTTAAACTTGTAAAATTTGCTATTCTTAAAAACTTTGTTTAAATACTACATCATTGTGGTTAAGTTTTTTGAGTTTTGATGACATTGGTGGCAGTAGAAATGCAGGTAAATAAAGTGATTTTGCTAGGGGCCGCAGAGGTGCTTATTGTTGTTGTCTTGTTTTCACATAAACAGTCTGTGTGTAATGAATGGGTGATTTCAACATGAAATTATGTGGCAGGCTTCAACAAATTACAAACTGTTTGATTGTTTCAGTACTGGAATCAGCTGTCAAGCCTACAACGCAGCATCATATTCCTCATTATCGTACTGGGGACAGTCTGTGGAGTCTACATCATTCCATCCTTGTACAGTGATCTTATGGACAAAGAAGAAGTAGACAATCTGTCTCGCAAGGGGCCCCGGTCGCCTCATACTTTCCACCCAGGTGGTCTTCCTATTGATCCAAAGTTTGCTCGCAATGCCATTGAGGAGATTAAAAAAAAGGCAAAACAGAAGTTAACCAAAGAAAAGCTGGTAAGATCATCTCTTCTTTTTAACTACATGTATTCAGACTGCATATCACATAATCATTTTGTTTGAACATGCAGACCAAATCAAACGAACCAGAGCATAAGGTCAACATGGCAATAACTGGTAATTTTGAGATAAGACAGTGGCATTATTTTCTCACAGTGATCCAGCATTTAATATGATTAATATTTAATATAGTTTTTTATGTATTTAGTATGTTAACTCTTTCTGCCATGCTCTGCCTATTATCAATGCAGACTCATGTGTAATCACTATGACTGTTTGCATAATGAGATACTTCATGTATTATCTGTAACGTGGAATTTTTCATCATGTGTGGTTGCAATGTACGAGTCACTTTGTATCTTTGTCAATGCAGAATGATACGGTAGTCGACAAAAAGCGTGGACCGCCAAGTTTGAGGGACAGACGACACAGAAACAAGCCTGAAGCACCAGTGGAACAGATTCAGGTAACAATTAAACCAAAATATAGTTTATAAACGAAGAAGAGCTAGTTTGAAGTTTGAAGCTTGTCAGTTTTGTGCTTGTAGCGGACAGCTAGGGCTGTGATGTCTCGAGCTGGCCACTTGACCCTCGTCTGGTCAGAATGGGACTGAGTCTGTAGCTGGCTTTGACATTGGTTGGTTTCCAAGGAAAGCTGTTGGGGGAATTTTCTGTTACTTTGAAATTTTAAGTGACAGCATTCAAATGGACAATAACTTGCGTTGTGACACTGTGACTGATTTGGGCAGGTTAGGGTTAAACCACCAGCTGGGTATGCAGTGAAGCAGACGAGGTTGTGACAACCACTGAAGTGTGCAAGGAATAAAACAGCTGCAGAATTAAATATATGGGGGGGGGGCAAGGAGCTTTTTTCTTTAATTTTTCAGTAAATTGTTATGCTTTTCATTTTAATCTGAACTTTATTTTGTCAGGATCACTTTTCTTAACAATTTTCTTATTTGCAAGGATCATTTTCTGAACAATTTTCTTATTTGCAAGCCATTCATCTGTATCAAAGCCAGTTCTTGAAACACATTTTTGGTCATGCCTTTCTAAACATGCAATGCAGCTAGACTCACAGATACATTATGATAATAACATAAAAAGAGCTACTTCAACTACAACCTATTGTTTCATCATAATTTTGACATCAGGTATATGCATATATTTCCCCACAAAGAATTCAGATGTGGAGCATATCTCATGCAAATTTATGAGCCGAAGATGAGGAGAAAACACATTTGTCTGTATCAACTGTAGAATTTCTTTCATCATCAAGCTTTATAAAAGTAAAATCATTTTCAGAACTCATTGCTATGGACCAGTTTAGGAATCTTGATATGTGCCACATTACCTGATAAAAAAGTTTGCTGTCAACAGCATGAATCTCTGTCTGAGGTTTACTTGACATTCAACTTATGTCCCTATGTCTTTGGCACAATCTTCAATCAGTTTTATGGAGCTCACAAAATGTTGTCATAGAAATGGGTCATAAAAGTTCTTTTCCTGTATTACTTTTAGTGATTTGTCCAACTAATAATAATTACACTCCCCACAAAAAAAAAGTTTGGGGGGTAGACTGTTTTGAGCCTGTCAGACTGTCCATCTCATCCGTAGCAGAATCCTTGCAAGGAAAATAGTTCATGATTCACGGGCCACTTCAAACTCAAATTTACATAAATTTTACCTTGACACTATTTCTCAACCTGATTGCATTTTGGTGACTTTGACCTCATTTTCAAGGTGACAGGACCCATTTGTGTGTGCAAACTGTGGAGTGCCCAGCTTAGCAGCAACTACTGGTCTAGCTTTATCAATAGTGCCAGTGTTTTGGGGGCTTTTTCTCCTACAACTCAAACAGTCTACCTACCATAAAGACAACCTGCAATCGATGCTTCTAGTATAAGGTCAGATGACAATGTTAAACATACCACCTCCATGCTTGAGTGTGGTCAAATGAATAACTGAATTTCAGTCCATCTGTGAATTACAGTGGGAAAAGTATGACTTTTGTTTTATTTGTATATGTTTACAACTGGTGAAAGAAGGAAAAATTCTTTCAGCATTAGCATTTTTTATATGGGTAGCTTTAATTAGTTAGCTGAAAAGGTAAAAGTATAATGTTTCAGTGGTGAATTCAATGGATTCACAATGTCACAAGTGGCATGAAATTTGAAGATTCAACATTGAAGATACGGCAATGAATAGATTACAGATAGACAGAATCATTGATGTGTATGCACACACACACACAGTGTTGTGATTTGAGTGTGTATTGGACTGCATGTTTAATTTCTGTGGCACATTTGCAAGTTTTATTGTTTTTAGTGATGCACATTCTTTTTGCTGTCATGAGTAACTAACTGACTGGCACATGTGGCTTTGTGCACAGACTATTGTATATTTTGTGATCACAAAGTCTGAACCTTGCAGTATATTGTGGGACCAACTTGCATATTTATAACTTTAGAATTATGTCTCCCGGTGGAAGCCGGGGGACATATTGTTTTAGTGCCAGCTTCTTGTTCTTCTTCTTCTTCTTCTTCTTCTTCTTCTTCTTCCTCTTCTTCTTCTTCTTCTTCTTCTTCTTCTTCTTCTTCTTCTTCTTCTTCTTCTTCTTCTTCTTCTTCTTCTTCTTCTCCTTCTCCTTCTCCTTCTCCTTCTCCTCCTCCTCCTCCTCCTCCTCCTCCTCCTTCTCCTCCTCCTCCTCCTCCTCCTCCTCCTCCTCCTCCTCCTCCTCCTCCTCCTCCTCCTCCTCCTCCTCCTCCTCCTCCTCCTCCTCCTCCTCCTCCTCCTCCTCCTCCTCCTCCTCCTCCTCCTCCTCCTCCTCCTCCTCCTCCTCCTCCTCCTCCTCCTCCCTTCTTCTTCAACACTTGGTTTCCGTGCGATAAGTCTTGAAGGACTTGACAGAATTTGATGAAACTTGGTAGGATTATGTATCTAGGCAAGACCTAGGTTGGGATTGTATTTGGGTGACCTTGACCTAATTTTCAAGGTCACAGGGTCACTTATGTGAAAAATGGTTTCCGTTCGAAAAGTCATGAAGAACTTGATGGAATTTGATGAAACTTGGTAGGATTATGTATCTAGGCAAGACCTAGCTTGGGATTGTATTTGGATGACCTTCAGCAAATTCTCAAGGTCACAGGGTCACTAATGTGAAATTGGTTTCCGTTCGATAAGTCATGAAGAACGCGATGGAATTCGATGAAACTTGGTAGAATTATGTATCTTGGCAAGACCTAGGTTGGGATTGTATTTGGATGACCCTGAGCGAATTCTCAAGGTCACAGGGTCACTAATGTGAAATTGGTTTCCATTCAATAAGTCATGAACACGATGGAATTTGATGAAACTTGGTAGGATTATGTGTCAAGGTAAGACCAAGGTTGGGATTGTATTTGTGTGACCTTGACCTAATTTTCAAGGTCACAGGGTTATTTGTGTGAAATTCTTTTCTCTGCAATAAGTCTTGAAGAACTTGATGAAAATTGCTAGAGTAATGTATCTAGGTGAGAGCTAAAATAGGATTGTAATTTTCAAGCAAACTTGGTCATTTGTAATTTGTTATCACCTGCAGTTTATTCAGAGACGTTAGTGTTCCACCGGGAGACATTTGATTTTCTGTTGGAAAATGAGTCTGTTCTAGTTAAATGGTACTTTTCACTAGACTGATAATTTTGCTTTGACTGTATTTGTAGAAACCGATAGAAGCTCATGGAGACCCATTTGCAGGTAAGATTCTGGGCAAAATTTCAAAATAGATCCGTGGCACTATTATCATCTTAACACATGCATAGTTGCTTTGATGGTGTCTAGGTAAAGGTATTACTTGAATATTGATTTCTTTTTTAGTCTAACAACAGAAAAGGTCTTCTAAAATACCAGAAGAATAGAAAAAAATATCTTTAGAAAGCATTTTAGTAGAAGTGAAATATCTGTCACCAATTTTCTTTCTGCATGTGAAAGTAATCTAAGTTTTATTTGTAATAGAAAATACACCATAATACCTGCTATTTAAGGTTGCTCGTTCTACCAGCAAAGAGTGGTCTCTCATTGCTGGTGGTCATAAAATACATGCAACTTTCCTGGAGAAAAATAGATGTGCAGAGACTCCAACTCACCCTCTTCGCATTTCTTTTCACCACCTCAATCCAAAAATTGGTCTGACATGTTTTCTCAAAATTGTGTCAATCCCTGTCCATATTGGCCTTGAAACTATGCATTTAAGTCCAAATATGCACTGGAAAGCACTATATCAACCGCATTTTCCCAAACGTTTCTTACCCGGGAAGTGGTATCACCCCATCTGACAACCTTGCCCGGCTCTGTTGCTTCTCTCCCTCATACCCTCCCTCTTCCTATACCTGCTGACTGGGAGAATCTCCCACCCACTATCCGTCTGAGGTTGGAGTCTCTGAATGTGCCATTAAGCTGTGGTATTGAAGAGAAATGCCCTCTCAGGAGAGGTGGTGCTTAGAGCAGGCTGTATTATAGCAAGTCTGAGTCCTGTTCATGACAGCGAAATCATTCAACCATATGATTACAGATTTGTAGGGAGCTAGTTTTATTAAAAGCAAAAATTTAAAAAAGTGGTATGTCCTCCAGTCACTGAAGGTAAAAAAAAAAATGCTGAAGTGTTTATACTGTCTGAGACTACCTGTAATTTGATCAGGGGTCCATAGGTTAATTCCTTTGTCATACAGAATGATTTTGAGCACGGGTTTCCCTTTGCCTCTTTTCAGGCCCTCAAAACAAGCAGCAGGAAGCAGTGGTCAAGGCATTCAAGCATGCATGGTCTGCGTACAAAAAGTATGCCTGGGGTCGGGATGAACTCAAGCCCATGTCTAAATCATATGAGACTTGGTTTAATGTTGGTCTCACTTTGATAGACTCGCTGGATACCATGTACATTATGGGTCTCAAAGAAGGTAATTGAAATATATATATTGCATTTTTAGCCAGCTGACATGTCAGTCACCAAACTTATAAGAGAGCCATTTGTCTGTCCACCCATGGTCGTCATTGTCATCATCCATTCACATTTACATTTTCCACTTCTTTTCCGAAACCGTTGGCCAGATCCTTTTTAAACTTGGTATGGATCTGCCTTGGGTGGGTCTCTGCCAAGTTGCTAATTGTTTTGAAATTGCATAGGGACACTTCTGGGGAACCCTAGATCTTCATTAGTTCAACAGATGGCACTGCAGTCTTTTCCATTTGTAGCCCGAATTCATGTGCACAATGAGTGCCAGAAATCTTGATGAATGAACATTAAGTCTTCAGAAGTTAGTATACTTTGACTATTTAAGATATATAAATTTATTAACATGAATAATGTAAACATGCTTTCCATGACATATGCTTAAGATACGTACAAACACCCAGTAGGTCTGCAAAGGTGCTAAATTTTCACTGTCATGGTCTGCTGCCAAGAATGCGTGACTAGTACCAATCACGAGAGATCATCATACAGGGCTACAAGGATAAAATGTGCCACTGCTTTTTCCCAAATAAATTACCTGAGGTGACACGACCATTTACCTTCAAAAACTTATTGATTCTGTACCATATATAAGGGTAAAGTGTCTAAATGTTTGTTTCACCATTTATGCATGTCTTTTTACCACATGGTGCTGCTGGCATATTGTGATTTTTTATGAATTGTTGAAATAAGGAAATATTGATAATGGTAACGTGTACATGTTGGCATTGTTGGATTATAATATCTTGGTAATGGTGGATACTTGGCCCGTGGTTACTATTGAAACACTCATAAGAAATTACTTATAGGGTTTCTTATGGTGGTGTTAATTTTGACCTTGAGTGACTTTGAAAGGTCAAACAAGCATAAAGGATTTAATCTTGGTAATGGTGGATCCTGTCACTTTTCATCGTAGAAATGATGACTCTAACACTGGGAGTGAGTCAAAGCTTTGATATTGCAAACAGTGATGATAGTCTTACAGAAAAGTGACCTTGATATTATTTCAAAGGTTACTGGACCACTTCAGTCTCAGTATGCAAGGTCAGATGAGCACATGACTATCACAGTCTTCTAATTTAGCTTGCATTTCTTTGGTCGTTTACAGGCAAAGGAAGCCTTCCACTTCCTTTGTAAAAGAAAGGCTTCCTTTGTGAACCTAAATCTTTGTCAGTTTAATTATAGTTTGTTTGAGAGATTGTTGAAAATGTCTGCCATTATCAAGGATAGACTTTCCTGAAGTGGGTGCAGTAGAAAGTAAGATGGTTTTGTTGTATGAAAGTGACAAAACGATGGAACTTTCCAGAGTTCAAGGAAGCAAGAGCCTGGGTGGCCAATGACTTGACATTTGATGTAAATCGAGACGTCAATCTGTTCGAGGCAACCATCCGTGTGTTGGGAGGCT
The DNA here is from genome assembly GCA_964020975.1 of Hermodice carunculata. Classification (NCBI taxonomy): domain Eukaryota; kingdom Metazoa; phylum Annelida; class Polychaeta; order Eunicida; family Amphinomidae; genus Hermodice; species Hermodice carunculata. Next base: position 14,392,316 of record OZ026625.1, on the reverse strand, counting down.
TACTCAGTAGTTATCACCTGTCCAAAGATAGACTCTTCCTGGAGAAAGCTGTAAGTTGAAGTATTTTATGTACACTGAGCATTCAACAGTAATTATTACATACACTGTGCTAACTACTGCTTTGCATAGTTGTTTTTAATCTATTTGAACAATACAGAATACTTTTATAACATGTTATGAAAGCAGTACATATCTGAGTCACATAAAAATTAGTCTGTCTGGCATCAGAACAATTAGTCATAGGTGGAAATTACCACAGTTCGGTAATTGGTAGCATCTGTGCCTCCTCTTTTTTTTTCTAGGTCAAAGCAAAAAACAAACGTTGATTTAAACGTGTCTGTCTTCATATATCAACAAACCTTTCATGCCTATAATATTCATATGTGGTATAGAAGCTTGGTACAGCCCCACGTACAGGTGATATGGGTGACTTTGACCATCAGACCTATTTCATAGATCCTGGGGAATAAAATTGTTGGGAAAAAAATAATGACAATGAAGCATATCAATCCTTTAGTTGCCCTTGTTACAAAAAAAAACAAAAAAAAAACCATCTGCATGCCTGTTAATTTCTGTACAGGAAATGTGACAGACACATTTTCATTGACTCACAGTAGTGGTCAATAAGTCTGCATGTAGTCACAGCCATTCTTTTGCACTGGCAGAAGGAGTTTGGGGACCGCCTATTGCCAGCCTTCAAGTCGCCTTCAGGCATACCCTACAGTGATGTCAATATCAAGACAGGCAATGCTCACCCTCCGCGCTGGGGACCAGACAGCAGCACCTCAGAGGTCACCACCATACAGCTAGAGTTCACCGACCTCAGTCGTGCAACTGGCAATCCCAAATATGAAGTAAGTTGTCATTTGTGGTACTGGTTGAAAATGTAGAATAGGAAAAAGTGAACTTTGATGCAACAACATTGGTTCAGGCTATGTAATACAGAAAATGTTGCTTATGGTGATTAGTTATATTACTTTGATGTTAATAGTTCTGGCTTTAAACAAGAGTACATAGCTGAGTATGAAAATGCACCAGACACATCAAATATGTATACTTGTCAGTTTTGTGGACAGACCCCCCCGTCCCTTCACTCCTGGGGGGTGCATGCATTTTTAAGCTACAAATAACTGATCACTTTGATTGTATTATATTCATTCGAAAAATAATCAGTTGTATCAAGATGCACATATAAATTGTAACATCAAGCAAACTGGAAAGTTTAACAAGGTGGGTTTAGATTATAACAAAACAGAAATATGACTTTGAAAAAAAGCTGGAAGAAGGGAAGCCCTCAGATGATATCAAACATTTTAATCAAAGGTTAAAAAGGCACTTTGCATGTGTTCCCTTTCTGTTATGTTATGTAGCAAGAAAGAAATATTTTGTTTTGTTCAAAGACAGAAAGAAAGATTCAACAAAAGTTGACGGAACCTGTTATGATTATAAACCTCAACAGGACCATTATTTTTGACTTCAGATGCATATCATTTGAATTCCAAATATAAGGCACATAATATAGCATCATGTACCTAACTGTGTCTCTATTGTCTTTGCTGCTGATTATGTAGAATGCTGTGGATGCAGTCACATCGCTGGTCCACGCCTTGCCAAAGAAAGATGGGCTGGTCCCTATGTTCATCAACGCCCACAGTGGACACTTCCGTAGCTCCTCCACTATAACACTCGGGGCCCGTGCAGACAGCTACTATGAGTACCTGCTCAAGATGTGGCTCCAAACAGGCAAGACAGACACCAAGTGAGTGGGGCTGGTTGCTTACAGTACTAAGGGTCTGATTTATACTTGGTTAGATGAGATTCATCAGGGGTAAAAACTAAGCTAGTCACAGCTCTGCTGGGGGGGTTGGGGTGTTTTGTTTTGTTCTGTTTTTTGTATGCTGTAGTCCTCAGTGCTAGCAATTTTGGCGTTGTACTGGCCCTCCATTCACACAGATCTCATTTAACAAAGCAGTTTCTGGTTCTGTTTTGAGGTTTAACTTGCCCTAATTGGAATTTGACTTGCCCCAGGCTAGCAGACATGCAGATTGTAGGGCCCTGCTAGTGCATCATTCTAAACTTGTACAGGCCTTGATTTTAACCCCTTCCTGGTCAGAGTATGACTGAGTCAACAGCTTCCCTTGAGTTGGGTTGGGTGCCCAGCCCCTGCCAAGGAAAGCTGTTGACCTAGGGTGTGCCATCATGAATGGTCTTGCCTACAAATCTCACAAAGTTTTTTGTACTAATGAGAAATGTAAGTAAAACATTAAGGGAGATGATAATTTACATCTGGGCTTTTTGAACAGGAAAGCGTTAATGTACCAGCCAAACACTTCACATTTTCACTTTTGCTTTGATCTATATGATAAAAAATAGCAGAGTTGTGTCTTAGCATGGTCATTGTAACATAGAAACATAGTCTTTTATTTATCTGACATACAGCCATTTTTGACGCAACTGAAAACTAGAAAGCAAATCGGTGTTTGAAAAAGTTTACACATGTTGATGACGATAATGGTGCCCTTAATTATGTCAGGGTGCCAACTCAGACGTTTTGTTTTCTATGAGTTTTTTTGTCTTTCTTTCTTCTTTACAAAAAAGTCTGTGTTCACACACAGACATAATTAAAGAGAAAGAAAAAGAGAATAAATGGGAAAAACAATATGTCTGTGTTCACACACTGACATGATAAAGTGCATTCTGAAAAGTATTGAGGACCATCTTAGGTGCTCTGTCAAGACAGGTTTCACCGGGAATACATACAAGTATCATAAATTTCTTCCCCAGGTTGAAAGAAGATTACGTTGAGGCAGTGAATGGTATGAAGAAGCACTTACTGCGTGAGTCAGTGCCAAACAGACTGATGTATTTTGGAGAGTTGTTGAGTGGTCACAGTTTCAGCCCCAAAATGGTAGGTGTCTCGCCAGTCATTATTGATGCTTTGACATTTGTTATATATGTACACCACAAAGATTCAGATAATTTTCTGTTGTAACTACTTTTAACAATGCAAAGGAAGACTTAGCTTGTTAACCCTTCCCTCCCTCTTGAATTGAGATTGAGTCAACAGCTTTCCTTGGCATGGGTTGGGCACTAAGTGCCCAACCCATTCCAAGGAAAGCTGTTGACCTAGCACATGTTATCTTCATATGTCTCATCTATAATTCTCAGTCAAACTGATTTTTATTGCTGTTGAAGTTAACTGAAAACACTGAACCAGACAACTTTTGACCACCAGCCGATTTTTCCCGGTTTAAGGGGGGAAAGGGTTTATAGATATTTGATTTACAAAGAAACACTTTACATTATGATTCAAATGTTATTGACTTTAATTTTGTGGTGCCTAGCCCAGAGCATACTGCAGTGGTCCTAATTGAAGATATCCTCTACTGCTGCAGTATGATCTAGACAAAGCTTGATATTAAGGCCTTTTTGGTCGTCCAGGACAACCGAACTATCAGTCTGGACAACCACAAATTTTAGTCTCCATGGAGATTTAAGCCTTTGGCTGTCCCATATTGTCACATAAGTTCCAATGGGACAACCAGCCAACAACCTTCATGTACATGTAGACCCCTGCGAGTCAGTGCTTACTGCATCACCTTGTGTATGATGCAGTAGCTTCTCTGTGGAGCATCTGCAGCATGACAATAAAATGTCACTAACTTTACTGACATCAACCAATGTGGATTAGTTAAAAATGTCAGTTTATGAACATAGTAACGTGCAGTCTTTGTCCTAACCCTGGTGGGAGGGACTGGGTCAGCACTTGTCCTCAGTGCACTCTGGGCACAAACTGTGAACCAATCACCTGCATCATTCGTTATGCAAAAAAAAAGACACAAACAATATTTGTGACATTAGTTTCATGTGGACAATGGTCGTTCGAGTTCTTTGCACCAAAGCTTTGGAACAATGCACTTCGTGCCATTATATCAGCCCAGACTTGGTCATTAAACAAAAGCTAAAAACTCATCTTTTAAACCGTCATAGGGACTATAAATTTTATGGACTCTTAATGACATAACTTAGGATTTTAATTTTGACCTGATGTAATATGTACAGTGGGCAGCAATTTCAAGGAACTTTCATGTACATGTATTATCAGACATACTTACACTCATGCTTGTTTTATGGTATCTCATTTTGGTAGTTTTGTATTAGGTTGCAGTTTTGATCATGATACATGTATGGAATTGTGTGCACTACAAATGAAAATAAATATAAACATTAGGCACTTGCTGGTAATTTTTAAGGTGAAAACTTGCATGCCCTTGCACCAGTTCTAGGTCCCACGAGAGTTAAACCCTGGTAATTGGCCCTTTCCCCCCTTGAATTAAGACTTTGTCAACAGTTTCCCCAGTCAACCTGGCTCATGTAATCTTGTTAGGTCTAATCTACAATTCTCAGTCAAGTTATTTTTCATTACTGCTGTAATACGGTCTATGCATAAGTTCACCCAAGCGGGGAAACCCCAGCGGAGATTCTGATGTCACAGCCAAGCGCGCACAGGTTTCTGGGTAATTTGTGGGCCACTCAGTCTTACCACACAGGCTACAGCGCTACTGAATACAGCAAGTAACGAGGAGTGGAACACAGACCATGATTTCTTCAAAAAACAGAATCTAGGGTGGCAGAAAAAGTATTTGAAAGACAAAGGAATATTAGTTGACGGAAGGAATAAAGCTGCACTTTTATTTTTGATATTTGTCAGTTTGACATTTCTTCCAGGTATCAACATTACAGTCCACTACACAACAGTCAGTGGTGGTTTACCATGATAATTCACCTTGTCACTCAACGTTCTAACTATCAATGATTTCCGCACTCCCTCCGCCAACAATCTACAATGGTAAACTTCTATACGCCTTCTGTCTTTGGTCCATTTCCTGGTTTTTTGTTCATGTTGACACGAACAAGATTAGTGTCTGCCATCATGCATTATTGTGACCACTTTTGAGAAGGTGCACAGCGTGCCATCTGGTAGCAAAAAATCAGCCCGTACGCCTCGCTTTCATAATGGGACAACTGCCAGGGTTTTCCGGCTTGGTGAACTTATGCATAGACCGTATTGATTGAAAACGCTGTAGCAGACGACATTTGACCACGAGCCAGTTTTGGCCGGTTTAAGGGGGAAAGGATTGGATAAGATTGGAGTAGGAGACTGGTACAGATGCAGTTACCACAACTCAAAATGTATTTTGTTTTTCAGGATCACTTGGTGTGCTACCTTGCTGGGACACTCGCTTTGGGAGCCCAGAATGGTCTTGACCAGGAGCACCTAGACTTGGGCAAAAAGTTGGCATACACATGCTACCAAATGTATGCACGAATGCCGACCAAACTGAGCCCGGAGATAGCACACTTTAACATGGTAGAGGGGGCACAGGAGGACATTATAGTTAAGGTAAGCACATTTTAACATGGTTAAAGGGGCACAATAGGACATTTTACTTAAGGTGAGCACATTTGAACATGGTCCATGGGGCACAGGAGGACATTATAGTCAAGGTAAGCACATTTTAACATGGTCTATGGGGTGCAGGAGGTCACAGTGTAGGTCAGCTCCTTTTAACACAGTACAAAGGGCATGACAGGATATCACAGTTGAAGCACACTTTAAGATAGGACAGGGGCACAGGAAGACATCACAGTTGAGGTGGGCACATCTTCGTATGGCTCAAGAGCCACAGGAGAACACCATAGACATGGCCAGCACACTAATATGGCCGAGAGAGCACAAGGGAACATGATGGTCAAGGTAGGTATACTTTGGTATGGTACAGGGGCAGTGGAAGTCGTCATTACCAAAGGAAGCTCATTTTATTTTTGTGATGGGGGCACAGGAAGTCATCATAGTCAAAATGATCACACTTTTGTATGGTACAGGGGCCACAGGAGGTCATCATGGTCAAAGTAAGTACACTCACATGGTACAGACACATGAGGACATCGTCATGAAGGTAAACAATGAGGAAACAGATTTGAGACCATTTTAAATGATATTACCCTTTAAACATGTGCACCAGGTGGTTCTTTCACTATAAACTGTAGACCGTTCACTTGAAAGAGTCAATAATTTCTCATAAATGGGGAGTCACATACTTCTTAAACTAGGGGAACAGTTTTCTTACATAACGATACACACATATTTAAAATACACATATGCTATATATATATATATGTAGTAGTCCCTCTCTTAAAAGACCACTCTATTGAAATACCAACTGCTTTATGTGACCACTGTTAGACCTGCCCTGTGGGTGACCTCTCATAAGATGGACTTCTGTAACATCTGTACGTACATACATATTCAGTTGCACACTTGATTTGACAGAACTAGTCAGATGAAGTCATCTTGGAGATGAAAAGCACAAGACAGTTCAAAAGTTCATCTCTGTGAAGCAGAATTTTATTTATTTTTATTGTGATGGAATTCCCTATAAAAGACCAAAATCTTTACAATCTTTTTAAGTGTATGCTACTGGTAGTCAGAGTTTATTTATCAAAACAGCATGTCATTTTCTTTGAATGTAGAACATTTTAAATACAGTAGTCCCACCTTGGCAAGACCACTGTTAGGGCAGGTCTCAAGGTGGTCACGTAAAGCACGTGTTTTCTTCATGAAGGTCAAATAACATTGAAAAAATGCATATAGCAATGGGGACCAGATAAATGGGGTCTTGCAAAGAGGCTGGCCCCCCAGTGGAGGTGTGTCTTAAAGGAGAGACCACTGTACCCTTTCTGTGTACAGTGGACTGTTGTGTAAAACATGTTGAAACCAAATCCATCTAGTTTTTGTGTTTAATGTGACATTGATGCTGTGAAGGCAAAATGTTTTGTTTGAAGCAGTAAAGATTAAGGAGCTGTCCGTAATTGTCATCCCTTCTAATCATGAGCAAACATTCACAACTGTTCGACCCTCTTTCCCCTGAGTTTTGACCATGATGACAGACAGACAGATCTGGTTGGCTGACCAAAATCCTCATTTTACAAATGCCAAAGCACACCATATGGAGCTTGGTTTCTAAGCCATTAAAACTTTGTATATAGGATACTAACTACACATGTATACATATAAAATGGTGAAAATACACAATACACAAGAAGGTGTAGTTGATAATACCTTTCACCTTAAGCGGTGTGGTACTATTAAACACCTCTATGGTGACCGTAGTGATAACTGACTTTGTTGTAAGGTTTTTTGAAGTTTATAGGCAGAAAACTTGTACTTTTTTCATCAATTTTTGTGAAAAATAATTTCGGATGCAAAAAATCAACGTTTAAATTTATGACAGAAAAAGTCGTCATTTGATTCTGACCATCACCCCCTAAAAAATGTAAAGTGAAAATTATGACAATTATGGATGGCCCCTCACACTTGTGTATCTTTTGACAGCCTGCTGATACCCACAACCTGGAGCGACCCGAGACGGTTGAGAGTTTGTTCTACCTGTACCGCATCACAGGTGACCAGAAATACCGTGACTGGGGCTGGCAGATCTTCCAGGCCTTTGAGAAATACACCAAGTTGCCTGAGGGCTACTCGTCTATCAGCAATGTCCGCAATCCAGGAAATGTGGGCTTCCGCAACAAGATGGAAAGTTTCTTTCTTGGGGAAACGCTCAAGTACTTTTATTTATTGTTCAGTGATAACCCAGCTTTAATACCCTTAGACAAATACGTGTTCAACACGGAGGCCCATCCTTTGCCCATTCACAAGTCATGATACAGGGCCCAGGCTGTAGTGTATATGTGCATTCATCTTGTACTGCTTAGGGTTTGGAGTGAGTGGGTGTATCATTGAGTATTCTTGTTGGTTTTTGGATGAATTTGTATTGCTGTTTGACTGGTATTTCCACCTGCAAGACAGTACATGTGCAACAAACTACTTCCACTGAATGTAGTTGTGTTTATGATAGACCAATATAACATGCAAGAGTTGACTGATGGTCTGTCAAACTTGATGGTCAGACAAGACAAGTTACTGAGTAACTGGGAATTGCTGGCACCAGGAATGTGACCAAGGTTGTCTCTGAAGCTAGGCAGTCTCTTGTCAGGGTTATATTGCAGAAGAGGGAGCTGGGCTCAGACAGTAATCAAGACTCACTGATACAGCACAGCACAGCACCCCTAAAACCCTGCCAGTCATTGATATCTGTGATATTTTGTTGAAGGCAGCAAGTGCCATACCTCTTTGACATTTTAAAGAGTATTATGATGGGGGAATCTATAATATCCAGGATAAGTCACAATAAAAGCTTTTTCCCCGGTTTAGTGCTGTGTTCAAGAATTGATGGAAAATTTACTTTTGCATGACCAAGTGAAAGTACAGTTTGAGCGGTGATCACCTAGGTGATTATCACCTGGTGATGACCTAGGTGATGACCTAGGTGGTGACCTGGTAGTGACCTAGGTGGTGCACAGGGCCAGTAAGGACCAACACATGTGAGCTTTGATGCCAACTGGTCTTTACTGGTGAGTGATTTTAGATGCAATTAACTGTTGATACGTCTAGACCGTGGTCATGTACCACGGGTTTTGTTGCATTTTTAGTCCTTAACCCCTTGAATAAGGACAGCACCAACAGCCGTTTCAGTGTGGGTTGGGTGCTGGGTACCCAAGTTACACTGAGAAAAGCGGCTGATGGATGATACACTCTTCCTGCAGATCTTACCTGATATGATTATAAAATTTTTCATACATAAAGTTGAGTTAAACACCACAAGACGATTACAATTGACACCCAGCCAGTTTAACTCTTTCATTGCCAAGTTTTGACGTGGGGCAAAAGCAACTTTCCACAGTGGTTTAAACATATTTTATTTTTTTTTAAAAAGTGGACTTTGGCTAAATGTGGTTAAAAGCATGCTGAAGAGAACTGTTGAACTGGGCCACACTGATGGCCTTGTACGGTCTCTGGAACTGTAGGCATGCTGCCACTGGAATAAAAGGTCGTTTCACAAAAGATATTTTGATCTGGTATCATTATGTCATTTAAAAACACATAGACACTGGAATAAATACAATGAACTGGGCCTTGTCGATATATAGAAATTCACATTGCCTTGTCATGGGGTTTGGACGTGAATGGTTTGAAACGAGTGCTGTCTAACATGGACATGTATTTTTTTCTCCCATAGAGCGTTAAATCCTATGCTTTTGTCAAAAACCTACTTGGCTTAGCATGCTTGCAGCAGCGATTTTGAATTCACTCTGTTAACATTGCTTTGCTGAGATACGTCACTCAAGAAAGTAGTTCCAGTTACTCTTTTCTATCTTACATAATCTGATTGGCTTGCAAATAAAACATCAATTCTGTCTTTTAGTTCATTTAAGTTATAAAATCATTCCACACATATGTTGGGAACGATTGTGTTTCCACATAGGCAACTATGGGAGAAAATGGCATTCAGGCTTACATGCCTCCATTGAACCATTCTTTTTTAAGAATGGGGATTTGGTTACAGTTGGTACAGTTAAGCCTGTCTAAAATTTAACAGCCAAATGCATTTTAAGTGTTGCAGAGTGTTGTACTGGGGTTTGTAAAGGTTTGCAAAAGGTTGACAAAGGGTTTGTAAAAGGGTGACAAAAGATTTCAAATGGTTGAAACGGTTGCAAATCATTTCAACATTTTCATCAATAAGGTTTTGAAAGTGTGTGAAATGGTTGTTAACCATTTGAGAAAGGTTTGAAAATGTTTAGGGGGGTTTTAATGCAGTAAGAGGAAATGGTTTTGAAATGGTTTGGAAAGTGTTTGAAAAAGGTTTGCCTTTCACTCAAATGGTTGGGAAAAGGTTGCAAAAGGTTGATGCATTTTGGTGACTGTTAAGTTTAAAGTGGGCTTAACTGTATGTGCATTTCCCATTTTAAAGGTGATTGGCACGGAAGGTTGCTGGTTGAAGACTTGGCCTTTTTATGGTCGCAAAGCATAGACATTTGTCAAAATTAGCCAAGAAAGAGTTGAAGGGTCAGGGGTGTGTCTCACCAGACTGTTTAAACCTCAATATTACTTGTGGCATAGCAAATACAGTGTATACCTGCCCGTTTATCTCACAAAGCCAGATGTTCTGAAACACTTCCATGTCCTCAATACTAGAAATCCACAAACAGAGGTCTATACTCGTATGTCCATTCCTGATATAATACGTTTCCGTCCCTCTCGCGTACTTTCACTAATTTTCACCGACAAATAGTTTATAAAAGTTTTAATTGCGTGTATATATTGCGTTGGTATCTGGTAAGCGATCGCAAATTGGTGTACTTGATGCAGTTTTTTAAGGCAAAATGTATACATGTACATATGATTTGTAACATTGTACAGCGTGAGGGCTAAATGTGTTTCATATGGAGTCAGTGGGTATGTTTGCTAAAAAGATATTTACTCATTTTAAGTGTGATTTTCCCTGGGGAGATTCTTTTATATTATATATTGGTCACATCTGAATTGGCTGGAGATGTACATGGAAGTGGTAGTTAGTGGATTGAGAAATTACAGGTATTCAGTTTATTTAATTTGTGTGTATAACATTGCCTTGCGAATAGGGCTGAGAGTGCTGTGTACTGTATTAACCCTTTCAGTGCCAAATTTTGGACTGAATCAACAGCTTTTCTTTGGAACTATAGGCATACTGGTACTTGAATGAAAGGTCTTTTTACAAGGAATACAAATCAGGGATCCTAATGATAATTCAGACTTGTCTGACATAAGTAGATCAACTTTAGATGTGATTGGTGATTGGCACTCAAAGAGTCAATGTTGTACAGTGCTGATGAAAGGTCACTGTTTATAGCCTATGTAAGCACAATATAATGAAGTGTGCATACATCTATATATGTAAGGATTTGATGTACAGCTTACAATACTAGTGCTGTGAGCAACATAACAATACATGTATATAAACCTTTTGGCTTTTTAGCCCCCTCAGAGACAGTGACTGACAGGGTGTCGTTGTCCTCATGTCTTTCTGTTACACATGGCATACGCACAATAAGTTTTTAAGCAAATGGAGCTGCTATCATGAAACTTGTACTGGAGAAGCATCTCATTGGAAGCTTGGCTGAGGTTGACTTTCAATGACCTCGATCTGTTTTCAAGGTCACTAAGGGTCATCATATTTTTACCATGGCCAAGGAGGTGGGGGGGGGGGGGAATGCAAGTTGACTGGGGTACTCAGAACTAGTAAGCCATCAAAAATTGCTCTAATTGTCTCTGTTGGTGAAAACATTATAAACATATGTCATGAATCACTGATGGCAAGAAATAGCTGCGGACAGAAACTATCCAGTGTGCTTAGCAATGACAGACATCATTGCTGTGCAGATGTTGCGAACCAGCGTGTACATCCGATGGATTGTATGTCTGTCATTGCAAAATGAGGCTAAAATAAATCTCTTTACATGATGTTAAAGATGTTCCCAAGTGAACAGCACCAAAATGAAATATGTACCATCTCGCATACATGTGAGAGAAATTCAACAAGTGTAGACTATACTAGCTAAGAATCATGTCAAAACATGTTATCATTGTGAATACATGTACATGCATGTGATTTTGTGAAGACATGTTACCACATGTGTGGCAGAGGGGGGACCATTCACCTGTTCTCTGTGAAGTAAAATGAGTTGATGGCGTTTTTTTAATGTGAAGATGATGAATAAGTGTCCTTCCCATGGTAAGGACAGTTGTGTTGCCCTGGGACACAGTGTACCAAGAGGTCCTTTAGCTAGGTGACTGTCCCATGGTAAGGACAGTTGTGTTGTCCTGGGACGTAATATACCAAGAGGTCCTTTGGCTAGGTGACTGTCCCATTATATGGACAGTTGTGTTGTCCTGGGGCATTCCAGTATCTAGATGTTAGATGTCTGTCCCTCCCTCCCCCCTCATTGAAAAAAACTCGAAACAGTTGATAGTTCATTTCTGGCTGGGTAATGGGAAAGAAGTTCAACTGTCTACATTGTATTCTGTATTGATAATAATTGAGATTTGGCTTTGTTAATATGCCATAGTGTATAACTTGCCTGGTGAATATTTGATTATTCTTAGATTGGTTATTGCTTTTTCAAGGCTGTTCTCAGAGATACCCTAACACTTATTGTTTCAGAATTACTTAAACCAACGAAACAGCTCCCTTACTTATTTTTATTTGTACAAACAAAATATTTATGTACCAAAAATATGAAAAGTAGTAAAGATGTAATTATATTTTATGCTTACGTGGTAATGATATTGTGGTAAAAAAATAAATATCAGCCATTATTCCAGCATAAGAGACCAATATGACACAAGAGACCAATAATTAGTTTAATTGCTGTTGCATGATGTGTGGTCATTAGAATGTGGTGTTCAGTGCTGGTTCAAAATTAACAGGACTGGTGCAGATGATCTATGTAAAATTAGTTTGCAAGAAAAAAATATTACAGTAGTCCTTCCTTTGAAAGACCACTCCTTTGGGAGACCACCTCCTTTGAGAGACCACAGTTGTCAGGTCTTTCTGTAGTACTTTTCATGTTACAGTGAAAACTCGTTATAGTGACACCATTTGTTCCCTTAAAAATATGTCGAATGACTGAATATGTCAGATAAATGAATCAAATAACAAAGAAAATGAACTTTTGCCATTCATAACTTGTGTCATTATAATGAATATGTCAGATATCTGAGTGTCGTTATAATGAGGTTTCACTGTATTTATACCTCTTTTGAGGGACCACCTGCTTTATGTGACCGCCTTTTGGGTGGCACCAGGGGCGGTCTCTCAAAGGAGGGACTACTGTAATCCATCCAAAGTTGCTGTTTGTTAAAAAAGTAGTGTGCATGTGCGTATACTTGGACAAACAGCCAAATTCAGACCACTCACAAAGAGAGATGTGAGATCAAATTTATCTGCTTATGACTAATACATGGTTACAGTCAAACGGATGGTGTAAAATATACATGCAGAGACATCAAGTATTGTTATATATACATGCATTATTCTAAATATACTTGGGGAAGCAGCAAAGCATGCTTTCATAAACCCCAGATTCCTGAGGAATCACCCAATGCTTAATCCTGAGTAGTTTGGTTCTGTGAAGTGCCGTTACCATGACATAAAGCATCACCAAGTTACATATTTTCCATTATATATTAACTCTTTACCCTGGAATTAAGACTTAGTCAACAGCTTTCCTTGGCATGGGTTGGGCACTGTGCCCAACCCATGCCCAGGAAAGCTATTGACCTGGGGCATCTGATCCTTATAGACCCCATCTACAATTCTCAGTCAAATTGCTTTTCATTACTGTAGAAAACAACAAAGCAGACGACATTTGACCACCAGCCTGTCGGTGTAATATGCAAAATGGCATCCAAAGTACAAGATCAATCTTGACATCTGAGTCACCAGGTTTACAACAGTAATGATCACAAATGTTTGATGAAATACTGATGATTATATCTGTTGCCTGACAAGGTATAATGGTTTGATTGCAAACTCTTTTTTTTTTTTATGTACAGAAACCTACATTATCAGCTCCTCAACATAAGTTAAATTTGATTCTGCATTAATAGTTAAGTTTCAGGAACATTAATTTGGAGAGTTTCCTAAAAATTCTGAGGAATACTTGCATGCAACAATTTTATATTCCAAATTATTATGAAACAGGGTTAAGAATGTTTATTCCAATATTCACGCATGAAACATTCCCGCTGAAATTAAAACATAGGATAGTAGATAGCACTACCCCAAAAAAGGCTTTGGTCAGTCATCCGTAACTCAGAATGTATTGCTTTTAGCATGCTAACAAGACATAAACAGCTATTTGTGGTGTCACACAGAACACACACCACAGTGTATTGTGTCATAACTGCTGCATAAATAGTCCAACCAGGTCTCGGTAAAAATAAAAAAATAACACAAACCACTGGACATCAGATTTTAATTAAAGATTTATTTTGAAATCAAATATTATCCAGCAATATGATTACTTTGGTATAGTTTTGTTACAACTGAGCCTTAAAGTTTGACAGTTGTGTTTTATCTTTGATATTTGAGCCATTCATTGTTTTCATTCTATGGAAAAAGTGTAAAATGAAAATGAATTTGTGGGGGGTTTTTTTCCTCATTTTAGCTCAGCTGATTTGTCAGTCAGCTGAGTTTCTAAGATGAGTAGGAGGTAGTCTGTCATCCATTTGTCCATAGTCTGTGGTCCATTGTCTGGCCACAATTACATTTTGGACTTGTCCAAAACTGTCGAACAGATCCACTTCAAACAAAAAAATTGGAAACAGAAACAGAATATTCTATGTCTGCATGTGCCCTTGAAAAATGGTTTCAATTTTGGGTTCACGGAAAGTTTCAACAGCATTTAAAGATCCTGTAATACTGTATTCCACAACAGAAAATGAGACTGTGTATTTGAAGTCAATGTGTTATTCTGTGTTTATGAAGTGTCCACATATTAACAATGTAGCAAACCTTTTCCAGTTGAGTGAAAAGTGTGGAAATGAGGTCCAAAAAGTTTTGAAAGAAGTCCTATGCTAGTCACCTTTATATATGTTTATGGTACCTTACCTAGGGTTCCAAGATCAGATTTAACTTACCTCTTTCTGTGACAAGTTATAGATTTAAGTCCTCAGCTTTCCACAGAGCACATTGGGCACAATGAACCCAAGCCACACCAAGTTTGCACCTGGATGACCTGAAGGTCATGACTGAAGTGAGAGTTGTGGTGATCCTGATAGCTCACTTGCCTCCATAACAGCCGTGACTGGGCGTGGATATTCTGTTGGCCCAGCGTCTGCCGTCCTTTGATGGGTTCACTTGTGATGCGTGCGATACTGCACGTTGTGCTATTTGGTTGAATTAAGAGGAAACACAAAGGCACATTGGGAAAGGACTCGTAAACAGGCCAATTTTGTCTCTGGACAATAAAACTGTTCAAGAGAAAATGAGGCGTGGTTTGGGAGCGGCAAAGTGTGTATTCGAGTAGACATACAGTAGCGTTTAAACACGTGTGTTCACTTTGCGAGGAATAAAGTGGCCCAAGTGGGCTAAAATACGTCCGACAACTCAATATTAGACAGGAATTAAGAGGGTGGATTGTGACAAATCTTTTGGTATATAGGATATAGGCGGTGGGCAGCAGAAGGTGTTTAAAACAGGAAAACAGCGTGGGGGGCGCCAATTTTTGTTTGTTCCTTTCTAACCCTAATCAGTATTTTCGGTCGGTCAGTATGATTGGGTTCGTATCGACCAGAATATGATGACAACCATTCTGCTGGTTGCCCCTGTGTGTTACTGTAGTGGACTTTGACATTTTTATAATTTTCCAGCATATTCAAAATCGAAATATTGGATGCCAGTGATTTCTCAATCAGTAATTTTGCTCCTGGCACACAGTTTTCATCTAAAATTATCAAAACTTCATCCATGTTGATAACCTATTTGATATGTTTTTGCTTTGCATTACGCATCTCGGAGATGGGTACCCCTGCTTCTCCCATAATCTTTGTGGTAAACACGCAGATACGCAACAGGGCTTGGGGGCTGTTTGTTCAAACAAAGATGAAAAGTCTGTACCTTAGTCCATGGTTCCAAGTCTTTTTTTTTTTTCTCTTTTTTTCATATGCGTCCCCAAAATTTGTGGGCTTTGGAACAGGTTACGATGCAATTTAAAACACGCATATACAGTAAAACCTGTCCTTGTGGACACCTGTCTACTGTGGACACCTGCTGAATGCGGACAGTTTTGGCCAGAACCGAATATTTTTAAGTCAATTTAAAACACACATATACTGAGAACTTGTATACTCTGATAATACATACAGTCAAACACATTCCTGCTGAACACAAAGACTGAGTCAATAGCTTTTCTTGATGTGCTAGGCCAAGGAAAGCCAGGAATCCTTTTCCTGTTCAAAGAGCCAAAACCAGCTGATGTCAAATGTCGTCTGCTTCAACGTCATAGACCAGTTTCAAGAGTGGTGAACAAAATTTGGATGAGAATTGTCGCTGAGACCTATCAAGGTGACATACTCCAAGTTAACAGCTTTCCTGTGTATGGGTTGGGCACTCAGCACCCAACTCACACCAAGGAAAGTTGTTGACACGGTCTGAATTCAAGGGAGTGTATATACTTCAATCTGGGAACATAATGTACATGTGCAAGATTACATAGGTCTCAATATATCAGCCATTCAAGTACATAACTTTCCAATATAAAACGTATCTACAAGCCTTCATCTCTTCAAATGTGTACATATATTTGTAGCTGTATTGGACTGACTCTTTGAATTTCTTGTGCATACAGTAACAGTGTACAACATTCTTCATGTTGCAGCACTTACCATGTCCAATGGAAAGATGCTGCAGCACACACTTTTTCCTGTGTACCTGCCTGTAGGTCACATTACCAGGGGTCCATTTTGCTAATTTGAGTGGAATATTGTACCAAAGAGTTGTGCTGTTGAATTAATGTTAACATTGTGGGTGGGCAACAGGTCAAAGGTGAGTTATTGCTCCAGTTCCATGACATGCAGATCAAGTGCCATGTTGTTAACCCTTTCCCCCTCAAACCGGCCAAAACCGGCTGATGGTCAAATGTCGTCTGCTTCAGTGTTTTCAACTAATTTCAACAGTTATGAAAAACAATTTGACTGAGAAATGTACATGAGACTTATCAAGATCACATGCCCCAGGTCAACAGCTTTCCTTGGCATGGGTTGGGCACTTAGTGCCCAACCCATGCCAAGGAAAGCTGTTGACTCAGTCTTAATTCAAGGGGGAAAGGGTTAAACCCCTGGACATTATAGGGGGAGAAAGCACAACTAAAATGGCTTGTACAGCAGTTAAATTCGCCATTGTATATAGTTTTAAACACAGCATATATCATTATTGAGATGATGTCAGTTGTATAGTATTTATACATAATAAAATTGTGTCTTTCTCTCATTTATAGTGTGTGTTTTTATTCTGTTGAATTACTTGTACTGATTCATTTAAAATTTATTCCTGACATTTTGAAATTCTAATGTGAAATGCATTTAGTATGTATATATGCAAACTATCGTATGCAGTGTTTGCGGTTGGAATGGAACTGATTGACGCGAAAAGCACAAGCAGCAAAGCAGGGAGTGGTTTCCATGATCAGAATCATTGAGTTCCAACCAGAAACATGCATAAATAATGGTTTGTATTTATCCCATGATGTTATGTTGGGTATTTACCTTAAACTCTGCAATCAATAGATTAAAAAAGGTTGAAATGGGGGGAAAAAATAACAGATTTCCGCTAATCGCAGTGAAAGGTTATGCGCAGATGAATATTATTCCCCTCACAACAATGTACTGTGGTCACTTTAAAAAACACGACCCAACAATGTTTTTGTTTAAAACGCGCACGTGTGCAGGTGACAATTACACTTTATTATGCCCTCCGCCGAAGAAGGCCAGCTTTCCTCATGTCCACTGGTCAATTGAGAGACTTTGGTTTCCACACCATTACACAAGAGAGGACTTTGATAATGCCTTCGTGTATACATGTATTCCCGTATAAGGGGGTGATGAAGTGTAAATATGGTTGACCTTGATCAAATTTCCAAGGTCATGGAGGTACTGTAGTAACTTTCTGGTTTCTGCATCATAACTGGAAAGAAATTTATGATAGGACCTGTATATTTCACAGGATTATAGTCCTTATTCAGGGCTAGATCAAGTGTGAAGATGGGTGACCTTGATCTAAATTCAAAGGTCACAAGGTCACTTTTCAATCCACTTTATCTACTGTTTAACAATGTTTAGAGTTTCAAATATATTTCTTCACATTAGTTTCAGTCGTTGCTCAGTTATTACATACATCATTTTAGATCAGCTCAGCTTATGGGATGGTCTGTTGTCCATCCGTCCACAATCACATGTTCAACTTCTCCAAAACCATCAGCCAGATTAACTTCAACCTTGGTGGCAATGTACCTTGGATGGGTCTCTACCAAGTTTGTTCAATTGGTCATGCTCCATTGATTTTTGGACTTTTTAATGATTTTTTTTTCTTTTTTGGGGCAAATTTTTTTTAATGATTTCTTGTGTGGTATTGCTATTTTCGACTTTTTCTCCAGAAATGTCACTCAGATTAAGCTGAAACTTGGAGGATATGTTCTTTGTGGAAGGGTCAAACACAGTAATTCTCTAGGAGGCAATGCTGTGGATTCCTGATTTTTAACTATTTTATCAATTTGGGTACTTGTCGGTAAATGTACCTTTCCTATTGATTACTATGTATTAAAGTCAGTGGGCATTCTGATGCTAATTCATATTTTTGGCTTCTTCTGTGAAACTGCTAGTCAGATTGACTTCAAAGTTTATGGCAATGTACCTTGGGTGAGTCTCTGGCAGATTTGTTCAAATGGACACACTCCATTGATTTTTGGATTTTTTTATGATTTTTTTTCTTTGTTTTGTTTTGTTTTTGTTTTTGTTTTTGTTTTTGTTTTTTTTTTTGACAAATTCAAAAAACCTCCAAAACCATTCACCTGATTGCTTTGATGTGACAAAGGAACACTCCTAGTTCTGAATTTGTTCACCAGGTGGCACTAAAATTTTTTTATAAATTTTAAATGATTTTTTGTGTGTTATTGCTATTTTCGACTTTTCTCCAGAACCTTCACTCAAATTAAGCTGAAACTTGGTGGATAGAAAGTAGCTTGATAGTCATATTAATTGGGATAATTATTTAAATTCTGAAAATATTGATGATTGTTTCAAATACTGGGCTGAATAGTTTCTTCAAGCCACAAATATTACTACATTGTATTCCTAATAAACAAATGGTTTGTCCCAAAGCAGACTTTTATTCGAGTTTAAAAATTAGTGAAAGAGAGGAAATAGGGTGCCAAGGCATGGGCCGAGTATGACTCATTTTGTAACCAGTATCAGGAGTTCCTAAAAATTGCAGAAGAAACTCACAGCAATAAACTTACTGTGTCACATGACAGTTCCAAAAACAATGCCAGGTGGCAAACCATCACATAGTTTGTGATGTGTAACCAAACTCCAGCCATCCTATCATCAGTGCATGAAAACCACCATGGATAACCTCTCCAAAGCTGAAATCTTCAATATATATATATATTCATTCTGGGTGAGAGTAACCTCGAAAGTCTTTTTCTCTTGCATCGCAGTGTTGGAAAGGGATGTCCAGTCTACAGCGCTCTGTGGTGGTGTTGGTGGTACTAGCTTTATTGGCCCTGCTGCACCACGTACTACCACTACTAGGGGGCGGTGGCGATGATGAAGGGTGGAAGCTGCAGCAGAAACAGAAGCCTCTTGATGTAGACAAAAAGGCCCAGCAGATTGCAAAAGAGGTCGTCAAAGAGATTCCTGAGGTGATGTATCATGTTTATGGCACTTTGAAAAGATCAAGGTTGAAATCAAAATATTTGAAGAGGGTTAACATTAATGGTGTTGAGGTGTTAACCCTTTCAGTGTCAAGCATGTCCAAAGTCGATCTACTTAAAGTGAAACTAATCTGAAATATGATTAGGATCTCAGATTCATATTCCTCGTAAAATGACCTTTCATTCAAGTACCAGTATACCTCTAGTTCCAGAGAAAATATGCGGGGTCAACAGCTTTTCTCACTTTTCTCGGTGCACATTTGGCACATTGCATCAATGCTTGCCAGGAAAGGCTGTTGACTCAGTCCAAAGTTTGACTCTTAAAGAGTCAAAACATTCAGTTTCCTAATTTTATGAGTATTTTACCTGAACTCTTTCCCCTTGAATGGATGAAACTGGAGATAAAATGAGTTATGTGCTTCAATGATTTTTATTAACCCTTTCCCCTTGAATTGATATTGAGTCAATAGCTTTGCTTGGCATGGGTTGGGTCCTTGGCAGATTATGTTCCCATAAACAATTGCTTGTCAACACGACAGCATCTACAATTTTTTTAGTTAGCCCCTTGAAATTTTTTGGACCTATTCTATGATTGAAAATCAGGGTTCACTTTGTTGTCAGTGGCACCACCAAGTGAATTACATAAAACAGATGCCAAAAACTGGGAAAAAAAAGTTAAAATTGCTCTGATGTATTGATTTTCAATGGATCCTTATGAAACTTGCTGCAAATGTTCTGGAGGTTATGTCAAAACTGAACAACACCATGGTGCCACCTATAGGTGAGAGGGAAATAATTATGAGTCATTATTTGGTGAAATTTATTAAATTCATTATCTTGAAAAATTATAAGGCAAATCTCACCAAATGTATTACGAATGTGTTTTGTGATCATTATTGCATCTTAAGTTGTGTTCATACATCCATATACAAGTACAGGAACAGTGTGGACAATAGTCTATGACATTGAGCCATGGTGGTGCCACCAGTGGTAATTATTGGAACTAACATTATAAGTATCAAGAGACATTGAATTCATTATTGTGCTAATGAATTGAGATGGAACTACAAAATTTACACCAAAAATGCATTAGGCCAATGGTCAAATGTTGTAACATGTTTTGTCACCTTGAAATATTTTTCCATTCACTAAGAGTCCAGCCAAAATTATCAACATTGTCACATTAGTACATGGAGTAGTATTTCATGAGACCCACGCCCCCCCCCCCCCCCTTGAAATTAGTACTTTAAAAATGTTGATTTTTCAAACCAAAATACAAGGCTATGCTGTTTGGCCACATATTCAGCCCCTATAACCTGTGCATCTAATGTTTATTAAGCTTCTTGTGCAAATATTACCATAAATATATAAGTTTGAAACATTTATTGATAAGCAAAAAAATCAACATTTTCATGTATTTAAAAAAATGTACACTGGCCCTCAGCCCCCTCCCCCTCCCCTCTCCCCCCCCCCCCCCCCAAAAGCATACTCTGTGTACTAATGTGAAAATGTTGACATTTTTGGCTGGCCCCTAAGCACTTTAGACAAGGACATTAAATTCAATATGTTGAAAAAGAATAAGGCAAATGATACCAAGTGTGTGTTCATGTGGAAGTTTGATGTTGCGCCATATGGATGACCTTGACAAGTTTCTCAGGGTCATTGAAGGAATGCATTTCAGGAAATGATCTTGTGGTGATGGTCATCAGTTTATGTGTCAGCAGAGCATTAAGCCTATAGGCCTCTTGTTTTTCATTACATGCTGAGGTTAAACAAAAAAATTAAAAAACATGAATGCAGAGGACATCTGACCACCAGCCAGTTTTGCCCAGTCAAGGGTAGAGGGAAAGGGTAATGTAAATGAAAAGTTGAGTGATAATCATAGATAAATCCTATGAGAATAGTGCAGCTTTCCTAAGGATAGATCGTTAAAAGTGTTCAGCACATGTTTAGGAAAGCTGTTGATTTGAATTTAACCCTTAAAGTGCTGATTTAAGCCTGAGTCAACAGCTTTCCTTGGGACACTTTGCACGTAATGCACACAGTGTCCCAAGGAAAGCTGTTGACTAAGACAACATTTTGTTTTAGACCAAGCTTGCTGGTATTTGAATGAAAGGTATCTTCATGAAGAATTTGAATCTTTTAACCGTCATATGTTTAACGGTGATGAGAAAACGACTATAACCATGCTCAGCAGTCTAAGGATTAATTCAAGGAAAAGGGTTGAAAATATTGTGAAAAAGAAATGTTTGTTTCAATACAGTTTTGAATAGCATGGCTTTGAAACATCAAAGTGTTTGATGAAATTGAGTGACTAAATTCAGCAAACCAAAAATTCAAATGGTTAATTATCATGGGCAAGTGGTACCCGGTATATCTTAATTTTTAGAATCAGCACCTTCACCGTCACCATACGTGTATTTTGATATGTCATCCTAACTCTTGTCACAACAGAAACTTACTAACAGAAAAGGAAAAATAGCAAACACAGAGTATGATGATTTAATTAATTTTATCTATATTATTTTTGTTAGTTGAAAAAAGGAAAGTTTGGAAATGCTGTACATTAACACGACTGAATGATTTATATTTATAGGAAGAACTTAAAACATTCCCACCACCATATACAGGTATGTATGTTTTTTTTTCACCTAACACCTTCATGATACCTTTCTACATTGTGGTGTTTTGGCCGCCTTATTCACGTGTGTAGTTTAATCTGTTGACTTGGGTGTCCTAGTGGCCCTGTATTTACAAATTATGCATAGTTTACTATGAAACGTTGTTTATCAGCTTGGAATTCTGGGAGTCTTGAAAGTGTAAGAAGTGGGATGATTCTGGGACTCCCTGTAATTTCACAGCTTGGTTAACGTTTCCTAATCAGTATCATGCTATCATAGGAAAAGTCAAACTTGTATGTTGTCTGATCTTTCACTTCTTATGGGAAAACTTATTATTTCATCACAGGTTGCCTGCAGAACAGACTACTACACTTCAAGTGGACTGGACAAAGCAGATATTTGTATGATTATCAGGCAACAACTTGGCACTACATGAGATCATTTAACCTCACTTGTGTGAGGAGAGCAGCCATATTAAAACCTTTCCCCCTTGAATTAATTTTTGAGTCAACAGCTTTCCTTGGCAAGTGCATGGAATTTAAGCTGTGACTTAGCCTTAATGTAACTTGTATGGCACAAATCAAAGTCGTTCAATTATTAACATTTCAGCCAATCAGAGGGAGGTTGCCTGAGAATAATGGTAAGAGGCCCATTGCCTTTGTTTTTCACCGATTTAAGGGGCAGTGGATGGTTCTCTTGGAAAGTTGTGGTAGTCTTATTGCATCATTTGTGCAGCATTTTGTTGTGATGAAACGTGTATGTGTTGTTGTTTTTTGTTTTTTTTTTCTTGAAGTATTCATATGCCAGTGATCCTGACTTGTCTTTGGCAGTGTAGGGGCCAAGGGAGTTTCTGGTTGTCATGGCTCGATTAAAATTAAAATTTCTACAAAGACAAAAACCCTGAAAATCTTAAGATGTTGTGGGCGTAAGACGGGTCTACAAGTTTACATCCTAATTCAGATGGCCCAGTGGACAAACTTTGAGGGTTTTTTTTCCCCTCAAAGTTTCAGTTTTGAACATGTAGATGTACAGAAAACCCTAATGCTATCTTTGACCAAGTTAGGTTGACTCAACAATGACGCCGTGTATATTCAGGTCCAAAAAATGAGAAACAAGAGGCAATCGTTAAGGCGTTCAAGCATGCATGGGCAGCATACAAGAAGTACGCATGGGGTTACGATGAGCTGGAACCAGAGACAGGCGGCCACAAGGAGTGGTTTGGTGTGGGGCTGACGCTGGTCGATTCCCTCGATACCATGTACATCATGGGCCTCCACAAAGGTTGCTTATCATTCCTGCATGGGCACAGTCAAACCTTGCCAACTAAGACGTACCCTGTCTTCCTCACTAACCCTTTCCCGGTCCGAAAAAAGACGGAGTCAACAGCTTTTCATGGTGGGGGTGGGGGTGATGGCACCAGGAAAGCTGTTGACCTGGAGCAACGTGTCCTCATGGGCCTTTTCTACAATGTCCATTCTATCTATTTCACTAAAGCTGTTATCTCTTTCAATACCAACTGTTTAAGTCAAACTACTTCAAAACGAACTGCTTTTAATTATAATAAGGGTGCTGGATTCATGTTCCTTGTAAAAAGATCTTTCACTCAAATACCAGCATGCCTGAAGTTACATGGAATATAATAGTCTCAGTCAACAGGTTTTCTTGGTGCACTTTGGATGCATTGCACTCAAAGTGCCCCAAGGAAAGCTGTTGACTCGGTCCAAAATGTGACACTGACAGAATTAAGCAGACATCTTATATCTGGGCACTTTTGACTGCTTGGATTCAGAAAGGATTCCTGTGCTGTGTGGTCTTTCATAAGAGCTGTAAATCGCAATGGAGGTTCAGTCCTGGATGCACAAAAAATAGGTTTCTTGCAAATTGTGTCCCATATTCAGTCATAGTAACATTCTCTGCTTGTCTAGCTTCATTTCTTTGGCGAAAACTGTGCTCATTATGAACAAAAAGTAATTGATATAGTGCTGAAACTAACATTACCAGTTAATTGTCATAAAAAAAGTATCATAATCCTGCAATATGAAGCAAAATGAATCACAATAAAGGGTTGCATCATTTTAAATACTTGGTTAAGTACAGTAACTCTGGATATTGTGTTATCACCAAAAGAATTGTTCTTTGTGAAAACGGATATAATATGCTCTCTCATGTTACAGAATTCGTGGAGGCCAGGAATTGGGTGGCCACCAAGCTGACCTTTGACCTTGATAAAGATGTCAATCTCTTTGAGATAACAATCCGTGTGATAGGTAGTTTACTGAGTGCCTACCATTTGTCCGCAGACAAGGTCTTCCTTCTTAAAGCAGTGAGTATGAAATGCTGAAAAACAAGATTAATGGCTTAATGATGTAAATTCTTATGCATTCAAAAGAAGCACATTCAAAATTTTAATACATTGTTATGCCATAAGTAAGAGAATGTTGGGAAAGTATTTAACAGATATAATAACATTAAGTTAGACTATGTACTGTATGTCTATACATCTATAAGTATCACATCAGTGATTTTGCACTGTCTAGATATATCTGTTTTACTTTGATGGAAATATAAAGAGTGCAACTCTGAATCAGACTCAAGAGGGTGCTGAATGTTAATTTGAGAATTTAGCCACTGTGAACAGAACATGTTTGCATTCGACACTCTCTCAAATCCAATGACAAGGAACACTTGTGAAGTATTGTTCAGTTATCAGCAATCAAATGTAGGTTCAACTGTTGAAATAACACTCAGGACATCATCACTAATGGATGCACTATAGTGGTATCTGTCTTGAGGGACCGCTCCAATGAGAGACCACATATCTTTTTAAGACTGCTCTCTCAGAACAGTGTGCTATCTTTTCCATGTTATTATACCTCTAATTATTTTTATATCTCCCGGTGGAAGCCGGGGGACATATTGTTTTAGTGCCCGTTTCTTCTTCTTCTTCTTCTTCTTCTTCTTCTTCTTCTTCTTCTTCTTCTTCTTCTTCTTCTTCTTCTTCTTCTTCTTCTCCTTCTTCTCCTTCTCCTCCTTCTCCTCCTTCTCCTCCTTCTCCTCCTCCTCCTCCTCCTCCTTCTCCTCCTCCTCCTCCTCCTCCTCCTCCTCCTCCTCCTCCTCCTCCTCCTCCTCCTCCTCCTCCTCCTCCTCCTCCTCCTCCTCCTCCTCCTCCTCTTCTTCTTCTTCTTCTTCTTCTTCTTCTTCTTCTTCTTGCTCAGGTTCCTCAACACTTGGTTTCCCTGTGATAAGTCTTGAAGGACGTGACAGAATTTTATGAAACTTGGTAGGATTATGTATCTAGGCAAGACCTAGGTTGGGATTGTATTTGGTGACCTTGACCTAATTTTCAAGGTCACAGGGTCACTTATGTGAAATTTGTTTCTGTTCGATAAGTTTCGAAGAACTTGATGGAATTTGATGAAACTTGGTAGGATTATGTATCTAGGCAAGACCTAGGTTGGGATTGTATTTGGATGACCTTGAGCGAATTCTCAAGGTCACAGGGTCACTTATGTGAAATTGGTTTCCGTTTGATAAGTCATGAAGAACAGGATGGAATTTGATGAAACTTGGTAGGATTATGTATGAAGGTAAGACCAAGGTTTGGGATTGTATTTGGATGACCTTTACCTAATTTTCAAGGTCACAGGGTCATTTATGTGAAATTGGTTTCTCTGCAATAAGTCTTGAAGAACCTGATGAAAATTGCTAGAGTAATGTATCTAGGTGATAGCTAAAATAGGATTGTAATTTTCAAGCAAACTTGGTCATTTGTAATTTGTTATCACCTGTAGCTTATTCAGAGACGTAAGTGTTTCACTGGGAGACATTTTATTTTCTGTTGGAAAATCAGTCTGTTCTAGCTATTATTATTGTTGTTGTTGTTGTTGTTGTTGTTGTTGTTGTTGTTGTTGTTGTTGTTGTTGTTATTATTATTATTATTATTATTATTACAGTAAAACCTCATTACGATGACGCCATTTGTTCCCTGTAAAATGTGTCAGATATCTGAATATGTCAGATAAATGAGTGACATAACGAAGGAATCTAACTTTAAGTCCTGCAAAACCTATGTCGTTAAATGAATATGTCGGATATCTGAGTGTCGTTATAATGAGGTTTCACTGTGTTATTATTATTATTATTATTATTATTATTATTATTATTATTATTATTATTATTATTATTATTATTATTATTATTATTGTTATTGTTATATTTATTGTTATTGTTGTTGTTGTTGTTGTTATTGTTATTGTTATTATCATTATTATTGTTGTTGCTGTTGTTGTTATTATTATTATTATTATTATTATTATTATTATTATTATTATTATTATTATTATTATTATTATTATTATTATTATTATTATTATTATTATTAGTTTTTTAGCCTTGCTAACTCTAAGAATCTGATACAGTTGCATTGGCATATATCTTTCTAATGGTGGGTCCCAGGCCTGTGGTCTCTGGTAAACATTTGTAGGAATCTAAATCCTGTGCCATACCCTGATGCCACCAAACTTAAAGAGACAGAAATTCTTTGACTGCAAAAGGAACATTATTGGATCCATCAGCTGTGCATGATGGAACCTTTTGTTCTGAATGTCATGAGGTAATAGGCACACTTGTGTCAAAATTAACAACACCAAGAAAAAACCCATAGGTACTTGCAGATTAGTGTTTAATAGTCACCATGGGCCCAGGATCCACGTTGCTCAGACATTGTCCAATATGTCACAGGTGCCGCTTCTCCTTCAGTAACAATATTGATATGCAGATGTACCCCTACCAATTATTCCTAATTTCAATAATTCATTGAAAATATGGAAATACCAGCAGCACCATGTAGCGAACAAACAAACATAAAGCAGATTGAGTCCAGGTAGGCCTACATTCCCACCAAGTTTGAAGAGAACCAAAATGTGCTTTTGGGCGATGTAAAAATAATGAAATAACTTCATTTATGGGAAATCAAAATGCTAAAAGAGCTATAGCACAACCTGTAATGTGTACCTGTACAATTTCAAAGCAATTGGCCAATGGCTTTTGGAGAAGATTTTTCAGATTATACCTAAAAGTGAACACAAAAAAAATAAGGAAAACATTGAAAAATCAAGGGAGCGTTGACTGTTTGAAATCACTCAATAGAGACCCAACTAAAGTATATCCCCACCAAGTTTGAAGTGAATCTGGCTGTTGCTTTTTGGAGAAGTCAAAATGTGAATTACCATTGCAATCCCCATCGACTTGCAGAGTAATCGATAGGAATGAATGCATCTACCGACAAGTACCCAAGATGAAAAATTGGTAAAAATTGTGGTGCTGCATTATAGCCACATAGTCTGTAACTTTATTTGATCCTTCCACAGGGTACATTTCCACCAAGTTAAAACACAATCTGAGTGGTGATTCTGGAGAAGAAGTCAAAACTAGCTTTGATACACAAAAATTTGTTACAAAAAAAATTAAAACTGGCAGCACCACCTGTGCAATTTTGAAGTGATTGGCCAGGCAGTTTTGGATAAGATTTTCAGAATTTGCAAAAAAGAGAAAAAAAAAAAGAAAAATAAGTAAAAATCATGAAAGTCCTGAAATCAGTAGAGCATAGTCATTTGAAAAAGTTAGCAGACACTTACCCAGTGTGGATCCCCACTTTGTTTGAAGTGGAACTGGGTAAATGGTTTTGGGGAAGAAGTTTAAAATGTAGATGTGAATGGACGATGGCAATGACAATACAACAGACAGACGGATAATGGATGACTGACCATCCTATAAGCTCAGCTGACTGACAAGTCAGGTGAGCTAAAAATGCAAATTGGTGGAACTACCAAAATTTCAGTAGTTTTGGAACCTCTTATACAGCATACATGTATATATAAAGCAATGAAGTGCATGTGCATTTCTAGCTGCAACAGATTGCAGTCAGCAGAGCACAGGATTATCATGATCTTTTTTTTTTTTTTTTTTTTCACTTACAGCAAGATCTTGGAGAGAGACTCCTCGCTGCATTCCACCCTAAGTCAAAGGTGCCTTATTCTGATGTGAACCTGAAAAAACACACAGCCCACAGCCCAGCCTGGTCTGCGTACAGCACTACTGCAGAAATCATGTCCATCCAATTAGAATTCAGAGATCTCAGCAGGTGCACCGGTGACCCCAGATATGAGGTATGTGGAATGTTTTGGTTCTCTTTTATATTGTAATTTATAGCAATCTAGTGAAAATAACAATTTTTCATCTATTTTTTTTTTTACCTCAGCTGACTTGTAGGTCAAGCTGAGCTAAAAGAATGGTCTGGCATCTGGCTGTTGTCTGGTCACATTTACACTTTTATTTTTCCTCTCCAAAAGTGTTCACCAGAGTCTTTGAACCTGGTGGGGATATAGGGGTGCGTGTTCTTCAACAGGTCATGGTTCAGTGATTAGAAGTCAGCTGAGCCTATGTTATGACCAGGCATTCAATGTCTATCTATCCAGCAGTTGTCCACAATTCACATCTTTGACTTCTGCAAAACCACTATCACGATTCCCTTAAATTTAAAAATGATAAAGCTCAGGTGGGTCTGTACAAAATTTGTTGAACTGGTCATGATTCAGTAATTTTGTTATTTTCTATGAATTTTTGCCTTCATTTTTGGACGAAGTCTTAAAATATCTTCTCTGAAACTGCCAAGCCTATTGCTTCAAAATTGCACAGTGACACTCTCGAAGACCTCCAGACCTTAATTTGATCAAGTGGTGGTGCTGCTTTTTTCAGAATTTTATTTTATTTATTTTTTACAAGTTTTCATGTGTTAAAGCTATTTTCAAGTTCTTCAAAACTGTCACTCATATATTGTGCTGAAACTTTGTGGAAATGTAGCTTGCAAACAAAGTTGTTTACCAGGTGTCTATTCTCTTCAGTACTGATTTTTAACAAATTTTTACCTCAACTGCCTATTCAGTCTGCTGAGGTTATGTGGTAGTTAGGCATCTGTTGTCTGCCTGTCCGGCAGTGTCCACAGTTCATATTTTTGACCAAAAGCATCAACCAGATTTCCCTCAAACTCTGTAGGAGTGTACCCTGGGTGGGTCTCTACCAAATTTCTTTAATTGGTCACACTCCAGTGATTTTTTAAATAATTTTTTCATAATTTTTTGGGGTCAATTTTTTGGCAAAAAACTTGAACAAATCTTTTCCAAAACCACTTGGTCAATTCCTTTGAAACTGCATAAGGACACTTCTGGGGAACCCTATTACCATGATTACTTTTCTATGATTTTTTTTTTTTGGGAGGGGGAGGGGGGGATCAATGGGTTGTGTTACCTGGACCTGACCTCCACCAAATTTGTTCACTTCATGCTGGTGCTATCATTTTCTCATTTTTAACGAAATTATGAAAGGTAGGAAAAATCAAGTAGGGGATATGTAAATGTCAGCATTATTACTGTAGAATAGGGATGGAAGCAAATCTGACATACTGGCTTGTGTCTCGGTAACTTTGGATACTGGACCTATGGTTACTCTTAAGCACCAATAGGAAAGTACCAATTTGGTTTCTTTTTGTGTTGTTAACTTTGACCTTTAATGACTTTAAAAGGTCAACTGATATTGTGTATAATATTTCTGGTAATGGTGGGTCATGGGGCCATAATACAGCACTAGGAAAGTACCAATGTGGTTTCTTTGGATGTTGTTAATTTTGACTTTGATTGACCTTGAAATGTCCACTGGTATATTGACATATATCTAGGTAATAGTGGATTCCCACACTTTTCAATTGAATAAAATGACTCATGAACTGTATGGGTGAAGACTGATATTAAATTGAACACATTTTTTTTTTGGGGGGGGGGTATAAATTTTTATAGGTGTGCCCCCTATTTTTGACTTCTTCCCACAAACTGTCTTGCTGAAACCTGGTGGAAATATAGCTCCAGAAGGGTCAAAGAAAGTGGTTCATTGGGGTAGCAATATTGCTTATCCCTGATTTTTTATTACATTTTAATTCAGGTATTTCTTGTTGGCATGCTCCATTGCTTTTTTTAAGGGTCTGCCCGGTGTGGGGGGGGGGGGACCCTTTCTGTTTTCGGGTTGTCCATGGAATGAGTTCTGGGTATGAATACCCAGTCAAGCAAAATACATAATGTACCTTGTACAAGAATCTAAAGGTTAACAGCATGACTTGATCACAGTAATGATGAAGACTTTAGGGTCAACCTGAATTTCATCATTTTCAATTGTGAATGTAAAGTCCTTTTTTAAAGCTAGTATTGCATCTGAATATTGTAAAAGAAATTTGGTTTAATCTGAGATAGTGATTCTTGTCCTCCTCACAGGTTTAATATCTGTGATAAGTTGTACACTAAAGATGAGAAAATCATTACATATATGGGATGGAACTGACTTTTTGTGTCTTTGAAGGGGGCTGTGTTTTCCTATTTTCCGTCCAAGCAAGTTAATAACCCTTATTGCCACAGCTGTCTGAAAATAATAGTCATTTTTTTTTGTGCTGCTTACAAAGTATGAGAAAATGTCTGACCTGGGCTGCATATGTTGGTTGCTGCTCTGTGTAATTTATGCATGTAAGTGTCTTGTTTTTTGTTCCAGAATGTGGCCAATTCATTAATTCAACATGTCCACAAGTTAAAGAAAGTAGATGGATTGGTGCCGATATTTATCGACCCAAGGAATGGGGAATTCAAGCGGAAGTCGACCATCACCGTGGGAGCACGGGGAGACAGCTATTATGAGTACCTACTCAAGCAATGGCTACAGACAGGCAAGACCAAGGACTGGTAAGCCACTGGCGGCCCTCAGGGTCACCACGCCATGTTGCAGCCTGCACTGAGTAAGCTCAGCTCATTATACCTGGTGCCTCTGTCGCCAGGGTTTATAGGCACAGGGAACCACACCCGGGGGTTGTGTGGGTGGGCGGGTGGGTCATCATACATTATGTGTGTGGCATGCAGTTGTCACCGTGCTTTTGTGGATGTGGTTATCAATATGACTACATGTACACACCCCTGCTTGCAAAATTTAATAGGTCTCAGAATGAGGCCATTCGTGGGACAAAGAGGTCTTGCTATGACAGTAGTCTATATCTGCGTAAGTTCTAAATTCGCATAAAGATGGTGCTGCCCGGCCTGTTCATGGTTGACTGGGCACATCTTGTGATCACTTTCCATTACCCTCACTTTTTCTCCATAGATTAGCAGATAATTATAAATTTAACCTTTCTGTATGTTGTCAAATAAGCATTAAACTTTCATTTTATCATACCTGGGTGTATTTGAAAGATAACAACATGTACGTCAGGTGGATTAGAAGAAGATAATTCCAAAAATTATCCTCATATGCAGGGTGAAACTTTCAGGTTCACTGTGATGTAATGGGCTTTGCTGACCCACCAGACCTCAAATAGCATGGGTTGCTAGGTGTCACAAGCATGCACCATGGGAACAAAAGGCTGTGTGTCAAGAAATTAAACCAACCCAGATCACCCCCTTTAATACTTTTGTACAAACGGTTCTCGCATTAGCCACACCCATTGTGCACAAATGTTTCTCACTATGGCTCTGTGTCTGTGGTGCATACACACAGGTTGCTGGTTCCAGACCCAGCATTCTGTGGTCAAAACTTTAAAAGATATGTTTTATGGTATTCCCTCAATGTTTTTTTTCCCCCGATTCTGGAATAATGCCAGAAGCAGTACTTTTGTACTGGCCCATAAGTGGTCAACCATGTTGATCATGGCATTTCTGCATTATGTACAGTGCCCCACTTAACTTTTTTTTTTTTTTAAATGGGGATGTGGCCAAGTGGATATATGAGTTTCCCATTATTGGCCAGGCAATAGGTGCTGAAGGTTATTGGTTCAAGTCCTGGCTGTTCCGTGGTCAACAAAAAAAAAAAAAAAAAAAATGGAGAATCTCTGTCATGTTACCCTTTGCACCAATTCACAGAAATCACGAGTCTGTTCTCTTTGGCGGTTAAAATATGACGCTGCAGGCAGATTAACGTATCCACCAAACACAACTCAAAAGTTTGTTCTGGTGTAAAAATCTCATTTGCTTGAGCCAAGAGTTCCCAGTGTCTGCAGAATTGAGAGTTAAGCTATCATTTGATACAGTTCTTTTGTTTTTTATAATCTGGTATTCTTTAGACGTGAAACCTGACCCTGTAGTGTTGGACTTTCATAGGTCTATCTTGCTAAAAAAACAAACAAGACTGATCATATAATGCTATATCACTATAGACTATCACCTGGTCCTGCAAGACGTCACAGTCCACTGATGTGACAAACATCCACTTTCATGTAAGCAATGTGAAAGTGACGCCCTGGTATATAAGCATATATCAGGGGCCATTGACACCACGCAGTCTATGATGAGAATTAAGTGATAGCTTCAAAACTGCTCAGACTTTCTTTTTTCTATGCTGTATAATAAAAGATCGGGAGTGTTGTCCAACAGTATAGCTCCATATCTTTTGTTTATTTTAAGTTGGGTTATATGCATGAAATGAACATTAATTCTCTTGTTTTGTTACAGGCACTGCCTATATGCACATGTAGTCAATATTGTAGGCTTTAACATATAATTCATGCAAGCGTTGAAGGCACACAGATAGGTTTGCTTTGAAGCAAATCTTCTTTGCAACTGGGTATTGACTGTTGTTTCTGTGATTGACAGGTTGAAGCAGGACTACATCCAAGCAGTTGAAGGCATGAAAAAGCATCTGATGAGAGAGTCTGTGCCCAACAAACTTCTCTTCTTTGGAGAGCTGTTTAATGGCGAACACTTTGTTCCCAAAATGGTCAGTAGATTGTAATATTTTTGTAGCTTGTAAACTTCTGTTTACAATATCAGATGTGACAGAAACATGGAATAAAATATAGTACAATTTTGTTGATTTATATCAATACAGTTATGTTTTTGTGTCCACAGAGATTATTCTAAAGTCAAATTTAGTTCAATCATGATATACATTGTAGCGAACATATTATATTAAGGTAATAGTGAGGTAGAAAAGTGACAGCTATTCAAGGCCAAGTATCTTTACAACATTCTTTATTCTTATAAATATATACATGTAATAGACCATGACTGAAGCCATGTTTTTGTCCTCAACGCAAATCTCCAAATCTGGCAGTTTAACCGAACATGAATCTGAACTTTATTTGGATTCAGTATGCTCAAATAGAATGCTATGTTGTTGGCATTTTAGGCTTCGAAACTTATATGTACACTATGTACCAATAATTGGGTATGTCTAGCACCAGGTGTACAAGCCCTGTCCAGGACTAGGCAACAAACACAAGGCAAAATACTTTATAAAATTAAATGATTTTTATTGAAATAAAGTAACATAAGATCAGGCTGGTCTGACTAATCAGCTTGCTGT
Organism: Hermodice carunculata; assembly: GCA_964020975.1. Classification (NCBI taxonomy): domain Eukaryota; kingdom Metazoa; phylum Annelida; class Polychaeta; order Eunicida; family Amphinomidae; genus Hermodice; species Hermodice carunculata. Next base: position 14,358,939 of record OZ026625.1, on the reverse strand, counting down.
CCATGCTAGTCAAGTCGATTAGCAGCTGCAAAATTAATAAGCTACGCTAAGTGGAGCGCATTTACGAAACTATGGTGGAATAAACCGACAATTAGTTTTCTTCGGTGGTGGAACTGAGTCTTCTCAGCAGGTATTCATGCCAAGGTCAATTCAGGATATACACCACCCCATACGAAAAAGTCCATGGGCAGCCCGCTGAACAGGGGGCGCAACAGGAATGTAGTTAGCATTATCCATTGTTGCTTACCAGGAATATGGTCTAGCTATGGAAAGGTCAATAATGCATGGGTACCCCCTAGTGACCCGTTCATCAGTAGTTGGATGGGGAGTGACTAATGTGTTGCTAGAACTCTGAAGTTTCTAGAATTGGGTTGCTAACAGGCTTCTAGGACTTAGAAACTTTAACACTTACAACAGCAGGTTGATGGCAGTAGGATTGTGGAGGAGCTAGGTCAAAATCTTGGTTTCTTATGACACTTCTGGCGCCACATATCATTTGACAGAAATTAAGAGCCAGAATATGGTGAAAGATACAAAATTCCGTATCTTGAAAAATAATTGAAATAGAGATGCCAAATGTATAGAATATGTAGATCATGTCCAATGCTAATACGTTGTGTAATATCAGTGACCTTGACTTATTTTTGTTTGGTCACCAGACCTGTAAAGTTGAAAGAGGTCATTTTGTATTGGTAGGGCATAGCTTAGACATCGAGGCCAAAGATGATTGAGCCTCCAGATCAAAATTGCACTTGAGTACATTGCACATAAAACTGTACTTGACGTCCTTTCAAGGTCATTAAGCACGTAGCATTACTATCAGTATAAGCTTTTATATATATATATATATATATATATATATATATATATATATATATATATATATATATATATATATATATATATATATATAATATACATATATATATATATACACACACACACACATATACATATATATATACATACATGTATATATATACACACATATACATATATATACATATATATATACATATATATATATACACATATATATACACATATATGCACACATATATGTACACATGTATGTACATATATATATATATATATATATATATATATATATATATATATATATATATATATATATATATATATATATATATATATATATATACATATATATATGTATATATATATACATACATATATATGTACATATATATATATATATTATATACTGTTATTGTTTCACTGGTG